>OY728145.1:312589978-314989978 GCA_963277665.1 Viscum album | reverse complement strand
TCCCTTTGAAGCCAATTTATCAAATATTTTGAGGGAGATAGCATTTATGGGATTTTCCCTAGACCAAGCCCAATCCGAGATCCAACAACTTAAGCATGAGAAAAACCATTTATGGGAGTAGTTCAAGCTCATCGAGATCACGACCCAAACCATGTTTACCGAACGACCCCAAGAAAGCCCCACCATCGCACACCATACTCTTAGGGTATATGCTGGTGTAATAAAGAGATATATAATAATACCCTAACATTATTATTACATGCTTTATTTTTTTATAGAATAAAAAATATACACTCATTTTATTATTTTTACTTTGTAAATAGTTTTTAAAACACAAATAGTATTTTTAGTTAATATTCAAATCTATTTTGGTGAATTAATGGATTTTTGAATTAAATAATATTTTAATAAAATATTATTACTAAATTAATTTTTATTAAATATAAATTATCATATAATTTTTATGAAGTTAATTGTAATTTTTATTAAGGTTTAACACCTGTTTTTGTCAAAACCTGTTAATTTTAAATAAATGTTGGTTTTCATTTTAAAAGTGAAAATTCATATATTTATAAAATTATTTAGATAAAATGAATATTATTTTTGGAATCAGGACATATAAATTATTCAACAGTGAATTTTTCATAATTTTATGAGACAATCGATTTTTTGGGTAAAAATTAAATACCGTATAAATATATAATGTGTTTTATGACATCATAATGACCCAATAGTGATGTAATAAAATACTATAAAAGGTATATTCAGTGAATATATGTTTTATATTTAAAATAATGTGATTTTATATTTATTTTATTAATTTTATAATGCCTTAGTGGACCCTCCAAGACTTAAAAAATATTTTAACATTTTAAAATGATTTCCTTGAGAATGTGACTCACCTTCACATAAAAAAGCCTAATATTTTAATAAGTTTGTCTATTTTACTTATAAAATAATTTTTTCCACTCCACTTTTGGAAAAAACCATGGTCCAAAACCATGTGATGTTTTGTGTATTTGAATATTTAATTATACAGGTTTCAAAACCTAAGTTTGTGAAATATTAAAGAATTACCCTCTCATTTCCTATATAAACCCACCCAAGGTCCCACTTATCTTCACTAGAAATCCTTGTATCACGTCCCTACTCTACCCTAATCTCTATATAATCCTCTTAAGGTTCCCCAAGGTCACAATAAGCCTCTCTAAAGCCTCTCCCAAGCCTTTGGGATCATACATCCAAGTAAGGGTTCTTCCACCCTCCTTTTTTTATCAAGCATTATTTTCATGTTATGTCTTTTAATATATTTTATTAATATGTTGTGATATGTTATTAAATAACATCCTTACATCACATTTGATTTATAAATCATGATATCCCATTTCACTCTCATTTATCCCTCTTATGAACCCTTATGTACACCCGTTACCATGCCGAATTTCCGTAAGGGATTCCTTCTTTTCTCATTTTTATCCAAGTTTATTTATGTTGTAATACCCTTTTACTTTCAATTAAAAATGTTGGGGTATTATTTATAACCTCCCTCATACTTCCCTCATTATGTTTGAATGATTATATACCACTTTATCTCTCATTAATACCTTCCGTGTATACCCGTTACCATGTCGAAATTCCGTATGAGATTTCTCTCTTCTTATTTCCATTCAAGTATTTCTCCCATACTATGCATCTCAATTCCATTTCATATGTTGGGATATTATGTTCCATGATCCCCTTACTTTATATTTCATGTATAAATGATGAGATACACCTTTATCTCTCATCAACCCAACTTATGAATTTCCATATGACGATGTTATGCTGCCGAATTTGCATTGCGATTTTCCAAGACAAAATCATTGTGTAGTGAATACCATACTCATTTCTTTATCAAGGGTATTAATATTTATGAACATATACATATTTAATGGTACTTACATGTTTATATTCCACTTTCCTTAATCATGGAATAACTTATGATGTTGAATGATTCCATGTTATATGATCCATGTGACACACTTATGCATGAAATGAAATGTTTATAAAGGGTGTGCCCTGATAGCACTCCAATGCATTGGGTAATGTTTAGTATCATTATACACCATGTGCAATGAGGTTTTAATCATGTTAATTCATGTGAAATTAGGGTTTAATCATTCTAATTTATGTGTAATGAGTGTTTACTAATGCTAATTCATGTGTAATGAGGGTTTACTCATGATAATCCATGTGCAATAATCCTTGGCTCATGCTAATATCATGTTGTATGTTGTTGAAAAATTTTCATGTTATGATAATCATGTTATACCATTCATTTATGTTCATGTTTCTCTTGTGATCTATTGATATGTCTATTGCCTAACATGTACTGTATTCTTCATGTTATGCCTTGTTTACTCCCTTATTGGGCATTATAGCTCACCATTTTTTATGTATTTCCTCAGGTTATCCCATGTAATACTAAGTACGAAGGAATGTTGTAGTCATGTAAAATAATTTTTCAATAATGATGTTTTATTTTATGTATTAATTTTTCATGTAATGTTCCTAATTTCCCAAGACACTAGACCTCTCGATCCTTAGAGTTGTCTTAAGTGCAAGTTTATGTAATAAATCACGTTTAAATATGTAATAAAGAGCAGGGTTATTATAGTTGGTATCAGAGGATAGGTAAGTTATTTTTGAGATTAGGATTAGAAAACCCTAGTGAAAGCCTTAGGGATAAGACTAAGTATAATAAAAACATCCCTAAATTTTGGTGAGTATAGAGTAAGTGGTTTATCAAGAAAATACATCCTTGTCTGGATACGAACAAGTAGAGGTGGCTCTGGCACATATGTACCTAGGGGTAAAAATCGAAAACACCACTTTGAGCTAGACTCGAATGGGAACTAGTGCATGAAAATAGGCCTTGCTGCACTCTTGGTTTGACACTCCTGAGATATATGCTTTGGTAAATTCATAAGCTTAGTATGAACCATTATTAAGGTAATAAAAAAATTCCCCTAAGAATATATGTTGGGAATTAGATCATGGATAACATAGATTGAAGCCTATAAATTCATAAGTTAAGGAAATAAATGTAATTTATAAGTTATCTCTTTTTTGTCATTGGATTCCCCTTTATGTGTTACCCCTAACTTCCCTTTTATTTCAGCCAATGGTCGGTAATAGGAGGACTCGGGCTAACAACCGATGCGAAGATCAATGTAATGACTGTTCTAATGAGATGCCTAATCCAATGGGAATGTGAATAACAAAATTTGTCATGATACTCTTTTAGTTAACTCAAGTTTTTAATAAAAACATGGGTCAAGAGGAATGTCCAACCCCCCAAAGAAAGAACAAGCTGCAATAGAGAGATTCATGAGACAAAGGCCTCATACTTTTAATGGATCATTTGATCCCTCAATCGCCAAACAATAGATCAAATCCATTGAGAATATCTTCTCCATCCTTCAATGTATTGAACAAGAGAAGGTTCTTTTGGATGCTTATCATATGGGGGGGGGGGTGAAGCTGATCAATGGTGGACATTGATAAAAAATACAAAGCCTGTGGAAGAGATAAAGGTGTTTGAATAGAAGTATTTATGGATTTTTTTCAATAAATATTTTCCTCGTACCCTCTGACTTAAGATGGAAAGTGACTTCCTTACTCTCAAGAAAAAATACAATTAATCCATCAGAGCATACAAGGAAAACTTCACAGGGATTGCACGATACGCCTATGGATTTGTCGTTACCCCCAAATGCAAGGTTGACCACTTATTTGGTGGTCTAAAACCTATCCTATGGAAAGCCCTAGTGATCCGTGACTTTGATAGCTATGAGGAAATTGTCCGATGTACCCTTAAAGTCAAAGTAGAGATCAGTGAATCTAAAGGGTATCATTGGGATAAGAATCGGGAAGTTGACTTTAATTTAGGCAGTCCAATGGATAAATCCAACGGTGCTAAGAAATTACAGACCCCAACTTTCCAAAGGTGTGGAAAGAAACACCCCAAAAATTGTCTAAAGGGGATTAGTAAATGCTTTAGGTGTGGAAGAGAAGGGCACCTGACCATTAATTGCCAAAAAAAAAACCCACTTCTATGATAGAGGAGAGGAACACTCCATTCGACCCTCAATGAATTGTTTATTGCTACAAATACAAAAAACCAAGGCACATTTTAAACCAATTCCCTAAGGCATGGGTTTTCAGAGGCAACCAACAAACTCCAAGGTAGAAAGGGTGAGCTTTTTCCATCACTATTGCTGAAGAAAACCCCGAAAATGAAGTGGTGATAGGTAAACTAGTTATTAATTCAATAATAGAAAACTTAATTTTTGATTCTAGTTATACGCATTATTTTATATCCCAAAAGTTTAGTAGAAAAATCCCAACACCACAAAAAATTATAGAAGTAGAGATGTTGGTGAGAATAGAAAATGGGGCAATTATTGCATCCCATAAATATAACTCCTCCCCTATCAAAATTTGTGGATTGAACTTCCCAACGAACCTCATCATACCCCCTCTAGTAGAATTTGATACAATTATTAGCATGAATTGGATTTACCTATATAGATCCAACATAAATTTTCGTGATAGGTAAATCACTCTCCATATGGAAAATCAACCCCCGATTCTGTACAATTGCAAGGAGGATGATGAATCTTCTTTAGCACCATCATCTCAAGCATGGATATTACTGCCCTATGATCACATGTATCTTGCTCATATGATTGATTATAAGGAAGGAACCATCCTCTAAGTCATGTCTATTGTGAGGGAATTTTCTGAAGTGTTTCCTGAGGAATTACCTGGTCTTCCTCCTACAAGAGATGTTGAATTCTAGATTAATCTCATACTCAGGGCATTACCAATATCTAAGAATCCATATATAATGACTGTTGTAGAGCTTGAGGAGCTAAATAAACAACTACATAAGAATCTGGATAAAGGATTTATATGAACAAGTGCTTCACCATGGGGTGCACCAGTCCTCTTTGTCAAAAAGAAGGATTGGTCAATGCGCCTTTGTATTGATTATCGTGAGCTCAAAAAAATCACGATAATGAACAAGTATCCTCTGACACAAATTAATGAATTTTTTGATCAACTATGTGGAGCACAATAATTATTCAAGGTGGATTTGCGGTCAGGATATTACCAAGTAAGGGTGAAGAAGGAGGATATCCCCAAGGCTGCTTTTTGTACAAGGTACGGGCACTATGAATTCATAGTAATGCCTTTCGGACTCACTAATTCTCCAGAAATATTTATGGACGTGATGAATAGAGTCTTTAGAGATTAACTAAACAAATTTGTGGTAGTATTTATATAAAATATTCTAATATAATCCAAAACTAAGTAGGAGCATGAGGACCATCTAAGCACTGTACTAGAGACCTTGTGAAATGAGAAGCTCTATGAAAAGTACAATAAGTGTGAGTTCTGGTTGAATAAAGTCTCATTATTGGATCATATCATCACAAGAAATGATATATCTATGGACCCCTTCAAGAAAAATGCAATTGAGGGATGGTTGAGGCTAACATCTGTGGTGGATATCCGTAGCTTCCTTGGTTAGCTGGATATATTGCCAATTTGTGAGAAATTTCTCACAATTGTCAAACCCTATTACCAAGATAACTCGAAAGGGAGTGAAATTTGTTTGAAATGATAAATGCAAAGAGTGCTTCAAGGAGTTGAAAAGGAGGCTTATCATTGTGCCCATTCTCACACTACCCATAAGTGGAGAAATTTTCGTGGTATTTAGTGATGATTTGAAGAAGAGCCTGGGCTATGTGTTGATGCAAAATGACAAAGTAACTGCCTATTATTCAAGGCAATTGAAAGTTCATGAGTAGAACTATACAACATATGATCTGGAGTTAGATGTAGTAATATTTTCTTTAAAAATTTTGTGACATTAACTCTTTGGGGAGAAGTGTGAAATATATACGGATCACAAAAGCCTCAAGTATATATTTACACAGAAAGAGTTGAACATGAGCCAATGAAGATGGTTGGAGCTGATCAAAGACTATGACTGCTCAATTCAACACCATCTGGGGAAAGAGAATAAAGTGGTAGATGCTCTAAGTATAAAGGATCCAACAACTCTTTCATTGATGAGAATTTAAAAGGATCCAATCTTTTTATATTTGATGAATATGGACATGAGAATCATAAAGAAGGGAATATCATCAATCCTTTCACAAATGATTTCTCAACCGTCTCTTTTGGAAAGGTTAAATGATGCTCAAAAGGATGATATGAGAATTTAGAAGAAAGTAGAAACTATCAGAAAAGGGAAATCCTTAGAGTTCAACGTTAATGAAGAAGGAATTGTAATATTTGGGTCAAGACTATGTGTTCTATCAAATCCGGAGTTAAAGAAAAAACTTTTGGATGATGCACATAGTTTGAATTTCTCCATTCACCCAAGAAACACAAAGATGTATCGAAATATCCAAGAGAATTATTGGTGGTATAACATGAAGAATGATATCAATGAGTATACATCAAAGTATTTGGTATGTCAGCAAGTGAAGTATGAGAGGCATAAGTCTAAGGGGATGATGCAACTATTACCCATACCAACATAGAAATGGGAAAAAATCACCATGGACTTTGTCACCAGACTTCTGAAGACATCCAAAGGAAACAATGCTATCTGTGTTATTTTGGATCATCTTACAAAGACTGCACACTTCATTGCAATTTGGGAGGATTTTTCATTGGATCAACTAGCATAGATTTACATTAGAGAAGTGGTAAAGCTGTATGGAGTACCACTATCGATTGTATCCGATTAAGATCTAAGATTCACCTCTAAGTTTTGGAAGAGTCTCCAACATGCTCTAAATAATGAGATGAACTTCAGTACGACTTATTATCCTCAAACTGATGGCCAATCTGAGCAGACTATCCAAACACTTAAGGACATGTTGAGAGCATGCTCAATGGAATTCAAAGAAGGATGGGATCAACATCTTTCTCTGGTTGAGTTCTCTTATAATAACAGTTTCCACTCAAGCATCCAAGTATCTCCTTATGAATCCCTTTACGAGAAGAGGTTCAAAATACTAGCATGTTGGGATGAATTTGGGGAGAAAAAACTCCTAGGTCCAGAAATGATCGAAGAAATGGTGGAGAAGGTTAAGGCCATCCACCAACACATTAAATCTACTCAGAGTCGAAAAAAGATCTATGCTGATAATCATCGACGAGAACTATATTTTAATGTTGGAGACATGGTATTACTCCATATATCACCATGGAAGAGATTTATGAGATTTCAGAAGAATGGAAATCTTAGTCCAAGGTACATCGGCCCTTTTGAGAACCTTGATCACATTGGAGCAGTGGACTATCAACTAACGTTCCCACCGAACCTGTCTCAAGTACATGATGTATTCCATGTATCACTCTTGAGTAAGTACATACCTAACCCATCACATGTACTCAATCCATAGGTGATACCATTGGATAATGACCTCTCCTATGAAGAGAAGCTGGTGAAGATCTTAGATCGTAGGGAAAAAGTTCTACGAAACAAGACAATGCCCCTCGTTAAAGTGTTGGGGAGAAACCACAAGTTTTAAGAAGCAACATGGGAACTAGAGGAAGTGATGAGGCAGAGTTACCCTCATATGTTTTAGTGTGATAAAAGGAAATTTCAAGGGTGAAATTTCTTAAGGGGGGAATGTTGTAATGACCTGAATATTTATGAATAAAATTCCCTTTCTTTTAATGTCTTATGAATATAGAAAACATGTACATTTTTTATTGGGTTTCAATAACCATTAAGTATCATTACCATTGATAATATAGCCATTGAACATTGATCACATGACTAGTATAAATATAGGGGTTTAACAAAATCTTTTAACATAGATAAAGAAAGTGATGGCCTCAACTAGTAGGATCATTCCATTTGAAGCCCATTTATCAAATTTTTGAGGGAGATAACATTTCTGGGCTTTTCCCTAGACTAATCCCAATCTTAGATCTAATAACTTAAGCATGAGCAGAACCATTTACAGGAGAAGTTCAAGCTCATTGAGATCATGACCCAAACCATGTTCACCAAACGACCCTAAGAAAGCCCCACCATCACACACCATACTCTTAGGGAATATATTGGTGTAATAAAGGGATATGTAATAAGACCCTATAATTATGATTATGTGCTTTATTTTTGTATAGAATAAAGAATATACATTCATTTTATTATTGTTACTTTGTAAATGGTTTTTAAAGAACAAATAGTATTTTTAGTTAATATTCAAATCTATTTTGGTGAATTAATATATTTTTGAATTAAATAATATTTTAATAAAATATTATTACTAAATTAATTTTTATTAAATATAAATGATCATATAATTTTTATGAAGTCAATTGTAATTTTTATTAAGGTTTAAAAACTGTTTTTTTCAAAACCTGTTAATTTTCAATAAATGTAGGTTTTCATTTTAAAAGTGAAAATTCACATATTTAGAAAATTATTTAGATAAAATGGATATTATTTTTGGAATCAAGATTTCAAAATTATCCAACAGTTAATTTTTCATAATTTTTTAAGACAATCAATTTTTTGGGTAAAAATTAAATATCGTATAAATATATAATGTGTTTTATGACATCATAATGACCAAATAGTAATGTAATAAAATAATATAAAAGGGATATTTGGCCAATATATGTTTTACATTTAAAATAATGTGAGTTTAAATTTGTTTTATTAATTTTATAATTCCTTAGTGGACCCTCCAAGACTTATATATTTTAACATTTTAAAATGATTTCCTTGAGAGTGTGACTCACTTCCACATAATCAAGCCTAATATTTTAATAAGTTAGGACCCGGTCCTTATAAAATAATTATTTACACTCCACTTTGGAAAAAACCATGGGAAGTTTTGTGGTTTTGAATATTTAATTATATAGGTTCCAAAACCTAAGTTTGTGAAATATTAAAGAATTCCCCTCTCATTTCCTATATAAACCCACCCAAGCTCCCATTTCTCTTCACTAAAAATACTTGAAGCACATACCTACTCTAACATTCTCTCTCTAGAATCTTCTAAAGGTTCCCTAAGCTCACAAGAATCCTCTCTCAAGCCTCTCCCAAGCCTTTGGGATCACACATCCAAGTAAAGGATCTTCCACCCTCCTCTTTTATCAAGCATTATTTTCATGTTATGTCTTTTAATATCTTTTATTACTATGTTTGGATATGTTATTAAATAACATCATTACTTACCATTTTATTTATAAATCATTATAGCCCATTTCACTCTCATTTATCCCTCTTATGAACCTTATGTACACCACAAGTTTCTTTATGTTGTAATAACCTTTTACTTTCAATTACAAATGTTGGGGTTTAATTTCACACCTCCCCCATACTGCCCTCTTTATGTTTTAATTATGAGATACCACTTTCTCTCTCATTAATTCCTTTCTTGTACACCTGTTACCATGTCAAAATTCTGTATGATATTTCTCTCTTCTTATTTACATTCAAATATTTCTCCCATATTATGCATCTAAATTCCATTTCATATGTTGGGATATTATGTTCTACGATCCCATTACTATCTATTTCATGTATAAATTATGTGAGACACCTTTCTCTCTCATCAAACCAACTTATGAATTTCCATATGACGATATTATGCTGCTGAAATTGCACCATGATTTTCCAATCCAAAATCATCGTGTAGTGAATACCATACCCATTTCTCTATCAAGGGTATTCAAATTTATGAACATATACATATTTAATGGTACTTACATGTTTGTATTCCACTTTCCTTAATAATAGAATAACTTATGATGTTGAATGATTCCATGTTATATGATCCATGTGGCACACTTATGCATGAAATGAAATGTTTATAAATGGTGTGCCCTGATAGCAATCCAATGCATTGGGTAATGTTTAGTATCATGATATGACATGTGAAATGAGGGTTTAATCATGCTAATTCATGTGCAATGAGGGTTTACTCATGCTAATTCATGTGCAATGAGGGTTTAATCATGCTAATTCATGTGCAATGAGGGTTTAATCATGTTAATCCATGTGAAATGATCCTTGGATCATGCTAATATCATGTTGTATGTTGTTGCCACATTTCCATGTTATGATAACCATGCTATATAATTCCTTTATGTTCATGTTTCTCTTGTGCTCTATTGATATATCTATTTCCTAACATGTACTATATCCTTCATGTTATGCCTTGTTTACTCCATTATTGGGATTTATAGCTCACCCTTTTCTTATGTATGTCCTTAGGTTATCCAATGAAATTATAAGTACAAAGGAATGTTGTGTTCATGTAAAAAAAAATTTCAATAAAGATGTTGTATTTTATGTCTTAAGTTATCATGTAATGTTCCTAATTTCCCAAGACACTAGACCTCTTGATCCTCAGAGTTGTCTTAAGTGCAAGTTTATGTAATAAATCATGTTTAAATATGTAATAAGAAGCAGGGTTGTTATAGATGTCATACTATCATAATTACCAAAGGCCTTCTCTAGTTTTATTGTGAATTATAATATGAGAAATAATGATAAGAGCCTATCATAAATTCTGACCATGATTCTCCAAGTGGATAAGGACACGGGGCATGACAAACCCACAATCCTTATGGTGAATAGGAAGAGGAAAGAAAAGGCAAAGGGGCCTAAGATTTATAAAATGTCTAAAGACCTCGAGCACTATCCAACCAAGTAGAATATCTAGAGGTAGGGTAAGGAAAAGGAGGTAGTGTGTTTTTCATGTGGTAACTTAGGTAAATGGAAGAGGAACTGCACCCAAAGGAAAGGAGAAGCCAAAGGTACATTTTTTATCAAGTGCAATATTTCCATTTCTACAAATTGGGTATTAGATACAGCTTTTGGTGCTCACATCTGTATTCAAATGCAGGAACCAAGTATATTTCAAAAAATTCTAGAGGATAGGTGGATCTAATATCTGCCAATGATTCAAGATGGATTCTCTTTCCATTTGTGACTACCACCTTTCATTGTCGACCATGATGATCTTGGTTTTACATGACTATTATTATATACCAAGTGTTACCAATAATATAATTTTTGTATCAAGTTTAGATACAAATGGGTTTATTTTTAAATTTGGAAATAAAAGCTGTTTCTTTTATAAGGACAACATATGTTATGGTATGACACATTTAAATAGAAGTTTGTATGTATTAAATTACGAAAACCAATTATTGGAAATTGATAATGAATCAAGTTCACACGACTCATATAACACCCAGTTGTGGCATCACCGCCTTGGTCATGTAAACGAGAAACGCCTGACAAAGCTCTATCAAGATGGTTATTTAGACTCTTCCAAGCTAAAACCACTTGATAGATTTCACGCTTATTTATAAGGTAAAATGAACAAACCACCATTTGGTGGATAGGGTAAAAGGGACACAGAGTTTCTAGGATCGGTACACACTGATTTGTGTGGATCATTTCCATTAGAATCTAGAGGAGGTTATTCTTATTTCATAACTTTTACTGATGACTTGAGTAAGTATGAATATATTTACTTTATGAGGTATAATTCTGAGTCCTTTGAGAAATTCAAGGAACTCAAGAATGAAGTAGAGAATTAGCTTGGTAAGAAGATAAAGAATCTTTAATTGGATCGAGGTGGAGAATATCTTAACCAAGAGTTCATCGATTTTTTTTCTTCAGAATTTTGGGATTCTATCTCAACTCACACCACTTTATACACCACAGTAGAATGGTGTTAGTGAAAGGAGGAACCATACATTATTGGAAATGGTAAGGTTGATAACAAGTCATACAAATCTTCCATTATCCTTTTGTGGATATGCATCACAAACTGCGATATACACATTAAACCGAGTACCCACTAAAGCATAAAATGGAATTCCCTTTGATTTATGGAGTGGAAAGAAACCCATTTTATCATATACACATGTATGGGGATGCAAGGAATTTGTTAAGGCTTTATCAGGAAACAAACTAGCACCCCGGGGCATAAGGTGTATCTTTATAGGGTATTCCAAGGAAACATAGGGATACTACCTATACAAACCCTCATACAAGAAAGTGACTGTTTCCAGAAAAGCCATATTTCTTGAGAGGAATCATATCCTTAAAAAGGATAGTGGGAGAAATGTTGAATTTGATGAATTTGATGCTCATGATACACAAGAGTTGGTACCAAAACAAGTTCCATAGGTCCCCATGGAAGAATTAGTTCTTGAAACACAAGAATTACATAGGAGTGTAAGAGAGGTAAGGGAACCAGAGAGATATGGTTTTCTTTTCACTGAGGATAGTGACTCATTATTGTTGGAAAATTATGAACCTATATCCTATAAGGAAGAAGTAGAGATCTCAGAAGCTGCAAGATGGCTAGAAGCTATGAATTCTGAGATGGATTCCATGTATCAGAACCAAGTTTGGGTTCTAATCGATGCATCAGTTGATATAAATCCTATTGGATGTAAATGGGTATTCAAGAGGAAATTGTACATGGAAGATAAAGTAAGTACCTATAAAGAAAGGCTAGTGGATATAGGGTTTAAAAAACGTCAAAGAATTGACTATGATGAAACCTTTTCACCATTTCCATGTTTAAATCCATCAGAATCATATTTTCGATAGCAGCTTACCATGACTATGAGATTTGAAAGATGAATGTCAAAACAACGTTCCTTAATAGAAACCTTATAGAAGATGTCTATATGACGCATCTAGAAGGTTTTGTGACACCAGGTGATTCCAAAAAGGTTTTTGAGTTTTAGATATCCATTAATGGATTGAATAAAGCATCCAGGTCATGGAACATTCGATTTGATAAAGCCATAAGAGAATTTAGTTTCATTAAAAATGAATGTGATCCATGTGTTTACAAAAGGTTTAATGGGAATGCGGTCATTATCATAGTATTATATGTTGATGACATATTACTTATTGGAAATGACATACTAGTCTTACAATCAGTTAAGGACTGATTGAACTAGTGTTTCTCTATGAAGTACTTGGGTGAAGCAGCCTACATTCTAGGGATCAATATAATTCATGATAGATCCAAGATGCTGTTTGGACTAAGTCAAAGTATATATATTGATCGGATACTAAAGATATTTAGTATTGAAAAATCCAAGATGGGATTTGTTCTTGTGTCTTGGTTTACATATTTATAAGAAAATGTGTTCCCAGAACAATAGGAGAAAGATAGAATGAGTAAGATCACATACGCTTCAGTGATAGGATCAATCATTTATTCCATATTATGTATTAGACTTGATGCTGCCTATGCACTGAGCATGGTAGGAAGATATTGAGCAGATCCAGGAGAATAACATTAGACTGCTATTAAGACTATCCTTAAGTATTTGAGAAAAACTAAGGATATGTTCCTGGTATATGGAGGAGACGAGGATCTTGTCATCAGAGAGTATGATAATGATGGTTTTTAGATAAATTAGAATGATCTGAAGTTGAAACCAGGATATGTTTTTTGTCTCAACAGAGGAGCTATGATTTGGAAGAGTTCAAAGAATCTAGTTTTCGCTGATTCTATAGTGGAGTCTGAATATATAGCGGCTTTTGATGCAGCCAAGGAAGCCGTTTGGATTTGGAACTTTTTCTAGGAACTTGATGTGGTACCTAGAAGTAAAGACCCTATCACATTGTATTATAATAATACTACAGTAGTGGATCTTGCAAAAGAGCTAAGGTCACATCAATAAACAAAGTACATACTTTGAAAGTATAAAATATTGAGGGATTTTTATCAAAGGGGTGAAGTTGCAGTGAGAAAATTATTCACAAAGGATAACATGGTAGACCCCTTGAATAAAGGCCTATCTCAGCAGAATCATGAGTATCATGTGAGAGCTAGTAGACTGAAGGTTGTTAGCAGTTGACTCTAGTGAAAGTGGGAGTATGTTAGAGTTTTTTCCCTAAAACCAACTTCTTTTGTACTTTATGATAGAAATATATTCATTGGATGGATATTAATAAACTCCTTATCACATAATGATTGTTCTTCTACATGACATTGTATGTGATAATGTCCTAAGAGTAGTTGTAGAACTAAAATGTCACAGTGGATCCCTACTATGATGAGAACCCAAAAGTGCTATGACACTATTCTTGAGCATATGTTCTGTAGAAAGATGATATCATGTGAAGGGACACAAATGATACATGCTATCAGAAGTGGAGACTTATAGGACTTTTAGGCACCTTCTCATGGTGTACGCCCTTGGTAATGTTTAGGAGGATATTATGAGAATGAGACCCACTAGTAGGAAATCCAAATTTATAAGTGTCATTGGATGTTCCTATTTGCAGATGTGTATATTGGTACTTAGTCTTTAAGATTATTATTAATGGGTATTATGAATTTTTCACTTAGATGTATTGGAAAAAACCGTGATGAAATATGTTCACGATGAGGTAGGATGTGTTGGGTGTGTCATGAGTAATACTTCAGTAATGAATAATTTGAGAAAGGATTTTTCCATTTTGTTCCATAATAAAAGTTGATATCTTAGGCACTTTTATATAAATGATATAGTGTAAATAAATCCATGTCCATGGTGTTCTATAGGCAAGTTCAATTTCTAGGAAGTCAAAGAATGAGAAATCGAGCACATGGGTTGATGGAACTTGCATGCAACCCTCTTGATTTGAGATATCGATACAAAGGGATTATATTACATGGTAAGCGTTCGTATGAGGTGACATGTAATTATGACATTAAATTCTTTCTCTATGAGTGCCTTGGCATGTTGCTAGATGCTAACCTTGGACTTTAGGCAGGTTTGCCTAAGGCCACTGAGAAAGAGGCCTAGAGGGTCACATACTAAGTGTATCCAGAATCTCAGTTAAATAATTTATTATTTAACAAGATGAATAAATATTAATCCCAGTTGTGGTTTAATAATTATTCATGTATTACTGATCACATTTATTTCATTTCTAGTTATTTAAGAGAATATATTACAGAATAAATATTTATTTATCAGTGAATAATGAAGTTATATTTATTTAATAAATAAATAGTTGTTATTCAAGGCCTGATAAATATTAAGGAGGATGAACATATCAAGTTTAAGGGTCCTATGATAAATAATATTAAATATTATTTGATTAAATAATATTTAAATATAACTTTTAAGTTAAGAACATGTCATGGAAATAATGGTATTGCCATTATTATTTAACATGGGGGTTTCACATGGAATAATAAAACAAGTAACGAAACTTGTGACAATTATTTATTATTACCTAGTGAATTAAATTCTCAGTTATGTTATTATTTTATCATTTAGCCTAGGTAAATAGAATGCTAGCCATAGTGGTTATGCACAACATTTTTTTAGAGAAATATATCAAGCCTTTAGAGATCTCTTTTCTCCAAGAATTTTCTCAATAATGAGAGCATCCATCCTCCACCGGATCAGAGAACGATTTGGAAGCGGCTCTCAAGGTGATCGAAGGCGAACAACACAGGTGTAAGGATCTTTTGTGCTAGCACCCAAAGAATCCTTTAGTGACGTCCAGATATATGTGGAGTATGTGTGGATTTGCACTAGAGGATATCTACTATTGATATCTACAACACAATGAAGGCACAACACAGATCTGTGGCCAGACACATAATGAAGAAAGAAAACCTTAGAGATATTTATTTAATTAAATTAAATTAATTATAAACAAAATATTTCGATCCTCTCTATAGGTTCTGAGGTCAAATTTTCCTTATCTAAATCTTTGATTTAATTCTATGGATACTGGAATTTATCATCGTATTGATCTTGTAATAATCATTGATTACGGAAAAATAAAAGTTGGGTGTTAGCCCAACCGTGCTTCCACTGTGCCCGGAACCTACAATATCTGGTTCAGAAGAAGAAGAAGGATAAAGGAGATTCACCGAGGCTTTCCATTAATATACCTAGTTCATTCAAGTTTAAAGGATCAAAGTAGAAGGAAGAAATTCCATTGGTGTACTTGGTTATAGAAGGGGAAAGAGTGTAACTAGATTATTCTAGTGTGGAATTATCCTCATTTGGAAGAGGAAGTTGTTGTTGATGAGATTTTTTGGAATACATAAGCTCAACCCTCACATCGAGGAGTTAATCTCATCCAGAATTAAATCAATAGAGTGTAACATAGTAGAGCTTAATAGAGAATCTATCTAGAGATGAGGATGCAAGGTTCCTATAACGACCCATAAATTTCATACATAAATATTACATCTTAATAGATGAATATTCATTATATAACATTTTTATCCATGCTAGAATCATTTTGGTCTATTATATTTGGAAACTTGGAAACATAAAAAAATGGTTCATAAAATATCGACATTGTCACCCACCTATTTCTTTATAAATAACACCCTTCTTAGACATATCATACTTAATAGCATTATTCATAACCCGATGAAAGGAAACATAAGAAAAGGGTAATCTCAGATGTTCAATAAGCATAAATAAAAGATATATCAATGATTACATAATCATAACATGATCATAAGGGTATAAGAACATGATCTTAACATTTTAAAACCATATCTTTCTTATAAAAGATAATGATCTTAAGTTATGGAATAAATCTTGGCATTTAATAAGACACAAATCATAAAGGAATCAAAGAACATGAACCATGATATCATAATATAGAAATAAGACATTGAATTGTGGCATACACATAAGCATATAAAATTATTTCCTTAGTAGTCGAGGATCATTTCCAATGCTATCATAGTGGAATGAGTTTACTCCCCAAACCATCGCAGTAGTCAAGGTTCACTTCCAAGACTATCATAGTGGACAAAGTCCCTCACTAAAATGAGTTTACTCCCCATTCTAGTCATGTTTATCTCATGAGATATCAATATTTACCCAAATTAATTAGAGAGATATATAGGTCTCACCTGACACATAATGAAAATCATATATATGGGTGCCACAAGATCATACAAAATTAATAATATCAGAAACCATGAAATGAAATGGGTTTTATAAATATTTCATCATAACATAACCCATGGAAAAGAAATGGGTTTCATAAAAATTTAATCTTTTCATCACAAAAATAAACCATCTAGAGAATTAATAAATATGGTATCCTTAGATCATATCCCTATTAAATCATAAGTAACATCAAATAATGTCATCTTATATGTAAAATGATTTTGAAATATCACTTGGAATAATTCTTGAGGAAAATAACCTTTCCATTTTAAAATAATTTCTTTTTAAAAAGATGCAAAATTATAAAGGAAAACATTTTCTTTGAAAATAACCTTGTAAAATTTTAAATAAATATTCAAATAAAAATTTATTAAATATGGTGAGAAAATCCATTCATGCCATATAAGTTAAAAGAATATTCCTTCTATATTTTTTGTCAAAAAGTCAAAAAGTACCTCATTTGGAAAATGATAAAAATATTAATTTCAAAACCTTTTGTAAAAAGTAAAACATGGGTAAAAATGAATTTAAAAAATCATAGGATAGTGGTAAAAACAATTTTATAAAACATGGATATGGAAGAGAAATATTCTCCAGTGGTTACTTAAATATAAACAATCCTAAATATTGATGAGACTGTGAAATAAACCCTTACCTCGAGTTAACCTTTCTTTGAAAGCACTCTAAACTATTGTATAATAAATTTATATTTATTATAATTTTATACCAGAGTAATTTTAATAATTATAATATCATATATGATCCCATTATACCATTTCAACACCCCCTATTATCAGTAATTCCTTATTAAAATTGTTATTTCTGAGGGTTAACTATTTCATTTATCATGAGTATATTAGTTTAGTAGTTGTAGTACTTGTACATTTATCTGGGTTACATCATATAAATATTATCTATAATAATATAAATATCATATATATTCATTATATACATATTTAGAGTCATCCATAAAAGTTATAGATAGAAAAATGGATCACACCATTTATGGAGACGATTGGTCGTATGTACGAATGAACACTATTTTCATTTTTAATGGATAGAAAGAAAGAAAGGTAAATATTAATTCACCATTAAAAAATAATTTTTATATTATATAAATCATATATATTCATCAAATTTATCCTCATTACCATCCAAGTAAAAAAATAAATAAAAAATAAATCACATCGCTTCATGAAGGTGGTAGTTCACACGTACGCACGAGCAATGTTATAATTTCTCAAAGGATTATACGGTAAGAAGGTAGAAATGATATTATTACTAAAGAAGTATAATTGTTTCATAAATATCATATATAAACATTAAAACCATCATAATATTTATCCATAAAATATGGTGGTGAAAAATGAATTGTATCGCTACATGGAGATGGTAAGCCACTCGTACGCATGAGCGATACTTTCACTTCTCCTTTAATGGAAAGTAGGATGTATAATGGAGTTTTAATAATAAAAATAACATTTCATAATATTTATGATACTTAAGTTATTATTTTAGGATATATACCACTTATTTATAGGAGGTAAAGAAGAGTATAAAAGAAAGTGATCGGTTAAGGTGATTACCACTTCTTAGAAACGAGTCCTTTAGATCTGCTCTAAAAAGATCTAGAATTGGTCTTTTGGGAAGAAAATAATTTATAGAATGTGTCTAGGGATTTTTATAATGGAAATTTTCAGATTTTTTTCGATATAGAAGGCTCAAAGTGGTGTAAATAAGTGAGGAAGGAGGTTCCCTTTTATAATTGAGGTGGGGTCACTTTTTGAATTTCTCAAAAGATTAAATTATAATAAATTAATTATCAAGAAAAATTCCTCCAAATATACATGTATTATAATATAAGAAAATATATGGTTTTAATACCATCAAAAAATAGAATTTAGAAAAGTTTTGGTATAATTTTAAGCCTTATCATTTTGATTAACTCTTAGTTAACCTATTTTAATTTTAACTACGATAACAACCTTTTTAATAATAAAGGTTGTAATTTTTACTTATAAGGTGAAAATTAGAAAATAAATAGAAAATTTATGGTATTTTAGATCATATAATATCCAAATTTTCTTATTTAAAGTTTTTTATTATCTTTAAATAATTTAATAAAATACTATTTTGATAAAAATTATTATTGTCAATTTTGACACAATTCATTTAATTTAACTTTAAATACATCAAGAAAAAGGTGGAATTTGAATATAATGATTTAAAACTTCTATAATTTGTTATATAAATATATAAAATTTACGATTCTCATTAAAGCATTCTAATTATTTCACTTTTAATATTTTTAATATCATTTATTATATTTTTTTATTAAATGGAGAAACACTGTATTGATGTTGCATAATCAATTAAGGTTATTATATAATTACTAAAAATTAAAAATAAATTTATATCATGAATATAATTTTATTAATATAAAAATAAACACTTATATTAATTCATAAATTACTTTTTTCCTTATGTGGACACAAGTCATATTAAAAATAAAGAGAGTTCCATTTTGTAACTTTATTTGATTTAAATAATATATAAGTCATTTTCATGAATATGTGTACATTAAACAACTAAATTTTAATAATAATGTGTTAAGGGTTGAATTATAATCATCAAATAAGAATTATGATGAATAATTATAGCCTTATCACATATTTTTAATGCATATTAACTTGATTTACCCTTTACCAAGGTGATAAATTTTATCATGGTTACTATTCATATTGAACAAAAATAAAAGAGGCATAATTACCAAATTTAAACCTATTTATTATAAATATATAATTAATTTAATATAATTAAATACCTATAAATGGTATAAATTCATTTTAAAGTAAGTGTGAAAAAAGCGAAAATACCGCTTTTTTGAAAAAATACATTTTAAGCATAAAACTGGATTTATTCTTATCCTATAATTAGATTTTTTTGAATATTTAAAACATTTGATTAATTAAATAATATATACACTTAATTTAAATAATTTACCAATAGTAAATAATTTAATATAAAAATACATTTCATGCATAAAAATAATTTTTTAAAAAAACATCACTTTTATTACTAAATAGTTTTTGTTTCTAATTATAATCATTTCAAAACTAATGAATCTATTTTATAAATTCATATAAAATATATTTTTCATAATTTAGTTATTACTATTCATACCCACCAATTCAATGAATATATGTTAAAAGACACATAATAATTTAATAATGTTGTGTAGTTTGTTTAAACTCAGTGTTGCGTGTAACAAAAACTATCAGAGAAATCAAATTATTTAAAGAGAAATATTTTATTAAAATATTAGGGTGTTACATTCCACACCTTAAAATTAATTTAACCTTCAAAATTCATCACTCTGATACAAACAGATGAGGATACCTCTTCCTCATTACATCCTCATGTTCCCACAAAACTTCCTAAAATTAGTGGTTTCACCACAAAAATTTGACCAGGTGAGTGGTCTTATTTCATAAAACCTTATCCCTAAGATCCAATATTTTTACTGGTTGTTCTTTATAATAAATATCTTTTTTATAATGTTATGACCTCTAAGTTTATTACATATGAAGGATCATGTATGTACTTCCTCAACAGAGATACATAGAACACATCATGAACCAGAGAAAGATTCGGTGGAAGCGCCAATCGATAAGCTACCATCCCAACACAGTCAAGAATATAAAAAAAGATCGATGTACCTAGGGAATAGATTTACCTTCTTTCAAAATATCATCACCCACTTCTAGGGAGATATTCATAGGAATACCTTGTCACCACCTTCAAATACTAGATCTTTCCAATGATTATCAGTGTAACTTTTTTATCAAATCCGAGTTGATCTTATGTGATATTTAATAACTATAACCTTATTTGAAATTTACTTATCTATATTAGGCCCCAATATCTTTCTTTAACCATATCCATTCTAGTATGTTAGAGTTCTGTACTTCCTACAATAAAGGCCTTTATAAGGATCCATCTGAATACTAGAGTGAAAGCTATTATTGTAAGAAAATTCCACCAAAGGAAAGTGTTGATACCAACCACCTTTGAAATACATAAAATAAGATCTCAACATATCCTCGAGGGTTATAATGGTTCTCTTAGACTGATCATCGGTCTAAGGATGATAAGATGTGCTGAAATCTAACTTCATATCTAGAGATTGCTGGAGGCTTCACCAAAACATTAAGGTAAATCCCAGATCTTGATCAAAAATAATAAAATGTGGTACTCCATGAAACATTACCACTTCCTTAATATATATAATTTATGTTAGAACCAATATGATAAGTACGATTATCATATTCATGTATTGTCTTTTGTTTTCAAATAGTTTTAAGAAGAAAAGAAATCACCTCACTTTTTATTTGGTGAAAATCAGACTGACTGTCGTATTCAAGAAAATTAGAATCATAATGGTTAAGAAATTCCATCGTATTGGGAATATGTTTTCTAGATATAAAGGTTCATCAGAATCACATCGAGTTTGGAATGGAAGAGAAGATCATAATGATTTGCTGCATTGGAGTCTATATGACTAGGATATAAATGTGATGATTCTTTTCCATTCTTGGAGTTCTCATAAACCATAAGTATTATGTAAAACATGTGATATAATGTTGATGAAAGAAAGGAAAAAAGGTACTGAAAATAATATTTAGTCTGCTCGTAATCATTTCAATAATATTCAGACAAAGAAGGAAAGAAAGATGTTGATTGAGAGTCACAATTATTTCTATTGTAATTCAGAAAATAATGAAGCTAATCTTCAATGTAATCAAAGTCATGAAGGAAGTCATGATACAATATGAAGTTTGTGAAATAACAAAGTTGGTGAAGCTAAAGTTTTTTAGTCTCAAGATCACCGTAATGATTTTTTCAGATGCAGATTTGTTTAAAGGACGAGAAAGATGATCGTAATGAAGAAAAGAAATAGGTTGCTAAAGTTGAAGCTATTGAAACCAATCCATCATATTCATTATACCATCATATTCATCAAAGGTAGAATTGTTTTCATCAGGAGATATTGGGACTGATGATGAAGGAATTTAGATTTTTGGAACTGATTCAAAAAGAAATTTCAGAGGCCGATTAACAATGTTTTCAACCATTCACCAGGTTTAATTATTTTGATTTCAAATGGGTCAAGAGCCATAATATTGAAGTTTAATATGATTATATGAATGAAGGAAAGACTTATAAATAGAAGTAACCTAACACTGATAAATTAATCGGATTTAGGATCATTGGTCTGGAGGAAAGAAGAAGAAGAGTCTTGTTTAAAGAATTTTTGAAGGTGTTGACAAAGGGATCAAGAAACTTGAATAGTTTGAAGTAGAATATGTTTATTTTGAATTTTTATAGAGAAATTTAGTGACATATCTTTAGTTCTAATTTGTTTGAAATAAGGTCAATAAAATTAAAGTGACCAAATGTCCACATCGTAATGAAAAAATTGTATTGAAAAATCAGAATGAAGAATTGGAATCAGACTGATGTTTATGAAGAAATATAGAAGTGAGATAAAGTTTTTATAAAATTCAAGAAGGATCAAGAAGAAAAAAGAAGTTTTGAGAAACATTGACGAAGTAAAGATGCACCCAAAATTCAAAAGAAATGTATGAGTCAAGTATTTTGGTTGAGCATGAAAAATTTTAGGAATCCTAAACAAACCATTTTTGGGGAAAGTATAAAAGGTAAAGTACCTTGTACTTTCTGAAATATGTATTTTCTACTAAAGGAATAGAGAAGGGGGAGCTTTGAAGAAATTCCAGAGAGAAGAAGTGGTTTTAGAATTGTATTTCTTGAAGAAGTCGTGCCAGACATAAGTGAAAGTAGAAGAGACAAGATTACAATGTATTCAACTAATCATCGTATTGGGATGAATCATCAGGTTTGGATTTCTGAATTTAAGAATAAGTGGTTCATAATTGTCTCAACTGTATTATGATAGAGTTATACATTTTCCATATTGAGAAATCAGACTTGGAAAATCAGATTGAGTTTTATTACAAATTCTAGGAAGTTATTACTAGCTTTTGGGTGAGAAAGTGAATAATTGTTTTGAAATTTTATTTTTTTGAAAGTTGATAAAGAAGCATATTAAAATATTTGTTACAAATTTTTTTATTACATCATTTGTTCTAGAAGGATCACACACACTTTTGAATTGTTTACATAGTGCTACACAAGTGAAAGGGAATATCCTACTCATTATATTCCACACAAAAGGATTGTTTTCTAGTTGATTGTGTGGTATTGGATCATTTCTAAACCATATCAAGGACGTAGCTATTATTATTGAATAGTGAACCTTGTAAATTCTTGAGTTCCTATGGATGTGTGTTTGAATTGTTTTTATTAGGGAAAGAAATATTTAACAGGAGGTGAGGGTTGTTTCTTAAGTAAGGAAACATAAAAGAAAAAGATATCACTAATTCACCCCCTCTCTCTCAGTGATACAATTATCTTGACTAGGCACTTACACTGATAATATAATCTTGATAGAAATGTTCTCTGATAGTGATGAAGTGTGATGACTTCATAAGGTGATCAATTACAAACCATATAACATTATTCCCTTTTGATGTTTTGGGGAGTCTACTGACAAAACCCATGGTGATGTTTTCCCATTTCCATTCTATTATGGGTAATGGTTGTAATATCCCCCTTAAAATTCTATCTCTTAGCCTTAACCTGTTGACATACCAAGCACCAAGAAACATACTCTAAAATATCTTTTTTTCATGCCATCCCACCAGAAATAATCTTTTAAATCTATAAACATCTTTATACTTCTAGGATGAATAGAGAATGAAGAACTATGATATCCATCCATTAACCCCTTCTCCAAATCTAGTACTGAAGGGACACACACAGTTCTTGAACATTATTATTCCATCATATTCATGGTTTAACTCAGGAACATTTCTCACTTAATTTTTCAACTCTACATATTTCTTCTATGCCACTTTAATATTAACTTGGATAGATGGTTTAACATTCATTTTATAAGGATAATATTTCTCCCCTTCCATCAAGATTTCAAGATCCATACTTTTTAAGTTTAGAAACATTGGATGTTTTGCGATCTTTATCATAGATTAAAAAGCGTGATCCTTTTTCCTTAGAGCATATTCCACCTTGTTCAGTTTTACAATGAGGTAATGTATTGATAATTCATAATCTTTAATCATCTCCAATCATCTTCTCTGGTACATATTAAACTCTTTTTGTGTTAAAATAACTTTAAAATTTTGTGATCAGTATATATGTCACAGCTTTCTCTATAAAGATGATTCCTCCATATCTTTAATGAAAAAATTACCACATCTAACTCCAAATCAGTGTTGATTCAATAAGGTTTTCCTTATGAATTTTCCATTCCTTCTTGTTTTGAAAATCACAAACACCTTATACTTAAAGCAAATATATATTTTACTTATCTAAGGAAAATTTCCTTCCTTAAGGAAATTTACCCTAACCTAGATTTCCTTATATATATCAATATTTTTCTTAAGTATAAAAATCGGATTCATACTCAAAACCTCAGAATAATATAATACTTAGATATGAAGCATTCTGTTTTAGGATCTGAATTCTAGATATGAACTGTAATGAAGTTCCACTCCGAATTCTGGATATGAATTGTAATGAAGTTCCACTCTGAATTCTGGATACGAACTTCAATAAAGTTCCACTCCGAATTTTGGATACGAACCCTAATAAAGTTCCACTCCGAATTCAGGATACAAACTCTAATAAAGTTCCATTCCGAATTCTGGATACGAACTCTAGTTCAACTCCGAATTATGGACTCCAACTTCTATGAGTTCAACTTCGAAATTCTATGAGTTCAACTCCGAACTTCTATGAGTTCGACTCCGAACTTTTATGAGTTCGACTCCGAACTTCTATGAGTTTGACTCCGAACTTCTATGAGTTCGACTCCGAACTTCTATGAGTTCGACTCCGAACTTTTATGAGTTTGACTCCGAACTTCTTTGAGTTCGACTCTAAACTTGTATGAGTTCGACTCCGAACTTCTATGAGTTCGAATCCGAACTTTTACTAGTTTGACTCCGAAATTCTACAAGTTCGACTCCGAACTCTGTAAGTTCAGATTCTGAACTCTGGTGAAACCAGACTCCGAATTTCCTTAGAAATTCAGACTCCGAATTTCTACAGAATTCAGGTTCCGAATTCCTATAAAACAGAATCCGAATATCCTTTTATTATAGACTCCGAATTCCATTTTGGTTAGACTACGAACTTTTATTTGCTTACATTCTGAACTTTAGTTTTGCTTATACTTATACTTGTTTCATTACAAAACAATGCCGTGCTTTCAGTTACACATGTTTTGTTATAAAATGATGTCGTCCATTCTGTTTCTAACTAACCGTTGGTTTAATGACACTTGTACAGGTCCCTCTGAATTTTAAGGAAAATATGATCGTTAGAGGAGGGAGCCGACCATTCCAACCGTGCCTATAAATAGGAGCTCATTTGAACGAGATCAAGAAACAACTTTGACAACTTTGACAACTTTGACAACTTTGAAATCTGTGCTTACATGCTGTTGAAGTGATTTCTAGAGAGAGAGGCTCTTATTAACTCTCAAGCTTTGTGCAGAAAGTTTGAACACCTTGTTTAAATTTTTAATTATGCAGACTTGCTTCGTGCGACTCTGAATGTTGGTGATTATATTTGAGGGCTTCCGGGGATAGGAAGACAGAGGTGCTGACTACCTTAAAGTTGAGGGTTTCCTTGCTGAGGAAAACAGAGGTTCCAACTACCTTGAAGCTGAGGGCTTGTGGGGATAGCAAGATAGAGACTCCGATCTTCGTATCGAGGGCTTACCCTAGTGTGGTTAAGATAGACTTGATTGAAAGTATAAATCAAGGGACCTTTATCCAAGGTTGTTGGATACCCTTCTCTTTGGGTTAAAAGACTTATATCTTTTTACTAGTAGTTTTACTACTTGTTTTTCCGCTGCATTTCATTTTGTAAGGAAAGTATAACCTTCTTATATTTCCTTACACTTGTACTATGATTAATTTAGATTCTATATGCTTTAAGGTAGAATCTCATATTATAAACTTTGGTTAAGTTTCAATTTTTGGATCCATATTTCCGGAACTAGTTTTTCAGAATCACTTTCCAGATTTAATCAAGTGCATAGAACTAGAAGTTTGTAACCTCATACTTTGTCCCAATTTTTCATTGGTGTTATAGGTGTTGTGAATTTTCTTAGTTTAACTTCTTTAAACTTAGATCTTTCCTTGTTTAAGGAAATTTTTGAAGAATACAATTCACCCCCTATTGTATATAGAGCATCTACATCATTATTTTGACCCTACAATTGGTATTAGAGGTTGGAAACCTCATACTCTATACCAATCTTACAATTGGTATTAGAGCGGGTCCTTGAAATACTTATACTCACATATAAGTTTTCCTTGCTCAGTTTTTACTTGTTCTATATTTTCCTTGCTTAGGAATATTTTCCTTGAATACGAACTTTTGTTATTAACAAGTTTTTTGTATAGAAAGATTTTTTAAGATGACAAGAATGAACGTTGGTTCTATCGACAACTTAAATCCTAAAAGACCACCAATTTTTGATGGAAACGATTATGAGTACTGGAGAGATCGAATGAAGACTTTCGTTATCAATACTGGAGTAGATAACTTTGTTATTCTTACCAGAGGTTATCAAATTCCTGATAAGGAAGTGAGTGATTTCACAAACCAAGTGAAGCATGATTATCAATTAAACTATAAGGTACGCAATACTCTACTATATTCAATGACTAGGAACATATATAGCCAAATTTCTTCTTGTGAAACAGCTAACTGTATATGGAAGAAACTTGAGGTTACACATTTTGGTACATCTAAAGTTATTGAGACAAGAAGAGCTATGTTGAGAGCTGAGTATCTAGGTGCTAATACCACTGCCCGTTGGTTAGGAGTTACTACCGGAGCTACCAGTATAGGACATATATAGGCTCAGTGCCTTACACAAGTTTTAGTGATAGATACCCCTCAGGTTCCTAGGCGATCCCAAATCACAGGTGGCTAAGGACTGTCCTGAGGTGGTTACCGAGTTTCCATCTAGCCAGGGTTCCATTAAATTAGATGGTGGTCCTGGAAGCGAGTGTTCTACGTGGATCAGTAGGGCGATGATAGTGTTTAGATTACCCATATCTTAAGATGAGGTGATTTTTTTGTGGACAGATCTTGAGAACCTTCCTCAGAGAAGGGGGTATCTTTCCAAAAAAAGATTAGGGGTTTGTGTTCCCAAGAGCTTCTACAATTTCGACAGGATGACATGTCAGTGACTGAGTATTTTTCAAGGCGTACCGACCATTCTAGGTACTCTATGAGTGCGATGCAAACAGTTCTTCAGGGCTCAGACCTCCGAGTGAGATGTGTTTAGGGACATCTGAGCTGGAACTATTCCTATGTGCATTTCTACTTATATTAGGGTGCTAGAGAGAACATTTTTGGTTAAATTTTCTTTGGATGAGTAGATACAACCAATGAATGTTAGTAGTGGGAAAGCAGGAAACTAACGCCAGTCTCAGAGACTTGGGAGTGTAAAATGTTTTTGGAAGAGGAAGTGATATGGATAGATGAATCTGCAGGGTAGAAGACATAGAAGAGGAGCTAGGAGAGCAACATGAGGTGGTGTACATTTTGATACATTACAACCAATACCCCAATGTGGCCCCCACCAGGCTCAGGGAGCTAGAGGACAAGGGAAGGGAGTAGCTGCATGCGGTCAAGGAACATGACCCAAGGGATCCAGGAATGATTCGAGGTACAATCTTTGTCTACTACTAGCTATCGTATTAATAGACATAGGTACTAATCATTCCTTCTTGTCACGAATCTTGTTCAAGACCTAGAGTTTCCAGTTAAACCATTGACTTAACCCTTATGTCTAGAGATACCTTTGGGAGGAGACTCAATAATCAAACTTATGCCAATGGTGTGATCTGACCCTTGAGGCGAGAGTTTCAGTTGGAACCTCTTGGTGGCAGCATTGAGGCCTTATGATGTTAGTTTGGGTATTGATTGGTCATCCACAGTCCATGCTCAGGTTGAATGTTTTAGGAAAAAAGGTTGTGGTATATCTACAATATTGGAATGGGGTTTTACTTGGTCGGAAAAAAAGGAAACCTAGGCAACACGGGATAAACTCATGCATAGGAGGGTGTAACCGATCACTCTTGAGTCGACCAGCCTTACCCTCGTGGCAGCAAGTGTTTTGAGTTTTCTGTTCCAAACAGTAGTGGTAGAGTACGAGAAAATACTTTTAAAATATGTTTCCAGGATTACCTCCCTATAGGGAGAGAAACTTTTGCTTTGGGTTTTACCCAAGGACGACACCAATATCTACAACTGCATATCGGATGGATCTTGTAGAGCTCAAAGAGCTGAGAGTATAGTTGGGAGAATAGTTTACTATTTACTCCGATCACAAGAGTCTCAGGTATATCTTCCCTCAGAAGTACCTGAACCTAAGACAATGGCGATGACTGGAGTTCCTCCAGGACTATGACTTTGAGATAGTATACACTCCTAGGAAGGGGAATGTAGTAGTAGATGCACTCAGTAGGAGGTCTGGTCTACAGTTGATGAGTGAGGAGGCATAGTAGATAGCCGCATTGAAGATATCCTTCGTGGATAGAGATAGGGTAGCTTACCTCCAGTCTATGACTTCCACTCCCCCACTCCTTCAGCGAGTTCGAGAGGCACAACTTGGGAACGTTGATTGCGAGGCCCGACATGCTTAGATATCATGAGGATAGTCTCATGAAGTTTTTTCTGAAGGTGGGGAGCACATCGTTCTATTCAAAGGATGCACCATGGTACCAGTGATTCTATGAGAGGAGTTATTGAGGGAGTTCCATAAATTCCCTTTGGCGGTACATCCTAGAGTGGCGAAGATGTACCAAGACATCCAACGTCAGTACTAGTGGCCTGAGATGAAGAAAGTGGTGGCAGAGTTTGTATCATGATGCCTCACTTGTCAGCAAGTGAAAGCTAAGCATCAGGTTCCATCACACTTGAGCACAACTTTTTATCCCCAGACTAATGGTCAGACAGATCGGACCATACATACCTTGAAGGGAATGCTTCATGATTGTGTCCTAGATTTTGGCCGCAGTTAGGAGGACCACTTTCCCTTGGTGGAGTTTGCATACAACAATAGCTATCACTCCACAATTGTCATGCCACCATTTGAGGCCTTGTACAAGTGACCATGTAGATCACCTCTATGCTGGACAGACCCAGGGTAGTCAACACTTATGGGTCCAAAGTTGGTACGGGCTACCATTGAGAAGGTGCAGATAATCCAAGAGTGGATGAAGACTGCACAAATCCAACATAAGTATTACGACGATAGGAGATGAAGACTCTTGGAGTTAGAGGAGGGAGACCATGTCTTCTTAGGGGTCTCACCCCGACGAGCATTGTAGAGACTTGGATGGAGTGGCTATCTATCTCCAAGGTTCATTAAAAGTTTTCAGTTTCTAAGTGGAGTTGGCGAGGCGACATACTGCCCAGCTCTATTCCCACATATTCATCGAGTGTGCAATGTTTTTTTCCACATGTTGTAGCTGAGGAGGTACGTGCATGATCTATCGCATGTTAACAACTAGGGAAAGTTGGACTTTGATGATGGGGATACTTTTACTAAGTTTCTGATGGAGATAGAGGATCGACAAGAGAGAGTCCTTCAGGGATGGTCGGTCCCTCTGGTGCGAGTTCGGTGGCAGCACAAGAACCTCCAGGAGAGAACATGGGAGCGGGAGGCTCAGATTTGTGCTCAGTACCCTCATTTGTTTGATTTCCTTTTGTTTTGGCTTTCAGGGACGTAAATCCCTAAGGTGGGGAGAATGTAATATCCTGAAAATTCCGTATAATTTTTTAAATTATATGGAATTATTACCAGACTGCAAAAATTGATGGCACGTGATTCTGAGACCTGGAGTGCCCAGAATGATCTGTCAAAAAATGTTAAGCTTTAAATAGCACACATGAGTGGTTTTCCTGAAAAGTGGAATAACTATTAAATGGGTGCCCGGATCAGAAATCCGCTGGCACCATTGTATTCAAGATGGCGGGTTTACCCTAGGTGTGACTTAAGTTTAGTCGGTGCAGGCCTCCGGTGAGAAAACACGAAAATGGAATAACCGTAAAAAAAATAATTAAATTATTTTATTTTTCAAATGCTTATAACTCACGAACGAAGACTCGGATTAAAAATCCAAGACCACCGCTGAACTCATGAGGGTATTCTTTCCTTAGGCAGATCCTAACCTTGGTCGGCACGGGCCAATAGTGGAAGTTAGTTTTTGGCCATAAATAAAATAATTAAGTAACAATTATTTTATTGTTAAATTATTTAACACCTAAACGGTATCTCGGATTGGAAATCTGAGAGTACCGTTGCGATCATGAGGGTGTGTTTCCCTTAGGAAGAGACTAACCTTGACCGGCACAGGTCGAGGGTGTCTGTTAATAATTTTTTAACATTTTTAAGATACGTTCAGTAAATGTGCGTGCGACCTTTTCTATCATTTAAATTGGTGCTTAGATTAAAAATCTGAGGGCATCATTGAATCCATAGCACCAAGATTCGCTTAAGGGAAGCTTAACTTCGACTAGCAAGGGTCAGACAAAAAATTAAATTTTTGGAATTTATAAAAGAAAATAATAAAATAACTAAAGGTTATTTTCTTTTTCTTTTTTGAAACTATTGGAAAAATGGTGGTGGGACCACAATATAATGTCATAATATTAATGGATTTACCCTTAAGTTTTGTAACCACCTAGTTGGGAGTTTTTAATAGGTTGTGTAACTGCACCATTGGAAAAAATTAATAGGTTCATTAATTAAACCAATTAATGAACCTCGTTAATTTTGCGGTGCGTTGATCCTCTCCTCCCCTCTATTTAATCTGATATCAAGCTTGGGTTTTGGGAGAGCTACGAGAGGAAGCTCTGGCGAAGTACCGATGACTTTTTGTTCCGACGAAGAACATGATAGAGCGAAAAATGTTGGGGGAATCGACAGGCGAAGGCAAGTGCCAACAAACACCTTCAGACGTGTGCACTCCCTCCTCATTTGCGACATCTCCTATGAATTCGAGGTAAGGGTTTATGTTTAAATTCAAGTAATACCTTGATTCAATTCCTTGTTCTTGAAAAGCATGAAGAACGTGGATCAACCAAAATGATTTGATCCATGATTCCTATGAAATTTCGGGAGGTTGATGCGGGAGATTTTAATGGGTTAAAATTTATCTATGTGATGTTTATACCTAATACCCGCTTGTTATAATGCTAACGCGGAGGGTATGAGCCAAATGAACAAGGCCCGAACCCTCCATTGATTCGGTATTTGTTGCGTTATTCAGGGGATTTTTTTTCAACTCAACGAAAAGTGGAAACCGGGAGGCACGCAACGACGGTGGCATCCTGGGAGACCTGTAGGTGCATCCGGAAGGAAGAAAGGACACCCGGAGCTCACCTGGTGGCCCGCGGAAATTCTGTTGGTGCGTCACTGGCAACCGGTGGTAGGTGCTCATCGACCGTGGAGGCGGAAGGCGGCGCGCCGTCACATACCATTGTGAGATAGGTCGCGACTTAAAGCCGCAGGGAATGTAGGGGACCCTCTCCCTGCGGGTCCGGTAGGTGACGAGGCGCCGCTACTTGGCGCCTCCATTTAAAGAGTCGAATGGCTCTTTGAGCTGTTCGGGAGGTGGACCGCGTGACCCCTATGTGGGTCATGCCAGCCGGCGGGCTGAGCTGCCGTGACCCAGCAAGCCGAGATCGCCACGTCCAGCCCAACCGGGCCAGCCTAGGCCGGTTTGGGTCGGGCGAAGCCAGGTCGAACCTGGATTGGGTCGGACTGGACCTAGACCCTCTCGGGCCCAGATATTCTTAAAAGGCTGTATCCTGCAAACCAGATGTCCGTTTGATGAACCGTCTGTGGCACTAGGATCCTTGAAGAGAGAAAATACTTTTGAGATACTATATGAGAGTTTTGAAGGAATTTGGAGTATGGCCGGGTTGGATCGACTCTGAATCCAACCAGGCCCTCGGCACTAAAATGACAATAACTTACAGACCGGGCGTCTGGTTAATGTACCGTCTATTTCATTGGAACCCTTATGACACGATGGATAATTGGGTAACTTCTACATGGGACTGCATACCGGTTGAAATATGACTGATGGCTTGAGGAGTGGTTTCTCCCAGAAACAAGCGTACTATGAGCGGGAATCCTGTGTCTGGCTGAGACATGAAGAATGAAGAGCGATTCTGTGTGAATCAACACCGAGCGATTCTGTGTGAATCGACACCCATCGATTCTGTGTGAATCAGTACCCAATGATTCTATGTGAATCAGAACCCAGGGATTCTGTATGAATCAGCACCCAACGATTCTGTGTGAATCAGCACCCAGTGATTCTGTGTCAATCAGCACCCAATGATTCTATGGGAATCAGCACCCAGCGATTCTATGTGAATCAGCACCCATCGATTCTGTGTAAATCAGAACCGAGCGATTCTATGTGAATCAGCACCGAGATATTCTATATGAATCAACACCCAATGATTCTGTGTGAATCAGCACCCAGCGATTCTGTGTGAATCAGCACCCAACGATTCTGTGTGAATCAACACCTATCGATCCTGTGTAGGTCTTTCGGGGGTTAGTACCTATCGATCTGGTGTGAGTCAATAGTATCGCATCGTGACAGAGTAAGATGATCTAGCTAAAGGTTCCGGGCGCAGTGGAAGCACGTGGGTGGATGTGCCCACTTGACTTTTTGTCATTAACAATGATCAATCTGGGATCAATACGACGATAAACGCCAGTCTCCACGGATGGAATCACAAAAATGGACAAAGAAAAGAAAAGTCCCGGAACCACAAAGTAGGATCCTTACAGGTTGATTATAATTAATTTAATCAATTTAAAATAAATACCTTTTGGGTTTTCTTTCTTCATTGATGTTCTTAATCACGTTCTGGTGTGATTCGTCGTTGCGTCGTAGAAGCCAAGTGTATACTTCCTCTAGCGGTGATCCACACGTGTACCTCGTATCTCGGGACGTCACTAAAGGAGTCTCCGGGTGATAGCATGGAGAAACCTTTTCTTGCGTTGTCCGCCTTAGATCGTCTTGATCCGATGGAAGAGGATCTCTCTCAGTATTGAGAGCGTTCTTGGAGGAAGATGTTCTTTCGGCCTTGAAAGAATTCTCCAGAGTTGTTGTGCACAATTATTCTCTTGTGTGTCAGAAAAGAGTTGGGGTTGTGAGGATATTTATAATCAGGTTTGAGGTTGTAGAGTTATGACAATAAATAAACGCGTTACGCGTTTTATTTATTTCATTGACTCTTATTTAAAACCCCTATGTCGAATAATTAATTCCTTGACATGTTCCCACACTGATTATAATAAATATCATTCAACATAATATTATATCCTCAAAATCCCAACTGGAAAAACTACATGGCGTGTATTAATAAATACACGGCGTGTACTTGTTTTTCATTGAAAACTACATGGCGTGTACATTCAATGTACACGGCGTGTATATATTGTTTTCATTTATTCATTTACTTTCCAAAATTAAAACTACACGCCGTGTACATTTAATAATACATGGCATGTACTTGTTTTCAAAATAAAACTACACGGCGTGTAATTATTGATACACGACGTGTACTTGTTTTATATTTTTTTATTCTTCCTCCAAAATTAAAACAATTTAGGATTCCTTGAATAATTATTAAACCAAGTACAGGAATAATATTTATTCTACTTGAGATACTTTAATACACTTAGTGTGTGACCCTCTAGGCATCTTTCTCGTTGGCATTAGGCGAGCTTGCCTAAAGTCCAAGATTACTGTCTAGCAACGGGTCAAGGCACCCAAGAGAAAGAAGTTGACGCCGCATTGACGTATCACCTCATACAAATTCTTAATATGTAATTTAATACCTTTGTCTCGATATCTCATCAAGCAGGTTTCATGGCAGTGTCATAAACCTATAAGCTTGATTCGTCGTTCTTTGACTACCTAAAATAAACTCGTCGTTCACACCATGGCCATGGAATTTAATGCGACAGTTCTATTTAAATCAAAGGACCGAGATATAAAATTCTATAAATGGAAGGGAAAAATCCTTCCTCGACTTATCCATTAACAACATGTCACTCGTGACGCACCCAACGTACCCTACTTCCTGCCAACTGTCAGCGTGATAGTTTTCGTTAGTAAATCTAAGTGCGCGATTCATGACATGAGTTAATGATAATCTTCCAATCTAAGGACCATTACACACACTCGTAGATAGCAATGTCCGATGACACCAAGACATGCAGAATTGCTACTGGTGGGTCTGTTCTCATAATCCCCATCTTGGAGATTACCAAGTGTGAACTCCATGAGAGAGAGTCTCATCTTCTTACGAGTACTCTCACATGACGGTCTGTATACTATGTGTCCTATCATAGTATGTCATCCAACCATCGAACTTTATTTAAGAATATTGTTATATCATTTCAAGGTTCTCATCATAGCGGGAATCTTCCATGACCTTATCAATGTAACAAATATTCCTGGACATTATTATATTATAGTCATGCAGAATAATGAACAATATATAATAAGTGAACATTCATGTAATCAAAGTACAAAAGAGTTGGTTCTCCGGACACCTACCCTTACAAACTCCCACTTGGACTAGAGCCAACTACCTATGACTTTTAGTACGCTAGACCTCACATGATTATCATGTTTATGCAGAGTCAAGGCTTTAGTCAAGGGGTCCGCCACGTTTTCTTCCGTGGAAATACTGCTCACTGCAACTTCACCTCTCTGAGAAAAATCCCTCAAGAGATAATACTTCTGAAGTATGTTCTTTGTCCGCTGATGTGACCTTGGCTCTTTTGCAAGTGCCACTGCTGCAGTATTATCACAATAGAGTGTGATAAGATCTTTACTGCTTGGTACAACATCCATCTCTTGGACGAAGCTTCGCATCCATACTACTTATTTAGCTGCCTCAGAAGCTGCGATATACTCGGACTCCACTGTAGAATCTTCCACCACACTTTGCTTTGAGCTCTTCCAGCTCACTGCACCTCCATTCAAACTGAATATGTATCCAGTATGCGACTTCATGTCATCTTGATCAGTCTGGAAACTAGCATCTACATGTCCTCTGATGACTAGTTCCTCATCTCCTCCATAAACTAGGAACATATCCTTAGCATGACTCAGATACTTAAGGATAGTCTTGACTGCCATCCAATGGCAGTCTCCTAGATCATCTTGATATCTTCCTACCACACTTAATGCGTAAGAAACATCTAGCCTCATACATAGCATAACATACACGACTGACCCAATCACAGATACGTAAGGGATCCTTGCCATTCTCTTTCTTTCCTCATGTGTCTGAGGACACATTTTCTTGGAAAGATGAATGCCATGTGACACTGGAAACAATCCCCTCTTGGATTGTTCCATACTAAGTCTCTTCAGTATCTTGTCAATGTATGTACTTTGACTCAGGCCCAGCATTCTCTTGGATCTATCACGATGGATCTTGATCCCAAGAATATATGCTGCCTCACCCAAGTCTTTCATGGAGAATCATTTATGCAACCATGCCTTAACTGACTGTAATACAAGTACTTCGTTTCTAATTAGAAATATGTCATCAACATATACTATTAGGAAAACGACTGCACTTCCACTAAACCTGTTGTAGACACAAGGCTCATATTCATTCTTAAAAAATCCAAATTCCATTACAGCTTCATCAAAACGAATGTTCCATGACCTTGATGCTTTCTTTAATCCATAAATGGATTTCTGAAACTTGCATACCTTGTTGGCATCCTTTGGTGTCACAAACCCTTCAGGTTGTGTCATGTAGACATCTTCCTGGAGGTTCCCATTAAGGAAAGCTGTTTTGACATCCATTTTCCAAATTTCATAGTCATCATAAGCAGCAATGGCCAATAGGATTCTGATGGATTTCAGCATCTCAACAAGTGAAAAGGTTTCATCATAGTAAATTCCTTGACGCTGTCTAAAACCTTTTGCAACCAGTCGTGCCTTGTAGGTGCTGACTTGCCCCTCCATGTCCAGTTTCTTCTTGAATACCCCTTTATTACCAATAGGCTTTACATCAACTGGAGGATCTACCAAAATACAGACTTGGTTTTGGTACATGGAATCCATTTCAGAATTCATGGCTTCTTGCCACTTGGCAATGTCTGTGCCTTCAAATTCTTCCTTGTAGGTAAGAGGATCATCATTGCCAACCAATAACGAGTCACCATCCTCGGTGACAAGAAAACCATATCGTTCTGGTTCTCTCACCTCTCTCGTGCTCCTACGTAGTTCTTGTGTCTATGGAACAAATTGTTCTTCTACAGGGCTATGTGGAATCTGTTCTTGTACCAACTCATGTGTATCTTGAGCCTCGAATTCATCGAAGTCTATCTCACTCCCACTATCTCTTTCGTAGATGTGCTCCTTCTCAAGGAATATGATGTGTCTTGCCACTGTAACCTTTTTGTCTGAGGGGTTGTATAGTTAATATCCCCTTGTTTCCTTGGGATATCCTATAAAGATACACTTTGTGTCTCGGGGTGCAAGTTTGTTACCTGAAGAGGCCTTAACAAATGTTTCGCTACCCCACACATGTAAATTCGATAACATGGCTTTGCATCCACTCCATAACTCGTATGGAATACCATTTATCGATTTAGTTGGTACTTGGTTTAGTATGTGTGCTGCTGTTTGTAGTGAATATCCCCAAAAGGATAATGGAAGACTTGCATGACTCATCATTGATCTCACCATGTCCAACAGGGTGCAGTTCCTCCTTTCACTTACACCATTCCACTGTGGCATGTAAGGATGAGTGAGTTGAGATAGAATCCTAAACTCCCATAAGAAATCAATGAAGTCCTGATTAAGATATTCTCCTCCTCTTTCTGAGTGGAGTTTCTTAATATTCTTACCAAGATGGTTCTCAACTTCATTCTTGTATTCTTTGAACCGATCAAAAGAATCTGACTTATACCTCATTAAGTAAATATATCCATATCTACTAAAATCATTAGTAAAAGTTATGAAGTATGAGAACCCACCCCTTACCTCAACTGGAAATGGCCCACACACATATGTGTGAACTAATTATAGAAGCTCTTTAGCTCTTTCACCTTTCCCACTAAATAGGGATTTGGTCATTTTGCCTTGTAGACACGCATGACATACACCGAGTGGTTTTAGTTCGAAAGAATCTAAATACCCATCTTGATGTAATTTTGTCAAACGTTTCTCATTGACATGACCTAGCCGGTGATGCCAAAGTTGGGTGTGGTATGAGTCATGTGAATTAACTTTATAATCTATTGCCATTACTTGGTTTGTGTAGTCTAACACGTAAAGGTCTTTATATAAATGTGCCCTACCAAAATAAATGCTATCTTTATAAAAGTAGCAACATACACTTCCAAAATTGAAGATGAATCCATCAGTATCTAATCTGGATACTAAAATAATGTTTTTAGTAACAGAAGGCACATAATAACAACCCTTTAACACCAAGATCATCTCAGTAGGCAATGTGAGGTGGTAGTCTCCGACAGCTACAACAGCGAGTCTAGCTCCGTTGGCTGCTCGTAGATCCACCTCACCTCGGTCAATCTTTCTGAATCTACTTGGTTCCTGTATTTGGATACAGATGTGAGAACTACAAGCAATATCTAATACCCAATTTTTAGAAACATATAGATTACATTCGATAACAAATGCACCTGAAGATTCCCCTTGCTTCCTTGGCTGGTGCATCTTTTCTTCCAGTGGCCCTTCTAGCCACATGCGAAACAAACACCATCCTATTCCTTTGCCTCCCCTTTGATCTTCCTTTTCTTGGAAGGCCTTGAAGAAGATTTAGGCTTAAAGCTCTTTGCCTTCCCTTTCCTTTTATTCACCATAAGGAAAGAAGGCTTTTCACGCTTCATGTCATTATCTACTTGGCGAATAAGGATAAGAAGATCAGATAGAGACTTCTCAATGTTGTTCATGTTGAAATTAACAACAAAGTTCGAGAAGCTCTAGGGGAGTGATGTAAGAATGAGATCAGTGCCCAGTTCTTCAAGGAGTTTAAACCCTAGAACCTCCAAGCGCTCAATGTAGCCAATGAGCTTGACTACATGAGGCCCAGCTGGGGCACCCTCTCCAAGATTTCTCTGAAATAGATCCTTAGAGATATCAAACCTTTCCTGTCTTGCTCTCTCCTGGTATAGACCACAGAGGTTCCCGAGCATGCTATAGGCATCCATGTCTTCATGAGACTTCATGAGCTCACTAGACATCGATGATAGCATCAAACATTGAACGTAGAGAGCGTCGTTCAAATGTTGATCATAGACCAGGAAATCTTCATCACTCGCCCCTGGGGAAGGAGAATCAGGAAGTGAGGACTCCAGCACGTAAAACTTTTGTTCATGGCGTAAGATAACCTGAAGGCGCCTAAACAATTCCTAAAAGTTACTGCCGGTGAGGATATTGTCTTTATCCAGAATTGATCGCAGAGAAAATGTGGTTGACGAGTTTGTCATTTCAATTCTATAAATTTAAAGGGCAGATTTATCATTACTTTCTTGATTATATTTTATGAAAAATAATAAATGAATTTATTAATCCTCCCACTATTTTATCAAGTCCCAATGGCCCTCACCATTGAACTCAGAATGTCCAGTTGCTTTGACATTCTAGCGGTAATGATCCATATTCCCCTTCACATAACCCCAACAAGGGTTGGTCAAGCTATTTGAAGGTATTTAGGTAGGTAGGTATTTTCCAACTGTGAGCCTACAGTTCCTTGATATATTGAGTGGAATCCCCAATCCTGAAATCCTGACTTAGATTTCCTCGACTCTTGCCTCCAATATTACATCAAGTCTAGCAAGGGATACTCCTCTTGATGTAATATGGTTAAGTCAACCTGAAACCTTTCATAAGGGCTTCCTTTATAAAAGTAAGTGTCCCAACAAGGGTTGGTCAAACACATAGTTTTATTGAGTCTTACCCTTAATAAAGTAACAGAAGGCTTGGTCTAACTTAATATGGTATTTGAGGGATTTTATTCTTTATGTGTAGTTTTGCATTATCACATGCTTGTTAATATTAAGTGATGCTTGCTCAAGTGATTAACCATGTTCTGATAATGTTTACGCATAGTCCGGTTTTTATTTTATTCCATATTTTCATGCTTTTTCATTTTATTAACTATGTGATCGTGATAACACATACATAATAAATAAACCATGCAATTTAGACATAAATAAAATAATATGGCATGATCATGAGATTCTATTGGTTAGCTTATCTAGCAGTTTTGATAAACTAAGCCTGACCTAGGGAAAACACCTTGAACTTGATGGTTCATGTTTTGCAGCTCCCACCTTTCCACCTTTGTATCTTCTTGCATCGGTTTGCCTTGGCTTTGGGATTTGAACCATCTCCTTTGGCTTGGGGAGATCCTCCATTACATGGGTTTACATTAAAGAAACCATGGGCACGCATGCCCTATATTTTTTTGGAAGAAGGCTCGCAGGACAACAAATTTAAATTAAATAAATTTAAATGAAACCATATACACACAAAGGGTCTTTTGTCTAGATCATGATCATCCATAGCATGCAACGACATTTACACATATTTAGAATTCAAATTATTTTAATCGTCCTTTCATTTAAGATAAGTCACACTCGAATTTAATTAATTATGATCTTATAATTAATCAATTCTTTATCTTAAATTTCTTTCTGAATTTACTTCAGATTCTTCTCATCCATATTCCTTGTACGGGTCTTTGTACATTGGAGGAAACGATGTGAAATTCCATTTCTGGAAAGTACATGGCGTGTAGTTTATAATTACACGACGTGCATTTATTTTCAATATTTATTCAAAGTACACGCCGGGGCTTTGGCGTGTTTTCTGTACTTTGGAAATTTTGGAGTACACGACGTATAGATAAGTCATACACAACGTGTACTTACTTGTTACGCGGTAACCGGCTTGGCGATCCTATGTACGCGGTACGCAGCTTATCCTTGTACACAGTTTCACCTAGGCCGGAACGGACTACAAGATGTGTTGCTCTAACATACACGCCGTGTATTCCGGTTCCACGCACCGTTCAATTCTGGTCAACACGGTGTGATTAATACTTAGGAATATTCAATTCACACAACGTGGTTTGGCGGACCAGTGCCGGTTCATTGAACCTAAGTACATGGCATGTAGTTTTAATTACACGCCGTGTAATCCCGTGTTGTACAGACAGAAAGAGCGGATCCTCCGGATGAGTTCCTCGTTTTTATTTTAATCAAAATTAAAATTAAAAGGACGTTTCTGTGATGTGAATTGAGAAATGAAGGAGGAAGAACAAATCTCATTTATTCAGATTTATTGAATGATTTATTTCAAATTGAATCAAATATAAATGCATAAATTATCAATGAAAATTAAATAACTATAATCAACGTTGTAACCTGCTCTGATACCATTTGAAGGTTCCGGGTGTAGCGGAAGCACGTGGGTGGATGTGCCCACTTGGATTTTTGTCATTAACAATGATCAATCCGGGATCAATACGATGATAAACGCCAGTCTCCACGGATCGAATCACAGAAATGGACAAAGAAAATAAAAGTCCCGGAACCACAAAGTAGGATCGTTACAGGTTGATTATAATTAATTTAATCAATTTAAAATAAATACCTTTTGTGTGTTCTTTCTTCGTTGATTTTCTTGATCACGTTCCGGTGTCATTCGTCGTTGCGTCGCAGAATCCAAGTGTAGACTTCCTCTAGCGGTGATCCACACGTGTACCTCTTATCTCGGGACGTCGCCAAAGGAGTCTCCGGGTGCTAGCGTGGAGAAACCTTTGCTTGCATTGTCTGCCTTAGATCGTCTTGATCCGATGGAAGAGGATCTCTCTCGGTCTTGAGAGCGTTCTTGGAGGAATATTTTCTTTCGGCCTTGAAATAATTCTCCAGAGTTGTTGTGCACAATGATTCTATTGTGTGTCGGAAAATAGTTGGGGTTGTGAAGATATTTATAATCAGGTTTGAGGTTGTAGAGTTATGACAATAAATAAATGCATTACGCATTTTATTTATTTCATTGACTCTTATTTAAAATCCCTATGTCGAATAATTAATTCCTTGACATGCGCCCATGCTGATTATAATAAATATCATTTAAAATAATATTATATCCTCAAAATCTTGATTGAAAAAACTACACGGCATGTATTAATAAATACACGGCGTGTACTTGTTTTTCATTGAAAACTACACGGAGTGTACATTCAATGTACACGGCGTGTATATCTTGTTTTCATATATTCATTTCCTTTCCAAAATGAAAACTACACGGCGTGTACATTTAATAATACATGGCATGCATTTGTTTTATTTTTTTATTCTTCCTCCAACATTAAAACAATTTAGGCTTCCTTGAATAATTATTAAACCACGTACGGGAATAATCTTTATTCTACTTGAGATACTTGAATACACTTAGTGTGTGACCCTCTAGGCCTCTTTCTCGTTGGCATTAGGCGAGCTTGACTAAATTCCAAGATTACTGTCTAGCAATGGGTCAAGGCACCCAAGAGAAAGAAGTTGACGCCGCATTGACGTATCACCTTATACAAACAATTAATGTGTAATTTAATCCCTTTGTCTCGATATCTCATCAAGCAGGTTTCATGGAAGTGTCATAAACCTATATGCTTGATCCGTCATTCTTTGACTACCTAAAATAAACTTGTCGTTCACACCATGGCCATGGAATTTAATGCGACAGTTCTATTTCAATCAAAGGGCCGAGATATCAACTTCCATAAATGGAAGGGAGAAATCCTTCCTCGACTTATCCATTAACAACATGTCACTCGTGACGCACCCAACGTACCCTACTTCCCGCCAACTATCTGCGTGATGGTTTTCATCATTAAATCTAAGTGCGTGAGTCATGACATGAGTTAATGATAATATTCCAATCTAAGGACCATTACACACACTCATAGATAGCAATGTCTGATGACACCAAGACATGCAGAATTGCTACTGGCAGGTATGTTCTTATAATCCCCATCTTGGAGATTACCAAGTGTGAACTCTATGAGAGAGAGTCTCGTCTTATTACGAGTACTCTCACATGACAGTCTATATACTATGTGTCCTATCATAGTATGTCATCCAACCATAGAACTTTATTTAAGAATATTGTTATAGCATTTCAAGGTTCTCATCATAGCGGGGATCTTCCATGACCTTATCAATGCAACAAATATTCCAGGACATTATTATATTATAGTCATGAAGAATAATGAACAATATATAATAAGTGAACATTCATGTAATCAAAGTACAAAACATTTGGTTCTCAGGACACCAACCCTTACACTAGCCTTATGATTAATCATCTGTACTACTATATTTAGTTATACCTGGTTTGAGATGTGTCTATTGCTTTGTGCTTTGTGATTGAGATCATTCTTTGTGGTTTTCCTTTGTAGAAATCTGAGAGACCTTTGGGGGTCTCAGGGTCCCTACTGGGTATTGTTATACTCACCCCTGCACGAGCTTCGCTCGCACCTTGTTGTGTCTTGTGCAGTCGAGGAGCAGCTTGGCTAAGACTATAGGATCTAGGACCAGGCGGTACATGAAGGTGACTAGTTGACGTGGAGAGCTATGGAGATGATTTGTACCTACCCTTTAGGTAGGATCCTTGGTGGACGATCACATGAGATGTTTTCTGTTTTCTATTGTTGTTGTATCTTTTCAGTTGGGCTTATATTCCGGCCCCTTTAATTTCAGTACAATCTTTTACTACTGCAGTTTTACTTCATGGTTTCATCTTGTTGTGTTCTTGGGCTGTGTGTTTGTACAGGTTTAAAGGCAATGCCTTCCCATTTTAGGGATACGCCTTTCTAGTGCTAGATTCCAACCCTTGGCCTATGGAAGGTGGGCTTGGGGTAGTCATGGTACGGGCCCTGGGGGACAGATCATGATGACATACATATAAAATACATTGATACTATGATTTAATTAGTATATCTCACAAATAATAGTGCAATTTGAAGACCAATATATTAATGTCTTGATGATTACCTACATAAAAATCTTATTTTACTACACTTGTGAAAAGTTTTCAATGATTGTGCTCCTCTAGATTATTTTCTTGGTATATCACATGAAATAATCATCTCCATAACCTGGGGATTGGAAACATAAGAAAGAGGTGAGATCAAATGCCCAGTAAGGAAAAAACTTATCATAGAGTAATAGATCATAAACATGATAAAAGATCAAAATAGCTGATATGACAATCATAAAACATGTTAGAGTAACATAAGATCATAAAAACATCATTAAGGAAGCATAAATGATAAGACATGGCTCAAACACATGTTAATAATCATATGACTTGTGAGCATGACATAAAAGTGTGGAATACTTTAAAAATAAGGCATAATTATGAAAATATGTAATTTTATGGAAATTAAATGAATCATGAAAATTTAACAAAATTTTATGAACAACTTGGAAATGTTGAAAAACTATAAACATAGGAAAATTATAACAAATAAAATCCATGTACCTTATAGGGCTTGGGATAATCCTCCCACATACCCTTGGGCTTGGGATAAAACCTCTCATGTACCCCTTTTTCATGGGGGACAAATCCTCCCATATACCCTTTGTCTTGGGATAAATTCACCTATATACTTCATTAGCTTGGGATAAATCCTCCCATGTACCCTTTGGCTTGAGATAAATCCTCCTGTGTGCCTCATGGGATTGGGATAAATCCTCTCATGTTCCTCATTGGCTTGGGATAAATCTTATCATATACCATTTGGATTAGTATAAATCCTATCATGTACCATTTTGAGCTCATGATACATAAACCAATGCATTGGAGGGTGATATAGGACCCCACCCATCATTATCCATACATACGTGTGCCAAAAAAAAATCAATCATAAACATATCTAAATGAACCCATGGAAAAATAATGGGTTTCTTAAACATCAAAATGGAAATCATTCACTTTTCAAAAAGAACCAATGAAAATAAAATGGGTTTCATAAAAATTCAAAATGGTATAAAATAACATCATGAATTAAATCGTTTGAAACTGAAAACTTGATTACACAATATAACCACTTAATATAAACTAAAGAGATAATAAGATATCAAAACTCTCATTTTCCAAAAGAAATCATATCATAATAACATATATAGGGTGATTAAAACATCATTTCTTAAAAGATAAGCCTTGAAGTGTAAATAAAAGTGAAAATATATTTTTTTCAATTTTGTTTAAAACATTTAAATAAAAATTACTTTAAAAAAACATTTTTTCATAGGAATAAAAATACTTTTTAAAAATATAATATAAAGAGTTTCAAATAAAATATCCTTGAAAATACATAAATTATTTTAAAAAAAGAGAAGTTAAAATACTTTTAAATACATTTAATTTTAAAATAATCTTTAATAATGTTAAAATGAAAAGGATATAAAGTTTTTAAAAAAGGTAAGTGAAATTACTTTGAAATATTTTACTTTTAAAAAGAATCTTTAATAATGGAAACTTGAAATCAACCATAAATTTTTCAATAAAATAAGTGAGAATACTTTGAAAAATTTTATTTTAAAAAATAATCTTTAATAATGGAACCTATTAAAAAAAATAAAAGTCTTCAAAAGAAAATTTGGAGTGAATAATAAAACTTTTTATTTGTAAAGGATTGAAAAACCTTTTGAAAATTTTGAAATAACCTTGTTAAAAACCCATATAATTAAAATGATGGTGAAGTATTTGTTTTAAAATGATTAAAGTGATGAGAAAGTATCATTAGAGATAATTTTTTTTAGTTTTAACTAGGGAAATGATAGAATTTGTGTGAAGTAAAAACATGGATATTGATGAAAATCTATTAAAAGTAATAAGAATTATTATTAACAAAAATGCATTTTCATGAAACCATAGAATCATAATGGAAGAATAATTAGGTGTGGAACATTATTTACTTATAAAAGAAGGTGAACATACAACATAACATCATTATAGGTTATAATAGATCAATATTGAAAGATAATAGTCAAATATGAGTGATTATGACCCAAGGAATATATTTGAGTCATAAAAATCTCTTACAAATCGAGGAGTATTTAAATCAAATCTACGTGAAAGAGAGAGATTAAAATTAAACTTAATTTATCACGAGTAAAAGGTAATTAATTAAACAATATCTAAAATAGTAAGTATATACACTACATAAATGGAATTAGGTTCATAAATTAAAACGTTTCTCAAAGAAGGAAATTTTCAGATGAAACCTTTACAACCCGTGAAAACATTTAATCAAAAACCCCATAAAAGAGAGAGAATGGAATTAAACTTCAAATACCACTAATAAAAGACAATTCATGAAATTTTATATCAATTAGGAATTATAAAAACCACTTAAATAAGAATTGGTGCATATATATAAACTATATATCAATAAAGGGAAATTGAAATGAAATCCCTCACGTTGTTCTAGATTTGTTTTGCGCACACACTTAACTTCATGAAAAACCAAATTAAGTTTATTAGTTACATTATTTGGAAAATTATAATTCTATATTTAATTTAATATTTACTATTTATTATCATATTCTATTTATTTATTATATAATTCCTCCTTGTGTTTGCGTGAAAATTGAATTGGTGTTGACTTATTTTGGTATTTTTAGCAAATAAAAATGTTACTTTAATAATAAGTCAAATAATTAATATAATAACTATATAATGATATAATAATAATTATTTTCTTAATATATTATTATAAAATTAGTTTTCATGTTTCCATAGTCATCCATAACCATATTTTAAGTCATTGTTCACATAGGTGGTTAAATCAACCCAAACATGAACACGCTTTCACTCGATTGTTGAGTATGGTTAAGAAAGTGTTTATTTTGAAATAATATCATTATAAAATAATTATAATGATATTATTTTTATTTATTTAAAAAATTTAAATATATATATATATATATATATTTTAAAATCTAGATGAAAAATGAAAAATGTTTCATCGTGGAGGCGGGATTCCTCACATATGCATGTTTAGCATTCATGTTTCTCAACACTTGAGAGGGGGTGAAGGTGGATATTAAATAGAAATTTTAGAATAATAATTAAATGATATAAATCATATTTATTCATCACTACCATCATTTATACTAACCATGAAGGGTAGTAATGAAAAAAACAAATGACGCCGCTTCGTGGAGGTAGTAGTTTGCGCAACGCACTAACAACGTTCTTTTGTTTTTCTAAGTGGATGGAAATAAATAAATAAGGGTAAAAAAATAAGTATAATAATGATACTTAATTAATCATATTATTATGGTTATAAGATATTTGGATGAGTAAGACTTAGAAGAAAAACTTACGAAGGAAATAATACTTTCATTGGAGACTTGATCTTTCCTTGGAAGTTCCCTTGAAATTGAAGGGATTATGATAACTATGAGTGATAAGGGGATTAATATCATGGGATATAGTTCCAAGTAGATTTAAAAATTAATATTTACATGGACAAAATTGAAGCTAAACCATATATTTGAAGGGTGGAAGTGGTACCCTTTTATAAGAGGAGAAAAGGGGCACTTTTGTAAATAAACATAATTTTTCAATAATGTCATGACACTATTCAAGGGTAAATGAATAAAAAGTAAAAAAAAGGTTTTATGAGAAAATATAAGGCCAAAAATCCTATCATACATTAATTTTGAGATAATTAAATATTTATTTAATGTTTTGTTTTTTTTACTTTTAATTTTTTACCCAAATTAACTTTTACCTTGATAATTAATTTTTAACCTTAGTAATTAACATCAATGAGAAAAATTAATATGGTATCCTATGAAATAATTTAAACCTTATAATTTTAAATTTAAAAATCATTATAACACATAAAATTTCTGAATCTATGAAAAGTTAATTTTAAAATAAACACACTTAATCACATAAAAACATATTTTAGAAAAATAACATTTTTATGCTTTAAATTTATATATAAGATATAATTATCTTGGATACTAATTTTAATGACATAAAATGATTTATTATAAAAAAATAAAATTAACGAGGCTTTCACGGAGAGCCAAAACCGAATTTCACAATCTAAACACATAATTAGTGGAAAAGATCGAAAATAATTTTTTTATTAAAGAAACATTTTAATTTCATTTAAAAAAATATTACAAATAGAATTATAAGTTCAAATAATATTTTAAAATGAACAATTTTATTCCTAAAATACATATTTTATTATTTAAAAAGGTTTTTTAAATTTATAGGATAAGCTTACATAATGATAAAATCATAAAAAAATATAATTTTCGTAAAAAACATATTTTCAACCGAAAACTAACCTTTTCAAAAATAAAATAAAATAAAAAATTGTACTAAGTAAATTTTGATTCAAGGAATTTAAAAATTAATTTTATTTTAATAAAATTTAAAATTTAAAATTTAAAATTTAAAATAAAATACATAATATAAAGAAAATAGCTTTTATTGAAAATAACCCTTTTCAATATTAACTCCTATTAATTATTTACCTTCTAAATATTTAATGGCCCACTATATTTGTCTTTATTATAGATTTATTAATAATTTTCTCTTATTATTTTATGGTTTGTTTACATTGGGTGTAACATGTGACATAAGTTATAGAACATGGTGTGTATTTTAAAGGATCCAAAATATTAGGTTATTACATTCCCCCCTTAAAAAAATTACATCATCACAATTTTAATTATCAATTAATAATGAAGATAACTAAGGGTATCCATAAAAATTATATGAATTAAGATTCAATTTCCAATGTGGTTTCAACCTTACTAATTCAGGAAAGATTATGAAATTCATATATTCCTTCCTTAGAGGCATATCCAAATATTAAGTTTCTTTCTAACCATTTGAGCTAAACATCCTTCATGATTTGGAATCATAACTCCATAATGGAATCAATTTTCCAATAGGGATCATATTCATACTTATAATGATATATAATTATAATTTGATTGAAAATATTAATTGCGTGTTCCTTATTCTCACAATTGATTTGGAATCCATGTAAAGAGAGTTATTCAATGACCAAAATCACATTAAATTACCCTAAATGAATAATTAATAATATTCACATGAATAATATTACCATAAACATCATACTTGGAAGAAATAATTATAGAATATAATATCAAATCATTAGGGTGTTGATTTTATTCTTTTAGAAAACATCCTAAGCCTACTAGGGTGGTTAGAAATAGATTCCAATTAGATATCAACAAATCTAGAGTGGAGTGTGAGTGTACCTTTTACACTTATTTTTCATAACCTACTTTTATAATTAGGGATAATATATGATTTCCCTCATGTTCTTAGTTTAGGAGGTTGCTAATGTTTGTTATCCTTGTTAACTGTTGGGTTAGGGTATCATTTTTCATAATGCCCAAACTCTTGAAATTTGAGGAATTAGAAATTCCTCACCTCTATTTCATTGATCAGATTCTTCATCCCATCTCAAAAATCATGATCTTGATGTCCAATCCTTCTACACTTGAAATAATTTATTATTACCTTGAGACATTACCTTGAGTGCTTCTTCCCACATTTTTAATATGTAGGAACTTGTGTTTTTTCCTTTATCATCTTTGACACATGATCTTCTATGAAACTCTATCATTATATTATTTGGTGAGTTCAGATGTTTTTAAAGACTTAATTTATTAGTCATAACTCGAGATAGTTTGATGTGAAAAACCATAAGGTTTTTGACACCAGTTTCTATCTTACTTGGTTTCTCATTACTATATTTTCTATCACATACATTATTAACTTGATTTATTATTTTTCTATCCATTTCTAAAACCAAAACAGTTAATCATGAGTGATCAATATTTAAATCATAATGAAATTATGAAAAATTCAACCTCAAAACATGTTACTCTTTGAAACCATCACATTATGTTTTAATTCAACCTAAATTACTCTTAGTTCAATCTTGGTTCTTTAGGTTGGGTTCTCCCATACTTCGTATCTTAATTCATTAACATAATAAATCCTTATTAATAACTTGTAAAGTGAATGTTATTAACCTAATAATATCCCCCAGGGGTGTTAAACAAGGTGTGAAGTTTGGACTCTTTGTCGTGCACCAGGTGACAGTTGAGTTAATACCCAAAATTCCCTCTACGGGGTTATTACCCCTAGGTATATCTATTCTAAAGATTTAATCTACTTATAGTACCTAGATAGATGTGTATTACTATAAAAAACAATATACTCAAGACTATAACAATATTTCAAGATATCATTCTATACCGAGACTCACCCCTTATACATTTTCGTAGGGTTTTCACTCTAGTTATCTAAAATAATCTCCAAAAGTCACTAAACTTATCTCCAAAAATAACTAAAATTTTCCTTTAATACTAACTATAGAGAACAAATCTAAACATATATAAATAATACATTGATACCATGACTTAATTAGTATATCTCATAAATATTTTCATAACTCGAGGACCGATAGGTTTAGTGTCTTGGATATTAGCTACATAAACATCTTATTTTACCAAAATTGTGAAAATTTCTCTATAATTGTGCTCTTATAGAACCTTTTCTAGATATATCACATGAAATAATCATATTCATAACATGGGGATTAGAAAAATAAGAAACGAATGAGTTAAAATGACCATTAAGAGAAAAACTTATCATTGAGTAATATATTATAAACATGGAGGAGAACATGAGGAAGACATAAATGTCATAATAAAATATCATAAGAGCTTATATGATAATCATAAAACATCTTATAGTAACATAAAATAATAAAAGAATCATTAAGGAAGTATAAAATTTATTAAATGGATCAGACACATCTCAAGTATATATAACATGTGAGCATGACATAAAAGCATAGAATACTTTAAAAATAAGGAATAATCATGAAAACATATAATTTCATTGAAATGAAATTCATCATGAAAATTTAACATAATTTGACGAACAACTTGGAAATATGGCACAACCATAAGCATATGAAAATTATAACAAACAAAATTTATATACCTTATCAATCTTGGGATAATCCTCCCATTTACCCTTGGGCTTGGGATAAAACCTCTCATGTACCCCTTTATCTTAGGGATAAATTTTCCTGTGTAGCCTTTGGATTGAGATAAATCATCCCATGCACCTCATTGGCTTGGGATAAATCCTCTCATGTACCCTTTTTCTTGAGATAAATCCTCATGCGTACCTCATTGGCTTAGGATAAATCCTCTAATGTACCCTTTTTCTTGAGATAAATCCTCCAGTGTACCTTGATGTCTTGGGATAAATCCTCCCATGTACCTCATTGGCATGGTATAAATCCTTATATATACCTTTATCTTGGGATAAATTATCCTATGTACCCTTTTGAGATCATGAAACATAAACTTAAACCAATGCATTGGAGGGTGATATAGGACCCCACCCATCATAATCCATATATACGTGCATCATAAAAAAAATCCTAAACATATATTAGTAAACCAATGGAAAAATAATGGGCTTCTTAAAAATACCAATGGAAATAAACCTATTTTTATAAATAACCCATGAAAATAAAATGGGTTGCATAAAACATAAAAATGGTATGAAACAACATCATGAATTAAATCATTTTAAACTAAAAACTTGATCACACAATATAATCACATAACATGAACTAAAGAAATCATAAGATATAAAAACTATTATTTTATAAAAGAAATCATATCATAATAAAATATAGAGCGTGATTAAAACATCACTTTATAAAAGATAAACTTTAGAGTGTAAATAGAAGGGAAGATACAAAAGTTTTCAAAAAAAAAACCTTTTACAACATTGAAGTACAAATCACTTTCAAAATTTTTTTTGAAGGGAAAGAAAAGACTTTTTAAAATTATAATATAAAGAGTTACAAATAAAATATCCTTTAAAAAACATAAAGGTTTAAAAAAAATAGAAGTGAAAATAATTTGAAAAGTATTTAATTTTAAAACAATATTTAATAATTAAGGCATGAAAAGGATATAAATTTTCAAAAAAGGTAAGTGAAAATACTTTTAAAACTTTTACTTAAAAATAATCTTTAATAATATAAACTTAAAAAAAAACACAAAAGTTTCAATAAAAGAAGTGAAAATAATTTTATTTAAAAAAAAGATTATTTAATAATGGAACCTAAAAGATACATCAAATTTATCAAAATAAAATGTGGAGTGGATGATAAAACTTTTTATTTAGAAAGGATGGAGCAACCATTTAAACATTTTGAAACAAACTTATTGAAAAATAACATCATTAAAAGGATGATTAAACCTTTGTTTTAAAATTATTAAAGGTATAAAAAAGGATCATTGGAGATAAAAAATTTTGAGTTTACACTATGAAAAGGAGAGAATTGGTGGGAATTAAAAGCATGGATATTTATGAAAAAATCATTAAAAAGAATGTGAATTATTCTTTACAAAAATGTATTTTCATGAAGCCATAGAATCATGAAGGAAGAATACTTTGGTGTGAAACATTATTCACCTAGAAAATAAGGTAAACATACACCATATCATCATTATAGGTTATCACAGATCAATCTTTAAAGAAAATAGTCAAAGAAAAAGGATTATGTCCCAAGGAAGAGATTTGAGTCATGAAACCCTCTTACAACTTGAGGGAAATTTAAATCAAATACCCATGAAACAGAGGGATTAAAATTGAAATTAATTTCTCATGAATAAAAGGCAATTCATGACATAAAATCTCAAATCTATGTTATATACACCACATAAATGGAATTAAGTTCATAAAATAAAATGTGTCTCAATGAATAAAATTTTGAGAGTATGGTTAAAGAAGTGTTTCTTTTGAAATAATATAATTATAACAAAAGTATAATTATATTATATTATTTATTTATAATATATATCCACATTTTAATATTTTTAGATAATTTATTAACATCTAGATGAAAAAAAAATGTTTCATCGTGGAGGCGGGAGTCCTCACATATGCATGTTTAACATTCTTATTTCTCAACGCTTAAGAGGGGGTGAAGGTGGATATTAAATTAAAATTTAAGAATCATAATTAAATTATATATATCATATTTATTCATAATTTACACTATTAATACCATAAATTAGGGTCAGTAATGAAAAAAAAAATGGCATCGCTTTGTGGAGGCGGTAGTCCGTGCAACACACTAACGATGTTCTTTTGTTTTTCTAAGTGGATGGAAGTGAATAACTAAGGGTTGTACCATTAATAAAATTAAAATAATTAAAATAATTATACATAATTAATAATATTATTATGGTTATAAGATATTTTATGAGTAATATTAAGAAGAAAAACTTAAGAAAGAAATAATACTTACGTTGGAGAGTTGATCATTCCTTGGAAGTTTCATTAAAATTGAGGGGATTATGATAATTATGATTGATTAGGAGCTTATGTTTTTGGGAGAGGTTTATAGGGAGAGTAAAAGTTAAGAGTTTAAAGGAGTAAATATAAGGTTACATTCATCTTTGAAGGATGGAAGTTGTACCCTTTTATAAGAGGAGAATATGGTCACTTTTAGAAATACTCATCATTTTTCAATAATGTCATGAAACTATTCAAGGTTCAATGACTCAAAAGTGGAAAAGGAGGGGGTATGAGACAATATATTGAAAAAAATTTACTCATATATTAATTTTGAGACAAGTTAAGAGTGATTTAATGCTATTTTTTTTCTTTTAACATTTTACCCAAATCAAATTTTACCTTGGTAATTAATTTTTAACTTTAGTTATTATCATTAATGAGAAAAATTATGATTTAATTCTATTAAATAATTTGAAAATTATGATTCTAAATTTTAAAATCATTTAACACAAAAAATTTCTAAAGGCATGAAAAGTTAATTTTAAAATAAACATGCTTAACCACATAAAAATAGTTTTTAGAAAAATAACATTTTTATGCTTTAAGTTTATATATAAGATATAATTTTCTTGGATATCGATTTTAATGAAAGAAATTGATTTATTAAAAAAAATAAAATTTAGGAGGCTTTCAAGGAAATCCAAAACCTAATTTCACCATCTAAACACTTAATTAGAGGAAAAGACTGATTTTTTTTATTAAAGTAACATTTTAATTTTGTTTAAAAAAATTGTAAATAGAAATATAAGTTAAAAGAATAATTTAAAATGTATAATTATATTCCTTAAATAAATATTTTATTATTTAAAATATTTTTTAATTTTTAGGATAATATTAAATAATAATAAAATCATAAAAGTATAATTTTTGCAAAAACCATATTTTTTTACTGAAAATCAACCTTTTCAGAAAAAAATTCAAAAATTAATAATAAGTAAAATTTGACATGAGGAAATAAAAAATGAATTTTATTTTTAAAAATTTAAATTATAAAATTTGTAAATTTATATTTTAAAATAAAATACACAATACAGTGAAAATAACTTTTATTGAAAATAACCCATTTCAATATTAACTCCTATAAATTATTTACCTTATAAACATTTAATGGTTTACCATATTAGTATTTATTATATATTTATTAATAATTTTATCTTATTATGTTATGGTTTTTTATGTTGCGTGTAGTGTGTGACACAAGTTATAGAACATAGTATGTATTTTAAATGTGTAAGAACCCGATTTTTATCTCTGGTACAAATAATTTAATTTTCAGTCTAATTATTTTATTTGGACCTTTTATAGATCCCTAATGAGGTCACAAGTGTTTCAGGGGTGTTCGGGGATTTTTCAGAGCTTGGAGCCTAATGTTTTTCGAAACATAGACTGGACACATGGTTAGGAGAAAATGTGCGGGACATGCCGCACAATTACCCCTAACCGTACGAGGCTAGACAGAGGGCCAAGAAAGGTGCATAACCTACACAAACTGTGCACCTAGGGCTACACACCCATGTGGGAATCTCAGCAAAATGTATCAGATGAGATTTCAAAGTTTCCACATGGTTAGACAAACTATGCACATGAAACCGTGTGAGGTCCCTCCATAGGCAGTGAGAGACACACGAATGACGCATGGTTTGGGAAATCGTGTGGCCAAACCGTAAGACCCAGATATTTTGGGTAAATTTACCATTTTCACCTTAAATATAATTAATATTATTCCCACCATCTTATTATTCTATTTATTGTGGATGAAGCTCTCCTCCCTCACGTTGGAGCTCCCAAAGTTCCATCTTTATAATTTTTGATCCCGTTCATTCGTCCGATGTCCAATCAAAGCTCCATTGGTATCATTGGATTTATACCAGTAAGGTCATCAATCATTTAGCTTAATTGATCATTTATCTTATCCTCAACGATGTTATTTTGATTCAGACTCATATGCCCTATTTTAGGGCGTTGATCATTTCTTCAGATTTCTTCCGATCTAGGATAAAATAAAGAATGATACCGGATGAGGAGAGTGATATAGCCCTGAGATAGGTGGTCTATGACTCATCCCTCAAGTCATGCCATTTTTAAACTACCTTCATTATGTGCGTGATGATTTCATTATGTGTTTCCTATTAAATTCACATGACATGCTTGTAATCATATTGCTCATATTCTAGATCCCATTCTACATGTGTCCTTCATCATTGGTGGTCATGACCTCAATGATGACCACCCCAAGTAGGGTGATTTCCTTGTTTATAATTCTTATGGATTTTTATGACTATTTGTGCCACCGTTTGGGTGTGATACGACCCCTCTAAGGGTAAGTGATTAAATTAAATGAATGAATTTTTAATGGCTATTATATTATAGTATCATTTGACCCTTAAAAGGTAAGTGTTTCAATTAATTAATTAGCCTTTTAAATGTTAAATGGAAAGTAGATTTATACATATCAATTGGACTAATTATTTACCAATGAATTGAATATTTTTACTTATCCTTATCCCACCTTGTCATGTTTTGTATGGTAATTAAAAGAACCTAATAATAAAATATGAAATGAAATAAATGGTTTTGATGTCCTTTTAGCCTTGTCACACTGATGAAAGATATGGAATGAACCAATTAAATTAAGAAAAGGCATGAGTATTACATGAAATTAATTAAATAATGAATTATTTATAAGGTGTATATTGTATATGGAACTATTCATCTTCATATAAGTGGTTAGACTTGAGCTAGCCTTAGATTCATGAGGGAATGCCCTGTGCACTCAGAGGATGCCATTCTGATTCAAGGATACTAGTTGCTAAGGGAGATACCCACCTTGGAACCTTGTGATTTTCTACATGTGGATTCCCAAAATGATTTTGTAGGACCCCTTCATTATAATTTAGATATTAGGAAGCCTTGGATACACTCATTATATCCAGCATGATTTCTACAGACAGGTGGAGTTGTGGATACACCCATTGGTCCAAGTCATTTCTTATCCCATTTTAACTTGGATGATATCCTTGGACTCAGTTAGAATCATATTTCGATGGAATTACTTGGGAGATGCCCCTTGGATTACACTCATACCTCCTTATATTCAGGCTATAGGTTATCACTGAGTTCGCTCAATTAATGAGTTCAAGGATGCCTTGGTTATTTCCTTGGATCCTCTTTATTATTATCATTATAAAGGATTCCCTGATTATTACCTTGGATCCTTTGTTATTACTATTATTATAGGATTCCTTGGTCACTCCTTAGATCCTATCACTTCACTTATTATAAACTAAAACATAATCAATTAAATGATTACATGTTCAAATACCAGATAAGGCTGAAGTAGGTATCAAGGTATTTATATTTCTATACTTTATTTATTTTCATATATACTTGCACACTATTTTGGTTTAAATTACACTGACTGGATGGTATAGACATCGTTAGTGGTGGCCTACTGAGATTTATCTCCCACCTTACCCGGGCCACCGATGGTACCCTGGAAGATTATATGTATGTCGATGTTTATAAGGGAAAGTGTCCTGATTTGGACACCTGATCTTGATTACTTGTGTTAGGATGGAGCTTAGTAGCATATGACCAAGCCAATTATTAGGAATCTTGGATAGTTTTTGGATTCTTTTTAATTTTTTTGTATAACATGTATTTTATACTGCCTTGTATCCATGTTTTCTAGTTTTTTTAAAGACATTAAGTGTATCATAATCATTTTATATATGATTTAGTTTCCATCTATGATTATTATTTATTTCTTGGATGTTTATCCTTATCTTCCGCTACCAGTTGTTTATTTGTTATACTACTTCCACTTTTTACCTATTATTATATATCTGCTATGATACACTTTGATAATGTAGACACAGTGTCTCCACAAACACACCCTAGGTCCTAGTCTCTAGTTGTTATCCTCTAAAATATGTGGAGGCATGATTGAGACCACGTGACCAACTAAATTCAGGGCAACAGTAAGTGGCACCTGAGTCGGGACGTCACAAAGTGGTATCATAGAGGTTTTTATTTTCTTTTGTATTATTGTTTCGGAATATAGATAGGAGATTAGGAATATATGGAACTTGGTTATGAGCCATGCTTGTGAGTAGTTAACCCATGTTTGGGGTAAAAACCAAGTTTCCTGGGATTAAGAAATTGTTGTTCTGTATTTCGCTTATTATAGTTGATATACTTTCAATATTGGGTGATTCAAATGAGTTTTGGTATTTTATATTCCTTATTGATATTTATCCTTATCCCAATGAGACGAGGGAAAGGAATCATCTTTACATTCATCATAATAGGCACCTATAATTCACATTCCTTGCATATGCCATGCCATATAGGTGTATTTCACTACTTTTATTGCTTGTGTTGTCTGTGATTGTTGAGTGAGCCATGCTTGTTATATATTCTTGTTCTACTAACATCTTTAACAGGATAGGGAGTTGGTTATTTAAAGTGTCATCATCAATCTAAATTGTGTTTTTAAATTATAGGTTGATGGTGGAATATTAAATAGCTTGTTTCTACCCATGAAAACTTTGCACCTCTGGTTACATGAGAGCTCTTTGAACATGATTGAGTTATTTCTAGTTTCAATTCACGAGGTGTATGTGACCTCAAGTATTGGAATGGGTAATTTGAAAAGTTGAGCCATCATATATTACTTGATACATTATGAGAACAAATTTAGACATGGTTAAATAGAAATTTAATGGGTGTCGATTTTAGTGATAAGTTATATAGGCCCTGATTCACTATGAATAATGATCCATTTAATCAACATTTTTATATATAAATAATCAAATACAAATTGTAAAAGTAAATCTTAGATTATAAAAATAAAATGGTTTTCAGTAAATGAATAGTTAAAGTGTAATTAAACTTAAACACTTACCAATTCCTAACCTTTTAAGTAGGTAGTTAGGGTATTACCTTGGCTAGTGATCCCTTATACTTGTAATCTACTTCCTCTAGTTATTCGATCTACTTATAAATCTTGATCTAAGGTGTGTTCTTAGAATTTTTGGAGATATTCCACCATGATGTCCTTAGATTATACACCAGGAGGATGGTGATGACCATTATCCATAGGTGGTGGGCCATGATCCACCATAGTTTTCTCCTATAGTGCCTCCCGAGGAACTGCCTATTATACCTGAAATGGGCACTAATGCTTAGCTTCATGAGGGTTTCCTATGTCCAATGCAGTCCATTCAGGGTGCTCCACAACTTGCTCCTATGATGGATGATTTTACATGTGAGTTCTAGAAGCAACATCCTCCCATATTTTCAGGGGATGGAGGTCCACATGCTGCTGAGTCCTGGATGGAGTCCACTCTATCTATCTTTGAGCATGTGAAGATTCCTCTAGAGAGGAGGTTCAAGCTTGAAACCTATATGCTTCATGATTTGGCCAAGCACTGATGGGATGTGATTAACCTAGACTAGTTGTCATCAAGGAATGGTCTGGGTTGACTTCCAGACTACCTTCTATGATCAATTATTTACTTAGATGACGAGAGATGACCGAGCCAGAGAGTTCATGCATCTAGAGTAGAGTGCTATGTTAGTTATGGATTATTATACATGTTTTTTTTGAGTTACATCAATTTTCATCAATTTTAGTCGATGATGAGATGCCATATGCTATACATTTTGAGGATGGGTTCCAGTATGACATCTGTACTCAGGAAAATGTTTTATGCCTACATAATTTTTTTTTGAGATTGTTAATTTGGCCCTTATCATGGAGAAAAACCTGAGGGAAGGTGATAGTTTTGGGAAAAAAGGTTCAACGTCGAGGTAGGCTAGTAGTTCTTTCGGTAGTAGGAAGTGACACCTTGAGGTTTCTCGTCAGAGTAGTGATGGTAAAAGTAACTGCATTGGAAGCTTTGTTGTATGACATCAGTGTGGAAAGTGGGGGCATCTAAAGACTCAATGTGATAGATATCCTTTAGAGTTCCATGCTTGAGTCTATTTGGGGAATCTTTATATATTTTGTTAGAACTTTACATCTGATTCCAGCGTAAGAGGCTCCACACCATATCCACCTTCAGGGGTAGGATCTTTTATGTTGTTTCAGGAGAGGAGTTAGAGTAACACCAAAAGGACTAGACAAGAAGAAGGTCATGAATGTGGTATCCAGACTTTTGATTATCAGCACCAGCAGAGTGGACCTGCTTAGGGTAGTCTGGCTATAGCATAAGGTCACGGATCAGGTCAGTTGCATGAATTATAGCTGATATTCGAGGATTAGAGTACATGGTCATCTACATCATGAGGTACTATTCTAGTAGCCTCCACTATTTCATATTACTTATTCGATGTAGGTGATTCACACTCCTTTATCTCTTTATTGATTGTGGGAAGTCTCAGTTTGGAATTTCAATATTACTGTGGTGTTATGACTTTGGATACATCATTGAGAGTGTGATTAGAGGGCATATAATAGTGAAGGGACTTCCCCCTGAGGTAAAAATATATCCCTTATTATGGAACCTCTTCATACTCAAGATGAAGGGATTTAATTTCATTCTTCGAATGAATTGGTTGGTTCCATATCAAGCCTTTGTGGACTTTTATCGCTATAGGGCATTGTTTACATCACTATAGGGTAATAGTTATCTCCAAAAGGGTATATTGGATGTCGAGGTTGGTAGATATGGACCAGAGCATCATGGTCTAGGTGGAGTGACCACCCATATTGCTAGTCTCTTTATGGAGGAGTAGGGTGTATGCCTGAAGAATTATCCTCCCATAGTACATTATTTTAGGTATGTCTTTCCCAATGATTTTTCTAGTTTAACACCTGAGATATAGGTAGATTTTATGATTGATATCATTCTAGGAGTAGCTCCTGTGTCAATTACTCCATACAGGGTGACACTTACTATGCTCCAAGATCTCAATAGATAGTTGGGGGATTTAAAGGCCATGGGTTTTATATGGCCTAACACTTCCTATTGGGGTTCACCCATGTTTTTTTCTAAGAAGGTGGATTGGAATCTTCATTTATGTCTAGATTATCGAAATTTGAACTAGATTATGGTTAAGAACTAGTATCCACTACCTTGAATAAATGATCTCTTTAACTAGCTCTGAGGAGCTAGGGTACTCTCGAAGATCGACCCGAGATTAGGCTATCATCAAGTGCAATTCAAACCTTCAGACATACCTCATAAAACTTTTCATAAAAATAATGGTCTGTATGAGTATCTCATTATATCATTCGGTCTTACAAACGAGCAATCCATTTTCATGGTTTTGATGAATAGGGTTTTCCATCCCTATCTAGATTCTTTTGTTGTGGTCTTTGTGGATGAGATCTTAGTGTATTATCATACTGATAGCGTCCATTCTAGACATCTTGATATATTTTTGAATACACTGAGAGATCATCATATTTATGTAAAGATTTATAATTGATACTTCTGTATAAAAAAAGTTCACTTCTTAGGTCATATTATCTCAGAATCAAGAGTATCAGTTGACCCATAGAAGGTGAGTTCTATAGTTTCCTTGGATAATCCCAAGAATGTGTTTGATATACAAAGTTTCTTGGAGATGTCTTAATATTATAGGAATTTTATATAGGACTTATCATGACTTTATTCACATATTATTGGTCTTACAAAGAAGGGTGTTAAATTCCAGTGGTCATAAGAGTACAAGAAATCATTTTAGGAGTTAAAAGGAAGGCTTGTTTCGACACAAATTCTGCACTACTAGAAATTTAAGTTATAACCACGGACCTATAGCCATGGTTTTATAGGTTCATGGATATAGATTCTTTATAGCCATGATTGAATTTTCAGGGTGTGGATAAAATGAATAATCTCTATTTTTCCCCTAAACTCATCGGGCTACTCCTCCCACCTCCCCGACACTCTCTGCGCATGACCCCCCAAACCCTCGACCTTCACGGTGGTGCCCTCCTCCCCGATACCCTCTGCGCGTGACCCTATAAACCCTCGACCTTCACGGTGGCATCCTCCTCCCCGATAACCTCTTCCCATGACCCTCCTTCCTTGATGGTTCCCATCATGTCCTCTCCTCTCCTCGATCCTCCTCCACCGATGGTGCCCCTCGTGATAGCGCCCCTCACAATAGTTACCCTCATGATGGTTCCCCTCACTGCCAACGAATGAGGAAACCCCACTACGAGCTCTCATATCCGATCCTCTTCCCCCGATGCTGCCACCAAATTCGGGACACCTCAACCCCCCACCGACACTGCTCCTAGGTGGCCTCCCCACCTCCTCCGACATGGCCAACCCCCTCCCGGTGATCATCCTACTCCTTGTTATGAACAATTATGTATTAATAGCTATGTTTTATCAAATCTATATGATTTTTTTGACATTTCATGAAATTTCACCTTTAATATGTCTTCCCCAACCAGTTATTCTTAGATTGAGGTAGGTATTTTTGTATATTATACTTTAATTAGAATGTCATTTTGTGCTTGGTGTTTTCTAAAACTTTTTTTTATCAAATTAAATCAATATTTAATAGATATAGTGGGTTTAACAAGTGTTATAATGTTTTTATCTCTTGGAATAAAGGTTTTATAATGGTTTTCTAAATTTTAATTAATTGGTTTAAATGACAAGCATTTGTGGGAATGCCTATATGTCTTGTTTTAAAATAATTTATATAACAAAAGGTATTTGAACCCATTTGGGTATTGGTATGATTTTCAAGGATTGTTTGAAATATAATTGGTTTAATTGATTTTAAAACGACTTGAATGAAAAGTTAGTTGGTCTTACAAATTATTTTAAGTGTGGTTTCACATAGAATAATTATAAATAAGGTGTCAAAGTTGGTTTTTAAATGGTTGAAATGACTTGTCATTCCTAGTTGGTTTCCAAAAAGGCATATTTTCACTTTATATAAGATATTTTATAATGAGTATCAGACCATCGATTATTCCCCTTGTTTTGGTTATGCCTGATTTGAATTGTGCCCCCTGAGGAGGGATGTTGTATTCTATTTTTGATATGGATGAAGTGAAAGGGGTTATTTCTTGTGAGAGAGTTGGAGTTAGAGGTGAGATGATATTTATTTAAAATAATTTTTTATTGATTTTTTGATTCTTTTGATTTTCCACCTCCACTAGATTAATTTATCATAGGAACTTAGGTAAATAATGGATGGTCTAGCGGTATGTGATGCTAGATTAGTGTATGTTATCTAAATAGTTCCCTAGAAGATTAGCACCCTACTAGGGGTCTATTTTATACATGGAGAGAACTGAAAGGGGAAGATGAATGGGATGATCTGATTTCACATAGGGTCCCAATGAGTAATATGATGAACTAGGTCTAGTATCACCCATTCTAGAGCCTAATGAGTTTCCCAAAATTTCTATAATTTATTGAATATTTATTAGAGGATCTCATCCCATGCCTTATTTTTATCCCCAATATTAATTCAGTTATTTCTTATTATAAATTTCCCATTGATATCTTGGTGCATTTTATATTTCTATATTCCATTTCAGTTATGGTTTTGGTTTATATTCAAACTGAATTAAAAAATAGTTTTGAATGTATATTATTATATAAACGAATGATGTTTGATTTAAAGGTTTGGTTTTGAGATATGGATTTGGAAAAAAGGGGGAAAAGATTAGTTCTATTTTAATGTATTTAAAACTCCTTTTTTCCTTAGTTTGAAATCATTTCCTTTTAAAATGAAAATAGAAGTTGTTTTATAAAAGAAGTTATGGAATGTTACACTTTTTCTTTACACCCTCTTGTGAAAAATATATTCACTACTTATATTTTAAACTATCATTAATAAAATTTCTTTTCAAAGAAATTATACAAACTCCTTTGTGAAATCCTACTAGGAACATTTTGGTTCACACTGTGCATACACCAATGGGTGTATGAAAATTTCATGTTTACTTTCAAGAGCCCATGTTATGTTATTTTACTTTGGTTAATGTTCGAGTTAGTCTGATGATAGATATTATATAATGGTATGGGGGATTTTGGGTCATAAGGAGGTAGTTAGTAGTGATCTAGGTTTGGTCATATTTTTGGATGTTTATATATAATCCTTGTTGGACCAAATATTTCTTTTAGTTTATTATATACTTGAGATTATTCTTATTACTTTATTATGTGATTATGTGATTTATGAGCTTTTACTATTTCTAAAATATTATACTTGTTTGATTGTTTCATTTATATTGAAACTATTTATTTTGTGCATGACTGACCGATGTATAGACGAGTCATGTTGGATTTATGGGTGGAGTCCTTGAATTGGTTATTCATATTCGAAGGGTGAAACCATTACCAGTGGTTATACTTTGATACCCTAACACTTTTCACCATCCAACAACAATCAGAGACATTCTTTGGGCCTTGTAGAGATCCGGGGGTGTCCTGGAGGAAGGGGGGGTCCAGGAGGGAGGGGGTGTCCAGGAGGGGTGGGTGTTCAAGAGGGAGGGGGTGTCCAGGAGGGTGTCTGGGGGGGGGATGTCTAGGAGGGGGGGGGGGTTTGCAGGGAAGGGGGGAGGGGGGAGGGTGAAGGTTGGGGAGGGGGGGTGAAATTTTTGTATGCACTTGATAATTACTTTATATTGTTCAAGGAAAACATTAGTGTTGTTAATTATATTACATAACAAAATGATGTTGAATTGCTTTAATGTTCTGTCTCACACCTGATTGCTACTATTGGATAAGAATCACTAAGAGTCATGCTCCATTAGTATCACATTTCACTATATCTCACCTATAAAAATGAGTACCTCCATTATGTTATGCATGGTAAACTACTCAGGATAAGCTAATCAAAGGCCTAAATCTAAGTCTCAAATAAATAGATTCATAAGTTGTATGTATCATATAAATTTAAATGATGTTTAAATAGTTTCACATGATGTGTGACCATTCTTGGACACCTGGGAATGTCCTCATCTTGATCTGGCATGGTAATCCTTGTGAAATTACATGGCGTTTACATGTGGAACACATAGTATCTTATCTTCCTAGGGGTATGCTTGTGTACTCCAATCAATGCTTGTGTATTATCGCATATTCTTGTGCTCTATATGTACACAAATTGTCTAGCCATGTATAAATACATGACATATCCCCTATGTTACAATTAATTTCTATCCACATGTTATAATTAGTAAACATTCACCCTGCCTTAAATTGATTCTTACATTTGGTGATATTTTTTTCCATGAATTCAAATTTAAATTTTTTGTAACTTATGATCCTTACTCTATTTAATCCAATTTTATTGCAATAGTATGTACCAAAAATTTATGTTTTTAATATATCAAGTATAATCAATATTCATGCAGGGTTTCAATCCTTCATACAAGGTGACAGGGTGGAATAACACTCAATTTTGGAGAAATACATCATCATGAAAGATTAGAGAAATAGTATATTTTCAAGCAGTGAGTCATTTTATTTTGTTTCAGTTAATATTTTCTTTTACTTGTATTAAATATGATTTGTGCTTCATTTTTTAGACTGCATGTACTCTTATTGAGAAGTGGATGATTTATTTAATTTGAGCAGTGGATAGTTTTTTAGACCATTAAAGCATGTATTTTTTTGAGCAGTTGTGTTTTTTTATTGAGCAGTGGGTCATTTATTATAGCATTGTATTATCACCGTGCAAATTCATGTGCGAGAACCACTGTGGGGGGGGGTGTCGGGGGGGGGGGGGGCTCTGTCTAGGGGGGGCTCTGTCTGGGGGGGGGGGGTGTCCAGGGGTGGGGGGGGGGTGTGCAAGGGTGTCTGTGCAATGGGGGTGGGGGGTCTATCTAGGGGGAGTGGAGGGGGGATTTGCATGGGGGAAGGGGGGTGCTGCGGGGGGGAGGGGGGGGGGGGGGGTTTCTGTCTGGGGGGGTCTGTCCAGGGGGTGTCTAGAGGGTGGGGGGATTCAAACCACTCTATGAAAACATCATTGAGTACTTGAGGTGACATATCTCATACAATATTGAACATATAAAGAAGAGTCCCCATCCTTCTGCCCATATTCACCTACATTAACCACTGTTAAAGCATCCTTCCCAGCCTTCCTATATTCAACTAAGCTGTTAGTATCACTGCTAGCAGTACCACTATCCAATTCCATACTTTGATCATCCTCATTCCTTGTATCATCCTTATTAAATCCATAAACATCACTTTTAAAAAATGAATTATCTCTAGAGATAACATTAGATTTTACCTTAATATAGTGGTTATTTTTAACTTCCTATGATATTGAAATAAAGGTAGACTTCACATATTTATCCCTCTTGTCATACCTAATAGAGAGAGTTTTAATAGGTGAATAAACATTCATAATTCCAAGATAATTATTCCCATTACTGGTATTATAACTCATAAAAATTTTCTCATGTAAGTCAACATGGTCATATCCTACACCCGATTAGAACTAAGCTTTATTTTGGCCTCTTAAGGCCCAATGGTCTTCAATAAATCCCTCACCACCTTTATCTAAAGCTATAATAAGATGAAGTTTCTTATCAAATTTCTTAGAACCAGAACAATCATTGTAAATATTTTCCTAGGGTAACTATCTTTGTATATTTAAAAATAATCAATGGTTCAAAATTCAGGTAGTCCTTGTTAGGTTGCTTATACCTAGATCTCATGATTCTATTATCTCTGATGATATTGGTATATGTGGAATTTTAACTACATTGTATGGTGAGGATGAGCTGGATATTATACTAAAGGATGATTGGGCTTCCATGAGAGTTACAACTGTTAGTGAGGATGTTAGTAATCTCTCTTTATCTCTCTCCTTATAGCTCCCTAAATTCCCAATTTTATGTCTCTTCCCTGATACAATTCCTACTATAGTTAAAGATTCTCTTGTTTTTATGTCAAACTATTTTAGTCCTCTATATTTTAATGATGATCTACCAAGAGATTAGAGGGTTTTTTAAAGCTAACATTGAATCAAGTGGTGTGACCAACAAACTTAAGGCTAAGTCTCTGTCTGAATGTGTGATTCCTTCTAAAATAGGGTCATGAAACATGGAAGTAGGTATATCACTTAGAGAGGGCTCTCTCATATCACTCTTTCCCATTACTCTCACTGGTAGCTTTATATGGTGATTCTCATAGGCTTCTTATTTCTATATGATTTAGACTTAGAAAGAAGACTTTTTATCAATAGTGATGTAATACCGATATTGTCTATTGTATGGAAATCATTACTATATACTACAAAGGAAACTCAGATGTCTAAATGGAGTCATTAAGGAATGGTCTAAACTACATTATTCCTCTATTATAGGAATTAAACAACTAGAACATAAAATAGATATACTAGATAGAAACCTGAAAGACTATTTGGATGATGAAAATTTTATGAATCTCATGAAAAAACAAAAGAATCTTGTGGAAGGATTTATAAAGGTAGAAAAAAATTCTGTGAAAAGAGTAAGGTATTCTAGCTCTAAGATGAAGATAGAAACACCAATTATTTTCATGTTTAATCAAATAAAGTAGGTCTATTAGTAACCATAATTTAAAAACGGAGTATGTATCATTTACCAATGATCATAGTGTCTCAGTTCCACTTATAATATATCATTTTTATAATATTCTTTTTATACTGGATTTGTGAACTAGGGTGGCTATCCAAGAGAGTATACTAATGGGAATGTATTCAATATGATCCCTTATATATCATGGTATTTTATCTATAGAAGAACATATTACATTGAATCATCAGAATTGATTCATGGTAACTTCAATACATTGAGACTTACAATTGCTATGTTCTTCATCAAGTAGTCGCATACTAATGGTGGAACCTCAATGGTAGAACATCAACGGTATCACCCCAACACTGACTGTAGTACCCCAAAACTAACTGTAGTACCCAAAATTTAACTATAGTACCCCAAAAATAACTGTAGTACCCCAAAACTAACCGTCTAGGGGGGTCTGCTGGAGAGAAGGGGGGGGGGGGGTTGTCCAGGAGGGGGTCTGTAGGGGGGCTGTCCAGAAAGGAGGGGGGGGGGGGTTGTCCAGGAGGGGGGTGTCCAGGGGGGTCTGTAGGGGGGAGGGGGGCTATCCATAGGGGGGGGGGTGTCTAGGGGGTGTCCAGGAGGGATGGGGAGCAATCCGGGGGGGGGGGGATGAAAGGGGTGTATGTAGGGGGAGGGGGATGTCTGGGGGGGGGGGGTGCTATCAGGGAGGTGTCCAGGATAGATGGGGGGCTGTCTGGGGGGGGGTGCAAGGGGGGTCTGCAGGGGGGAGGGGGGCTGTACAGAAGGGAGGGGGGCTATCTAGGGGTGTCTAGGAGGGAGTGGGGTGCTGTCCAGGGGGAGGGGGGATGTATAGGAGGGGGGGGGGGTCCATGATGGATGGGGGGATGTCCAGGAGGGGTGGGGGTGTCCAGGATGGATGTCAGGAAGGATGGATGGGGGGTTTCTAGGATGGATGGAGGGATTTCTAGGAGGGGGGGGGGTATCCAGGGGGTGTCCAGGATGGATGGGGGGATGTCCAGGGGGGGTGCAAGGGGGGGTCTGTAGGGGGGGTATATCCAGGAGGGAGGGGGTCTGTCCAGGAGGGGGGGGGGTGCTGTCCAGGAGGGGGGGTGTCCAGGAGGGGGGGCTATCTAGGGTGGTGTTCAGGAGGGATGGGGTCCTGTACAGGGGGTGTTCAGGAGGGATAAGGGGCTGTACGGGGGGGGGGGGGTGAAAGGGGGGTCTGTAGGGGGGAGGGGGGGGGGGTATCCAGGAGGGGGGGGGGGGGGGGGTGTCTGGGGGGGTTGTCCAGGGGGGTGTCCGCATTTGAAGGCACTTTTGTGGCATGTACTTCTCTAAAATTATGACTGCATTATAGCCTACGACATGGTGTCAATATGTTTATCAATTTTTAATGAAATTGTTAGTTTCTCATACACACTTATTTTCTTGCTTATAATTCTTACACTATTAATTTTGCACATATTTCCTTCAAATATCAAGAGATCTTGAAATGAAAATTATTTCTACTATTTAAAATAAATCATGCATGATAAATATTCAAATTGTAAAAAAATTTATATAATTGGGGAATTAGTTACTAAGAACATTGAATGAGTTGTTACTTGGTCATATTATTTTATGTTAATCTCTCATTTCACCCATGCGTTCACGTGAAACTATATTGAATTCAACAAGATATTGTTTTCCTAATTTCTTAATCTTACTAATGATGCTACATGTTGATTCTTTTATCATCATCACCTTCTCTATTATTTCCTTTCTCACCAATCATGTTCCTCCCAATTCAATTTTTAGGTTCAATTAATGATGATTCATCATATCACTGGAATTTTGTTGAAGTATCTTGGGACCTGTTCATGTGTGTTGCGGCAACCAAATTCAAAGGCAACTCACCGCGTATGTATAGGTAAGCATATATATAATAAGTTCTCCCATTATATGTATATCCTCCCATGCCAGCATGATTACATATAAGGGGCTAGGTGTGTTTATGTATATATATAGAAAATGCATACGTGTGTGGGTGATAATAGGCTTATGCATGTGAGAATATATATAAGGATCCTCTTGTGCGCGTTCAAGGCCATGCAGACACGTATATAGGGGTTAGGGTGTCCTTATGTATATGAAAAGGTTCATATTCCCGGAGGATATATGAAGCAGCTTAGAGTTGTCACTAATAAAATTTTCAAGCACCGAGTGTGGTTTGGATCCTTTGAGGTATAGTCCCTCTCCTAGCCTCTTTAATTCAAGAATGTTTTAAACTACATTTAATTGCCTTATTAATTCTGCTTTTTTATATTAAATTTCAATTCTTGAATAAGTGTTAGTTAAGATAATTGTTTCATTTGATAAACAATTCACGGTTTTGCAATAAAACCCCTCTAACGAAGGTGCACTATCTGCAAAAAATCATAGTGGTATACCTTGCATGACATTATTGCATTGATGTTTTCCTTAAACTTGATGTCATTGTTAGTCGTAAAACACACATATTACTTGACCCTTTTTATATCCCTATATAGGGTTGCCCGCTTTTTATTAAAATGATTATTTAAGATGGAATTACCCAAATAGGCAAGTGCTATAATGACCAAGTCACCACCAAGTGACCCCCTTTGATCATATAAACGAAGTTGCTAGGTTTTAATGAATTGAATGAGTTAAATGGAACCGAAAATGGTTAACTTGGCACATGAGAGGTAATGCCTCATGTAGTGAATTATGTAACAGTTATGCCTCCTTTATAAAGTTTAATTGGATGGGGGTGGGGGGATGTCCAGGAGGGGGGGGGGTATTGTTCAGGGGGTTTCCAGGAGGGAGGGGGGGTGTCCAAGTGGGAGGGGGTGTCGGGTCTATCCAAGGGGATTTTCGGGGGGGGGGGGGGGTGTTAAAGGGGGTGGAATGGGGTGGGATACTGTAGGGGGTGTTCAAGGGGGTGAAAGGGGACTGTCTAGGGGGGTGGGCTACTGTAGGGGGTGCAAGGGGGGCTGTCTAGGCGGGTGCAAGGGGGATATCCCAGGGGTGAAGGGGGGGTGTCCAGGGGGGTCGGGGGATATCCAGGGGGTGGGCTACTACAGGGGTGGGGGTGGGGGTGGGGTGCAATGGGGTTGTCCAGGGGGTTGGGGATACTACAGGGGGTGTTCAAGGGGGGTTTCCAGGGGTGGGCTACTGTAGGGGGGGGGGGGGTGCAAGGGGGCTGTCCTGGGGGTGAAAGGGGGTGTCCAGGAGGGGGGGGGGGGTCGGGGGCTATCCATAGGAGATTTGCAGGGGGTGGGCTACTGTAGGGGTGGGGGGGAATGAAAGGGCTGTCTAGGGGGGTGGGTTACTTCTGGGGGGGGGTGTTCAAGGGGGTGCAAGGGGGCTTTCCAGGGGGGGATACTACGGGGGGGGGGGGGGTGCAAGGGGGTTGTCTAGGGGGGTTCAAGGGGGGTGTCCAGGATGGGGGGTGTCCAGGGGGTTGCAAGGGGGATATCCAAGGGGGTGTTCAAGGGGGTGAAAGGGGCCTGTCCAGGGGGTGTAAGGGGGGGTGTTCAGGAGGGGGGGGGTTGTCTAGGGGGGTGCAAGGGGGCTATCTAGGGGGTGGGATACTGTAGGGGTGTGTTCAAGGGGGTGAAAGGGCGCTGTCCAGAGGGGGTGGGCTACTGAGGGGGGGGGGGGGCAAGGGGGCATTCTAGGCCATGGGGGTGCAAGGGGGCTATCCAGGGGGGTGGGCTACTATAGGGGGTGTTCAAGGGGGTGCAAGGGGGCTGTCCAAAGGGGGTGGGATACTGCAGGGGGGGTGCAAGGGCCAGTCCAGGGGGTGTCCAGGAGGGGGGGGGGTCAAGGGCTATCCAGGGGGCTTTACAGGGCGGTGGACTACTATAGGGGTGGGGGGGGGGGGGGTGCAAGGGGCTGTCCTGGGGGGGTTCAAGGGGGCTTTCTAGGGGGTGCAAGGGGGTGTTTAGGAGGGGGGAGGGGGGAGTCGAGGGATGTCCAGAGGGGCTTTGAAGGGGGTGGGATACTATAGGGGGTGTGTGCGGGGGGTGGGGGGGTGGGGTGGGGTGCAAGGGAGGTGTTCAAGGGGGATGTCCAGGGGGTGGGCTACTGTGGGGGGGGGGGGGGAAAGGGGGCTGTCCAGTGGGATATGTGGGGGGTGTTTAGAGGGGGGGGGGGGTGAAAGGGGGCATGAGTGTGCAGGGGGTGTATGGGGGTGTTCAAGGGGGCTGTACAGGAGGGGGGGCATGGTGGTGCGGGGGGGGGGGGGTGTTCAAGGGGGTGCAAGGGGGCTGTCCATGGGGGTGAAAGGGGCTATCTAGGGGAGGCATGAGGGTGCATGGGGGTGTTCAGGGGGGGGGGGGGATGTGGGGGTGTTTTTTTTATGGAATGGGAAGGCCTATAGAATCAGTTTAAAACCGTGGCTATAATACCTATATGTCTTAATGTTCTACCACCGTTTCAAATCGTGGCTATAGGTATTTCCCTATATCCATGACAATACCAGCCACAATCCATTGAACCATGGATATAACCTATAGCCATGGTTTTTGGGCTTATACCCACAGTTTCAAACTGTGGATATAGCCTAAATTTCCAGTAGTGCTGATTCTTTTTGAGCCTGGCATAGACTATAAATTTTTATGTGATGCATTAAGCATCAACCTGGGTGTAGTAATGATGCAGCAAGATAGAGTCATTTCCTATGGATCTTAGCAGTTGAAGGCTCATGGGATAAACTACCCCATGCATGAACTTGAGATTGTAGTAGTTATATATGCCTTACGTTGTTGGAGAAACTATCTATTAGGTGAGTTCTTTTTGGTGTATAAAAACCACAAGCGCCTCAAATATATCTTTACACAGTGTGAATTGAATCTCAAATAGCGAATATGGGTTGAATATCTCCAATACTTAAAATTTGATCTTGCCTATATGCTTGGAAAAGGAAATGCAGTAGTAGATGCACCGATTCAGAAAACTTAGGCATAGTCCGTATAGGAATCCAGTGATGAATATAAATTGATGGACCTCTTTTCTAAGCTACATCTTGAGTTTCATGATATTTACAATTATTCTTCTCTTATAGACTTGGCATTTACCTCTTCCCTCCTTGATAGGGTAAAGAGTAGGTAGTTTCAGATCCCGAAGGCGTGGTTCTCCAGGAGAGGTATTGTTGGTGAGGACCCACCTTCTGATTGGTCTATTGATAGAGATGATATTCTATGTGTAACTGAGCATATCTGGGTTCTTAAAATTATGACAGAGGAACTGATGAATGAGTATCATGCTTTTTAGTGGGAAGTTCATCTAGGAATCTCCAAGATGTATTGAGATATGTGATACGAGTATTGGTGTCCAGAGATGAAATGTCAGATAGTAGGTTTTATCACTAGGTGTTACACCTTTCAACAGGTGAAGTCAGAGCACCAGGGGTCTGTAGGATTGTTACATTTTATTCCAGTCACCGAATAGAAATGTGAAGATATTTATATGTTTTTTTATTTTTCTTACCGAGGTTTCCTCAAGTTAGTGATGTAGTTTGATATTTCATTGACAGACTGACAAAAGTATTCCACTTCTTTATATCTGGAAGACTTTCTCAATTGACGAGCTAGGAAGAATATATGTCTGTGAGATTATATGACTATATAGGGTCCTTCATACTATCATTTCATATAGGTACACTCATTTTAAATCATAGTTACAAGGGTTATATAGATCTATGGGTACACAAGTGCTTTTAAGAACAACCTTTCACCCTTAGACCAATGGAAAGTCGGAACATATGATACAAGTTTTAGAGGAAATGCTGCGGGCATGCGTCCTTCATTTCAACAATTCTTGGGAGAATTATACCCATCTCATCGAGTTATCCTACAATAAAATATTTTCAGATATGATTCAGATGGATACTTTTGAGGCCCTATATGGCAGGTTGTGTCGTTCACCCCTGTACTAGTTAGAGGTAGGTGAGGTAGTACTATTGGGTCCTCATATCATTTAGGAGACTTTAGAGTAGGTTTAGCTAATCAGTAAGTGTATGTCTACTGATTAGTATAGACATAAATATTATGCCAATCTCCATCGATGACCTTTGGCCTTTGAGGTTGGAGATCATGTTTTCCTACATGTATCACCCTAGCTTGAGCATAGATGAATACAAAGGAAAGGAAAGTTGTTACCTTGTTATACTGGGCCAATATAGATTCTGTATATAGTCAGGCTGGTAGCCTATCAGTTGCTATTAACTTAGAGGCACCATTCCATGCACAAAATCTTCCATGTTTCACAACTTCACTGTTATCATACTGACCCATATCATACTATTTGATCCCAATGATGTAGAGTTAGATATTGATTCTTCGTTTGTGGAGTATCATATATGCATCGTTGACCAGAGCATGAAGGTTCTCCAAGGATTTTCTATCCATTTAGTATGGGTGCTATGGCAACATGGCCATGCACAAGATAAGACTTGGGAGAGGGAGGCTGACGTACATACCTAGTGGCTGGAGTTGTTCTGAGATGAAGTTTTGTCACCCTTGGAAGGAGAACCCAGGGACGAGTTCCTTTAAGGGGGGAAGACTATAAGAAACTGATTTTTATATAAGGTAAAAATCCCTTAATTTTTAGTATAATTATTTACTTTAGACATTTTATGGATCCCTAGTGAGGTAACATGTGTTTCAGGGGTGTTTGAGGCTTGTTTAGAGTCCAAAGCCCAACTTTTTGGGAAAAATACAGGTCACATGGTTAGGATAAACTGTGTGGGGAAGGCTGCATGGTTACCCCTAACCACGTGGGGCTAGACAAAGGTCTAAGAAGGTCATAAAACTTTCCCAAATCATGCACCCAGGGCTGCATGTCTGTGCGATCATATCAGTAAAATATAGTAGAGGGGATTGCATTGTTTTCACATGGTTAGATAAATCATGTGAATAAAACTATGCATGGTCCCTCCTTAAGCAGTGGGAGACACACATTTGGCACACAGTTTGGACAACCATGCTGAAAAACCTTGAAACTGAGATATTTTGGGAAAATTTACCATCTTTCCTTAAATATAATTAAACTTACCCCACCCTATTATTATTCTATTTCTAGTGGATGAAGCTATCTTCCCTCACGTTGAAGCTCCCAAAGTTCCCTCTTCATAGTTTTTAATCCCAAACCTTCATCCAGTGTCTGATTAAATCTCCATTTGTCATGTTGAATTTTTCTTGATAAGATATTTAATCCTTTAGCTTAGTTTTTTGTTTGTATTATCCTTGATGATGCTATTTTGATGTAGGTTTATATGCCCTATTTTTAGGGCGTTGATCTATTGTTCAGATTTCCTCTGATCCAGGAGAAAATAAAGGCTGATACTAGATTAGGAGAGTTTTATATCCTTGAGGTTGGTGGTCTATGACTCATCTCTCAAGTTGAAGTATTTTATAAATTATTGTCGTTGTGAGCATGCCGATTTCATCAAGTGTTTACTATTAAATTCATATTTAATGATGGTAATAGTATTTATCATATTATAGAGCCCATTCTATATGTTTCCTTCGTCATTGATAATTATAACCTCAATAACGACCACCCAAGTAGGATGATTTCTTTTTTTATTCCTCTTATGGATTTGTTATGACAATGTTTACCACCGTTCAGGTGTACTGTGACTTAGCCCCTCTAAGGGTAAGTGATTAAATTAATTGAATGAATTGTTAATGGATATTATATCATAGTATCACTTGACCCTTATAAGGTAAGAAATCTAATTAATTAATTAACCTTTTAAATTTTAAATGGGAAGTATATTTATACATACCACTTTTCCTAGTTATTTACCAATGAATTAAATATGGTTGCTTTTCCTTACCCTACCTTGTCATGTTATGAAAGGTAAAGTAAAGTACCTAATAATTAAATATGAAATAAAATAAATGGTTTCATGTCCTTTTATACTTGTCTCACTAATGAATGGTATGGAATGAACTAATTAAATTATTAAAAGGAATGATTATTACATAAACTTTATTAAATAATGAATTATGTATAAGGTGCCTATTGCATATGGACCTATTAATTTTCATAGGAGTGGTCAAAATTGATCCATCCTTGTATTCCTAAGGGAATTCCTTGTGCACTCAGAGGATTCTAGATTCTAAGGGAGATACCCACCTTGGAACCTATTACTTGTCTACTTGTGGATGCTTGACATGACATTGTAAGATCACTTAATTATCCTTTAGATATTAGGATTCCTTGGATACACTCCTTGGATCTAGCATGAAGTCTACAGACATGTGGCACCATGGATACACCCATTGGGCCCAGTCATTATTTATCCCATTTTACATTGGACGATATCCTTGGACTCGATTAAAATCATATTTAGGTGGAATACCTTGGGTGATTCCCCTTGGATTACACTTAAACCTCATCATAGCTAGGATACATGTTATAATTGAGTTTAATTGACCCCTGAGGTAAAGGATTCCTTGGTTATTACCTTGGAACCTCTTCATTCTTATTATCATAAAAGATGCCTTGGTTTTTTACCTTGGATCCTCTATCATCATCATCATCATCATCATCATTATTATTATAAGATGCCTTGGTCACTCATTTGATCCTCTTACTTTAATTATTATAAACTAGAACATAATTAATTGAATAATTACATGTTTAGACACTGGCTAAGGCTGAAGAAGGTATTGGGGTATTTACATTGTTGTATTTTCTTTACTTTCATATATACCTGCACATTGTTTCAATTTATTTTACCCTGAATTGATGGTATATACACCAACAGTGGTGGCCTATTGATATTTATCTCACACACTATTCAGGATGAAGATGGTACCTAGTAATATTATATGTATGTAGGTGTTAACAAGGGGAAGATTCCCACTTTAGACACCTGATCTTGATTTCCTGCATTAGGATGGAGCTTGGTGGCAGATGACTAGGATGGTTCTTGAGATTCTTGGATAGTTTTTGGGTTATTTTTGATTCTTCTGTATAACATGTATTTCCTATTACCTTGTATCCATATTTTCTAGTTTTTGTAGAGACATGACATGTATCATCATCATTTTGTATATGATTTAGTTTCTAGATTATGACTATTATTTAGTTTATGGATGTTTATCCTTATCTTCTGCTTCTGGTTGTTTATTTATTATACTGTTTCCACTATTTACTTGTTATTATATATTCGCTGTGCTACACTCAATTAATGAGGTCATAGTATCCCCACAAACACACCATAGACCCTCACTACTAGTCGGTAGTCTCTAGTGTACGAGGAGGTGTGCTTGAGGCCATGTGGCTAACCAGCTTCAGGGCACCTTTGAGTGGAACCTGGGTTGGGATGTCACAAAAGGATCCAAAATCTCAGTTCATTACACTATTAACCTATATCAATCATCAATTCATCAAGAACTCACAAAGTTATACTCCTGAATGAAAAACTCAATTCTACAACACAACTCAAACAACTAAGCCCAGATTCACCATCTTTTCTACAAAACTCTCAGTCCGAACCCTAGTCCATCTCAACCACAACCTAAAGGAAATTCCCAACATAGTTTTCCTCTAATAATATCCAAAATCATGCTAGAACACTATATGTTTGTACTCTACTTGAATTTACCCATAAAATATTGGTCATACCTATCGATGCATCCTCAAAAGACCTACCTCCAACTCAACATTTTGATTAACAACCCCCACACGTAGGGTCCCGCTCATACCCCAAACCATGAAACTAACTTCTCTTGCTTCTTCCCTTTCTTCCCAAACAATATTTTCCCCATTTGGAACAATCAAAATGATTATCCCTTGGAATCATGTCACAAATAATAGTTCACCCCCTTAATAACATGAAAAAATCATGATTCGCTTTATGAAGCATGTCATGAATCATGGTTCAACCCATGAATCATGTCATGATTATTGGTTTACCAAATGTCCAAACCAAGGTTTGAACCCGAATTATAATGTAATTCCATGGTTATATCAATAACTAATCACTCCAACCATCATGTTATTACCCTGAGCACCAACACACCTTTGATTCGACTCACCCTTGAATCACACCAACACCACCTCAAGTCTAATGATAAGGAACCGAATCCATATGACACCACATCTAAATTCTAAATATTATATTTACTAAGGAACCATATCGCATTAGATCCACTCACACAATGTAATTTCAATGCCACCATGACTGCCCACCAATCGGTCTCACCGCAACCAGACTGTAAAACCCCAAGCTTCCACGGTACGCTTCTCTTTAAAAAATACAGTAGCGTGTGTTGTCCACAACTTCGAGTTCTAACACACACCATAACCAATCAAACTAGCCGTTATGAATAGTAATACCCAATTTTTGAAATTTTATAAATTTTATCTTTCAAAATGGACTTCATTTTTAGATTTGGAATATCTAAATTATCTTAGGGTGAATTTTTGGTATTTTTCTGAAAACATTCAATTTTTGATGAATAGTGAAAAAAACACTGAGTTATAGTTTAAAACCGAATTTTTATCTAAATAATTATTTATTTTATTTAAATTTAATTAAGGTAAAAATAGATACATAATAACTATATAAGTTTAATGTAATTCATTGGAGTTAGTTTATAATAATTTTAGACATATAAAAATTTTATGGAACTTTTCACTGTCTTTTACCCACCTCCTAGAGGAATTTGGAAATTCACATAAAACTTAATTTTACCGCTTCTGTGAGTGTAATTTTGAAAATTAGAGAGAAAAGGTTAATATAAAGGATTAAAATGTGGTTCAATAAGATAAAAATAATTTTTGGTGAATAGTAACTTTTTACTTTTATTTACCACGGTTAAAAGTAAATAGGGTAATTAAGGGTAAAAATGATATTAATATTACCCTAAAACATGTCCTAATTCTATTGGAAAAGTGTATCTCGACTAAAAAAAAACTTAGGAATAAAATATTATCATTTAGGTCCACTTGGATTAGATTAGGACATTTATTATTATTTAATTCAAAGAAGAGTTAAAAGAGTTAAAATCAAAGTTTAATAACTAAAACATTTTTAATATAGGGTTATACATAAGATAAATTCGATTATAAATATTAATTAGAAATCTAAAACTATTTCCTACATAATGGTATTTTATTTATAATTTCTAGACATTAAATATTTTAATTTATTTATGACACAATGGTGATGTAGTAATTACCTAATTAATGAAATATTAAAATAATTGATATTATAAATATAAAAATAAATGTAATTTGAGACTTTTTATGAATTAAACTAAATTTATAGGTTAATATGACATATTATGATTTGTTATATAATTTTTTTTCGAAGTAATAATGCTGTTATAAAATTATCAAAAAACAAAATACCCAATAGTGTCAAAATTGACATAAAAGAGTTTTTTTAAAAAATATTATATTTTTAATTGATATTCTATTCCTAAAAATATAAGGTTTGTCCAAAGTACTTATATAATGATATTTGTATCATTAATGGACCACTTGGGGGTAACTTTGAGGTTTATAGTAAGTTTATTAACTATATAATATAAAAATACAAAGAGACATGGTAAATGTCAAACTATTTAACTAAGAGTTAAATAAAAAAGATAAAGATAATATAGTGACCCAAACCTGTCTAAAACCTATTGGTTGAGTGGTTTTAGACCTATACCCACCTTAAAATTTAAATAATCCACTTTTTAGCCAATATAAACCGAATATGAATTTATTACAAAATAATATTTCTAGCTTTTCCTAAGGTGCCCCTCACCCCTCTTATAAAAGGGAACTCCCCCTTCCCTCTAATTCACACCTTCAAAGCCTTTTGGATTGGCCAAAACCTGCCCAAATATTCTCTAAACTTCCCTCACTTCAACATAGAGGCCTTATTTGGATCATAAATCCATCCTAAGGAGCCATTTTGATCAAATCAAAAGGAAGAACCCAAAGAAGAGGTAATGTTTTCACCACCCTCTTTCAAATTCCTTTCTTCTTCAACTTCTTCTTTATTTGTTATTTCCATTATAAAATAATAAATACAGTATATTTTATATATTGTGATGTTATTATAAATATGGTACAACCATATTCAGTATTATATCCATCCTTTGAATGACATGTCACCATACGTGCGTACGTACGACCTACCGTCTCCACGTCGTGGTGTAATTGTTATTCAATACATTATTATTTGGATGAGTATAATAATGATGTGTAATTCATGTAAATAATAAATATAACATGATAATTATTATTTATATATGATATAACATCCAATTATATATTATTTTAATATCAAAAGAATGATATTGTCGCTCGTGCATACGTACGGACTACCGTCTCCACGAACGTGATGAAATTCATTCCCCATCGTATCCATTCAAGTATAATTGTCATTTTATGATTAAAAATAATGTTTAAGGACTTTATATCATTATGTATATGAATAATATACAACCTATCCATAACAAACACAACTTACGTAACAAAACATATAAAAGAAAACGAGTAAGTTAACACCCGAAACGACGATAATACTAAGATATTATTAACAAAGCAATGTTAAAAGATCATATATGATATCATATTAATGTATATGATTATTTTATAATTTAATAAAAATTATTTCACCATTATACAGGAGGTTAACCTACCCTCTACCAAGGAAAAGTACAAGGTAAGGATTTATTTCACAATCTCTTCATTATCCGAGGTTGTTTATACGTAATTATCTACCGGGACCTCTTTATCATCCACATCCATGTTTCTTAAAAATGTATTTGAAATCATTCTTACTATTTTAAAGACTATGGGTTAAAGTCATATATACCCTTTTTTGACTTCTTATAATAAGTTTATAATGGAATCTTTCTATCGTTTTCTAAACAAGGTCCTTTTTAACCTTTTTGACATAATTAAGGTAAGAATGTCTTTTTAACTTATACGGCGGGTGTGGCTATTTTCCACCGTTATAAAATCTTCAAAGCTTCCCTTACAAGCTTATAAGGATATTTTCAAAGTAAATGTTTTATTTTATAATTATGTGACTTTTAAATGATTTAAAAAAAGAGACATTTCTCTCAAATAGTTTTGATTTCATCTATGTCAACATCCTTTGATGGATTTTAATCTTATTTGAAGTTGATTTATTACGATAAAAAACTTCCATATTGTATTGATGGTTTTGTGATATGTTTGACTGTGGATGTGTTATTTTTATACCATTCATGGTTTATGGAGAAAGTATTGACATTTCGTATGCTAGTTTTAATATGAAAGTTTATGTTATGTTTAAACCTGTTCATATGAGGAATGCATTGGACTTAATAAGTGACGGGTGGAGCCCACTATAGCTCCTCAATGCATCGATAGGTCTCATGAGACAAACTAGTGTCTTGTCTTAAGTCCTTGAAAAAATCTTATTTTTAGTCTTGGCACAAGGCCTTGACTATGTGATTATGATAGTCTGGCATTATGCATTCCATCATTATGAAAGTGGTTATTGATATTGCATGTGATTATTTGACTAGTAGAATATCCATGTGAATAAGTAAATGGAATTATTTCATTTTATTTCTTCCATATTATGAAAAAGTTCAAGTTTAAAAGTCTTTTGTTTTACTTATACATTGCCTTAAATTTTTATGCCTATTTATGAAAGTTTTCGCTATATTGTTATCCTTACTGAGCATCTGAGCTCACCCCTTTCTATGTTTTATTTTTCCCAGGATGTGAAGAAGTATTTTATGAATGACCTGCGGGGATAGTATAAAAGGATATGAGTGTGGAGACAAGATTTTGTTGTTTTCACTTTATGATGTAATGTAACCTTTATGAATGTATCTAGTGATTCCAAGGCTACTAAACTAATCAATATTTCGAGACTTGATCTTTTGTGTTCATGCCAATGTTATGTAATAATGCACCGACTCTAGGTAACTAGGGTCGGGGCATTATAGTTGGTATGATAGGAAGTTTAGTACAAACCTTGGAAACTAGATTTAGATAAACTCTAATTAGAGCACATAGACCCAAGATGGACTTTGAGGATTAGTATAGAAGAACTTCCTAGAATTTTGGTATTATAGAGATTTTGTGAGTTTTCTGAGCAATACATCCCTGTCTGGATACGAGCAGGTAGAGGAAGCTCTGACACAGATGTACCTAGGGGTAAAACCCAAAAACACCGCTTTGAGCTAGACTCAAACGGGAACTGGTGCACGACAACGGGCCTTGATGCACTCTTGGTTACGACACTCCCAAGGGATATGCTTAGGATAATTATCATTTTCTTTACAAACCATTATGAAGGTTTTATAAGTATATACTTCCTCAAAGAAAACATTTTTATAGTTATATATTATATTGATAAAACTGTTCAATTTATGTTAAGTATGTTATAAGTTTGGATTTATGTATTGCGATTCATAAACTAATCCTGTGTATGACATTGTTTAGAAATGGATCCTAGTGGAAGGAATGTAAACTGTATCAATGCACTCACTCCATGTAGGTATTTCCCTCCTGCTCAAGATAATTATAGTGGAGCTGGTAATGCAACTGGTGTTGATCAGCTAATCACCATACTGGGACAACTCACTCAGGTTATGAATAATAACCTTACCCGTATGGAGCACCCAGATCCACAGCGTCGAGGATCAATGTTAGATCGCTTCATGAGGCAACAACCACTGAAATTAAATGGGAGTAAAAATACATTAGTGGATGAGCAATGGATAAATTCCTTAGAGAAAATATTCCATGCCTTGGGAGTAGTGAAAGGGAAAAATTTATCATGGCAGTTTACCGCCTCACTGGAGATGCTGACCAATGGTGGTCATTGATTCAAAACAGAAAGTAGGATGATGAAGTATCAAATATGGAATGGAGGGAGTTCAAAGAGATTTTCTTAGAAAAATACTTTCCTCGTGACCATCGAGAAGATATGGAAAGGCAATTTCTAAGTCTGAGACAAAAGGAGTATGAGAATGTCACAAAGTATGAGGCTAACTTTAATGGTTAGAAAGGTATGCTGAAGATTATATACGTAACCCAAGAAGTAAGATTTATATTTTCTTTGATGGGTTAAAACCATTTCTTCATCGAGCATTAGTGTCACAATCCTTATCGTCGTATGAAGATATTGTCTCATGTGCTATCAAGACAGAAAAAGAATTCTCTAAGTCTTACGACTTTAAAGCAAAGCAAGAGAAGAAGAGATCTACTGATCACTATAGAAATGGAAATAAGGAGAAGAAGGGAAAAGTTGAATATCCATCTTACAGTAAATGTGGGAAGAAACACCCCGGTACTTTCTTGAAGGGAATGAGAGTCTGTTACAAGTGTGGTGAAAAAGGCCACCAAGCTCGTGATTGCAAGGGGAAGAAGGAAGCTACCGATGTTCAATGCTATAATTGCAGGGAGATGGGACATTATGCAAATGAATTTCCTAAGCATCAGAGGAAATTACCTTAGAAAAGGACAAGGGATTAAGGCCAATATTATGCTATCACTACTGCTGAGGTATAAGATCTGAAAGACATGGTGGTAGGTAATTTAATGGTTTCCTCAAGTTTAGAAAATGCATTATTTGATTCTGGATCATCACATTGTTTCATATCTTCCCAGTTTGTTAATAAAATTAGATATTTCCAATTTAATTTAACAAGGGAGTTGTCAGTTAAAACTCCTAAGGGAAGTATCATTGCTACAAAGTTCTGTGGATCCGTTCCCATTAGGGCATATAAATGTTCTTTATCTGTTGATCTCATCATCATACCTATGATTGAGTTTGATATAATCCTTAGTATAGATTGGCTTTCATACCATGATGCAAATATTTATTGTAAAAAGAAGGAGGTTATGATTTTTTATGACGATGATAAAGAACACCTTATCTTTAGATCAGAATCGTGACCACCCGATTCTTATCTAGATCCACCCCCAATAACTCAACTAAATTCAATTATCGGGGAGGAAGATAATGAAATAACTGTGGGTGAGGAAAGGAATTTTCAAATAGAGGATATACCTATTGTGAGATAATATGTTGATGTGTTTCCAGAAGATTTACCTGGACATCCTCCAGAACGAGAAATTGAGTTTTCTATTGATTTAATTCCTGGTTCAAGGCCTATATCGAAGACCCCTTATAGAATGGCCACTGTGGAATTAGTTGAACTAAATAAAAAACTAGAGTAATTGAGTAATAAGGGATTTATTCTCCCTAGTGTTTCTCCATGGGGAGCCCCTGTCCTTTTTGTTAAGAAGAAAGATGGATCTATGAGGTTATGTATCGACTACAGGGAAATCAATGTTATAACAATAAAGAACAAGTATCCCCTACCTCGTATTGATGATTTATTTGACCAACTACATGGAGCTAAATACTTTTCAAAGATTGACCTTTGATCTGGATACCATCAGTTGTGTGTGAATAAGGAAGACATTCTGAAGACAACATTTCAAACTGGGTACGAGCATTAAGAGTTTACAGTAATTCCTTTTGGTCTGACTAATGCACCCTCTGTTTTCATGGATCTAATGAACAGAGTTTTCAAGGAATATCTCGATGATTTTGTAGTGGTATTTATTGATGATATCTTGGTATATTCCAAAATCTACAAAGACATGAAAATCACTTGCGCATTATCCTGAATATTCTTAGAAGACATGAATTATATGGGAAGTTTATAAAGTGTGAATTCTAGCTTCAAGAGATCTCTTTTCTTGGCCATATTGTCTCTAAGGATGGAATCTATGTTGATACTTCTAAGACCAAGGAAATCCAAGAATGGCCAGCCCCGACAAGTATAACAGGTACGTAGTTTTATTGGTTTAACAGGTTATTATCGGCGTTTCGTCCAGAATTTTTCCCAATTGGCTAACCCATTAACGAAGCTCACACGTAAAGGGGTTAAATTTTTTTGGATAAAAGAGTGTGAAGAATGTTTTGAATAACTGGATAAAATATTATTCAATGCTCCTATATTGAATCTACCATCGAGGAATGATGGGTTTATTATTTATAGTGATGCATCGAAGAAAGGACTTGGTTGTTTCCTTATGCAGAATGATAGAGTTATTTCCTATGCATCACGATAGCTGAAAATTCATGATCAAAACTATACTACTCATGATCTTGAGTTAGTAGCTGTAATATTTTCTTTGAAGATATGAAGACATTATCTCTATAGTGAAAAATGTGAGATTTATACTGATCACAAGAGTCTGTAGTATATTTTCTCCCAGAAAGAACTCAACATGAGGTAAAGGAGATGGCTTGAACTACTCAAGGATTATGATTGCACGATAAACTACCACCCGGGGAAGGCAAATAAGGTGGCAGATGCTTTGAGTAGAAAGGATCATGGAGTTTTGAACAAGATGAGAGTTGAAAAGAATCATATATACATGGATCTAGTAAAGATGGATATGGGAATCACCATGGAAGGTGAAACATCAATGCTTTTTCAAATGGTTTCCAAACCATCTTTACTAGAAAGGATAAAGAGTTCTCAGACCGATGATGAAGATTTTAAAAAGAGGATTAATGATGTTAATGATGGGAGATTGAGTGAATTTGTTTATGAAGATGGAATTTTGAAATTTGGGAAGAGACTTTGTGTTCCAAATATACCTGATCTAAAAAGGGAATTGTTGGACGATGCTCATAGTTCCAATTTCTCTATATAACCTCGGAGCACCAAAATGTATAGAGATTTAAAGGAACATTTTTGGTGGGATAACATGAAGAGGGAGATTACTGATTTTGTGTCAAGATGTATGGTTTGTCAATAAGTGAAAGCTGGAAGGAAAAAACATGGAGGTGTCATGCAACCTCTTCCCATACTTGAGTGGAAATGGGATAATATCACTATGGACTTTGTCATGGGACTACCAAAGACTCCTAGAAGGAACGATGCAATATGGGTCATTGTTGATCGTCTTACCAAGTCATCACATTTTCTTGCTATAAGAGAAGATCTACCACTTGAAATTCTATCAAGACTATATATTAATGAAGTTGTGAGACTTCATGGAGTACCACTATCGATTGTTTCTGATCGTGATCCCCATTTTACTTCAATATTCTAGAAAATTCTTCAGAAAGCCCTGGATACTAAACTTCGTTTAAGCACTACCTACCACCCCCAAACTGATGGACAATCAGAATGTACTATTCAAACCTTAGAAGACATGTTGAGATCATGCTCACTTGACTTTCAGGGTATGTGGGATCAATATTTACCTCTGGTGAAATTTTCCTATAACAATAGCTTCCATTCAAGTATTCGGATGGCACCATATGAAGCGTTATATGGAAAGAGATTTCGCACACCAACCTGTTGGGATGATGTTGGTGAAAGAAAACTTGTAGGCTCAGAACTGGTGGAGGAAATGATGGAAAAGGTAAAGGTAATCCAAAACCACATTAAAGTAGCTCAAAGTAGGCAGAAGAGCTATGCCGATAACCGAAGGAAGGATTTGGAATTTCAGGTAGGAGATCATGTTTTCTTAAAGGTATCTCCATGGAAGGGAGTTATATGTTTCGGTAAGAAGGGTAAATTGAGTCCCAGGTACATCAGAACTTTTGAAATTCTAAAACGAATTGGGGCTGTAGCTTATCGTTTGTCAATGCCTCCAAATCTCTCCAAAGTTCACGATGTGTTCCACGTATCACTGTTGATAAAATAAATGCCTGTCCCAATGCATGTAATCACTTATGAAGAATTAGAACTAGAACCCGATCTGTCTTATTGCGAAGAGCTCGTCAGGATTCTTGATACAAGAGAACAAGTTATGAGAAACCGGATGACTTGTCTGGTAAAATTTCTATGGAGAAACCATAAGATGGAAGAGGCAATGTGGAAACCCGAGGAACTTATGATGAAGAACCACCCGAGTCTTTTCATGAGGTAGTATTCTAGAAATTTCGAGGATGAAATTTGTCACGACCCGCCCTCGGGGTCCGTGCCGTGACTACCCCAAGCCCGCCTTCCATAGGCCAGGGGGCTGGCGACTAGCACCAAGGCGTAAATCCCGGTAAAAAGGGAAGACATTGCCTTTGAAAAGTAAACACACACCACAGAGTAAACAAGCGGAAAGTAAAACACTAGACAAAAACAGAGTACTACTGAAAGTGCGGAAAAGTAAATGGGCCAGAATACAAACCCAAACTGAAAGTAAAGTACAACTCAAAAAGGGAAAAACAGCAACTGAAAAGTAAAAGCCGCTACTCCGAGCTGTCCACTGGAAATCCCACCTGGAGGGTGGGTACAGATAGCTCCTCTGCTCCACGGGTCCCGCCGTCCGCTCCGTGCACGTCCCGCCCAGTGGTCCACCTCCGGGTACCGTCCCGCTCTGCAAGCCTCAGCTAAGGTCAACGCTGTCCGTCGTCTGCAACCAACACAACGTAGTGTGGGCAAAGCCCGTGCAGGGGTGAGTATAAGCTACTCAGTAGGGACCCCGAGACCCCTGAAGGTCTCTCAAATCCACAAAGGATAAACCACGAAGAAAAAGTACAATCACGAATTAACAACCGACACTGCTTCGGTATATGCCCATACATATACCTATGTCATCAATTCAAATACGCTCCAACCTCCGAGCCCAAGTACATCTCAGTCCACGCAGGAAAGTATACGTATTCCACATAGGAAAGCAATACATAATCCACACAGGATTGCACAACACAATCCACACAGGAAAGCAACAGGATTCAGCTCACACAGGTATACTTCTTCAAGGACGATAAAGATGATCACTGATCCATCTAAGTCGTCGGACCCACGAAGGATCGATAGGTAACTAACCCCCGCAATGACCCACACAGGATCGGGCCCACACAGGACCTGTAGGTGCTGGCTCACACAGAACCGCTGAGCGCAAGGACCCACACAGGATCGGGCCCACACAGGACCTGTAGCACTGATCCACGTAGGATCGCTGAGTGCTGTAGTCGTCGTCGTCGAATCCACACAGGATCTCTGTACTGTCGTCGTCGAATCCACACAGGATCTCTGTACTGTCGTCGTCGCAGTCACAGTAGCAGTCGTAGCAGTAGAACAGTCGCAGCCAGCACTAGGGTTCCCGCACACAGCAAGCTCGTTCGGAGGGTCCGCTCCACGAGCCGAGAGGCTGATACATCAACTGTCACGAAGACCGAAGTTGATGTATCCAAAAGTTCCGTATCGTCAACAGGAACTCAACGCAACAGACGGCGCGTCGATCGGACGCCCGGTCTGAGAGTTATTGGCATTTTCGTCTCCGGGGCCCGGTTGGTTTCTAAGGCAAAACCAACCCGACCGTACTCCACCTGCGTCCAAACCTCGGGCGGAGTATGCCAAAAGATCCGTCTCACTAAGAGGAACACAACGCGACTGACGGCGCGTCAATCGGACGTCCGTAGCTCAAGATATGAGCATTTCCGCTCCGAAGGTCCGGTTGGTTTCGTGAACGAACCAACCCGGCTGAACTCAAAGTAACCCGAAAACTTGAGTGCGATATACCGAAACGACCGTCTAGATCCAAGGATCGCGTTGCCACAGACGGTTCGTCATTCGGAGGTCCGAGGCTCAAGTTATGGGCCAAAAACCAAATCTGGTTCGAAACGGGGGGGTCCGGGTCCGGGCCGACCCGGCCCGACCCCCCCTGGGGCGGCGCGGCGGCGGCGGCGGCGGCCCGCGGCGGCGGGCGCCTGGCGCCGCACGAGGGTGGCACGCGGGGGGCTCAGCCCCCACTTCTTCATGGACGGCGCGTCTATATGCCGCACCCAAAAAATTAAAAACGCCCCCCACACGAGGGGGGCTTGCTGGAAACGAACCGGGGGGCCGGCTGCCCCCCCCCCCCCTCTCATCAAAGAACCGCCCCCCTCTCTTAAAGAGGGGGGTTTTATTATTACGGCCGGGGGATTAATTCCCCCGGTTTTAATGACTTCCGGCCGGCCAGCTGGCCGGCCGGTTTTCTCCAACGGGACCGGAAATTTCCGGTCCCCCCTTCGGCTTCCGACGCCGGCGGCCCGGCCGCCGGTCTTCTCTTCCGCCGTGGCCCGGAACCGGCCGCGGTCTCCTCATCCCGCCGCGGCCCGGAACCGGCCGCGGTATTTGTCGTCCGGCGCGGTGCGACGGCACCGCGCCCCTTTCGCCGTGCCTTGATTCTTTTCAACGCGGCGCGACGGCGTCGCGTTCTTGAAGGTTCTACCTCGGCGTGGCGCGACGGCGCCGCGTAAAATATTTGCACGATCATCCGCGTGGTGCGACGGCACCACGCCACTTGCTTTCTTCCGCAAAATAATTAAACAAGAACGATGGAGGGGGGTTCGGCCGTGTTCGTGCGGTCCGGCCCCCCTCACGTTAAAATAATAACGCAACTTAAAAATAATTCAAGTCACACGTTAGTCTTGCTAAAAAACATGATCAAGAATAAAATAGGAAACCAAAAAGAATTCTACAACCCCTACCTCGGGTATAAGGTTCGAAGATTTGACAACGTCCCGCGGAAGACAACGTCGCGGTGGTCGGGCGTCGCGGTCGTCGTTCGTCAAATCCGTTGACGAAGAGATATGCCCGAAGAGATACGCCGTTGGAGAATCTTCGTATGCCGACGAAGAAGGTCCGAGGAGGAAGCGGCGTTCCCTCTTGTTGACACCGAGGACGAAGAAGAGAGGCGTCGTTCTTCGTCGGAGTTTGGGCGTTCTTCGTTCTTCGTCAGAGCTTGAAGATGAAGAAGAAGCTCTCAAAAGCTCTCCAGGAGACAAACAAACAACCCATAATAAAATAAGATAACATCTTATTTTATTATTACAAAACACACAAGAATTTCAAAAGTTTGAAATTCAAAAAGGTTTAACTCCCATAATTAATTAAGTAACTTAAGCCATTAAATGAGGCGTTAAGGGAGTTGGGAGAATTTGAAAGGTTTAGGGGCTCGTGTGGGCCCCACCACACTTAATCCTCCCAAGGGAGGTTAAGTGGGTGTGGGTCCCACTCCCAACCTCCTTTGATAGGTTTTAACAAGTTAAAAAATAAAATTGTTCTACACAATTTTATTTAACTCAAACTAAAAACCCCTAAAACTAACTTTCAACCCGCAACAAACGCAACTCCCGAAAAGGTCTCTTTAAGCGAATATCGGCGCTGCGAGTTCATCGGTGCCCTCGGATTTCAATTCTGATCACTGGATCAAAAGTTAGGAATTCCCGCTCGTTCGTTTACTGAACGTACCCGAGCCAAACTTCGGAAATTAATTCCGGGCACTCCGGGCCTCGGAATCAGGTGCCGTCAGAAACCGCGCTCTTGTAAAATTCTAAAGAAAATTAAGAAAAAATTTCCCTTGAATTTTACGGGTCTTTACAAAATTATTTGAAGGATGGGAGAATGTAACACCCCAAGCTTCCACGGTATGCTTCTCTTTGAATAATACAATAGCGTGTGTTGTCTGCAACTTCGAGTTCTAACACACACCAAAACCAATCAAACTAGCCGTTATGAATAGTAATACCCACTTTTTGAAATTTTATAAATTTTATATTTCAAAATGGACTTCATTTTTGGATTCGGAATATTGAAATTAGCTTAGGGTGAATTTTTGGTATTTTTCTGAAAACATTCAATTTTTGATGAATAGTGAAAAAAACACTGAGTTATAGTTTAAAACCAAATTTTTATTTAAATAATTATTTATTTTATTTAAATTTAATTAAGGTCAAAATAGATACATAATACCTATATAATTTCAATGTAATTCATTGGAGTTAGTTTAGAATAATTTTAGATATATAAAAATTTTATGGAACTTTTCACCGTCTTTTACCCACCTCCTAGAAGAATTTGGAAATTCACATAAAACTTAATTTTACCGCTTCTGTGAGTGGAATTTTGAAAATACGAGAGACACGGTTAATATCAAGGAGTAAAATGTGGTTCAATAAGATAAAAATAATTTTTGGTGAATAGTAAATTTTTACTTTTATTTACCACGGTTAAAAGTAAATAGGGTAATTAAGGGTAAACATGATATTAATATTACCCTAACACATGTCCTAATTCTATTGGAAAAGTATATCTCGACCAAAAAAAAACCTTAGGAATAAAATATTATCATTTAGGTCCACTTGGATTAGATTAGGACATTTATTATTATTTAATTCAAAGAAGAGTGAAAAGAGTTAAAATCAAAGTTTAATAACTAAAACATTTTTAATATAGGGTTATACATAATATAAATTAGATTATAAATATTAATTAGAAATCTAAAAATATTTCCTACATAATGGTATTTTATTTATAATTTTTAGACATCAAATAATTTAATTTATTTATGACACAATAGTGATGCAGTAATTACCTAATTAATGAAATATTAAAATAATTGATATTATAAATATCAAAATAAATGTAATTTGAGACTTTTTATGAATTAAACTAATTTTATAGGTTAATATGAAATATTAGGATTGGTTATATAAATTTTTTTCGAAGTAATAATGCTGTTATGAAATTATCAAAAAGCAAAATACCCAATAGTGTCAAAATTGACATAAAAGAGTTTTTAAAACAAATATTATATTATTAATTGATACTCTATTCCTAAAAATCTAAGGTTAGGAAAAAGGACTTATATAATGATATTTGTATCATTAATGGACCACCTGGGTGTCTCTTGGAGGTTTATAGTAAGTTTATTAACTACATAATATAAAAATACAAAGAGACATGGTAAATGTCAAACTATTTAACTAAGAGTTAAATCAAAAAGATAAAGTTAATATAGTGACCCAAACCTATATAAAACCTACTGGTTGAGTGATTTTAGACCTATCCCCACCTTAAACTTTAAATAATTCACTTTGGATCCATTATAAACCGAATATGAATTTATTACAAAATAATATTTCTAGCTTTTCCTAAGGTGCCCCTCACCCCTCTTATAAAAGGGCACCCCCTTCCATCTAATTCACACCTTCAAAGCCTTTTGGCTAGCCCAAATATTCTATAAAATTATCTCACTTAAACCTAGAGTCCTTGGTTTGATTAGAAATCCATCCTAAGGAGCCCTTTTGATCAAATCAAAAGGAAGAACCCGAAGAAGAGGTAATGTTTTCACCACCCTCTTTCAAGTTCCTTTCTTCTTCAACTTCTTATTTCTTTGTTATTTCCATTATAAAATAATAACTCCAGTATATTTTATATATTGTGATGTTATTATAAATATGATACAACCATATTCAGTATTCTATCCATCTTTTGAATGACATGTCACCATACGTGCGTACGTACGACCTACCTTCTCCACGTCATGGTGTAATTGTTATTCAATACATTATTATTTGGATGGGTATAATAATGATGTGTAATTCATGTAAACAATAAATATAACATTATAATGAATCTGTATATATGATATACCATCCAATTATATATTATTTTAATATCAAAAGAATGATATTGTCGCTCGTGCGTACGTACGGACTACCGTCTCCATGAACGCGATGAGATTCATTCCCCATCGTATCCATTCAAGTATAATTGTCATTCGATGATTAAAAATAATTTTTAAGGACTTGATATAATTATTTATATGAATAAGATACAACCTATCCATAACAAACACAACTTACGTAACAAAACATACAAAAGAAAATGAGTAAGTTAACACCCGAAACGACGATAATACTAAGATATTATTAACAAAGCAATGTTAAAAGATCATATATGATATAATATTAATGTATATGATTCTTGTATAATTTAATAACAATTATTTCACCATTATACAGGAGGTTAACCTACCCTTTAACAAGTTAAAGTACAAGCTAAGGGTTTATTTCACAATCTCTTCATTATCCTAGGTTGTTTATACGTAATTATCTATTGGGACCTCTTTATCATCCACATCCATGCTTCTTAAAAATGTATTTGAAATCATTATTAATATTTTAAAGACTATGGTTTAAAGTCATATATAACCTTGTTTTAATTTTTATAATAAGTTTATAAAGGAATCTTTCCGTCATTTTCTAAACAAGGTCCTTTTTAACCTTTTTGACAGAATTAAGGTAAGAATGTCTTTTTAACTTATATGACGGGTGCAGCTATTTTCTGCCATTATAAAATTTTCGAAGCTTCCATTACAATATTATAAGGATATTTTAAAAGTAAATGTTTTATTTTATAATTATGTGACTTTTAAATGACTTAAAAAAAGAGATATTTCTCTCAAATAGTTTTGATTTCATCTATGTCAACATCCTTTGATGGATTTTAAGATTATTTGAAGTTGATTTATTATGATAAAAAACTTACATATTGTATGGATGGTTTTGTGATATGTTTGATTGTGGATGTATTATTTTTATACCATTAATGGTTTATGGATAAAGTATTGACATTTCGTATGCTAGTTTTAATACGAAAGTTTATGTTATGTTTAAACCTGTTCATATGAGGAATGCATTGGACTTAATAAGTGACGGGTGGAGCCCGCTATAGCTCCTCGATGAATCGGTAGGTCTCATGAGACAAACTAGTGTCTTGGTACAAGACCTTGACAAAATCTTATTTGTAGTCTTGGCACAAGTCTTTGACTATGTGGTTATGATAGTCTGGCATTATGCGTTCCATCATTATGAAAGTGGTTATTGATATTGCATGTGATTATTCGACTAGTAGAATATCCATGTGAATAAGTAAATGAAATTATTTCATTTTATTTCTTCCATATTATGCTGAAGTTCAAGTTTAAAAGGCTTTTGTTTTAGTTATACATTTCCTTAAATGTTTATGCCTATTTATGAAAGTTTCCGCTATATTGTTATCTTTACTGGGCATCTAAGATCACCCCTTTCTATGTTTTATTTTTCCCAGGATTTGAAGAAGTATTTTATGAATGATCTGCAGGGATAGTATAAGGTTATATGAGTATGGAGACAATATGTTGTTGTAGTTTTCACTTTATGATGTAATGTAACCTTTATGAATGTATCTAGTGATTCCAAGGCTACTAAACTAATCGGTCTTTCGAGACTTGATATTTTGTGATCATTCCAATGTTATGTAATAATGCACCGACTATGGGTAACTAGGGTTGGGGCGTTACACATACCCTTCTTACACAAGTGCCATTTTCCTATGACCAATTCGATTCTCCTTACTATAGGAGTGTCGCTATTATCATATACCAAACCCAAAAACCATTATCCATGGACTTTATTCCATCCATTACCAAACATGATGACTAGACATGGACATCCCACTCATACTTGATCCACAACATGAAATGCTAACCATCACTATTCTTATCTTACCAAGAAAAACTTTCTTGACATTTAAAAATCCCTTTATAATAGGGATAACATTGTTCTACAAGCTAATGGTGTTCTCCCCACTATAAGGATTCCCTTACACTACTCCTCAAGCTCCAACCTCAATAGGTACACCACAATACACACATTTCTCCTCTCGATCCACACTCACCTCCTATTAATGTTCATCTTGGGCCAACTTAACTGTGGTATTGTTGGAATGGTGTAGCTTGATCCTTGGATTAAGTTGGGCCAATTAATGGTGACCTATAATACACACCAGTATGAAAATATCATGGTTTGAACTTCATGGTGAGGTCACTGGGGGTTGTAGTGGACGATGTGCCCCTTCTCATGGGTTAGTGGCTGAAGGCCCCCAACCCAAATTTTGGGCATGGTAGAAACTCTGAAAGAACTATAGCAGAGTTGAAAAATGACATTGATATTGAAATATAGAATCACATGCTTACTATGGTAGCATGTGAAAATGGTATTGTAGCTCCACAGACTTCCAAAAACTTATACTATAGCATCTTGGAATTGGGTGGCTGTGAAATTATAGCAAAACAGACTTACTGTGTGGTCACTATAACAACATGAGTTAATATTCACCATATTACTTTAATATATCATTTGAGATAGAGTTTCATTTACTATGAGATTAAACCATTCATTTATTCTCTTTAATTATAGGGAAGTGATTATTCCTCTCCATAGATATAAGGATTATTCTCAAAACACATAAATCACTATGTCCCATGTTTTTGTTCTTCTTATTTATTTTATCTCTTTCTCCCTTCACTCTCATTTCTAATACCATTAATCATTGACACTATTGTGGTTTCTGAAAATAATTTCATTAGAGGTTGAGTTCAAAAGATTGAGTTTTTTTTCTTGAATTAAATATTAGATATTAAATAATTCAAGTTAAGATTAATCATTTTGAAATAAATATCATCAGCTATAGGAGGATGCAGATCAAAGACTATCATTATAAAAAAATATACACATATCACCTAATGGAGATGGAAAAAAAATAGTGGGATAAATTGGATTGAAAAGTTTTGGGTGTTGTGCACCTTACGTTTAAAAAAATGTGGTGTTCAATATCAAAGAAGAGAAAATGATGATTGGATTGATTAAATCTCTGGAGAATATGTATGATAAGCCTTCTGTATTGAACAAAGTGTACTTGATATAATGACTATTCAATTTGAAGATGATTTAATGGACTATTTATATTAATCATGTCATTGAATTCAACATAGTTACAAGTCAGTTTTCATCAGTGGGAATTAAACTTGATAGTGAGGTATGTGAAAAAGTTTTACTACCTTCATTACCTAATAGTTGGGAAGCTATTGAAAAAACTATGAGCAATTATTTGGGAAGTACACAATTAAATTTGAATTATGTGCAAGACATGATTCTTAGTATGGATATTTAGAGAATAGAATTAGAAATATTCTCTAGTTATTCTATGAATGTGGAAGGAAGAGGTAGATAATCAGACAATGATAACTGTTGAGGATGATCAAAATCAATTGGAAAGATTCAAGTCAAGGAAAAGGGTCCTGTCCTACCTTCTTGATTTGTGGGAAGAAATTACATGTTAAAAAGGATTATAGAGAAAAAAAGGAAGGAACCTAAAACCAATACAACAATCACAAAAACTAAAAGAACCAATGGTGTGTTGTTAATGAGAATGGATAACCCTACAGAGTCTTGTATTTTATACTTATGGGAATAATTCCATTCCAATTTAGAGAAGGGTTTCTTAAAAAATCATGTTTATAGAAATTTTGGAAAGGTATATATTACTAAGGATTAACCCTTGTAGATTGTGGGGAGGGGTGATGCACATATCAAGACCAATACTAGGAGTTTTATCATTCTGGAAAATGTGAGACATATCCCTAGATTAAGAAGAAACATTATTTCTTTTAGGAAACTTGAAGATACAAGTTTTAGTATCACTTTCACTAGTGGTTCATGGAAGATTACCAAGGGATCTATGGTCATAACTCATGGAGTAAAGAAATAAACCCTATACATCCTGATAGAGACTTTCATAGACATGATTAGATCAATAAATTTTTTCATGGATACACAACTATGAAACTATATGTTAGGACACATTAATGATAAGGGGATGAAGGTGCTGACAAAAAAGGAATTCTACTTGATCTAAATTTAGTGGAAGTTTGATTGTGTAAAGATTATATATTTTGAAAGAATAAGAAGGTATCATTTTAAAACAAGGCAGAACATGAAGGTTGGGAAGTTAGAGCTGGTTCACTCTAATATTTGGGGGCCTACACTAGTACATTCCCTTGGAGGGACACAATATTATGTGATGTTTATCAATGAATCTACAAGGATGGTATGATTTTACTTTTTGAAAAGAAAATATGACGTGATTAACATTTTTTAGAAGTAGAATACCATGGTGGGGAATGATTCATTATCAAAGATAAAAGGATTGAGGTTTGAAAATGGTGGAGAGTATGGTAGTAAAGAGTTTAAATAATTATGTGCTAATAATGGAATTCAGTAGGATAAGAATATTTTAGGTACACAAAAAATGGTTTATCTAAAAGGATGAATAATAAATTGAATAAAAATACTGGGAGAATGATGCTTTACTCAAGGATACTCAATACTTTCTAGAAAAAAGAAGTAAATATGGTAGTATATCACATCAATAGGAGTCCATCTGCACCAATGAGAGAATTTCTACCTGAGGAGTTTTGTTCTAGAAAGGAGGTAATACTATAACATTTATTAGTATTTAGATATTTTAAATATGTACATATAGATGGTTATGTAAGGTATAAAATTTATGCTAAGTCCAAATTAGGGTTCTTTATTGGCTATGGTGCTGAGGAGTTTGGTTATTTCTTCGGGGATGATAAGATTAAGATGATCACCAAAATATAGAACATTATATTTAATGAAGTTGTCACGTACAAGGACCATCATGAAACTAAAGTTGATAGTGGGAATAAAGAATCAAATTTATTAGAGAAAGTAGAGCTTTAAGGTGTACCTTAGCATGTAACATCAAAACTAGTGAATCCCACACCTCAAGTGGAGTTGAGGTGATCGATAAGGGTGAGAAGGAATATGTAGAGATATTCATAATCCTTACATAATCTATTATTGATTGAATATGGAGAACCATACTTTTTTAAAGAGGTAATACAGTTAAAGGAGTCGAGCAGGTGGTGGATGGCTTTAAAATAAGAGATTTCTTCATTACATGATAACAATACTTGGGAGTTGAAAAATTTTCCATAAGGAAAGAAATCATTATAGAATAAATGGGTATACTGAGATAAGTAAGAACATGATGATAAGATGAGGTATAAGGAAAGGTTGGTGGTGAAAAGTTTTCAATATAAGGAAGGTGTGGAGTTGACTAAAATTTTATCACCTATAGAAAATCTTACCACCAATCAAATGGTTCTTAGTATTGTTGCATCAGATTATTTATAACTTGAGTGGCATGATGTAAAGTCTGATTTCCTTCATGGAGATCTATAAGAAATTTATATACAGAAACCATAGGATATATATTGAGTCAGGAAAGGAAGACCTGACGTGCAGACTCCAAATGAAATTTTATGTGTTAAAGAAGGCACCCATACAATAGAATAATAATTTTTATGCATTCATGGGAAAAAATGCATAAAAATGGAATTAAATGGATCAATAATGATATTTCAAGTCTTTTGGTAATGGAAACATTATATTACTTTAGTATGTGGATGACATAATAATTGTAGAATCATGTATGTAGAGGATTGATGATCTAAAAGGTAAGATAACCGAGGTGTTTGAGATGAAATATATTAGAGAAGATAATGAAATTTTGGGGATGAAGATCAAGAGAGAGCGAATAGTAGGAACCATGACATTATCATAGGATAACTACATTGGAAAGGTTTTGAGAATATTTAGCATATTGGAAGAAAATCCAGTTTATATTCCTCTAGAAATCCATTTCAAATTATCAAAGGAGAAAACACTAAAGATAGAATAAGAGGTTGAGTACACGACAAAGGTTCCATACACATCAGCTGTTGGGGGCTTGATGTATACCATGGTCTATACTTAACCTAACACTTCTCATGTTGAGGGAGTTGTGAGTAGGTACATGACTAACATAGTAAAGAAACATTGAGAATATGTGAATTTTATACTGAGGTATTTCAAGGGAATTAAGGAAGTATATTTGTGCTTTTGTAAAGGAAAACCATTTGAGGGGTATGTGGATTCTGTCCATATAGGTGATTTCAATAGTAGGAGGATCACCACTGGTTATATGTTTAACTGTGGAGGAACTATAGTTAGAAAGACATCTTATTTATAATTGGTGGTGGATTTATCCACCATAAAGGTAGAATAAATTAATATAACAGAAGCTAGGAAGAAGATGGGTTGGCTGAAGAACTTCTTAGAGGAGATAAATAGAAATTATGATAAAAATTTATTCCACTATGATAGTCGGAGTACTATAAATCTTACAAAGAACCTAGTGTTTCATGTCTAGATGAATAACACTCAATTGAATTACTATTTTATAAAAGGATTAATATAGCATGGGATGTTGACATTACATAAGATTCATGGAACAAATAATCTTGTAGACATGTTGAAAAAAATAACAGTGATAAAGAAGTTGAGGCACTATTGTGACTTTGTTGGTCTTTATTGGTGAATAGAGGATGAGAGATAAAATATGGGAGAACAACGTGGGAGTATAGATGGGATAACAATGGGTATTTCAATAATCATTAGCTTAAAATTGACGATTTTATGGGAAGTTCCCATTGGTTAGTGAATAAGAGGAGAAGATAAGGTTAAGTAAGTTTTCTAAGTTATTATCATTAAAGTAGGTCAACATGGTAAACCAAAATCCAAGTGGGATATTATTGGACTATTGTAGCTCAATCCTTATATAAATTTGATCCAATAACTGGTGGCTCATAATGCACAACAATATGCAACTCCTATGGTTTGAACTCTACGATGAGGTCACTAAGGGTTATAGGGGAAGTTAATCTATGCTCAGGAGTCTAGGGTAAAAAGGCCCCCAAACCAAATTTTGGGCATTGTAACAACTCTGACCGAACCGCAACAAAGCTGACCAATGACACTGATAGAGAACTATAGTAAAATGGAATTACTGTAGTAGTATGTGACTGCGGTACTGTAGCTTCATGGACTTCATGCCATCGATACTATAATAGCATGTACTTGGGGTGGATATGGCACCATATAAAATTAGAATTACTATGTGTGAACTATATCAATATGGGTTAAATTCACTGTGTTTATTTAAGATCTCATTTGATATATAGTTACATATACTATGATATTTAACCCTATATTTTTTCTCTTGGATTATAGTGATATGATTCAGCCTCTCCATGGATGTAAGGATTATTATCGAACAATCTAAATAACTATGTCTCGTATTATTATTCTTCTTATTCTGTTTTGTTTTAACTTTTTCTCCCTTTTAATCTGATTTTTAAGATCATTAATCATTGATATTCCTTACATTTTCTTAACAACTGGTATCAAAGGTCGAGTTTGTAAGATTGAGTTTTAGTTTTCATGAATGGAGAATTGAATATATAAGAAGGAATGGTGAAGACCAATAATTTTTATGAAACTAACTTAAGTTGCTATAGGATATAAATAAAATACTATCTTTATTAGAAAAAGATGAACTTACTGCTTCTAGATGAAAAAAATGGAGATAGAGAAGGTGAAGTGGAAGTTATTTGATTGATAGGTTTTTCATGTTGTGCACTGTATTTTAGAAAAAAAACATGGCATTCAATATCAGAGATAAGAATATGATTATTAGGTTGATGAAAGATATCATGAATATAAATGATAATCCTTATGCATTGATTAAAGTGTACCTAATTTGATGACTTTTCAATCTGAAGATGACTGAAGGGAAGATTGTTGCTGACCACATTAACACATTCAATACGATCATAAGTCAGTTTTTATCTGTGGGAATTATTCATGAAAATGAGGTATGTGTACTTGTTTTATTGTCTTCATTACCTGATAGCTAGGAAGCTACTATAATAGCTATGGGAATTCATTTAGAAAGTACAAAATTGAAGCTAAATGATGAGCGAGACCTGATCCTTAGTGAGGGTATTTAGAGAAGATAATTGGGTAGATTCTCTAGTTCTTCTTGAAACTTGGAAATAATATACAGATACAAACAATATAATAATAAAAAAGGATGATCAAAATAATAGGAAAGAGTTGAATAAAGGAAAAGGGGACTAGTCCAACCTGTTGGATTTGTGGGAAGAAAGAACACATCAAGAAGAAGTGTATAGAAAAAAAAGAAGGAATTTAAAACCAATACAACAAACATGGTATCCAAAATAACTGATGATATGCTGCTTATGAGCATGGATAGTCCTATGGAGTCTTGGATTTTAGACTCAGGGAAATATTTCCATTCCACTTTGGAGAAGGGTTTCCTAAAAAATTATGTTTCTATTTTTTTTTTGGAAAGATACATATTACTGATGATGAACCTTACAGATTGTGGGGAAGGGTGATTCAATAATCTAGACCAATCATGGGAGTTTTCTCATTTTGGAAAATGTGAGGTATATCCCAGGATTAAGAATAAATATTATTTCTATCGAGTATCTTGATGATACAGGTTTTAGTACCATGTTCATTGGTGGTTCATAGAGATTACCAAGGGATCTATGGTCATAGATCTTGGAGTAAAGAATGAAACATCATACAACATTATAGAGGCATAAATAGAAATTATTTCATCACTAAATTCTATTTTGGATTCACAACTGTGAAACTAAAAGTTAGGCCACATGAGTGAGAAGGGGGCGAAGGTGCTGAAAATAAGGAATGCTATCAGAGATGAAGTTGGTGGAAGTTGGATTATGTGAAGATTGTATCTTTAGAAAGTATAATAATGAATACTTTGCAAAAGGATGTAGAACATTGAAGGATAAGAAACTAGATTTGGTGCACACTGATTTTTTGGGGTATGCACTGGTATATTCCCTTAGAGGGTCATAATATTATATGGAATTTATAGATGAATCGAAAAAGAATGTATGAGTTTACTTTTTGAAAAGAAAATATAATGTGTTTAACATGTTTCATAAGTAGAAAACCATAGTGTATAATGATTTAGAATCAAAGATAAAATGATTGAGGTCTGATAATAGTGAAGAGTATGGAAATAAGGAGTTTAGGGAATTTTGTACTAATAATGGAATTTTGTGGAAGAATAATTTTCTAGGAAATCTATAATAGAATTGTATAGATTAAAGGATAAATATGTAATTGGATGAATTTTCTATGATAACGAGGATTCACTTAGGGTTACCCATGACTTTCTGAAAAAATCAGTAAACATGACAACATATATCATTAATAGGAGTCTATCTATACCAACGATAGAATGTCTATTGAGGAGCTCTATTCTGGAAAGGAGGTAAGACTCTTACATTTATGAGTCTTTGGCTATTTGTCATATGTACATATAGATGCTGATACAAGGGACAAGATTGATGCTAAGTACAGATTATATTTCTTTATTGGACATGGTGTTGATGAGTTTGGTTATTGATTTTGGGATAATAAGAAAAAGATGAACATCAGAATCCAAAACATGACATTTAATGAAGTTTTTACATATAAGGACCATCATGTAACTAAAGTTGATAGTGGGAATAATGAATCATTGTGAAAATAGAAATTAGATCTTGAATGTGTACCTAAGCATGTGACACCAAAACCAATGGATCCTATACCTTTAGTGGAGTTGATGATATTAACAAGGGTGAGAAGGCCTATGTAGAGGTATTCATTATAATTACATTATCTGTTATTGAATGTTGGTGGAGAACCAGAATTTTTTGAATAGGTAATTTAGTTGAAGGAGTTGAACAAGTGAGAGTAGGCTATAAAGGATGATATTTATTCATTACATGATAACAATACTTGGGAGTTTACAACTTTACCATAAGGAAAAAAAGTATTACAAAACAAATGGATATAGTAGTTAAAGGAAAAACATGATGGTAAGTGGTGGTATAGGTAAAGGATAGTCATTAAAGGTTTTAAATAGAAGGAAGGTGTAGAATTAACTGAAATTTTATCACATGTAGTAATGCTTAACATCATTTGGTTAGTTCTTAGTATTGTTTCATTAGAGGATTTACATATTGAGTATCTTGATGTAAAGGATGATTTCTTTCATGGTGATCTGAATGAGGAAATTTATATACAATATCCAAAGGGATATGTTGATTTAGTAAAGGAATACTTAGTGTAAAAATTATAAAAGATCTTATACAAGTCAAATTAGGCAACCAGGTAGTGGAATAAGAATTTTGATTCATTCATGCTCAAAAATTCATAAAAATGGTGTGGTATGGATAAATACTTCCATTTCAAGTCTTTTGGTGATGAATACATTGTATTAATTTTGTATGTCGATGATGTTCTCATTGAATCATTATGTATGTAGAGGATTGATGAGCTGAAAGGGTATCCGGATGAGGAGTTTGAGATGAAAGATATTGGAGAAGCTAGAAAATTTTCAGGGATGAAGATCAAGAGAGGTTGCACAGTAGGAACCCTAATGTTATCACAACCTAACTATACTAGAAAGGTTTTTATTAGATTTAGTATGCTAGAAGAAAATCTAGTTTCTATTAACCTATAATTCTATTTCAAATTATTAAAGGAGAAATAACCAAAGATAGAAGAATAGGTTGAGTACATGGAAAATGTTCCATATGAATCAGCTGTTGGAAGTTTGATTTATACCATGGTTTATAATTGAATGAATATTGATCATGAATTGAGAGTTGTGATAAAGTACATGTTTAACCTAGTAAAACAATATTGGGAAGCTGTGAAGGGGATACTATGATATTTTAAGGGAAGAAAGTAAGTATTTGTATTCTTTAGGAAATGAAAATCATTACAGGGCTATTTGGATGATGATGTTAGAGGTGTTGTTGATAATAAGAGGAGTACCACAGGTTATGTGGTTACCTATGGTGGAACTACAGTGACCTGAATATATCACCCATATAAGGTAGTGGATTTATCCACCATAGAGGTAGAATACATTATTGTAATAGAATTCATAAAGGAGATTATTTAGCTGAAAAAATTAAAGGAGGATATTAACAGAAAGTGAGAGGAAAATGTATTATACTATGATAGTCAGAGTGCTATACGTCTTATAAATAACTCAATGTTTCATGCCCAGACAAATCACATTCAATTGAAGTAATTTTTTATTATAGTCTTAATATTGGATGGGCTACTGAAATTGTAGAAGATTCATAGAACAAACAATCCAACGGGCATGTTTATAAAGATGATGGTGATAGAAAAGTTAAGGAAATATTGTGCCTTTTTTGGACTTCATTGATGAATGGAGGATGAGATAAAGAGTATAAGAGAACACTATGGGTGTATAAAAGGGAGAAAAATGGTATTTCATGAATCATCATCTTGAAATTGAATATTTGAATGTGAAATTTCCATCATTGAGTGAAGAAGATAAGGGGATTATATTAAGTAAGTTATCTAAGTCAGTAGTATTGAAGTAGGTTAGGATTATGGATTAGGATCCAAGTGGGAGATTTTCGGACTGGTGTAGCCTAATCCTAGGATGAAGTTGTTCCAATCACTGGAATCCCATACTACAAACTAGGTCGCAACTCCTGAGGTTCGACGTCTATAGTGATGTTACTATGAGCTGCAAGGGGTAGCACACGCCAGCTCAGGGGTCCATGGGATGAAACCCCCTAACCCAAATTTTAGGAACTATAGAAAATCTGACTAAACTATAGCAGAGTCAACCAATGAAACTAATAGGGAACTATAGTAATATAGACTTATTGTAGTAGTATGTGATAATGGTACTATAGCTCCACGAACTTCCTACCACCTATACTGTAACAGCTTGGACTTGGGTGGCTGCAGAACTATAGCACAACGAACTTACTATGTGGGAACTGTAGAAATGTAGGTAACTATTCATCATATTGATTTAAGATCTCATTTGATCTAGGGTTTTGTGTACTATGAGATTTCACCCTGCATTTCTGCTACCAAATTATAGTGAAGTGATTACGCCTATCGATGGATATAGAGATTATTCTATAACCACATAAATTATTATGTCCCATGTTCTTATTCTTCTTATTCGTTTTATCTTTATGTCCCTTTTACTCTCATTTTTGAGATCATTCAACATTTTTTCTCCTAACATTTACAAAACAAGAACCCTAATCTATCACCAATGACACCTCTTACTATAGGAGCTTCCCCAATACTTACTAAGGACTTGGGATGACATTCCCAAAATTATATCATCAAAAAAACTAGTTACCTCACTTTGATAATGAACTTAAATCGAGCTACAAAAGAAATATCACGGTTACATGATCCAGGTTTTTCTCACTACCTGTTACACTGATCAATAGACTAACTGACACTGTGCATAACCTATGTGCACATGTCCTCAAACATTAAGGCTTCTTCTTAAAAATTGATGCCAACGACCACTCTCCTGCTCAAGGTAGAGTGACTCTTGATGAATATCTCACAGGTTCTATCCCTTGGTTCAACCCAATATTATATGAGTCCCAACGGTTTCCCACCCCCATGTAACCCTATCGCACAACCAGAATCATGCTCCATGAGTCAAGTTGCACCGAACCTAAGAATGCATGCCTAAACCACTGTTCATGATCCTCTCTCATGTTAGTTTAGTCGAACCATAGAACCCATGGTTCTCCTTCATAGGATCGAAATATCTCACTCATGATAAGATCTATCGTGTGATCAACAACCACATGGGATATGTCCTGAAGACATTACAATCCACCCATGATCTAACCACCCTAGGTTCGATAACCCAGGATCATCACTCACTATCTATCAAAACCACACTTGAATCCAATATTCCAGACATTCATCTAATCTTTACCTCTCTCTTGAATTGATACCAAGAGTACCCACATGATCCACACCTCAAGAACATGGCATATCACTTATTCCTTCCTCAAAACCCACTCAAGGGTTCCCATAGCCATAGGGAAACCCATTCCCATTCTCATATCACCTCTCAAAAATCCATACCATCATCGAGTTATTACTAAAGCATCAAATTCTAATACTGACCCATTATGGGTCCCCATACATCCATTTATGATGGGGCTATATTTCCACCACTGAAGAACCACTTGAGTAAGATCCAAATGATCTTAAATCAGAAGAAAATACTTAGTGAAATCACACACAATCAGACACATTTCATACAAGTCCTACATGCCTAGTATGATACATGAACACTAGACTCTTTCTAACAATCCAAGAGATAAACCATAAAAAAATTACATCTTTGGTAACACTTAATATTCAATAAAAATCTCAATAATTAAATTGAAAACTAATAATAACAATCCCATTACCCTGGTAGCTAGTAATTCCCACCAGAAAAGTGTTTATGACTCACCAATATGAGATCCATAACAAGATTTGATAGATTCCTAGGAAGCATTTATACCATATACTCAAATAAAAAAAACTTGGCTTTGTTTCCATTTTGTAATGCCCCTAGCCCAAGTCATTGAGTTCGAGCCGAAGGGTCATAGGACCTCAAGCGCACCTCCTCATATATAGAGGCTACCGACTAACAATGAGGGTCTAAGATAAAATTATGGGGATACTATACCCTTATATCAGAGTAAAATAAAATTGGAAAATAACTAAATAGTAAACATACATAATAGATATTATATTATATAGAATGAAAGTATACACAATGCTATAACAATTGATATTGTCATAAACAATATACAACCAGTCACCCACTAGGCTGAACACATATAGAAAATAAAAAGTAAATAAAATATAAGGAGGCTCTCCTACAACCCTGATTCTCATCCCAAATCCCATCATCAACATACTCGTTGAGATACACCAACCTGATACACTACACATACCATGATCTAACCTAAAAACAAAACATAAGCTCTACACATGCCATGAGATACCCATGAAAGATGTGGGAATACAATCACTATATTATCACCAAGCACCCCTAATATATGTTATCATATGTGTGTGTATGTATGATAAAATGAAAATACATAAATAAAAATTCCCATTGAGTCATCACATGCTAATTAGGACACCATGACACTTAACGAGTTACACACACCCCTGTAATCATTGGGTGCTAACCAAGACACACCAAAACCCAACCATATCTACTTTGATGTCATTCCAAAAATCCTTTTATATTATTCCACATGTCTGGGTACATACTAGAAGACTGGTAAGGTGACCACACAGTCTGTATAAGGATGAAAAAATCATAACATGGTTACAAATTCATGTCACGAATCAACTATCCCACTGATGGATACCCACCATATAATCAGAATAAGATGTATATAAATATCCCATGACTCAACCATATCATTGATGGATAGCCACCATATACTATTAATAAAGTTTCATATAAACATTCTATGACTCAACTATCTCATTTATAGATAACCAACATATAATTATAATAAACTATATATAAAAATCTCACGAATCAACCATATCATTGATGGATAACCACCATATAGTCATAATAAACCACATATAAACATCCCATGACTCAACCATTGCATCGATGGATATCCACCATATAATTAGAATAAATACATATATAAATAGAGTCACAACCAACCACATATCTCACTAGATAATCTCATATAGGCCTAGCCCTAAGCTAGCCTATTAAATCACAACATGTCTTATATCACCTAGTAGGGAATCCATTGGGGCTCTCTGAACAGCCTCAGTCTCAGATCATCGATAATAACCTGAATCTGTAACCCTATAGTGATACATTATCTCAAAGGATCACCTCAACCCTATCCTCAACATACAAGGTCTAGTTATGATCTAAAATCCTCTTGAAATTTTAATTCCATATCCCTAACTGATTCCCATGACCTAAAATAGGGTCTCATCTCATCTCACCTAAGGAAGATCACTCAACACTTAGTCGAAAACCTCTCATTACCTCCCTAATAGTTCTAGGTAATCAACTAGGATTATCCTATAATTCATCTCACATCCCAAGACCTCTCCAGGGTCTCTCACTACTGCAACTAACACCATATCCCCATGATGACATAGTTTCTAGATGATTCCAAAGATCCTAAGTGCTTATCCCATATCTAGGGCTCAAATTCATACTCTTCATCTAATATAAGGGTTTCTCATTCCTTAAATTTTCTATGCAAACCCATGAAGTATGGGAACACACATGCACACCATTTCATAAACATACATATAGTTTTATATCATAGGGGCCACCTACCTCCATCAAGAAGTTACCATCCAAGCGCTGCTCTTCACCACCTCAGCCAAGCTCTTTCAAGCCTTTCCCAAGCCCGTTACTACCTCTTCTAAGCCTTTATTTCCACCCAAGATCCTACCTCATTTCACACACCATAAAAAATCAATTATATTTTTTATGTAATTATTTAAATTAAATCCAATGATCTATAATTGATGAAAATATCACCAAGCATCTTTTTCACACAAAAACTGTGACCAATCACCTGAAAAAGGTCTATGAAACACCCCTGACGCCATCCCAACCAAAAAAATTATAATTTCAACACCCATCTATCCATCAATTAAATTCAATTTCATTAAAAGACCTAAATAATATAGTCTAGAAACTTACCTCAACTGAAACAATGAAATATGACATGTAGATAACATCTTGATATTACCTCTATGAAAGATGAGAAAAATCCCCATAAAAATCAGTCAATTATACAATGCTCTAGTGGAATCAAAACTGAAACCCTAAACAAAACTAATCAAGAAATCAATAGCTAAAACATAGAGAAGAGCAGAGGGAAACATAGGAAGAATACACCTTAACATGCCACAAAATCGCACTTGGAATCACTCCAAATGGAGTGGAGATAAAGGAGAGGCATGAGAGGGGAGAAAAAACTAATAAATAGCCTATAAAAACACCCCTCTCACCTAAATTATGAAATCCCTAACCTGGAAAATGACTGAACTACCCCTAGTCAAAAAGGCTACCCAATGAAATTTCACAGCTTGAAAGCCCCCCCCCCCAAATTCATAGTCTGAATAATATTCACATACTAAAAAGGTATCCCCCTATCTTGACCCCTCCCCCCAAATTTATCACTCCTAGGATAGTAATGAAGGAATTGAGATAATAACACCAGAATCCTACCTTCGATTGGCTATAAATTGGAAACTAGCACTATGGGTATATAAAAAACACAAATGGGAGGCATTAACCTCCGATATGAAGACGAGGAATGAGGGATAAGATAAGACCAACAAAAATCTATAGAAAATAATAAATAAATTATCCCAATATATTCATGTAATTTTATAAAAAACTGAAACAACTATAAATGAAAAGTATAAGTACATAAAAGAAATCCTTGATAGTGACCTCGAAGCCTAAAAAACTCCAGAACAACTCTATGAGTTAGTAATGTCTAGGCCTATCACCAACCAGATGCCATGGACCTAAAAAAAATTTATACAGACAGGTGTGACTATAATATGTATACTTAGAAGGATTCTCCCTAAAAACTCTTGTAAAAATGTGAAGAAATCACACTAAATCTTAGTGAATAATCAATGAAACTAACTTTTCACTTAATCAGGCATGCAAAATTCCCAGCTTCATCATGGATCTTTCACCAAGTATCATATTAAAGTAATAATATAATATCCTATATAAATATAAAAGTGAAGGCTCCCCACCACCACTTCCCCACTAGTTTCCTTGTCCCACCCCAATGTCGTATGTACTAAGCCATCTCTCTCCAATAAGCTACACGTATCAAAGGAAACTATATAATGTAATATATACCCCATTCATCACATAATCTCATCATCATCATCCTCATCTCTAGATAGTTTTTCTAAAATCCACCATAGCCCGTACACTGCGTACTATACCTCAATCCATCATAGCCCATACACAACATAAATATTGTAATCATTAGGATACTATATCTGGAGATACATGTGTGTGAAATAACTAAAAGACATTATAGTCCAATACACACATATATAGGAATGTAACCCCTGTTCATACCAAAACATAATACTACAGCTGGATAAGAGAGTAAGAGAGATGGTGATATACCCGATTTGTGTATACTTTTTCATAAATTTTCTTTAGCTTAAAAACTTATTTTCACCAAATATCTTTTGTTTTATGGGTAAAATAATTTATTTTGGTGATTATGATAATTTTCAAGATATTTCCTGCCAAAATCAAAAATCGGGACTGATCAGAACAAAATTTCAAATATACACACCATGTTTTATATATACACGCTGTGTACTACTATCTAGACACATATAAGGAAGATGGAATACACGACCATGTTTCCGACCAAGGAATACAGACAATGTACTTCCTATATACACACAGTGTGGCCCTTCTAGAAGTGGTTGGTGTATGATGAATGTTCTTACACGGTGTGTAGGTCAACGCTACACGCCGTGTACTTCCACCTACCAGGCGGAACCATGTTCAAAGTCAAAGACAACATGTTATCTCACCTACCAGTAGAGAATAGATGTCCAAAACACATTTACTAGTAGTACATGCCATGTACTTCTTGGTACATGCTGTGTACTACTAAAACCTATAAATAGGTGATAAACCCTCCAAGTTCGGGAGTCATTTAGATTCATTCATTCCAAGGGAGAGAACTCTAGAGATGGCAAACAAGAGAAGAAGATAGAGAAAGAAGAGGAGAGAGGATAGGAGAAAAGGTGCTTCCGTGCTACCTTCCCGACAACATTCACTCCAAATCTTTCAAGAGGATGAATCCAGGTATCATGAGTTGTTTAGTTACTAGCTTCTCCATGAGTAGCTAAATAACCTATGTGTTGGGGCTGTGGACAATTAAGTGTTGTAATTTGTCAATTGTGATGTTGTAATCGTGTTGTTTATTCTTCTTTCTCATAATTATTTATTAACTTTTACTAAATATTACTAGAAACCTTGTGTCAGACCAAGAATGGGATTTCTAGGGATCTTTAAGGAATTACGATTATAAACATCCATGACCATTGTGTGTTTCAATCATCTCAAAAAGGGATTCAATTAATAAAATTAAAATAAATCAAATTCCAGACCAAAGAATTGGTTTCTATTGATTTAAACAAAACTCACCGGACCAAGGGGTTCTGTTATAATCTTAACCCAGATATGTGAATTATCATGAACAATAAAACCTCATAATCAAATTGATTTAATAACAACCTTTAAAATCCACAGCCACGACGCATTTCTCTCCAAATTTTCATCCAAAACCAAATTTCTGTGTTTTTCTTTATCTTTAATGTAATTTTTTAAGAAATTTAAATCAAATAATTTTTATTAAAACACCAAAACAATAGACTCTTAATTTCAGTAAACTTCACTAAATAAATTACAAATTTGATAAACAAAACAAATATAACTCCCTTCCCTGGGGATCAATTCCTACTACTACTATACTTGTTAGGGTAATTTAATTTGGATTGTTGAAAATAAAACTTCGACAGGAACGATACCAAATTTTGGCACTGTTTCTGAGGAATTAGTAGTTAATATTGTTTTTTTCATCAAGTTTATATCAATTTTAGTGAAAATAAAAATAAAAAATTCTAAAAATTCTATTCTTACTGTCATTTCTATTTTTATTATTTTTTGTCTTCCTATTTTATTCTTGGAGTGTTAAGTATTGTGCAGGGTCATAGGTGTATGAGTGGAGGCATCACTCGTTCCAAGAGCACTGAGTCTGTCACGATTCGTCCTCAGGGCCCATGCCGTGACTACCCCAAGCCCGCCTTCCATAGGCCAGGGGCTGGCGACTAGCACCAAGGTGTAATTCCCGGTAAAGAGGGAAGGCATTGCCTTTGGTGCTAGTCGCCAGCCCCTGGCCTATGGAAGGCGGGCTTGGGGTAGTCACGACACGGGCCCCGAGGACGGGTCGTGACAAATTGGTATCAAAGGAGTTCGGTTCTACCGCAGAACTTGGACTCTAATATTTTTCTATGTGAAGCAATAATGTTAAGCGTATTGGGTGTGGTTATCAGTTCAGGGAGTCTAGTGTTGGTGCGGTGGCCGACGTATCCGTACTCCAGGACCCTGACTTCTGATTTCTGACTTAATGCACGAAAACATTGATTGCATGTGTGTTTCAAGTTTTCTTTGTGATTACTTTGTGTCAGCTCACCAGGTATACTGTTCTGACCGTTGAACACCTGTTTCCTTTTCAGGATGGCCCCACGATGGAAGACAGCTAGGGTTCCGAGATTTGAGCGTGACGACAGCCCGCCGAGTGATGAGGGTTCGGTACAGGGCCCTTTGACAGCTGAGGCACCGGCGGTACCTCTACCCGCCGAGCCACCGATGCTTCCAGCCCCAGCCGCTGATGATGAACGTCGCCTTAGTGCACTGCATGAGTTCCAGCGCCAGTGACCACCCAGGTTCCGCGGGGAGACGGACCCCCAGGTAGCCGAGGACTGGCTGGAGGCAGTGGTATGAGTTTTCCGGTTAGTGAAGACACCAGCAGACCTCATGGTGATCCTCGCAGTGAGCCTACTGCACGCGGCAGCGGGCCAATGGTGGAGCTTGATGCTCCAGGTGCACGATGAGGCATCTCTTATTTGGACATACTTTGAGTGCCTCTTCCGCTCAGAGTTCGTCCTAGCCACCCTCCGTGTGGTATGCATCCAGGAGCTTCTACAGCTGCGGCAGGGCAGCTTGACGGTCGCCCAGTACTCGGTGAGATTTACCGATCTCTCACGCTACTCGACAGACATGGTACGAGACCAATTCTTCAGGGCTCGGACCTTTGAGTAGGGATTGAGAAATGAGATCAGGGCATCGCTGATCTCCCTCAGCATTCCGACTCAGGCAGGAGTACTGGAGAAAGCCCTTTTGATCGAGAGCTTCCTTGTTGAGCCTTCATCAGCAGCGAGACCTACCGCGGGGCAGCACGTAGCGGAGTCTTCTGCGGTAGGTAGTCGACGGATGACTCATGGGTCCAGGCATACCATAACCTCACGTAGACGACCTCAGGACACTGGCTCAGCAGTGTGGGGCACACAGCGTGGAGCTAGTCTTTCGAGAGGCAGGCAGTGCTACACATGCGGCAGGCAGGGCCACATGGCTCGTGACTGCCCGAACCACTGTGCTGAGGAGCAGTAGACGGTTGAGGGGCCACCCAGGCAGAGGCAGAGAGTCGACCGTGGTGGTCCGTAGGGAGCAGGCGGACGAGGCAGAGGAGCTGGATGAGCAGCAGGTGGTGGGCGACGCTTTGAGGCTCTACCACCACCACCACCAGGAGGTCCACCCCAGCCACATGGAGCTGGAGGGCAGAGACAGGCACATCTCTAGGCAGCGGAGGCCTACGACCATGGCGCGCCCGAGATGATTCGAGGTACTATCTGTGTCTATTCCACCCTTTCTGCAGTTATTATAGATACAGGAGCGAGTCACTCTTTCATAGCCGTTTCCCTTGTTCGAAGCTCGGAGATTCCGACAGATCCATTGGCTCGATCCTTACGGCTAGAGACTCCTACGGGAGCAGACTTGACGATTACGCACTGGTGCCGACAGTGTGATCTTACTCTAGGAGGCGAGAGCTTCGGCGGGATCTTCTTGTCGCAGCGTCGAGGCCTTACGACGTCATCTTGGGAATGGATTGGTTATCTACAGTCCATGCACAAATTGACTGTATTAGGCGCAAGGTGCGATGTGTACGCACCGACGGGAGCAGGTTCACCTTCACCGGAGAGAAGGGAGCCTTCGCAGCACAGGATGGACTTCCGAAGAGGAGAGGACAGGCCATCACTCATCAGTTGGCTAGCCTCATCCTAGGAGCAGTTGACGTGCGGAGTCCTAGTTTTCCTGCAGTGGTGGATCAGTATGTGGACATCTTTCCCGACGATGTTCCATGGCTACCTCCTCGTAGAGAGGTAGACTTTTATATTGACCTGTACCCCGGGACAGCCCCGATATCGACTCCAGCATATCGAATGGCCCCCGCTAAGCTTCGAGAGCTACGGGTATAGCTGGAGGACTTGCAGGGCAAGAGATTCATCCGACCCAGTGTTTCACCCTGGGCATCCCCGATTTTGTTCGCCAAGAAGGCGGACGGGAGCTTGCGACCTTGTGTCGACTATCATCGCCTGAACCAGGTGACAGTGAGGAACAAGTATCCGCTACTGAGGATTGATGACCTCTTCGATCAGCTCAAGGGAGCACGGTGGTTCTCAAAGATAGACCTCAGGTCAGACTATCATCAGCTCAGAGTTCGGGATGAGGACGTACAGAAGACGGCCTTCAGATGTCGGTATGGCCACTATGAGTTCTTGGTTATTCCATTCGGAAAAACCAATGCTACAGAAGTGTTCATGGGCCTCATGAATAGGGTATTTCAGCCATACCTCGATCGATTTGTCGTGGTCTTCATCGACGACATTTTGATATACTCGACGACTGAGGAGGAGCACGCCTATCACTTGCGAGTTGTACTGGATACACTCCGAGAGAACCAGCTTTATGGAAATCTCTCTAAGTGTCAGTTCTGGATACGTGACGTCCACTTCTTGGGACACGTCATCTCTGAGGCGGGAGTTGCAGTGGATCCTGTGAAGATTGAGGCAGTGCTAGCTTGGGAGCCACCCAAGAGCGTGACGGATGTGAGGAGTTTCTTGGGACTAGATGGATACTATCTGAGATTTGTGCCAGACTTCTCCAGAGTTGTAGCACCACTCCCAACTCTTACGAAGAAGGGGAAACCCTTTGTGTGGTCAGACAGATGTCAGCAGAGCTTCTAGGAGCTGAGACAGAGATTGACCAGCACCCCTATCTTGAGGCTTCCAGAGGAGGGAGTTGGGTACGTAGTCTACTGCGATGCATCAGGGACCAGACTCGAATGTGTCCTGATGCAGGAGAGGGCAGTGATCGCCTATAAATCACGTCAGTTGAGGCCGCATGAGCAGAACTACGCTACCCATGACCTGGAGTTAGCATCAGTGGTCTTCGCTCTGAAGACATGTCGACACTATCTGATTGGTGAGCGCTTTACAGTTTTTTCTGACCATCAGAGTCTTAGTTACATCTTTTCTCAGAAGGACCTGAACCTGAGATAGCGGTGATGGCTCGAGTTCCTCCAGGACTATGACTTTGAGATAGTCTATACTCCTGGGAAGGGGAACGTGGTAGCCGATGCTCTCAGCAGGAGGACGGGCATTCAGCTACTGGAGGAGGCGACAGAGAAACTAGCCGCTTTACAGATATCCTTTGTGGATAGAGATGGAGCAGATTTCCTTCAGTCACTCATAGTCTCTCCTCTACTACTACAACGGGTCATAGAGGCACAACGTAGGGACGCTGACTATGAGACGCGGCGTGTGCAGATATCCTTAGGACAGGCACCTGATGGTTTCTCCTTTGGAGCAGATCACGACGTCCTTTTCAGAGGACGTACCTTGGTACCAGTTGCTTTACGGGAGGAGGTGCTGAGAGAGTTTCACACTTCTCCTTTGGCGGTACATCCTGGAGTGGAGAAGATGTACCAGGATCTCAGACGACAGCACTGGTGGCCGGGCATGAAGAAGGATGTGGCGGAGTTCGTTTCTTGATGCCTCACCTGCCGGAAGGTGAAGGCAGAGCATCAGGTACCAGCAGGATTGGTACAACCCTTGGAGTTCCCGGAGTGGAAGTGAGACGAGATATCTATGGACTTCGTGACTGGACTTCCATGCACTTCCAGAGGTCACGACTCCATTTGGGTGATTGTCGACCGACTCACCAAGTCAGCTCACTTCTTATCCATCAGAGAGCAGGGCTCAGTAGAGAGATTGGGACGTCTCTATGTTCAGTAGATTGTACGGCTTCACGGTGTGCCATCATCTATCGTCTCCGATCGAGATGCTCGCTTTACTTCCCGGCTTTGAAAGGGGTTGCAGGAGGCGTTCGGGACGCAGCTATGTCTGAGCACCGCCTTTCACCCTCAGACGGATGGTCAGACAGAGAGGACCATTCAGACTCTCAAGGACATGCTCCGCGCATGTGTCCTCGACTTTGGTCGTAGCTAGGAGGACCACCTACCCTTGGTGGAGTTTGCGTACAACAACAGATACCACTCCACCATCGGGATGGCACCGTACGAGGCGTTGTACGACCGACCTTGCAGATCTCCTTTGTGCTGGACAGACCCTGGGGAGTCAGCACTTGTGGGACCAGAGATGGTCCGGGCCACGGCAGAGAAGGTCCAGGTCATCCAGGAGCAGATGAGGACAGCTCAGAGCTGGCAGAAGTCTTATGCTGACAGGAGGCAGAGGCCACTAGAGTTCGAGGATGGCGACCACATCTTCTTGCGTGTCTCACCTCGACATGGATTACAAAGATTTGTCCAAGGCGGTAAGTTGTCTCCATGCTTCATCGGACCATTACAGGTCCTCAACAGGATTGGCGAGGTGGCTTATCGCCTGGCTCTACCACCTCAGTTGCACCGGGTGCACGACGTCTTCCACGTATCTCAGCTGTGGAGATACGTGCACGACCCGACGCATATCATTGACCATGAGGAGCTAGACGTTGATGATGGGGCGACTTTTGCGGAGGTCCCGGTGGAGATCGAGGATCGACAGGAGCATGTCCTGCATGGATGATCGATTCCCCTTGTGCGCATCAGATGTAAGCACGAGAACCTCCAGGAGAGCAATTGGGAGCGGGAGGCTCAGATGCGTGCTCAGTACCCACTTTTGTTTCCCTAGTTTATGATGTATCTTTACGGGGACGTAAAGACCTGAGGTGGGAGTGATGTAAAGACCCGTAAATTTCAAGGAAATTTTTTTCTTAATTTTCTTTGGAATTTTTCAAGAACGCAGTTTCTGACGGCACCTGATTCCGAGGCCCGGTGTGCCTGGAATCATTTTCCGAAGTTTGGCTCGGGTATGTTCAGTGAACGAACGGGCGAGTTTTTCTAACTTTTGAACCAGTGCTTGGAATCAAATTCTGAGGGCACCGATGGAATCACAGCACCGGTACTTGCTTAGAAATACCTCTTCCGAAGTTGCGTTTTCTCGGGTGTGATTTTTAATTTTTGGGGTTAAGTGAAGAAAATAAAATAAAGTGGTGCGATAAGTTTATTTTATTTCAATTAAAGCCACTTAAAGCCACTTAAAGCTACTTAAGCTAAGTTCAAGCAGATAGGGTGGAACCCAAAATATCCTACCCTCTTGGTAGGATATCTGTGAGGTGGGGCCCGCACGAGCCCCACCATTTCTTTTCCTCTAAGTAATGCACCCGCGAAAACTCCTCTTTAATGAAAGTCAACTAGTGCGTTTTCTAAAACTCTTAACGCTCCTATTAATTGTACAGTTAAGACATTACCATTAATTCACCGAATTAATGGTTCGTTTCTTAACTTTTTTTTTCAAACTGTTGGTATAATAATAAAATAAGACCAACGCATGTCTTTCTTGAGGATTGCTTGTTGAGAGGATTTGGAGAAACTCTATCTTCATTCTCCTTCACGAAGAACGCGAAGAACGCGAAGAATGTGAAGAACACCGGCCTTCGACGAAAGGCGACGAAGAACGCCGAACCCTCGAAGATTGAAGACGTGACACCGTGTACCGTGACGCCGATGATTCTCCTCCCGCGACGTTCTTCTACGACAATCCTTTCCCACGACAACCTTCGATCAACACCGATTGAGGTAGGGGATTACAGATCTTTTAATTTTTCTTTTGTGGATTTTATCCTCAACATAGATTTAATTCGTGAAATTAAATCTGTGTGTTTTCTTTAACCCTCGGAGATCGTCGACGCGACGCCGTGTACCGCGACGACGCGACGCCCCTTCTGCGACGCGACAATCCTCTTCTTCCGTGATGGTCAATCCCGTGAAGAACTCACATCCGACGACAACGACGAGGTAGGGGTTTGTTTTATTTAAATCTTTGTGATTTATACCCACGACGTTGATTAAATAATTGTTGTGAGACTTTTAAAACTGCTAACGCGGTGGGTGCGGACTAACGAACAAGTCCGAACCCACCGCTCCTTTCGTTCTTGATGTGTGAAATGGAGGACGTCGACAAATTAGGCCGCACGAGCGACGCGGGGTCCTCGCAATGAAGGACGAACCCCGGGAGGACCTTTGGCGAAGACGACGCGAATTTCCGACCACCGGAACTCATTCGGTGGTCCGCGGAGTGACCCGCCGGCGCGCCACGGCGGCACGGCGGCGCCGACGGCGGAAGGTGGCGGCGCCCGACGCGCCGCCGTAGAGAACCGCCGCGGCTGAAGCCACGGTGGCAGCAGCACGGTCCCGCGACCGCGCGGGACCGGTGGAGCTCGGGATGCGGCTGCCGCGTCCGCTGGCAAGGGCGGCCCCACGCGGGGCCGCGGTTCTCTCACGCGGGGGTAGCGCACCCCCCGCCCGCGGCTCGACCGTAACAGCCGAGCCGACACGCCTGGCGGCCGGGCCGCGCCCGCACCAGCCGGGTCGGACCCAGACCCGGTTCGGGTCGACCCAGGGGGGGTTGGGCCGGGTCGGTCCGGGCCCAGACCCCCGTTTTCGGACCTTTTCGGTCTTTTGCTCATAACTTGAGCTACGAGACTCCGATCGACGCACCGTCAGTGGAGATGCGATCCTTGGATCGAGACGGTCATTTAGTTATATCACAATCAAGGTTTTGGAGTACTTTGGGTTTTTCCGGGTCAGTTCGTACACGAGACCAACCGGGCCCTCGGAGCGGAAACGCTTATATCTTGAGCTCCGGACGTCCGATTGACGTGCCGTCGACTTTGTTGAATTACTCTAAGTGAGACGGATCTTTTGGCTTACTCCACCCGAGGTTTGGACGCAGTTGGAGTACGATCGGGTTGGTTTTGCCTTAAAAGCCAACCGGGCCCCTAGAACGAAAAAGCCAATAACTCTCAGACCGGGCGTCCGATTGACGCGTCGTCTGCGACGTTGAGTTCCTGTTGATGATACAGAACTTTTGGATACATCAAATCTGGACTATGTGTCAGTTGATGTATCAGCGCCTCGGCTCATGGAGCAGACCCTCCCGAGCGAGCTTGCTGTGTGCGGGAACCCTAGAGCTAGCTACGACTGCGACGACGACGACGACTGTGCAGAGATCCTTAGTGGATTCGACGGCGACAACTACAACACTCAGCGATCCTTTGTGGATCAGTGCTACCGATCCTGTGTGGGTCTGATCCTGTGTGGGTCAACGCTCAGTGGTCCTGTGTGGGCCAACGCCTACAGATCCTGTGTGGGTCCGATCCTGTGTGTGTCAGCGCTCAGCGGTCCTGTGTGGGCCAGCGCCTACAGATCCTGTGTGGGTCTGATCCTGTGTGGGTAGTGCCCAGCGGTCCTGTGTGGGCCAGCACCTACAGATCCTGTGTGGGTCCGATCCTGTGTGGGTCTTTGCGGGGGTTAGTTACCTATCAATCCTATGTGGGTCATATCCTTTGTGGGTCATTGCGGGGGTTAGTTACCTATCGATCCTTTGTGGGTCAGATCCTTTGTGGGTCATTGCGGGGGTTAGTTACCTATCGATCCTTTGTGGGTCATATCCTTTGTGGGTCATTGCGGGGGTTAGTACCCATCGATCCTTTGTGGGTTCGACGACTTATATGAATTAGTGGCAATATCTGGTAATCTTTATCGTCATATGAAGAAGTATACCTGTGTGAGCTGAATCCTGTTTTTCTTTCCTATGTGGATTGTGTTGTGCTATCCCTGTGTGGATTTACGTTTTGCTTTCCTGTGTGGACTGGGTTGTACTTGGGCTTGGATGTTGGAACCGAACGAGAATTGATGACTTAGGTATATGTATGGGCATATACTTAAGCAGTGTCGGATGTTACTTCGTGATTGTATCTTTCCTTTGTGGATTATCCTTTGTGGATTCTGGGAGACCTTCAGGGGTCTCGTGGTCCCTAATGAGTAGCTTATACTCACCCCTGCATGGGCTATGCCCGCACTACGTTGTGTTGGTTGCAGACGACAGACAATGCTGATCATGGTTGAGGCTTGCAGAGTAGGACGGTACCTGGAGGTGGACCACTGGGCGGGACGTACTCGGAGCGGTCGGCTGGACCCGAGGAGAAGTGGATTCTATCTATAACCACCCTTCAGGTGGGATTTCCAGTGGAAAGCTCGGCATTGCAGATTTACTTTTCAGTTGCTGTTTTCCCTTCTAGTTGTACTTTACTTTCAGTTTGGGTTTGTATACTAGCCCACTTATTTTCCGCACTTACTGTTGTACTCAGTTTTTACTTAGTATTTTACTTCTACTGCTTGCTTGCTCTGTGGTGTTTGTTTACTTTACAAAGGTAATGCCTTCCCTCTTTACTGGGAATTACGCCTTGGTGCTAGTCGCCAGCCCCTGGCCTATGGAAGGCGAGCTTGGGGTAGTCACGGCACGGGCCCCGAGGATGGGTCGTGACAGAGTCATCGAAGATTTTTCCCATCAACCCAGAGATCGAACAAACATTTTTGAGGTGACAACGTGCACTTATGGACAATCACAACCAAAACACACCCATGGAAAATATAGAAGAGGGAGATCCAACTACTCTCCATAGAGCTGGACAACTGTTTGGTTCAGATGACAACCAAAACCAAAAAATCCAACCAACCCCATCTGTTCTAGGGTATGGCCTGCAACAACTCCAACAATTTCAACTAGAATGGTTGCCATACCTACAGCCAGGTCAGGGGAATTATTTTTCTCCTAAGCAACAATTTGTGCCCCTACATCCTTGAGAACAGCTACCCCTGTGACGTACTCTTATGGAGTACGAACTACCCTCTATCCAAGGGATAGAAATGAGGATCACCCGACCACTAGTGCAAGCCCAACACTTAGAAATCAAACTATCCATTATGCAATTGATCTAGAGCATAGTGAAATTTTATGGTTTACCAAGTGAGGACCTGAACGCTCATCTCTCCAACTTCCTCGAGATCTATGACACCTTCCATTACCACGGAGTGTCAGAATATTCCATTAGTCTTCACCTCTTCCCCTTATCATTAAGGGATAAGGAAAAAGACTGGATCAAGGGACTACCTCAATGGTCTATCCTCACCTGGGAGGCATTATCCCAAACATTCTTATCCAAATACTTCTCACCATCAAAGACGGTGACACTGTAGAACAAGATCCAAAACTTCCAGCAGCATGACTCAGAATCCTTATACGAGTCATGGGAGCACTTCAAGGAGATGTTACACAAATGTCCATACCATGGAATTCCGATCTGGATGCAAGTACAAACCTTATACAATGGACTGACCACGAACACCAAATCTGTGGTGGATGTTGCTGCTAGAAGAACGGTAATGCAGAAATATCTAGAGGAACTATTTGACCTCCTAGAGGAAATGTCGGCCAATAGATTCCGGTGTTACTCGGAGCGAGAAACTCAAAAGAGAGGTATGAAAAAAATTGACACCACCATGATGCTTACTTCCCAATTGGATACAGTATCCAAGAAGATTGATGCATTGAACATAAAGAACACGTCCCAAGTTCAAGTAGAAAACCATCCAGCATGCAGCGAATGTGGTGACAACCACATCATTAGTGAATGGATAGGGTCAACTACCATCCCTTCAACAAGTGAGGTGAGATACGTTTATCAGGACTGAGGGTCAAATATGTATCCTTAGTACCAAAACCCAACATGGCAAGAACAAACGAATATGGGTTACCAGAAGCAACAGAAAAATCCTCCACCTCAGAGACTATCTGGATATGGTCAACAACAGTAACAAAACTCATATATAAGACCATAACAATAGGGGTCTTACTAGCAGCAAGGTTACCAAAACCCTCAGCCGCAACCACCAAGGTAGCCACCACCTCCACCAGCTGCACAACAAACTCAACAAGAATCCCCATCAAAACTTGAAGAAATGATGAAAAAATTTATTACCACTACTAAAACTCGATTTAAAAACCAGGAATCTTCCAGTCGAAGACTAGAAAATAAAATTGGGCAACTTTTCAATCATCTCTCCTCAAGGAAACCCGGTACACTACCGGGTAACACTGATAAGAACCCGCAAGAAGAGTCCCATGCAGTCACTTTACGAAGTGGGAAGGATCTCCCTTAGACACCAACTACAAAAAAAAGTGAGGCTACAGATCTAGCTCGATATTCACCCTCTTCAGTTGAAGAAACCATAAACAAGGACCCCTCCTCATAAAAATAACTATCAAAAGGGAAGGATGAATCACATAGTAAATGAAAAGAGGTAGTCAAGCCTTTTGATCTCACATTAACATTTCCTGAAAGGATGAAGCCAAAGAAGTTGGATCAGTATTTTGGTAAATTCATGGAGGTATTCTGTAAGATTCACATAAACATCCCTTTTGTAGAAGATTTAACTCAGATGCTGACGTACACAAAGTTCATTAAGGATATTCTCTCAAATAAAATAAATATATAGGATCTGGGAACCATTTCACTAAATAAAGAATGCTTGGAAGTGGTACATCACTCGATTCCTCAAAAACTCCAAGATCTAAGTAGTTTCACAATCCCATGTACCATTGGATCCTATGAGTTTGGGAGAGCTCTCTGTGACTTAGGAGCCAGTGTTAACTTGATTCCCTTCAGAGTCTTCAAGAAGCTGGTCCTTAATGATCTCAAACCCACTCGAGTGGCCCTCTAGCTAGTAGATCATTCCATCAAATATCCCAAGGGTCTGCTCAAGGATGTCCTGGTGAAGGTAGAAAGGTTAATTATCCCTATCGACTTCATCATTCTTGACACAGAGGAAGACAAGGAGGCACCTTTGATTTTGGTAAGGCCTTTCTTGGCCACTGGTAAGGCATTGATCGATGTCCACCAAGGAGAACTAATCTTCCGAGTAAGTGATGAAAGAGTCTACTACAATGTCCTCAAAGTTGTCAACCATGCATCACTACTGGAACACGAAGACTGTTATGAAATAACAACAATAAATGAGAACTTCATAAGTGAGGAAGATGGTCTGGTAAGTTCTTTTATCATTGATGACCCACTCTTCACAGATACCCAAGATGCACCCAAGGATTTGCAATTCCTTTAAGGACAGAGTGGTCATTAATGGCAACACACAGATGTTCTAGACATTTTTGAGTGAGCATAGGTGCAACCAATTGTGCCCTAAATCCTGAAGGCACCTCAACTTGAGCTAAAACCTCTCCCTTAATATCTAAAATATAGATATCTAGATGATAAGAACACTCTTCTAGTAATCCTCAATGCTTCACTCATAAAAGATCAAGAAGAGGCACTCCTATAAGTTCTATGAAGAATAAAACAAGCTATTGGGTGGACAATTGTTGATCTAACAGGCATCAACACCACCATTTTCACCCATAAGGTGCTACTGAAAGAAGGATCAAAGACCTCTCGGTAACCACAATGACAGCTAAACACTCCCATGAAGGAATTCATAAAGAAGGAGGTAATCAAATTTTTGGATGTAGGAATCATATTCCCCATTTCAGACAGACCATGGGCGAGTCCCCTACAAGTGGTACCCAAAAGGGGGGGGGGGTATCACTGTGGTCTATAACGATAAAAATGAACTCATCCCCACATAGACAGTCATGGGTTGGATATTTTGTGTAGGCTACCAAAAGTTTAACGATGCAATATGGAAAGATCACTTCCCACTACCCTTCATGGATCAGATGCTAGAATGATTTGTGGGGCACAAATTTTACTGCTTCCTCGATGGTTATTCTGGGTATAACCAAATCTCCATTTCCCCTAAAGATCAAGAAAATAGAACCTTCACATTTCCCTATGGTACGTTTTCTTATCGAAGAATGTCTTTTGGGATTTGTAATTCTCATGTCACCTTTAAACGATGTATGTTGGAAATATTCCATGACATGGAAGAACACACCCTGGAGGTCTTTATGGAGGATTTTTATATCTATGTAAAATACTCAACCTATTGTTTGAGGAATATGGAGCTGGTTTTGGAAAGGTGCGAGCACACTAACCTAGTTTTAAACTAAGAGAAATGTCATTTTATGGTACAGAGTGGTATTTTATTAGGCCACTAGATCTCTATGAAAGGGATAAAATTTGATCCTGCGAAGATAGAATTCATTTCAAATCTACCCATTCCAACTTCTGTCAGAGTCATCAAAAGTTTTATAGGGTATTCCAGTTTCTATAGAAGGTTTGTCATATACTTTTTGAAGATTGACCAGCCACTCACCAACATCCTTTCCAAAGACTCCATCTTTGAGTTTGATGATACATGTGCCATAACTTTTCAGTATTTGAAGAAATGACTGGTGGAAGCTCCAGTGATTATTGCTCCAAATTGGGAGGCACAATTTAAATTCATGTGTGATGCTAGCGAATATGAAGTGGGCACAGTACTGGGGTAACAATTGGATCACATATTCCAGCCAATATACTTTTCCAGCAGAACTCTGAATGAAGCACAGGTGAACTACACTACCATGGAGAAAGAAATTCTTGCATTGGTATTTGCATTTGACAGGTTTCGTTCTTATTTGGTGTTATCAAAAGCTATTGTATATACTAACCATTAAGAACTCAAGTATTTTATAAAAAAGAAGAATGCGAATCCACAACTCATCTGTTGGATGCTTCTCCTCCAAGAGTTCAACTTGGAGATCCGTGATAAGAAGGGAAGTGAGAACGTTATTGCTGACCACCTCTCCCACCCGGAACTGCCTCATTTAGAGAAGGAGGATAACAAATACATTAAGGATGACTTCCCAGATGAGAAAAATTTCTCAATCGAAGGACCAAATCAACCTTGGTATGAAGATATTTCAAATTATTTGGTTGTAGGAGCACTTCACCCCGATCTCACTTACCAGTAGAAGAAGAAATTTTTATCTGATGTCAAGAGGTACTTCTGGGAAGAACCTATAATATTTCGATCATGTGGCGATGGGATGATTCACCATTGTATCTCAGAGAATGAAGTTCAAAGAGTTATGGAGTTTTGTCACTCCACACCAGTTGGAGGCCATCATGGCCTAGACCGTACGATAATGAAGATCCTATAGTCTGTATTTTTCTGGCCTACCATACACCAGGATGCTCATTACTTTATTACCTGGTGTGATCGATGTCAGATAAAAGGTAATATAGGACAAAAAGATGAGATGCCTCAACACCCCATCCTAGAGGTTGAAATATTCGACGTCTGGGGAATTGAATTCATGGGGCCATTTTCCCCATCATATGGGAACTCTTACATACTCGTATGTGTGGACTATGTCTCCAAGTGGGTGGAAGCTGCTGCTACAGCACATGACACGACCAAAGTAGTTGTGGAATTTTTGAAGAAAAACATCTTTATTTGATTTGGAGTTCCTTGAGTGTTGATCAACGACTGGGGAATTCATTTTGACAATGCCTTAATGAATAATGTGTTGCTTAAGTATGGGATGAATCATAAAATGGGAACACCTTTTCATACCCAATCTAGTGGACAGGTGTAATTATCAAATCGTGAGATGAAATAGATCCTAGAGAAAATGGTGGGATATTCAAGGAAGGATTGGTCCAAAAAGCTTGATGATTCCTTATGGGAATACTGGACCACCTTTAAGACACCTTTGGGGATGTCTTTGTTCCGTCTTGTCTATGGGAATCCATGCCACCTACCAGTGGAGCTAGAGCATAAAGCATACTGGGCCTTCAAGGCCCTGAATTTTTATTTAAAAGATGCTGAAGAGAAGCGCAAGTTCCAGTTGATGGATCTTGATGAGATCTGATAGGAGGAGTATAAGAATGATAAACTGTACAAAGAAAAGACACGAGCTATCCACAACCAGATGATTTCCCACAAAACCTTCCAACCCGGCGATCAAGTATTGATCTTCAACTCATTTCTGCAATTGTTTCCAGGAAAGTTGAAATCCCGATGGTTGGTACCATTCTAAGTGCTCAAAGTTTTCCACCATGGTACGGTGAAAATTGCTGCTGAAGACGAACAACCTTTCAAGGTAAATGGAAAATTCATAAAAAATTATCATCACATGGAGGATACGATGGGTAAAATCTCCAACATTCATTTTAGTTAATAATAGGTAGGTAGGTTGAGCCAAAAACCTAAAACAAAGGTGCTTCCTGGGAGGAAACTCAGACATTACACGCCGTGTACCACCTATACACATGGTGTGTACTAATATTTTTAGTTTATATTCCTAATATTATAAATATATAGATTAACTAACTTAACAAAACAGGGATGATTCTGGTGCTAATGGTTAGGTCACTGGAGTTATCTGATCTGTCGCTGATTCGAATCCCTCCATACCTACCTTCAACACAAGGTTTATCCTTTTTATACCCATGTTCACTTACACGTCATGTGTGGTATTTTTTAAAATCATATGTAAGTTTTTCTACATAAAAGAAAACTTATGATGGGGATGGACCGACTAGCCAGAGTTGTATACTAGTTTCCAAAAGACCTGGGTTCGAATCCTGACGACCATCCCATTTCCATAATTTTTCATATTAATAAAACCACACAGTGTGCATTTAGATATATGTTGTGTGTTCCATGTTTTCAATGATAATTTAAATAGTTTTTGAAATATGAACATCCATGCGGGTGAATTTGGTAGATTGGAAGAGTCTTGGCCCTGGATCCAAAAGACTCGGGTTTAAACTCGACTAATCTCCCTGCTTCATCCCTTTTATTCCAATTAAAAACCATAGATCGTGCCTTTTCTTCATCCCGTGTAGTATTAGACCAGTAAATTAAAAATATATAATTCATAAAAATGAGAAGTAGTTCAACCTTTGCTCTAGTGGTTGAGGGCTTACGTTTGGATCAGCCAATCTCCAGTTCAAACCTCACCCCAAGCACCAGACCAAAGGCTGTACTTCTCTTTTTCCAATTTTAGAACACACGATGTGTATTTCCTGATACATTATGTGTATAGATTTACTTTTAATAGCTTATATATATATATATATATTTCTTTTTATTTTAATTATTAATATTAATTATTATATAGTTTAATATAATAATTATATTATATACATGTTAAAAAAACATAGCGATACATGGCATGTAGGTCATGGTACATGTTGTGTACCACAACTATAAAGGCCACGCCCTACCTGGCTTGAGCCAGTGTCATGCAACCCCCTCTCCCCGTTTTCTTCTTCCAGATTCCATTGCCTCCTCTCACTACTGAATCCTCCATTTGTGTGTGTTTTTTCTTTATGATTTATTCTACATTATGATCCTCAGTCCAGGTACGCCCTTCTACACCATGCATTTTCCTATTTTCATAGTGTTTAGGTCGATTTGCGGATCAATCGACCGTTCGACTTCCCACACAGCACACAACTTGCACGAAGAACACACATCATGTAATTTCTGTACATGGACACACACAACACATTTTCTCCATTTGGCCAATACATGGCATGTAAGTTTGATACACGCCATGTATCGTGCCTCCCCTAGCCTTCTGGCCCTGGTCGTGTCTATTAGGGACACGACCCCCTTCCCATGTCATTATACACGGTGTGTCTATTCGGGAAATTCCGTTTCCTCCAATCCTTAGGAGGACCCTGTGTGGATGATATACACACCTTACACACCATGTTCACTTACACGGTGTGTATCTCATCCACACGACGTATATTCCCCCTTTTCCCCTGTCCTCATCAAGCCGTGTCTGGCTCTTTACATGTGCCTCATACCATGTTTGTGCACATGGTGTGTACACCTTGTTACACGTTGTGGACCGTGTTTTTTTTCCAATACATGCCCTCATGTAATATCTACCCAGTGTACAAGGGTTCATACATAGATCATACTACACACCATGTACCCTGGACCTACATGTCGTGTTCTACTAAATTTTCAGTTTTATTACATTTTTTTCTTTTTCTTATTTTCTTTTGTTTTGTTTTCTTTCAGGTATGGATGATCGAGATCATGTGAGTGGGAAGAGATCTACTTCCACTACTGAGGGTGAGTGGACTCCTCACCGTCGGATTCTTCTTCGACCTTCCGAGCGGTCAACTTTGTATTTTTCTATTTTCCATCCCCCAGCGTTGGCCGCCTTGCCTCCTCTCTCGATGCCACCTCCACTAGAGACATCTACTGATCTAACTATTCCTAAGGCCCCTTATACTACTGATCCTATGATAGTAGCTTTAGTTCCATCTACTGTGGCTAAGATATCCTCTTCCACTGCTCCATCTTTTGGCTCCACCCCCTCTGAGCTACCCTCCACGCTAATGGTGGACCTGACCGAGCCCGCACCTCCACCTTATGGCCATCCATCTATGCCTACTCTGGTATCCACTACTCCATATTCTACTTTAGTGGAAGGACCATTTACTCCAACACCGACCATTCCACCACTGCTTGCACCGGCTACTGCCCGCCCACCTCTACATCCCTGCCTTGTTTTTCCTAAGGATCATCCTGTGAAAGAGCGATTGCAGCGCTTTTCTCACCACACTATCCAGCTGATCGGTCGCTTCCTCGACATTTCAGTGCTGCAGCACCTTGGCATCTAGGAGGATCTTGAGGGGCTTCTGGGCTATACTCACATGCTAGATACTTTTCAAGTCATCACTCCTTCTTACCGTGACTTATATTTGGATTTCATGGACACCTTTGAGTTCGACGGGCCCATATACCACCAGACGCCCATGGATATAGCTCGCCCAATTCATTTTTGGCTAAGAGGAAGAGATTTTTCACTTAATATAGATGAGTTTGGCTGAGGGTGTGACTTATATCCCCATCCCGCCACCCCACCTCTTGTCTCCACTTTGACCCGCCCTGAGCACTCTGATCTTATTGTGATGTGGCGGGAGCTTTCTAGGCTTGACCACAGGTACACCCCCATCTCACAGAAGAGAACTCTCATCATTGACCCTCCTATTTTCTTTCTTCACTGGTGCTTTAGTGCCATTAATTTTCCTTTCCATGAGGATATGGGTGTTGTGTTCAGATGGGACATGAAGCTTCTTACCTGTATCATCCGGCACGAGTACCCATACCTATCATACCTTGCCACTTTTTTACTTTCATTCTATGATCCATGGTCATTAGGGAAACCTGAACAACGTGTTCTATTCCACCTATTTGGAACAATTTTTGGGGGTTTTTGAGCCGCCTCTCCCTCATGATCACTTGGGTTCTACTCATCATATAGACTTCCTCATGATTATCCACATGAGGTCGGTCAAGAATCAGGGAGAGCACTTTGTGCTTGTGCAGGATGCCCCTGCTCCTGCAGGGGTGAGGGAAGACCCACCTGCTCCCACTGGAGTTGCTGCTCAGGATCCACCCCATCCACCTACGGATGTCCCCTCCCCACCCTGCCAAACTTCTTCTGGACTTCCATCTACTTCTTCTATTCCTTCTTCTTCTGTACCTTCTACCACCCCACCTCCCTCCACACCCTCGCTCGATCTCCCCTTCACCCTCTGCCTAGATTTGGTAGAGCACTACCAGGTTTGTCTGGATCGTCATCTGGGCTGTCTTGAGAAAAATATGGGGATTATTCTTCAACATCATGGAATCCCACTACCCCTAACACCCATTCCTTCCTATGTTCCAGGACCTTCTTCAGTAGCTCCATCATCATTTACAGTGCTGGACACATATTCGGTTCTCATCTCCACCACTGGTCCCACTGATACCACTCCTGCTGCCGACTCGAGCATCACTGCTGAGCCACCCACTTTGAGTTCTGCACCTAAGGCTCTGGTTCCTACAATTCATCTTCCGAGCACAGAACCTAGACCTATGTCCACTACTACTACCATCACACATTCACTGCCTAATCCTCCTGTTACAGATGATGCCTCTTCTAAGGTGACCCCATAACTAGTTTTTAGCACATTTATTTTCATTGTATATATCTGTTTTGTGCTCTGATTTAGATGTGCTATTGTATATGACTACTGTCTTTCTTTTTTCCTTCCATCAACAGTCACAGGTACACTAGAGAGATTTGGGCATCTCTATTTCTGAGGGAAGTATTTTTCAGTTTTTATTTTTCATTTCTCTTTTGAGTTTACTTCTTCCACTGATTCTCTTATTCTTGAACCCCTTGTTTTCCCATATTACCTCCTCCACCTTGGTATTTCACTTGGGGGACCATGTGCTATATTCAGTGTGGGGCAGGGCCTTTGATTACACTAGTCTTTGCCTTAAATTGATTTAGGTGACATCATTAATAGTTGACATATTTTAACTTGTGGAAACTTTTTGATTAATTATAATTATAAATAATAAGGGCATGAAAGGGAATTTTAAAAGTTATATGCTTATTTCGATTTTCAAATAATTTTAAAATGATTGCTGATATAGTTTGATTTTGGATTTTAAGCGTCAGAAATTAAAATTTATTAGACTGATCGTTTTGTATTCATGTCATGACCTGATTAACCCCTATATTTTTCCCATTCCCAAGAGGTGTTCTAAACCTTTTTGACATATTTTTTCTTATACCATCTTTCTTGAGATATTCTTGGGATATGAATATGTTGGCGCCAAAAATGTGGCCCGAAAGAAAGCAATGAAAAAGGCCGGCGCGCTGCCTCGCGAAGCTCCGTCGCGAAGCGCTGCCGCGAAGCGCCGCCGCGAAGCCCCGGCGCAAAGCGCCCCAACCATGGTGGCACCGCGAAGCACCAGAGGCGGTAATCCTCCGCGAACCCATTTGACGTTCGCGGGCCGCCGCGAAGCACCAGAGGCGGTAATCCTCTGCGAACCCATTTGACGTTCGCGAGCCGCCGCGAAGCGCCGAAGGCGGCGCGCGAGCCCTGCTTCGCGGCGCCCCTTCCCTATAAATACTGGACTCCCCTTGAGTCCCGGAGACGGAAAATCCAAACTTTCGGCTTCTCCTCTCCCGAATCGCGAATCACTCTTTGCCCCGGGAATCATGAGCTCCGTGAGGTATTTCTACTTCGCGAGACGACTCTGCTTTGTCTCGTTTTGAGCCCCTCTTCCGAGAGGGATTCCCTTCGCGAAGCTCAAGGGCGTTCGCGGAGGAAGGGGATTCCCAAGGGAACTCGGGTAGCCGCAGAGCGTTTATGGTTCGCGAAACACCCAACCCATGCTAGTGATCCCTATGCCAAGGCAGGATCACTATGCATCGCGAAGCACACTGCTTCGCAGGACCCTGCTTCGCGAGGCACCCCTTCTTCACAAGGCAGTGCTCCGCGAACACTGTTCCACTTCGCGAAGCACCTCCCACTCACACCAATGCCCCATGCTAAGGCCAAGGCACCCCACTTCGCGAAGCACACTCCTTTGCTTAGCGATTCCTCTTCCCGTGCGACCCTCCAGGTTTGCACGATGTGATTTCAAAGTCCCATGGACAATACCACCCGTAGCGTTGCTTCGTCTAATGCTTCTTCGCATAGGCATGCTAACGGCTATTTCTTCTTCGCATAGCCACGCTAACGTGGACCCCTCAATGGTTCGTCCCACGACCCCTCTTTACCATGGACTTACCGGTACCTTCCCTTCCCCAAGGACCAGAAGGTACCGGTTATGTAAGTCCTAGGGGTGTGGAGTGAACCCACTTCGTCCGAGCTGCAGGACGTTAAACTGCCAAGCACCACGTCCTCAACACATGACGTTAAACTGTGACCCAACCTCGTCTCCCTCACCAAGGGTCCCCCCAGCTCGAACATTCTTTACACCACTCGTCTCCACAGGAATGGGACTCTTCCGCACATGGAATGAGATCCTCCTTGTCGGAGTGGCATATGTTCGCAGGGGAAGAGCTGCCTCAGAGCGTAAGCCCCTAACCTTTGGTACGGATGATTGCACCCGTGCATCTCCGTACTTCCCCACTACCAAGGTCGGTGGAGGAAGTGATAGGGAACGAGGAACCTCCCTATGGGCATCCATCCTGGAGTAAGTCCCAACACCATGGGCCGCTCAACGCGTAAGCCCCTTTTCGCTTCTCACGAACGCACCCTTCGCGACGTGATCGTCAGGTCCTTGCAACCTCTTGTTTCTCACACCGAGCATGACTCACGTGGGCTTAGAGTGAGCACCGACCCTGACCCATCTTTTGAACTATGAGGTCTTTGATCCATGTCAAGGCATGGTACATAGGAAGCCTCTATGAGGTTCAAGCCCACCGCCCATTGGACCAAGGTCCACTTTCACTCCGGTTCACCGACAAACCCATCTCTTGAACTACGAGGTCTTTGATCCATTTCAAGGCATGGTACGTAGGAAGCCTCTATGAGGTTCAAGCCCGCCCGTCTTTCACGTCGGGTTTCACCCCGTCCAGCACGACGTTAAACTGCACTCCGGTCCAGTGGTAAGCCATTGCGACCCACCCATTCTTCCGAACTACGAGGACTTTGATCCATGTCAAGGCATGGTACGTAGGAAGCCCCTATGAGGTTCAAGCCCACCCATCATCCATTCACGTCAGGTCCCATTCTGGTCCAGTGGTAAGCCATTATGACCCATCCCACTTGAACTACGAGGACTTTGATCCATGTCAAGAGATGGTACGTAGGAATCCTCCATGAGGTTCAAGCCCACCCGTCATTTCACGTCGGGTCTCGCCCTAGTCCAGCATGACGTTAAACTGCATTCTGGTCCAATGGTAAGCTGTGGCGACCCTTTCCCACCCGAACTACGAGGTCTTTGATCCATGTCAAGGCATGGTACGTAGGAAACCTCCACGAGGTTCAAGCCACATTGCTCGGTCGTTCATTCACGTCGAGTTTCACCCACATCCAGCACGACGTTAAACTGCAATTCCCGTCCGACGGCAAGCCGTTGTGACCACCCCGAACTACGAGGTCTTTGATCCATGTCAAAGCATGGTACGTAGGAATCCTCCCAGAGGTTCAAGCCCAACTCCCATCGGACCAAGGTCCCTCACTTATGTCGGTTCGCCGACACCCAACGCCCGTCGTTTATTCGCGTCAGGGTTCACTATCGTCCGGCATGACATTAAACTGTATTCCCTGAACTACGAGGTCTTTGATCCATGTCAAGGAATGGTACATAGGAAACCTTCCCAAGGTTCAAGCCCACCATTAGTGGACCCATGGGTCTACTTTCACGTCGGTACGCTGACGATGCCCATCGGACCAAGGTCCACCTTCAAGTCAGTACGCTGACAATGCTCATCGGACCAAGGTCCACCTTCACGTTGGTTTGCCGATGACGTTCATCGGGCCAAGGTACACATTCACGTCGGTTTACCGGCACTAACCCGAACTACGCGGACTTTGATTCCCTGCCACGGGGATACGTAGGAAGCCTCGTCAAGGCTCAAGCCCAACTTCACTGTCGCCCCCTGCAATGGTCCCACTTCACTCTCCTTCTACTCCATTCACCAATCGCCCATGGGCTGGACCTGGTGTCGATATCCTTTCAAGGAGGATCCCTCAAATCCGATCTATCCTAGCTAATGCTCTGGTTGGGCTGATCCGTCCCCGCTGGACGTTAAACTTGCGACATACCCTGTGTTGAACACGGGAAGCTGAGGAAAACCTCAGATATGTGTCTGTGACACATAATTCCCCGCGCTCGATGTGGGATGCCTCGGGCTTCCACGCCCTCGAGAAGCCTTGTGGTCAAGGATAACAGACGAAAATGCCAGGTACCCCAGCATCCAGACACGCTACTGATGCCTCAACGTGACTACTCCCCTGACCGAAGGTTGCTGCCCTGACTGGACCCTTTGGAATGTCCCGACAGAAGCAGTGTAATTAACCGGCGTCCATGGAAACATGGCACTGGGAAGAGTTTCACGAACTACGTATTAAATCTATAAGGGAGGCCCGAACTAGGTGATGAGTTCTGAGGAGGGATCCGCAGGAGGAAGAACCGACATCCCATCATCCCGTTTCGATCAAGGAGCAGACGTCCCTGAATAAGGAGCGAATGCCGCCCGCCTTTGGAAAGCGGGAATGTGGGGCAACAAGCCGCGCGTCCTCACAGACGGATGCGCGCGCCCCGGCGAAAGCGTCGGAAACAGAAATGGTGAACCCGACGTGAAATTCTTCTCCTCAATATGGAGATTAGTAGCATTCGAGACACCAGTAGATTGATGTGTCACCGGATCCAGATATCCGGTGCCTGGTCCCGCCAAGCAAATAGCGGGCCTATCGTGAAACTCACCGGAAGTCGGGGTAGTAGAACGTGGGGCACTCCGCTCTGCAGCGTGTTGGCGTGGATCCTTCTCACAGACATGGAGAATGGAAGAACGCTGGGGCACTGGCTGTTAATCCTTTTCCTCTCAGTACTGATGAGTTGATCCCTTCGTTTCTCAGGAACCAGGTTTCTATTTCAGAGATGCGGTCACCATCCGCTCCTCTCCCACGCAGGGGAAGGGGCAACACCACGAAGACCACCCCACATGGCGCCACTACCGCCAAGATGGCTGCCACGTCATGGAATACGGGACGCCCACGTCCCCTTTCCCCATCAGAGGTCATCCAATGAAGGGTGATCAACATCCTCGTGCGTAGGTATGAGGAAGAAGGGGTCATCCCAACCCAGGATATGGCCCGCCTGGACCTGGAGGCCTCCAGGCCCCGCCGTCAACGCCGCCCTAACAGGCCGCGCAGGGATCCCCTTCTCCCCACCCCGACATTCAACCGTTTCGGGAGCCTATCCCTAGAACTCCTTAACGACTCCTCGCCTTACGCTGAAGAGGCGGGCACTGTCTGGCTCAGTCTGCTCAGGGCCCCGACCCGGGGCCCCCAGGAGAGAGCTCCCGTCCGGCCGCGTCAGCGCCGTCGTCCGACCCTGCAGGAAGAGCAGGCAGACTACGTCCCTGCACCACCTGCACCGGCCCGCCTGACCCGACGTCAGCACCGGGCCCGGGCTGAGGACGCTCGCTCAGGCGCGTCCACGTCGACAACTACAGTGGCCCGATCCACCGCCGACGGGCATTATGAAGCCCCCGCGTACATTGAGCAGGGGCACCCCTTCACCCAACCAGGATCGAGACCCCAACCGCCCCACGGACAGGCTGGGTTGACTCTCCGGGTTGCAGGCCCAAGTGGTGATCGCCGCGAGCTAACCCGCGGTAATGCCACCCCATACAGAGGTCCTCCCCGTACCACTACTCCGCAGAGCGTGGGCCTTCCCCGCTCCGAGGTTCATCATGGAGGCATGCCTCGTGCTACCCCCATCCTGCCGGAAGACCTGCCCCGCAGCAATGACGCTCAGCGCAGAAACATTTCCCGCGCCCACTATACAGGGTATGGAGTCCATCCTCCTGCCCCTGACCGCCAACCTGAAGGCACCGTCCATCTGGTACTTCTCCAACGTGGGGGCCCTCCCTACGTCCTCTCTACAACCAGCAAAGGTCCTCCTCGCCCCAGCAACTCGAGGAGTGAAGGCCAGCCTCGCTCCACCCGCATCGACCATGGAGGTCCTCCCCATGCTCCTGCCAGTTCCAACAGAGGCCCCGCCCACATGGGTACTGTTCATGGAGGTCCTCCCCATGTACCCTTCGACATTTGCCCCGGTGCCCCTCGCACCCCGGCTATCTCGAGTGGGGGCCCTCTCCGCCACGGCACCAGCACTGCCCCGAGGCTGCCTGATAGGGGTCAACCCTATCCCGAAGAGCCACCCAGGGGTAGAAGAGCGGGTCGTCACCGCCACAAGAAGAATCCTGGGAAGGCCCAGGTGGAGATCAAACCTGCCCGCTTCTCCGACTCGGAAGCGGAATGCGAGTCAGTGATGGAACCTTCTCCCTGCTCCTCTGTATCAAGGACTGGGGCAGGAACCAGACGAGTTAGCCTCGTTCTTCCAAAATTTGAGGTCCACCGGATTCCCGTCTCTCTCCGCAGGTACATCCAGGAGGAAGAAATCCTGGGAATTCCGCAGGTCTCGGCCACGCAATCACCGCCTCTGTCACCAGAAGATCCCTCTACCTCTACCATAGATCACGTAGAGTTATTTTGGGGGCCAACGATGGTAGAGCGAAGACACGACCTGTCGCCGGTAGCCGCGGGTCCTGTTCTGGAAGCTGCGATTATCAGCCCGTCGTATCGTGACATCGTGGCCAGGTCACCTCACTCTTCGGAGGATGGCCCGGAATTCGGCATCCAGTCAGCTAGTTTGCCGTATTCTCCGCCGCCGAGCTTACTATCCCAAAGGTCTACCTCGGTACCGCTTCCGGTTCCTCAGCCGCCCCCGGTTGACGAGTGGGGAAACACAGGGCCAGACCCTGAGTCCGAGCCTAGGAGCTTCTGGAGTATCCTTGCGGCGGATTACTTCCCGGAGAAGTTTTGGCCGACGGCGGCACTGAATTTCCGCATACCAGAGTCTCTTACCCCTGAAGACGTGGGGTGCTTTTGTCGAACCCTGTGGGCGACACACTTCCGCCTCCGTTGTGAACGGGTGGTGTACCCCAGAAGTCGTGAGCACTTCGAAGAAATCGGCGAGCAATGCCGCCTGATCGATGCAGCCGCACTTCTTGTGGCCCAGCACCCTGAGTCGCCAGGCCACCAGAGCGCCCTTCAACGAAAATGCGTTCAGAGTCTTAAAGCACTCCGCAGAATCGTCAGGGAAGCCACCCCCATGTGCAAGTCCGTGGTTGGGGACACTACGCCGCTCTCCTCTTCAACCCTATCCGACGACAGCCCGATTCGCTATGCGACATCGAGGATATGCCCTCAAGAGGGGTCGCAGTCTACATGGCTGACGTTGTGGATAAGGAAGATGAGCTTGAGTTCCTTGATGGAGACTTACCATCCGAGGGCGTACCGCCGCTACTCGACCCGTCAGGGAGAGTTACCCGTCATCAGAGGAACCTGCTAGGTCTCCCCGTACCCACCGAGTCGCTGGTACTCAGTCGAAACACTGGCAAGGGTAAGAAGCACATCGGAACAGTCAAGCACTCCGACCCGTCCGCCTCTGTGCAGAAAACGGACGAAGATCCTGAGAAGTCCACGTTACGCCAGCAGCTTACTGAGCATAAAAGGCTGGTTGACGAACTCTTGGCTGAACGCGCCGCAGAGCGACGACCCGACTATGGTAATCCCAGGCCGGGGCAGCAGGGGCAAGAACAATTCCCCCCGGCGAGATGCCTCCGGTCCACCCTGATCATGATACTACTGCAGACAGGGCGGAAGCCGGAACATACGGCAAGAGGGCGCGATATGTCTCGCCAAACCCCCCCAAGCGATGGGACAATCTGAAGAATCCAACCCGGGTTCCCCTAGTCGCCCAGCAGGTCGTCCAGCTAGTTGACCCACGAGCGGCCGAAGCCGTCTACCGTGTTGAAGAACCCGACAATTCACTTGTGGTTAGGGATCCCTGTCAAGACAGGGACCCCCACCTGGAGGACCTTATTGCGGCACTGACAGCCCGCCTCGAGGCGTTGGAAATGCGGCAGGTGGCGGTCCCACCGGATGGCAAACCTTATCCCGCATGGGTGGATGATATGCCTGCGCCTCCGGGTTTTGGGAACCCCACTTTCTCGCCCTTTAACGGGACAGGGGATCTGCCCCAACACTTGGCTCATTTTTCTTCCAGGTGTGGCCCCATGCTGGGGACCCCGGCTCAGCAAGAAGCCGCCAAGCTCCGATGTTTCGTACAGACATTGGAAGGTCCGACATTCGTCTGGTACAACCAGCTCCTTATCGGATCGGTGACCGGTTGGGAGGATCTTCGCTGGAAGTTCTTATACCAGTTCAGCTCCACCACGCGAAAGACCAGCATTGCAGACCTCTTCAAGTGCAAGCAAAGGCCTGATGAGCGAGTCGCAGACTTCATCGCCCGGTGGAAGGGACTTACGTATTCCCTCGATATGCCACTGACTCAGGAGAAATTACTGACGATGTGTGTGGGGAACGTCAAGACAGAGCTGGTACCCTCCTTGATTACCCAGAACTACCATGGAGGGTTCAGAGATTTCTCGGACAAGGCTCAACGCCTCGAGGAAGCCTTGCAACAGGCCAGTCAGGCACGTCTGTTGCCCACTATGATCCCAGCCAGGAGGACCGCCAGGGATGAACCCGCCGCGGTGGCTCAAATAGAAGCCCCGAGGCTGCTGGAATTGCTGTCGGCGGCACCACCCCCGCAACCCCGTAGAGGTCCTCCACCTCAAGCACAGGCTCCCGCCCAGCAGCGACCGCCTTAGAACCGAAAGGTTCCCCCGTGCAACGCGCCACCGCCACCTAGGCGAGACAACCAGGCGCCACCTCCTCGGCAGGCCCCTCCGGTCCCTCATCAGGGCCAGGCCCCCAGGGCCCCCTATCCGGAAAGAAGGTACCAGACCTATTCGTTCAACGAAAATCAGGTCCCTAGCTACTTCCGAAGTGCTCTAGAGCAAGGGATTGTGCGTCTGCCTGAGTGCAGAAGGCCGGAAGAGGCGCACCTCACCGACCACCCCAACTACTGCCCTTATCATCGGATCCTGGGGCACACCCTCAAGCGATGCTATGTGTTTAAAGACTGGCTTTAGGACCAGGTCAACAACAACATAGTCAAGTTGGGCCCAGCACCAGCGCAAGTGGCAGGCGTCTTTGCAGGATCAGAAATCGGCAGCGACAGCGAAGGTGAGTGGCAGCAGGTCCCTAGCTGCGGATCCCAGAAATATGACGACTGGATGGCTCGAAAAACCGTCGTCCGTGCCCAGGGTATCATCCGGGCGCGCCTGAAGCAGTCAGAACCTTCAGAAGAAGTAGCCGGTGCCTCTGCATCGTCTTCACAGTCGACCTCTGCCCAAAAGGGAAAGCAGCGGCGATGCAAGAAGAAGCAACGTGCACCGCCAGTGCCGTCGTCATCCCGCACTCTTGGCGACTTTATGCCCCCCGAAATGGGGATCCCTCCCAGAATCTGCCCAGCGGTGGATGACTCCTCGAGCGATAGCCAAGGGTATGCTTCGGTTAACACTGTGGAGCTGGTAAAGCCCTATATGACCCCCGATGAGGGGGAACCCCAGGCAGACCTCCCCAACGTTTCCAGCCGACGTCAACGTCAGCGGAATCGCAATCGCGCCGGTCATCGAGGTATGTCAGCAGGCACTTGTGGCCAAGCCGTGCACGCTACCGAGACCAGGCAGCAGGCTCAGCGCAGATCTCAGCATGCACAGACCCATCCAACACCCTCAGCTCTACCTCCACCACCGTTCGTGCTACTGGATCGGGGGGAGCCGCCTTGTCCGTATCATAGTCAGTCTTGCCCGAATATAGGCCAGCCTCTGCTGCCCGATCTTAGCCCAGCGACTACTCTTCAGGCTTCTACTGGTAGGTAGCAAGATGTACCCAGTACTAGTTACTCGCCGGTTCAGCCAGCCGGACCCGCTGTGCATCCAAATGCCGAACGACCTCCTGTAAGCAGAGGTTCGCATTTGGCACGAAAGTACGATGTTCTGAAGCACCTGGCTGGCATCCCGGCGAGGCTCTCCATCCTTGAGGCCCTTCGCCTGTCATCTGAAATGCGCGAGGCACTTTCCGAGGCCCTAAGGAGCCCCCTCCAGTTCGAGACGGAGGTGGCAGCTGTAGAAGCCTTCCATACCGAGATGATTGAAAACGCCGAGTGTCAGGCGGTTATTTCGTTCTCCGGTGAAGATGAGGACCCTCCTATACAAGGGCACATTTTCCCACTGTATATAACTGGCCACTTCAACGGTGTGGAAGTCCGCCGCTGCCTCGTTGACACAGGTTCTGGAATCAATCTAATTCTGACCCGGACGCTGCGAAAGCTGGGTCTGTCCGAAGGTGATTTAACTCCCTCTGACCTCAGGATCCAGGGGTACGACAGGACTGAGCAAACCCCAGTCGGCAAGATCCGCCTGAAGACTCAGTTCGGTGGCTTAATTTCCAGCACCGAGTTCATGGTTGTTTTTCAGGACACCGCCTACAACGCATTGATGGGTAGGCCATGGCTCCATCTGCATGCAGCGGTCCCCTCGTCGTATCACCAGTGCCTCAAGTACTCGCTCAACGGTCGAGTAGGCGTGCTCCAAGGAGACGCGTCCCCTTTCGCTTCTTGTGAGGCCCGCTATCTGGATGCGGGTTATTACAAAAGTAAGGACAAGCAAATCCTGGTAAGCGAGGATGAGCCCGCACCGGTCACAAGTGATCCCTGGGCAAGCATGGATGACGCCTACATCCTCCCGATCCACCGGTTGGAGGCCACGACCCCCGACATGGGACAATGTTTCGTTGTTTCAGGTACGCAAGGAAGACATGTTCCCGTGTCCAAGCGACAACGGAAAATCACCTCGTAATCCTACATCAACCAGGCTCAAGTCATCTCGGAACCCCCTACCACTGTACGGTACTAGGACGTCAAGCTGATGACAACGGCGGTGCGCCATACGTGTCTCTTCCGCCGGGCTGGAATTAACGGACTCAGGCCGACACGTCACCACTGCTTTGATATCATCAGACGTGTCCCTTTAGGCTGAAGGCCAGATGGGATAGGGTCGACTGCCTTCATTTCCATGGTCTCGATGGAAAGTGAGTCTCCTGATGTGATGACCGCTGCTGCCCGAGTCGGCAACAGCTGCCCCGTGGATCTTGATAGCCCAGAAGTATCTTCCATCGCGGGAAGTCCCCCCACGGGTGGGGAGGAAGACTTGGAGGATGCCCCCCCAGCCTTCGAAGAAGGCGTCTCTACCACGGTTGATGAACTGGTATAGCTGAACCTTGGTAGCGAGGCAGATCCGAGACCCACATTGATCAGTGCAGCCATGTCCCTCAAGAAGCGGCAGCAGTACGTAGACTTCCTCAAACAGCACCGTGATGTGTTTGCCTGGAGTTACGATGAGATGCCGGGGTTGGATCCCCAAGTGGCCGTCCACCGTCTGGGCCTCCCGGCAAAACATCGTGGGTTTAAGAAGCCTCCCAGGAAGATGCACCCTTCTCATGGTGCCATGGTTGAAGCCGAAGTTGATAAGCTAATCAAAGCCAACTTCGTCAAGGAGGTCCAGTACCCCAAGTGGCTTGCCAACATTATGCCAGTCAGGAAGAAGAATGGACAGATCAGAGTCTGTATCGACTTCCACGATCTTAATCGCCACTGCCCAAAGGATGACTTCGCACTCCCGGTGACAGAGCTGTTGATTGACGCCACGGCCGGATTCCAAGCCCTCTCTTTCATGGATGGGTATTCCGGGTATAACCAGATCCGGATGGCCCCCGAAGACGAGGAGTCCACTGCCTTCAGGGCTCCCCAGGGTACCTTTTGCTACCAGGTAATGCCATTTGGTTTGAAGAATGCAGGTGCCACTTATCAGAGGGCCATGCATCGCATATTCAAACCGATCCTCAGGACATTGGTGGAATGCTACGTGGACGACCTCGTAGTCAAGTCACATCAGCGCCAGGACCATCTCAGAGACATTGAGAAAGTGTTTGGCTTCCTCCGTTCCCGTCACCTGAAGATGAACCCGCTGAAGTGTGCCTTCAGAGTCACCTCCGGGAAGTTTCTGGGCTTTGTTGTCAGATACCGAGGTATCGAGATCGACCCGGAGAAGATCAAGGCCATCAGCCAAATGCCTCCCCCGAGCAATATTTGGGAGCTCCGAGGCCTTCAAGGCCACTTAGCCTATATATGCCGATTCATTGCGAATCTGGCCGGCAAGTGTAAGCCCTTTTCTCGGCTCATGAAGAAAGGCACTGCCTACGAATGGGATGAGGAGTGTCGGACCGCCTTCGAGGAAATCAAGCAGTATCTGCTCCAACCTCCGGTCTTGATGCCACCCGTCTCCGGAAATCCACTGGTCCTTTACATGACTTCCCTGGAGAGATCCCTCGGTGCGCTGCTCGCCCAGAAGAACAACGAGGGTACTGAGAATAGTCTCTACTATCTCAGCCGCATGCTTCTCGATACGGAGATTCGATACTCCCCTGTCGAAAAGAGCTGTCTTGTGCTCGTCTTCGCCATGCAGAAGTTGCGGCACTACCTGCAACACCACGAGGTACAATTGATCTCTCGGGTAGATCCACTGAAGTACATCCTGAACCGCCCCATGCTGACTGGCCAACTAGCACGGTGGACGGTGATTCTCCAGCAGTTTGATATCAGGTTTATACCTCAGAAGGCCATTAAGGGACAGGCATTGGCTGACTTTTTAGCTGCCCATCCAACCTCCGTGGATCAATCCCTGGACCTGGAATTACCTGATGAGACGATCCTCTCAGTCGATCATGCTGCCCCGTGTTGGCAAATGCATTTCGACGGTGCCTCCCGGAGCCCCACCGGTAGGAAGCTCAACGATCCCAAGCTCAACAGAGTGGGCCTGGGTATTGTCTTCATTACCCCGGCGCAGGCCATCCTGCCGTACTCGTTCCTGTTGTCAGAAGGTTGTACGAACAATGAGGCAGAGTACCAAGCTCTCATCACCAGCCTCGAGTTGGCCCTTGAGATCCATGTTCCCCACCTACATGTGAAGGGAGATTCCGAGCTGGTAATCAAACAGGTTAATGGCGACTACGTCATAAGGAATCCAGAGCTTGCACCATTGCTGGAGTACACCCTCCTCCTAATGGCCCAGTTCTCTTCTCGACCAGAGGTTACCCATGTCCCACGGTCGCAGAACGGCCAAGCAGACGCCCTGGCTGGCTTAGCCGCGTCGCTCGCAGAACCCGAGCAAGATGATTTGGTCATACACGTGGCCCACCGGAGAGTCATTGCCCCCGTCACCCAAGAGGACCGTGATAGCCTGCGGGTAAGTCATCTCACCGCCGGACCCTCCGTATCGGGAATCCCGGGTTCGTCGGACGCAGTGGTTGAAACCACCCCCGACTGGAGAGCACCTTTTGTCGAGTATCTCCAAAATGGTCAGCTCCCGGACGACCGGGCCGAACGCGAGCGAATCCGACGCCGCGCGCTGCAATTTACCCTCCGGAGCAGCCCCAGCCTGGAACAGATCCTTTATAAGCGGAGTTTTGATGGTGTCCTCCTCCGTTGCCTCAAAGGAGGGGAGATACCTCAAGTTATACAAGAGGTTCACGCCAGTTCCTGTGGCGCCCAACAAGCTGGGCCGAAACTGTCCCATCAAATCCAGAGGTTGGGGTACTTTTGGCCCTCTATGATCCACGATTGTATTGGATACACCAAGAGATGCCATGCGTTCCAAGTACACGCCAACTTCTTGCATCGGCCGCCGGAGCCCCTCCACCCCACCAAGTACTCTTGGCCATTTGCGGTATGGGGACTTGATGTAGTGGGACCGTATCCACCGGCAACAGCCCGCCAGTGCAGGTTCATCCTGACTGCTACAAATTTCTTCTCCAAGTGGGAAGAAGTAGTTCCGCTCAAAGAGGTCAAGGCCCGTTCCATCGTTGACTTTGTGAGCTCCAACATTATCCACCGGTTTGGAGTCCCTCACGTTGTCCTCACCGATAATGGCACCAACTTCCGAGCAGCTGAATTGAAGAAATTGTACGCTAAGTACGACATCCGGTCGAACCATACCTCCCTCTACCACGTGCAGGCGAATGGACAGATCGAGGCATTCAACAAGACCCTCTCTAACATTCTGCAGAAGATGGTTGGTCAGAACAAGAAGAGTTGGCCGGACAAGCTCCCCAACGCCCTCTGGGCTTACCGGACGACAACTCGCAACTCTACCCAGGTGACCCCATATTCCCTGGTGTATGGAGCTGAGGCCATCCTACCCATTGAGATCCAGCTTCCGTCACTACGAACTGCAGTTTATGATCACCAGACATCAGATGAGGTAGCCGAGATCCGTCTAGCTGAATTAGAGGCACTGGACAAGAACCGGCTCCGTGCCCTACACAATCTGGAAAGGAATCAGGACAAGATGGCGAGAGCCTTTGACAAGAAGGTTCGTCTCCGCTCTTTTCTACAGGGTGACCTGGTATTGGCCCTTCGAGCGCCAATGATTCCCGGTAGGAAATCGCCCAAGTTAGAACCCAAATGGGAAGGGCCTTATATCATCCATAAGGTTTACCCTAATGGAGCATACTCCTTGGTGACCACGGATGGAGAGCGTATAACCCCTCCCACCAATTCCATGTTCCTCAAGCGATACTTTGCCTAGGGCAAAAGTGGTCCTGCACGACCCTAAACTGCGAGAGGGTCCTGCACGACCCTAAACTGCGACTTGGCCCCGCACGACCTTAAACTGCATCTCCGTCCTCACTGCAAGACGTTAAACTGCAAGCCAGTGAGGCCTTCCTGACCGAGGCTCAGCCTCAGGCCCCTCGGCCTCCTTGGGCCCCTGGCCCCGTCTCCACCGCGGTTTGGCCCCCAGGCCCCCCTGTTTTTTCCCCGACTTACCCTCTTGAGGGATTGTACGGTATGGTGTAGGACTACGTCCTCATTCATGCCGGATTACTTGTCGTACCGTACATATCCCCAAATTAGGTGCTTCTCATCGTCCCGCATGACGTTAAACTGCACTTCTAGAACTACGTGTGGCTTGATTCTCATCCTTATGAGATACGTAGGAACGCTCGGACACCTCGTCTTGAGCCCAGCCCCAAAATTTTCCCTTACACTATCACCCTAGGAATAGTTTTCTTGGAGGATCTTTGTGTAGCAGGGAGTAGGCTTTCTTGGCCCCTCTTATGCAACCCCGCTCGCACAAAGATTGTAAGGGTCGCACCATGCGCCCACTCCCATTCTTCTATCCTCCCACGTCCTCACCGCATGACACTAAACTGCATGGCCTTCAAGAAATACGTATGGCTTGATTCTCATCCTTATGAGATACGTAGGAACGCCCAGACACTTCGTTTGTGGGCCCAGCCCAAAAGCCAAAATCTTCCCCTCGAGTCAAGACATGGCAGGGTGCACACTTTTGCCCCGACCCACATCGAGCAATCCTCGACCCGGCTGCACATTCCCCCCTGGAGGTGTTTTCCCCTTTCGTGGATGGATACAACTATGCTTCACCCACTCCTTGACTGGGATTCCGTCATTTTTCACACCCAGAGGGACCCCCAAGAATGGCCTGGATACAATGCCCAAGGGCTCTCCTACCGATACGGTCCAACACCCTCGAGGGTTTTCAAGCAACAAATCGATACAAGTCCCGTGTTGCGAATTTGGTCAGCGGTCGACGCTCATTTGTTGACCCCATACGGGTCACCATAGGAACGCTGTGTTTCGAATATGGTCAATAGTGTCCTGGATTTTCGGGTCCACCCCGAGTTGTCCCAGGCATCAAGAACAGTGATTCATTCTGCCCCATCCCGAGGCGACAAACTTCCCCCAGGTGGTGCTAGCGATCGGGCCCACGACCCCGATTCCTCATAGGAGTGTACGGTGTGGTGTAGGACTACATCCTCATTCACGTCGGGACCATGTACCATGCCGTACGACTCCCCTTACGAGGCCCAGCCTCAGGCCCCTTGGCCTTTTCGGGTCCCCGACCCTCGTCCTCATGTAAGACGTTAAACTACAAACCAGTCAGGCCTTCCTGACTGATGCCTGATCTTAGGCCCCTTGGCCTTCTCCCCAATCTCTCACCCGGAGTGTACGGTGTGGTGTAGGACTACGTCCTCATTCACGTCGGGACCATGTACTATGCCGTACGACTCCCCTTACGAGGCCCAGCCTCAGGCCCCTTGGCCTTTTCGGGTCCCCGACCCTTGTCCTCATGTAAGACGTTAAACTACAAACCAGTCAGGCCTTCCTGACTGATGCCTGACCTTAGGCCCCTTGGTTTTTCCGGGCCACGACCCAGGTCCCCTCTTGCCCAGGGTGTATAGTGTGATGTGGGACTATGTCCTCATTCACGTCGGCTTCTTCGCCATACCGCACACCTCCTTTGTTTCAGGGTATATTTCTTCCCCTTCTCGTCTAGTATGACGTTAAACTACATATAGAGAACTACGTGTGGCTTGATTCCCATTCTCATGGGATACGTAGGACCACCTGAATGTCCAAAATTTGGGTCCAGCCCCATCTCTCGGGAATCCTCATCCCATCCCGGCCCCTTGGCCTATCCTTCATCCGTGAGAGGATTATATGGTGTGGTGTGGGATTATGTCCTCATTCACGACGATTTCGTAATGACCACACCATGCTCCCCCCCCTACTGAGCTATTTCGTCGATCCCTTTTTCGGCGGTTCACCAATGTGCTTAAGAGTACTCTGGTTTATTACCTGGAATGCCAAGCTTTACTCGGACACGTCCGCACCCGCTTTCCAGGATTTGCGTATCCCCGCATCAGGGCTTTCATCATCTTTCACACCCGGAGGGACCCCCAATAACGGCCTGGATACTACGCCGAAGGGCTCTCCTACCGATACGGGCCAACGCCCCCGAGGGTTTTGGACAAAAAATCGATAAAATCCCGCGTTGCGAATATGGTCAGCGGTCGATGCTCGTTTGTTATTCCCACCTCAAGCTAACGCGATATGGACACTGTGTTTCCGCCATGGTTAGCGGTTTTCCTCTATCGCCACGCCAACCCATTAAGCCCAAATGCCGGGTACACAATTCACGCCCTTCATCACTTCATCATGTCCAAGTAGAGTCTCGGAACTCTTGGTACTTTTCCCCCATGCACGTCTGCGCGTTGGAGGAACAAGCTACATCAAAAGTGTCCTTCGGAACTCTCTGCTAACTCCCCTTTGGTAGACGCCCCAAGTATTGCGATGAGGATACCCCCCTTGTTTCCCACACCGAGTTTATCTCACGTGGGCTTAAGGATTGGGTTGACATTTGTGCTTACTCGGGAGTTGTCACCATCCACGGTCCGAGCTCTAAGACCATAAACTAAGACTCTCATCTGGAACTACGTTCAAGACCCCTTGTCTTTGGGTCTAGCTTGAGTTCCGCAAGTTCACCTCTCTCAGGTCCTACCATTGGGACCCCGACCACAGGGCTGCGTGGCGCAGTGAGGGACCACGTCATCATTCACGTCGAGTTTGCAATAGCTGCACCACGCACGCCCCCATTCTGAGTTTCCGTCCTCCTATTCCCTGTCCTGCATGACATTAAAAGGCACCCTTCAGAACTACATGTAGCTTGATTCCCATCCTCATGGGATACGTAGGACCACCTGGATGTTTAAGATTCGGGTCTATCCCCACCTCCTGGTGATCTCCTGATCTCCCAGTCACCTAGGCCACTTGGCCTATCCCTCTCCAGGAGGGGGAGGTGTAGGTATGATACAAGGTTTTGGGCACTGTGCCCCCTTCCCCCGGAAACCTGCCATCTCTCGATCACCCTCAAAGTTGAGTCCCTTGACTCCTTGCAGTGGTTCACCCATGTATTAAGAGCACTCTAGTCTAGGACCAAGAGTGTCAGATTCAACTTGATCAAGTTCCTTCCACTTGTCAAGCTTCGTGTTCCCCTCTATTCGGACTTTCATCATCTTTCACACCTAGAGGGACCCCCAAGAACGGCATGGATACAATGCCCAAGGGCTCTCCTACCGATACGGGCCAACGCCCCCGAGGGTTTTGTACAACAAATCGATAAAATCCCGCGTTGCGAATATGGTCAGCGGTCGATGCTCATTTGTTAGTCCTCATTTCAGGCTAACGCGACAGGATGCTGTTTTGAGAACATGGTCAGCAGTAATTCTCTGTCGTCACGCCAGCCTCTTCAGTCCTCGAATGTTGGTTGCATGATTCACATCATTTTCCACCCCATTATGTCCAGTTGTAATCTCGACACTTTTGGCGCTATCCCTCAGTGCACTTTTGCATGCTAGGGGGACAAAGCTACAATCTGGCGTCCTTTGGGGCTCCCATGGTCTGAGCTCTAATACCATAAACTAAGACCCATTCGGGACTACGTTCAACTTGATTCCCATCTTCATGGGATACGTAGGACCGCCCAGACGCCCTGTCTCCGGGTACAACCCATTTAGGAAGCCAGTCTCTCTCCCTGTTTCACCTCTGTATAGGCCCCTCGGCCTAAGGTTTCCCTCTCCGGATGGCGTACAATTTGATGTGGGATCATGTCTCTATCAATTGTGTTTTATAACACTGCGCACATTTCCCGCCTAGCATCGTCTCTTCCACGTCTGTTCTGCATGACGATAAAATGCATGCTTGGTCCTATCATATGACCTTAAACTGTGACATTATCGTCCTGGCCGCACGACAAAAAACGGCACCGCATTGTGGTGACCTTGTTGTAGAGGACATCACGTTGGGTATTGGTCACGTGCCATGCCATTTGTCAATGCCCATCACGGCTTGATTCTTATGGCGACATCACGACCTACTGTTCTAGGACTGTCGCTTCACAAAAAAAACCATTCACCTTAAAGAACAAACAAGATACATCAAATTCCGCTTCTTTTAGTGCAAGGGACACGCCTGCACTCCCCTTTCCCCTGGCACTGGTATCCTACCATGTCACTTCCAGAACTACGTATGGCTTGATTCTCATCCCTATGAGATATGTAGGAGCGCCCGGGCACTTCCCCGCGGGCCCAGCCTAACCCTTGTGTTCGATCCCTCGACTCGAGAATTTCCCCAGAGAATGCATGGTAAGTAGGGCTTAGGTCCTCCTTCATGTCGGGTTTTGATGCCATGCATCCCCTACTCCCTTTACCCATTTATGGTCTAAGGTCCATCAAGAACTATGTAAGGCTTGATTCTCATCCCTATGAGATACGTAGGAGCGCCCGGGCACTTCCCCGTGGGCCCAGTCTAACTTTTCATGGTCCGAATTCTATGACCCTAAACTAAGATCTCCCCAAGGGGAAGGAATCTGCTCCCTCTCTCTAATACGTTTCGTTGCCATATTCAGATGTGTTTTGACAAAGAGCCCGAAGCGTGGGATTTTCACAGGGACATTCCCCTCATCCCATGACCAAGCTTCGTGAGCTCGCTATTTGGATCCTCATCCTCTTCCACATCCAAAAGGACCCTCGGATGACGTGGATACTAAGCTTAAGGGCTCTCCATGAATGCTGGACCTAAGGGCCCTTCAATCGTTTCGGGCCAACGTCCCTACGGATATCTGACAACATTTGTGACATGGTCCCGTGTTTCGAATATGGTCAACGGTCGACCCTCATTTGTTTGTCCCCATTTTAGGATAACGCGACAGGATGCTGTGTTGCGAACATGGTCAGTAGTAATCCTCCATCGTCACGCCGCCACCATCGTGATCCGAATCTCGAGCGTCATGATTCACACATTTCTACTCCCTCATGTTCAAGTGGAACTCCATAATACTTGGCTCTTTCTCTTCGCGCATCTAGGTGCGCTAATTGACCGTGTTAATGTCATTGGGCCGGTAGTCACCGAGCGTCCCTTTTCCCTAACCTGCCCCTTTTGTGTTAGGAGATTCCCGCCACTACTGCTTGTTTCCCGCACCGAGCACGACTCACGCGGGCTTAGTAGTTTTGGTAGGATGTATGCCAATACAGTCGGGTTGTTCCTCATCCTGCGTGACGTTAAACTGCGCTTTCAGAACTACGTATGGCTTGATTCCCATCGTCATGGGATACGTAGAGACACCCAGGCATTTCACCTAGGGTCCAGCCCCAGGAATCGCAAAATCCTATTCCTCCCCATTTCCAGCCCTCGTCGGAGAGGCCCTAACTGGAAGAAAGAATGGTCCGTGATCAGACCGATGCGCCCATCTGGCATACTCCCACCACGGTGGTGTAACTACCGAAGTGTTGGATTCTGTTTGAACAAACCATCACTTCATATTCCACGCTCTGCGTGCCCCTTATTCGGACCCTCGTCCTCTTTCATGTCTGAAGGAACCCCCTAATGGCCTGGTCTCATGCCGCATCGGCTCACCTACCGTCCTGGGCCAACGTTCCGGAAGACTGGTCATGTTTGGAGGGACCCCCAATAACGGCCTGGATACTACGCCCAAGGTCTCTCCTACCATTACGGGCCAATGTCCCGAAGGATTGATCGAAAACAAATTGATAAAATCCCGCGTTGCGAATATGGTCAGCGGTCGATGCTCATTTGTTGTCCCCATTTCAGGCTAACGCAGTAAGGGTACCATTTCCCCTCCAAGGTTAACAGTTGTCCCTTATTGTCACGCAATCCCCATAGTGTTCCGAATCTTGGGTATCGTGATTCACACTTCCCATTTTCATCTTTTTGGACCTATTTCAGCGCCCCTAGCGTTGCCCCGTTCGTGTATAAGAGCACGTTGAAGAAACGGTAATTCGGCTATCCTAGAAGTTCCTCCTCTGATCAAGCCTTCCCCATCTTTCGAGAATCTGGACTGGCTTGGGGAATTGTCGTCAAACGTCCCGCAAACATTGTAGGGATGTGACAAGAAAATTCAACAGTGGAAATCGTGCGTGCTACGGAATTCAAAACAAAGGTAAAATTTGGAAGCACGAAAGTACCAATAAAAGGGTTTTGGGTTTGTTACAATACTCGGGGGTTGAATTCCCCCATGGACGGGTTGACCCCGTCAAAAGAGCGTTGCAGCTCCGCCACCCGTTGACTTGCGGCATCCAAGGCTTGCTGCCGCTGAACTAGCTTTCGCTCCTCCTCCGCAGCGGAGGGGCGCAGTTCGTCAGTCCTGGATTTGGCCCTCTCCACATCAGCTTGAACGGCAGCCATATTTTCAGAGGTCTGCCTCATGTGCTCTTTTGCCTCCGCCAGCTGGGCCTTTAACCGTGAGACCAGCTCAGTTTGTGCATCAAGAGAGGCTGAAAACTCGTCTGCCCGGGTCTGCATCCGTTGAACCTCGCCTTCAGCCTCCTGGAGCTTCTTGATGCTGGTCGCCTTCCTCCGCTGCCAGCCCACGCTGAGCCCACGATCATGCTCCCGGATCTTCTCAGCCATAAGATCTCGGATGAGTGCATGAGGACGTTGGGCATCCACTCCCCCAACGCACAGTTCGCGCAACCGCGAGCGAAGCCTATCCATTTCGGCCAGCCTTTGTGCTTGGGGAGTGTCCTTGATAAAGCGTGCGATCAGCTTCCACGACCGGCGGCGAACTATGCTGCTGTCTTCCTCGTCGGAGGCCGTTTTGTCCCAGTCTGCGCGATTGGAAGGCTCATACGTGGGATACGCCCGCAGGAAATCCTCGGCAGGATCAACATCCAGCGTCGAATCCAGCGCGACACCTGGCGCCGAAGCAGGCGCGACAGATCTGGGACCGACCGGTTGATCCTCTTCCTCGGAGTCCACCTCAATGATTTCGGGTACGGCCTTACTGGCAGACCCGCCAGTGATGATGTGCGTCACAGCTTGAGGAGATGGAGGGATTATTGCCACCATCACTGGCATGCCCCTAGGAGGGACGCCACCAGACATCCCGACCAGCCTCACCGCAGTAGCCCACGCCAGTCGAAGAACTGCACGACAAAGAGGGACATAAACGTTAGTTGACGTGGCCCACATGTGACAACGAGGAGATCGGTGGAGGAGACTTACGAAGATCGACCTCCGACCGCTGCTCCTGAGCCGGTACTGATGGGACCCCGAGACGAGGCCCCCTGTATACTGTTGGAAGGTCTGGGGATTCCATAGGAGCCACCTCGGGCCCCCTGGTCCCACCAGACGCAGAACTGGACGCATCCGTAGGCGTGGGTTCTGAAGGTCCCGCATCATCACCCGCCAAGGAGCGAGAACGAGGCCTACGAACAAGTTCCTCCTGCATGGCTCAAACATTGGTGAGAAGTCCATAAGGATTCAAGAACAGATCGTAAGGGGAGAAGTTCGGAATGCTACCTCGAGAGCCTCCGTGAAATCGTCGGATTCTGAGCCTCGGTCTCCGACCTCGCCCTCCTCCAGGGGGCTCCCTCCTCCAGCCTCATCCTCCCGAGAGGAGCCCTCTGATTCCTCCGGCAAGGGGAAGCGCTCCCTCAGATCGGAAGCCGATAACTGTGGGGGGACCGTCTGATTCAACAGTACCCTCACCCGGTCTGTCATTGGGCGAGGGACACCACTGGAGTGGACGTAATCCTCCAGCTCTTCCAGGTACTGTTCTGCCTCCGCCGGAGACGCCATGAATCCAGCCCGAACTGGGCCTATACCCGGTAATTCCATCCCAAGGCGATTCAGGTGGGCCCATATCTCGGATGGGCTGAGGAATTGCCGGTTGACATCCCAAATGTCCCAAGCCTCCGGGAAGATGGCATCCTCTGCCATGTCAATGTGACGCAGGCGCTTTTCCGGAGCCTGAGTGGATATCCTACGGAATCCCCTCGGTGGTCGCCCCTCTGGATGACCCTGCTCTCCCGGAATCACCGGATCCACCGCTGCTGCCATACCCTCGGCCGGTGCGGGTCTCGCCGCCATGGCAGCCCCGCTATCGCGAGCGGCCCTAGCTGCCCTCCGACCCCGACCTCGAGATAGAGGAGGCCCACCGTCACCAACCCGGATCGTTGGTTGCTTCAGCATCTCCCCCGGATAAGCGGCCTCCCAACTAATGGCATACTCCTTCACTAATCCTAAGGCGGCGGTGGATGGAGGCAAGGCGATCCGCATCTTTCCATCTTCACATGTGAACATGAGCCACAACTGCCTCATCACACATGGGTGCTCCTCGTGACGCACCTCCCAGTATACCTGCGGGGTCAGCCGCTGGAGGCACCGAAACTGCCTCGCAAACCGATACGGAGTGTACGGTTCACAGAGCGGCTCACGATCTATTCATGCCACCAAAACTCCACCTCGGAAGGCCAGGAGGTAAGCCCGATGTTCTTCCGTTCCCCGTCCGTCATCAGTAAGCATCCCTGTCGGTAATGGGAAGGGATGAAAGTTGAACTCGTCCGCCCTACACACCCTATTCAGCACCATCGGAATGACCAGTTTGAACGGGAAGCTCCCGACCACGTTCAGGATGGAGGGGCGAAAGTTTGATCCCGGCGGCGAAATGGGGTTTGGATATTCGTAAATTCCCCTGACATGCGCTGCGATCCACCCATACAGGAGGTGGAAGGGCCCGCATATCCTTGGCGGCTTCTTGCCCTCGCTAATATGCCGCATCATTCTGTACAGTTTGGTGAGCATCGGGATCCCCAGGTTGATCCGCTGCCCCATGGCCAACATCGACGCCATGATAAACGAGCTGGGCCGTACCCCCATGCTTGTATCTCTCACCGGTAGGATCCAACCACAGATGAGAGCCGCGATGAACACCGCCAGCCTGACTATCGGCTGTTGTTCAGTGCTGACGCTGAAACCCCAAGTTTTCCATTGGCTGTCCTCCAAGACCCGCCAATACGAGTGCCCCTTGCCCCGTTGGGCCGCCCTTGGACAAGTTCGAGGCCTCGGAGGGAACTCTCGATTCTCTGGGAAATTCAGGAAACATTTGAACCACCTCCTGAAGTGGACGTCCCTCACTGCCTCCTTGTCCTTTCCAGGGACAAGCGCCATCAACGCCGATGCCAGTCGCGACATTTGCTCCGCATCCCCCCACGCGTTGGCAACGGGGAGGAACTCGTCATACATGGCCCCCAAGATTGGGACCCCAGAAATCTGGTGGACATCCCACAGGCTGATGCCCACCTCCCCGTGATGCAGGTGAAAAGTGTTGGTCCTAGATGACCATCTACTCAGCAACTCCGGCATTAGCTGCTTCGGTTGGTAAATGTGGAATTGGGAGGCCCATGCCGCCTCATACAACCCCACTCTCCTCAACTCGGCCCCAAACTCCTCGCATGAGGCACCTACCCAGTAGGCCCAGGCCCAGTCATCAGTAAAGTTTCCACCCTGGCGCAGGTCCCACTCATCGGACCACCCCTTCTTCGAATCCTGCAAGTACGCCTTCAGCATTGTACGGTAGAGGGGAGGGGAAGTCTCCGGCAGCAGTGGATTCCCGTCGATGTCGTTCACATGGTTGTAGAGACAGTCAGCGGTAACGGGTGTGAAGTCCTCCCGCGCGTGACCATCGGCCGCCCTGAACCATTGGTGCTGGCACGGTGTGCTCCTGAACCAGCAAGCTGGTTCATCCCTACTCGCCTCAGGGATGAAGACGTCATCCCTCAGCCCGAAGCCGTACAACGGCAGTTTCTTGCACTGCGGATAATCTTTCTGACCCTCTGAGAGAAGATCCGTCAAAGAATTGTGGTCCGAGTGGCTCCGGATCATCTCCCTTAAGCCCGGATGGTTGGCCATCTCATCTCGACGAGCAGCATCTGCAAGGACCCCCAAGACAGCTTCTTGATGGGCCATTTTAACTCTGGCCCTCAGAAAAGGATTCTTTCAGATGGATCGCGAAGCTCGACCACGAAGCTCGATCGCGAAGCCAGATCGCGAAGATCGGTCGTGAGACCAAGCCGCGAAGTCCGGCCAAGGCCGACAAACAGAGGTTCGCTTGGCGCGGACGCAGAGTCGGAGACCCGCGGTTCGCCGCGAAGCTCGATTCGCGGAGTGCTGTCGCGGAGTACGCGGAGATTCGCAAAATCGAGAGCACAAAAAGACAAGGAAGGCACGTGAAGACAAAAGAGGGCGGACCCCCTATTTATAGGCAGCGACCTCGGAGCATCGCGGTGCGCCTCACCCGCGCGAATCATCGCGGCGCGTCCGGATCCGCGGCCCCGACGAGCATCGCGGGGACCCTTCGCGATGCTGCGTCGCGAACCACCGACAATTTTGGAAATTTTCCCTCAGACTTCGACCCTTCACCCTCCGCGGCTCCAAGTCTGAGGGGGGGAATTTGTTGGCGCCAAAAATGTGGCCCGAAAGAAAGCAACGAAAAAGGCCGACGCGCTGCCTCACGAAGCTCCGTCGCGAAGCGCTGCCGCGAAGCGCCGCCGCGAAGCCCCGGCGCAAAGCGCCCCAACCATGGCGGCGTCGCGAAGCACCAGAGGCAGTAATCCTCCACGAACCCATTTAACGTTCGTGGGCCGCCGCGAAGCACCAGAGGCGGTAATCCTCTGTGAACCCATTTGACGTTCGCGAGCCGCCGCGAAGCGCCGAAGGCGGCGCGCGAGCCCTGCTTCGCGGCGCCCCTTCCCTATAAATACTGGACTCCCCCTGAGTCCCGGAGACGGACAATCCGACCTTTCGGCTTCTCCTCTCCCGAATCGTGAAGCACTCTTTTCCCCGGGAATCATGAGCTCCGGGAGGTATTTCTACTTCGCGAAACGACTCTGCTTTGTCTCGTTTTGAGCCCCTCTTCCGAGAGGGATGCCCTTCGCGAAGCTCAAGGGCGTTCGCGGAGGAAGGGGATTCCCAAGGGAACCCGGGCAGCCGCGGAGCGTTTATGCTTCGCGAAACACCCAACCCATGCTAGTGATCCCTATGCCAAGGCAGGATCACTATGCATCGCGAAGCACACTGCTTCGCAGGACCCTGCTTCGCGAGGCACCCCTTCTTCACGAGGCAGTGCTCCGCGAACACTGTTCCACTTCGCAAAGCACCTCCCACTCACACCAATGCCCCATGCTAAGGCCAAGGCACCCCACTTCGCGAAGCACACTCCTTTGCTTAGCGATTCCTCTTCCCGTGCGACCCTCCAGGTTTGCCCGATGTGATTTCAAAGTCCCATGGACAATACCACCCGTAGCGTTGCTTCGTCTAATGCTTCTTCGCATAGGCACGCTAACGGCTATTGCTTCTTCGCATAGCCACGCTAACGTGGACCCCTCGATGGTTCGTCCCACGACCCCTCTTTACCATGGCCTTACCGGTACCTTCCCTTCCCCAAGGACCAGAGGGTACCGGTTATGTAAGTCCTAGGGGTGTGGAGTTAACCCACTTCGTCCGAGCTGCAGGACGTTAAACTGCCAAGCACCACATCCTCAACACATGACGTTAAACTGTGACCCAACCTCATCTCCCTCACCAAGGGTCCCCCCAGCTCGAACATTCTTTACACCACTCGTCTCCACGGGAATGGAACTCTTCCGCACATGGAATGAGATCCTCTTTGTCGGAGTGGCGTATGTTCGTAGGGGAAGAGCTGCCTCAGAGCCTAAGCCCCTAACCTTTGGTACGGATGATTGCACCCATGCATCTCCGTACTACCCCACTACCAAGGTCGGTGGAGGACGTGATAGGGAATGAGGAACCTCTCTATGGGCCTCCATCCTGGAGTAAGTCCCAACACCATGGGCCGCTCAACGCGTAAGCCCCTTTTCGCTTCTCACGGACGCACCCTTCGCGACGTGATCGTCAGGTCCTTGCAACCTCTTGTTTCTCACACCGAGCATGACTCACATGGGCTTAGAGTGAGCATCGACCCTGACCCATCTTTTGAACTACGAGGTCTTTGATCCATGTCAAGGCATGGTACGTAGGAAGCCTCTATGAGGTTCAAGCCCACCGCCCATTGGACCAAGGTCCACTTTCACGTCGGTTCACCGACAAACCCATCTCTTGAACTACGAGGTCTTTGTGATCCATGTCAAGGCATGGTACGTAGGAAGCCTCTATGAGGTTCAAGCCCGCCTGTCTTTCACTTCGGGTTTCACCCCGTCCAGCACGACGTTAAACTGCACTCCGGTCCAGTGGTAAGCCATTGCGACCCACCCATTCTTCCGAACTACGAGGACTTTGATCCATGTCAAGGCATGGTACGTAGGAAGCCCCTATGAGGTTCAAGCCCACCCATCATCCATTCACGTTAGGTCCCATTCTGGTCCAGTGGTAAGCCATTGCGACCCATCCCACTTGAACTACGAGGACTTTGATCCATGTCAAGACATGGTACGTAGGAATCCTCCATGAGGTTCAAGCCCACCCGTCATTTCACGTCGGGTCTCGCCCCAGTCCCGCATGACGTTAAACTGCATTCTGGTCCAATGGTAAGCTGTTGCAACCCTTTCCCACCCGAACTACGAGGTCTTTGATCCATGTCAAGGCATGGTACGTAGGAAGCCTCCACGAGGTTCAAGCCACATTGCTCGGTCGTTCATTCACCTCGAGTTTCACCCACGTACAACACAACGTTAAACTGCAATTCCCGTCCGACGGCAAGCCGTTGTGACCACCCCGAACTACAAGGTCTTTGATCCATGTCAAGGCATGGTACGTAGGAATCCTCCCAGAAGTTCAAGCCCAACTCCCATCGGACCAAGGTCCCTCACTTACGTCGGTTCTCCGACACCCACCGCCCGTCGTTTATTCGCGTCAGGGTTCACTATCGTCCCGCATGACATTAAATTGTATTCCCTGAACTACGAGGTCTTTGATCCATGTCAAGGCATGGTACGTAGGAAACCTTCCCAAGGTTCAAGCCCACCATTAGTGGACCCACGGGTCTACTTTCACGTCGGTACGCTGACGATGCCCATCGGACCAAGGTCCAACTTCAAGTCAGTACGCTGACAATGCTCATCAGACCAAGGTCCACCTTCACGTTGGTTCGCCGACGACGTTCATCGGGCCAAGGCCCACATTCACGTCGGTTTACCGGCACTAACCCGAACTACGCGGACTTTGATTCCCTACCACGGGGATACGTAGGAAGCCTCGTCAAGGCTCAAGCCCAACTTCACTGTCGCCCCCTGCGATGGTCCCACTTCACTCTCCTTATACTCCATTCACCAATCGCCCATGGGCTGGCCCCGGTGTCGATATCCTTTCAAGGAGGATCCCTTAAATCCGATCTATCCTAGCTAATGCTCTGGTTGGGCTGATCCGTCCCCGCTGGACGTTAAACTTGCGACATACCTTGTGTTGAACACGAGAAGCTGAGGAAAACCTCAGATATGTGTCTGTGACACATAATTCCCCGCGCTCGATGTGGGATGCCTCGGGCTTCCACGCCCTCGAGAAGCCTTGTGGTCAAGGATAACAGACGAAAATGCCAGGTACCCCAGCATCCAGACACGCTACTGATGCCTCAACGTGACTACTCCCCTGACCGAAGGTTTCTGCCCTGACTGGACCCTTTGGAATGTCCTGACAGAAGCAGTGTAATTAACCGGCGTCCATGGAAACATGGAACTGGGAAGAGTTTCACGAACTACGTATTAAATCTATAAGGGAGACCCGGACTAGGTGATGAGTTCTGAGGAGGGATCCGCAGGAGGAAGAACCGACATCCCATCATCCCGTTTCGATCAAGGAGCAGACGTCCCTGAATAAGGAGCGAATGACGCCCGCCTTTGGAAAGCGAGAATGCGGGGAAACAAGCCGCGCGTCCTCACAGACGGATGCGCGCGCCCCGGAGAAAGCGTCGGAAACAGCATAACTACCAAAAGTTTCTAGTTTTCTCTTCAAAATATGATTATTTTTAATCAAATTAAAATTATTGAGGCATTTGATTGTTTTTCAGCCCCTTTGACCTTGAGACCTACCCTATATCTAATCTTCATAAACCCTTAGAAACCATGAACTGACTTGATAGGAAGACACATCACAATCCTATTTATCCTTCATACCCTAATTCTTTTATAATTTTCATGATTATTCATTTGAATTTTGAAAAGAGGGACTTTGGTTTTTCATGATACATTTTGGTGAGCAACCAAGAACTTAAGTGTGGGGGAGTTTGTCACTTATTCATTTGGGGAAAAGGGTACCAGAGCCTACTATCCACTGCATTCTTAGTGGTCCCTCAATGTTTACAAAAATTAAATATTCAAAAGAGGGACCAGACTCTTTATTAAAATTTATTGGTTTATGGGCCCATATTGGCAAAGGAATATCATGGAAATGATACATTTGAGAGATCTTTATTGGGGGAGCATTTTCATTAAGCTATATTTTGAGTATCATGCATTATTGTTTTAGAATTTAGACTCCTTTTCAAGCCTCTAGGATTAATTTTTATCATTACCTACCAACCCTTAGCCTCAAAAACATTTGAACCTTATTGAAAGCCCTCATGATTTTTGTGATTTGACTTCTGAAGTGGAGAATGAGAACAGTTTCAAGCCTATGAATAGAGTGAATATACTTAATATTGAGCATAAATAGGACTAAATAATCTTAAGTGATGAGTGTGGTATCTTTTGGTGAGGTAAATCATCGAGTGACATGTTTATTTATGAAAGGTTAAACAATGTGAATGAAAGAGGATGCAAACTTTTAATTAAATTATATATGAGGCATGATTATAATATCTTTGGAAATGAAATATTTTTTGTGCCTTTTAAAAATCCTTTTCTATGGTTTTAGTATTTATAGTTATAATTAGTTAATATATTCCCTTTTAGAGTATGAATTCTATTGATTAGATGTTGAGATCTTGCTTGAGGACAAGCAAACGATTAAGTGTGGGGGAGTTTTATGTACCCGATTTGTGTATAATTTTTCATACATTTTCATTAGCATAAAAACTTTTTTTCACCAAATATATTTTTTTTCATGGGTAAAATACTTTATTTTGGTGATTGTGATAATTTTAAGGATATTTCCAAACAAAAGAAAAAATCGGGGCTGATCAAAACAAAATTTCAAATATACATGCCATGTATTTATATATACATGCCGTGTACTACTGTCCAGACATGAATCAGGAAGACGAAATACACAACCATATTTTTGGCCAAGGAATACACACCATGTACTTCCCATATACATGTAGTGTGGACCTTCTAGAAGCGGTTAATGACTGATAAATGTTCTTACACAGCGTGTGGGTCGACGCTAACACTCCATGTACTTCCAACTACAAGGTGGTGTTGTGTTCAAAGTCAAAGATGATGTGTTAGATCACCTATCGGTAGATAAAAGATGGCCAAAATGCATTTAATAGTAGTACATTCCGTGTACTTCCTGGTACATGCCATGAAATACTAAAACCTATAAATAGGTGGAAGGCCCTCTAAGTTTGGGATTCATTTACATTCATTAATTCCAAGTTATTCCAAGGGAGATAACTCCAGAGACGACCAAGAAGAGAAGAAGAGAGAGAAAGAAGAGGAGAGAGGAGAGGAGAGAAGGTGCTTCTGTGCAACCTTACCGATGAACTTCACTCCAAAGATTTCAAGAGTATGGATCCAAGTATCATGAGTAGTTTAGTTACTAGATTCTCCATGAGTATCTAAATACCCTATGTGTTGGGGATGTGGATGATTAAGTGTTGTAATTTGTCAATTGTAATGTTGTAATCATGTTTTTATTCTTCTTTCTCATAATTCCTTATTAAAATTTTCTAAATATCACTAAAAACCTCATATAGGACCAAGAACGGGGTTTCTAGAAATATTTAAGGAATTACGATTAGAAACATCTATGACCATTGGGTGTTTCAATCATCTCAAAAGGTATGAAATTAATAAAATTAAAATAAATCAAATTCCAGACCAAGGAATTGGTTTCTATTGATTTAAACAAAACTCACCATACTAAGTGGGTTCTATTATAATCTTAACCTAGAGATGTGAATTATCAAGAACAACACAACCTCATTAAAAAATTGATTTAATAACAACCTTTAAAATCCACAGCCCCGATGCATTTCACTCCAAATTTTCATGCAAGACTAAATTTCTATGTTTTTCTTTATCTTTAAAGTAATTTGTTAAGAAATTTAAATCCAATAATTTTTATTAAAACACCAAAACAATCAAATCTTAATTTCAGTAAACTTCACTAAATCAATTACAAATTTGATAAAAAAAAGAAAGATAACTCCCTTCCCTGGGGATCAATCCCAACTGGTACTATACCTTTTAGGGTAATTTAATTTGGTTTTTTGAAAATAAAACTTCGACAGGAATGATACCAAGGGGGTAGTAAACCATCCACCCTCACTAACCTGGATATTAGGGAAATCACCATCAAAGTCCACTAGGTGTTAGCCTCCCTACTGATATTGGTGGGGTAGCATATGATATCACATAACGCAAGGAATATAAATATCTAAAAAATCACACTAAGATGAACTACCTAGCCTTAATCTCAACTATAGTTATCATATCTGAGGATACCCAACTTCCATTAATAAGGAATAGATAACTTAAAAGTACACAACCATGATAACTATCTTTTTCCGCAATGCACTTCATATTCCATAATTAAAAACCAATTATCATAATTCATCCATTGAAACCCCAACACCATGGGTTAAATAATAAATATTCATTATCATTCCAAATTTCCAGGTACTATAGGACTCATCCTAAGCTACCATAATAGATGAATATACCAAGAAAAACCAGTTGCATTAAGTATTGGGGAAAGGAATATAGAAATCAAGAATCCTGAACATCCATACTTTAGGGTAATAAATTTGTTAACATGAAATAAATCCATATTTTAATTCATAAATCAATATGAAATCCAAGATTTAACCCACTCCTTTAGTCCTGGATCCATCTCTGACACCACCATGCATGTCATCATCCATCTTGACATCGTTGACACCAACTACTACCACAACCCTAGGAACCCCCACCCATTTATAGAAAATCGATAAAAAATCCCAGGATCACATCATATTTCATAGAAAGGTACCACATCCATAGAAATCACACAAGGAAACAACCAAAAAATAAAAAGTTAATAGGGAATATAATCTCTAGAACCAAGGAATCTAACCTTAATAAGAAAACATGCTCCATCAGCCCGAAAAAATTATCTTTAACAAGAATAAAATTTTATTACTATCTTAAATTAACTGATTTATTCAACATAGGTTATAACCAGATACAATCTAAGACATCAACTATCATTTCCAAGAGAACAACCTAAACACGATTCAACCATAACTTCTATTTTTCAACTAAAACATGGATGTATGATTGTAATTTAACACGCCTCTTTCATTTAGTCATCAATCATTACCAACTTTATGTTCTTTATCCAATTTACAAGCATGAAAATCCTGCTAAACCATGAAATATGAAATATATAACACCCTATCTAGTAAAAACAAGAGGAAAACCTTTAACATGACATAAACACATGTGATCACTATACCTAAAACTAAAATTTATTCTTTATTTTAGTTCAATATTCATTAATTTTAATTCCACAATTATCCATTGAGATAAAGAATAATAATTTCACACTTTCACTTAAAATAAGTGAATAAATTAATCCACTACCTTTATACTTTCCTTGTTCTTCAAACAATAATTTAATAATAAGTGTATATATCCAATCATCTCTCCCATAAGGAATCGATGGTCCCTATGGATGCCACACTATGAACACACCATAAAACATTAAAATTACTCCATGAGAATAGAAGGAGGTAAACTAACATAGTATGGAATGGTAGATGGGGAGGAAATAAAACTTAATAAATAATAAAAAAGAAATAAGGAGAGAAACCTCACCTCAGATCCCCACATATTGATATTAGGAAGCTGAGAATCAATACTAATAAAATAGGATTTGATATAATTTGAAAGAGAACCTCTATCCACCTAGGGTTTGGAAGAATTAATTTGAATTTGAGAGAGTTCAAGGATATAATATAATATATTGGTATTTTGGAAGACACACATTCACAGTGTGAATGTGTCATTCATGTCGTGAATGGTTCATGTTTATAACCCACAAAAAATAGATCTTAAAAACTTGGGATCAATTCACATCGTGAACCACAAGTTCACATCATGATTTTTTGAGGGTTATATTCACAAGGCCCAACCCCTAACCCATTTTCATCATGAACCAATGGTTTATTCTATGAATAATACCTTTCACACTCCCTTTACTCATGCCACAAATAACCATTTTGGATACAAACCACTCTCTCATGCCATTACCATTAATTAACACCATGATTTTATCCTACAACCAAATTCCATCTCCCAAAATCCACCAAACCTACTCCAAGATTCCTCTAAGATCCTTGTAATTTTGAAATATATAAAGAAACATGATATAAGAGTCTAGGAACTTATATCAAATACCTATCAAACATTTCTCATCCTCAAGAATTAAAAAAACAAAGAATAAAGGAAAAAGGATCATCCAAACAACCACCCCATGGGACACCTCTTAAGAACCTTACAACCCCAAGAACCAAGTACCAGACCAAAAAAAACTACCCACCAAATCAAAACAAAATACTAGTGGAGATACCTCTCAAAAAAGGAAATTCCACAATCAAGTTCCACATAATGATAAAAAAAATCATAATCTAGTCAAAAGGTCAACATCATAAAAAATTTATTAGAAAAGAAGAAAAAACCATAAAAAAACTTGAGATATTGAGCACACATCTATAACTCACATTCCTTGGTGTTCTCCTACATGCTACTTTGTCACTATAGGAAATGAACTAAGGGAATAAAACACCCTTTCAACACCATGAAAGGACCGATAAACTGGGGAGAAAGATGACTCCCATGACCAAAACTTTTCCACCCATGATGAGGAGTTAAATTCAAGGACATGTGATCTCCAATGTAAAAATATAGAGGCCTCATCCTATTATTATCATATGAATTTTGACAATCATGTGCCACTTCTATCCACTTATGAATAACCTGTACCATCTCTATCATGCTTTACACTAGTTCCAAATTGAGAATTTCTGAATCTGTAGCCCTGATATAGCACAATGGGTAATGATAAAGTCCACTATACAAAGATTTAAATAGAACCATACTAATGGAAAAGTGTAAAATATTTTTGTAAAAAAACTCCACCAAGGGTTGGTACCTCACCCACAAACCTTCATAATATAGGACACAATCACTTAAAATGTATTTAATATTGTTGATGATCCGCTCTATCTGACTATCCACTTGGGATGAAAATCAGTGATAAGGCACAATTGGGAGATAAAAACATGTTGAACACCTCTCCACACTCTGGAGGTGAACTTAGGTTCATTATCAAAGATGATCAGATTTGGGACTCCATAAAGCCTCACCACTTCCTCCACATGCTACCTTGACAATACCTCTATTGATCTCAAATCCTTGATTTATAAGAAGTGATCCAATTTCATCAAACGGTCCACAATTACCCATATGAAATCATAACCACCCTAAGGTCAAGGTAAATTAGTGATAAAGTCCATCAAAATTTCCTCCCACTTCCACTAAGAAATATCTAATTCATAGAGAAAACCACTAGGTACATGATATGAAACCTTCACCATTCGTTAGACTAAACATTGGGACACAAACTTTGATACTGAATGCTTCATCCTAGGCCACCAAAATTGACCTCTTAGAGAAAAATACATCTTTAACATGTCAGGATATACTGATAAGGTGAGATTCTAAACTCATGGAGAACCACCTAATGAATCACTGAAGGAATGTAGATCCTCCCCTAAAACAACACCCAATGCCAATCATCCTTAGACCATCCCTTTGGGGAATCACTATAGACAACTTGATCTCACCAGACCTCCACCTCAGAATTCCCCAACTAAGACTCCTACACCTATTTCACTAAATATTAATGCATCATCATCCTATAAAGGCACACTCTACCACCAACCTATCCTATATAAATATGAATCATAGAGATCTCTTCCACCACTCTCTAAGAATATATAGACTAACACACAACATCACTGCATGAATTAATTTTTAGAACATCAGATATATAATTAACCTTTTCAGGTGTATAAAATATCTCAAAGTCGTAGTACTATAAGAATTCTATCCATCCTCACTATATGAAGTTCAAGTCATGCTGGGAGAAGTCATACTTCAAGATTTCTTGACATGTGAAAACTACAAAGTTCTATCCAATAAGGTAACACAACTAAAATTAAATTGATATCATGGGTGGTGTAGTTATGATTATGGGGTCATAAATTTTGAGACCCATAAGAAATAACCACTCTTTTATACATTAATATACTATTCAATGTGAAGCATTATGGTAAATCTAATAACCCAAATCTTCATTTCAGGTATGGATCTTGATTTCATATGTTTTTGAGGAAAAAGGAAGAAATGGAATTTTTTTAAGTACAAGACGTGTACCCAATTGCCGCATGTAGCCATGTACTGGTTGTGTAACGGCCGAGTACATGGCCGTGTAGGTGATCTGGTAGACCGCCTAAAGTGGGAGACAATTGAGTCTAGTACACGACATGTACATTAAATGAACACACCATGTACTTTTATTTTTAATTGATGAACCAGATCAAGGTCGTATCTCATATTCAAAACACGCTTCTTCTTCCCTCGGTTCATACAGGAGAGCAACAGATGGACAAAGAACTTTGAGCTCCTCCTGGTTCTTTGTCCGACCTCCGATTGAGACGCTGTTAGGTGCGTTGGATTCCCACCGATGAGTTCTCTATTTACCTAGACCCTCTCTTCATAATTCCTCCTCCATCGTAAGTATTTCAAGGTTTATCCTTTTAACCTTTTTGTATATCTTTGTTGTTCTAGGATGATTCAAGGGCTGAAGTTCAAGAGTATCGATCGTGAGACATCGAGGTAGGTGTTTTTTTCCTTTTGTTGATTGTATTTGGATAATATATGCTTAAAGTGATGAATACCCATGTTTAGGGTATTGCGTGTTTTTGAATTTAACCCTTTTAATACCTTAATGGTTTTTGTGATTGATAAAGGGTTATAGCATATTTGTAAGGTTATATTCCTTGTTTACAGGACACCCCATGGGTGCGTTTCCCTAGTTTGATAGTTTATGGCCATTTGGCATGGGATGCCTATTAGGCATGCCTTGTGTCCATGACTTGAGTTGTTTAGGATGGAGTTTGTTTGATTATATGAATTTCATGTGTTGTGCTTGTGAATGTTATCAATTTAGTAGTTATAGATTACATGTACTTCCTTGTTATGCTATGCATGTTATTTTTCCAATAGACCGTGAGAGACTTGGACTAGGAAAACTGTGGGGGTTTCTATGTTTATTTACACAGGACTATGAGAGACTTGGTGTATAATTTTACCCAGGGTTATTGAATGTGATATCTACCTAAGATGTCATTTATGATTATTTATTGCTATTTTGACCTAGGAGGTATTGATCATGAGAGCTACCCTAAGGTCTTTTATAAGTTATTGATTCCATGTTGACCCAGGGGTATTGACCATGAGAGTTTTCTAGGTGGTCATTTTTTAATGATTAGTTCTATGTTAAACCATAGGGGTTAGACTATGAGAGATTTCACAGAGGGTTGTTTTTTATTGATTGCACGATTGTGATGAGTCTGCCAAGCCAAAGCACAAGCTTGGAATCGGTCTTACTAGATTGTTTATATAGTCTTCTAAGACATCTGTTTTTCTATTACATAGGGGGTACAGAGCTTAGGATATATCCTAGGATTTCATTATTCAATGGTTTTAATAGTTAATAAATGTAAATGAATTTAATTGAAAATTGTAGGATTGTTTACTTTTGAGCACTTGCTAGTTTATTACTTCATTTCTGCATATTATCTACTATATATATTCACTGAAAGTTAGGCACATATATTTTGGTGGTTGCCTACTGGGATTCATATCAAACTCTTTTTGGGTCATTCTTTTTGACCCAAATAGATTATATGGTTGTAGGTATAAATAAGGGAAATCACCCTTCTTCATCAGGCACTTGATTGCTATTAGAGATGGAGTGCAAGGGACCAAGCTGAGCCTTGCGATGCTATTGGAGTTTACATTTTTTCTATACTTTGGTTTTAGTATTGTATTTCTAGCATTGTGACTTGTTTGGATTCTTTCATAGACACATGTGATATGAAACATTTTTATATGCTCCAGTTGTTATATTATTATCAGTTTTCTACTTTTTTACTTTGTTGTATGGTATTACTGCTTCTGCTAATATTTACTATTTATCTTTTACTATTTATACTCTACCAATGAGGGAATAGTTTACCCATTTTCACACTGTGGAATACGCTGCTAGTCGGTAGCCTCTGGCATTTGGGGAAATGTACTTTAGGTCATGTAACTAACCGGGTTCGGGGCACCTTTGGGCGGCACTCGGAACAGAGATGTTACAAAGTGGTATCAGAGCGGTTTTTCCTAATTTGTCTTACAATTTGGAGCCTATATATAGGGATAGGAAAGAATAGGTAGTTGGTAATATGATTTTCTAGGGAGTATCTAGCCCGTGTATAGGGAAAATCCAAGTTACCTCAAATATTGAGATTTTTCTAGTTTTGCAATTGTTATAGTTGATTTGATTTCACTGTTGGGTGACACACTTGTTTTTTTCTGTTGTGATTTATATCATTATGGTTCAATTTATGTTGTAACCCAATGAGATGAGGGTATTCCATCTCATGAATCATATAGGCACTTGATAGAGATCACATGTCATGCATTTTTTTCATTCCATTTAGGGTGCATTACTGATTACATGTTGTTGTGATAGATGTTGTACTAAATATGCATGCTGTTGTGATAGATTCCATGATATAATACCTACTATTTTTGATAGGGTATTGATATATATAAAGTTTCATTTGGATGGACACAAATCTTTGGTCCCTGAGGTGTTATGGGACCTCTTGGATAATGCTTTGGTGGATCATGTTTGAACTTTAATTGAATTTTGTCAAGTTATGATATGAATAAGGATTCCAAACTTTGATTCGCGGGAGTATGGGCTCTCACGGGTCATAATTTTTCATGCCTTGGTAAAAAAATTCTATTTTTAAGGGTTCTAGAGGAGTTTTAGAGTCCTAATTTCCAAAAACCCATACAACACGGCGTGTGTTGTTATGAACACATGCCACATGTTCTTCTATTCTGGAAGAAAAAACTTTTCTTAAGTATAGGCTGTGTACCGTATGTACACACTGTATATCCTTTGACCATGTGAATTACGGTGTGAGCAGAGACACAAGGTTAGAAAAACTTTTAGTAGAACATGCCATGTCTATATTGTACATATCGTGTTGTAAAGAACCATGTATCCAACTTTGTGACCAACAACATGGGTGGATGAAAATTAAGTTGTACACACCGCATATATCTTGTACATACCATGTAGTTATCAACTATGTATCTGGATGTGTGACCAATGACACGGGTGGATGAGACTTTTATTGGTACATGCCGTGCATAGGGTGAACACGCTGTGTAGTGTTACACTAGAAGAGAGCCGTGTAGTTCTATCTATGTAGAAGAACCTAGGTAGGGGGAAAAATTCAAGTACATGCTGTGTCTCAGGAGGAACACGTAGTGTGTAAGGGGTGTTACATGACTAGGATTGGCAGAGGTACATGCCATGTTAAAATATTAAGGGAACACGCCCTGTAGAGTTTATACACATAGTGTAACCCTATTTCGTAAAACTTGAATGCCTTCCTTATCCTGTTCCATTCTTGCACTTCTAAATTATTGTCCTTGATAATATTGAACTAAGGTGTGCACTTGACCTTGTAGAGCCATGCTTCCAAGATGTCATCCAGTTGTATTCTAGGTGTAGGGTGATGACCAAACACTAGAAATGGTAGATCAGGGACTACCAGCAGATCCTCCTGTTGGGTTCGTCTTGGCACTAGCAGTTATAACGAATGTAGGTGCCGATGCATAGTTTCATGAAGGCTTTAAGAGGATTATGCAGACTTTCCAAGGAGCACCACATCCTGCCCCCACTATGGAAGAGTTAATGTGAGTGTTCTAGCAGTATCATCCTCCCACTTTTCAGGGGATATAGGACCACATACTACATATTCATGGTTAGAGGCCACACTTTCTATCTTCGAGCATTTGAAGACGCCTCCAGAGAGGAGGGTGAAACTTGCGACGTACATGCTATGTGATTCCACCAAGAGATGGTGGGATGTTGTCTCACAGGTGGGATGCCATCGAGATTTGGTTTGGGAAGAGTTTCATAGGACCTTCTATGATTACTTCTACCCTAAGATGTTGAGAGCCGAACAAGCCTGAGATTTCATGCATTTGGAGTAGGGTGATCTTTTGGTGATGGATTACTCTTCTCATTTTATAGAGCTTCAATGCTTCGCACCTGTTCTGGGAGGTGATGAGTTATCTTTGGCTAGGATATTTGAGGATGGTATCTAGTATGACATTCGATCGTAGGTGAATGTCTTTAGGCTGACTTTGGAGATGGATATAGTAAACCAGACACTGATTGCTGAGCACAATCTAAGGGAGTTGGGAGCTACGAGATAGGGCAGTTCAGAATCTAGGGCTGGTACTCCTTCGTTTGATAGCAGGAAGTTATATAGGGAGCCTTCGTGTGGTGATTCCAGTAGTAGGGATGTATCTTTAGGTAGCTAGGTGATGTGATACCAGTTATGGAAGAGTGGGAACATGAGACCTCAGTTCCTGAGAGACCCATTTGAGTGCAGATATTGTGGAAAGATAGGTCAGCTTCAACGTTTTTTCCAGTTTTTTCTCACCAATAGCTAGTGAGAGGGGTTCTGTTATGATTCCACATTCAAGAGAAGGACCACCAGTTTCTACTTAGTTAGGGAACTGGATTTCATCAAGCCATTCAGGCCAAGGATGTGGTCATGGCCGGGTATCCAGACATCAAGTTTTCAATGACAGTAGGGTTGACCAACTTAGGGTATCCAGGAAGGGTCGTAGGTCCACGGTGCAAGTCAAACTTTTGTGATGGAGTAGGCCCAGCAGGAGTAGGATCCCAAACCCTCTACGGTTACAGGTATGATTCTAGTTGCCACAGTTTTATCTTATGATCTTTTTTATACAAGGGCTTCCCACAGTTTTATATTTTCTGCCATTGTGGAGAGCCTTTGTCTCTATATCTTTACTTATGAGGATGTTATGATTCTAAACAATCCGTTGGGGATTAGAACAGCTAGTGTACATTAGTGAAAGGAGTGAACTCTTGAGATTGGTGGGTGTCACTTCTTATGATACCTCTATGTCTTAGAGATGATAGGCTTTGATGTCATTCTTGGAATGGACTGGTTGATATCCTTCCAGGCCTTTGTTGACTATTATCACTACAGGGTGAGTTTCACATCACCAGAGGGCAGGTATTTTCTACACAAGGGAGAATAGGATGTCCAGGAAAGCAGAACTAGACCCCAGCATCATGGGTTGGGAGGAATTACAACACTGATTTCTTGTTTATATCTAGAAGACTAGGTTACTTCATAGATGAACTTTCCTCTAGTGGTGGATCATTTCAGGGATGTATTTCTAGACAAATTTTCTAGTTTACCTATAGAGAGAGATAGATTTATATATTGAGATTTTTCTAAGAGTGACACTGGTGTCCATTCCTCCTTATAAGATGGCTACACCAGAGTTACAAGAGATCAAGAAGCAGTCAGAGGAGTTGCAGGAAAAAGGGTTTCATCTGACCCAATACTTCTCCTTGGCGTCTGCCTGTCCTTTTTGCGAAGAAGATGGGCAGTACCATCAGAATTTTCATGGATTATTGGAATCTGAACTAGTTGATGGTCAAGATTCGATATCCATTTCGGAGGATTTCTAATCTATTTGTTAAGCTTTGAGGATCCCGATTGTTCTCAAAGATTTACTTGAGATGAGGTTATCATCATATTCCTATTTGACCATCAGATATACCTCTTACAACCTTTCGGAGTAGGTACGGTCTATAGGAGAATTTAGTTAGGTTGTTAGGTCTCATGAACGTGCCGACAGTTTTCATGGAATTGATGAACCGGGTGTTTCATCTTTGGATTATTTTATGGTAGTGTAGATGCCGAAAAAAAAGTCCGCAACTCCCAGAGGAGGTTTCAGAATGGCAAAGCGAAGTCATATTCGGAATCAAAGGCCTGGTCCGAAGGCCCAGGAAGAGGTGCACGAAATAAAGGAGGAATTGCGCGACATATTGTTGTGCGCACGAAGCATCCCAGGGATTCGCGTAATCGAGCCGCTGGTGCACGCAATTTTGCGCGCCCCGGTTCTGCACGGTGAGGCTTTGCGCATTGATGGTTCCTGCCGTGGAAACTTCCGCGCGCCGCCTGGATTCCGCGCCGGATGGGGCGTATAAATAGAAGGCGACCCCAGACGGTTTGGGGGTTGAGGAATTCAGATCAGCTCTCGGGCGCGCAATTCGAATCCCCCCGTGTGCAATATGACTTCCAGGTAATCCCCCTTTTCGTGCAACTTTGCCCTAGGGTTCGCCTTTGCGCGCAACTCCACTGGCTTCGGTGAATTTTCCTCCTCCTCCCATTTCTTCCCTTGCACGCGATCGTTGTACCTTCCACGCAATCCTCTTATACGCGCGCAATACCTTGTGCGCAATCCCCAATCCGTGCAATAATTTGGACCCATTGCGCGCCATCCTGGTGTTTTGAGTGCACGCCTTCCTTTTGGCGCAACACCTAGGACCCCTTTACCTTGACGCCCCTTGGCTGCCTTTCCGTGCCGGCACGTGATGTCTTCCCTGCCGAGCATGCGCGCCATGCGTTGTTTTCCCGTACGACCTTCCAGGCTCGTACGAAGTAACCTCAAGGTCCCTTGGGTGGTGTTTCCCGTTGTGTTGCTTTGCCTTATTCTTCTTCGCATAGGCACGCTAACGGCTATTGCTTCTTCGCATAGCCACGCTAACGCGGACCCCCCAGTGGTTCGCCCTGCGGCCCCCTTCACAACAGCCTTGCCGATGCCTTCCCTCCCACAAGGGGTAGAGGGCATTAGGCATGTAAGCCCTAGGGGTGTGAAGCGAACCTACCTCGTCCAAGCTGCAGGACGTTAAACTACTAAGCACCTCGTCCTTAACACATGACGTTAAACTGTTGTCCGACCCCGTGCTTCGCACGCAAGGTCCCCCCAGCTCGGACATTTTTTACGCCTCTCATCTCCACAGGAATGGACTCTTCCTCGCATGGAATGAGATCCTCCTTGTCGGAGTGGCGTTTGTCCGCGGGGGAAGGGCTGCCTCTGAGTGTAAGCCCCTAGCCTCTCTTACGGAAATTTGCACCCGTGCATCTTCGTACTTCCCCCCTGCCAAGGCCAGTGGAGTCCCTTTCCCACTTTGCTTTGTCGCACCACGGGCCTCCACCCTGGAGTAATCCCCGACACCCAGGGCCGCTAACCTGGCGTAAGCCCCTGTTTTCTCTTCGGGCTGCTAACCACGCGTAAACCCCTGTTTCCTCTTTGGGCCACTCAACGCGTAAGACCCATTCCGCTTCTCACAGACGCACCCTTCGCGACGTGATCGTCTGGTCCCTGCCACCTCTTGTTTCCCACACCGAGCATGACTCACGTGGGCTTAGAGTGCACATCGACCATGACATCCTCCTATGGGCCGCCTCAGAGCGTAAGCCCCATGCCAGCGAACTACGTGGACTTTGATCCGTGCTAACGCATGGTACGTAGGAAGCCTCCATGAGGTTCAAGACCACCACCTGGTCGTTCTGACCTCTCCACGTCGGTTCCCCAGCCACCATGGGCCGCCTCAGAGCGTAAGCCTCATATCCACCATGGTCCGTCTCAGAGCGTAATCCCCATATCCACCATGGGCTGCCTCAGAGCATAAGCCCCATATCCACCATGGTCCGCCTCAGAGCGTAAGCCCCATATCCACCATGGGCCGCCTCAGAGCGTAAGCCCCATATCCACCATGGGACGCCTCAGAGCGTAACCCCCATATCCACCTTGGTCCGCCTCAAAGCGTAACCCCCATATCCACCTTGGGCCACCTCAGAGCGTAAGCCCCATATCCCTCGTCCCGCATGACGTTAAACTGTATGCCCTCGTCCCGCATGACGTTAAACTGTATTCCCCCTCTTGGGCCATCTCAGAGAATAATCCCCATGCCTCACTCCATCATCCATCCTTATCCTTACCCGGGTCGCCACATCCCGGTGAGATCATGCCACTCCACCCCACTCCATAGTATCCGGGAAGCCGCCCACGTGCTGGCCCCAACATCGGTGTTCCCCCTAGGGGGTCCTTCAATCCGATCCACTCTCAGTGTTTTGATCAGTTTGATCTGTCTCCTCAAGACGTTAAACTCGTGGCATACCCCGTGTTAAACATGTGAAGTTGAGGAAAACCTCAAATGGTACACATTCCCCGTGTTCGATGTGGGATGCCTCGAGTTTCTGCGCCCTCGAGAAGCCCCGTGATAAGGGTCAGAAGGCAGACATGCCAATCCCCAGTGTCAAGACACGCCGAAAACACCCCAACGTGACCTTTCTCCTCACCGAAGGTTGCCTCCCCGACAAGACCCCTTGGAGCGTCTCGACGGAAGCAGCGTAATTAACTGGTGTCCATGCAGATATGGCACCAGGAATGAGCTTCACGAACCCATCTTAAATCTATGAGGGAGACTTGGATTAGGTGACGAGCTCCGAGGAGGAATCCACGGAAGGAAGAACCAACATTCCATCATCCCGGTTTCGATCAAGGAGAAGACGTCCCTGAATAAGGAATGAATGCCGCCTACCTTTGGAAAGTGGGAATGCGGGGCTGTGAGCCGCGCATCCTCCCATGCATGATGGACACGCGCACGCGCCCCGCCATAAAAGCGTCGGAAATAGAAAATGGTGAACCCGACATGAATCTCTTCTCCTCAATATGGGGACAGGTAGAATTCGGGATGTCAGAAGATCAGCCTGTCACTAGGTCTGGGCACCTATCACCGGAACGTGAAACCCGCCAGGGGTTGAGGTAGTTCGGATGTTGTGCACTCCGTTCCACAACGTTGTCAGTGTGGATCTCTCTCACCGACCATGGAAGATGGAACGATGCTGGGATATTGGTTGTCGATTTATTTTCCTATTAGTACTAATGGGTTCATCTCCCTGCTTCCAGGAATCAGATCACTGCATTCGGAGCTCGATCGCCACCTACCCACCGGCGCTGGGGCAGGGGCAGTACCGACACGGCTACCCCGTGTGGTCCCATCTTTTCCACAGTCATTCCGGCTTCGATTTCCGCGATTATCGGGCGCTCACGCCCCCTCTCCCCGTCAGAAATCATCTAGCGAAGGGTGATCCATGACTTGGTTCGTAGGTACGACGAGGAAGGGATCATCCCCACCAGGGGCCCGACCTGTTTGGTTCTAGAGGCGGTTGCGCCCCACTATCGTCTCCACCCCCGAGGGCCGCGCAGGGAGCCGCCGCTCCCCACTCCGATGTTCAACCGCTTCGGGAGCCTATCCCTGGAGCGCCTTGACACATCCTTCCCCTATGCCAATGAGATGGGGAATGTCCGGGTCCGCCCGATCAGAGACCCGTTCCAGGGGTTAATGGCAAGAACCCCCACCAAGCTACGTCGACATCATCGCCCAGCTCCCCAGGCTGAGGACCAGGTAATCATTGTGCCTGCACCACCGGATCCAACCCATCTGACCCGACACTAGCGTCGGGCGCGAGCGGAAGAGAATGCCCATCCTGGGGCACCAATCTCAGCAGCTACTGTGGCCCGAGCCACTACTGACGCCTGATACCAGATCCCTGCACACGTTGAGCAGGGGCAGTTACATGCCCGACTGGGGTCGAGGCCCCGACCTCCCTACTGGTAGGTTGGGTCGACTCTACCGGTCGCGGGCACAGACAATGGCCACCGTGGACCAATCCGCGGTAGTTCCACCCATCATGAAGGCTCATTCTGTGCCACTGATCTGGAAAGCCGAGGGCTTCTTCGCGATAGCCATGCTCCGGGTATGAATCCTTCCAGTGCCCGCTGCACTGGGTATGAGGTCACTCCTCCTGCCGTTGGCCACAAGTATGGAGCCGTGGCGTATCCAGTCGCTCACTCACATGGAGGTCCTCTCCATGTCCCTTTTGACATCTGTCCCGGTGCTTCCCGCACCCCGACCTTCAGTCCCCTCTGCCCCAGCACTATTGAGGCCAGGGGACTCCTTGATGGAAATCATCCTTACCCTGAGGAGCCACCCAGGGACAGGAAGGCGAGGTGTCGTCGCCGTAGGAGGAATGTGAGGGGAGTTCAGACGGAAATCATACTGGTCCGTTTCTTAGACTCTGAGGCGGAGTATGACTCGACGGTGGAACCTTCACCCCGACCTTCTAAGTCAAGGGCGGGAATGGGGATGCGGCGCATCAGTCTCGTACTCCCCGAATGCGAGATCCGTATGATTCCCTCCTCCCTCCGAAGGTACATCCAGGAGGACGAGGACTTGGCGTACCCCCAGGGGTAAAACCCGCAGTTATCGATGGCCTCCCCGGAAGCGCCTTCCACCTCAGTCAGGGAGTGTGGGGAACTTTTCTGGGGACCGATGGAAGAGTCGCAAGACGACACACCCTCGGAGAGCACCGACGCTGTGACAGGAGGCCCATTCGCTGGCCCATCCTATCGCGACGTGGCAGCCAGGGTACTGAAGCCCTTGGAGGACGACTTAGGGATCGACGGCCAATCGACATGTTCGCCGCATTCCACGCCGGCCAGCTCACCGGCCTGACGACCTGCCTCGACGCCGTTGCCAGCTCCCCATCCATTCTCGGTTGATGAGAAGGGGCAGCAAGGTCCGGATCCTGAACCAGAGTCATGGAGCTTCTGGACCATCCTCGCAGCGGGCCACTTCCCCGAGAAGTTTTGGCCGGTCGCAGGGTCGAATTTTGATATGCCAGAGGCGCTCACCCCGGGAGAGTTTGAATGTTTCCGCCAGACTCTTCGGTTGACTCACTACCGTCTTCTCCATCAGCTAGCGCCTTATCCCAGGAGTCAAGCACATCTCGAGGATATCGGTGAGCAGTGTCGTCGGGTCGACTTGGCAGCGCTCCCTGCGGTTCGGCACCCCGAGTCGCTGGGCCACCGCAGGGCCCTCCAGTAATAATGCGTTCAGAGTTTTCAAGTACTCCGCAAGGTTATAGAAAAAGCCACCCCCCACACACATCCGCGGATGGGGGAAGCACACTGCCCTTCTTTTTTGTGCGATCCGCCGACAACCCGATTCATCGGGCGGCCCTGTGGGAATGTCGCCAAAGGTAGTGGCGGTCAACATGGCTGACCTTTCAGATGAGGGACACAGTGTGGATCTCCTCGATGGGGACTCACCCCCTGAGTAAAATCCACCACTAGACCCATCTGGGAGGATCACTCGCCACCAGAGGAGCCTCCTAGGTCTCCCAACGCCCACTGAGGCACTAACGGTGAGCCGAAACAACGACAAGGGTAAAGAGAATATCGGGGCTATCAAGCCTGCCGACCCATCTGCCTCGGTGCAGAAGGCAGAGGAAGACTCCGAGATGGTCACGCTACGCCAGCAGATTTCTAAGCAAAAGAGGCTGGTTGATGAGCTCTTGGATGAACGCATCGCAGAGCGGCGACTTGACTATGGTAATCCCAGGTCAGGACAGCAGGGGCAGGAGCACCTACCCCTTGTCGAGATTCCCCCAGGAAACCGCAACCATGTCGTGTTCGCCGATAGGGGAGAGGCCAGCGCCCATGGAAAGAGGGCGCGATACGTCTCACCGAACCCTCTCGAGCGGCGGAATCACCTTGGGGACCATGCTTGGTTTCCTCCCGCTGCCCCGAGAGTCGCTCCACCAGCCGCCCCGCGAGCTGTTGAGCTTGACTAACAGATTGGAGAGCCCGACAATGCTCTTGTGGTTAGAGATCCCCGTCAGGACAGGAATCCGTGTCCAAACGATCTGATGGAAGTACTCATCACCCGCTTGGAGGCCCTGGAAACTCAGCAGGTGGAAATTCCACCGGACGACAAGCCATACCCATCATGGGTGGATGATATGCCGGCCCCGCCGGGATTTGGGAACCCCACTTTCACCCCCTTTAACGGGACATGAGATCCTACACAACACCTGGCCCACTTCAACTCGAGGTGCGGGCCTATGTTTCGGACTCCAGCGCAGCAGGAAGCTGCCAAGCTTCGTTGCTTCATCCAGACGCTGGAAGGACCAGCCTTCATCTGGTACAGCCAGCTCCCTGTTGGATCTATGGCTAGCTGGGAGGACCTTCGCCGGAAATTCCTCTACCAGTTCAGTTCCACAACCCGGAAGACGAACATTGCAGACCTCTTCAGGTGAAAACAGAGGCCCGATGAGCAGGTCGCGGACTTCGTCGCCTGGTGGAAGGGGCTCACGTACTCCCTTGACATGCTACTAACTTAGGAGAAATTACTGACGATGTGTGTAGGGAATGTCAAGGTAGAGATGGTTCCTTCTCTGATCACTCAGAATTACCCTGGGGGGTTTCGGGATTTCTCAGACAAGGCTCAACGCCTCGAAGAAGCCCTGCAACAGGCCAGTCAGGCACGTCCGCTGCCTCCTGTAATCCCTGCAAGGAGAGCCTCCAGGGCCGAGCTAGCTGCCGTAGCCCAGATAGAGGCTCCCAGACAGCTGGATTTGCTACCAGTAAGGCCAGCTCAATAGCCCCATAGGGTTCCACCCCCACGGGCATATCCTTCGGCCTAGCAACGACTGCCTCAAAATCGGTAGGCGCCTCCGCGTAACGCGCCGCCACCACCCAGGCGAGATAATCAGGCTCCACCTCCTCAACATGCTCCTCCGGCCCCTGGCCATGGTAAGCCTCCAAGATCCCCCTTCCTAGACATAAGGAATCAGACTTACTCGTTTGACGAGGCCCAGGTCCCCGACTATTTCCGTAGTGCCTTGGAGAAGAAGATCGTGCGGCTGCCTGAGTGTCGGAAGCCAGAAGAGGCGCGTCTCACTGATCACCCTAACTACTGCCCTTATCACCGGATCCTGGGGCACACCATCTAGCGATGCTATGTGTTCAAGGACTGGCTCCAAGACCAGATTGATAAAAACATAGTCAGGTTGGGCCCAGCCCCGGCACAAGTGACAGGTGTCTTCGTGAGATCAGATGGAAGCAGCGGTAACGAGGATGAGTGGCAGTAGGTTTCTGACCATGGGTCCCGGAAGTATAACTACTGGATGGCCCGCAAGACGGTTTCCTGTGCCCATGGCATCATCCGTGCCTGCCTAAGTCAGCCAGAGCCCTCATAATCTGCGAGCGCCGCTTTGGCATCATCATCCCAGCCTACCTCTTCCCAGAAGAGCAAGCGGCAGCGTAAGAAGAAAGAACACGCCCTGCCAGTGCCGTCATCTTCTCGCACACTTGGCGATTTTATGCCCCCAAAGATGGGGATACCTACGAGACTCTGTCCGGTAGTGGATGACTCCTCGAGTGAATTCCCGGGGTACGCTTCGATTAACACCGTAGAGTTGGTAAATCCCTTTTTGGATCCTGATGATGGGGAATGCCAGGTGGACTTCCCCAATGTCCCCAGCCGTCGCCAATGTTGGCGGAGCCGTGGCTATGTGAATCGCCGGTGCACGGTAGTCGTCACCTCCATCCAGGACGTACACGCTACTGAGACCAGGCAGCATGCTCGATACAGAGATCAGCGCACAAGGTCCCCTCACCCAGTGTCGATAGGTCTGCCTCCACCACCGTTTGTGTTGCTGGATCAGGCGGGACCACCTCGTCCGTGTCACAGCCAGCCCTGCCCTGCCGCCAGCCGGCTACAGCCTTCCTGTCCTAACGTGACAACCACCTCCCGAGCTTCAACTAGTCAACGACGAGACATTCCTAGTACCAGTCAGTCACTGATCCCACCGGCGGGGCCCGTCATGCCTCCAATCGCAGAGCAGCCTCCTGTAAGTAGAAGATCGTGTTTGGCTTGAAAGTATGATGTTATGAAGCACCTAGACAACATTCCGGGAAGGCTTTCTATCCTTGAGGCCCTTCTATTGTCGTCGGAAATGCGCGAGGCACTCGCTGAGGCTCTAAGGATCCCCCTCCAGTTTGAGACGGAGGTGGAGGCCGCAGAAGCCTTCCACACCGAGGTGATTGAGGATGCCGAATGTTAGGCGGTCATCTCGTTTTCCGGTGAAGATGAAGACCCTCCCATACAGGGGCACATTCGCCCACTGTACGTCACCGGCCAGTTCAATGGCATGGAAGTTCGCCACTGTCTTGTTGACACGGGTTCCGAGATTAACTTCATCCCAACTCGGACGCTGCGGAAACTGGGGTTATTTGAGGATGATTTAACTCCCTCTGACCTCAGGATCCAGGGGTATGACAGGACCGAGAAAACTCCGCTTGGAAAGATTCTTCTGAAGACCCAGTTTGACGGCCTGATTGCCAATACCGAATTCATGGTTGTCTCTCAGAACACTGCCTACAACGCATTTATGGGCAGGTCGTGGATCTACCTTCACGCAGCGGTCCCCTCCTCGTATCACCAGTGCCTCAAATACTCCCTTAAGGGTCGAGTGGGCGTGCTCCAAGGAGATGAGTCTCCTTTTTCCTCTTGTGAAGCCCTTTATCTAGACGCTGGCTACTACAAGAGCAAGGACAAGCAGATCCTGGCAGGTGAGGTCGAGCCCGCCACTGTTGTGAGTGGTCCTTGGGCCGGATTGGACAACGCATATGTCCTCCCAATCCATCGGTTGGAGGCTAGGAACCCCGACATGGGACAATTCTTTGTTATTTCGGGTACCAGAGGAAGGCATATTTCCGGGTCCAAGCGACAGGGGGAAATCACCTCGTACTCTTACACCAGCCGGGCTCAGGTGATCCCTGAACCTCCTACCCCTGTACGATATCGGGATGTTGGGCTCATGGAAACAAAAGTACGTCATACGTGTCTGTTTTTCCGGGCCGGAATCGCTCGGCTCAAGCCAACGCACCACCACTTCTTTGATGTCATAAAGCGTGGCCCCTTGGGCTGAAGGCCGGATGGGATTGGATCAACCGCCTTTGTCGCCATGGTCTCCACAGTACATGGGTCCCTTGACGTGGCAACCTCTGCCGCCCAAGCCGGCACCAGCTTCCCATTAGGTTCTGGAAGCCCTGAAACAGACCCCCCCATGGATGAAACTTCCACAAGCAGAGATGAGGACATGGAAGATGCTCCTTCTACCTTCGAGGAGGGCTTCCCCGCCACGGTCGACGAGTTAGTGTAGGTGAACCTCGGTAGCGAGGCGGACCCGAGACCCACACTGGTCAGCGCCGCTATGCCTCCCGAGGAACGACAACAGTACGTGGACTTCCTCAGATGGCACCGTGATGTGTTCGCATGGATTTATGACGAGATTCCGGGACTAGATCCCGAGGTAGCCGTCCACCGCCTTGGCCTTCCAGCAAACCATCGCAGGTTCAAGCAGCCTCCCAGAAAGATGCACCCCTCTCACGGTGACATGGTTGAGGCTGAAGTTGATAAGCTCATCAAGGACAACTTCGTAAAAGAGGTCCAGTACCCCAGGTGGCTAGCCAACATTGTTCTGATCAGAAAGAAGAATGGGCAGATCAGGGTCTGTATCGACTTCCGCAATCTCAATCACCACTGTCCGAAGGATGACTTTCCCCTTCCCGTGATAGAGCTGTTGATCGATGCCACGGCCGGGTTCCAAGCCCTTTACTTCATGGATGGGTACTCCGGGTACAACCAGATCCAGATGGCCCCTGAGGATGAAGAGTTCACTGCATTCAGGGCCCCACAGGGTACTTTCTGCTACCAGGTTATGCCCTTCGGCCTGAAGAATGCAGGTGCCACCTATCAACGGGCCATGCACCGCATATTCAAGCCGATTCTCGGGACGCTGGTGAAGTGTTACGTGGATGATCTGGTGGTTAAATCTCATCAGCGCCAGGACCATCTCAAAGACCTTGAGAAAGTGTTCGGCTTCCTCCGTTCTCTCCACCTAAAGATGAACCCACTGAAGTGTGCCTTCGCGGTCACCTCCCGAAAGTTTCTTGGCTTCATTGTTAGGTATCGAGGCATCGAGATCGACCCAAACAAGATCAAGTACATCAGTAAAATTCCTCCCCTGAGTAATATTCGGGATCTGAGAGGCCTTCAAGGCTACTTAGCCTATATACACCGTTTCATTGCGAATCTGGCCAGCAAGTGTAAGCCCTTTTCCCGGCTCATGAAGAAGGGCGCCGCCTACGAATGGGACAAAGGGTGTCAGATCGCTTTTGAGGAAATCAAGCAGTATCTTCTTCACCCTCTGGTCTTGATGCCACCCGTTTCTGGAAAGCCGCTGGTCCTTTACGTGACCGCCCTGGAGCGATCCCTCGGCGCACTTCTCACCCATAAGAACAATGAGGGAACAGAGAATAGCCTATACTACCTCATCCGCATGCTCCTCGACGCGGAAATTAAATATTCCCCCATCGAGAAGAGATGCCTGGCACTCGTATTTGCCATGCAGAAATTGAGGCACTACTTACAACACCATGAGGTACAGATGGTCTCTCGAGTAGACCCATTGAAATATATCCTGAATCGACCTATGTTGACCGGCCGATTGGCGTGCTGGGCGGTGATCCTCCAGTAGTTCGACATCAGGTTCGTACCTCAGAAGGCCGTCAAAGGGCAGGCGTTGACAGACTTCCTAGCTTCCCACCCCACCTCCACGGACCAACCACTGGATCTGGGCTTTCCTGATGAGGCAATCCTCTCAGTCAATCACGCCATCCCATGCTGGCAGATTCACTTTGACGGTGCCTCCCGGAGCCCCACCGGTAGAAGGCTCAACGATCCTAGGCTTAACAGAGTGGGCCTAGGTATCGTCTTCATCACTCCGGAGCAAGCCGTTCTGCCGTATTCATTTCTATTGTCAGAAGGCTTCACCAACAATGAGCCAGAGTATCATTCCCTCATTACTAGCCTTGAGTTTTCTCTCGAGATTGACGTACCCCATCTGTATGTGAAGGGGGACTCTGAGCTAGTCATCAAGAAGGTCAATGGTGGCTATGCTGTCAGGAAGCCGGAACTTGTACCATTGCTGGAGTGCACCCTCCGTCTAATGGCTAAGTTCCCCTCCCGACCAGAGGTCATTCACATTCCCCGGTCGTAGAACAGTCGAGCAGATGCTTTGGCCAGCCTGGCCGCATCACTTGCGGAGCCCGAACAGGATGACCTAATCGTCCACATGGCGCACCGTAGAGTCATTGCTCCTGTTATCCCGGGGGGTGATCGTGGCCCGTGAGTTAACCATCTCACCACTGGTGCCCCTATGTCAGGGTCCCCGGGGGCTTTAGGTGCGGTAATCGGGACAGTTCCTGACTGGAGGACGCCCTTGGTTGAGTGTCTCCATCACGGAAATCTTCCACCGGACCGAGCCGAGCGAGAACGAATCCAACGCCGCGCGCCGCATTTCACCCTTCAGAGTGGTCCCAGCCTTGAGCAGCTCCTTTACAGGCATAGATTTGATGGTGTTCTCCTCCGTTTTCTTCAAGGAGTCGAGATCCCACAGGTCATGCAAGAAGTGCATGCTGGTTCCTATGGCGCTCACCAGGCCGGGTCGAAGTTGTCCCACCAGATTCGGAGGCTGGGATACTTTTGGCCCTCCATGATCCACAACTGCATTGAGTATGCCAAGAGGTGTCATGCGTGCCAAGTTCATGCTAACTTTGTGCATCGGCCACCAGAGCCTCTCCATACTACCAAGTATTCTTGGACCTTTATAGTCTGGGGGTTGGATGTCGTGGGGCCTTACCCACCGGCGACGGCCCGCCAGTGCCAGTTCATCTTAACCGCTACGGATTTCTTCTCGATGTGTGTGGAGGCCATCCCGCTCAGGGAAGTCAAGGCCTGTTCTATCACTGACTTTGTGAGCTCCAATATCATCTATCGGTTTGTAGTACCTCATGCTATCCTCACGGATAACGGAACCAACTTCCGAGCAGCCGAGCTGAAGAAATTGTACGCAAGTACAAAATTCGCTCTAACCACACCTCCTGCTATCATGCACAGGCGAATGGATAGATCAAGGTGTTTAAAAAAACCCTCTCTAACATTCTGAAAAAGATGGTTGGTCAGAACAAGAAAAGTTGGCCGAACAAGCTCCCCAACGCCCTCTGGGCTTATAGGATGACGACTCGTAACTCCACCCAGGTGACTTCGTATTCCCTGGTGTATGGAGCTGAGGCCGTCCTTCCCATCAAGATCTAGTTTCCCTCATTACGCACGACATTCTAATACCAGCAAGTGCCAGATAGAGTTTCTGAAATCCGTCTAGCCGAATTGGAAGCGCTGGATGAAAGTAGGATTCACGCTTTACATAACTTGGAGAGGCATCAGAGTAGGATGGCTCGAGCTTTCAATAATAAGGCTCACCTCCGCTCCTTCTTGTAAGGTGACCTGGTACTGGCTCTCAAAGCGCCAATGATCCCCGGTAGGAAACCACCCAAGTTGGAGCCTAAATGGGAGGGGCCTTTTATTGTCCATAAGGTCTATCCCAATGGTGCATATTCCCTGGCGACTATGGATGGTGAGCGCGTAACTCCTCCCACCAACGCCAGGTTCCTCAAGCAGTACTTTTCCGAGGCCTTTTCTAGGTCCAGTATGACCTTAAACTGTATGGTCCAACATGACCTTAAACTGTATGGTCCTGCATGACCTTAAACTGAACCCGGTCCAGCATGACCTTAAACCGCATTTTTCCCTACATCTGGGCTCCTTGGTCCGAGTTCTAAGACCTAAAACTAAGATCCTTATTTCGTCCATCATGACGTTAAACTTCCTTTCAAGAACTACGTGTGGCTTGATTCCCATCCTTATGGGATACGTAGGACGGCCTGAACACCTAGATGTCAGGTCCAGCCCCATCTCTTATGAGATCCCATGATCTCCCGGTTGCCAGGGTGTTTGGCATTACGCCCCCCTTTTTCCCGAGGATCCTCCATCTTTTGGCCACTCTCAGACTGATCCCTTTGACCCTTCCTAGTGGTCTGCTAATGTGTTTAGAGTACTCTGGTCTAGGACTGGGAGTATCAGATTCGACTTAGGCAAGTTCCATCCACTTTCCAAGCTTCGTGTTCCCCTTCATTCGGGCCCCCATCATCCTTCACACCCAGAGGGACCCCCAAGAACGGTCTAGATACAACACCTAAGGGCTCTCCTACCATCACGGGCCAACGCCCCCGAGGGTTTTGGGTGACAAATTGATACAAATCCCGTGTTGCGAATATGGTCAGTAGTTGATGCTCATTTGTTTTTCCCTGCTTCCAGGCCAACACGATATGGATGCTGTGTTGCGAACGTGGCCAGCAGTAATCCTCAGTCGTCACGCCGGCTTCCCCAGGCCCTGAATGTTGGTTGCATGATTCACATTATGTTTCACCCCCACCATGTCAAGGTGGAATCTCGACACTCCTTGTACTAACCCTCAGTACACCCCCGCACATCAGACAGACCGAGCTGTGTAACGGTGTCTCTCAGAGCTCCCTCGATCTGAGAACTAGAGTATTTGCTTGGGTTTCTTCTCTATAGGTTGCGTTCAGCTTGACCCTTATCCCCATGGGGAGCGAGGAGTCGCCCAGACATTGCGTGTCGGGCCCAGCATAGCTGGGAGCTAGCATCTCCTGCCCCTCCCTGATTGTTGAACCCTCGTCGGCCCCTTTGGCCCGAGGCTCCTCTCTCGGAACCGCGTGCGATGATGGTATGAGATTACGCCCTCACCCGCATTAGGTATGCTGTATCGTATCGCGCATGTTCTTGTCGGTCCAAACCTTACGACCTTAAACTATGCTATCGGTCCAAACCTTATGACCTTAAACTGTGCTGTTGGTCCAAACCTTATGACCTTAAACTGTGCTAACGGTCCAAACCTTATGACCTTAAACTATGCTGTTGGTCCAAACCTTATGACCTTAAACTGTGCTGACGGTCCAAACCTTATGACCTTAAACTGTACTGTTGGTCCAAACCTTACGACCTTAAACTGTGCTGGCGGTCCAAACCACACGACCTTAAATTGTGATGTCGGTCCAAACCATACGACCTTAAACAGTGCTGTTGGTCCAAACCATACGACCTTAAATTGTGTTGCTGGTCCAAACCATACGACCGTAAACTGTGATGATATCGTCCTGGCCACACGATGAAAAATGGCACTGCATTGTGATGACCTCTCCATGGGGGACATCATGCCAGGTATTGGTCGATTACCATGCCTCTTGTCAATGCCTGTTATGGCTTGATTATTGTGGAGATGCCAGGAATTTCTACCCTAGTCCAGTCGCCCCACAAAAGAAAAACCATTTACCTTAAAGAACAAACAAGACATATCAAATGCCGCTTCTTTTGGTGCGAGGGCTAGACACGCACGACTCCTTCATCCAGCATGACGTTAAACTTCCTTTCAAGAACTACTTATGGCTTGATTCTCATCTTTATGAGATACGTAGGAGTGCCTGGGAACTTCCCCGCAGGCCCAGCCTAACTTTGCGTGTTCGGCCTCTCGGCCTAGACGCGTCCCCTGGAGCACATAGTAAGCAGGGCTTTTCCCCACACTCACATTGGGTTTTGCAACCGCTTTACCGTGTGTCTCCCATTCCCCTTATCCTTTGGTCCTAGTTCTAAGACCTAAAACTAAGATCCTTTTCTCAGATTTCCGCGACTCGGTCTCTCTTGTGGGATTGTACGGTGTGGTGTGGGATTATGTCCTCATTCACGTCGGGTTACTCGTCGTGCCGTTCCTGTCCCCAGATGAGATGTGTCCCCCGTCCCACACAATGTTAAACTGTATTTCGTCCAGCATGACGTTAAACTGCCTTTCAAGAACTACGTACGGCTTGATTCTCATCCTAATGAGATACGTAGGAACGCCCGAACATTTCGTCTTGGGTCCAGCCCCAGGGATTACCAAACCCCGTCCCTCCTTATTGTCGGCCCCTCGGCCTGACTTCGCGGGAAGTGGTGTAATCATGACATCCACCCCGAATAAGTTCGGGATGCCCCATAGTAGTAATGGGAAGCGGCAGTTCTCTCGCCAGAGAGGTCCTTCCTGAAAATTGGGACGACCCATGACCAGGTTGGTACGTCCGCCTAATACGCCTCCGCCACGGTGGCACAATTTCTGGAGTGTTGGACTCTGTTCGAACAAACCATCACTCCACCTTCCACGCTTTGCATGACCAATTTATTCAGATCCTCGTTCTCTTTCATGTTTGACGGGACCCCCTAACAGTATGGATGACAGACCTATGGTCCGCCTACTGTCCTGGGACAACGTTCCGGAGGACTGGTCATGTTTGACGGGACCCCCTAACAGTATGGGTGACAGAATTTGGTCCTCCTGCTGCCAAAATATGGATGATAGACCTTTGGTCTGCCTATTGTAGCAACATGGATGATAGACCTATAGTCCGCCTGCTGTCCTGTGCCAACGTTCCGGGAAACTGACCGGCGATATTTGAGTTAGGCCCCATGTTGCGAACATGGTCAGCGGTCAGCCCTCATTTATTGTCCCCACTCCAGGCCAACATGATATGGATGCTATGTTTCTGTCATGGTTAATAGTTATCCTCTATCATCGTGACCCACAGTGTTCCGAATTCGGGTAGCGTGATTCACCTTTTCTTTCCATCTCCCTATGTTTGGATGGATTTCAATGCCCCCGACATTGCCCAACTCATGTGTCAGAGCACATTGGGAAGGTGATATATCAATCAGTCTGAGGTCTTCTCCTCATAAATCCAGGCCCAATTTCGGATTCTTGAGTGTTGGTCAATGCCCCATAGTTGGATGAGATGATGACCCGAGTATCCTTTGCTTCTCGCGTTGGGAGAGACCCACAAGAGCTTAGTGATGGGTTGTTAGTCATTTTGGAATTATGGTTGAGCATACTAAACCAAGATAAATGGATTTGGTCATGTATTGGATTGAGATGGTGAGCAGTACAAGAAAGAGGTTCATGAGATGGCCAAAACAAAGCCCTTAAGGATGGGTGTGCTAAATCGACCTTTCCAGCGCTGCTACCCTTTGGCTGGTAGCCTCCAGGACCACTTCTCGCTCCTCGAAGACTCTCTCCTCGTCAGTCGCCATAGAGCGCAGCTTGTCAATCCTAGCTTGTGCCTACGCCCACTCGGTTCGAAGTCCGGTCATCTGGTGACTCGCCTCCATCAGTTGTTCCTGTGCGTCAGCCAGCTGGGCCGCCAGTTGCTCCACAAGCTCAGAGCATGTTGCGATGAAGGCCTCCTTATCTGCCGCCTGCCCTTTGAGGTGCCAGACCTCCTGCTCCACCCTCAGCAACACTTGGGTGCTCACTGATCTTTCCTGACACTGGGCAACGTCGGCACACCGGCTGCTCTCGCGTATCTTCTCGGCCTTGTAATCACGGACCATCAGATGAAGGCTCTGAGCGTCAGCCCCTCCAGTGCACAGGAAGCATAGCCAGGTTTGGAGTGATCCCATCCGCCTCAGCCAATCCGACTGGGGCTATCTGAGAAAGCGTCGGATACACTTCCACCCTTTGCGCCGTGTCATCCGGCTCTCCTCAGCTGCCTCTGAGTCCGAGTTATCTACCTCCTCGAGGTCAGCGGGTCGGTATGTAGGGAGGGAAGCCAGCAGATCGGCAGCAGGATCTTCCCCAGGGATGTCTTCATGAGGAATAGGATCCTCGATGTTCGAGCAAACTTCCTCTCTCGCCCCAGCATCAACGGTGCCCCCGACAGCTTCCGACCCCGCTTCAGGAACAGCGCTACCGACGTCCACTATCCCCTGCTCACCAGTTTCTAGGGTTGACTCAGTGCGGGGATCATGTTCTGAATGAGTTGGTATGTCCGCCACTGGTCCGCTCACGGACGGCCCGGGCTCCGCAGCCTGATGAGCCTCTAATGTTGAGATCACTACGCAAGGCGTACATTTATTAGTGGGGATCTTTTGATAACAAGCGCCAGTAGTGAAGCGTGAGACTTACATGAGTCCAGAGCGTCGGTCTCCTGTGTTCCGTCCGCTGCAGGAGCCGCCATGATGGGAGACCCCTATGCGCTTGTTAGTTCAATGATGGGTGTCAGATCCCCATCATGTCCCACCAGTTCCTCTCCTCCCTCCTCTTGTGGGGACGCTCGTCCAACACTCAGCCATTCCTGAGTAAGGCAGAGAGACGGTTTAGAAATTCGAGAGAAGAATGGATGAAGAAGGAAAGTGAATGAAGAGACAAACCTCGAGTATCTAGATTATGTCGAGATCAGAGCCGAAAATCTCGCCGCTCTCTCGGAGACTCCCCTGGTAGGTTTCCCCTTGCGACCCCTCATCTTCGAGTTCTCCTTCTTCTTCATCTTCTCCTTCACCTTCATCTTCTCCGGTCTCCTCCTCCTCTGACTCCTCGTCGCTGTTTCCTTCTCCCGACATCACTTCCGAATCATGCTCCTAGCTGAGCATCACTTTCACTAGGAAAGGTGGCTCTGCACGCAGACCCATTTGGCACACGTATGTGTCCATGGCCATCAGGTAAGCATGCCGCCGATAGAAATTTACCCGGTCGGTAACTCGAACGAGCCCAACCTCTGGCAATTAGATCCCGTTTTGCATGATCTTCTGCCAGACGACTTCGACGCTCAGCGATTGCCGCAGGGTCATCCAGGCCGACCACAATGCCGGGAAAATTGCATCTTGGGAAGGTTCGAGAAGGTATCTTATCTATTTCCTGGGCAGTTCCCTAGCCGCCTCATGTGACCCCCCTATGGGTAACGAGGTCACGGCGGCGCTGCGTGATGTTTCTGCTGCTGAAGTCCCAGCCTGCGCAGGCCTCGTTGCCTGACACACCCCTAGTTACCCTCTTCCTGAAGCCCCTTGCCTTCTCCCCCATCGCCTGGTTTCCGCACGAGTAACCTCGAGTTGCCGGACTCACTTGCGTAAAATCCCCTTAGGGTACGCGATGGTCCAGTGTTTGACATAGTCGGTTGCTAAGCCAGCATCAACCCCGGTGGGAGGAAGAGTAATGACTTCGCCAGAGCCGAAAGTGGTAAACATAAACCACATCTGGCGTAGAATGCAGGGATTCTTCTCCTTCCAGACAGCCGTGAATACCTTCTTCGGCATTCGTTGAAGTCACCCGAACTGCCTGGCGAATCGGGATGGCACGTAAGGCTCACAGATCACCTTCCCGTCGATCCGAGCCACGAGCACCCCGCCCCGAATGCTCTGGAAATATTCCTGTTGTTCCAGAGAGCCTCGACCATTGTCCACTATCTAGCCGACCAGGGTGGGGAACGGGCTAAAGTGGAAGTTGGTATGGTTGCCTATGTGGATCCTCACACCCTCCTCATTGAGCATCATCAACGCCACCCCTACTATGTTCAACAAGGACAGTCGCAGGCCATTGCCCAGAGGATGGATGACATTTGGGAAAGTATACCCGCCGAGGTTAGCCACCACCCAGCCGTGGAAGATCTGGAAGGGGCCACATACTCTCCGAGGCGACCCCCTCATGAGATGCGCCCCAGGATGGCATACAGCTTAGCCAGTACAGGGACACCCAAGTTGAACCGTTTGTTGGCGGCCATGGTGCCCGCCATCACCAGTGTTGCTGGACGGACGCCCATCCTCGCGTCCTGCACCGGTAGGAGCCAACCACTCAGGAAGACGGCAAGGAACCCGACATACCATACATTCAGGTCCCGGGCCCCGATGACGCGATATCCCCATGATTGGTATTGCCCCACCTCCAGGGTCCTCCAGTATGACCCATCCCTGCTCCTCTGAGCCACGGTTGGGAACCGTTTGCCCCATCCCGGCATCTTGACGGCCGGGTCCTTCTCAAGGAACAGGCTAAACAAGCCCTTGTAGGCGATGTCCTTCAGGAAGTCCTTGACCCCCATCCTCTCTTTGGCCAGCTCCAGCAGGTGCCATGTCAGCATAGGCGTCCGTGACCTGTCTTCCCATGTGTTCTTTGGTGGAACGAATTCGTCATATTGGTAGCCCTCCAGTGGGATACCCCCGATGCAGTGAACGTCCCAGAGGCTGATGCCAACTTCCCCCTGATGAAGGTGGAATATATTGGTGTCAGGAGACCACCGGGTGAAGAGCTCCGGCCCGAGCTCAGTTTGACGGTGGAAGTGGAACTGCGACGTCCATACCGCCTCGAACAGGCCAATATATCGCAGTTCATCCCCGAACTTGTTGCAGGTATGGTGAACCCAGAATGCCCAGGCCCATTCAATGGTGAAGTTGCCCCCGGACCGCAGGTCCCAATCCTTCAGCCATCCCTTCGCGTCATCCGTGACGCTCTGACAGAACGTGCTCGCATAGAGGGATGGAGAATTCTCTACGACAGGCTCATCCCCAGTAATGATCCTGGTCCTCGGGTTCAGAACATATACATCCATATGTATGGTTTACCTGGCAGGACAGCCATTGTTGGTGATGTTGTAGTGAGGAAGCTCGTCCTCCCGGGTCACCCAAGACCGCGGTGTGTCCACCTCGAAGTCCGGTAGGGGCACCTCCTCCAGAATGCCAAAATTCCAGAGCGGGAGGGTGTCAGACAGCGGATACGTCTTCTGGGCTGGGGTCAGCAGATTAAACAAGGTTATGTTATTGGAAACGATCACATTGGCACCATAAACCTCCTCGTTCTCCGCCATTTTGGTTTTACGGGTGGCGGCTTCCCCCTCATCAATTCGGTTTGCGGCCATCTCGAATATTTCAGGAGTTGCGCGAAACCAGGATGTAGTGCACGGAATCGGAGAGTGATGCGCGAAATCTGAAGTGGCAGTGTGAAATACTTGACTTGAGCACGCATTCGGCGGACTAAGCGCGGAAGATCCCGAGTAGGCGCGCAAGGACGACCAAAATTCGGAAGGAATTCCGCACTGCCAAAGCATTTTTATGCGCAGCCGCGGGAGAAATTTTGTGCACGAGATCTATAATCCTATCACGCGGAAAAGCAGTGGTACGGATCTGGGACCCAACTCCCCATTTTATAGGTGAGTCCAGGGTTTCAGTCCACATAGAAAGAAAATTCCGCGCCGATCTGTCATTTTGCGCGCCACGTGGGTTGTTCGTGCACTAAGCGCCTTGGACTGGATCTGCTTCAGTGTTTCCCTCAGAATCCGATCGTTGCGACCCCTCACCAATCTAATTCCGAGGGGGGGCATTTTTAGACGACGAAAAAAAGTCCACAACTCCCAGAGGAAGTTTCAGAATGGCAAAGCGAAGTCATATTCGGAATCAGAGGCTCGGTCCAAAGGCCCGGGAAGAGGTACGCAAAATAAAGGAGGACTTGCGTGAAATAGTGTTGTGCGCACAAAGCATCCCCGAGATTCGCGTAATCGAGCCACTGGTGCGCGCAATTTTGCACACCCCGGTTCCGCGCGGTGAGGCTTTGCGTGCCGACAGTTCCCGCCGCGGAAACTTCCGCGCACCGCCTGGATTCCGTGCCAGCTGGGGACTATAAATAGAAGGTGACCCCAGACGGTTTGGGGGTTGAGGAATTCGGATCAGCTCTCGGGCGCGCAATTCGACTCCTCCCGTGTGCAATATGACTTCCAGTTAATCCCCCTTTTCGCGCAACTTTTCCCCGGGGTTCGTCTTTTCGCGCAACTCCACCAGCTTCGGTGAATTTTCTTCCTCCTCCCGTTGCTTCCCTTGCGCGTGATCGTTGTCCCTTGCATGCAATCCTCTTCTATGCGTGCAATACCTTGCACGCAATCCCCAATCCGCGCAATACTTTGGCCCCATTGCGCGCTATCCCGTTGTTTTGCGCGCACGCCTTCCTTTTGTGCGCAACACCCAGGACCCCTTTACCTTGACGCCCCTTGGCTGTCTTTCCGCGCCGGCAGGTGATGTCTTCCCTGCCGGGCATGCACGCCATGCGTTGCTTTCCCGTAAGACCTTCTAGGTTCGTACAAAGTAACCTCAAGGTCCCTTGGTCGGTGTTTCCCGTTGCGTTGCTTTGCCTTATGCTTCTTCGCATAGGCACACTAACGGCTATTGCTTCTTCGCATAGCCACGCTAACGTGGACCCCCCAGTGGTTCGCCCTGCGGCCCCCCTTCACAATGGCCTTGTCGATGCCTTCCCTCCCACAAGGGGTAGAGGGCATTGGGCATGTAATCCCTAGGGGTGTGGAGAAAACCCACCTCGTCCAAGCTGCAAGACGTTAAACTGCTAATCACCTCGTCCTTAACACATGACGTTAAACTGTGGTCCGACCCCGTGCTTCGCACGCAGGGTCCCCCCAGCTCGGGCATTTTTTACGCCTCTCTTCTCCACGGGAATGGACTCTTCCTCGCATGGAATGAGATCCTCCTTGTCCGAGTGGCATTTGTCCGCGGGGGAAGGGCTGCCTCAGAGCGTAAGCCCCTAGCCTCTCTTACGGAAAGTTGCACCCATGCATCTCCGTACTTCCCCCCTGCCAAGGCCAGTGGAGTCCCTTTCCCACTATGCTTTGTCGCACCACGGGCCTCCACCCTGGAGTAATCCCCGACACCCAGGGCCGCTAACCACGCGTAAGATCCTGTTTCCTCTTCGGGCCGCTAACCACGCGTAAGCCCCTGTTTCCTCTTTGGGCCGCTCAACGCGTAAGCCCCATTCCGCTTCTCACGGATGCACCCTTCGCGACGTGATCATCTGGTCCCTGCTACCTCTTGTTTCCCACACCGAGCATGACTCACGTGGGATTAGAGTGCGCATCGACCATGACATCCTCCTATAGGCCACCTCAAAGCTTAATCCCCATGCCAGCGAACTACGTGGACTTTGATCCGTGCTAACGCATGGTACGTAGGAAGCCTCCACGAGGTTCAAGCCCACCACCCGGTCGTTCCGACCTCTCCATGTCGGTTCCCCAGCCACCATGGGCCACCTCAGAGCGTAATCCCCATATCCACCATGGGCCGCCTCAGAGCCTAAGCCCCATATCCACCATGGGCCGCCTCAGAGCGTAAGCCCCATATCCACCATGGGCCGCCTCAGAGCGTAAGCCCGATATCCACCATGGGCCGCCTCAGAGCGTAAACCCCATATCCACCTTGGGCCGCCTCAGAGCGTAAACCCCATATCCACCTTGGGCCGCCTTAGAGCATAACCCCCATATCCACCTTGGGCCGCCTCAGAGCTTAAGCCCCATATCCATCGTCCTGCATGACGTTAAACTGTATTCCCTCGTCCCGCATGACGTTAAACTGTATTCCCCCTCTTGGGACGTCTCAGAGCATAAGCCCCATGCCTCACTCCATCATCCATCCTGATCCTTACCCGGGCTGCCACATCCCGATGAGATCATGCCACTCCACCCCACTCCATAGTATCTGGGAAGCCGCCCACGTGCTGTCCCCAACATCGGTGTTCCCCCTAGGGGGTCCTTCAATCCGATCCACTCTCAGTGTTTCGATCAGTCCGATCCGTATCCGCAAGGTGTTAAACTCGCGGCATACCCCGTGTTAAACATGGGAAGCTGAGGAAAACCTCAGATGGTACACATTCTCCGTGTTCTATGTGGGATGCCTCGGGTTTCCGCGCCCTCAAGAAGCCCTGTGATAAGGGTCAGAAGGCAGACATGCCGATCCCCAGCGTCAAGACACGCCGACGACACCCCAACGTGACCTTTCTCCTCACCGAAGGTTGCTGCCCCAACAAGACCCCTTGGAGCATCTCGACGGAAGCAGCGTAATTAACTGGCATCCATGTAGATATGGCACCGGGAATGAGCTTCACGAACCCGTCTTAAATCTATGAGGGAGACCCGGATTAGGTGACGATCTCCGAGGAGGAATCCACGGAAGGAAGAACCAACATCCCATCATCCCGGTTTCGATCAAGGAGCAGACGTCCCTGAATAAGGAACGGATGCCGCCCGCCTTTGGAAAGCGGGAATGCGGGGATGCGAGCCGCGTGTCCTCCCATGCGTGACGGACACGCGCGCGCCCCAGCGTAAAAGCGTCGGAAATAGATAGTCTTCATGGATGATAGCTTGGTGTACTCTCACACTCGACACAACCATGACACCCATCTTGAGATCACATTGAGTACAATGAGAGAGCATTAGTTATATGCTAATATCTCAAAATGCCACTTTTGGATGGACCAGATTCACTTCTTGGGTCATGTCATCTCAGAGACAGGAGTATCAATAGACCCAGAGAAAGTGAGAGTAGTAGTTTCCTTGGAGGATCTGAAGAATGTATTTGAGGTACTGAGTTTTTTGAGTCTGGATGGTTCCTAAAAGCACTTTGTACATGACTTTTCACACTTAGAAGTGCCACTAACAGGCCTAACTAAGAAGGGTGAAAAGTACTTGTGGTCAGATTTTTGCAATTCAGCCTTTCAGGAGCTGAAAGGGAGATTGCATTCAGCACCTATATTAGTTTTTTAAGATCCGGGAAAAAGTTACACCATTTACTATGATGCATCAGGTATCGAACTGGGAGCAGTGCTTATGCAGGGGGAAAGAGTCGTTGCGTATGGGTCTCGGTAATTGAGGCCACATGAGAGGAATTACTCAACACACAATCTCAAGTTAGCTGTAGTTGAGCATGCTTTACGCTGTTGTAGACATTATCTTTTGGGAGAAAATTTTGTGGTATAAACTAACCACAATACTTGAGACAATGAAGGTGGGTTGAGTACCTTCAGTATTTCGACTTTGAGTTTTCCTACATGCTTGGGAAAGGCAATGTAGTGACTAATGCATTGAGCAGAAGGAATCAGATACATGCAGTTTAGGAGGCCATAAGTGAGTGAAAGATTATGGATATGTTCTCTGAGATGTATTTGGAGGTGGGCGAAAGATAGGGGTATAAGCTTCTTTATTATATATCCATTACCTATACTCTTATAGATCAAGTGAGAATGAGGAAGATATCAGATTTTGAAGGTCTATTTCTATGGGAGAGTATGTTAGGAGAGGACCCTACTCCTAGGTGGACCATAAGTGATGATGAGATATTGTGTTTTCATGGGAACGTATGGATGTCAGAAGACATACGCGAGGATATTTTATGAGATTTTCATTACTCAGTTTGGGCAGTTCATCCTGGTGTCACCAAGATATATCATGATCTACACCGTCAGTATTGGTGGCCATGTATGAAGAGGGATGTTGCTGGTTTTGTTATGAGATGTTCCACCTATCATCTGGTGAAGGTAGAGAATTAGTGACCTTCAGGGCTTTTATAGTAGTTACCCATTCTTGAGTGGAAGTGTAATCATGTTGAGATGGATTTCGTGATAGGTTTACCAAGTTCGCCTCAAGGGAATGATGCATTTTGGGTTGTTGTAGACAGACTCATGAAGGTTGCACATTTCTTTTAGATCAAGAAAACCTTGAGTTTTGATGATATTGGAAGGTTTTACATCTGATAGATTTTAATTTTTCATGGGGTTCCATACTCTATCATTTTATATAGGGACGCACGATTTACTTCTCGGGTATGGCAGGGACTACAAAGGGATTTGGGTACATAGATACTTCTGAGTACAACTTACCATCCTTAGAAAGATGGCCATTCCGAGCGCACGATTCAGGTTTTAGAGGACAATTATTTGAGCATGTGTCCTAGATTTTGGGGGATATTGGGAGAAACATATACCCCTATTGAAGTTTTCCTACAATAATAGCTTTCAGGAAATGATTCAGATGGAACCTTATGAGGATTTTTATGGTAGTCCATGCTGAACACCCCTATGTTGGCTAGAGGCAGGAGATGTAGCTATGCTGGGACCTCATCTTTTCCAAGAGACCACTGAGAAGGTGGAGTTGATTCGAAAGGGGATGACTACTACATAGTCTTGGCATAAATCTTATGCTAATCGATGGAGATAACCTATAGAGTTCGAGGTTGGGGATCAGGTTTTCTTATGCATCACATCGAGTTTGGGACGTAGGAGGATTAGGAGACATGGGAATCTTTCACCAAGATACATCAGGCCATTTGAGGTTTTGGAGATATTTGGGATGGTTGCCTATCGATTGCAGTTACCTCAGAGGTATCGGGATATGCACAACATCTTCCATGTTTCTCAACTACAAAGTTACTTTTCAGACTCATCTCATGTTTTTCAACCCGATGAGGTTGAGTTGGAGGTGGATGCATCCTTTGAGGAGAACCCTATTCGGATTATGGATCACAACATGAAGGTTCTCCATGGCTGGTCTGTTTCTCTGGTATGGGTTCTATGACAGCACGGGCGAGTATATGAAAAGACTTGGGAGAGGGAGGCTGACGTACGATCCCAATGGCCAGAGCTGTTTGAAGTTTCTTCTTTACTACCCTTGGAAGGGGAATTTAGGGATTAATTACTTTAAGGAGGGGAGTTTTCAAGAACCTAGATCTTCATTTCAGGTATGCATCTTTATTTTGGATGTTTTTTATTAAAAAGGAAGAAATATAAATTTTCTAAGTACACACCGTTTACTTTTGAGTACACGTCATGAACCCAGTTACCACATGTTGCCATGTACTGGCCATGTAATGACCAAGTACATGGTCTTGTAGGTGACCTGGAAGACCGCCTAAAGCGAGGGATAGTTGAGGCTAGTACACGACGTGTACATTAAATGAACACACCATGTACTTTTATTTTTAATTGATGAATCAGAGAAGGGTCGCATCTCATATCTAGAACACACTTATTCTTCCCTTAGTTCGTACAGGAGAGTGATGAACGACCTAAGAACTTCAAGCTCTTCCTAGTTCTTTGTCCAACCTCTGATTGAGACACCGTCGGGTGTGTTGGATTCCCACTACTGAGTTCTCTCTTTTCCTAGATCCACTCTCCCTAATTCCTCCTCTCTCGTGATTATATTAAGGTTGATCATTTTTGAAATTTTTATACATCTACATCATTTTAGTTCGATTCAAGGGTTGATGTTCAAGAGTATCGATCATGAGACACCGAGTAAGGTGGTTTGTTCCTTTCATTGATTGTCTTTGGATTATATATACTAAAAGTGACTAATACCGATGTTTAGGGTATTGCGTCTTTTGTAATTTAACCCTGTTTAATAACTGACTTGTTTTGTGTGATTGAGAAAGTGTTATAGCATATGCATAAGGTTAGATGCCTTGTTTATAGGACACCCCATGGGCGTGTTTCCCTAGTTTGACTGTTTATGGACATTTGTCTTAGGTTACCTATGAAGAGTTCCTTGTTTTCATTCCTTGAGTTGTTTAGGATGGATTTTTTTTGATTATATGAATTTCATGTGTTATGATTGTGAATGATATGCATGTACTAGTTATAGATTACATGTGTTTCCTTGTTATGCTATGAGTGCTATTTTTCCAATGGACTATGAGAGCCTTGGACCAGGAAAACTGTGGGGGTTTCAATGTTTATTTACACTGGACCATGGAAGCCTTGGTGTAGACTTTGACCTAGGGGTATTGACCGTGAGTGCTACCCATAAGGTCATTTATGATTATTTATTGCTATGTTGACCCATGGGGCATTGACTGTGAGAGCTACCTGGAGATCGTTTATAAGTTATTGATGCCATGTTGACCCCGGGGTATTGACTGTAAGAGCTACCCAAGTGGTTATTTGTTAATAATTAGTGGTATATTAAACCATAGGGGTTAGATAGTGAGAGATTTCCCAAAGGTTTGTTTTTGATTGATTGCATGATTGTGATGAATTTTCCAATCCAAATCACAAGCTTGGACTCAGTATTACTAGATTGTTTAGATGGTCTTCTGAGACATCTGTTTTTCTATTACACATGGGATACAAAGCTTTGGCTATATCCCAAGATTTCATTATTCAATGGTTTTAATAATTAATAAATGTAAACGAATTCAATTGAAAACTATAGGATTGTTTACTTTTGATTACTTCCTATTTTATTACTTTATTTTTTTCATATTATCTGCTATATATATTCACTAACAGTTAGGCACAGATCTTTTGGTGGTTGCCTACTGGGATTCATCTCACACCCTGTTTGGGTCATGCTTTTGGACCCAAAAAGATTATATGGTTGCATGTATAGATAAGGGAAAACACCCCTCTTCATTAGGTACTTGATTGCTGTTGTATTTGGAGAGCATGGGACCAAGCTAAGGCTTGCGATGCTGTTGGATTTTAGAGTTTTTTTTGTAATTTGGTTTTAGTATTGTATTTCCAACATTGTGACTTGTTTGGATGTTTTCCAAGACACATGTGACATGTGTCATTTTTATATGATCCTATTGTTATATTATTATCAATCTTCCCATGTTTACTTTTTTGTATGGTATTTCTACTTCTGCTACTGTTTACTATTTATCTTCCACTATTTATACTCTGCCAATGAGGGAATAGTTTCCCCATTTTCACACCATGTCCCTCACTGCTAGTCAGTAGACTCTAGCATTTGGGGAAATGCACTTGAGGTCATGTAACCAACTGGTTTTGGGGCACCTTTGGGTGGAACCTAGAACTGGGATGTTACAGTAAACCTCAAATTACACTCCCTCCTTTGGAAAATGAAGAACTAAATAATTGAGAAAGTTATACTGTAGATACTCAAAATTAGCCTAGAATTATTCAGTATAAAATAATACTTGATCCTTTTTTTAATTTTGTTAGAGGAGTCACAATCCAAGAGAAGTTGGGTATGAATCTCCTATAATAGCCTATAAGATCGAGGAAACTTTGCACCACCACAAAATTCATGGGGGATGCATAAGAATCATCTTCCTTGATCTTAAAAAGATCTATAACTACTCCATGTTAGGAAATGAAATTCCCCAAGAAAAGAAACTCATGATTAGAAATCTCACACTTTGATAGATTCCCTAAGAGTTAATGATAATGGATAACTCCTAAAACATCCTACAGATGATATTCACACTCCCCCTAAAATGTAGAGTACATAAGGATATCATTAATAAAATCCACCATGAACCAATCCATAAACTCCTAGTACAATTCATTCATTAATCCCATGAATATGGATTGTTCATTCATCACATCAAAATACATTACAACAAACACATAATTCTCATAACGACATTGGAAAGTAGTCTTTAGAATATCCTCATACTTCACTTAAATATGGTGATATCTTGATCATAGATCAGCCTTTGAGAACTAACTAGATACCCTTATATGATTGAATAAATCATCAATCCATGTAAGGGGATATAATTACTTTACTATTAATTTATTTAGGTGATGATAATCGATACATAAATGCATATTTCCATCATCCTTCTTCACAAATAGAACCGAAGCACCCTAAAGTGATGTGATTAGAAAACTAAAACCTCAATACAAGAGATAATAAATACATATCTGAATCTCTAACAACTCATAAGGTGTCATACTATACAGAGACATAGAAATTAGAGAAGTTCCTAACTAAAATGTTATCCCAAACTTGGTCTCCCATTGAGGGGGTATCACCACAACCTCTTCAAGAAATACATTAGGGTACTCTTCCACAACCCTGGAAAAAACTGTTAGCTAAACCTCTGATGATATTGATATCAACTTAGCCATTAAAGAAGATAAGGCTTGAACATGCCTCTTACCCATATGAGGGTCTCACTTTCCAACAAAAAATAGTAGACACTTCACCATCATCATAGAACACAATCTACCTACTAAAGAAATCCACCACAACCTACACTAAATATAGCCAGTCCATACCAAGGATGATTTCGTATGGTTGTATCCACAAAAAAATGAAGTCTCCTTATGAGAAGTTCTACCCTAGTAATATATCACAGTATTTAAACACATCACACAGACTATCATAGACTCTAATTGATGTAGTCAACATCAATGAAACCATAAGTCTCGCCACCTCAAGTCTCAAAGCATGGACTAGGGTGGGTGAAATGAAAGAGTGCATAACTCCCAAATAAAAAAAGTCATATTCCTAGGTAGAAAACAATAAAATGATACTTAAAATGATATTAGACTCACCTGGTGATGATAACTCTAGAGAATAAATCTGACCATGACCTGTTACACGTCTCCTATATCCTTTATGGAAAGCACCTCCATGACTAAACTTTACTCATTAAGGATGAGGAGCATCACAAGGATGTCCTATGCCTATCCTGTCTCCCCTCTTATAATCATATACTAGAGAAAACTATCAATACTAATATTACTGATACTATCTCTACTAGTAATGATGCAATGGAGTAACCTTAAGTGGACCACTGACTATATGTTATCTACCCAGAAAGGTCAGTCTCTCCCACTGTTGATGACCATGACCTCCATAAAAAAAATATGATCATTTTATAAGGGCCTAAGAGATTTCAAACACAGAGAAAAGAGACATAGAAGGTTGAGACCTACCCCTGACCATATGAAAATACTTCTGTCTAGGAAACTAGGAACCTCATACCATAACTCTAATATGTGTAAAATCTTAATGAATCCCTTCCTATAATGATCCAGTTCTTGAAAACATTATCTCAACAACTTATGCTCTCGACAGTACCTTGAGATATGTCAGAAACATAAATAAAGTGACTTGGTGATGGATCTCTAGATTCAAAGCCTCCTTGAAATGCCTCATTCTAGCCTCATGTGACAAAAGGTCCAAATCATATTAGAGAAGTTTCCTAAAATGTATCTTGAATTCCTACATGTTGTAACTTACCTTTCAAATTGTAAGTTTCTCCTTACGACTAGATATCATCATGGTTAATGAAAATAAATTGACTTTGAACCGATATAAGAAATTATCCCATGCAATAACCAACACCTCATAATCCCTAATAAATAAGAACCACCACTTCCTAGCTTCACCGTAAAACACCATCACCACCAATGAAATCTAGTTCTCCTTTTGAGTATAGATATAACTAAAGAAATTCTTTTCCTCCACCAACTAGCCCTCTATCAATGAATTTAAAATAGATACCTCATACTATGAAAGTATATGATCCTAAAACTCTTGAAGTTTCCTCCTCCAAGTGTCATCATCATAGACCTAAAATATTCAGCAATCTCTTGGAAAATACTACTAAATTATTTAGTAAAAATCCTTTGAGGACATCAAATTGGAGACATATCCATAAAGGAACAAACAATTATCATCTCCTAAACCTAGAATATGGAACATTCAATATTAATTAATTATTTTTCTATATAACTCCAATGTCTATCCAATTCAACCATAGAAGTAAAAAGTAATGCTGTATGATACTTTCCTAGGTATCTACCCCATAATCGATATCATTTCACTTAGTAGGCTTAGTAAACACAAATTTCCTTGCATTTAATTATAGGGGTCCCTAAATACCCATTTACTAGCTAGAATCCCATGTTTTAATCACATACTAAGTTCAACTAACACTTTTTCCTTACCAACCCATGATGTCCTCACCAATTCCTATCTCCAAACTCTATTATATCCCCCAAACTTCCTTTGACACCACCCTATCATGACCTTCTCCCCCAAAAGGTACCACTTCTAGACCAAAAATGAAGGAAGAGAGAGAATAACACCCAAAACCCACCTCTGATAGGCCATGGGTTGGCAACTATAACTGAGGGTATATCAAATACAAAAATGGGAGGCGTTATCCTCTAATAAGAATATGTGTAATAGGTGATAAGATAAGATAAAAAAATCCATCCCATAAAAAATAAAAGATCCCAATTCATAAATCTAATGATGTAAAAAACTAAAAAACTATAAAGAAAAGTACAAGCACCCAAAAGAAATCTGTGATGGTGACCTAGAATTCCAAATAGCTTCGGAATAACTACACAAGATAGTAACATCTAGCCTAATCACCAACTAGCTCTCATGAACCTGAAAAATGGTTTATATAGAAAAAGGGTGAGCATAATATATATACTAAGTAGTATCCTCCCCAAAAACTATCATGAAAATGTGAAGAAATTATACTAAATCTCATGGAATAATCAATGAAACTAACTCATCACCTAATTAGGTATGATAAATTCCCAATGTCACCATAGATATCTCACCAAGTATCTTATAAAATTGTTGACGCTCCTTTACGTCACATTGTCTAAAAAGAATGGAAAGGGAAATGACTTATCATAGATTGATTCATCATTTGAAGAAAACCTCAAAAAATCGACAAAGGCATGAAAAAGGCTTCAAATGCACATGCGCCGCGCAAGTTCCATCACTGTCACGCAAGTCCACTTGTGCGGCGCCTAATAGTCGTGCAAGTGACTTGTGTGCCCTAAGTGATAACTGCTCGGGGTCTTCTTCAGCATATAAATAGACCCAGTGGGCCCCCCATTTCAGAGGAATGTTTTCCAGAATTTTGATTTAGAGCTCTGAATTCCCAAGTCTCTTATTCAGGTCTTCCGAACACTTCTATGGTAATTCTTTACCTAGAATGGAAGGTCTAAACAAGAGGAGTAAGGTCTAAGTGTTAGAATTTACTAACACTTGCGCGCCTAAGGTGTTTTACCCTTAAGGGAAATGAACATACTTGAGCGTCGCCCTACTTACTCACCAAAACTTGTGCGCCTCTCTTATGGAAGTACCTCAGGATAATTCTAAAGGCATTGGTCAAGGATCTCCCAAGTATTACCATGCTAGTTTACAAACGCACAAGTACCCATGTGTCGCGTAGGTATACCTGCGTGACCAGGATTTATGCGCCCACACAGTACTTGCGTGCCTACCAGGACCTGTGTGCCCCTGCCTTTTTGGGTGCCTTTCTTTCCCATTTAATACCTCTTATGACGTTCCACCTCTCCTATTCAAGATTCAGTCTTCAAGACACTCTTCAAAGCCATTTATGGCATGATTTCTTGATTTGGCTTCATTATCTGAAAGGAACTCAGTGGAACATTTCTCAAAACCTAATGATTTAAACATATTTTTGTCACTAAAGATTGAGATTTCATTCATTCAACCTCATCCTTTAAGATGAGATAATTCTCTTAACCTGGGCCTCCTTTTCAGGATTAATCCCCAGTCCAAGTTCTCTTAATTGGGCCTCCTTCTCAGGAGTAATCCCCAAGTCCCCTAATTTGGGCATCCTCCTCAGGATTAAGCCCCAAACATAATTCTCTTAACATGGGCCTCCTTTTTAGGAGTAAGCCCCAGTCTCAAATATGAGCTTCCTCTTCAGGAGTAAGCCCCAAGTCCCTTAATTTTTCAAGTCCCTTAACTTGGGCCTCCTTCTCAAGAGTAATCCCCAGTCTTAATTTCTCTAAACCAGTCCTAATTTACCTTTTATTTGGGATTCCTTATCAGGAGTAAAACCCAATCATAAGTCCTCTCCTAATTTGGGCCTCCTTTTCAGGAGTAAGCCCCAAGTTAGAGTATTCAAATCTCTATGAAGCACATATACCTTTACGGACCCAGTTCCTGGATTTCTTCCCTAAAGTAAATCCTAATATTCATTTATCTGGGCAGTCATACATACATAAGCCCCACATTATTTCTTATGATTGCATCTTTCATGGCACAATTGTCTGATTTTTACCAATACCTCTTGTTTCTCACACCGAGCATGAATCACGTGAGATTATAATGTAAAAGTAATTATGAAATCCTTCTTTGAGCCATCAATCATAAACATCATACTACCTTACTCAAACTACGTGGGTTCTGATTCCTTTTCTAAACAAAGGATACATAGGTAGACCATCTACGGGTTCGATCCCAACTCTGAAATAATCCATGTCCTTTTGAATGACAATAAACTTCAAGTGCCCCACTGAGTGGCTTTAAAACCAGCATGGTCATCATAATGACCAAGAGACTTTTATATAAATGTGTCAAAGGATACCATTGACCAAGAATCTCTAACAAATACAGATGATTCTCTATCGATGAAGAACCTCAAATACATATAAAATATTCTCTAAATTTCCTACATATTTAATCATTGATTGTCAGATCTAAAGGAAATATCATTTTATACTTGGTAATGTAATAAGGATTCACGAACATAACTTAAATCTATAAAGAGAGTCCCAGATTAGACAATAATTTACCTCAAAAAGGTGTGATGACTCCGACCTCCCATCCTCTCGACCAATGAAAATTCCTAAGCCTCATCAGTCCACAAACTAATGAGTGCCTACCTTTGGAAAGTACGCCCAAATGGATGTGGAATCATTGGATGTTTCCAGTTCTATGAACAAACCCATTAGAAACCGATTGGAATGTTTGAACCTTCAATCAAGGAGGTTATCCCCAAATTCTGAGGGAAACAAAAAAATGGTGAACCCGACATGAATCCTTAACCAAGTTAAAATGATGTTTTACCTATTTGTTAGGCCCCTATTTAAAACTCAATGAGAGGGACAACAAAAACAATCATTGACATATGTGCTCATCCAAAAGATGTAGTGGCTGAATTTATCTTGACTACATCTATCATATCAAACATGCACTCTTTCCCAAGATTCTTTGCATTCTAAGAAATGTCTGCTCTCAAGTTCACACTTGTGAATACCGCTACTGCGAATTCCACTACTGCTACTCCTACTGGATCGTCGTCCGCTCTAAGGATGACATCACCTAATCAACGTCTTCAACGCTGGGTATCAAATGTGATGGTTAAGGAGTACCGTCAACACGATACCATCCCAACTCTGGAGGCTACCCGACAAGCCCTCCAAGTGAACAACTCACACCGGTCGTCCGGACAACGACGACCAGTGATCAAGAAGCAGGCGGTGCCAACCACCGTTTCCAACCGTTTCAGGTCATTATCCCCAGAACAGAATCACCATTCGCTCCCTTATTCTGGGGAGGTGAATGATCAGGTCCCTCAGGGCCCTAATTTAAGTAGAAAAGAGTCCTTCCCAAGGGCTCCCACCAACAATCGCCGCCAGAATCGTGCGACAGTGCATCCTCAACATGATGAGGGTACCGACTCCAGGCGTTCAGATCAGGTTCCTCGAACCCGAGCAGGCAAGACGAATCGCCAGAGGTGAAGTCCGGTTAACAGTGAGCAGGTTCTCATCTCTTCCATCTCCGGAGAAGTCCACCAACCTAACTTGGTGGCAAGCAATGAGCAGACACATGCACCTGCCCGTTTTAATTCTGCTGTCCAGCAGACTCGTCTGGCAGCATCACACCAATCCCTCTAGGCAATTCCGGCGGAGTACTATAGGCAGGAACATACACCTGTTTATACATCACCTGCTAGTCAGCAGGCTCGTTTGAATACATATGATGGATCTCGTCAACCACGTCCGGAGAAGTGAAATCAGTAGGCACATACACCTGCTAGTATTGATCAAGCCTACCAACAGTCTCGCTTGGTAGCATTCGGAGAAGTTAGTCGGAAAGCTCCGGCGAAAAACAGGAGGCAGACTTAACTCTCTGCCCCTACACTTGAGTACTGTCAGGATTCACTGACAGGAAAAGGAGGACAGGAGCATGCACATACACCTACTCCAAGCACGGAATGGACGTATATCCCCGTCCCGGCAGCTGAAGTCACCAAGCATATTCTATCAATGGTGAAAGAGAAGAAGCAAATTCCTGCTCATATCCTAGATGCCTGTCAGGATATTATAACAGCTTCAGCGGCATCTCAGGGAAAGACACATAAATCTATCCCTAACAGTGGAGTGACACATCAACAGTTCACTCTGGAACAGACACACACATCTGTTCTAGTCCAATAGGGTTGTGGGGCATACTCCCCCATATCATACGGACAACCAAGTCAGGCACATACACCTGATTTGAGTGGAGATCGTCAGCCTAACCTGGCCACCTCTCCTGATCAGGTACATACACCTGCTCAGAGCCGCCACTTTCATCAACAAGTGGTTTCCAAGGCGAGTAAGAAGGCATCTAAGAAAAATACCTGCCCAGCACAGTCAAGAGATCAAGATCCAATCTGTAACAAGGCCTTGCTCGATGTTGGAGTTCTTGAAGCCCTCAGACAGTTATCTGTTGGAATTCAAGATTCTACTCCCTCATTTCACTACTACAAACAAGGCCTTTATCAGCGCTAGAAAAGCACTGATAAAGCCAACGTAGATAGGGGGGGGGGGGGGTCCCCTTTATCAGCGCTCCAAAAAGCGCTGATATAGGATCCCTTTATCAGCGCTCAAAAAAAGCGCTGATAAAAGTACCCCTTTATCAGCGCTTTTTTTAGCACTGATAAAGGGGTCCTATATCAGCGCTTCCTTTATCAGCGCTCTCGTTTTAGCGCTGATAAAGGACCCTTTTATCAGCGCTTTTAAAAAAGCGCTGATAAAAGTTAAAAAAAATTAAAAACATTTAAAAAAATGTAAAAAAATTTAAAAAAAATTAAAAAAATTTAAAAAAAATTAAAAAATACTACCAATCGGGGGGGCTTTTATAGCGCTTGAACCCCCCATTTTACAGCGCTTTTTGGCCCCTATACAACACCCCACGCACCCCACACACCCCCTCCACCCTTTAACAGCTCTTTCTCCAATATTCCCCATGCGCGCGCACCACTGCCTCCACCAGGATTTGAACTCGAGACCTCCCCCCTGCGCGCCTAAGCCCTTACCACTACTCTATTTTGATTTGCTTTCCAATTCATGATATCTCTCTATATATATATTTATATATTTAGTTATATTTATTCATATAGTAATATATATTAATATTAATATATATATATAGTTATATTATAATATATATAGTAATATTAATATATATATATAGTGGTATTAATATATATATATATATATTTAGTTATATTTATTCGTATAGTAATATATATTTATATTAATATATAGTTATATTAATATATATATAGTTATATTAACATATATATAGTTATATTAACATATATATAGTTATATTAACATATATATAGTTATATTAACATATATATAGTTATATGAATATATATTTATATAGTTATATTAATATATATATAGTGATATTAATATATATATTTATGGTGATATTAATATATATATTTATAGTAATACTAATATATATATATGTAGTTATATTAATATATATATAGTTATTAGATTAATATATATATAGTTAGATTAATATATATATATAGTTAGATTAATATATAGGTATATAAATATTCATATATTGGTATTTTAAATAAAATGGATATTATTTATTATTTAGATAAAGCTAATATATTTTATATGTAAATATGTTTAATTATTTATTTAAAAAATTTAATATTTAGGTGCGAATATATAAAAAATGTGTACATATAGTTATATATTTGATTATAAATAGAAGTTCATTATAAAAAAGGATGAAATTTCAAAGACATAATATCAATATGAATGTAATACCTTGGAATAAATTCAGTCCCCACCAAGAAAATCCAATAATACCCCCTTAAACGAGTTTGAAAATCCACAAAATGTTAAAAAATCTGGGTACCCCGACAAAAAACTCAGTTTTGGAGGCCTTCTGGGACTCTTTTGGCCTCGAAAAACGCTTAACGAGGGTCCCCTCAAGTCATTGCGACGTAGAGCTCATCGCAGGCTTCGATTTGATATGTGGTAGAGCTCAAACGGACACCCGGATCAAAAGTTATGGCCGTTTGAAGTTTGAGTTGCGTTTTCAACATATTTTGGATCTTTTTTTAATTTTTTTAATTTTTTTAGTCCTAAAATTGTTATTAAATGACTATTACTCCATAATTATTATCAAAATATTAATTAAAAATATTTTTTTAATTTTTTAAGAAGTCATTTTCACTAAATATCTTAAATATTAAGTATAATAAGTGTAAATGTACATTTATACTTATCTAAAATATATTTAAAAATTATATATTATATTTATATAAAAATATAACTATATTTATATATTAATATATTTTTAATTTTTTTTGAAGCCGACCCTTTATCAGTGCTAAAAAAAGCGCTGATAAAGGCCCCCCTTTATCAGTGCTACTAAGCAAGCGCTGATAAAGGGGGGCGCTGCGAAAAACTGTTTTTGTGGTAGTGTTTCCCAATAGTGGGAACATTAATTCCAAAGGTCTTCAACAGACACTTCCTCATAAAGGCTTGTTTCATGACAATTCGGTCAATCTTGAAGTTTCATCTTTAGATGCAAGCCACATGAACCCTCTGTGTGGTCAGAAGACCAAGGAGCAAGAGATCTCATCTTTTGCTGTAACCCACCATGGTGGTCCGCCCCATGATGATGAATTTCGCTGCGAAAGTTCTCTCTGTAGTAGTGATGCACATTGCCTAGAAAATGATCCTGTGGACAATGTAGTGCCGAGAAAGCCCTCTTATCTTGAGGCACTTGCAAATGCGAAACCAGTCATGTCTGATGTTTCATCGCTGGTAGGTGAAGTACTTTCTCAATCGGAAGATAGCCCAGCGTGTAGGTCATTCTCCAAACCACCCCTAAGTCATAAATCTTCTAGTTTAATCAGTGATTTCTCTACCAATCCTGTTGAATCCAATTAAGCAACAAGGAATCACCAGCTCTGGTAAAAACAGGTAGAAGAATCTTCATCAAATGATAAAGAGGAAATGCTAAACATGAGAAAACAACTGGTGAAAGGTGAAGTGCCATTCATGTTTTGGCCTCTGGCTAACTCTCAGAATGACATTCCAGAAATGTTGACGGAATATGGAATTCATGATATTCATCTCAACATACGGAAAACTCTTTGTCAGTTGAAAAAGAAAGTATTATCTTACGATGAATATGAAAATCATGTTAAGATAATAGAAGGATTACAACGCCAAATTTACTTGTCATCTCTATCAGTCTCTCGATATCTAAAGGCTGAAAAGCAGCAGATAGCCCTTCAGCGTTCATGCCTCGGCGCACTAAGAAAGTTGCACCAGTTAATTTCCGATACCCCATCTGGTATTCATGTCAGAGGATGGGGTGTTCATGGAGCACTACATTTCACGGTGCTCTCCAGTCAGCAAAGCCCGCCAAAAATGGTATAATGCAATGTTATTGCCCATGGCTGACCATGAATACCTGGCTTTGTTTGTAATCAAAAGCTTGCCCAAGAACAGGCTTCAACTAGTTCCTCTAAAAATCAAAAATACATAGAACAAGTTGTTGAATTACTCCTACATCAAGCAAACAAGAATATTGAACATGCCTCTCGTATGGAGAAAGCACATCATCAAGTGAAAAAAGTGTCATAAATCATCCAACGGTCTTTTGAACTAGGTGATAAAATTGGATACGGGTTAATGAATCCAGCTAATTTCCGGACTAAGGTTCACAAGATCAGGAGAGATTTTAAGAAAGTCTCAGACATAGCATGTCAAGAGCCACCCCAGATCACTAGACTGAGAACTCTTTTAAACCAACCCTCAAAATCAACAAATAGGATTCGAGGAGTTGAGCGGGAACAGCAGGAACAGCCCCAGTCCACCGGACTGGGGACTTTTTCAAATCATCAATCCCCTCCTCAGAGAAATTCGGTCTTTTCTATATTGGGGAAGAAGCCTCAAGAAGAACGAAGAGCCAAATTATCAGGAGATTCCCTCCAAATTACGGTTCGTCAAGAAGTTCCTGAGGGATTGAATCAACAAAAGGCAATGTCTCATCAAAGACATGGAAGAAGACAATATCACAGAAATGATGATAGAAGGGATGCAATGCGTTATGCATCAATTAATGTCATAAATGTCGTTGTTGCTGATCCACCAGATGAGGCTCATTAAGAGGGATTAGATGAAGAGATTCCTACTCAAGAAGTTGTACGCACAGACACAAATGAAGAAGGTGTGCGTACACAAAATCAAAGGTTTACCCAAAATCTGGGTGTTCCTTCAAATAACCCACTTCCCCCTCTCCGAAAGGGATCAAACAAGGGGAAGGGAAAGAATCAGGTTACATATCCTTCCTCTAGAGAAGGCCAATCGCTCTCACTAGAGAAAAGATTTGCACAACAGGAAGAAGAGATGAAAGAATTGAGAAGGTTGAATGCAGAGATACTTCAGGGTAGTATTCTTCCTAAACATTCTGGAGTCATTCAGCCAAGGGAGTTTGTTGCAGCTACTGAGATGGATCAAGAATTTCCTCCTTTATCGGTACACCCTCACAGGTCTAATCCTATGGGTCAAGTGCAACAACAATTGGCAGTGCTACCATCGGTTGCAGTACCAGCTATCACATCTGTCCAAGCTCCAGTCATTGCACCTGCCCAAGTCCAAGTTCAACTGGATGTTCCTCAAAAGTTAATAACTACCATTGAGTCATTAACAGCTCAGTTAGAGACTATGGAAGGGAAGCGTGCACAGGTTCAACTAGAAAAGAAAGCTTAACCTGAATGGGTATATTCAATCTCTCCCCCATCAAGTTTTGGGAATCCTGTATTACCTATTTTCAATGGATCAGGTGATCTTGAAAAACATTTGATGCATTACGTGTCTTGTTGTGATCCTATGATGGGAACTCCGGAGCAGCAAGAAGCAGTAAAACTCAGATGCTTCATGCGGACCTTGTGTTGGGTCGGAATAAACGAGGAAGATGGCAAGAGGGGGAGTGAATTGCCTTTTAAAAAATTGATTAACAAATTAAAAATCAAAGTAAAGTGCAGCGGAAATAAAGAAGGCAAGACACACGAAATTGATAACGGAGTTCGGCCAAAACCCGACCTACGTCTCCGCTCCCAACTCAACCGTTGAGAGATTCCTACCGCTTGCTTTTCAATGGTTTTAGCAAGAAACCCACTAGGCTTTGAGGTAGCACTAGGACCTATTACAGCTTGCTTTTGTGGTTTAGCAAGAACCCACTTGCTTTTGATGGTTTAGCAAGAACCCACTATCCTTCTTACAGGTGAAGGATAGCTCACCTTTTTCTCAAGCTTTTTAAAGGAAAAGCTTGTGAACCTCTTCACACCTTAGTGGTGGTGTGAAACCCAAAAGAAAGGGGGATGAGAAAAGGGTTTGGGGTTTGTAGGCACAAACCCAATTTTAAAGCTCAAAATAGATAAAACAATAAAAACCGTAATTGGGAGAAGCCTTGGGCGTCTTTGATGATTGGAGATGTTGAAGGCTGCTTCCAAGCTTCTTTGAAGGAGCTCCTTGGATGTGGAAGTTGTTGGAGCACTTGGGGTTCCCTTGGAGGAAGTCGCCGGAGGTTGGCCAATTGATGCAAAATATGTCCGTGGGCTTCACAATAGTTCCGGTAGATGTCCGGGGCTTCCTTGACCTTTATTTATAGGCATGGAACCCTTGGGGAGGCTTCGGAGCCGTTGGAGAGGCTAAAAGAGCCGTTGGGAGCCAAGTGGGCAGGCTGGTCAACAGCCCAACGGCTAGTTTGACTGTGTCCACCGGCTGGCCGGTACAGTCCCACCGGCTGGCCGGTGTGTGCAAAAAGGCATAGGATTCTTTTCCAGGGTCCACCGGCTGACCGGTGCCAGAGCCACCGGCTGGCCGGTGCCTTGGTAGAGAAGAAGAGTCTTGATCCAGGCTCTACCGGTCGACCGGTGGAGGAGCCACCGGCTGGCCGGTGGCAAGACAGTAGCAAATACTATTTGGGCTGGGTGCCACAGGTCGACCGGTGATAGAGCCACCGGTCGACCGGTGGAACCTGGCAGTGGGCAATCCCTCTGCCAGTTCCACCGGCTGGCCGGTGCTATCACACCGGTTGGCCGGTGGACTGAATTTCAGTCCACTTCTTGTCCATTCTTGGGCCAATCCTTTGGCAATCTTTTGCCTATCATCCACAACACTTAAAAACAAAGTTAAACACATATGAAAGTGATTGTGATCATGAAAATCAAAGAGTGTGGGGTACAACAATCTCCCCCTATTTTGATGATCACAATCACTTATCAAAGCAATGTAAAAACTTAAATGAAAGGCATGCCTAAATGATAAATTGAAAATAAATACTAAGCATGAGAGAAAATATTCTCCCCCAATCAATCAAGAAATTCTCCCCCTTTGTGATTATCAAAATAGCGTGGGGCATAAAACTTGATTGAGGGAAATTTGAAAATCAAGATCAATTGGAATTTTTGAAAATTGAATTGAAAAATTTGAATAACAGTTTGAATTGAAAGTTTTGAATAAAAAACCAATTGAAATTTGAATTTTTAATTGAAAGTTTTGAATCAGATAAGAATAGAAAATTTTGAATTGAAAAATTTGATACTAAGAGTTGAAATTGAAAGTTTGAATAAAACAAAAAATCTTAAACAAACCTAACTCCCCCTAAATAAAAACAATAAATCACCAGGGAGAGGGATTTTGAAAAGAGACAATTTTAGGCCCGGAGAGACTCGCTAAGAGGGATTTTTCAATCCACACTTGCCTTGTAGCGGGTCTTCTCCTATAGAATTCATCCGAATAAAAAATCGATTTGGGCCTACCATACCGGGCGTTTTTGCAATTACATTCATATATCATGTGCCTGGGTTTTTTACAATAGTTTCAAGATTTAAATTGGGAGCTCCCCCTTACAAAAATAGTGGGTGCATGGGAGGAGGAAGCTTGGTTGGTGTAACCAAGTCCATTGGTGGTTCTAGATATTCTTTGGGAACCTAGGAGATTGTTCAAATTTTGTTCCCCTTTGGTGAACTTAGCTAGGGTCTCCCTTAGGTCTTTGATGGTTGATTCCATAGAATCAACATTTGGAAAATTTTGGATTTTAAGGGTGAGTTCCTCCTTCTCTTTGAGAAGTTGGTCTTTTTCGGAGGAAAGTTTTTTGAAAGACTTTTTTAAAGCGACAAATTTTGAAGAGAGTTCATGAAAACCATTTTCAAGTTGGTCTCTAGCATGTGAGAGTTCTTCATAAGATAAATGATTTAAAGAATTGGAATTTGAAGAACAAGAGGAGGAGTCGGAAGATGTTACCTCATGGAATGCCATTAGGCATTTGTTACCGTTGTTGCTTGAGGAGGAGGAGGAGGAGGATGAGGAGGTGTCACTCCATGTCGCTTTGAGGACCTTTTTCTTTCCTTTCTCCTTTTGCGTGGCCCGTTTTTTGTTGAGTGGGCAATCGGGCTTGTAATGCCCCTTTTGGCCACACCCGTAGCATTTCACCTTGGGCTCGGATTTTTTGGTGGGTTCTTGCTTTCGGTGCTTGCGGGATTTCTTCTTCTTATGCTTCTTCATAAACTTGTGCATTTGGCGGGCGAGATTCTCCATTTCCGAATCGCCGCTTGAAGATGAAGAAGATGAAGAGGATGATGAGGAGGAGCTTTCTTCCTTTTGTACCTTGAGGGCGATGTTCTTTGGTGTCTTGATTGGTGTGCCCTCCTTTTGAGCTTGCCTCCTCATCGTGATCTCGTAGGTCATTAGGGATCCAATGAGCTCCTCTACCGGCATATTTTTGACGTCCTTAGCCTCTTGGATCGCCGTCACCTTTGGTTCCCATGAGCTCGGAAGGACCCATAAGATCTTCTTGACCATTGCTTCAGCTGAAACATCATCACCAAGAGATTTTCTACCATTGCACACGTCAGTAAAGCGAGTAAACATATCGGAAATAGATTCATGAGGATGCATGGAAAATGACTCAAAATCTTGACGATACATGTCCAATCGAGTGTCCTTGACTTTGTTGGTCCCCTCATGGGTAACCTCCAATAGTTTCCAGATTTCGTGTGAGGAGGTGCATGTGGAAACTCGATTGAACTCATTTCGGTCAAGGCCGCAATGTAGAGCGTTCATGGCTTTGCCATCAAGCTCGAAATTTCTAATATCGGCTTGGGTCCATTTGGATTCATCGGGAGAGGAGAGGGTGTAACCTTGCATGACAATTTTATAAATGGGATATCCTATACTTCTCAAAAAGGTGGTCATGCGGGTTTTCCAATAATTATAGTCGGTCCCATCAAAAAATGGAGCCCGACCCAAAGAAAATCCTTCGGGGGCGAAAGAGGTTGATGCCATCTTAATGGATCTTAAAATTTGTAACCGGTTAGGGTATTACACAAATTTCCCTTTGATACCAATTGTTGGGTCGGAATAAACGAGGAAGATGGCAAGAGGGGGAGTGAATTGCCTTTTAAAAAATTGATTAACAAATTAAAAATCAAAGTAAAGTGCAGCGGAAATAAAGAAGGCAAGACACACGAAATTGATAACGGAGTTCAGCCAAAACCCGGCCTACATCTCCGCTCCCAACTCAACCGTTGAGAGATTCCTACCGCTTGCTTTTCAATGGTTTTAGCAAGAAACCCACTAGGCTTTGAGGTAGCACTAGGACCTATTACAGCTTGCTTTTGTGGTTTAGCAAGAACCCACTTGCTTTTGATGGTTTAGCAAGAACCCACTATCCTTCTTACAGGTGAAGGATAGCTCACCTTTTTCTCAAGCTTTTTAAAGGAAAAGCTTGTGAACCACTTCACACCTTAGTGGTGGTGTGAAACCCAAAAGAAAGGGGGATGAGAAAAGGGTTTGGGGTTTGTAGGCACAAACCCAATTTTAAAGCTCAAAATAGATAAAACAATAAAAACCGTAATTGGGAGAAGCCTTGGGCGTCTTTGATGATTGGAGATGTTGAAGGCTGCTTCCAAGCTTCTTTGAAGGAGCTCCTTGGATGTGGAAGTTGTTGGAGCACTTGGGGTTCCCTTGGAGGAAGTCGCCGGAGGTTGGCCAATTGATGCAAAATATGTCCGTGGGCTTCACAATAGTTCCGGTAGATGTCCGGGGCTTCCTTGACCTTTATTTATAGGCATGGAACCCTTGGGGAGGCTTCGGAGCCGTTGGAGAGGCTAAAAGAGCCGTTGGGAGCCAAGTGGGCAGGCTGGTCAACAGCCCAACGGTAGTTTGACTGTGTCCACCGGCTGGCCGGTACAGTCCCACCGGCTGGCTGGTGTGTGCAAAAAGGCATAGGATTCTTGTCCAGGGTCCACCGGCTGACCGGTGCCAGAGCCACCGGCTGGCCGGTGCCTTGGTAGAGAAGAAGAGTCTTGATCCAGGCTCTACCGGTCGACCGGTGGAGGAGCCACCGGCTGGCCGGTGGCAAGACAGTAGCAAATACTATTTGGGCTGGGTGCCACAGGTCGACCGGTGACAGAGCCACCGGTCGACCGGTGGAACCTGGCAGTGGGCAATCCCTCTGCCAGTTCCACCGGCTGGCCGGTGCTATCACACCGGTTGGCCGGTGGACTGAATTTCAGTCCACTTCTTGTCCATTCTTGGGCCAATCCTTTGGAAATCTTTTGCCTATCATCCACAACACTTAAAAACAAAGTTAAACACATATGAAAGTGATTGTGATCATGAAAATCAAAGAGTGTGGGGTACAACACCTTGCAAGGACCAACTTTTGTCTGGTATACAAGCTTGAAATCCCGGTCAATTACCGGATGTGAAGATCTCCGTCAATGATTTATTCTTAAATTCAGCTCAACTTTTCCAAAGACAACAATTTTTGATCTTACAAACTGTAAGAAAAGGGAGAATGAAAGAGTCTCTGATTTCATTGCTCGCTGGAAGGGGTTAACATATTCCCTAAGCTTAGCACTCCCTCAAGAGGAACTATTGCCAATCTGTGTGGCAAATCTGCGTGACGAATTATGCACGCCATTGATCCCTATGAAATACACAGGAGGGTTTTGAGACCTTACTTCAATCGCTCAATAGATTGAAGATTCTCTTATACAGACTAAGGCTAAATCTCGTGTAATTCCATCATCTCCAGGAATGAGAATGGGTAAAGCAGAGACTGCTATAGTTATGCTTAAACAAGCACATGTACTTGCTTCTACTTCAAAACCTTCATCTTCTCGAAGGGCTCCACCTCCTGAGCTCCAACAAAAAAGGCCGTTTCGTCAAGACGATCAAAGAAATCAAAGACGAAAACAATTTGAGGATCTGAAGATCAAAACATACTCTTTCCAAAATGAACAAGTTCCTGGTTACTTAATTTCAGCTCTGGAGAATAATTTGGTTCAGCTGCCAAGGCCCAAGAGGCCAAACAAGGAAGGAGATGAAGACCATCCCAATTATTTCCCCTTTCATCAAATGTTGGGGCATCCCATCCAGGAGTGTTTTGTCTTCAAAGACCTCCTGAAAAAGATGGTCGACTCAGGACAAGTCAAACTAAAAGGCTCTTTAGCCCATGTAGCATGTGTTACTGCTACAGTTCCAGAGGAGGAAGGCGAGTGGAAAGAAGTCAAAAGCAAAAATGCACAAAAATATGATGATTGGATGGTCAGAAAGACAATCAACCGAACTCATGCTATTTTGTAAACACAATTGAAGAAACCAATTGTGCCTTCTACCATGAATGCCACAGCAAAACCCTCTTCATCAGAGGGAAAATCCTCGAAGAAACGAAATGATTCAAAGAAAGAAAAAGAATCAGAAGAAGATGAGGTTAGACAAGTTTAGGTTCCTATTTTAACCTTATCATTTATATTTAACTTTAAGTTAGATAATTTTACTTTTACCGTGTCTTTTTGTGTTCTTACACTATAAGGTTAATAAACTTACTATAACAAGCCAAACGAACCCCAAGTTGTTTATTATTAATATATAAAACCTTATCTAAGTCATTTGGACGAACCTTAGATTTTTAGGAATAAACTAACAATTAATAATATAATATTTGTTTTAAAAACTATTTAATGTCAATTTTGACACTATTTAGTAATTGATTTTTGTGAAAATAATAACAGAATGATTAGTTCGAAAAAAGTTAATTAAATAAATACTAATATGTCATATTAACCTATAAAATTAGTGGAATTAATAAAAAGTCTCAAATTACATTTATTTGGGTATTTATAACATCAATTATGTCAATATTTCATTAATAAGATAATTACTGCATCATCTTTGTGTCATAAATAAATTAAATTATTTAATGTCTAAAAATTACAAATAAAATACCATTATTTAGGAAATCTTTATATATTTATAATGAATATTTATAGTCTAATTTATCTTATGTATAACTCTATATTAAAAATTATTTACTTATTAAACTTTGATTTTAACTATTTTAACCCTTCTTTAAATAAATTGATAATAAATGTCCTAATCTAATCCATGTGGGCCTAAATGGTCATATTTTATTCCTAAGTTTGTTTTTGGTCGAATTACACTTATCCAATAGAATTAGGACATGTGTTAGGGTAATAATAATATCAATTTTACCCTTAATTACCCTATTTACTTTTAACCGTGGTAAAAAAAAGTAAAAAGTTACTATTCACAAAAAATTATTTTCATCTCATTGAACCACATTTTAGTCCTTGAAATTAACCGTGTCTCTCGGATTTTTTAAATTCCACTCACAGAAGCGGTAAAATTAAGTTTTATGAAAAATTCAGTTTTTTTAACTACCACTTAGTGGTTTCACTATTCATCAAAAAATGAAAGTTTCCAGAAAAATACCAAAAATTAGGCATAAGATATATTTGATATTATGAATTAAAAAATGATGTCTATTTTACCAAATTCAAAACACATAAGTTGTATTAATTTATTTAAAAATTAATTCTCGTCGTCAAAACAAATAGCATGTTTTTAAGAGATAATAACTATCAAAAGATTGCCACTTGTTTATGTCTGGTTTAAATGTGAAATTACATTCAATGAACAAAATTTTATTTAATGGTAAAAATATATTCTAAATATACTTTAAAACCACTCAAATTAATAATTTATCACTATTAATTATTTCGATTAAAAAGTTGTTTTTAATTAAAATTTAGTAATTTTCACTATTCATCAGAATATGAAAGTTATCCGAAAAGTACCAAAATTTCACCCTAAGCTAATTTCGATATTCCGAATCCAAAAATGAAGTCCATTTTGAAAAATAAAATTTAAAAAATTTTGAAAGGTGGTTATTACTATTCATAACGGCTAGTTTTAATAATATTTTAATAGCATATCGTTGTTTAGTGAAACTCGGTATTGCGTACGACGCAAGCTATTGAGGAAGGCCGCGGTTGCGTGTAAAACAAGATAGTATTGTGTGAAAGATTCCTTTGATGATTTATATAACATAAAAACAAAATATTTCTGAAACGCGCGGCCGATTGTCGCCTATCAACTGGTCAAAGTTCCGGTGCTCTGCTAATGTGTATAGCAGCACTCGGGTCGAATCCTCGACGATGATACTTTGAAATAGTCGTTTGTTTTTAGTTAATTGTATTCTGATTGGGGGGTTTGTTTGCAGAGCTTATGAAATAATTTATGGATGATGTTTGATTCAACAAATTGATAAAGATTGGGGTGAGTTCATTATTAGGGAGTTAAGATTGTGATATCCTTGAGCTTTTCTTTATATTGCATTTAAATTAACACCCACTTCACAAGTTGACATCGATTAGAATTCCTAAGTGTTAAAGCTTTAATCCAAGCCTTAACTTAATTAGGATTTTAATCTCAATCAGTACATGTTTATGGTAGTGTATTTTTAGTTCCAATAATCCATGGAAACCACATGCTAAACAAAATATGTCATTAATCCATGACAAATTAAGTCCAACATACACAATGTTAAATTAACGAATACTCATTGAGAAAATACTCTCAATCACTTAACATCCCTAAATTATAACTCACCCCAATGAGATATTTACTCATCCATTTGGGTGTTTAATATTCTGTTTATAATAATTATGATGATAAATTAAGAATAGAAGAAAAAGAAAGGGACTAGAAAAGAGTGGTACGTCGACACACACACACGAACGATGATGATAATTAAAAACGGATTTTCGATTGAATGAGGAAGCAAAAGAAGGGAAGAGGATTCAACTGAATTTAAACTATTTTAAGAACATAAATATTAAACTACAGAAGGTGGATGAGAATAAGAGATATTGAAGAAGTAACTTGCATTAAAACAGAATTACAAAGAAAGAGACTTACAAAATTACAAAAACGAAGAACACGAAATTAAGTGAAAACAAAGAGAGGAGGAAAGGTCTCTCAAGTGAAAACTTGAGTATGGAAGATCCCTCCAAGACTTTGGCAAGGCCTTGGTCGTTCCAATATGTTCTCCTCTCTTCTGAAATGCCAACCCCTCTCAAGGAGAGAAGGGGAGAGTATTTATAGCCCAAGGAGTAGACTGTTTACATTCCAGCAATACCCCTCCACTTGGATCGCAGATATGGACATCATGACAGCCGAATCTATAGAAATTTACTTCTTCAAAGTTGTATATAATAAAGTGTTCCGAATACTCTCAAAATTTGGAGTCATTTGTACTTAAGGATAAAAAGATATGGCCGGATGATTAAATAAAGTAAAACTATCCATTTCAATCCAGTCTTTTTGATGTCCATAATGTGAAAGAGTTTTTTAATATGAATATTCCTTAAAATACGAATGGTTTATTCAACAAAGTAGGCCGCCTATATCTCCTCTTTCACACTGAAATATATCAGCTCTATTTGATGCTTACATCATGAGATATTTCATGAATATGATACTGATTTTAATTCCCGGACAGAATGGTGGGCTGGACTTCAAAGCTTCATTTGAGCCCCTTGTACTTGGATTTGGGCCTTGAAATTTTTATAGAAGATGAAATGAAGTGTACCACAAATTATTGTTGAGATTTAATGTTTTTGGACTTCTTTATTGAGCCCAGTAAATCAATCTTCAAGGCTAGTCCAGTTTGTTCACAGATTCTTTGGTCTTGTTTGTGAGGACCATATGACCCTTCAAATGGCAGAATTGGCTCATGGTACCTTCTAATGAAATGTTTTATATTGAAAGGAGAATACTAAAAAACAATAAACACACAATTTGGATGAGTATAGTGATAGTTATTATTAAAACATTAAACTGAATCAATTGGACTACTTCTAAAAATGCTCAAAAATTATACTTACTATTAAAACATTAATATTCCACACAAATTATGCACATTTCATATAAAATCAGTAAAGAGGGAATATAATAAGTCATGAAAATATTAATAACATCAACTCCCCCACACTTAGTTTTTTGCATGTCCTCATGTGCAACAAATATAAAAACATGACAAAATCATTTTTACTCACCAACAGATATTAAAATTTTGTTTTCTCCAATCAGGGGAGGTTTAGACAATTTCACTCATCCATTTTGAATTCCACCACAAGTTTTTAGAGAAACAATGTTCCAAAACTAATTCATTTTTTCATGCTCAAATTTATAAATGGAAAATGTGGACACTCAAAACTCACACCTCTCAAGATGATAAAATTCATTTGTGGAGGTTCACTCTTTCACCAACCAAAAGTGAAAATCTTAGAGTTTGAAAAGATATATCAGCTTAAAATCCCTATCCCAAGTGAAAAAGAATCAATAGGTCCTTTTAAGGGGTTTTTCTGTGGCTATGAGACGGTAGAAATATAATGTCCAAGAGAGAGAATAAGAGGGTTAAAATACCAATATAGAAAAAGCAATGCACATTTTTTTGAAGTAAAACATGGAAGGAAATGAAAACACATATTTACAAGGGAATGATTGTGTAAAGAAAGACACAAAAGAGGAATAAAATATGAAGGTAATGAGATGATGAACTATTTACAAGACACAAAACATCTCCCAATGATATAAGAATATAATGCAAGTGTTCTTTTTTTTTTCTTTTTTTTTCGAAAGTTGACCTTGAAACAGATCACACACTCATATCCCAACACATGTTTGATCTCCTCATGATACTAATTGTAATAGTTATAACATAATCAAAGGTTGAGGAAGAGTGATTTTTGACCTACCCAAGACACAACCCATTTTTTCATTTTTTTTGATTTTTTTTTTGAATTTTGATTTTTTTTGAATTTTTTTTGATCACTTTTCAATATCATTTGTACAATACAATCTCAAATCCCAGTGAATGAAAACATCCCCCCCACACTAAATTGGATGCTTGCCCTCAAGCATATGATAACACACCAGAAAGTAAGGAAATGATACCCAAAAATTAAATCCATTCCCCCCCCACACTTAAATTTCAAAAACTTATGCAATGAAAATCCATGTTGATATTGGGTGGGATAAGATATTGGGATTGTAATGTGGCTATAAAAGAAAAGGTTTTCATAGGCTCGAAGGGGCTTTCAAAAGGAGGATTAATGTAAGGGAAATGGGAGGCTATTTGGATATTGTGATTCTCATGTGGTTCAGAAAATGCCTCTATCATATTAATACACACTAAGGTAGGAAATTCAGCTCGAAGGTCCACAAACTCAAGACTCACAAATGGGGGTGAAAACACACATTTTGAAAATATTTCCATAGGTGGCCTTGGCATGAAAGAAAATGTTTGTTCTCACGGTTGGGGAAAATCATTTTCCAAATCAAAAATTGAGCATTAAAAATATGTTGGTTTTGACACAAAATTCTTTATCCAAAGTCATAATGAAAATACAAAATTTTTGAGATGAAAACATGTCTGTTAACTCCCCAAAATGGTTGTACAAAATTTCAAAACTCGATGGTGAGTACGCATGACTTATAATTTTTTTGTATTTTTTAAGTGATTGTTTCTTTTTGGTTTTTTTTGGTTTTTATTTTTGTAAAGATACACCCATACAAAAGAGAAAGTGAAAAATAAAGGGTTTGATAAAGAAAATGGTAAAAAAAATGAAAGAGAGAGGAATAAGAAGAAAGAGGTAGAGAGAGGAAGAGATAAAGAGAGTTAAAGGGAAAGAGGTGCCCCCTGGTTTGGATTTGGTTGGTCGCCTTCTCTATCTAGTGGTAGGTCGACTAGAGAAGTTGGGGAGCCAGTGTAAGTTGATGTTGTTCCAGGATTGCATTTCCTCTCATGGTGATGCTTTAACCGATGTCCATTAACCGTGAATGTCCTTTTGGAAGAGGGGTCTTGGACTTGCACTGCACCAAATGGGTAAATGTTAGTAATAACAAAAGGACCTTCCCAACGAGAATTAAGCTTACTTGGATGAAGACGAAATCGAGAATTGAAGAGCATTACCTTTTCACCTTCATGAAATACCTTTCTCAGGATGTGTCTGTCATGGAGTACCTTAGCCTTCTCTTTGTACAGATTGGAATTCTCATATGATTCAAGTCGAATCTCCTCCAGTTCAGCCAATTGCAACAATCTTTCTTCACCAGATTTTTCACAATCAAAATTATAGGTTTTCACAGCCCAAAAAGACTTATGTTGTATTTGAACTGGTAAGTGACACACTTTACCAAAAACTAGCCTAAAAGGAGACATCCTAATGAGTATTTTATAGGCAGTTCGATAAGCCCAAAGGGCTTCACCAAGTCTCTCAGGCCAATCTTTTCTGGTGGGTTTTAAAATTCTCTCAAGTACCCTTTTCACTTCTCTATTAGAGAGTTCAGCCATGCCATTTGTTTGGGGGTGATATGCAGTTTAAGTTTTATGTACAACCCCATTCTTTTTCAGAAGAGCTTCCATGGTTCTATTACAAAAATGGGTTCCTAAGTCACTGATTAAGGCACGTGGTGTGCCAAATCTTTGGAAGATGTGTGTCTTTAGGAACTCACTAATAGTATGAGCATCATCCTTCCTAGCGGGTTTGGCCTCAACCCACCTTGAAACATAATCGACCGCAAGAAGAATGTATGAGAATCCATTGGAAGGGGGAAATGGTCCCATGAAATTGATTCCCCACACATCGAAGATTTCACAAAAGATTAAAGGCTTTTGGGGAATTTCATTTCTCTTTGAAATTGTGCCAAACTTTTGGCAAGTGGGACATGATTTACAAAACTCATGTGACTCCTTGAAGAGTGAAGTCCAGAAGAATCCAGAGTCTAGGACCTTTCAGGAGGTCCTTTGTGGTCCAAAGTGGCCACCTCCGGGAAGTGAGTGACAGAATTCTAAGATAGAAGAATGATCATTTTCATCAACACATCTCCTAATTACCATGTCTGCCCCAATTTTCCAAAGTTTATTTTCTTCCCAAAAATGGTATTTTGAATCACTTTTCAACTTCATTTTTTGTTCTTTTGAATTTTTTTTAGGAAAAACACCAAAAACCAAGTAATTTAGAATTGGGGCATACCATGGTATTTTTGGAGTGATAGATGAAAGGTGCTCAGTAGGGAATTCAGGATCAATGATTTCTGAATGATAAGAATTAGAAATTCTACTCAAGTGATCAACCATAGGGTTTTCTTTTCCAGGTCTATCTTTGATTTCAAGGTCAAACTCTTGGAGCATTAGGATCCATCTTATTAGCCTCGGTTTGGAATCAATTTTCTTGAGTAAGAACTTAATAACAAAATGGTCTGTGAATATAATGATTTTGGCACCTAAGAGATAGGACCAGAATTTATCTAAGGAAAAAACCACTGCTATAAGTTCCTTTTCAGTGACAGTGTAGTGAGATTGAGTTTCATCCAATGTTTTTGAGGAATAATAGATGACATGAGGAATGTTTTCTCTTCTTTGACCAAGAATAACCCCAGCAGCTCTATCAGAAGCATCACACATTAACTCAAAGGGTAAGGACCAATCTGGTGGTTGGATTATTGGGGAAGATGTAAGATCAGTTTTGAGTTCAATGAAGGCTCTCTTGCAAACCTCATCAAAATGGAAGGTGACATCATTTTGGAGCAGCCGAGTGAGTGGGAGGGAAATCCTACTGAAGTTATGGATGAATCTCCGATAGAAACCGGCATGACCGAGGAATGAACAGATGTCTCGAACAGAAGTGGGTGGAGGAATTGATTGGATCACTTCAATTTTGGCAGGATCGACTTCAATACCATCTTTTGAAACTATGTGCCCTAGAACAATCCCATTTGAAACCATGAAGTGACATTTTTCAAAATTTAACACAAGGTTACACTTGACACACTTTTGAAGGACTAGAGAGAGTGAATGCAAGCATGACTCAAATGACTTGCCATAAATGGTGAAGTCATCCATGAAGACTTCCATGCAGTGTTCAATGAATTCTGAAAAGATACTCATCATACACATCTGGAATGTTGCAGGATCATTGCAAAGTCCAAAAGGCATTATTCTATATGCATATGTTCCAAAGGGGCATGTGAAAGTAGTCTTTTCTTGGTCCTGAGGTGCGATTGGGATTTGGAAGTAGCCGGTCTATCCATCAAGAAAGCAATAGTGTGACTTTTCGGCCAATCTTTCTAGAATTTGATCAAGGAATGGAAGAGGGTAGTGATATTTTCGGGTTTCAACATTCAATTTCCTATAGTCGATGCACACATGCCATTTGTTCTTCACTCGAGTTGTGACTACCTCTCCATGTTCATTTGTGACAACAGTTATCCCACCCTTCTTAGGTACAACTTGAATTGGACTAACCCATTCACTATCAGAAATTGGGTAGATAATACCAGCTTGAAGAAGCTTAGTGATCTCTTCCCTAACTACCTCAAGGATGAGTGGATTGAGTCTTCTTTGTGGTTGTCTAATTGGTTTGGATGATTCCTCAAGATGGATGTGATGCATGAAAAGGGTAGGTTTGATTCCTGGTATGTCATCTAGGGTCCAACATAAGGCCTTTTTGTTTTCCTCTAACACTTGAACAAGTTTGGACTCCTCGGTTTCAGTAAGTGTGGCAGAGATAATGATATAATATGAGTGATCATGGAAGAGGAATGCATATTTCAGGTGTGCAGGAAGAGGTTTCAGATCAATCTCATCTTTCACTTTTGGGATAGACAACTCAGAAATGGAGGAAGGGACTTCAGTTTCTTCAGATTCATTTTTCTCAATGCTGTCCAAGGTGGAGCAGTAGAGATCAAAGTTGATGTGGGATTCAAGATAGTTTTCAAGTTCCTCTAGATTGATGGAGTCTATGAATGAGAGGTCCACATCAAATTCACCATTTATGACTTTGTTAATCATGGTGCAGATTTCAGAAGATCCTTTATCATTATAACATGAAGAACATGGTGGATTGGGGTTCGATTGACTCTTAGAAGTGTCCTCAGAAGCATGGATTGAGAATGCAGAGTGATCCTCAGATGGGTATCGCATGGCTTGGAAAATGTTGAACTTGACCAGTTGGTCACCGAATTCCATGGATAAGATGCCTGAATGGACATAAATCTTGGTTCTCGTAGTCATGAGGAATGGTCTTCCTAGAATTAGGGGAGATCGAGAAGAGTTCGTCTCACCTTCCATGTCAAGGACATAGAAATCAGCAGGGAAGATAAGATCATTGACTCGGACAAGGACATCCTCAATTATTCCTTCAGGACTGGTTGAGCTTCGATTGGCTAACTGAATGACAACACCCATTGGGTGCAAGGGACCTAGACCAAGGTTGGAGAATATGGATTTGGCCATGACATTAATTGAGGCTCCTAGGTCTATGAGTGCATCATCAAATTTGGAACTTCCAATTTGGCATGGGACTGTAAAGGTCCCTGGATCTTTGCACTTTATGGGAATAGACTACTGGGTGGAAACATTTTCAAAGGTCTTAAGTTGCCTCTTGTGGGTACACAACTCCTTGAGAAACTTGGCATACTTAGGAATTTGTTTTATGGAATCTAAGAGGGGAATGTTGACTTCAACACGTCTAAACATGTCGAGCATTTCAGGATCAGGTTCAAAGGACTTCCTTGGTTTAGAAACAGCTTGTGGAAAAGGAATTGGGTTCCTAAGTGGAATGGAAGGAGGTGATGGAATGGATTCAGATTCCTTTTCAATTTTCTTTTTCTTTTCATTTTCTAGGTCAACATTCAAAGTAGGGTTTGAGGATTTATCTTGAGGAATATCAAGTTGCTTTCCTGATCTAAGTCCAATTGCACTTACATTACCCTTGGGGTTGGGTAATGGTTGAGCTGGGAGTTGGGAAGAATTTGATTGTTGTTGCTGGCTCAGGTGAGATGAAAGTTGACCTATTTGAGTTTCAATGTTTTTAAAGCTAGAACGGGTGAAGGAGGCAAGATCTTCCACTGCACTTTCCCATGGTTTCTTGGAAGAAGAGGCTCCCAGATTGGGATTGCCTTGATTTTGGTTCTTGGGAAATCGATTGTATTGTTTTTGGAATTGGGAAGGCTCACTAGGATTATGGAATCCAGGAGGAGGATTGTTCCTTTGAGGTTGAGGAACAAAAGGATAAGGTTGATGAAAGTTACCAACACCTTGACCATATTGAAACTGGTTTGGGTTTTGAGGAGGGAATTGAGGGGGATGAGATATGGGATTACCATACCTAAGGCCTTGGTTATAGGAAGAAGAGAAGGGCTCAGAGTGAGGTTGGTTGAAGTTTCTAACAAACTGACCTGATAGTTGAGGGTTGGTGTTCCGTTGAGCATATGCTGCATTGAGCTCCATTGGTCTAGATGAATCGGATTGATCCTCTTGAAGTTGTGGACATGTGTCTGTTGGATGAGCTGGGGAGCTACAGATTCCACAATTCTTGATAGGTCCAGGGAATAGTGACTGTGGAGAAGATGAGGTTGGGGCTTTGGTATCCACTGCTAGTTGACGCACAAGACCTGTAAGTTCACTCATCCACTCAGTCATCTTGTTAGGCTCTATGGATTGATTATCTTGGGCTTGTTTGACTTGAGCATGTTCTCGAGTATGGAATTGCTGTGTGTTTTCAGCCATGTTACTTATGAGATCTCTTGCAGCTGCTGGAGTTTTGTCAACAAGAGCACTGCCACTTGCGGCATCAATGAGGGTTCTCTCCATAGCCAATAACCCCTCATAGAAGTATTGGATCAAGAGTTGGTCAGGGATTTGATGGTGTGGGAAGGTTTCCACAAGCTTTTTGAACCTCTCCTAGTACTCATGGAGTGATTCATTTGAGAATTGATGGATACCACTTATTTCCTTTCAGATGGAAGCGGTACAAGAAGCAGGAAAGAATTTTTCTAGAAAGAGGCGCTTCATGTCATTCCATGTAGTTATGGAACCAGGAGGGAGATAATAGAGCCATGAATTGGAAGAGTCAGCTAGGGAGAAAGGGAATGCTCGGAGTTTGATTTGTTCTTCAGAAACCCCTTGAGGATTCATGGTAGAGCACACCACCTGGAACTCTTTGAGATATAGATGCAGATCCTCACCGGCTAGCCCATGGAAATGAGGTAGAAGATGAATCAAACCCGATTTGAGTTCGAAGTCAGCCTCTATGTTTGGATATTGAATACTAAGGGGTTGGTAATTCATATCAGGGGCAACAAGTTCTTTCAATGTTTGTTCCCTAGGATTGGCCATATCGAATTCAATTGGTAGGGCAATGATTGGTTCTTAGGTGATTTGGTTATCCCTAATGGTCCTCCTAAGTCGACGAAGAGTTATATCAATTTCAGGGTAAAAAAAATTCTAGGGATTGCTTGGGAGGCTATGAGGCATTCAGAGAGATTTTGGAAGAAAGAGGAAGACGGGTTTTTCTTTGTATTTTTTCGGTTTATGATTTTTAAGAGGAAGACGAGTTTTTCTTTGTGTTTTTTTTTCAATTTTTTTTAAAATTTGTTTTTTTTGTGTTTTCTTGACAATAACCAGAAACTAATGACTACTTAAAGCACCATCCCCGGAAATGGCGCCATTTGAAACGCACGTCCGATTGTCGCCTATCGACCGGTCAAAGTTTCAGTGCTCTGCTAATGTGTATAGCAGCACTCGGGTCGAATCCTCGACGATGATACTTTGAAATAGTCGTTTGTTTTTAGTTAATTGTATTCTGATTGAGGGATTTGTTTGTAGATCTTATGAAATAATTTATGGATGATGTTTGATTCAACAAATTGATAAAGATTGGGGTGAGTTCATTATTAGGGAGTTAAGCTTGTGATATCCTTGAGCTTTGCTTTATATTGCATTTAAATTAACACCCACTTCACAAGTTGACATCGATTAGAATTCCTAAGTGTTAAAGCTTTAATCCAAGCCTTAACTTAATTAGGATTTTAATCTCAATCAGTACATGTTTATGGTAGTGTATTTTTAGTTCCAATAATCCATGGAAACCATATTCTAAACAAAATATGTCATTAATCCATGACAAATTAAGTCCAATATACACAATGTTAAATTAACGAATACTCATCAAGCAAATACTCTCAATCACTTAACATACCTAAATTATAACTCACCCCAATGAGATATTTACTTAGCCATTTGGGTGTTTAATATTCTGGTTATAATAATTATGATGATAAATTAATAATAGAAGAAAAATAAAGGGATTAGAAAAGAGTGGTACGTCGACACACACACACGAACGATGATGATAATTAAAAATGGATTTTCGATTGAATGAGGAAGCAAAATAAGGGAAGGGGATTCAACTGAATTTAAACTATTTTAAGAACATAAATATTAGACTACATAAGGTGGATGAGAATAAGAGATATTGAATAAGTAACTTGCATTAAAACAAAATTACAAAGAAAGAGACTTACAAAATTACAAAAATGAAGAATACAAAATTAAGTGAAAACAAAGAGAGGAGGAAAGGTCTATAAAGTGAAAACTTGAGTATGGAAGATCCTCCCAAAACTTTTTCAAGGCCTTGGTCGTGACAATATGTTCTCCTCTCTTCTGAAATGCCAACCCCTCTCAAGGAGAGAAGGAGAGAGTATTTATAGCCCAAGGAGTAGACTGTTTACATTCCAGCAATACCCCTCCACTAGTCTCGAAGATATGGACATGATGAAAGCCTAATATAGAGAAATATACTTCTTCAAAGTTGTATATAATAAAGTTTTACGACTAATTGCAAAATTTGGAGTCATTTGGACTTAAGGATAAAAAGTTATGTCCAGATGATTAAACATAGTAAAACTATCCATTTCAATCTAGTCTTTTTAATGTCCATAATGTGAAAGGGTTTTGGAATATGAATATGCCTTCAAATACGAATGGTGTCTTCCACAAAGTCGGCCGCCTATATCTCCTCTTTTACACTGAAAAATCTCAGCTCTATTTGATGCTTACATCATGGGAGATGTCATGAATACGATACTGATTTTAATTCCCGGCCAGAATGGTGGGCTGGACTTCAAAGCTTCATTTGGACCCCTTGTACTTGGATTTGGGCCTTGAAAGTTTTATACAAGATGAAATGTAGTGTCCCCCGAATTATTGTGGAGAGTTAATGTTTTAGGACTTCTGTATTGAGCCCAGTAAATCAATCTTCAAGGATGGTCTAGTTTGTTCACAGATTCTTTGGTCTTGTTTGTGAGGACCATATGACCCTTCAAATTGCAGAATTGGCTCATGGTACCTTCTAATGAAATGTTTTATATTTAAAGGAGAATCATAAAAAACAGGAACCACACAATTTGGATGAGTATAGTGACAGTTATTATTAAAACATTAAACTGACTCAATTGGACTACTTCTAAAAATGCTCAAAAATTATACTTACTATTAAAACATTAATATTTCACACAAATTATGCACATTTCATATAAAATCAGTAAAGAGGGAATATAATAAGTCATGAAAATTTTAATAACATCAATTTCTCATAAAAGTATCGGGTGTTACATTCTACCCCCCTTAAAATGAATTTCGCCCTCGAAATTCGTCACTTTGTAACAAACAGATGAGGATACCACTCCCTCATCATATCCTCAAGCTCCCATGTAGCTTCTTCTAATTGGTGGTTACTCCATAAAACTTTCACCAAACGAGTGGTCTTGTTTCGTAGGACTTTTTATCTATGATCCAGAATCTCTATCGGCTGTTCTTCATAAGAAAGATCTTGCTCTAGCGGTACAACTTCTGAGCTGAGTACATGTGAAGGATCAAGTATGTACTTTCTCAGGAGAGATACATGGAACAAATCGTGAACTTGAGAGAGATTCGGTAGAAGCGCCAATTGGTAAGCTACCTTTCAAACACGATCCAGTATTTCGAAAGGACCAATATATCTAGGGCTCAACTTCCCCTTCTTTCCAAATCTCATGACCCTCTTCCAGGGAGATATTCGTAAGAACACTTTATCACCCACTTCAAACTCTAGGTCTTTTCTTCAGTTGTCGGCATAACTTTTATGTCGACTCTGAGCTGCTCTTATGTGTTGTTGAATAGATCAGACCTTTTCTGCCATCTCATCAACAAGATCAGGTCCTAATAGCTTTCTTTCCCCAACTTCATCCCAGAAAGTTGGAGTCCTGCATTTCTTTCCATAGAGATCTTCATAAGGAGCCATCCGAATACTGGAGTGAAAGATATTATTATAAGAAAATTCCACTAAAGGTAGGTGTTTATCCCAACCACCTTTGAAATACATAGATCAAGCTCTCAACATATCTTCTAGAGTTTGAATTGTTCTCTCAGACTGATCGTCTGTCTGAGGATGATAAGCAGTGCTGAAACTCAACTCTGTATCCAGAGTATGCTGAAGACTTCACCAGAACTTTGAGGTAAACCTCAGATCCTGATCAAATATAATAGAAAGTGGTACTCCATGCAATCTTACCACTTCCTTTACATATATCCAGGAAAGCTAATCCAGAGAGAAATCCTCTCTAATAGCAATGAAGTGTGCAGACTTTGTAAGACGATCAACTATGACCCATATAGCATTATTGCCTTTGGATGTTTTAGGAAGTCTTGTGATAAATTCCATAGTGATGTTTTCCCATTTCCATTCAGGTATGGGTAATGGTTGTAACATCCCATTAGACTTCTGTCTCTCAGCTTTAACTTGCTGACAAACCAAGCATCGAGAGACATATTCAGCAACATCTCTTTTCATGCCATCCCACCAGAAGTACTCTTTAAAATCCCTATACATCTTCATGCTTCCCAGATGAATAGAGAATGAAGAACTATGAGCCTCATCCAGCAGCTCCTTCTTTAATTCTGGGATGGGAGGAACACAAACCCGATTCCTGAACTTTATTATCCCATCACAATCAAGGTTGAATTCAGGTACATTTCTCACCTTCTTTTGTAACTCTACATCTTCTTTCTGTGCCTATTTAATCTTCACATGTATATATGGTTGAACATTCATTTGATAAAGATACGATTTTCCCCTTCCATTATAATTCCAAGATCCATCCTTTGTAAATCCATAAATATTGGATCTTTTGTGATCCTCATCATGGATAAACTTGCATGGTCTTGTCGACTTAATGCATCTTCCACCTTGTTTGCTTTTCCGGGGTGGTAATGGATTGAGCAGTCGTAATCCTTAATCAGCTCCAACCATCTTCTTTGGCGCATATTCAGCTCCTTTTGTGTGAAAATATACTTTAAACTTTTATGATTAGTATAAATGTCACACATTTCTCCATAAAGATAATGCCTCCAAATCTTTAATGCAAAGATTACCGCATCTAACTCCAAATCATGAGTTGGGTAATTTTTCTAATGGATTTTCAATTTTCGTGAGGCATAAGCTATCACCATATCATTTTTCATAAGAACACACCCCGATCCCTTCTTGGATGCATCACTGTAGATCACAAACCTTTCTCCACTACAAGGAAGTGTGAGCACAGGTGCACTGGATAACCTTCTTTTCAACTCCTTGAAATTATCTTCACATTCCTCCATCTAGACAAACTTAACTCCTTTCCGAGTCAACTTGGTGAGTGGATTAGATAATAGTGAAAAATCTTTCACAAAACATCGATAATATCTAGCCAAACCAAGAAAACTTCGGATCTCAGTTACTATTGTTGGTCTCGACCATCTTTCAATAACCCTTGTTTTTGCTGGATCCACAGATATCCTCTCTTTTGAGATTATGTGACCCAAAAATGAAACTTTTTGAAGCCAAAATTCACACTTGGTAAATTTGGCATAAAGATTCTCCTTTCTCAGGGTCTTCAATATAATTCTCAAGTGATCTTCATGTTCTTCCTTGCTCTTTAAATATACAAGAATATCATCTATAAAGACTACCACAAACTGATCAAGATAGTCTCTAAAGACTCTATTCATCAGATCCATGAAGATAGAAGGGGAATTAGTAAGACCAAATGGCATCACTATAAATTCATAGTGTCCATACCTTGTACGAAAAGCCGTCTTTGGTATATCCTCCCTTTTGAACCTTAATTGATGATACCCTGAATGAAGATCAATCTTGGAAAAGTATTGAGCTCCGCGTAGTTGGTCAAATAAGTCATCAATGCGTGGGAGAGGATATTTTTTCTTGATATTGATCTTGTTAAGTTCTCGATAATCAATGCAGAGTCTCATTGATCCATCTTTCTTCTTAACAAACAGAACAGGTGCTCCCTAAGGTGATGCACTAGGGTGTATGAATCCCTTATCAAGATTCTCTTGGAGTTGCTTCTTCAATTCCTGCAACTCAATTGGGGCCATTCTATAAGGTGTCTTTGAAATAGGCAAAGCACCCGGTACGAGTTCTATTGAAAACTCAACATCACGATTTGGTGGAAGACCCGGAAATTCCTCCGGAAAGACATCATAAAACTCCCGTACAATGGGAATATTCTTAATCATGAGTTTCTCACCAACCATTTGAGATAAATAACCTTCATTTAGTGGAATAAAGACCCATAAGATGGAAGAAATTTCCACTGGAAGGTTATGTTCATCCTTGCATCGATAGACGATCATAGATTGATCTGGAATATGAAATGTGACTTCCCTTATTTGGCAATTGATATGAGCTCCATATAAAGAAAGCCAATCCATGCCAAGAATCACATAAAATTCCACTATAGGAAGGATCACAAGATTTTCAGGAAGAACTTTCCAACAAACTTCAATCAGAGAAGAATTATAAGATTTTGATGTGACTGTTGTTCCATTAGGGGTTGTCACAGCTAGCTGTACATCTAATTGTTGAGGTAATACAGTGATACCCTTAGAAAATTCTTCAGAAATAAAAGAGTGGGTGGATCTAGAATCAAATAAAACATTTTCTACTTTAGAGTGGATGGTAAGTGTACCTTTCACCACATCGTTATCGTACTCCACATCGCTGATAGAAATTGCATGTGACTTTCATTTGTCTTTAGCCTTAAGAGTTTGTTGACGTCGACCATCATCATCAACCCTTGGATTTGGGCATTGATTGGCATAATACCCCATCTCCTTGCACTTGAAACATTGAAGTGTAGTAGGTTCATTCTGTGTATCCCTTCCTTTGTTTGCATCATTAGACATCTTCTTCCCATCATTGCAACATTCAAATGTCCGATGACCTTCCTTTCCACATTTGAAACATTTACTTGTCCCTTTAAGAAAACTCCCTCCATGTTTCTTTCCACATTTTGAGCATAAGGGAAAGATCATCTTATTTTCAGTGTGCTCTTTAGATTTTCCTTTGAATTCCATTTTCCTCTTCTTATCAAACCCATATGACTGATGGGTTACTCCAATCTCTATCTCAACTTTGAGAGCACATCGAACGATTTCCTCGTACCTATTGAATTCCCTTATGGATAACGCCCTTTGAAGACTTGGTTTTAAGCCACTAAAGAATCTATCGATCTTACTCTCAGGTTGGATAATAATACCAGAAGCATACCTTGCAAGTCTTGTAAAATTTGATTCATAGGTACCAACAGATTCATCATCCTTTTTCTTCATTTCAAGAAACTCTTTCTCCATATTTGTTCGGAGAATACGAGGGAAGTACTTATTGAAAAATAAGTTCTTGAACTCGTCCCATTCCATGGACTCAATTTCATCCCTTTGCCTCGTATTCTTAATAAGATTCCACCATTGATCAGCATCTCCTTCCAAACGATACACTACTAGGATGACTTTATCATGTTCAGAACATTGAAGAACTGAAAATATCTTTTCAGTAGTACTAATCCATTGTTCAGAAACTAATGGATCAGTAGACCCGCTGAATGAAGGTGGACGATGCCTCATGAAGGATTCAACAGAATGTTGCTCCTTCCTTTGCTCATTTGGAAGTCCTTCATGATTCATATCTTGAGAAAGTTGTGTGAGCATGGTTACAAGATTTTGCATTCCAGCTCCCATAACGTTTGGTTGCTCAGGGGGACAATCATTGCATTGCCCTTCACATTCCGCATTAACACGGTTCCTTCGGGTTCCAACCATTGACTAAAACCAAGAAGAATAGTGTGAGCAACACTACTTATAATAGGAAAACCACATAATTAAGAATAAAATTTCACACTTAAGGTCTTATCCTAGGTTATTCATGGCCATTTCTAAAACACTAAGATTGTGTTCTATGCTTAGACTTATCCTTAGGGTTCTTACTAAGGCTTTCACATCCTAGTTTCCAAAGGTTGACTATACCTTTCCTCTGATACCAACTATAACGACCCATACTTTACATACATTGTTATTACTTCAGAATTGAATCACACTTATTACAACATATAACAAAACCAGGAAAGGACTATATAGGTATAGAGTCTTTAGAAACTGAGAAACATAAACAACTGGTTCATAAAGCATCTACTTTGCCTCCCATTTATTTCATCATATCTAGAGTCCCTTTTTGGCATATCCTACTTAATAACCTTCTTCCTAACCTGGGGAAATAAAACATACAAAAGGATGATCTCAAATGCTCAGTAAGGGAAAACAAAAGAAATATCAATCACATCATATACATAAGAACACAACTTTTGTAAATCTTAACCTGCAAAAGAGATCATAATTTCATAACATGGGATAAATCATAGTAGTGAAATGTAATCCCAATAATCATAACTTAAAACATGAAACTTTGTGGCATACACACATAATCATAGATAATCATTTCTTATTAGTCAAGACTCATTTCCAAGACTATCTTAGTGGACAAAGTCTATTTATGAACCGAGTTCAATCCTCGTTTCAGTCCTGTTTCACTGAACCAGTTTAACCTCCCGTTCCAGCCATGTCTATCTCATGAGATATAAAATCTTTACCCAATACATTGGAGGGAGATATAGTTCCCACCCATCTCATAATGATACCATTCTTATGTGTTCCACAAAATCATAAACCATACATCATAGCATAACCCATGTAATAAAAATGGGAATCTTAAATATCGTGACATCAAAAAACAATTCATATAAGATAAAGGAATTCATAAAAATATTTCCATCACAACATAATAAAATCCATGTAATAATAGGGATAGAAACAGAACCCTATATTATCTTAGATGGAAAATAATTTTGATAAAACTCTTGAACTCCATTCTTGAGGAAAATATCCTTTCTACTTAAAAAACATTTTCCTTTCTTAACATGTCATACAATTTTAAACTAAAAGAAGTTGATTAAAAATAAACTTGAAAACTTGTAAAGGAAGATTCTTGGAAATAATGTTTTAAAAATCCATTCATGCTGTATAAGTTAAAAAAACATTCTTCTCGTACTTTTGTCGAAAAAGTCAAAAAGTACCTCGTATGAAAAACCACAAAAGATTCCTTTCATATCTTTTACTAAAAACTCACCGAAGGGTAAAATTGGATATAAAATATTGTAGAAGGATATAAATATTACATATTGAGGAAACATGGATGTGGATGATAAAATACACCCCAGTAAATACCAAAGTATAAACAATCTCGGATAAAAATGAGATTGTGATATTTTCCCTTACCTTAGGTCCGATTTGCTTCGTAAGTGTCCGAACCTACTGTATAATGATTTAAATAATGTTATTGACTTATTCTAGAATCATACGTATTTTTATGATATCATATATGGTCATATTCTTAGCTTCTTATTAGTAATATTTCATTACTACTTGTTATTCGAGTGTTTATTACTTTTTGTTCTTATGCGTGTTTTGTCGAATAAATTATTATTTTTATTTTTAGGTTATAGATACCTCATTTACAGAATGGTATTAGTGTAATATATATAATATTCATTCATTCAATTAATTTATATAATCATTATGCAATGAAGATCATATAGAACAAGTCACATCACATCATGGAGATGGTATTCCGTACGTACGCTCGAGCGATGATATCGTTCCCATGATCATGGAATTGTATTGGAGTGTATGTATACTGTTTCAGAATCAATATCACTTTAAAATAATCATATATAGTCATTATTTACACCATTATACCCATCCAAGTAAGGTGGTGGTGGAAAATAGTTTACACCACGACGTGGAGACGGTATTCCGTACGTACGCACGCGCGATGATTTCGTTTTCCATAGGATGGATAAATGGTGAAATAGGGTTGTTTCATACTTATAATAACATATCAGTATATGAGTGATACTGAATTTATTACTTCATAATGAAACAAATAAATAAGAAGAAGTGGAAGAAGAAATAAAGTTGAAAGAATCGGTAACAGACATTACCTCTTCTTTAAAGCGCTTCTTTGAGACCTCCTTTTAGGGAACTAAAATTGGTCTTTGAAGAAGACCAGGACCTCTAGGATGTCTCTAGAGAAGTGGAGAGGAGAAAGTGGCAGGGGTTGTCCGAGATTGAAGGCTCAAAGTGGTGTGAGGAAGAGGGGGAGGAGGTGCCCTTTTATAATGGAGGAGAGGGGCTCCTTTGGAAAAACTAAAAATATTATTTTATTATAAAGCCAAATTCGGTTTTAAATAGCTATAAATTAATTTATTTCTAAGATAAGGTGGGGAGGGGTCGAAATAATCTCATCCAATAGAATTTATACAAGTTTAGGTTCCTATTTTAACCTTATCATTTATATTTAACTTTAAGTTAGATAATTTTACTTTTACCGTGTCTTTTTGTGTTCTTACACTATAAGGTTAATAAACTTACTATAACAAGCCAAACGAACCCCAAGTTGTTTATTATTAATATATATAACCATATATAAGTAATTTGGCCCAAACTTATATTTTTAGGAATAAAATAACAATTAATAATATAATATTTTTTTTAAAACTATTTTATGTCAATTTTGATACTATTTAGTAATTGATTTTTGTGAAAATCATAACAGAATGATTAGTTCGAAAAAAGTTAATTAAATCAATAATAACATGTAATATTAACCTATAAAATTAGTTTAATTCACAAAAAGTCTCAAATTACATTTATTTGGGTATTTATAACATCAATTATGTCAATATTTCATTAATAAGATAATTACTGCATCATCATTGTGTCATAAATAAATTAAATTATTTAATGTCTAAAAATTACAAATAAAATACCATTATGTAGGAAATCTTTTTAGTGTTCCAATTAATATTTATAGTCGAATTTATCTTATGTATAACCCTATATTAAAAATTATTTACTTATTAAACTTTGATTTTAACTATTTTAACCCTTCTTTAAATAAATTGATAATAAATGTCCTAATCTAATCCATGTGGGCCTAAATGGTCATATTTTATTCCTAAGGTTGTTTTTGGTCGAATTAAACTTATCCAATAGAATTAGGACATGTGTTAGGGTAATAATAATATCATTTTTACCCTTAATTACCCTATTTACTTTTAACCGTGGTAAAAAAAAGTAAAAAGTTACTATTCACCAAAAATTATTTTCATCTCATTATACCACATTTTAGTCCTTGATATTAACCGTGTCTATTGGATTTTCTAAATTACATCCACAGAAGCGGTAAAATTAAGTTTTATGAAAAATTCAGTTTTTTTAACTACCACTTAGTGGTTTCACTATTCATCAAAAATGAAAGTTTCCAGAAAAATACCAAAAATTAGGCCTAAGATATATTTGATATTATGAATTCAAAAATGATGGCTATTTTACCAAATTCAAAACACATCAGTTGCATTAATTTATTTAAAAATTAATTCTCTTCGTCAAAACAAATAGCGTGTTTTTAAGAGATAATAACTATCAAAAGATTGCCACTTGTTTATGTTTGGTTTAAATGTGAAATTACATTCAATGACCAAAATTGTATTAAATGGTAAAAATATATTCTAAATATACTTTAAATCCACTCAAATTAATAATTTATCACTATTAATTATTTCTATTAAAAAAGTTGTTTTTAATTAAAATTTAGTAATTTTCACTATTCATCAGAATATGAAAGTTATCCGAAAAGTACCAAAATTTCACCCTAAGCTAATTTTGATATTACGAATCAAAAAATGAAGTCCATTTTGAAAATTAAAATTTACAAAATTTTAAAAGGTGGTTATTACTATTTATAACGGCTAGTTTTAATAATATTTTAATAGCATATCGTTGTTTAGTGAAACTCGGTATTGCGTACGACGCAAGCTATTGAGGAAGGCCGCGGTTGCGTGTAAAGAAGGCTAGTGTTGTGTGAAAGATTCCTTTGATGATTTATATAACATAAAAAAAAATATTTCTCATAAAAGTATCGGGTGTTACATATTTTAAGGTGGCTACATAATGGAAAAATTTCACACCACAACTAGTTTGAAGAATTGAGAAGATTAGGAAAAAACACTGTAATATTTTGGAGAATTAAAAAGAATATATTTAGTAGATTTCATGGATTTAGTCATTGATCAATAATTATTCTATGAAAAATAATAACACACTATGATCATATTGAAGAGATAGAATATCACACCATGTGGATAGAAGTCACATTTATTATTATTTTTTTACCCTTACGTGATCTATATATACTCCAAGATTCCTTTACAAAGTGTTTTTAACCTATTTTTATTTCTACTTACCCTTATGTAGCACTCTAAACTACCCTTTCATAGGACATGGAGATTTTAGTTTAACCTTACATAGGATGTTTAATTTTATATATACCCTTACACAACACTTTAATTTAATTCTACCTTTACATGAATATTTTTCTACCTTTATGCATTTTATATAATCTTCAACTTACCCTTACGCAGTGTGTAACCAACCTTGAAACAACACATGGTTCCAACTCTTTACCTTTATGCAAGCTACAATTATACAAGATACCTTTAAATAAAAAATGTAATTTTTTTACCTTTATTAAAATTATATAATTTTAGTTTTACCATTAGAAAATATGATATTTAACCCTTATATAGGTATGAAAACCCACTTTATCCAGTTTACTCTATTTTTATGATATCCTTGATATATTGATTTTATGCATGTTTATTTTAATGGTTTAATTTGTTTTAATAATTTTATAAATTTATATGAATTTTATAGAACCTATGTGAAGTGTTTTTATTTTTTTTAAACATAATTATATGAATTTTAATTTTGTTTTTCATTCTCATATATATTCACATATTTATACTCAAATAATTTGATTTTGTTTTTTTGAGTTGATTTGTTTTTTTATTGTTTCTAAATTCAAGTTTAGGTCCAAAAAATTTATTTAATATTGTTTTATACTTTTTAATGAAGTGTATTTATAGTTTGATATTATCACATGTTTAATTATGGAAAGATTTTTTGAAATTCAAATTTTCAATATTTCATTTTAAATATTTATGAGATTTGTGCATTATCTTTAACCTATTGTTTTGGAGTGGTTTTTAACTTACTAATGATCATTTTTTATTTTAAATTTATCAAAATTTTTTAAATTAAAATTATAGTTTTATTGATAATATGATTTTCTATTTGATAATTCTGAAGTAATAATAATAATATTTTAAATTTTAATTGCCTAACAATTTATTTGGTCTTGTTGAAATAATTATTTTTAAATTATCGACCAGGCTATCAAAATTAATTGAACATGGAAATATTCTACTTAAAGACTCTCTATGGATTCTATAAAATTAAAAAAGAATCTGGAGCCTATAAATAAAGACCTATGGAGTCCTTGTCAAATTAAAAAGTTCTTATCTAATCGCAAACCTGTTCAATGCTCTATGATATTTAAATATTTGTAGGATATCAAATATCTCTATTTATAAATCCTCTTCTTTCTTCATAGAGAATGTTCCAAAATTATAATATCTTTCTCACTTTCTCTATATTCTCATTTTCCCCTATGTTGGTCATATTCTTTAGGGGAATTTAGACTAAACTAAAAATATCTTCTTCCTCCTCTTTATTTTATTTTGGTTCTTACTACCATTAAAGCAAGGGATCAAGGTCTTAGTGACTATTTCCTTTCAAAATAAAAAGGGATATTATTTTTAGGTTTTTAGATTCATCGTTACAAATATAGCATCTATTGTACCTAGTTTCTCTCTATAACCTTAAAATAAAGGGATAGTTTTGGTATCTTGGATACCATTAAAGTTAAGGGACTAAAATGTTCAATACTTAAGAGATTTTGGTGGTAGAAATTGGGGTACCCTAAGGTACTATTGCCAAAATTCCTTACCAAATATCTTTTCTCATTTACTTTCCGCATTTTCTTTTATTTATCACTTTAATTAATTAATTTCATAATTTCTTTAGTCCATAAAGTGTGCCTAATAATTTTATGATTCAAACCAATATTTGTTTCATTATTATACTTTTATTATTATATTTAATTATTATTACACTTTCAATAATTTTATTCTTTTATTTTTTATTTTTATAAATTGGATTGTTTTCCTCTATAAATTTTTAAAGGGAAATTCACCCCATATTTCCATTTTATCTAATATCATTGGCCAAAATTTGTAATCAATGGAGTTTTTATTTTCTTTAATTACTTTTTTTCAAACTCTTTAAAATTTTTTATTTTAAAAACCTTTAACCATTTTTTCAAATAATGATGTCTTTTTAAAATATTTTTTCTTTCAGAAACCCATGGTGGTTATGAAGGAAAATTATTGGGACATGCTCTATTTTTTTAGGGAAGTAATTATGGTTATTATAAAACTCACACGTCTACTTTTCTTATATCTATTTTTTATCCTATTTATAATAATATTATACATGCCTGTACTCCTATAACTAAAAAAGAAGATAAATGGACCCTGGATGATATTTTTTCTTTTTAATTAGATAGTAAAGCTATTAATGTCTTACACCATGGTTTAGATGTTAATGAGTTTAATAGAGTTTATTCATGTAAAACTACTCAATAAATATATAAATTATTATAATTTATACATGAAGGTATAAATAAAGTTATGAATACAAGGCTTGTCATATTTAGACAAGATTTTAAGAGCGTCTCCATGCATACTGTAGAATCTATCACTGTTGTATTTACTATATTAAATGATATTTGTAATGGATAAAAATCTATTAGTTACACTATTTATATATAAACTTTATTCAAGAAAATCCTTTGATTTTTACCAAGAATTTGGGCACCAAAAGTTACCGCAATCCAAGAATCCAGAGTTGTTAAAAATATAGAGGTTGAGGAACTCATAGGTTCACTCATAACATATAAGAGAACCATTAATCGACTAGATAAAAAGGAGGCTAAGGAGATCAAGGATACTAAAATAATAATTTATTTTAAATAAAATAATGATGACTCATCCGGGAGTGAATATGAAATTTCCAAATTTACCAAGATGATGAAAAATTATAATAGAAATAAGATATCCACTCAACACTTCAAAAAGAAAAATCAAGAATTTGAGGTTAATTGTTTTGGTTGTAAAAATAAGGGCCACATTAAACAGGTGTATACCTTAAATAAGAAAAATTCAAAAAATAATAATCATGGAAAGAAATTTTTAAAGGTATCTATTTAGATCACTAGAGAGGACTTGTTTTCAACATTCAAATAAAGCAATGAAAGTCTCATGACTCTCATGAAAAATGTTAAGGAAGGAATTGAGGTTAGTTATAAAATTTATCTTTCTCCCTCCCATTCCTTTTATAACTCTTCTACCTCATCTACCTCTTATTTAACTTAAGAATATCTTTTCAATCTAAATAATTTACTTCAAAATTGTTTTTGTGATATTCTTTTAAAATTAAATGGTCTTAAAAAGAAACCCAATCTTATTATTTCTAAAAAAAATTAATTTTAAAAGAAAAATTGGATTTTCATTCAAAATTAAAAATCAACCAAATATTAAAAATTTGGAATTTAAAATTAAATATCTTAAAAACTCTATTTGTCATTTACCCAAGTAGAAGAAAACGTAAATAAAATTTTGGGTTCTCAAAAAACTTTTAAATGTCACTATGGTTTTGGTTTTTCAATTTTTTTTCTTCCCAATAATTCTAAAAGGACTAATTTTATTGAAGGGAATTTCTAAAAATATATTTTTTAATTATTACAAGAAATTTAGTCATTTAGTTTTTGAATGATATTGAAAAAATTCCAGATATGGTAGAACTAAAATCATTTATCTTTCTTCTCATATTTAAAATGAAAAAACTTATTGCAAACAAGTGTGGATTATAAAATCTTTATTAACTAACTTAAGTGTACCCATGATATGGGTAGGTAATGCTATAGTTTATTAATACTTTTTAGAGAAATAGAAAAACTTTAGAAGCGACATGGTGTATGGATAGTGTGTTCTCAAGACATATGTGTGGTGATCCTTCTAAATTCAATCATTTTGATGATTTTTATAGAGGACATGTCACCTTTAGAGACGATTCAAAATAAAAAATTACTAGTATAGGTATGCTTGGGTTCTTCAAATTTACTCTTATTAAATATGTTTTATTTATTAAAGGCTTGAACCATAATTTACTATGTATTATCCAATTATGTGATAGTAGTTTTAAAATTACTTCTAAATTGATTTTTATAAATATTTTAAATTCAAAGGAAAGATTTTATTTACCACATATCATGTTCAAAAAGTTTTTATTATTGATTTAAAATCTCTAGAAAGTAAAAATGTTAAGTGTTTAAGTTAAAAATATAATCATTTTTGGAAATGGAATTGATATCTTGGCCATTTTAATATTTATTCTATTTTCAAACTCAACTGTAACTGACTAGTATGAGATGTACTGATTTTTTAATGATAACTTTGTTTGTTAATTATTCCAACTTGGTAAGTTACACGAGACTTTCTTCAAATCATAAAACCTTTTTTCCACTTCCAAAGTTCTAGTTTTAGTACACCTTGACCTTTTTGGCTAACTCCAGTTGCTAGTATTAGAGGTAAAAATCACACCTTTATCGATGAATTTACTAGATTTACATGGGTTTTGTTCTTAGATTTTAAGAATGAATCCTATAATGTATTTATTAACTTTTTAGATTTGAAAATGAAAAATTCTAAAAAATCTTTTCCCATACAAGTAACCATGGTGGAGAATTTTATAACAAATAATTTGGTGAGTTTTGTACTTCTTATGGTTATCATCACTCCTTTTACTCTGCTAGAACACCTCAAAAAATAAGGTCATCAAAATATGAAATAGGACCCTCCAAGAAATATCTAATACTTTCCTTAATGAATTATCCTTTTCTAAATACTTTTTTGGATGAGGTGTTCAATACCTTTTTTTTATTCTTAACCGCATCCTTGTAAGACCCATCTTAGGAAGAATACCTTATGAAAATTGTGAAGGAAAACTTTCAAAAGTTGTCTTTTTTAGAGTCTTAAGTTGTAAATTATTTATACTTAGTACTAAGGATAATTTAATAAAGTTTGAACCTAAATATGAGGATGGAATCTATTTTGAGTACTCAAACTCAATTAAATCCTTTCGAGTCTTAAATAAGAGGATCAAGACCCTAGAAGACTCCATTCCTAACAAATTCCATGAGAATATTCCTAAATAGCATAAAAAAAGCGATGATGATGTTGAAAAACCTTGTTTGACCCTACCTCAACATAAATCTTCTAAAATAATTATGAATGTTCTAGAAACCTCATCCCCTACTTTACCCAAGTCTTGGACTCAATCCAAAGACTATCCTCTTGAGAGTGTTATCATAGAACTATAATCGAGAACTCATACTAGATGGTCAGTGTTAAATGAGGTTGAGCATCAATATTTTCTCTATAACCTTAAATATCATTCCCTTTATGAAGTTATTCATGATGAAAATTGGATACTTTCCATGCAATATGAGTTGATCCAATTTCAAAGGAACACTGTTTTTACACTCGTGGAACGTCCTGATAATTATCCTATTTTTTGTAACCAAGTGAGTTTTTCAAAAAAAACTTGGTAAATAAGGATTTTTATCCATATTAAGGCTTGAATTTTTTCTAAAGGATATAATCATGAATAAGGTATTGATTATGGTGAAAATGTTTCACCTATTACTTAATATGAATTTATTAGAATATTGTTGGAATTTGATGCTCATTTTAATTTATTAATTTTTAAAAATGATATTAAAAGTTATCTTTAAATGGTTTTAATTAGGAAAATAATTTCATGGACCAACCACCTAGTTTTGAAAATCCCAAATTTACAAATTCTGTTTTCAAGTTAACCAAAGTCAATGAAGTTTAAAAAAGGCCCATAAGGCTTGGTATGAGAGGTTAACTAAATTTATTTTATCAAATGATTTCAAAATGGGAAAAGTCAATTCCACCATTTTTCTCAAAAAAAATTCAAATGATTTATTATTCTTTTAAATTTATATTTATGTTGCTATTTTTTGATCAAATAAATAAACTCTTTATAAAGAATTTTATGATTTAATGAATAAAGGTCTTGAAATGAGTTTTACAGGAGAACTTAAAAACTTCCTTGATTTTAAAATTTCCCAAAATTATGATGGAACCTTTTTAAATAGAAGTAAATAATGTAATAAACTTTTAAATATTTTTTTCATGGATCATGCTAAGGAAATTTAAATGCTTGAAGCTAGTTAATCGTCCAACAACAAGATTTATCAAAGTATGAGTTAAAGTCTACTTTACGTTACTGTGACCTATCCAGAAATCATGTTCAATGTATTAATTTGTTCTCATTTATAATAAAATCCAAAGGAAAAAAATTTAAAACCCCTAAAAATAATTTTCTTTTATTTGAAATGAACTAATAACCTTGGATTATTTTATTATAAGGAAATGTCTTTTGAAATTTATTTTTTTCGATGATGATTTTGGAGGATTCCAAATAGATAGGAAAAGTAATAGTGGAACTTGTCATCTACTAGGAAAATCTCTCATTACTTGGGGCAGCAATAAGAAAAATATGTTACTATTTCTATAGTTGAATCAGAATACATAGCCGCTGAGAGTTGTTATGCCTAAGTTATATGAATGGAACATACTCTCTTGGACTTTGGGAAAACATATTATTTTATCCCTATAAATCGTGAAAAAATTAGTGTGATAGTATGATTAATATTTATAAAATTCCTATCCAACACTCACACTAAGAATATTGACTTGAGACACCATTTTCAATGAGATCAATTTTAAAAAGGAGATATCATTATTGAATTTGTTTTCACAAACCTTCAACTTGGCGATATATTCACTAAACCTATTCATCTCAATCGCTTTGAATTCATCAAAGGTGATCTGGGTATGATTATCTTCTGATTATTATTTCTCAATATCATGAAAATATTAAGAAGTTTTTTTTGTTTAAAATTTTTTGTTTTTAAAAATTATTTTCTAAAATGGATTTCAAATTTAATTTTTTTTAAACCTTTCTTAATTTTAGAAAAGTGAAGTGAGTATGATACTCCAATCAAAAAATTAGTGTATAGATACAAAAATGTAGATATATCTATGGAATAGATACTCCTAGGGATTTATCTTGAAAAAAGTTGATTGAGTTTGTTAACCCTTTCTCCACCCTGGGCATGGTGAGTGGGCCTTTATTGCACACCTGGTTTGACATTCCTATGGAATTTGTTATGGTTTATTAATAAAATATTTTCTAAACGTAAATAATGAAAATGAATTTTCAAATTGTTTTTCTAAGTATTTTATTTTAGATCAATGGATATGATCCCTTTAAACTCTCCTAATGCATTAATTTATATGGAGATAATCCTGTTAATAATTAAATGATCTTATAAGAGACATTTTCATTTTGATTTTTTTTTCAAATTTTAAATTTTGTTTTATTTTTCAAAAAAATTTATTTAGTTTTTTAAAATATATTTTTCAAAGTTTTATTTAAAACTATTTTTTAATTTTTTTAAATCATTCTACTAAAATATTTTGAGTCTTCAAAAATATTTTCAAAATTTTAATTTTCATCTCTCTCAAAAGATCATTAATGATGATCAATAGAGATTTAATTTTTATCTCTTTATTATATAATCCCATGTATAACATCTTTTTTATAATATCAAAGGTGGAAAAGTTTTAGAATCCCATCCTAAATAAGAAGAAGTTATGTTTGTGGGATAAATTTTCTTTCTTTACTCTTGATTAATTTAATTTTTTATTCAACTGTTTCTGTTCATAAAAAAGGGTGATATTGTTGTGATCCTCACCATTATTTGAATTTAATAATCACAATTTTTTTAAATTGTTTATTATTTTTAATTTAATAAATATATTTTTTATTTATATTTTTCCTGAATTTTATTATTTATTATTTATTTCTTATTCTATTATTTCTTATTATTATTATTTTATATAACAATTTTGAATTATTTTTTGTGAAAAATTAAATTTCTAATGTTTATTTTTACCCTTATGTAGGCCTTGAATTTTTCCTATTAACCCTACACATCTTTTTTTTACCTTTAAGAATTATTTACTATCTTTAAAGTACCCTTACATAACTATGTTTTTTACCCTTAAATGTGTTTTTTATTTTTTGGTTTACCCTTACATGCGCTATATAAACTCTAAGATACTATAATTTAGTGTTGTTATTTACCCTTATGTAGCCTATTGTCATTTCTACTTACCCTTATGTATCTCTCTAAGCCACCCTGAAACAGCGTATGGAGAGTTTAGATTACCCTTGTATAGGAAGTTTAATTTTATATATACCATTATCCAGTGCTTGGATTTAATTATACCTTTATATGAATATCTTTTTTACCTTTGCACATCTTATATAATCTTCAGCTTACCCTTATGCAGCATGCAACAAACCCTTACACAGTGCATGGTTTCATATCTTTACCTTTACAGTAGCTACCCTTATGCAAGATACCTTTACACAGTTCATATACTTTCTTGTTACCTTTACATAACCTATATAATTTTTGTCTCACCATTAAAAAACATGATATTTAACCCTTATGTAGGTATTAATACTTGTTCTATCTAGTTACTTTGTTTTCCCAATTTTCTTGATATATTGATTTTTTGCATGTTTATTTCAACTATTTAATTTGTTTTAATAATTTTATAAATTAATATTAATATTATAAAACCCATGTGAAGTGATTTTAATTCATTTTAAACATGATCATATGAATTTTAAATTTTCTCTTCATTCTCATATATATTTACATCTTGAAACTCAAATAATTTTATTTTATTATTTTGAGTTGATTTGTTTATTTTTATTATTTCTAAATTCATGTTTAGGTATAATGAATTTATTAAATATTGTTTTATAGTTTTTAATGACATGTATTTATAGTTTTACACTATCTCATGTTTAAATTTGGAAATATTTTTTTGAAATTCAAATTTTGATTATTTCAGTTTAAATCTGTGTGAAATTTGTGTATTATCTTTGACTTATTATTTTGGAGTGGTTCTATACTTTCTAAAGAGTGTTTTTAAATTATTTTAAATTTATAATTTTTTTAAATTCAAATTATAATTTTATCAATAATATGATTCTCTCTTTGTCAATTTTGAATTATTATTATTATTATTTTGAATTTTAATCACCTAATGATTTCCTTGGTGTTATTGAGTTAATTATTTTTAAAGGGATCGAGCAGGCTTTAAAAATTCATTTAACTTTTATTTATTTGACTTAAATACTCTTAATGAATTCCAAAACATTACTGAAGGATTTGGATCCTCTAAATAGAGAGCACTAGAGGCCTTGAAAAATTACAACTTGCTCATCCAATCGCCAACATGCTCAATTGTTCTATTATCTTCAAAGTTTTTCATCCTCTAAAATATGTCTATTTCTAAATCCTCTTCTTCCCTCAAATAGTGTGTTACAACATTGTAATATCTTTCCCACTCTCTCTATATTCTCATTATCCCACTATGTTCATCATATTCTTTAGGAGAATTGAGACTAAGCTAAGAAGTCCTTCTTTCTCCTCTTTCTTCTATTTTGGTGCTTACTACTATTGAATTAATGGAATGATATTTTCATGTTTTTTTTTTCATTTAAAAAGATAAGTGACTATTATTTTGAGGTTTCTAGATTCACCATTAAAAAGCTAGTGTCTATTGTATATGGTTTCTTTCTATAACCTAACAAATAAGGGATAGTTTTGGTATATTGGCTACCATTATATCCAAGCAACTAATAAATTAAATCATTAAAAGATTGAGGTGGTAGATGTATAGGTACCCTTAGGTACTATTTCTGAAGTTCCTTACCAAATTTATTGTCTCATTTAATTTCTATATTTTCTTTTGTTTATCTCTTTTATTTTTTCATTTCATAATTTGTTTAATCCATCAAACATGCTTAATCATTTTATTATTCCAATATCTCTTCATTTTATTCTTAATATTTTATTATTATATTTAATTATATTGTTTTTATTTTAATACTTTCATTCTTTGATTCCTTTATAAATATTTTTTAATAAATTGGATTGTTTTTCTCTTTAAAATTTTTAAAGGTAAATTCAATCCCCTCTTGACATTTTATCTCATATCTCTAACCTACATACCAGAACCAATGAGATCCCACTTGGGTGGGTAGTTAGATAAGTGAACAACCCCAAGTCCACCACTAATAGGCCAAGGGTCTATGACTTGTACCAAGAAATCATAAACATGAATAATAGGAATTTATCTACAATAACCTGTAATAGAAATGAATCACTAATACACAATAATATACAATAAAACTAGAAATGTATATATAATCAATTATACTGAGTATAATGCATGTCCGAGACATTAAATGACCTAAAAAATTCCATAGGGGGTAAACCTAAAATGGAAATACAAAATACAGTAAACAAAATCACTGGGTTCATCTGAATATAGAAATGTAAGACACCTCCTCACCACATGAACTCCTAGAATAAAAACTATCAACAATAGTCCCCCACCATAAACCAACACCAATAACTATGCATTAACTCCTCCAAATCCAGCAGCTATGTACCCACTAAATTCATCTCCAAACTATATAAAATTTGTACAGACACAACATCTATGGTCACAAATCCTTTGTAGTGGTGAGTATAAACATACTCAGTAGGATTCCCCAAAACACGAAGTAAAGATAAAATAATAGTTTAGATCAAAACACATGTCTGTGGGAAACATGAAATAGAATAAAAAAGGGATATATATATATATATGCTAAATATTCATGAAAAATATGGGAAAGGGTGATTTCCATTCTTCATAGCCCAAATCCATGAAGAATAATATATTAATAAAAACTAGAGATACCTAGAGTACTAGGAAGACCCATAAAACCTGAATTCAATAAACTAGATGTATCTAGATGGAATCCTCAATGGCCTAATATCCCATTAGTATCTCGAAGATATCAACATATTATAATCTATTATAAGACCTACATCACATAAATTACTAATCTTTCATAAATTCTATGTTTCCTCCTTGAAATTTTGTAGTGGGGGACTATGCCTCATTGTGGTATGTATGTATCAATCAATGGATTACCTAACCTCTATAGAAGACCACATTGTTGTACATGAGGAATTGAAAACTCCACAAATTGAGGATTGTGCCCTCAAATATGGGGTGGGGGTATTGAATCCATTATTAATATTCCATACAGGGGGTTGTTCCCTATCATAAGTATTTCACTAGGTTCATACCTAAACCCCATGCATGTAAGACTATTCCCTAACACATAGTGTAATAATTTAACTTCATGTATGCTCGAAATAACTTTCTCAAACCTTGTCATTATCTCTATAAAGATAAGATCCTAAAAATTCCCAAACCATCTCATATATGGACTATAAAGGTTAAAAGAATCATATAATTTCACTTTATATGGATAAATACTCAAAATAGACTACTCATACATCCAAAAGTGACACTCAAGTGGAAAAATATAAAAAAATACCATAATTTGTCTAGTACCTGGCATGCTGCATTAGCGTACAAAACATGTAGCATCACTTGAGTAAACTGTTTATTTATTTCCACTGTTCAATCTATATATAGTAAATATACATCCCTAATGAGAGAAATTTCATAGGTCCATCAACAAAGAATATTTTGAACCTAAATTAAACATAGTTGTAGAAGACTTGGGTTTTCTCTAGAGAGGAAAGTGCTTTGGGTATGTTATTCTCTTATTTAATTGGTTCAGTTTGTGAAATAAATGGTTGAATTGTATTGGATATAATTTTATTTTAAGGGAAGTGTCCTAACCTTGTATATCCCCTTACTTATAGCTAAATCACGATTCCATTATTTTACTCTCCCATTATCATTTTAATCAAGTAAAACCTAATTTGATTAACCTCTCAGAGTGATTTCTACTTATGAAGTGGAATGAAATGATCATTACAACCTATGCCTTATATTAGACTAGTGATTGGATATCTCCCATCACTCCTAGTACATCTCACTACTCACTATCACAATAAATTAAGACTTCTCAAGTGTCCTTTTTGTGCAAACTAAAAATAAGAGAATTAGAATTTAAAATTTATAAAATAGTGTAAATTTTCTATAACTTCCAATAATCGAATACTTATTAAGATATGAACAGAAGAGAATAATAAATTGATCATAAAATTCATTAACATAGGGTGATGTGGAATCTCCTAAACTTAGCCATTCAAGGGTGATTATTCCATCATAAGAGTTATTATAGAATAATTAAAAGAAAGCATGAAATATAAGCTCTAGTTGATTAATAAATCATGAAAGTATCCACTCTCTAGTGTAAATTTCTCCACTTTTTAGAATAATTATAATAGGTTCTTCACATGCTTCAAAATTTAATCCATGTGAGTTATAAATATATATTTCCTATCTCTAAAGATTACATTATTTTTGAAACATTCCTCAAAATTTTCACCCAACTTCCTCTCATTTGACTGTTGAAACGTATAAAGCTAGAGGGTCTGGATCTTCCTAGGTGAGCTAATCTCAAAAATATTCATCTTCTTAGATATTATACCATGATCAATATCTATAATCATTCTATAAAAAGTAAAGTGTAAACACTTCATTGTGTTATACCTATAGTGGAAGCATAAATTAGGTTCCACTCAACATGATTATGCGAGGAGGGGTCTTATTGATGCATGCAATAATTGATATTGGAGTTTAGTTATTAATATTTGGTGAAACATGCTTGTTCCTAAGGTAGTATACTTTAAAATTGGTACTATTTGTCACTATACTTGGGTATGGGTATCATGCACCCATGAATTTAACTTATTTTCTCTTGGGTGACTAGTCTTTAGATGGTGTGAATCAGTGATAATCAGTGCTAAAAAAAGCTGAAATATTCATGTGGGGATGCATTAGTAAGCCTTGAAATAAGATTTAATAGAAGAGGCCTGCTATGTGTCTAGCCCTTTATTCAGGTCTCTGCACTAGTAATTGGGATAGAGTTGATGAGGGTTTGTATGAACCTACTCTAATACAATGGTGGAATGGATTCCGTAGGATTGTGATGCTTAAAAGGTGTGGTGGGGACTTGAGTTGGGAATTATATTGTTAAAGCATGGAGATCATGTATGGATGGATGCATAGTGGTTCTTCATGTTCAACAATCATTAGTAATTTAAGGATCACTATGATGCTTCATGAAACCTGATTTTCCATGGATGGATCTGGATAGACTTTAGATCAATTATGGTCTAGTGAGCGTGATACTATGATGGAGTGAATAGATAGGTTGGTTTGGTGATCTGGCTACTAGTCTCATTAATCCAGTTTATTGAGCACATGGAATGTGTGATTCTTCAAGTATGGATATGGTGGATTGGGAGTGTAAGAGGACTTTTCCTCTTTGAATCTACACATGAATAAAATTCATGAATGAAACTAGATCATTAGAGAACTTAGGTGAGGCCTTTTGTTCAAATAAAACTTAGTCAACTTCATCCATTTGGTCTCAAGCATGGACGCCAGCCTTGAATTGGTTCTTCGATCACTGATTTACTCTTTATTGATCATAGAATCATTTTAATGATCTTGGGATCTAATATAAACTTTATTCTCATGCATATTCCTTCAATTTACATTGAAGTTTTCAGATAAGGAGGGTTCAACTCACACTATAAAATAACTTGAATTGATGCATAGTTGACTGCTTCATGATCATGGTAGCTTCACATGGATCACTATTAGTTAAATGATGGATTTAAATAGGTTATATATCGAATAGTTGACATTGGAATTGATGTACTAGGTTAGGAAGTTCATGTCCACTTGGTGGTTTTGTGGCAGTTCGAAATATGGGTTCATAGTCAGTTGTAATGGGGAGTAAGAGCGTGGTTGATCAGCTTGAGGTTCCACGATTGATTGCAATGGTGTTATGTGGTCACTTAGTCCCTGGTGAAAGGTCATTTCAATGTCCACAATAATTCATGAAGGAATGGCAGGTACATTTTCCTTCTTGAATTTAGTATAGTCTTCATGTGGCAGGTTGAGTCTTCCCTTGCGATCAGTTCACTGACTATGAGAGGTAAGTCACATGGTCACTTACCTTTGTCATTTTATCAACCTGTACAATTAAAAACTAAAACCAAATGTAGGATTATTCCTAATTAAAATAAAATCAAATAAAAAATTTAAAATACAATTAAGGACCTTTGAACTATTAAATTCCAAAATTCACAATCAATGTAAGGATTTACACTTAATTCAAAATGAATAAAACATATAAAAACAAAGATTTGATCCCTTAACCAATTAATTATAGATTGCAAAGAATTTATTAGAAATGTATTAATTAACCAATATTTAAATTAATTAGGAGGTTAATTTCCAATAAAAAGAAGATTTTGTTTTTATTTTTTTTGGATCACATTACTAATGTTGATGAGATACATGTCACGAGTCCCTCAACAAACAATATTTTGAACCCAAATTAAATATATTAGTAGTGAGATTGAGTTGTCTCCAGAGAGGAAATAATTTTGAGTGTATTCATATTTTTAATGGGTTTATTTTTTGAAATAATTGGTTGAATTGGATTGTATTGGATTTTATTTTAAGAGAAGTAGCCTAACTTTTGATAGCCAGTCACTTCCTGCCAAAATGAGATTCCATTTTTTTACTCTCTTATTCTATTTCTAATCAAGTGATACCTAACTCGATTACCATTTCACAATGATTTTATCTTAGATAGTGTAATGTAATGATCATTTCAGTCACTTCTATATCCTATCCATTTGATCAGATATCTCCCATATCCCTTAGTCCATCTCATTTCTCACTATTGCACATAATGAAGACTTGTCATGTGGCCTATGTGTGAAAAATGAAAATGATAAAAGAAGAATTCAAAATTAATAAATTAGTGTAAATATCATATAAATTAAAATAATAAAATAATTACCATGAGATGAATATAAGATAATTATAAATTAATAATCAAATTTATTGTTAGGGGGTGAAGTTGAATCTCCTCAGCTCAACCACTATGTCTTAGTGTTCCATCACATAAGTTATTATAATATAATTAAAAGTAGGAATGAATAAATAGCTCCATTTAATTGAGAAATAATATAAGAAACCCCCTTTATAGTTAACATTTATCCAATTAATAGAAAAATGTTCAAAGGTTCTTCGTGTGCTTAAAGATTTCATCCATGTGAGTAGTACATATCTATTTTCCATTTTCAATAATTCCATTATTTCTGAAACTGTCCTCAAAATTTTCACCCAAATTTCTCTCCTTTTATTATTATAATGTATAAATATAGAGGATTTTTATTTTCCTATGTGGTATTATATAAAAAATATTCAAATTATTAGATATTCTTGCATGATCAATATCTGTACCTATTCTACAATAATGAAAGTAGAATCACTTTTTTTCATCATAGATATAGTGGAAATAATAAATAAGACTTCTCTCAAGATTCTCATAGTATTAGAGGTCTTAATGGTGCATGTATTGGTTTTCATGGTTGTTGAGTTCTTGGGATTTAGTGAAACAAGATTGTTCCTGAGTTGATGGACTTCAAAATTGGTATTGGTTGTCACTACACTTGGATCTGGCTCTCAACTTCCTTTGAATCAGTGCTAATCAGAGCCACCACAAATCTAGAATCTTTATGTGGGGATAAATTAGTGGGCCTTGAAATGGGATTTAATGGAAGATGAGTACTACATAGATAGTCTAGATTTAGGTCTTTGTATTGGAAATCAGGTTGGAATTAATGAGGGTCTGTATAGACCTACACCAGTACCAAGGTGTAATAGATTCAATGGGATCATGATGCTTCAAATGTGTGATGAATACTTGATTTGGGAATTGTATTAATGAAGCAAGGAGATTGGGTATGGATTGATACATATTAGTGCTTCATGTGTAATGATAATGAGTATTTGAAGGATCTTGATGATTCTTTTTGAGACACAATTATACTGGTTGGATCTGTATAGACTTGATCTTAAGTATGATCTTGTGAGCATGATGTTGTGATAGAGGGAACATGTAGGCTGGTTTGGTGATCTGAACACTGGTATCATTGAGCCAATTTATCAAGAACCTATTGTACATGATTCTTTAAGCTTGTAGCTGATGTATTGGGAGTTTATAAAGCCTCTCCATCTTTAACTCTACATAGAAAGAAAATTTATGAATGCAACTATATCTTTAGAAAACTCTGGAGAAACTTCTTCTTTAAAAAAACTCAACTGACTTCATCCATTTTTTTTGAGCTCAAAGTTAAACCTTTGTTTGGTTATTAAATATCTAATAAAATTATGATTAATATTAGGCTCCTTCACATGATCTTTTAATCACATATAATATTCATTCTCATGTGTATTCCTTTTATCCACATTTGAGTTTGCAGATAGTGAGGGTTTAACTCCCTCTATGCGGTAGACTGAAATTATGCATAGTCAACTGATTCATGATCACAATAGATTTATATTGATCACAGTCAATTGAATAATGGTTTTAGGTAGATTTTAGAGGGAACAACTGATTGTGGGATTTATGTGGAGGTTAGGATGGACCTGACTACTTGGGGGTCTTATGGTAGCTTGAATGATTTGTGTATGATCAATTATAGTGGGGAGGAAGAGTATGGTCGATTAAAATCTTGTTCCATGGTCGATCAAGATGGTGAGGTGTGGTCACTTGGTTCTCGATTCATGATCACTTAATTGGTCATGGTAGGTTGTGACGGCATGAAAAGTCTACTTCCCTTCTTTTGGTTAGTCCAGTCTTCATGCAGTAGGTTGAGTCTCCACTTACAGTCAGTTCATTGACAGTGAGAGGTACGCCACATAGTAACTTGACTTTTTTATTTTACCAACCTATAAATTAAAAAAAATGTAGGATTACTACAGATTAAAATAAAATTGGATAATTATATTGAAAATTATATTAAAGACCTTTGAACAATTAATTTACAAAATTCAAAATCAAATCATGGATTGCGAATTAATTCATAATGAATAGAACACATAAAAACAGATTTTATCCTTTCACAAATTATTTTCTAATTTAATAAAATGTATTAAAAATGTATGAATTAAAAATAATTTAATTAATTAGGGGGGTAATTTTCAATAAAAATCAGATAATATTTTTAAACATTCTGGCTCACATCCCTCCCCACACTTAGTTTATTACATTTATAAAAATTATAAGGAACTCAGTTTATTAAAATATACTTTTCCAACATAGTCTTAAGTACTCAAACTAGATAAAAAAAATCACATATTCATACATTGTATGAATTATCCTACCTCCTTCTATATATTTAATTCAATGTTACTATTCAGTTCAAGAAATATCTCTAAGTATAGGAGTGGAATAAATAGATTTAAGTGGAATTATAATCTTAACAAGTAGGAATACTATTTATCCATTTCTACATAGTTCCTTAAACTAGAGTTCTAATTTCTAATTCATTGATACAACTGAAATGATATTATTATAAATCAATTTCACTCTCTTCATCTGGGTTCAATATTACCCTCATTAGAATGAATTAATTTTTGATAACTATGAATTGATTAAATTTTTACCAACCATGTATGTGAAAATAAATAAGAGAATAAATTATTGAATATAAATAATAGAATTTATTTACTCACATACTAAGTTTTTAATGTCTAAGACCTTTATTTCTGGATCCTAATTGCCAAGTTTAACTGAGTTTAAAATTGATTATATCAATTTATTTTTAGTTGTCTCCCCAAGTTGTTTTTTAATGAATACCAAGTTACATTAAATTAATTTTAAAATTCTAGTTTCCCCATGTTATAATTTCAATTCCATAAAGAAATTTTCAATCACACAACTTTTCCCAGTTCTAAAACCAAATTTCCATGAGAACAATGGGAAAAAACACTCAATAATTATTTAAATCCGACAATTTTAAAACTAATGAACTCCCTTCACTCTATCATGATATTTTCAAGGTAGGAAAACATTCATATCATGTTTTTCTATCTAAATACACTATAAATGTTTGTAAACAAACAAAAAACAATATGCATATATTATGTACAGATTCCTATAAATATATTTGGACTCTCTTTTTATTTATTTTAGTTTAAGAAACATTTTAAAAAAAATAACATTCACAGGTATTTAAAGCCTAAGAAATTTTTCCCTACCCACCAAACTTATCTTATAAATAATTATAGTTAATTATAGAATGAATTTATCAAGAAAAATTAGTCTCAAAGAGTGAGTATCTAGATCAATATAAGGAAAAGATACTACTAGGCAGTGCTTTATTCAATGGAAATAGGGAGGAGTTTTGACTCATTTATTAGTTATTTCCAAAATTCTTCATAGTAATTCTTTAATTGTTAGTCATTCACCTTGAATGACTTATTTTATTCAACTCCCTTGATCTAAACTACATAAAATAGAAAATTATTAGTTACTATTTATATTATAGTCTACTTGGAATAAAGTTGACTAGGAATGAGATTCATGATTTATGAGTATAGTAGTATGTTATCTCTAACTTGGAATTATATTCTCTATAAATTTTTTTAATATAGAGTTTTGGAATTATTATTTCACATCAAGGTGTTCTCATATTCCTCCCTTCTTATCTCCCCATGTTCCACCATATACAACTTCCTCTACTCTCTATATTTTTTAAATTTTAGGTTTACTTTCTTCACAACCCATTAATCCTTGTGATGCAACTCAATAAGCAAGTGATAGTGTTTTACATAAACAATTATATAAGGGGAAATACCTTAGGGGGGTTTTAGGCATTTCTATCTACCGATAATGCATACTCTAATTTCTTACTCTAGGACTTTCTAATCGGTTGTACTATCTTCTCTAGAATCATTTTAATCTCTCTATTCACACCTATGATTACCCATTTGTCTATGGTTAGTATGTATATTAGTTCTTATGATTCACTCTATATCATTTCATTAAGTATTCCATGTTTTTGTTGCATAAGAATGTGCCTTAGTCATTAATTATGGCTCGGGGTACTCAAAATCTATAAAAAATGTTTGTTTTTAGAAACTTAATGAAAACCTTGGAATTATCAATTATGATTTATTTTCATTTAATATACTTAGAAACATATTTCTATACTAATAAGATATAGGATAAACCAAATGAGATAAAGAATAAACCCATGAAATATAATCCATATACATCAAATACTTCACAAAAAATTAAGGGTTATTGGGGGAATTTTATGTCTTTTGGAAACTCTACTATTAAGTTGATAGTTTGGAAATAGTTTACAATAAACATGCGAATCTTTGAGAATTTAAGGGATAAAAAATCTAGTTTCTAGAATTTTCATGGGTATTATTTGAGGTCCAAAATGACCTTCACATGAAATTGTTTGAAAAAATGTATGCACATACTTAACCCATTCCTCATGGATGTATCTTGTTACCTAGTCATTAAAAATATTCTATAAGTAAGGATTCTCCTAGACATAATAATTTAAATCATATTTCAATTTAAAAATTTAATGCTTAGTAAATAAGGTGGTAACTTTTATGTGACTAAAAAATCCTTAGATTAGCACACAAAGGTACTTAGGTTACTTTTTCTAGTTTATCACTGGGGAAGGAGTCATCCAGATTTATCTCAGTGGGTGGTTATACCTTAATAGTGTAAGGTAATCTAATCATTTGGTTGAAAAATATATTTTAACAAACCTTATTATCCTTGATATCCAAGCCATTCTTTTATAAAAAACATCCATGCCACTGTCCTTGGTTTTGCATCATTTTCCTTGATCAGATACCTAAGTGATGCATGATCATAATAAACAGTCACTTTACTTTAGAATAGGTATGATAAAAAATTTTCTAAATCAAAACAATTTAAAAAACTACTTTTTTGTTGTTGTATAATTGATTTGGGTTGTGTTCAGGGTTTATGAAGTGTAGTATATCACCTACGGGTTCATATAAACATTATAGGACCAAACTACTCCTGTAAATTTGTTCGAAACACCACATGATATCTCGAAAGTTTATTCTAGTTAGGTGGGAAAATTACATAGGTTGTTATTAAAATAACTTTTAGCTTATCAAAACCCATTGTACATGAATCATAAAAAACAAATTCAATCACCTTCTTGAGTATGTTAGTTAGGGGTGAAGAATTATTTTTAAATTCCATAATAAACCTTTTATAGAACCTAACATAACATAAGAAATATAAAATATGTATCATAGTAGTAGGGTAAGGTTGTGTAGAGATAATATCAATTTTATACTTTTTTACTTTAATACCATATTTAGAAATTACATGTCCTAAAACATTTCCTTTCCCTACCATGAAGTGAAAATTTTCAAAATTTGAAACCTAGTTTTTTTCAATTCATTTTTCAATTTTTTTCTACAATTTTTAGAAAACATTGAAAATATATTCCATATATCGTAAAATCATTAAGGAATAACTCAAATAATCTCTTAATAAAGTCTGAAAAGATAATTATTATGCAACGTTGAAAGGTATTTTGGGGAATTGAAAACGATAAAGGGAATCATCTAGTAAGAAATCATATTGAATAGACATGTGAACGTAGCCTTGTACTAGTCTTCCAGAGTTATCTAAACATGAAATTACATAAAAAAATCATTAAGGAAATAGTAGTGACCCTTCCCATCCAGACTCTCTAATTTTTTTCTACAAAGGGGATGAGGAAGAGGACCTTTCAGGTTACATGGTTCAATTTATAGTAGTCAATTCAAACTCTTTATCTATTTTGAGTTCTTGTGGGAACTAACTCATCATTTTATTTTTGTACAATTGTGCATCTAGTTTTTTTGATATAATTTGAATGGGACTCACCCATTAGGTGTTCAATATTGGGTTTGTGATTTCATATCCTAAAAGTATTTCTACTTAATTTTTTACAAATTCAAAGAGGGTTGGTTTGATGATCCCTTAGGGCCGTCTTACTATTCTAGACTCACATTCTAGAAATATCCTATGAATATAGGTGGTAGGTATAATCTCTTGGATATCCCATAATTCAAAGCCTATTTCCCCAATGTTTTATTTAAGAATATACAAAAAAATTTAATCATCCCTGGGATCTAAATTATTTGAAATAATTATTGGAAGTTTCGTATTTTTCTTTATATAAGAATATTTCAAATTGGATGGTAGTGAATTTAGTTATAATTTTAGTGGGTTATCTAATGATGTTATCAACCTAGTGTTATTCATGATTTCAACCTATGCATGTAAAGAAAAAGCATCATTGGTAATTTTGTGTAAATCATTAAAATAACCATCACCAACTTCTTCAAACTGTTTGGCACATAAACTAAATTCTTGATTAAGTTAATTTTCAAAAATAGATTCATTAGAGAAATCAGGTGTTTTGAAAGCTTCAAATAATAAAATTATGTCATCAAACATCTTAATTTTTTCTTTTGAAACATAAGGTAATTAAAAATGATTCAATGTAAACACATATTTCTCATCATGGGTATATTTTATTGAATATATAATGTTAAATTTCATTGTATATTCTCCAAAATTCATTAAAAGAGTTGAATTATTAACAATTATTATAATTTTAATAGTCCCGAGTAATGGAAAACCTAAGATGATTGGGGAGTGAACTTTACCTCTTTTTTTTCATGTTTAGAATGTAGAAGTTAGCAGGGAACCAAAACCCTCACACGCTTACTAAAAAATCCTCTAAAAATCCAAATAGAGAGACAATTGTTTGTTTAGAATTTTTTACAACCACTCAAGTTGGTTTAAGCTCTTTTATTTATAGATAAGAATAAATATAATATTTCATTACATTAATCTATCCTCCCAAATCACACAATTCCTTTGAAAAAGTAATTTCTACTATAGTACATGGGATATCGAATGTGCCTAGATCTTGAAATTTCCTAAGTATTTATTGTGAAACAAGGGTAAATAAATTTATCCCTAAATTTACTATTTCAAGACTTTACAATATCCCCTTTATTGTGAATATCTCCTTGATAAACTATTCATACCATGGATAGATTTTAGTAAGGGAATGTTAATATTAACTCTTTTTAATATCTTTAAGATCTATCATTATAATGAATCTTCATTTGTTTTCTTGGGTGGGTTGATCCTAGTAGGTAAGGGAATTTAGGGATTAATTAATTATTCTAACTTGGATTTTACCTTTTCTTTCTTTATAGGTGGTGTCTCCATAGGTGATTCTTCTTATGGATAATTTTAGTGAAATATTATCCAGGTTCATTGGGATTTCAACTTCTAAATCCACCTTGAGATGATTCTTAACTGTTATTTAGTTCTTTACCACTCTTAAATGAAATGGAACTAATATTACCTTAAGGGTTAGGAATGGATTGAGTGAGAAGTTTACTTGAACCTTTATTTATTAAGTCAATAATGGCAGTCATGATTTGTTCATACTATCCTCTCATATCCTTCAGTTCTGGATCATGAGTGTTGAGAGTAGTTTGATGAGGGGTGTGAGACTCCTCAATTTGTTTCAATAAGTCTTTCATATAGGGTTCTTAATATTACTCTTATTAGTATCTTGTATATAGATGAGAGATGCCTCTTTGGAAGGGTATTTACTTGAAATATGGTTGAAAACCATTCCGAAAGGGTGGTATTTACTGCTATTAGGTCCCGAACCCAAATTGAGTATTAAAATACTATATAGATATTGGATTTATTATTGGTTTTTACCAATATAGTTTAAGTAAATGGAATCAAAACTTTCTTAAGCCTATAGGAAACCATCATTGTAGTTCTCCAAGGAGAAAAAAAGTTGGAAAAACCAGGGGGTGTAAATTTTTTTTGTTTCTTATACCTTGTTCACATATAACTATCTCATAAGAGAGGTTAGTTCTTCAATTTTATTTTTAATTAAATAAATGTTGGAAATTTTTACCTCATGCACTCCCCTTGTGGTAGTTCTTGTATCGAATTGTTTTGAATTTTGAGAGATCCACTCAATTAGTTCTCTAACTTTAGCATGTGAAATATCTATTAGTTCTCTTTTAGAGGAAGCATCTAAAATGTTCAGGTCATTTTACATCAACCTTTAGTAAAATAATTCTAGGAAATGATGGAATTTGAATGGTTAGTGTGGGAAGGAGGTTATAAACCACTTGAATCTCTCCCAGGACTCATAAAGGGTTTCTCCAATATCTTGTTTGATTCCATAAATATGTTTTCCATAGACAGGTGATCCTAGAGGCAAGGAATTATTTATATAGGAACTCTTTCTATAGATCATCCTAGCTGGTGAATTATCCAAGATAGAGATTATAGATCCACTCCTTGGATGTTCCTTCAAGAGAGAATGGAAAACCCTTCCAGCTAATTTGATCCCTGATGACTAATATAGGTTTGAAACCATTATATATTTCTTTAAATGATCTCAAGTGTCTATATGGGTATTCTCTAGATAAAACATAAAATTTAGGCAGTAACCCATTAATTTCATTTCTATGCTCACAATCTTATGGATTTTTTTGTATAATCTAGTTGTCATTGTTGAAATAGGGTGAATATAACTCTCTTAAGGTCCTATTAAATTGAGAATGATTTTCTTCCATGATTTCACTACCTATGGGGAATATAGTAGAAGAAGAATATGAAGTGGTAGAGTTAAAAAATGGAATTGGGAAAGCTCTCTCTATAATTATTTAGTGATTATTAAATTCCTAATTATAGAAATCACAGTTACTTTAACCTCTGGATCAGAACGAGTGAGGTGAGATGAAATATATATGTTCATGTATTTAAATCATTTTAAACAAAAGTAAAACACAAAACATGACTCTCTAAAAATGGTGCTAGGTTTATGAGATGTATGTCGCTGGATCCTCAAAAAAATATTTTTAACTCGAATTGAATGTAGTAGTATTGGAATCAAGTTGTTTCTAGAGAGGAAAGTGTTTCGGGGCTGTTCTTCTACCTTATAATGGTGATGGTTTGTTAAATCAATGGTTGAATTGAATTGAATTTAATTTTAGTTTAATATAAGTAACCCAACCTTTAACATCACCCAAATTCCTACTAAATCATGATTCCATTCTTTTACTCTCCAGTTCTCTTTGTAATCAAGTGAAACCTAACTAAATTTTCATCACTTAGTGATTTTGGAATTGGTGGTATAATGGAATAATAATTGCAAACTTTTTTCTATCCTAGCCTAATGATCATATATCTCCCATCACCCCTGGTTCATCTCACTTATCACTATCACAAGAAATGAAAACTTTCCAGGTGTTCTATGTGTAAATACTAATAATGGGATAATTTAAAATGGACCAAATATTGTAAATCTCCTATAATTTACAATAATAAAATACATCCCAAGAGATTAATAGAATAAAATTATAAATTAATCATCAAATTCCTTAACATTGGGTGAAGGGGAATCTCATAAATCCAACAACTAATGGCTTAGTGTTCCATAAAATGATTTATTATAACAAAATTAAAAGAAATCATGAAACAAAAAATCCAGTTGATTGATAAATCACAAAAGTAGTCACCTCTCAAGTGAACAGTTCTCCACTTTACAACATAATGATTGGAACTTCTTTATGCACATAAAAATTTTATCCACATGAGTATCACAAATAGATTTTCCATTTCTAATAATTTGATTATTTTTGAAACATTATTTAAATTCCATTCCCAACTTCCTCTCCTTTTATTTTCATTATGTGTAAAGCTAGAGGGTTTGGATATTCCTTGGTGGGATTATATTAAAAAATATTCAGCTTCTTGGACATTATACCATGATCAAGATCTATACTAATTTTATATGAATAGAAGAATAAACACTTCACTGTGTTGCAACTACAATAGAAATAAAAAATCAGGTTTCCCTCAGCATGATCATGTGAGGGTTTTAGTGATGTATATGATAATTGGTGTGGAAGTTGAGTTATTGAAATTTAGTGAATCATGATTGGTCCTGATATGGTGAAATTCAAAATTGGTCCTAGTCATCACAACACTTGGGTCTAGGTCTCATCCTCCATTGAATTTATCTCAGTCTTAAATTGGTTATATTTAATTTGACTGGTATGAATTGGTTCTAATTAGAGATGAAAAAAACATAGAATTATCATGTGTGATACATCAGTGGGACTTTAAATTGGTTTCAAATTAATAATCCTACTACATGGATGGTCCTCCATTCATGTATCTACACTAGAAATCAGGATGTAATCGATGATGTTCTGCATAGAACTTCTCTAGTGTTGAGTTGGAATGAATTCAGTTGGATCATGATGATTCAAAGGTGCAGTGAGGAATTGAGTTAGGAATTGTATTGATGATGCATAAATATTGGGCATGGATTGATTCATGTTAGTGCTTCATGTGAAACAGTCATGAGTTCTTGAAGGATCTTGACGATGCTTTATGAGATTTAATTTTCCATGGAAGGATCTGAAGATACTTGAGATCGAGTTTGGTTCTATGATCATGATTTTGTGATGGATAAAACATGTAAGATGGTCTAGTGATACAGATAATAGTCTCATTAATCTAATTTATCAAGCACCTGGCATGTGCGATTCTTCAATATTGCAGATGGTGGATTGGGAGTGTATAAGGCCTCATCGTCTTTGAATTTTCTGAGGAAGTAAATTTAGGAATATTTTTCAATCAATAGAGAACTTGGTTAAGGCCTATTCTTAAAAAAGAAACTCTGTAGACTTTATCTATTTAGCCTCAAGCCTATAATTTATCATTGGTTTGGTTCTTTAATCACTACTAGACTTCTGATCAATTGTAGTCTCATTGGAAGCACATTGAATTTTCAAGGTTATCAGATTCCTTTGATCCAAATTTGAGTTTTTAGATAGAGATAGTTTAACTCCCTCTATATAATAGATTGAATTGATGCACATTCAACCACTCCATGCTTGTGGTAGCTTCAAATGACTGGTGGTTGGTTGAATGATGGATTATAGTAGCTTGGAGAGGGTGAGGTTGATGGTGGGATTAATGTAGAAGGTTAGGATGATCATGACCACTTGGGGGTCTTACAGCAGCTTAGAAGATGGATAAACTATTGGTTGTAGTGGAGAGGAAGAGAATGGTTTATCATTTTGAGGTACAACAGTCGATCAAAATGGTTAGGTGCATTCACTTGGTCCCCGATTCATGCTCAATTCACTAGTCATCATAGTTCAAGAAGGCATGATGGGTCAACTTCCCTTCTTTCAGCCAGTATAGTATTCATGTCATACGTTAAGTATCCACTTTTAGTTAGTTCACTAGATGTTAGAGGTACATCACACGACCACTTGCCTTTGTCCTTTTACGATCATATATAATTAAAAAATGAAACTAAATGTAGGATTATTCCATATTAAAATAAAATTGAATAAAATCATTAACAATCTAATTAATGAACTCTGAATAATTAAATTCAAAAATTCAAAATAAATGTATTGGTTTCCAATTAATATAAAATGAATAAAAAATGTAAAAAACAATATTTTTTCCCTTCACCAATTAATTATATATTTCAAGAAATGTATTATAATTTTATTAATTATGTAGTATTTAAATTAATTTTGGGGTTAATTTCCAATAAAAAGAAGATATATTTTTTAACATGTTGAGTTACATCAATAACATGTCATATGAAGCACACAGTGTGTGTGTACACTTAGGATGGTCAATATATATTATGGATGCATTATGAGTTGCCTCACTAGATTTAAATGATATCTCTAAGAAGTAAATAGTGTGTTATTTCATATATCTACGTAGTGTAAAAATTTTACACATCGAGCTGCCTTTTCTGAAATACACAGTATATGTGGCATGGAACACAACGTATGTGTCCAATGCATTGGATGAGCATGTATACAAAGTACATGATGATATACTTCTAATATAGGTGACGTGTGTCCCTAATTCACATGAAGTGTGATATTGAAAACTACACAAAACCCTAGCACTGTTGAGTTCGATTAATAAAACAATTTTTTGGGATTATATGTCATGTGACATAAATAACAATGCAAACAAATTAAATGGCGACATACATGACTTGTGTAAGGACCCAACCCCAGTTTCCTAGAGCCAGGGCCATATTTTATTAAATTGGAATATAAAAAAGACATCAAATCCTGAAGGATTGAGTAGTTTAGTAGTTTTGGAAAACCAGATAAATACATAGGTTCAACATTACAACTTGAAAAGAAATAAAACATATAAATTATATTGGGAACATCTAAAACTCTAAGTTTATCCCTATAGGTAATTAATAATAAACTTCTTCATGTCCTGCAAAAATGATACATAAGAAAGGGGTGATCTCAAATGCTTAGTAAGGGTAAGAAATACAGTGGAAGATATCACAAACATAAACATTAGGTATGGTGACTAACTAAAAACATTTTCCTTTATAAATAAACTTGAACATAATATGGTAGGAATACGAGCTGAGTAAATATGCCATAATAAAGCACTATCATGGGTATTCTATTAGTCAAATAACCACATAAAATTTAAATTACTATTTTTATAATGAGGTAATTCATAATGAGAGACATCATAACCATACCATCAATGCCTCATTCTAAGACCATATTTATAACAATTTTGTCAAGGCCTCTTGCCAAGACCATAGTTTGTCTCATGAGACCTACCGATGCACCGATGGGCTATAGAGGGCCACACCTGAAACTTACTAAGTCCAATGCATTCCTCTTATGAATGGGGATAAACATAAACAACATACACATTCATATTGAAAATATCATATGAAATGTAAATAACTTTCACCAATCATTAATCATAAACACTAACCATTCAGAGTAATATGGTGAATGATTTCAAGGTAGAACATACACAGTCAACATAATCATAAACCATTCAATAAAACATGGTGGATGATATCTTAGTAGATAAAACTCAATGAAGTATAAGATTCAGTAAAGGATGTTGACATAGATGAATATACTTTTAAATGAGGCCATTGAAAAATGCTTGAGGGAATAATCATTAAACATTTCAAAGTGTCCCATATCACCTTGAAACATTCAAATCATAATCCCTTAGAATATCATGCGAATAAGGATAATCTTGATATGATATACCAAAGGGAAGTACATAAACCACAATAAATAAATGAGTGGTGAACAAGGCATATATATCATAAAATATAAAGTGAGATGAGAAAAATCCTTTTTTTTACTTTGGAAAGAAAAGTTATTTCGAAAATAATTTGTATTTTTCATGAAATCAGATCGTAAAAATGTATATCCTGGAAAATAAAAGGTAAGTTCATTGAAATTTTATTTTAGGCTTAAATAAATTATTATTGAGGTGAAATCATTTAAAAATAGTTTTTAAAGAAGCTTTAGAAATAAAACAGTTTAGTGCGGTTTAAGGAAAATATTAAAGGATTTTAAAGCGTAAAGGCATGTTTACTTTCATAAAACTAGAAATGAACCAAAATAGATTTTTCATGTTAAAATTTGTGATTTTAGAAAGGTAAATATAGCATAAAACAGATTATATAGTGAACTTAAAAATGGGTAATATTTCAAGAAGTTCCTTGAATCAGGCTGGCCTTTTATAAGAATTTTTGAAAGATTCTTTTAAAAAATGTAACTCCACATAAAATAAAGAAGGATTATGATTGGTACACATATAAAGAATATTCAAACATAATTTATTAGGATTAAATAGGAATAAATAATAATTTCATTGTGTGGAGTAGAGAATAAGAGCAACCCGAATAAGAATGGAGGTTCGAATAGAAAATACTTACAACATTGTAATCAATTTAACCGTATGCCCACAAATTAATAATCATAAAATGATACATTTAATATGATGAAAATAATGAGATTAATGATATGAAACATCAATGGTCAGTATAAATACACTGTACACAAGTAATATTAATGAATACAGAGTATCTTAGAAAAATGGAAGTGAGATAAAGAAACCCCTTACAAACATTTTGGCATGGTAACAGGTGTTCTTGTGAGGGATTAATGAGAGGTAAAGGGGTATACAACAATTTATATATCATAATGGAATTATGGGGGAGGTGTGAAAACATACCCCATCCTTAGGAATTAAAACTAAAAGGACACAACATAGAGGAGATTCTTGAATAAAAGTGAGAGAGGGGATCCCTTACCTTAAATCCGAGGGTGTTCTTCACTGGATCTTAATGACCTGAATAACCAAATTAGGTTCATTAATTAATAATTACAGAAAAATTGATACATTTATTTGGTTTATTATAACTTAAGTTCATTAATTTACTTTTAGTTGGGTTAAGGGATTCAATTTCATTGTTCATGAGTACTCATTTTCTTAATATTCATGATCAACTCACTTATAAAAGAGAATGGTATTTCAAGTAAGATGGGAGTTGAAGTCAAGAATTGATTTTATATGTTATTAATTAAAAATAATAATATTAAATGGTTATTAAATTTATTTGTTTATTTATAGTTTAGGTGAATCATTATATAAAACATTAATGAAAAATTCTTGGATTAATTTGGCGATTTTTCTCACAATTACCTTGTTTTGTATTATTATCTTACATCATGAGTGAATAAGGATTACATAACATTAAATAAGATAAAATAAATATATAATAGTCTGTTTCAACCATAAAAATGGTTTCATGACCATATTTGAAAAAGGTAAATCAAATTAAAAGCATCGTCATCCTTGAATGTGATAAATCAAACACATCCCGGACGATGTTTATTTTTTAGAATAAATGAGTCGGAAAGGAGAGATCAAGATGAATTATCCCATTAGAATAACAAAATTATAGTAAATGTATGGAAATATAATTGTCAAACCATTTGGATGATGAGAGGTTAGGAAATAAAAGAGGACAAGGGAACATGAAAATGAAACAAAAGAAAAAATGAATTTTACCTCTTAAATTAACCTTCCTTGAGAGCCTCTTAAGGGAAGATAATTTGGTATTTTTATGAGACAAAGGGCTGATAGTCATGGTTGAGAAGATTGGAAGGATATTTGGGCAGAATTTGGAGAAGGAACAAGGTTTTAGAGGAGTGAAGAGAAGTGGGTGAAAGAGGTGGTATTTATAGTGGAGGGGAGGAGGGGTTTTTTAATATTTTAATCATTAGTTTATTATTTTTACCCAAGATAATAAATAGTTATTATTAAATGAAAAAAATAGTATTATGTTTATGTGAGTTAAAACCATTGGTGATTACATCATCAGAACATCATCAATGACTCAATAAATCAATTATTTAGCATTTATTTAAAATTATTGTATTTTACTGTTCACCAAAAATTCAAGTATTTTAGAAAAATCTCAAAAATTAACCCTAACCATTTTTTGATGTGTATAATGAAAAAATGAAGTCCATTTTTCAAAAATAATTTTCTAAATATGATTAATTTAATTTTTAATTAAAATCATAATTTACTTGAAAAATACAGTTTTTAAAACATTTATTTACTTATTCCAAAACATAGGTACATTATACACTCACTTAAATCCTATATATATATATAACATCATAGGTGAAGTTACTATTAATAAGGGTATTTCACTATTTATAAGGGTAACATTACTATTCATAAGGGTATGTTACTATTCACAAAAATTAGGTTGGTCATATCATACTCTAAATAACTTACTGATCGCAACAATGTACATAATTTTTTTGAAATTCAAATCATAAGGGTGGTAAAATTATGTTTACTAGCTAGGTTATAACAAAATGGCGTTTTTAGAGACTCAGTGTTTCATGAATTCAATATTAAATTTATTTGAAAAATATTTGGGTGTTACATTATCCCCTCCTTACAAAAATTTCATCCTTGAAATTTGACATTTCAATTTGAAAGTTATTGGTTGTTACATGAAAATTTCCTTGTGAAAAACCCATATAAGAAATTGGGTTAATAGAATATCATCCTTAAAAATTTTATGGTAAAAGAGGTGGTCAAAAATAAAAATAAAATAAAATAAATAAATGAATAAATCATTCTTTCGAATAGAGTGACATTGATTGGAATTGAAAACCTAGGCATAGAAGAAAAAACAAACTATGAATTTATAGTGATAGAAAATAGGTTTAGATGAAAGTAGATTACCACAAAACCATAAACTACATTTATAAATATTTCATTAACATTATCAACGATTATGATAATAGAACAACATTTAAGACTCTTTTCATAGATTTGAGGGATTATTCCACTCTATAAGTGTATAAATATATGTTTATATTTCATAAACACGATCTTATACTTTGATTTTTCCTTGAACTACATATATTTAATCTCTTAGCATAAGTTTCATCATGTGGTGCCATTAACCTCTCAAAACTCATACAATGACCAATTTAAACCATTTCATAAATGGTTTAACATTCCAAAATATTAAGATCCAATACTTTAGAATCATTCCCATGGTAGTTAGTAGTATCTAGTTTACTTTATCCATATATATCATCTCTCTATTCCAAAATTGACATCTCAGTATTATGAACATAATAAGGGTTGTCTATACCTAAACCATATATTTTCCAAAAGTTTGACATACTACTGAGTCAGTTTTCCTCCGTACCATTAATCATTCGACCTCAAATCCTTAAAGAAAAAGTACTACAATATAATCCTCATATATTAGATAATTATTATAACCAGTGAATTGCTGATAAAATATTCAAAAGACATGTTTCTTGACTAGTAATATTAATCATTCCACTTTATCTATGGTAGTATCATAACTTGATCTTTATCCAGTAATATCATTTGGGGTATATTCCCTTGATGCATGGAACATTGATTCCCATAGTGTCCCATCTCCCTGAACTTATAAAATTGTACATTGGAAACCTTTTTTCTTACCCTTCAAATCATGAACTTGGTGTCCTTTTTCTCCACAAATATAACAAACTCTCATTCCCTTCAAGCATTTATCGGTGTGATTCTTTCCACAATTATCACATGTGGGAAAACACTTATTTCCCTTATTCCCTTTATCCATGTTTTTCTCTACCATCCTATTCTTAATTTTCTTCCATTCAAATCCATAGGACTCATATAATTCCTTACAAACCTTGTTAACATATGATAATGTTTCTTCATATAATAAGGATACTTGGGAGACTATATTATTTTGAAACAATGGCTTAAGACCAATAGAGATATGATCCTTATTACTCTTTTCATCATGTTCGTTGGTGTTGTTCTCATTCCTTCTGCTAGGCTCCATTTATAATAAATTACATATAATATATTAGCTTATAAAATTATTAAATATCTATATTTCTAAACATGGTATAACACATAACATAAATTTATGCATCATAAATCCTAGAACCATATACTTTGGTTACTTTGGGGAATAAATCCTTCATAATGGTTTGTAATAATCTTATGAATTTACCAAAGAATATACCATAGGAGTGTCGAACCAAGAGTAAATCATGGCCCATTTTCATGCACTAGTTCCCATTCGAGTCTAGCTCAAAGATATTTTTTCAAGTTTTACCCCTAGATACATCTGTACCAGAGCCACCTATACTTGTTTGTATCCAGACAAGGATGTATTTTCTGAATAAACCACATAATCTATTCCTTACCTAAATTCTAGAATGTCATTGTATTATTACCCCCAAATTCTATCTTAGGGTTTTGTTCACTAATTTAATTTTTCTAAATCTAGTTTCCAAGTTTTCTACTAAACATCCTCTGATACCAACTATAAGGACCCGACCCCAGTTGCACGTAGACGGTTCCTTATTTTGTTACATTGGAATATAAAAAAGGAATCAAATCCCTAATTACTGAGTAGTTTACTAGTTTTGGAAAACCAAATACATACATAGGTTCAACATTACAACTTGAAAAGAAATACAACATATAAATTTTATTGGGAACATCCACAACTCTACGTTTATTCCTGCAGGCCATTCATAATAAACTTCTTTATGTCATGATAAAATGAAACATAAGAAAGGGGTGAGATAAAATTCTCAATAAGGGTAAGAAATAAAATGGAATATATCACAAACATAAACATTAGTCTTGGTGAATAACTAAAAACATATACCTTTAAAAAAAACTTGAACATAATATGAAAGGAATATGAGCTGAGTAAATATGTCATAATAAAGAACTATCATGGGTATTTTATTAGTAGAATAACCAAATGAAATTTAAATTACTAGTTTCATAATGAGAGAATGAACAATGCAGGACATTATAAATATACCTTCAAGGCCTCATGCTAAGACCACACACACACACACACACACATATATATATATATTTCTATTTTGTTAAGGCCTCGTTCCAAGACTAGAGTTTGTCTCATGAGACCTCCCGATGCACCGAGGGGATATAATGGGCCCCACACAACACTTACTAAATCCAATGCATTACTATTATGAATGGGGATAAAGATAAACAACATACACATTCACATTGAAAAAAACATATGAAATGTAAATCACTTTCCCCAATCATTAATCATAAACACTAACCATTAAAAGTAATATGGTGAATTGTTTCAAGATAGCACATCCATAGTCAAACTAATCATAAACCATTTAATAAAACATGGTGGATGATATATTATGAGATAAAATTAAATTAAGTAAAAGATTAAATAAAGACTTTGACATAGATAAAGATACTTTTAAATGAGACCATTAAAACATCCTTAAGGGAATAATCCTTAAACATTCCAAAGTATCCCATACCACCTTGAAACATTCAAATCATAATCCCTTAGAATATAATGATAATAAGGAGACTATTGATATGATATACCAAAGGGTAGTACATACAAAATAATCAAGAAATAATTGGTGAACAAGGCATATATCTCATAAAAGATAAAGTGAGATGAGAAAAATACTTTTTTACTTTAGAAAGAAGAGTTCTTTTGAAAATCATTTGTATTTGTCATGAAATTATATTGTAAACATGTATATCCGAGAAAATAAAAGTTAAGGTCATTAAAATTATATTTTAGGATTAAATAAAGTCTTAAAAAGGTGAAATAATTTAAAAATATTTTTTAAATAAGCTTTAGAAATAAAACATTTTAGTGCAGTTTAAGGAAAATGTTAAAAGATTTTAAAGAGAAAAGGAATGTTTGATTTCATAAAACTAGAAATGAACCAAAATAGATTTTTAATGTTAATATATGTAATTTTATAAATATAAATATGGCATAAAACAGATTACAGAGTGAACTTCAAAATAGGTAATAATTCAAGAAGTTCCTTGAATCGAGCTTGCCTTTCGGAAGATTTTTTGAAATATTCTTTTAAAACAAGTAACTACCCATAAAATAAAGAAGAATTATGATTGGTATAGATATATATAAAATTAAAATAGAATTTATGAGGAGTAAACATGAATAAATAAGAATTTAATTGTGGTTATTGGATAATAAGAGAAACCCGAATGAGAATAGAGGTTCAGGTAGAAAATACTTACATCTTTGTAATCAATTGAATCGTATGACCCAAAATTAATAATCATAAAATGATAGATTTAATATCATAAAAACAAATAGATTCATGATATGAAACATCAATGGGCAGTATACATACACCATACACAAGTAATAGTAATGAATACAAAATATCTCAGAAAAATGGAAGTGAGATGAAGAAACCCCTTACAAACATTTCGGCATGGTAACAGGTGTTCTTGTGAGGGATTAGTGAGAGTTAAATGGGTATACCATCATTTATATATCATAAGGTAACTATTTTTGAGGTTAAAAACATACCTTATAATTAGTAATTAAAAATAAAAGGACACAACATAGGGGGGATTCTTGAATAAAAGTGAGAGAGGATCCCTTACCCTATGAGGGTATTCTTCGCTTGATCTTAATGAACTGAATAACCAAATTAAGTTCATTAATTAAAAATTATAGAATCCTTTATAAATTTATTTGGTTTATTATGACTTTTTTAAGTTAATTAGTGTCCTTTTATATGGGTTAAAGTATTCAATTTTATTTTTCATGAGTGCTCTTTTTCATAATATTCATGACCAGCTCACTTATAAAAGAGTATGGTAGTTCATGTAAGATGGGAGTTGAAGTAAAGGATTGATTTTATATGTTACTAATTAAAATTTATAATATTAATTGGTTATGAAATTAATTTGGTTATTTTAAGTTAAGTTGAATCATTATATAAAACATCAATGATAAACACTTGGATTAATTTGGCGATTTTTCTCATAATTACCTTGTTTTGTGTTATTATTTTACATCATGAGTGCATAAAGATTACAGAAAACTAAATAAGATAAAATGAATATATAATAGTATGGTTCAACCATAAAAATCGTTTAATGACTAAATTTGATGAAGGGAAATCAAATTAAAAGCATTGTCATCCTTGAATGAGATAAATCAACACATCTCAGATGATGTTTCACTTTTAGCATAAATGAGGGGGAAATGAGAGATGAAGATGAATTATTACATTAGCATAACAACATTACAATAAATTTATGGTACTGGAATTGTAATACCATTTGGATGGGTAAGGTTTAGAAAAGAAAAAAAGAATAAAGGAACATGAAAATGAAAGAAAAGAAAAGAGGAATTTTACCTCTTAAATTAACCTTCCTTGAGAGCCTATTAAGGGAAGATGATTTGGTATGTTTATGATACAAAGGGCTTAAGGTCATGGGTGAGGATATTGGGAGGAGATTTAAGTAGAATTTTGAGAAGGCACAAGGCTTGAGAGGAGTTAGGAGAAGAGGGTGAAAGAGGTGATATTTATAGTGGATGGGAGGAGGGTTTTCTTAACATTTTAATCATTAGTTTATTATTTTTACAAAAGATAAGAAACAGTGATGATTACATGAAAAAATAGTAAAATTTGCATGTGAGTTTGAACCATTTGTTCTTACATCAGTAGAACATCATCGATGACTCAATATATCAATTATTTAGCATTTATTGTACATTATCGTATTTTACTATTCACAAAAAAATCAAGTATTTCAGAAAAATCTCAAAAAATAATGCTAACCATTTTTTGATGTCTATAATCCAAAAATGAATTTCATTTTTCAAAAATAATTTTCTAAATATTATTAATTTAATTTTTAATTAAAATCATAATTTACTTGAAAAATACAGTTTTAAAACATTTATTTACTTATTCCAAAACATAGGTACACCATACAGTCACTTAACTCCTATATATATACTATCACAAGGTAGGTTACTATTCATAAGGGTAACATTACTATCCACAAGGGTATGTGACTATTAACCAAAAATTGAGCTGGTCATATCAGACTCTAAATGACTTACTAATCGCAACTGTGTATGTTAGATTTTCGAAATTCAAATCACAGGGGTGGTAAAATTATGTTTACTGGCTAGGTTATAAAAAAGTGGTGTTTTATAGAGACTTAGTGTTTCATGCATTCAATATTAAATTTATTTGTAAAATCTTGGGGTGTTACAACTTGTGACTGAGCACTAAATGAAGTGTAGGTAAGAGCATTATAGAATCTCAGAAACTTCATATTTACATTATAAACTTGGTCGTTTCCTTTGTTACTAGTGACTCCTCTACAAATAGGTGAATCCACCACCTCTAATTCCATGTTCGTACTCATAACTCTATCCATTAATCATTAAAACACATAAAAACTGAAATAGAATCATTGTGAGAGGAAGAGGATAATTAAAACTGAGAATGGTTGTCAGTGGAATATCTGACCACCCCAAATGGAATTGTGAACTAATCCAAAAAAGAATAGATAATGCAAGTAGGAGAAGAAATTTTATCCTTAACTATAAAATATATTTTTGTGAGATATTAAATATGATCATTCCATTAATTATAATTTAAATTTTTAATATAGGAAAAATGTTCCCCAATATGAGAAAATGATGTTAGATAAATAATCCTTACAAAATTCTCAAAATAAAATCCTTGATAAACATGGAGAATTCATCCCAATTTAATTTAATGGTAAAAATTAATCTATTATTAAGTATTAATATTCTCATGAATAATGAAGAATAATTATTTAATTAAAATATTAATTCTTCATACGATGAGAAAATAATCAAATTTAATAGTTTAATCAAATATATATTTTTTATAAATATTTAATCTTTCATTATCTATACTCATCCCATGTTGTTGAATAAACTATTTATCAAATAATTCAAATAGTTTAATGTAACTAATTGAATTATAAAATGAAATTATTCATGAGACATGAGGTGAAATTCATTTTAAAGAATAATATTATATTTATAAACATTTTACTATTAAAATATTCAAATAATTATCACCTTTTTATCCCTACTCAAGGTCATTATCGGAGAATTTTTTTTGAGAATAAATAATTTAAAAAGAAGAATATTTTTCTTTATTAACCACTAAAAACCACTATTGAAAGGAAACATATTAGATCAAATTTCCATATTTTTTTAAATTTCCCATGAATTATTCTTGATAATAACCCTTGATTAAATTACCATAAAATATTTGGTACTTAATCATATTTTAAAAATTTCATAATTTTAATCATTTCATCACCATATATGTTTAAGTGGTTCGATCATGAGAGCAAGTGGATCAAATCAAAAAATGTAATCAAGGTGTAGGGATTTAAAAATATACCTACCTCATTGCATAAAAATCATTACTTCGATGATTCTGTTTCAACCAACATTCATTATTACCGTTACCATGAATATTTCATAGAACATGAAGAAATTTTCTTTGTTTTGTAGAGAGTAAGAGATGAATTATCTAAGGGGTTTCCTCCACTAATGATAAAAATAGATAGAGAGGGGAGATTTACAATGGGGAGATAAAAATTAATCATAGAGAAGAAAAAATTTATTTCCATAAAATCTTTCTATAAATCCATCATTAATTTCTTATGATAACCACCCTTATAATTCCTATAATTAAATCCCCTCAAAAAAGTTAAGACAACCCAACATATTCAATTCTAAAACCCTCCAGGCCTCATCACCCCCACCGTGGCATGCCAACACATCATCACTCTTCCCTAATAAAAATAGTAAATTGTATTTATCATATAATTTATTGTTTCTTAAATAACCTAAAAATGATTAGTTGTACACCTGATGAAAGACCAGATAACTTATACCTCATTAAGAAAAAATGTATCGTTCAAGATACAATTTTGGTGTTTTAATTTTCATTCAAGCTCCCATTTATGAGATATAAATGTTTTCACTCATGGGATAAATATTTATTAATTTAATAAATATTAAATATCCTTTGAAATTAAACTAATTTAGAATTTAACCAAAATTCAACCTAAGATTAAATTATGCATTCTATGTTCAATGGAACCAATAATTTTTTTGAGGTCAACTTCTAGGGTAAATTTACCATTTCACCCTCTTTGAAGGACCCAACATGTGAACCATAAAAATAAATTAAGTCTATCTAATGAAAAATATAGGTTGCTATATCCTCCTAATATTCAAACCTATTTTTCCTAAAAATGGAATCAATCTAAGCTGATAAATAGAGGATATCATTAAACAACCTTGTATATAATAGAACCCATAATCATGCATACACAATTTTACTCTAGAGGACCTAACCCTAAGAAGTCTTAGAAAAAACATACTTTGGGAAATATATTTAATATACTTATAGATTTTACTTAGAAAATAGAATAACCTCACATTATGTCCCCCACCTTTAATGATAAATGGAATATCCACCAAACACAAAACATCTATCCGCATCCAAACTTATCACATGGTGATTTAATTAAAGATATCACAATGATGCTTCAAGAGATCAGAAGGAGATAATCCTTGAGTTATTCTTAAAAAAATTTCACCACATTTGAAGACACACATACTATCATCTCTTATATTAAGTATCAGGGTATCAATAGCTCTAAAGTTTATTCCCTTTTTTCCACCATCGATAACATAAAACCACACCTCTAATTCCCTATAAGCACACATGCACTACTAGAGATCACCTAGTTGATTTGTGGGCACTACATATGAAAGAAACTAATGAGAACACTAAGATAGAATGTAAACCTCTTGGAAACAACATAAAATAAATCAAAATCTCACCAGTGGCCCATTCCACCACAATACAAATAAAATGTTATAACAGTTTAGATAAATATACTCTATTGGCTATAATCCCTAAGATAACACCTACCAAGCTCAAGCAACTATAAAAATATCCCACAGAGAAACATCCTTTAGTGAGTAAATAAAATTGACACACAATGGACACTAATTTTACATTAATATTACAACACACATTTTTCATACTCAATGGGAAACCTTAGTTCACAACTTCTCACCGCATAACCCAAGATGACTCTTTAATATTTATAATCATACACAAAATTCAACTACCAAAAGTAAGTTCACCAAAAAAACAACATGTAAAATAATTATTTAGAAGTAAATCTATAAATTTTAGTGTATTAGAACTTGGAAGAATGACTTCACCCAAATTACTATACTAAATTTCAATTACACCATCTTGTTTACTCTAAACTAAAAAAATATGCACATAAAAAACAATAATGGATATGGAATCAAGTAAAGAACTCAAGAAGTTTTACATGGTTTTTAATTTCATCTTATATCAATGTGAGAAGAATTATAAACTTTTGTTTCATCATAAGTATAAATTTTACAATCACCTATGACTTATTTTCCACATATATCACTAAAAACCAATGATTATGTTACATATTGACATGTGGAACTACCTCATTTATATACAGGGACACACTTGGTCAACTGGTCACATCGACCTCCTATATTCATGAGGATCCATCAATTGTAAATAGTGACTACTGATTCTTTATAGATTTCCTTGGCCTAACCACCAATCATTAGTAGATGAATTTTTCTTCCTACACCTCACTCATTTGAAAAATATTCTATGAAAAGAGTGTTTAAAACACAGAAAAAACATTCCTTATAGTGATATAAACATCCAGTAAACTTATAATTAAATGTTCACATGAATTTATAATGATTTGAGGACTATGATTTTCATCCATTAAAGGATAGTTCCTTATGAACATATCATTTTTGATTTTCAAATTCTTACTGTCGCTACTCTTACATGACTAAATAGTTCTCATGTGTTTCTCCTTATAAAAAATTTACTCTAGCACTCGAAGTGTCTTCAAAGTCCAAAAAATATCCCTCATGAAGACTGCTTCAAGGATTCTTATGGAATCCTCAAACACTTTGACAAAAAATAACTTCCATTTCCATTTCATGAAATAATCCTCCATTATATTTCATTCAACCAATTACAACTATGGAACAATGTTGCCTTATAATTTCTTGGACTAAAAACTTTATGAAAATATTATCTTGGTTCTATTATCCAACATCTTACACTAACCAAACACCCCATATTTGAGAAACATCTATATGGAATGGTACTTGGTATTTTTGTGTTTCATCCTCATATAAAACACTATATTTTTAGCCTAGTGTATTAAAATTTAACTATAAAAATAGAGAGATGAAAATTACTAAACACTTTAAACCTCATAAATTAGATGTTTTAACCATACCCTTTCATTTCTTGATTCCATTACTACCACATACTCTGCTTCTGTTGTAGAGAGTGCAATCAACAATTTTAGCCTCCACACCCAAGTGACCATGGTTCCACCGAAGGTAAAGAAATATCTAGTTGTGATCTTACATTAATCCAATTATCTTTAACGTATTCATTAAAATAACCAAAAATGGGTCATCCTCTCTAAATAAAAGTGTACTTTCTTCCATTACTTTAGGATCCACATCACAACTTCCTAATGTTCTTTCCTTGAATTTTTCCATGATCCAACCAAAAACTCCAATTGTATTAGAAATATCTAGTTGAGTTCACACAATGGAATACATGAGACTTCATAATACTAATGTATATGGTACTATTTTTATGTTATTTGTCTCTTCCTATATTAATAGTGCTTATTCATTTGATATTTTTAAGTTTCCTATAAGTGGAGTTAAAACATATTTACATCTATTCATCATAATTTTTTCAACAATCTTCCAGATATACTTATTCTGAAATAGAACTAAACTTCTAGTCTTCATACCTCAATTCATTCTCATGCCTAAGATATTCCTTGATTCACTAAGATTTTAATTTCAAATATTATCAAAAATTTATTCTTTAAAACTAGAATATTGTGAATGTTTAAACCCAACAAAAGTATTTCAGACATATAAAAAAGTAAAATGTTGAAATTTCAATCACTGTACTCCTTCCAATAGAAATAGTGATCTAAGTTACTCTTCATGAAACCATTAACCAACATAAAAGAGTCCAACTTTTGGTTATAATACCTTGGACCTTATTTAAAACCATAGAGACCTCTCTTGAGTTTTCACACCAATAATTGATTTTGTTGATATATGAAACTAACAAGATGCTACCTATAGATTTGTTAATCTAGATCCTAATGAAGAAAATCCATCTTTTCCTCTATTTGTTCTAGATATATTTCCCTAGAAGCAACAAAACTAAGCATGATCTAAATGGCAGTATGTTTCTATACTAGATAAAATACTTTAGAGAATTTTATGACCTCATACTAAAACACTTTGACCACTAAAATTTCTTTATACCTTATACTTCTATTGGATTCTTCTTTTTCCTAGAAAACTCACTTTTTTCAAGTGATTTATTTCTAAGTGGTAACTTTTTTAGCACCTATGTGTTATTTACATGAAAAAAATCCAACTTATCCTCTGTGAAAAAATAAAATTACTAAAATCACCATGGATAATTACTTCTTCCATGCTTTATGGTCCTCTATTATCCATTAAAATCAAAAAGTTTATGTCATCCCCATATCATTCTACCATCCTTCTGACTCTTGTAGACCTCAAAAATATAGCCCATGATTCTAATATCTCTATAACTGAAATCTATAGAATTACATCCTTCAGAACTCTAGATTGATCCTCACCAGTTCTTAATATTTTAGGGATATATTCAGTTTTTCTTAACCTCAAATATTTTGTACTACTATTTGAACATTCCTCTATATTTTGTGAACTTAAGTTAGATTCATATCCATTTGAATTCATAAAAACATTAGGCCTTCCAATGTCTATATTCAGATTAACTTAGATTGAAGTTGATTCTTAGACTTCAACTTTCTTTACTTCCAATTTCTAGTCCTTCCACTGGAACTAATCATTAAATAGAACATTTTGAATTCTAATAACTTTTCTCTTTCTGTCACCCTAAAGTCTAAATCCAATAATTTCATCCCAATACACCACAAAGAAAAATATGCAATATTTTCTATAATCTTGTCTCTATATTTAGTATCCACATTCACATTTTCTAAACTTATAAAGAATTTAAGGTGAGGTAAATCAAGTGTTTTACCTATCCATATAGATTTTGATAGCTCCTATAACATTATTGATAAAGGGACCCAATTAATTAGATATGAATCTATTTTTACTAATTCTATAAAAAACCATAGGCATTCCCTAAATGAAAATTTATACTCCATTCCCTTTCTATAAATGTTTGATTAGCTATATCATTTTGCTCAAAATTCATAGGTATTATATTTTCATGCTCAATTCCCATGTTCTTGTAGATGTTCCACCATCTTCTTTTGGTGTACTCACCTTTATTTTTTGACCTCAATCATTTAAGTTTACATTCTCTATCCACTTCTACCATAGATTTCTAATATGTAAAGTCTAATTTTTTTATTTATATTTCTATAAGTATAACCATAATTTACTCATATATTCATTAATAAATGTCAAAAAATATTGTGAACCTCAATTATATTTGACCAGATCAGGTACCCATACATCTGTATATATATGATTTAACTTCTGTAATTTCATGTTCTTCCAGTCAAATTAAATCTCAGGTTTCATTACTTACTGAGTATGAAACTCTTGAAACTTCCAAAGTCTGAATGGTATTTCTTCAATATGTGTTTTTCCAATAAAACTTTCGAACCTTTCTCACCGAGGTTCCCAATCTAGTAGTGTAATATATATGAACTTCCAAAACATGATGTTATGATATCTGTTGCTCCCATTTCCCTTATAGTTAGATAAATCATGTCATTCTTTACACCTATAGCTATTATAAGAGAACCCCTAGTGATTTTCCACACTCCATTTGAAAAACTTATTCCATAATCAACTTTATACAACTATCCAACTGAAATCTGGTTCTTCCAGAGACTCGGAATATAATGAACTTACTTAAATATAATAAAACATACATTCTTCACCTAAACTTTGACATTTCCTTTAGCTAGAATATCAAGAACTTCATCATCCACTATATACTCTCTTAAAAAGCTTTCAAATGCATAATTTTTTTTCATCCATTTTCTCTTATGGAGTGGAATGATGATCTAGAATATATTATCCAAGATTTTATAGGAGTGTTGACACTCAAGAGTAGATTTAAACAACTTTTTATAGTTTAATTAGTAGAACTTAATCCTCTAAAAGTTAGTCTTTTGAAAATTCCTTTATGATCATGACAATCCTTCTTGAGATGATCACTTTTATTATAGTGAAAATAGGTTGGCTCAATTCTAGTATATTTACCTATACTCCTCTCTCTTGACTCATCTTCTGATCACCTATGACTTATTTAAGGAAGTGAGTGCCCTCTTCCTTCCGTATTGAATGCATTTTTCAAATGAGTTTGAATTTGTCTTATTCATAGATCTTTATTAAAAACCATGTTTTGGATAATGTCAAATATAAAGTCACCCTTTCCAAAAGATATACTTACTATGGTTATAATTTCATCCTAATATTTGGATAATGATGAAAACAGTAATATTTCCCAAAAATCATCCGTGAACATTACCTTCCTAAACTCAAGATGAATTTGAATCAAGTTGAAATCATTCATATGATTTGTTACAGATCATCATTATAATTTTCTTATATTGAACAATCATAACATTAAAAATAGTTTGTTAAGTGAAACATGATTCTCATATACATTTTATAGGGTTGAAATTAATTCCATTGTAGTCGTATTCTCATCGATTTTAGAGCCACATTCTAGGATAATGACATCCTCACCAAACCCAAAGCCTTTCTATCCAGCTTTTCCCATTCTCCTTTCTCCATTATATTTGGATTGAAAACATTTAACAAAACTTAAAAATATTTATCGATGTGGTAATACTCTAGATAAATCCTCTATAATTTTAAATCTATTCCATCAATTTTTTTTCTTGACATTTAAATATTCCAATTCCATCACCTTATGATACAATGACTTCCACTAAATCAAAAAATGGCTGAGTAAGTAATAATGTCATCTAATCTATTACTGAATAAGCTATTGAGATTATGAGGACCTTTAATTTATTACCAATTGTTGATAATCCTATAAAAACTTCAACCAAAAAATGTTCATTCACCAAAAAATGGCACGGTAAAAAATAGTTCTATAAAAGGAAATATCTAAATGTTAATATGCTAGAACTTAGAAGAATAATTTCACCCAAATCACCACACTGAGTTTCAATTACTATATCTAGTTTACTCTAAACTCAAATTAAAAATCTCATGAAGAAGATGTAAGGAAATTAAAGAAAGTAAATAGATAAAGAAGTTTTATGAGGATCATAATTTCATACTATGTCCATGGGAGAAGAATGGCACTATTTTATTTCATTATAAGCACAAAGTTCACAATCACTTGTGAGCTATTAGCTACATAGACTACTAAAATACAATGATTATATTACATCTCAGCATATTTACTAACCCCATTTACATAGAGGGTTCCACATAGTCAAATGGTTTCACTGGACTCTTATATTTTAATAGGTCCATCCATTATTAATAGTGATTGCCGATTCCATATAGCTTTCCTTAGCCTGACCACCAATCATTGGTAGATGAGAAATTCTTCCCATTATTCACTCCTTTACTATAAATTCCATGTTGATTGTTATTAAAACATATACACAACCACAATTTCATTGATCTAAACATCATCTTAACTTTTGGTGAACCGATCACCTGGATTTCCAATAAGCTAACCACCATGATTTGAATCTATTAGAAGATGATTCCTTCTAACCAACTCATTACCGACCACTAAAGTTCTATTGTCACAAATATTACATGATTTAAGGGTTATATAGAGTTTATACGTCTAGTAAATTGACTTTAGAACTTAAAAAGTCTTCTAAATCCTAATATTTACAATATATCACAATTTAATCTTGAATCAAGAAGGTGTACTTACCATATTTAAGGGAATGTGCTAAGTAAGATATCCAAAAATACCAAATCCCACATGAACCCAAAATTGAAGCTAGTATCCTAGGCATATAACATTTATAGAGACATGATGGTCATTGATATTTTTGAAAGAGATACTACCATTTCCATGAAAAGAAACCACATTGAGGCTAACTTCTTAGATTTCACCAACATCCACAGATCATAAAAACACATGGTATGGTATTACACTACTACCGTATCACTATGTCACTCTAATAAAATAATATATTAAAACCTTGAGAATAACATAGATGAGTCAATACTATACCATCTCAAATATCATTCCCAAAAGTATGGATTTATAAAATCTAAAAAACGCACCATGAGGGTTTGCCGCATAGTTGGTGTTCTCAATACATGTAAAATTCAACCTATAAATGATTATGATACTCATTATTTTATTTATTTCAAATGAGGATGTCATAAAAAAATACTACAAAAAATAATCCTTGAATCACAATGTCACAACACGATTTTTGTTACTCCCAATAACATCATTAATATTTTCAAGACTTCCCTAACAATTTAAAAATACTTTATAAGGAGTATAATTCTCACAAAATCGAAGATATTACCATCTATACCCAATCTTAAACCCCAAGAACCATTAGTAAAATTGGTCACCTTGTTCTCAAATAATATCATCCTATAATAGGTCTACCAATTAAACATCATCTACATAAGATTATCAAGGATATATGATAAATAATTAGAGATATCAATACATCCACTAAACAAAATTGATATGGGGGAAAATACTCAATGATTAAAAATCTACTTTTATGAAAATTTATTAAAAATATAATAGAGTATCTAATCCAAACTAGGGATGATAACACATGGTGTAATCCTAAAATGCTAGAATCCTATAAAGGATTTCCCTCACAAGAGGGAAAAATCACACTTTCAACCATTATGAGAAAGATATAATCACCACCAGTAATAGTCTTAGACCATAAAGGTCTGGTTAGTAACTTTACTAGGATCACTAACTCTTTGAATAACAACACTGGAAGAAAGAAATGTATCTCTCTAACACTAATGAGCATGAATGTTAATGAGAAAGACATAATCCATACTTTGAATCTTTCTATGTACTACCTATTTAGATCCATTAATCATGAAAAACCTTCTATAGTATGACTTCAAATTCTCTGGGTCTAATAGGGGTTATGTGAAGGTGGTAAATAGAGATGTTTCAAAACATCATCAACCTATAGTTATTTATACACCAAAACTACCCTAATGTCACAACCTCCTTAGAAGTTTTAGAGCCTTCAATAGGGAAGCATATAATATCAATTTTGTCATAAAAATATATTAGATCCATGAAACCAAGTTTTCTATCCATAATAATGTGTTTTACCATTCCAAAATCTTGGTTTTTATCAAAAACTAAGAAAATATAAACCCCAAAAAACTCTCCCCAGACCTTAGGAATGGGTGGGGAATGCAGAAAATACATAACCTCAAACTCAAAACTCATATCTGTGGCCATGATAAAAATATCAAGATAAAAATGATACATCCCAAATAATGTAAAATGTGTACCCCATCGACACACCTCAACATGAACTTGGTAATATTCATGAAACCTTGAAGAAGAGGGTCCAACATATTCTGAACTCAAGCCATCCATTACATCTACTAATTGAACTCCTTGAGAAAAATCTCAAACGCAAATCATGGTAAGGTAGTACCATCATGAGTTTGGTTAAACATAAAGAAATGATTATATACATTGTGATTGGTAAATCAAATGAAAGAATAAATATATAGTCATTGAATGTTTCTTCTAGATAGTAGAAGTAAATTGTAAACTCCAACCGATCATTTTTCATTTGAGTATTAAGCTCAGCTAAAAAAACCATGAGACATAAATCTTTGAGGAATACATAGTGAATTTAAACTATAGGCAGTTTTGTATAGTTTAATGGGATCTACCATTAAATATAAAAGAAATATATTATAAGAATAATCTATAGAGAATATTCCATTTGCTCATAAAGAAATGATATCTCACAATCAATCTCTAAATGAATTTCTAGTCACCTAATTAATCAGTAGTGAGAATCTCATGCATTGATAAAGACATGTTGTGACCCTAACTATGAACAAGATAAGTCTATCTTTGGGTATCATCCCTTATGAAGTAGGATAATATCACAATCACTTGGGAATATCTATGATAGTACTGACACTATAAGGGCATGAAAAATGATTATTAATAAATATATAATGCATGTGTTGACTTATATCCATAAAATGATGCTTTAGAGTTTTGGGTTGGCTACCAAGTTATCAGAATTTTGGGAGAAAGGATAAATTTGTTTCTATACCAATTTTTTCTCCCTAGTTTGATAACTGAACTCAATAACCCCTTAAAATCATTTCTCTATGTATCCAAACAAAACCTCATAAGAAATCTAACTTGAAACTTTATTCCTAATACTTGAAGAACTATGACATGATTTTGATATTAACTGACCCACTGAGACCCCACCTAGGATGAATTAGGATAATTATTCCACCGCAAGACTTCCACCAATAGTCCAGGGATAGATACCATCACCAAGAATTCATAAATATACATGAGAGTCCTTAGCCTATAACAACCTATAATATAAATGAATCAACAATACACAATGATATTTGATACCACCAGTAATGTATATATAATCAACTTCACTAAGTAAAAATCATTCATGAGACATGAAATGAAATGTAAAATTACAAATAGGAATAACCTCAAAAGGAAATAAAAAATAGAATAAACAAAACTATCAGGTGCATTTGACTCCAGGAAGGGATGACACTGTCTTTCCACATGGACTCCTGGAATGAAAACTACCAGTAATATTCTCCCACCATGAACCAATATCAACTAATATGTATAATATATACTAAAAAAATATATTCGTACCCAAAAAGTTTATCTAAAAACTATATAACATCTTCACAGATACAACAAGCGTGGGTGAAAATTCTGTGCATGGGTGAGTATAAACATACCTTCTATGACACCTCAAAACTTGAAGCAAAGTTAAAACAATAGGTCAACTCAAAACCCAAGTCTATGGGAAATGAGAAATAGAATAACATAGGGAAACAAATATGATCAAATTTCAAGATAAAAATGGTAAATGGAGATTCCCATTCTTTAATTATTATCTCTATAAAGGATCACAACTAATTAGAAACTAGGAACACTCAAAGTATCAAAAGACTCATAAAATTTAGAGTCGACATCCCAAATGTAAGCTATATCTTCACGAAAAATATAAAGTCCCAATATTCTATTAGTTTAATACCCTAAGACTTTATGATATATATATTTTGATTAAATGTAATTTTTTAGATATCTTTCATTACACACATCACCAATTATTAACAAACCATAATATATTATTTATATTATTATTTAAACTTGAACATTATATCCTTGCCATTAAACTTATATGTATGAATAGAAATAAACAAATTTCAAATATTAATTATAACGTTTTAATATAAATAAAACATATTTATAAAAAATCACTTAATTTTTAGTAAAGTCTTTATATGTTTTGAAAATATTGTTTTCTCAAAAAATGTTTTATTCATTTTTGTGAAAAAAATATAAAAGTAATGTTAGCCATTTCTATAAATTATATTTTAAAAATTAAACTTAATTTTTTAAATTCATAAGTAAAAATTATCTTTGAGTGAATTTTTTAATTTTTTTTGAAAAGATCAATTTTTTTTATGAATAGTAAAAAATATTGTTTTTAATTAAAAAATGCCTTTTCATTTAAATAATTTACACGATTAATTTTTTTTAATATGGTTTTAAAAGTAAAATTAGTAAAATTATATATTTATTTATCCAATTTATTTCATTTTAAACAATTCCATATTATTTTTTATATTAAAAATTTCTATACTTAAGAAAATTTTCTATTCGGAAAAATGCGTTTTCATCACATTTGCAGGTTTAATTTTAAATTAAAAATTTTCACTTATGTGAATAGAATTTGAAAAAATTAATTCCATATTCAGAAACAAAATAATTAAAATTATATAATAATTTCTACTTTATTTTTTGTCAAAATGAATAGTAAAAAAAGTAAAAATTAATTACCATGATTAAGGTTAAAAAGAGTTTATGAGGTGGGTAAACTAAAAATATAAGGAGTAAAATTAGCTAAAAACATTTCCAAATACTACTGTATGGGAATATTTAGACATTATATTATCTAAGGTTTTAGAATAATCTATTTTGGATCCTTTTTTTCATGTGAAAAACATGGGTACTTTGTTCTTTTCAAAAATTATATTTGTGTCCTCTCCCCTCACTTATAAAAGGCTACCCCCTATCCTCACCTTTTCACACTTAAAAAACCCTTTAGTTCATCTAATAAATGAATAAATACATTCCTTAATTCCTTCAACACATACTATATGAATTATTTTGATTATGAAACCTTCCTAATAAGGATTTAGGTGTTAACCTAAAGGGGTTTTTTGATGAAGAGGTATTCTCCTTAACCATGCATTTTCATTTTTTCCTTCCTCTAACTCATTAAAATATTATTAAAAAATTATAATATAAAAAATAAGTATCTAGAATATAATAATATTTTATTATTTTTATTTAATGACCTACATCTATCTCTTCTTCTACCAAGTGGGGAACAAAAATGTTGATCGTGTGTATGAAAGACTACCACCTCGCAAAACGATGTAATTAATTTTCTATCACCACCTACAAGGATGTATATAATGATTAATTTAATATATATATATATATATGATATTTATGACATAATTATTCTTATGGAGTTATAATATCACATATACATTCTTACTTTCCATTCTGTGGGAATACGATAACATTGGTCGTGTGTACGGCAGATTAACACCTTACGAAGTGATATGATTCATTATTCACTTATGATTTACATGGAAAGTAATAAAGATAGTTTAAATGAAAATATGTCATATATATGAAACAAAAATGATTTTTTAAAGGTAATATATTATCTACATTCATGCGTATGTACAACATATCGTCTCCCTAAACGGTGTAATTCATTTTCTATCTCTAAAATTAATGGATTAATATAAATAAATATATAAAAAAATATATTATATTTATATCATAATTAAAATTATGGATATGATCGAATCATGATCAAATTAAAAGGACCAAAAATACTAAACCAAAACATAAATGAAAAACAAAGCAGTTATTACCCAAAACATGATTTTAACAAGGAATTGTTAATAAATGGGAAATAAAAAGTTATAAGTAAATAATATATGAAATTATACATAATATTATTATTCAATAGTAGATTCATAATGAATATATATTTTTTATATAGAATATTTGAATGTTTACAAAATAATTTGAGTCTTAAGGTAAGGGATTTGTAGTATCTATATTATTTCTGGGAGACATATGACATATTCACCACTAATTTATCTTATTTTGTGTATATAATACCCATTAATATATTTTATGGTAATTATCATGATAATTATGGGATATAAATATCAATTTAATGTTCTTTATTTTATTGGGCTCACGGTCTAAATACTACCAAAGTGGTAAAAGTTTTATATTAGAATGTCATTTTTTATCCGGATTGTTTATGATTATGATTTCAATGATGAAATAATATTATATATCACTCAAGAAACTAATTAATTTTATTCTCATATGGTTATTTCATTAAATACACGTTTTACCTTCATTTTACCCTATTTACATACTCAATGGTCAAAAAGGTTTTTTAAGGAAAACTAACTTTATTTCTCTCTTCAGTCGAAAACCCTTTTTATTCCATTCCATGTTTTATAAATATGTTTTAAAGAAAGTTTTTAATATTATCCAATTATTTTTTAAATATATTTTTACCCATGTATGAAATTTTAAGAAATTGTTTTAAAGGAATCTTCCTATCGTTTTCCAAATGAGGTACTTTTGACTTTTATCGAAAATGTGAAAGAAATATTTATTTTAGAATGTATGATAAGAAAATTATATTTTAACCTTATGAAAACTCATTTTTTTAATATTAGTTTATAAGTTTCATAAATTATTTTCAAATAAAACTACTTTCACAATGTTTTGTGAAATTTTAGTTAAAAAAATTTAATTTTCAAAGTGAAAATGTTATTTTTCTCAATAATTATTACAAGTGATTTATTCTAAATCAAATTTTATCTAAGATAACATCATTTGATGTTACTAAAGATTTAATAAGGATATGATCCAATAATATCATCTTTATTCTTTTTATGGTTGGTTTAATTTTATGATGGAAAGATGTTGATGAGACCTGTTTCTTTTCTAAGGGGTATTCTATGATAAAATGTTTATGAAACCCATTTATTTTCATGGGTTTTGATATGATGAATGTTTTGTGAAACCCATTTCTTTTCATCAGTTTTGGTATGATTATTTTTTTATGAAACCCATTTATTTTAATGGGTTTTGAAACAATGAAGGTCTTATTATCTTATGGAACACATATGTATGGTTTTTATTATGTGATAGTGATTATATTATAACCAAGTATGGTGGTAATGTTATAACCAAAGATACATGGGACCTATATATCCCTCCAATAACTTGGATAAATTTTTATATCTCATGACATGATGATGGGAAATAAGCTAATGTGGCGATCCTCTATGGGAAACTAGATGATGTGGTTTGTCCACTATGGGAAACATTTAATGATGCTAAATCCATTATGAAATGGGAAACATGTTTTTATGCCTAATACATTATGATTTTATAGTCTTGTATGTTAACATTGATATAAAAAATAGTTTCTATACTTATGATGGTTCCACACTTATATGACATGAACTTTGGGTTTATGATTTATTTATAATGATTTTTCACTCTTATGGTTCATATATTTTGAAATGATAATGTTTTATTCCATGGATCATGCTTACAATCCATGATAGATTGGTTATGAAATTTTTAAGTCATATTAATCATCTCATACCCTTATTATTATCTTATGATTTCATATGACCATCTATTAATATCTTCTATATTTACCCTTACTTAGTATCTGAGCCCACCCTTTATTATTTTTCATTTCCCCATGTTATGAAGAATGTTTTAAGTAGGTCATGTCTATGAAGAATACTAAATGGTAAGATATTTAGAGGAGATATTGAATACCTTTCACGAAATAAGGATATTGTTAACTGGTCACAAAATACACTAAACCTTTATGATCCTTGAGTGTGTATTTGTGAAATGTATTGAATATTCATCTAAAAAATGTAATATTTATTTATGAAAATCCGGGGTTGTTATAGTTGGTATTAGAGAAAAGGTTTAGATAAAAATTTAGAAAATAGGATGAGAAAAATTTAGTGAGATTCTTAGGTATATGTATAAGGATATGTCTGGGGATATGTCTAAGGATTAGTCTAAAGATAAATCAAGGTGTAGGAAAATGTCTTGGAATTTTAGTGAAGGATATAGTGAGTGGTTTCTAAGAAATTATATGCCTATCTCGATACTATAAGTGGATGTGGCTCTAGAATAGTTGTACCTAAGGGTAATAACTCAAAAATGGTGCATTGAGCTAGACTTTATCCTCACATGGTGAACAACAACAATCCTTACTATACACCTAGTTTGATACTTTTGGGGAATATTATTTATAAATTCACAAACTCTTTATAAACCATCATGAAGGATTTGGATAGATGATGACCAGGAATGACCTAGGATAAACCTAAGGTGCCTTATATTTAAAATATGTGTCATTATTTAGACATCCAATAAGTGATTTTTAAGGATTATGTGGTCCCCCCATATGATTATTGTTGTTTTCACTATACTTTTTGGTTTTAGTCAATGGATAGAACCCAAAGGAACCTTGTTAATGCTGAGTGTTATGGAAAATGCAATGATTATTCTTTTGAGAAACCAAATATTATGGGAGTGAGGATACAATATCTAATTTTTATGATCATTTAAATTTTTCAATATATAAATCATGCAGAGCTTCCAAATGAGAAAATGAGTGAATTTTTTTTTGTTGAGTACATCATGAGAAAATTTCCACCTTCCTTTAGTGGTTACATTGATCCACTAGTTTATGAGAAATGGATCAGTACCACTGAAATGATATTTTCCATTCTCTAGTGTTCAGAGCATGAAAAATTCATTTTTGGTTGTTTATCATTTGGAAGGTGAATCATGTCAGTGGTAGAATCTTATTAAGAATATAAGGGAATAGGAAGAAATTGAATCTATGGAGTGGGGTGAGTTTAAGAGCTTAAGTTTCAATAATTAATTTATCCATATTATTAATAAAAATATAGAGAAGGAAATTATTGAACTAAATCAGAAGGATTAGGAATTAATTGATATGTTTGAGGAAAATTTTACAAGAGTTGCAATGTACTCTTATAGTATTATTATCTAACTCAAAAGTAAGGTTGATTGATTATTTAGTGGCCTAAAACCAAGTCTTTGAAATGAATTATCTATAAGATACATTAGTATATACAAATAAATTGTTTAATGCGAACTCATGGTAGAAATAGAAATTGGATATTCCCACCATTCTCATGGTTTTGATAGGAAAATGAAGACCAAGTCTCATGAAAAGTCAAATAAATCACATGGTTGAAAGAAATTCCATCCATATACATGCCAAAAATATGGGAATAAACATCAAGGGAACTAATTGAATGGAATTGGTAGGTGCTTTAAAAGTGTAAGTGATGGCCATAAAGGCCATGAATTTTGAAAGGCAATTAATGGGATGGTTAATAAAATGGAAGAGAAGAAGACACCCACTAACACACCACCATGCTCCAATGCTTCAAATACAAGGAGTTTGAACATTATATGAATCAATTCCCTAATCAAAGGGTTAATGAGGATAATAATCCATAAAAAAATTTGAGGAAAAAGGATGAAGGAAAAGATTATGTGATCAAAACATCTAAAATGAATCATGATAATTAGTGTAAACTTATCCTCCAATGCAGTGTTGGGAATTTAATTAGGGATTTTTTATGAATGAGACCTATGAAAATCACATTGTTCATCCTTTATTGAAATTTTATTTGATTCTCCCCCTACGTTATGGAATAATAAAATCACATTTGATATTATATTAGTGAAATATTGAACCCAATCATACAACAAAAATGTTTTTGGTATAAGATACAATATTATTAAAGTAATAAAGGGTGAATCATATTTTGGAAGCATATATCTCTCCATTTAATATTAACTTAAGAGTTATAGATACCATCATGGGGTTCTGAGTTTAAGGTTTATCATAATTTCAAAGTCTTATACACCCATTTTTAGGTTTTATGTGATGGGAGTTTATCAATATTAAATATATTATGAGATATATTTATGTTAATACAACCCTTTGGTTTTGTATATGTTTTTTTGAAAAATTTATTTGATGAGGAATGCCCTTACATTTTATAGACATAAGATTAAATATATTAGTTACCTTTAGGGTTTATCTTATCTTTGATGTTGAGGTAATAATAGGATATTATAATTTGGGAAAATTATAGGAATTATATTAATATTGGTTTGGAAAAAGGATAACCCACATTCTAGGTGACAACCCGTCACATATGGCTAGTCCATGAGGCTTAAACCCACAATCAAAGGGTGACAAGGGTATATCGCTTTCCACTGGACTATAGGAAGGCGTAGTTATGGTTAAAAAACATAAAGGTAGATATTTATGAATATGTATCTAGGTTCTTGGTATGTAATAAAGTTAAGGTTAATAAAAAAACGTATAATGGGATTCTATAACCATTATCCATACCGTAATGGAAATGTGAAAACATTACCATAGATTTTTCATCAGACTCTCTAAAACATCTAAAGGGAATAGTACTATATGGGATATAGTGAATAGTATTAAATTGTTTTCACACCTAATTACTATTAGAGAATATTTATCTATGGAAAAGTTTTATAGGATATATATTAAGTAAGTATTAAGGTTTCATGGGGTACCACGTTCCATTGTATCTGATCAGGATTCAAGGATTACTTTAAAGTTCTGGTGAAGTCTTCACCAAACTCTTGATACAATGTTTAGTTTCAGAACTACGTATTATCCTCATATAGATGGTCAATATGAGAGAACAATTAAAACCCTGTAATATATTATAATATCTTGTTTTATGTATTTCAATTGTGGTTGGTGTCAACACCTCCCTTCATTTGAGTTTTCATACAATAATAGCTTTAAATCAAGTATTGAGATGATTTATTATGAAGACATATATGGAAAGAAATTTATAATTCCAACATGATGTGATGAAGTTATGGAATAAAGATACTGGGACTCTAACCAGCTGAAAAAATGATAGAGAAGGTTAGACCCATTCAACAACACATAAAGACATCACAAAGTTGGTAGAAAATTTATACTGAGAATTATCAGCATGATCTAAAATTTGAAGTTGGTGAAATGGTGTTTCTAATAATTTATCCATGAAATAAGGTAATGAGATTAAAATAGAAGGTAAAAGTAAGCCCAAAGTATATCATTCACTTTGAAATTCTTGATTGCATTGGGATGGTAGCCTATCAATTGGTTTTTCGACCATACCTCCATGAAGTCCACGGCGTGTTCTACATATCTCTCCTAAGTAAATACATGATCCTTCCCATATAATAAACTCAGTGGTTATTACAATTTGGAATGATGTTATTTATGAGTAACAACTAATTGAGATTCTGGATCATATAAAGAAAGTTCTAGGAAACAATACCAGTCACTAGATCAAAGTTTTGTGGCGAAACCACCATCTTGAAGAATCTACGTGGGAACCTGGGGATGTGATGAGTAAGAAGTATCCCCAGTTTTTTTATTAGAGTGATGAATTTAGAGAGTAAAATTAATTTTAAGGGGGTTATAATGTAAAACTCTAATATTTTATAGAATAATTTTCTAAATAAATTTACTTTCTTTGATAGCTTGTGTTATATGAAACACTGAGTTTTAACGAACTACAATATACTATTTATGTTTTTATTTAAATTTGAACATTATAAAATAAAAATTAAACTTGGCAGTAAGAATAAGAATAAATAAATTTTAAATATTAAGTATAATGGTTTTATATAAAGAAAACAAATTGATAAAAAGTACTTAATATTTAGTAAAGTCTTTATATGTTTTGAGAATACTATTTTCTCAAAAAATGGTTTTATTTTTTCTGTGAAAAAATAATAAAAGTATTTTTTTTCTACTTTTAGAAAATTTATTCAAAAAATTAAACATCATTTTTTAAATTTACATGTTAAAATTATCTTTCAATTAATATTTTTATAATTTTCTAGAAAGCTTAATTTATTGATAAATTTTAAAAAAATATACATTTTTATTAGAAACTATCTTTTTGTTTAAAGAATTTATAAGATATATTTTATTTTAATATGGTTTTAAAAATTAAATTAGTTTAATTATATATTTATTTATCCAATTTAGTTAATTAGAATAGATCTCATATTGAATTTTTTCATTAAAACTTTCTATACTTATGAAATGTTTCTCTTTAGAAAACCACTTTTTCATCATGTTTGTGGGTTTAATTTTAAATTAAATTTTTACACTTATGTGAATGTAATTTAGAAAAATGGATTCCATATTTAGAATAATAATAATTAATATTATATAATAATGTTAACTTAATTTTTTTTCAAAATTAATAGTAAAAATAGTAAAAATTAATTACCATGGTTAAGGTTAAAACGAGATTACCAGGGAGTTAAAATAAAATGAGAAGGGGTAAAATGACCTAAAAACTTTTCCAAATCCCATTTTATGTTCAAATTTCCACCTTATATAATCTAAAGTTTTACAATTATACATTTTTTATCCTTATGACATGTAAAAAACATGGGTACAATTTATTCTTTTCAAAACTTCCATGCGTGTCCTCTCACCCACTAATAAAAGGATACCCATCTCCTCTCCTCTTCACATTTACAAAACCCTTTGATTTAGAAAATAAATTAACAAATACATTACTTAAATAACTCCAAAAATATTATATTCCTTATTTTGATTAGTAAATCATCCTAATATGACTTTAGGTGTAAACCTAAAGGGATTCTCTAAAGAATATATATAGTCCTTAACCATGCATTTTCATTTCATTTATCCCTATAACTCCTTAAAATATTCTTCAAACATGATTATATAATAACATATATATCTAAAATATACTGATATTTTATTATGTTAATTCCATGACCGAAATCTATTAACTCTTCCATTAAGTGGTAAACAAAACCGTTGATCGCGTGTACGGCAGACTACCACCTCGCGAACCGTTGTAATTTTTTTTGTATCACCACATTTAACGGCTAGATATAATGATGTATTTAACACATTTATATGATATTTCTTACATAAATATAATTTTGGAGTTATAATATCAAATATAACTCCTTAATTTATATTCCTTGGGTATACGATAACGTCACTAGTGTGTACGATAGACTATCGCCTCGTGAAACGATGTGATTCATTATTTACTTTCAATTTACATGAAAGGTAATAAGGATAGTTTTAATGAAAACATGTAATATATATGATATAAAAATTATTCTATAAAGGTTATATATTACCTACCTTTCTTTATTTTCATCCTTTGAAAAAATTGAATCAACATTCATGCATATATACGACCCACCGTCTCCCTGAACGGTGTAATTCATTTTATATCTCTAACTTTAATGGATTACTATAAATAAATATATAATAAATATATATGATATTTATATAAAATTTAGTATTATTTAGATAATATAATCACAACCAAATTAAAAGGACCAAAAATACGCAACCAAAATATACATAAAAAACAGAGAAGTTATTACCCAAAATGTGATTTTAACAAGGAATTATTAATAAATGGGTAATAAAAGGCCATGAGTAAATAATATATGCAATGATACATATTATTGTGGTTATTTAATAGATTTATAATAAAATTATATTTATTATACATTATATTTTAACATATATGAAGGAATTTTAGACTTATGGTAATAGATTTCTAGTGTCTCTTTTATTTCTCAGAGACATATTACATATTCACAACTCATTTATTTTGTGTGTGTTATACACTGCCCATGGATTTAATTTATGAAAATCATCATTATAATTATGGTATTTAAATATCCATATAAGTTTATTTATTTAATTAATCTTACAATCAAAACACTTCCAAAGAAGGTAAGGTTATTTCATGAAAATACATGTTTTAACTTTATTTTATCCTCTTTATATACTCAAGGTTCCAAAATAATGTTTTTAAGGAAAGATGAATTTATTTCTATCTTCGCTTGAAATCCCTTTTTCTTCAAAGTCCATGTTTTCTAAAAATGTTTTTAAATAATTTTTTTACTATTATACAATTATTTTTTAAAATACATTTTTACCCATGTTTAAATTTTTATAAATTGGTTTTAAAGGAATCTTTTTTTTCATTTTCAAAACTAGGTACTTTTTTACTTTTATAAAAATTGTGAAAGGAAACTTTGTTTTTGCGTGTATGTCATGAACAATATTTTTCCTTATCATGACCACTCAATGTTTTAAAGACTGTTTTATAAGTTTCAAATATTATTTTAAAGTCAAAGGATTTTTTTTTCTAAGTTTTTTGAACTTTTAGTTTTAAAAAGTTGATTTTAAAATTTTAAAGGTTATTTTACTCAAGAAATAATCCAAGTAATTTCTTCAAAATAATTTTACATCTAAGATGAAATAATTTGATGTTACTTATTATTTAATGGGGATATGATCAAATAATACTGTATTTATTCTTTCTCTATATGCTCTTTTTTTATGATGACAAGATTTTTATGAGACCTGTTTATTTTCCAAGGGTTGTGTTATGATAAAATGTTTTATGAAACCCATTTATTTTCATGGGTTTTGATATGATGAATGTTTTATAAAACCCATTTATTTTCATTGATTATAATATGATGAATGTTTTATGAAACCCATTCTTTTAATGGGTTATGATAAGATGAATGTTTTATTATCTCTTGGAACACCTATGTATGGTTTTAATTATGAGACAATGGTTACATTATAACAAAGGGTTATGGTCATGCTATAAAAAAAGATGGATGTGACCTATATCTCCCTCCAATTCATTGGGTAAATTTTTATATCCCATGATACGATGATAGGAAACAAACCGATGTTCTTGATTTGTTATAGGGAATAGGTCGGTATGCTTGATCCACTATGAGAAACATGTTATGATGCCTAATCCATTATGAATTGGGAAAAGGGTGTTGATAACTGATCCATTATGATTTTAAAGTCTTGGTTTTTAACCTTGACATATGAAATATTTTCTATACTTATGATGGTTCCACACTTATATGGAATGTAATTATAGTTCATGATTTATTTATGATATTTTTTCACTCTTATGGTTGTTGTCTTTTGAACTGATAATTTTTTATTCCATGGATCATTATTATGATCCATTAAATATTGGATATTAACCTTTTAAGTTATATTTATCATCTCAAACCCTTATTATTATCTTATAATTTCTTACGATCATCAATTGATATCTTCTATATTTACCCTTACTTATCATCCAAGCTCACCCTTTCTTATGTTTCATTTCCCCAGGTTAAGAAGAAAGGTTTAAGTATGAAGTGTATATAAATGGTACTAAATGGGAATATATTTATAAGAGATATTGAATATATTTCATGAAATAATGAGATTGTGAACTTGTCTCTAAAGATGCTAAGCCTTTAAGATCATTGAGTCTGTATTTGTGAAATGTATTGAATATTCATATAAAAAGATGTAATATATATGTATGAAAATCCCAATTCATTATAATCTATATCCCAAATATGTCAATAGTACCCACATCACTTGAATTACTAGGCTTCCATAAATTTCATGCTACATTCTAGAAATTTTGTAGTGGGGATCTTGTCTTGTCAAGGTATATGTGTATCAATTGAGGGGGTAATTTACCCCTATGTAGATTTATTCCTTGAAAAATGAGGGATTGAAAAATATATGGGTGGAGGAAAGTTCTCTGACACATGGGGGAGTACTAACTCCATTAATTATATGAGGTATTTTCCTTTTCGTGAGTATGTTATTATGGGATTACATAAACCCCAATTCATGGAGGGATAAAATCTCACACATCTGGGAGTACCTGGACTCTATGTCTACTCAAAAAACCTTTTTTATAACATTTCATCATCTCTATTGAGATAGGACCCTTGAAATGGAATTTTTTTTACAGATGTACTTTAAAGGTTAAAAGGATCTTTTTATTCCTCTCCACATAGAGAAATTCTTAGAATGTACTACTCATATATCCAAAAGTGACACATAGGTGGAAATATATGAAGAATAACATAATCCAAATAGTACAACATAGGTCTCATTTGGAAACATGATGTGTATGGTCACTTGTGAAATATTCCCATGTACCAATACTACTCAATCAGTGTGGATTCAATATACACGATGTGTCCTGTGAGTCGTGCGATGTGTGTGGACAATCGGGCTAGATGGTGTGTATTCTGGATACACTTCAATTTTCCTTGCTATATTTAGACTATTTTTCTATAAAATACAAAAATTTTGAGTCCACATAGATACTTAGTGTGTATATATTATACATACATATTCAACTCTTCTAAAATACATGATGTGTAGGTCTAACACACTAACTCAGCGTGTATGCATTGTATATACCGAGACACTTGGTTCCTAGATACATGGTATGTGTAACTAATTTACATAATGTGTGATATTTAAAACCACATTAAACTCTAATTAAACTAATTCTGATTCACATTATGAGATTTTCAGGATTACATGTCAAGCATCATTAATGGAAATATGGGAAAATATCAATGGAGATATACACAATGTCTGGCTAGGGACTATGCATCCTATAGTTGAAAAATTACAGAATCAAAAGAAATAAACATTAGACTATAAACACCATCACTACCTTCATTACCAACCACTTCTCTAGTGTTAGCCGAGGCCATCACCTCCGCCTTTGTATATAAACCTATAACAACTTCTATTAATAACTGAAGCACTCTAAAACTATAAGAAAATCATTATGAAATGACGAGGACTATGAATATAAAGAATGGAATTTTTTAGAATATATATGATTTTATTTATTTATTCATGACTTTATTTTTACCCCCTTTAGTTATTTTCTCATAAAAGTACATAATTTGTGTGAAATACCCATGTTTTACTACTAAATATATTTTTGAGCGTTATTTGAATTAATCCAATAAAGTCAGTTTAATATTTTATTTATAACTATCACACTAATTATCCAAATTGTATGGTTATTATTTTTTAGGATTTTTTATTAAATTTACAACATATCATTAGAATTAATCATTGACCAATTCATCCATTTGAATGGTTATATGGTCTACACCAGAAGGCCCAAAGAATCTATGAATAAACTGGTCCATCCATGAATATTGAATTTATGGGGTCAATACAGAAGTACAAAATCATTTTTTATCCACCAAAATTTGGGGAAAATATAATAAATCTAGGATAAAAATGTCAAGGCCCAAATCCACCAAAAATGGGCCCAAATTATTCTATGAATTCCATCCCACCATTCTATCTTGTAATTAAAACCATAAAAAAATTATAAAATTTTCTACTAATATAGACATAAATTTGAGATTCAATTTTTTATTGTGAAATCCAAGATATAGGTGGATGAATATTTAGAATAAATTATTTGTATTTTAGGGTATCTTCATATTAAAAAACCCATTCACATTTTTTTCCTTCTAAAAAGTATGGATTGAAATGGACAAATTAAAATTGTTTAATAAAACTGACATAACTTTGGATACTTAAGTCTAATAAACTCCAAATTTTGAGGTTAGACTATAAACATGCATATATAAAACTTTTATGAAGACTATTTCTCTAGATTCAGCTTTTGAAAGTATCAAATATTTGATCCAAGTGGAGGGGAATATTTGGAAAGCAAACAATCCACCTCATTGGGCTATAAATACATTCCCCTATTCTCCTTGAATAGAGTTATAATTTTATAATAGAGGAGGATACATTTTCATGAACAAATCCTTTAAAAAGGACTATTAGGACCTTCCAAACTCATGTTTTCACTTTATATACCCTTTCTCCTCTCTTTGATTTCATGTTATTTTGCGTTCATTTAATTTGTAATCGTGTAAGCTATTTTTAATTTCATTTCAATTTTTATGAAAGTTTCTTATTAATATTATCTTTTAATCATCCAACATCTATTCTTAAATATCAATGGTATTAAAATAACTTAAATAAAAGTTGAAACCCCTTCCCTTCATTCGCTTTGTCATTCAATCAAAAGTCTGTATTTAATTATCATCACTATTCGTGTGTGTGTTCAACCCAAAACTCTTTTATTACCCTGTTCTTTTCATTATTTTTATAATTAATCACCATAAAAATCATAAACCATATTAATAACCATCCCAATGTCTGAGTAAATTTACCATTGGGGTGAGTCATAATTTGAGGATATTAAGCGGTTGAGGGATTTTTCTCGTTGAATATTCTTTAGGTTAACACTGTGCATGTTGAACTTAAAATGTCATGGATTAATGACATATTTTTTTAACATGTAGATTACATGGATTATTGGAACCAAAAATACAATACCATGAACAAGTAATGATTATTATTAGACAAATAATTAAGTTATGGTTTGGATCAAAGCCTTAAAACTTTGTAATTCTGATCAGATTCATCTTGTGAAGTGGATGTTAATTTAATATAATATAAAGAGAAGATCAATGATATCGTAAGCTTAAATACCCAATAATAAACTCACCCCAATATTTAAATTTTTTTAAATCAATATACATAAACAAATTATTTCATTTTATCTCTACAAAAAAAACCCCCATTAAAAAGACAAAACACAAAAACAATCAAATATAAAAAAAGTACCATTGTTGAGGATTCGACCTGAGTGCCTCTATACACATAATCATAGCACCAGACCCTTGAACGGTTGATATGAGACAATCATCCATGCTTCAATGCGATAACCCCAAATAGATTCATGAAATTATCCAAAAAATAATGAAAAACAAAAGGTGGATAATAAATTTGATCCTTATTATCATATAGATGTTCATAAAAGATTAAATACAATCATTTGATTAATAATAAATTAATTTATGAAAAAAAGAAAAATATTCATCAACATGAAAAAATAACATTAAATAAATCATCTATGGAAAATTATCAAAATAAAAGCCTTAATAAACACAAAGTCTTCATCCCCATGTCTATTCCATGCTAAAAATTAATCCATTATCAATTAATAAAATTCACATGAATGATAAATAATAATTATTGATGTGTAAGATTAATTATTCATGTGATTAGAAATTAATCCAATTTAATATTATGATTTAATATTTTTTATATATATTCAATTCTCCATTATCTATCCTCATATAATTTTTTTAATAAAATTATTTATCAAATAAATTCTAAGAGTGCATCATAATGAATTGAATTATAAAATTAAATTATTCATATGTGATGAGATAAAATTTATTTTGAATAATAATAATAATTTTCTAAACATTTTTCTATTAAATAGTCATATAATTATCAAAATTAAATCTTTACTCATGTTCATTTTTTTGAATTTTTTTAGGAATAAAGAATTTATAAAGAAGAATTGTTTTCTTTAATCACCACTAAACTGTTGTCGAAAGAAAAACCATTAAATAAAATTTCCACCCTTTTTAAATCCTCATGAGTTTTTTATTATTAATAAAAATTAATTAAAATACCATCAAATATATTTCAATGAATAATATTTTAAACCTTTCATAATTTTATTCATTTCATAACCATAGAAATTTTTGTGATTAAATAATTGGAATAAGAGGATCAAATCACACAGTGTAAGTGAGGAGTGAGGTTTAGAAAAAGAGTCCTACCTCAAGGTATAAATGCCATCACTTCAACGATTCTTTATCAACCCATGTTTATCATTACCACTACCATGATGATTTAATTGAGCATGAGGAATATTTATTCTTTATGAATACATAAAGAGATGAATTCTACAAGAGGTTTCTTCAACCGATGACCAAACGAGATAGAGAGAGGATACTTCTAATAGGGAGAGAAAAATGAATTATAGGGAAGAAATTATTTCTTTCTATAGATACACTCTATAAACCCACCATCAATTTCCTATTATAGATTCCTCATAATTTCTCTAATAAAATCCAATTATAATTTCTATGACAATAAAAAAATAACCGCTTTTATAATTATCCATTCCACGTCATCTCTATCATGGAATTTTGATGCCACATCGCCATTCCCTAACGAAAACACCCAATTTTGAACACAACCATGGTTTTGGAATTTTTATTTGATCACCTATTTTGGAGATTTTTTTTTCACATGTGGAATAAATATTTATTTATTTAATAAATATTAAATATCCCTTAAAATTAAACTATCTCAAAATTTCACCAAAATTTATATCAAAGGTAAATACCACATTACAAGTTGAAAAAACCACAAATAATGTTTTATAAGGTCAACCAATAGGGTAAATATATCATTTTTTCCTTTTTAAAGGTCTCAACTTGCAAAACACCAGAATAAATTATGTATTTATTAGGAAAAATCTAGGTTACTACATCCACCCGTGTTCCCCTATTCTCCCCTTTCACTGACCCGACTACCCTTCTTAACTTTCCATCAATTTATGTTTTCCCTAAGGTACAATCCTTTGAAAATGGAGTTCCATTAGTCCTGCTTTCTTCCCTGGAGTTCACTAGATCTTCAGTGATATTGGATCTATCCTTGGTTGCACTCTTTGGGAAGTGTCGCCCCTCCATGGACATCTTTGACAGATTCGTATCCTCTTCTTGGAAGCTGCAAGATCGAGCGATTGTAGGGCTTCTGGATTCGAGGCACTTTCTAATCCGGTTTGTGAACGAGGAAGATCTTATCTCTGCCTTGTCTTATGCACCGTGTTTTCTTCCAGGTTTCCAGTTTTCTCTCTTCCGATGGTTGTTTGAATTTCATTTGAAGAATGAAACTTCTGTTTTTTCAATTTGGATATCCCTGCCGGGGCTCCCTTTACCATTTCAAAATCCGTCAGTTCTTCATTTGATCGGAAATATGGTAGGGTGTTTTCTCTGCTCGGACCTTCACACCCACACTGTGTGTAATCCTGTCTCTCTGAGGATTTGCATTGAAGTTGATGTATACAAGAACCCGCTGGATGTCATCTGCATCAAGGTTGAAGTAGAATTGCACTAGTATCAGAAGGTATGCTATGAATCGTGGGTTCCTTTCTGTTCGTCTTGCAAGCGTCTCGGCCATGAAGCTGGTAAATGTCGGCATGCTTTATCTTTTAATTCTGGAGAGGTCATGCCTTCTTTAGGAGAGGATCGTCCCATGCAAGAAGCAGTGGAGGTCTCTGGTAATATGGATCCTTTAGTGGATCATTGGGGTAGTGGGAAACTGAAACTTCCTTCTACCACCCAGAAGGAGGAGGGACTGAGGAACCCTCCCACATATGCAGAAGCTCTGAAATCTATTTGCAATTCTCCCCAAGAGGTCCCGGCCCAGGAAATAGATGAGGATGGATATTCTGGTCTTAGAAGATCTCCCAAGATGGAGGTTACTATAGAACAGGGGGCTGTCTTGAGTTCAGTGAACAACCCATGCTAAGTTAAGGTCTCAAAGTGGACAGAACTGGTCCCAGGCAGGGGCAAGATGCCTCCCTCTCTTGTTAATACAGGTATAGCTGGAGGGTCTAGTAGTTCCCAGAATCGTTTTGCATTGCTGGGTGAAGCTGATCCTCCCCTATTTGAATATGGATCCCTTGATGAGGAGAGACATGGAAAACTCTAGAATTTACAAGAGAGGTCATATGATAAAGCAGAGGTCAATGAGTCTGCCTCATAACCTTGGTCCTCAGAGGACAAGGATACATAAATTGCAGAAGAGTTCCTTCGGTCCTCTTCAAAGAAAGGAAAGAGCACCCTGGTTGATTCTTATGGGTTTATTCTGCATAGTCGGAGGTCACAAAGACTAAAGGCCTACTCAACCTTACCTAGTCCTCAATTTACAAGGGCTTATATCAAAGCCAAAATCCCTCAAGAGAGTTTGGAAGTTTCTGCTAACATCTCAAAGAATAAGAAGGATGCTCAATCAGAAAACATCCAGGAGATTCTCATTCATTCTAATGAAGAAATGCTAGAGGAGTATTTCCTGATTAAGGTATCAGAGGAGTATTCTCATAGAATGTTCTAAAGAACGCTTCACGTTGATTTAAATGAATAAAAATCATCTTGGATAGATAAACAAAATAGGATTTTGATATGTGGTTTCAATGAGGGGAAAAAAACCTAGAGGAGCATGTGGTTACATGGGATATGATGGCATTTCACTTTGAGGATCTCATCAAGGACAACCCATATATAGAGGTTACCTCCATCGAATGGCGTCTATTCAAGGTAAAGGACTCTAATCGCTTTAATTTGTTCTGGAATGGCCTGAAAATTTCTTATGAGGTTTAACTTTTTCTATATTTTGAACTGGTCAGTTTCCCAGTTTTTTTTAAAAGTTCATTCAGAAATAAAAATATTTTATTTGGTCATAGGGTGAGACTCCTCAAGTTATGTTTTGACTTTTATCACAACTTTGGGAGATGTAAATACCACCATCACATAAATTAAGTAGTATGGAATCAATAGATACAATGGTTATTCTTTTAATATGTTAATAAAAATAACATCTAACCACACATTTTATTCTCCACTAGATCATATACACAATTGGAGATCATTTGGTTGGGTTGCGGTCACTCAATGCGAATAAAACTGAGGATCACACTAAGAAACAACATCAAAATCCTCAAAATATTATCTAATAAACCCAAATCTCATTGGTGAACCATTCCACTAAAAATTCAAGTGAATAGTCCTAGATGTTCTAATAAATATCTTTTTTCATCCCCAAAACCTAGGATAATACCTACCAAAATTGATAAACTATAACCACAATCTATAGAGAAACATCCTTCACCACTTAGCTAAAATCACAATATAATGAAAACTAATTCTCTATTAGAATTACACAACCATGTTTTCCTATTAACTAGAAAACCTTAATACAAAACTTTTCATCTCATCACCCACAAAAAGTCTTTAGAATACACAACTATTTAATGTCAAATAAAAATGGCACACTCCCCACCTTTAAGGAAATGAATCAGGTAAGCTATATACAAACACCAGATCCCACATGACCCCAAAATCAAAGCTTCTATATTAGGTATCTCACATTTATTGAAATTTGAGGGTCATTAAAACTAGATAATAATATACTACCTCTTCCACGAAAAAACCACATTGAGGTAAGCTATTCATATTTACCCAATATCCATCGAGCATAAAAACTCTTGATAAGGGTGATAGCTACCACTACATCACTATAAAACTGATCACATAAGTCATTAATACCTTAAGTTTAACTTATATGATTCATTATAACACTATCTTAAATATAATTCTCTAAAGGAAGAATTTATTAAACCTATAAATATCCCCATGATGGTTTTTCACACCGTTGGTGTTCTCAATGTAGCTCAAAGAAAACCTCCAAATGCTTAAGATAATTTCTATTCCCTTTAGTTAAAATTAGTGTAGTAACAATAAATTATATTACCAAGGATAACATACATATATTTTACATCATTTCCATAGTTTAAATATCACATCTCATAAGTAAACATACATTTCAAGAACACAAAGGTTCAATGAATTTATAGATTAACTATATAAATGTATTTTTGCATATTATTTATTCAAAATATCCCAAAATTAACCATCTCACATGATAATATTCTAGACACATAATACTTAATACCCTTATATATTAACCTATTAATGTAAACATAAGGAGTGGGATCAAATTATGAGAAAGGGAAAATGTTATCAATGAGTCATAAAGGGGTTAGATCTTAAGAATCATAGAAATATCTAATTAAAAAGAACATGGATTCAAAAGAGTTATCCATAGGGAATTATATAAGGATATTTAACCTCATATGGATCATTAATAATGTAGAACATACACCATGAAAAAGGAATGTGGAAACATGAGACAATAATAATCCTTCACGGGGAATAACATAGGCATGTGGTATAAACATATGCTTAAAAAATCATAACATTATGAGCATAAATAATTAATAATCATGTATATGCACCAAGTTGTGATCATTGATATCCAAAATTATGTACATACATAAAGTTATTTACATATCTAAACAATAATCATGTTTTTGCAAATAGTTGTGAACATAGATAACCGTAATCATGTCCACGCACAAATTTTGGAACATAGATAAATATAATCATTTCCATGAAAAAAGTTGTGAACATAGATAAATAGTAGTAATGTACACATATATTTTTGTGAAAAATATATAAATAGAAAACATGTCTATGCATAATGTTTTTAACATAGATAAACATAAATCATGTCAATGTGCAACATATTTATCTCATAAGATATGAAGCTTTAACCATTGAATTGGAGGTCTATATTAGACTCATCCATCAGATAATGATAAATCATAAATATTTGTTCCATATAAAATCAATCATACATCCCATCATGAAAAAACAATGTAAATAATATTTCTTTCATAATATTATCAAATAATATCAAATAAGATGAAATCAAGAAATGGATTGATTGATACAAAAAATTAAACCTCCCAAAAAGAAGTATATATTAAGATAATTTAGAGAGATATTCATGAAATATAACTCTATAGGATATAGATCTTTTACAAGTAGGGAGTAAAATGGAAAATAAATCATAAAAATATTTTTCTCAAATATTTTTCAATATTGTCATAATATCAGAGATTTAAAGTCACTTTCAAAATCGTTTTTACAAAAAGGGGTGTCAATAAGTTTTTAAAAACCTTTTAATAAGTACAATTAATGTAACCTTGAAATGAAATAAATGAAAATAATAATAAATGTGGAGTGTAATATAAAAAATATATGCAAGTGAAAAGAAATAACTTCTTTGCATTTTTGGTATTTTTAAAGAAAACCCACATCAATGAAAGTGTTATAAAATTTACTTTTAAATAAATATAAATAAAAATATGAAATGAATAAAAGATAATAAATATTTAAATTTAAAAATAATAAAAGTTTAAAAAAATTTAAATAATATTAATATCAAGTAGAAAGAGCTAAAAGAGAGGATGCAAATTATCCTTAACAAAGTTATATATTTATAAATAAATAAATCCATCAAAGAAGAATATTATGAAATGAAAATGTTATTTACTCAAATGGAATTTTAAAATATCATATAAAATAAATAAATTTGAGAATATAACAAATTTATAATAATTTAATCAAATAAGAAAGTGTATGAATCAATAAAAAGGGATTGAGTCAACAAAACCCTTATAATTTTAATAAATTATATTTTAAAAGAGAATAATTTATAAAACAATGAGAATATAAATTACTTTGGAAAAACATGAATACTTGGAGAGTAATGTTTATATAGAAAAATAAAGTGTATGGTTGGAAAATGAGATCATTGGGAAAGTGTTAAAAGGAAATTGAGTTAACAAAAATCCCTTACGGATTTGGTAATAAATAAATCAAAAGAATATGAAGGAGGTATCATGAAATATAATTGTAAATCCAATTAATGGAATTTTAATAATGATAATATAATTCAATGGGGTAGTAAGTACACACTATAAAATAAATTTGGTTTATAATAAGAAACATTCCTCAATGAAGGGAAATTGAGAAAAAAACCCTTACGTTGGATTCCCACTTGGTCAGATAAGATCTAAATTTATGTATAAAAAATTAAATTTTATTATTTATCTACATGTATTTATATTAATTTTACTCAATACCATTAATTTATAATTTCTTATTACCCATTTATTAATCATTATTTTTTAAAATAAATATTTGAGTGCTAAGAGTCCTGTTTGTTCCATGATAGCTTCAATATGGAGGTTCAAATCCTTGGTCCTTGATCATGTTTTCATAACCTACAGAATATCCATCAAGGTTACATAAGTGTGTTTGATATAGTAATTATGTATTATATATTTTTTATGGAGGTTATGGTGATAGTATGTTAAGAGCGGTTAAAATTATTATTTTTCATAAATCTAGATTTAATAAAAAGAATTGAATTTATTAATAAATACACACACACACACAAAAACACACCCCAAAACACACATATTTATATATATATGATTCAGGTATGTTTCTTTGAAAAAAATAAATTATTGACACATGATCTGGTTTCATTGTTTTGTGCCATGTAGGACCTTCTTTCCAAAGATAGGCGATGAATTGTAATTTTCCAACAACACTTAGGATGTGAAACGGTCAAGAGGATGGGAGAATGTGCTCATTTTCACCCTTTTAAGAGGGAATTATTTTCTAATCTGAGACTCACTAATATATTTAGGTCATGTTTGTGAATATTTTTCTAAATCTCAATATGGGACATATTACCCTTGTCTTAGTGATATGATTAAATTAATTTTGTTAATATTTGATATTGAACATTATTCAAATCGTTATTTGTGATATGGTTTACAACCACATAGATTGAAACTTATGAATTTAACACTATACAGGAATAAAGGTGTCTTAATTTTGGGATTGTACCCATTAGAGTGGATTCCTATATATCCCTATAAAGGGAATCAGAACCCAAGTAGTTTGGTGCTGCTTAATGGGATATATCGTACCTTTTAAAGTTGTGTGACAAGGAAATATTCTGAGAAGTTTAAAGTCATAAAAAATAGAATACTATGTGGAAAGTTCCTAATAACTGTTGATGTGATACTTATGCATAATTAGACCTTTTTGGTGTCCTCAAAGGGAATATGACCCCTTAAGGATGGATGGGGTCAATCAGTGGGGGATATATCATACCAAGCATAAGTATGATTTTATTATAGATATGGAAAAGTGAAGGAAATACAATGATACTTGTAGTGGATATAACTCTATAGGTGGGGGAATGGTGTCATCAAAGACATAAACTGATGAATAAATATGATAGTTCTAGGAATATAGCCTAGTGGGGGAACTTATAAAATGATGAACAAATGGGGATATCAGTTTTGGGCCTTGAAGAGGCATCCTATGTATTTTATTGGGGAGAGGAATATGAGACCATATAGTTTGAGTGATATATTTTAAGGTTATATGAAAATAACAAACCCTAAATTTTAATATCATGTAGTATGGATGTTGTTATGTAGCTTTATGTCACTTGACAAGGGCACTGGACACATGGTTTAATATCCCATTACAGGGACATCTATGTATTGAAAGCTGTAACAACAAAGAATAGATTAGGTATTATTCATATAAGGATACCCTGATATGCTTCACGTAACACCATAATATTTTATAATTTATTTTCTTTAGGTAATATATTTTTTATCATGTAGCATACACAACACCAAGCTTTAAGCGATTTGTGATATACTATAAAAATATTATTATTTAAATGTGATTGTTATAACCCCACCATTAAATTGGTGGTATGAATCGGAATAAACAATTTATGAAAAATATTTATAAATGTTAGACATAATTAAAATGTATTTATTAATGTAAAATAAATAAATTACTTAATTTTCATTAAAGTTATTTTATGCTTTAAAAATATGTTTTCTTCAAAAATGGTTTTTATTACATTTTGGGATTAGAAATTATAAATAATTTATAATATTTTTATAAATTTTATTTGAGTAAATTAATATCATTTTTTAAATAATAATTTCAATATTAAATTAGAGTTAATATTCGTGAATTTTATGAAAATTTTCTTTTTTGGTGAATAATTGAAAATATTGATTTTTATGAAAAATATCTTTTCTTTTAAAGAATTCAAAATGTATCATTTTATTTTGGACTGATCTAAAAATTCCATTAGTTAATTTTAAATATAAATAATTGAATTAATTTCATTTGGATCAACATTACACTTGAAATCTGTATAAAATCATTTTTATAATTAATTTTTTTTTTCTAAAAAACCGTTATCATCATGTTTTATGGGCTTATTTTTTAATTTATTTCTAAAAATTATAGAAATTTAATTTGATAAAATTACATATTTATTTTTAACTATAATTTCCAAATTTTTTAATATGACCACTTTCATTTTTTTCATTATGAATAGTAAATTTGGTAAAGAGTAAGTTTGTACGGTGAGTTAAAACATGTTAAAAGGGTTAAACTAAAATGATACATGTTAAAATGACCTAAAAACATATATAGATCCTAGTTTATGGTCATATTTAGATTATATATCATATCGTATTCGAATATTATTCATATTAGAGCTATTTTTCATGAGTAAGACATTAATGTATTTTAATATTTTGAAAAATTTCAAGTGTGTCACCATCTTCACTTATTGAAGGAAGCCATCTATTCTATATTCTATACACTTTAAGAAAATATTATATCATACAAACCCTAAAAAATAATTTACTAAAATCTCTCCTCACATCCTAGAGGTCTTGGTTTGATTATAATACCATATTAAGAATTATTTTGGTATAAACCTAAAGAGGTTGTCCAAAGAAGAGGTATAGTTCTTAATTGAGTATTATTTTGTATTTACTATTTTAACTCCTTCAAAGATTGAATAACTATTATGATATCATAACATAAATATATACCATATAATAAAATATTTTTATGTTTATGTTATAACCATTTTTCATCTACTTATTCATCTAATGTAAAATGAAAACGTCTTTCGTGCGTACGTGCAAACCACCACCTCGCAAAGATGATGTATTTCATTTTTCATTACCGAATCTTATGTTTTTTCATAATAATGAATAAAAAATATGATATATATGATATAAATTTAATTCTATAATTTTAAATAAATATTATAAATCTTTATTTACTATTTAATGAAAAATAAAAACATCACTTGTGCGGACTACTGCCTCACAAACTAATATATTGTATTTTTCATCATCAGCTCACATAGATGGTACATATATGTGGATTTAAAGAAATAATATTATATTTAATATTTAATTATAATTCTATAAATCTAAAATAATACTTACCTTCTTTCACTCAAGTTTGTTGAAAAATAGAAACATTACTCACGCGTACGTATAGTCGACCATCTCCATGTTGCAACGTAATTCATTTTTCATAAATACTTTACATATTTGGTTATAAAAGTATAATTAATGTATAAAAATGATAATTATAAAATTATCAAGATTATATAAATTATATATTCCTGATCCATTTAACTATATCCAACCTACTGAAGTTAATTTGGACTTATGAACCAAACATCCTCAAAAATTCTGAAGTAAACTTCATCAATTAAGTGATTAAGTATGACAATGTAATAAGTGAAATAAAAGGAATAATAAAATATAATTAAATTTAAAAATATTCAAAATTAATTAAATAATTATTATTATATTATTATATTATTATTCATGATTATAAAGTGTGTAAGTGACAAGTAAGACTCAAGGTAAGAGATTTCTTGTCTCAATTCCCTTTCTCTGAGACTTAAGCTATTTTCACCACATTTTTTCTTTTCTGTAGTGTATAATTATTCCTTATGGATGTATTTTATCATTATTATCTAAAAATTAATGTTTTTATAAAACCTATAAAATTTATTTCTTCCAATATTTTATTGGTTCAAAAGTTATCAAGTTGTAAGGGATATTCTATCTTAAAACATAGGTTTAAAATATTTTCCAGATTTATTTACCATATTTTTTCACCATGTAAATATTATTTTAATGGATGTATAAATATTTGAATCAATTAAATAAAAATTTAATTTTATCTTTCCATTAACTTTCTTAAAAATGACTTCGAAGAGAATATTTTTATGTATTTTAAACAGAATGATTGAATTTCTATACAAAGTGCAAAAGTAATGTTTTTAATATACATGATTTCAACAAAACTTATGTACGATATAACCATTATTTTATATTTTGGATTAATTTACGATATTTTATGTTTTTTTCAAATAAAAACCCTTCTTTCCTTTTTTATAGATATTTTATTTTTGAAAATGGGGTTCTAAAAGTAAGAGATATACCAATATTCAAAAATGTTTTTTCTTTTGGGTTTAAAAGTATTTTTTATGTGTTTGATGATGTAAAAGTAAGATTTTATGTGTTTTATACATGTTATGGTCCTTGGAAATTATTTATTATCATAGGTGACCCCGATATCTCTCTCCAATGCATTGGGTAATGATCATGTTCTCTGGAGAATTATATTAGAATTAACCGAATAGGTCATTATATTTGTAGGATTTTTATAAAGATGATGTCCCAAGGAACATACTTGAATTTTCTATATTATCAAATGAATTTTGATGAAAATATTTTTATTTCATAAGACAATCTAATGATATTTTTTTAAAGGAATTATTATGGACTTCAAGTATAAAAGGTATGTTTTTAAGAAAATGATTTTTATGGATTATCATGTTTTCTAAGAAACCCTCATGATTATGATTTGGAATATATATTTTTTATAAAGTGTTTTTTGAAAAAGTTTTGGGGTTAAATCCCATTTCCTGTGAAAGTAAATGAATATTTGAGCACAAAATTTAATATTGAAAATTCAAACTCTCTTATATGATCTCATGATTTTGAAATGGACTAACATGTTTCATTTCTTATTTTGTATATGCCCTTTACTGAATGATATGTTTGTGCTTGTCACATTTTTTCAAATTTCTTTCATAGGGTTTAATGATGAGTTGGAACAATGATGAATTAAAGTTGAAAATCATGATGATTTTTCATGAAAATAAAACATGTTCCATTTTAAAAGTATTTTATTGTGAAAAAAGAACATTGAGTGGAAGTGTAAACTTTATAATTCATAGGGTTGTTATATAATAGTTATGACCTAATTATATAAAACTATAAACCTAAAAAGTTCTTCAAGAATGAAAGAAAATTAATTTTTGTTTAATAATCGAATTATAGGTTAAATAAGGAACATGTCCTTATAGTTAGTATCAGTGCAATGGTTTTAGATAACTTTAGAGGTTAGGATATTATTTGAGAATAAGTTAAAAGTACTCTATAACCAAAATGGTTAGTATATTCTGAATAATTATGGTTATTTTAGATAAATCCAAAAAATTTGAATTGAATATGATATGATTAAGGATATCTTATAGTTTATCCTCTTCATAATATGGTTTATTATGATTTTATTTGATATAATCACAATAATAATTTTTTAGTTAATAGATGGAACAAATAAGAATCAAATTAAAAATGGATGTGAAGAATATTATGGTGGTTATCCAAAAGTGAAAACAAATGGAATGTGAGTTGTAGTGAAAACTCTTGTGGTTATTCTTGACCAGAAATCATGAGTTATGATTAACAACCCAAACCTTGATAAGTTTCCTAATGCACCAAATAAGAGAAAAATGTATTTATATGGATATTCTGGTGATAATGATCATAACGGTAAAATATTAAACATAATATGTGTCAATAATGTGGGAATAAAAACCCAGTGAAATGCCTTAAAGGAATGAGAAGCTTTTTTATATGAGGTAAATGAGGGAATAGAGCAATAAAATACCAAGGAAAAAGAAGAGTTTGATTAGAACCATGAAGGGAAATAAAGTTCTTCCCAAGGTATCAATGGAATATTTTTCATGTGGGGAGTATAGAAATTATGAAAATATATGTCAAAGGTAAAACCTCAAGAATGGGATTAGTAAAACCATACAGATAAAGGTTTAGAAATGTATAATACTATTAGAGTTCAAGATGAGGAGATTAAGAATGATATATAAAAGGCCTGGATTTTTTTATGTTTTAATATTTATTAATCTTAGGATAGATTCATATTTTTTATTTTAGGAAGGATTTATTATAGAATAGAATGTAAAATCATGTTTAATTGATTTTGAAGATCATTGAATTATTAAAGTGTCTACATATAGGGATTCAAGAGTTATGATGCAGTGATAAATTTAAGGATGCTCAAAATTTTAGTTGAATTAATACTCTTTTTATGTTTTATGTGATAAGATAACCATGGAGATATTTATCGAGACTTAATAGATGCTAGAGGTATATATAACCCTTAAGATTAAAATGTGTTTTAATGAATGGTTATTTGGAGAATAATTCCATTAAATATTATAGATATAAGTTGAAAGGTATTGATAAACATTATAGTTAATATGATCTTTGGTTTTGAGGAAATTATGGTTAATTTGGATAAAAGGGTTTTTACATTTTGGGAACATTTGATTTATCATATAGATAACCACAGTATTAAAAATTGATTTTGTGACTACGTTATTAAATTTATTTTTAAAGAAGTTAAATATATAAGGAATATTATATGATAATTGTTTTTTGGAAAATATGGGAGATTATTTGAGGAATAAAGGGTCAATTATTGTTTTGAGTCTTATTTGATTTTATTGTGATTTTATAGTGATTCAGGATAGAAAATATTATCGTATTTGGTAATTTATATGATTAAGGCATATATATTTCTCATATGTAACTTTAGGAGTTATTATTTTTATTTATAGATAAATGTTAAGCATATAATGGATGAATATGGATAAAATATTTCTAATTTTGGGGTTTTTAACTTGGTTAGAAATATTTTTAAGAGTTTTAAGGTTATTTATTTATGGAATTATTTAATTTCAACTTTGGGTGTTACTGTTTAGTGTTTAGAGTTAAATTTAGTACTTATTCATTTGATGTTTTAATCACATTGGATATTATCTTAATTTTTTCTAACCAATTTTCAGTTTTGATTAATGGATAAAAGTAGAAAAAATTGTTTGTCATCCCTTTTTGGATCTTGAAATCCATTAAAAGTTAATTTTAGTGCTTAGGCATGAAAAATTCATCTTAAATATTAATTTGTTGGATTAAGGGATCACTACTACAAAACAAACCATTAATAGCACTAAAAATGGACTTTATTAGTGTTAGAGAAGTGCTGACTACCAGAGTGAGATTAAAAGCCCTGATCTTTTATCAGCACTAAAAAACCATTAATAAAAGCTTCATATATTACTGCTTAAAAAAGTATTGATAAAGGGGCAGGCTACTGTGTGCTACGACAACACACTACTACACCAGTGCAGTGTGATATAATAGTACAATGCATCATAAAAAAACACCGAAAAATAAGAAAAATCAAGTACCATTACAGAATTTAAATTAAATACAATTTACAACAAAAATACAAGAAAAAAATATTATAAACATTTCAAACATTGGTTTATACAATTACATAAGTAAAAATTATTACATATATTCAAAAACAACAGTGTTCCTTTCTCTTTTTATCCTAACCCATACTCGAGCAATAAATGCACCTATATAAAAAAATTCTTATATTAGTAATAATATAAAGAAATAAATTAACAAAAAGTGTAAATTTTAAATCAAACTTTGAGTCATACCAGGAACACTATGTATTAGATTGAGTTGTGGTTTATTCTTGCACATAACACCATTTATTATTAATCTTCAATCATTATATATATAAAAATTATCTAAATAAGTATAAGATAAAAATGATAATGAAATTAATTAAGAAATAGAAGGTAGAATTATGAGAAAACAATCTAGGACCGTTTTCTCAATTTTGGTGATGTGATGCGTATTTTAAACTAAAATGACACTCATATATTAAAAAGATGCACTTGGAGTCATAAGGGTCACACCATGCATCATATTGAGGTGAGTATGATTCCTAAATGTCTCAAATGACATATGGATTGTTTTCTTAAAGTATAATTTTTTTTTCTAAATGTGTTTTCTTGGTTTTCAGTGCGCCACTTGTCTTTTTTACTAAAATGCCATTTTTAACTGGAAACACACACTTTGACTAATACTAGTCACATCATGTATCAGTTTAACATGATACCAATTCCTACACATCAAAAAACGACATATAAATCATTTTCCTAAATTATCAAGACTATTTGAGTGTGTTTTTTTTGGTTTTCAGTGAGTGACACATTTTGAACTAAAATATCGATTTTACACTGATAACAGACACATTGATTCATAATGGTAAAATCATGTATCATATTGTGGTTCAATTTATTACTACACATTAGAAATAACTTATGGAACATTTTGTTAAATTATCAAAACAATCCGAATGAATTTTCTTGGTTTTGAGTAGGTCAGTTGTTATTTTTACTAAAATTGATGTCAATTTTAAATGAAAAGGAACACTTGGAGTCATACCGGTCACACTATGTGTCATATTGAGGTGAGGCAGATTCCTAAAAATCAAAAATGACTTATGGATATTTTTTCTAAAGTATCAAAACAATCTAAATGCGTTTTCTTGGTTTTGAGTAGGTAAATTTTCCTTTTTATTAAAATTGATGTCAATTTTAAATAAAAAGATGCACTTGGAATCATACCAGTTGTGTCAGATTGAGGTGAATATGAATCTTACACATTTAAAATGACTTATGGACCATTTTAAAAAATTATGAAAACAATATGAATTCATTTACATAGTTTTGTGTACCTCCATTTTCTTTTTTTACTAAATTGTCATTTTAAACTGGAAACACACACTTTGACTCATACCGATCACATCATGTATCAGTTTGATGTGATAATGACTCCTAAACATCCAAAATTACATATTAATCAATTTACTAAATTATAAAGAAAAACCAATATTTTATTCTTAGTTTTTAGTGAGTGACACTTTTTGAACAAAACTCTTGGTTTTAAACTGAAAACAGACCCTTTGAGTCATACCGGGCACATCGTGTATCATATTGAGGTGAGGATGATTCCTAAAAAATAAAAATTAATTAAGGATCATTTATAGAAAGTATCAAAACAATCCAAATGCATTTTCCTGGATTTGATTAGGCCAATTTTCCTTTTTACTAAAACTGATGTCAATTTTAAATAAAAAGACACACTTGGAGTCATAGCGGTCACACCATGCATAGAATTGAGGTGAAGCTAATTTATACATGTTTAAAATGACTTATGGACCATTTTAATAAAGTACCTGTAGGGTCCTGAAAAATCCGCAAATGGAATTTTACCCAAATCCCCCAAAGAATTGGGGCAAGTAATCAAAGAAGGGACACAAACAAGACCGGTTAGTGAACCGGTCCCATGGAAGCGCAATGTGGCCAGGCCCTGTGAGGCACCCCCTCCGAGAACCATTGTCGTTCGTAAAATGGAGGCGGAGAGCCTCCGTGGTCGCGAGGCAGGACGAACGCCAGTCCGGTTCACCATCACGAACCGCCCCAACCGCGGACCGTGTCGACCGGTTCAAGCCGCACCCGCTGTCATTCGCGGAACAGAGGCAGAACCCTCTGCAGCCGCGGAGCACTCCCTAAGTTCGCCTCGTGGAGGGGGGGGGAGCGTTCAATACCCACCGCGAATCGCGGATTGACCAAGTCAGCTGTTAAATGGGTATTTGGTTATGGGCATCCTCCAAAGGTGCCGCATGGCCACAAATACGTCCCTTTCCCCACTCTATAAAAGGAGACCAAGGGGGAAAGAAAAAGGGATCGGAGAACTAGAATCGGATTTGGAGGGATTGGAGATTCGGAAGGAGATCGGTTGAAGGAGGGCTTTGGATTTCGCAAATAATGAAATTATCATCCGCGAACCACAATAGGTATATGAATAAGGAATTGGAAAATGCATAATAATTTGGTGAACCAAGAACCTAAAATAACAAAAACAAGGAGAACCGCGAACCATACCCCCTCTGTGGATGACTTCCCAACGGACCAGGGAGTTTATGCCTCTTTTCCCATCCATCGCACCGCATAGCACTCTCCTACGCGGGAAAACCCCGACCAGCACCGCCCTTGGCTACCGCTGCCCGCCTGGAACCCTCTGCGAACCACCCTGGTTCGCGGATTGAACCTGAAGCCGTGAACCACCCTGGTTCGCAGGATGCCAATCAGTCCGTGGACCACCCTGGTTCACAGACGACTTCTCCAGCTACGTGGCACTTCCCCACGTGAAGGGCTCCACCACCCATACCTCTCGGTGGCTCACCAAATACTTCGGTGTTCTCATTTCCCGAGCCAGGTAAAATCTTTACGATCCAACCAAGTCCTCCACAACTCCCTCATTGGCCTATTCATCAGCCCCGAGTCGAGGCCTCCTCCAGAGCCACCAGATCCGCGTGGTATAACTTTCAAGAGCATCAGCGCGCCATTTTGATTTCACATACCCACAGTAAGTAGAGGAAAAGGGGTTTCCCCAACCCTTGAGTATATTCTTGAAGCATTCCTGGGTTCACATTCCCACGGTAATGTGGAGTCTGTGCTCGGGAATCCCCTTTCTACCCCTCCACTTGTTGAGGGTTCCTTGGAGATGGTAAAATAGCCATCAGAAGGAACCCCTATTGCACTACAAGAGAGGAGATGGGCACCGAAGCACCCCCTTTCCCTCTCCCGCTGGGATTTGTCGCCCTGGGCATCTATCTAGGAGTAAGCCCTGACCTTATGGGCTACCTTCACGCGTAAGCCCCACTCCGCTTCTCACGGACGCACCTTTCGTGACGTGATCCTCTGGTCCCTACTACCTCTTGTTTCTCACACCGAGCATGACTCACGTGGGCTTAGAGTAAGCATCGACCATGACATCTTCTTATGGGCCTCCTCAGAGTGTAAACCCCAATCCATCACCATGGGCTGCCTCAGAGTGTAATCCCTAATCCATTACCATGGTCCTCCTCAGAGTGTAAGCCCCAATCCATCTTTTCGGGCTGCCCTAGAGCGTAATCCCCAAGCCAAAGCGAACTATGAGGACTTTGATCCATACCAAATCATGGTAATTTGGAAGCCTCCACATGGTTCAAGCCCACCACTCGGTCGTTTCTTCACGTCGAGTTCCTCCCTCGTCCAGCATGACGTTAACCTGTGTAAGCGAACTATGGGGATTTTGATCCATGCCAAAGCATGGTACGTAGGAAGCCTCCATGAGGTTCAAGCCCACCACCCATCGGACCACCCGGTCTCTCTTCACGTCGGTTCCCTAACACCTATCTGAACTACGTGGACATTGATCCCTACCTCCTAAGTGGGGTACGTAGGAAGCCTCCCTGAGGTTCAAGCCCAAAAACCGGTCGATTCAATCATCTCCACATCGGTTCACCGCGCCACTCCTAGTGCCGCCTCAAGCGAGTTACAACCCTTCGGGGTCATTAATTCATCGAGGGATGGTAAACCTCGGGCATAAATGATTCTGAACCCCTGCGTCTAGTTGATCATTGCCCACCAAGGTGAAATCCATGGATACTATGTTTGGGTATAAACCAAAGATTCACAAACATATGAATACATCTTATATCTATAATAGAGTCCCAGAACAGTCAATAATTTCCCCCAAAAAAGGGTGCAATGAGCCTGAATTCCCATCCTCTCGACCAATGTGAGTTCTTAAGAGTCACTGGCCAGACCATCTGGCGAACGACTGACTTTGGAAATCAGGTCCATCAATCATTGGATACAGAGCCGTTGGGTGTTTTGAGGCCAAAAACCAAAACAAAACAAAAAATGGTGAACCCGACATGAATCTTTAACCAAACATGACAGATTTAACCTAATCTCACCCAGTGCCCCCTTATGCTCTAAAGGAGGGCCAAGAAAGGTCATTAATTACGCATGAGATTATGAGATGCTACTTTGACGGGTTTGCTGCTTGTATTTGCTAAAATTTTTTGTAGGCACTACTTTCAGAACTCCCTTCGATCCAATGGAATCACAAAAGAACTCACAAGTGTGCGCTTCCAACGACGCAAGGATGAGACTTCCTCAACAATGGAGGACCCTGTCACCCACCCAGCATCTTCAACGCTGGGTTTCAGATGCACTGATTCAAGAGTACCACATGAATGGTACTCTCCCAATGGTGGAGACGGCCATGCATTCCCTCCAATCCATCAAGATTCACCGGTCACCTGCCAACCAGCGGCCGCAAAGGCGGATCCAGACAGCCCCTGTCGCTGTCTCCAACCGTTTTGGGAGTCTATACCTGGAATGGGACAATGTGTACCTCCCTTATCTTAGGAAGGTGGATGAGGTCAACGTTGAGGACATCATCCCCACCGAATGGGGGTTCTGCTCTGAGTCCCCCACCGGCAGACGTCATCGCAGTCACACCGCGACCCAACATCCTCACGCCGTGGAGGATGTCTCCCTGAGGATTCAGGCCCACGCTCCCCGAGCTCCGACCCCTCGGACTGCCCGACGAGGGCGGCAGACGTACAATCGGGGACCGATCATCACCCTGGTCCCTGAGGAGGAGCTCCGCTGCCCAGCCACAGAGACGTACCATAAACAGGCACCTACACCCATTCGCTCCTCCCGGGCCCTCCATCTAGACATGGCGACATCGTACGAGCCGGCGCGCGTCCCTGCCGAGCTCCATCAAGACCGTCACTCAAGCAGGACGACACTTACCAGGCAGGCACCTCTCCCTGCCGAGGGTCATGAAGCGCACCAGCTTGACATGGTGGAGACTCGACACCTGCAGAAACAGCTCCTGGCAGTTTCTTCAGATGCCCGCCATCCTGATATGGTGGCGATCAACAAATCCCGCCACCCAGATGTGGCGGAAAATCATAGGCGGGCACGTCTCCCTGACAACAAATGCCACCGACTCAATACGGTGGGAAATCAATATATGTAGGTCCATCTCCCTACGGATGCAAGTAAAGTACGCCACCCCGATGCGGCTGTAAATGGAGAGAGAAACCTACGTATCCCGGTATAGGGGTAAATTCGTTCACCTACCCCGACACAGGAGAATTGTCAGTACCCACTAACCACCGGAGGACCGGAACAAGATATTCCTACTCCGATACCAGAATGGGCCTTCATACCCATTCCAGCCAAAGATTTCTCTTTACATATCCTGGAAATGATGGAGGAGCAGGTATCGATCCCAGATCATATCTTGCAGACTTTCCAGAATGTAATTGCATCGTCGGAAATAGAAAGGACTTGGGCCTGTGAGCCTGTCTTCCCAATTGAGGAAACTCATCTAAGAGAAGAGATAGCCGCATCAGGGAAGATCTGCATCCCTGCTTCTGCCCAGGAGGGTCGCCAGCTATATTCCGCGACGCAAGGGCAACCAGATCAAGCAGCTTCACTCGGTCCAACTGGGGGACACCCGTCCATCATGGTGGATGCTCCAGAGTAGGCATATATCCCTACTAAAAGTCAAGATGTTCTTCGGCGTATCCCGGCAACATCACGGGACCCAATTAGATAGGGACCCAAAGGAGGTGAAGGCCGTTGTCAGCAGCAGATGGTCCCCACTGTCTGCAAAAGGGCGCCCCGAACGCGCCGAAGGCAGCCGGAAAATAAAGAGCGGGTTCATAACTCCATTATTCTGGAAGCTGGGGTTCCCGACGCTACTAAGCACACATCAGAGGCTCGAAAGCCTACCCACCCATTACCATATTATGGGAGTGGCAGTAGCAGTTGTGAAGGTCCTCCTCAAAATGTCGCTACCAGCATCTCTGAAGGTCCTCCCCATAGCACCCATGGGGGCCTCCCCCGCGGGCATATAATGATCGGTCACGAGAGCTTCTCTCTTGATGTGAGTCACGGAAACCCTCCACGTGACCAGAATATCGAACATCAGGAAGGTCCTCCACTTGCTGATATTCACCCTAAAGGTCCTCCCCAGGGTATACACTACAATCACTCTCAATGCAGTGGGACTACAAATTTTGATGGTAGTCCTCGCTATCATAGTCACAACTACGGAGGCCCTCCCCGTAGTGATGTCTCATCATGACAAGAAGGTCCTCCCCTTGTCGTAGCCTGCCTTGAAGGTCCTCCCTAGGGGTTCCGCTGCAACAGAACTCCACACAGCCAGACATCAGGTCACGGTGGTAGTCCTCGCCACCCTGATAACAGAGGTCCTCCCCGTAGAGATGTCAAGCAACGAGAAGGCCCTCCTCTTGTTGCGGTACATTCTGGAGGCCCTCCCTAGGATTTATCCCGTAGATATTCTCCCCACGGTAGTAGTAATGGCAGTCCTCTCCATTGTCACAGCTGCGATGGTATTCCTCGCCACCACAGCCGCCATTGCGAAGGCCCTCCCCGCAATGGCCCCAAGAAACAAGAAGGTCCTCCCCTTGTCGCGGTGTGTCTTGAAGGTCCTCCCCAGGATGCGCATATAACATCAATCCATGATGTTCATCCTCACCATGATGGCAGTTGTTGCGAAGGTCCTCCCCGTAACAACACGACGCAGCCAGAAGGTCCTCCCCTTGCTGCGACACGCCTTAGAGGTCCTCCCCAGGGTGTGCACTGCAAAAGTCCTCTATGTAGTGAAGCATCAAGCATCAATGGTATCCCTCCCCATTAGGACCGCCATTGCGGAGGTCTTCCCCTTGATGACATACCATTTCGACAGGAAGGCCCTCCCCCTGCCAAATCAAGCACCGAAAGGCCCTCATATGCCGAGGCACTCAGAAGGATGGGATCGAGCATGTCAGATTCCCAGTTTGTCGCTAATGACACCCTTCTTCGACCAGGAGCCGTTCCAGGGCCGCGTTCATCCTCTAAACCACCTCAGAATCACCCACATAATAATTCAGGACCAACCGGTCCCACTGCCTCCGACCACATTGACAGTGGGCGTCTCAGTTGGGCTGACCAGGTAGAGGAGTCGCTGGCGAAGGAGTATGTCGATATGATGCACCTGAGGAAACGACTGTCCAGGAATGATATACCAGTTATGTTTTGGCCCACGACCACCTCTCAGTACGACATACCCAGAGATTTGTCAGAAGAATGCATGCATGACATCCGCCATAATATATGGACGACCCTCCGTCGGCTGAAATCGAGCTTCCTGACCTATGATGGGTATGTGGACCACGTCAAGACGATAGGGGACCTCCTGTGTCACATCAAACTGGAGGCCCTTTCCTCGACGCGACAACAACGCCCCGAGAGGCGCAAAGGGAATATGGAGGCAGCTTGCCTCCGTGCACTGCACTAACTATGCCGCCTCATTGGTGATGCTCTAACGGGAGTCCATATCAGGGGATGGGGGGAACACGAATCTTTTCATTTCACTCCGATCCCCGCCCAGAAAAACCCCTTCGGCATGGTATCATGCAACATCGTCACACCGAGATGGAAATCGGGTGGACCCCCTATTCAGGAAAGGCAACACACCCAATAGAGTCGGGCCTTGAGTAAGTCCCAGAAGCGTCAGGCCCGGCGGGAATGAGATATTCAAAAAATCCGGAATCAGGCCACCGAGAGCATCCAGAACGCCTCTCTTCTAATAGAGGCCAATCAGCGATCTTTGCCTGCCTCTCTATAAGGGGCTGATCTATAGGTGAATTCAGCACTAGATCTGGTTCACCCCCAGATAGGGGCACGCGAGATCAGGCAGGTCACGATAGCCGTAACCACTACTGCAATCCATGGTCAAACCCAGCCTGCAGGACTGGGGGCATTTTTAACAACAAATTCCCTCGTAAGACCAATAAAACTGGGAAGAGACTCAACGTCCAGGGAATGGAGCCAACCCCAGCCTTCAGGGCTGGGGGCATTATTACCCCCTCAACAACAACCTACCCCATGAGAGTCAGTATTCTCTCATCTTGGGAGGAAAGTCAGATGAGGAGGTTCCCGTACTAACCCGTCATTCAAATCATCATCCCCTTAGAGAGGAAGGCGCACCGTAAGGTCGCATCAAAGAACTCTCCGCGTCACCCTTCATAAAGAAGTCCGAGGGAAATCCCAAGCCATGAAAGGGAAGGCCAGTCGAAGATGCAAGATATCCTCATCCTATTTGGAAGGTGATGTCCCCTCTACCCCGCAATATGAGTTCATCAACGCCATAGTGGATAACCCCGCGGGTGACACCGGAGAAAATGAAAATCTGGACGGATCATGAGACGACAGTTCTGGTCAGGCTGTGACTCACAACGAACCCCCAAGTGTGCACACCCGGAACCAGAGGGCCACTTTAAATATGGCCTCCCCTTCAGATAACCTCCCTCTTCCTACCCTGTGAGCTTCCAACATGGATAATAACAAAGGAACAGTTACCCTTAACCCATCCCCCTCTCTCGACAAAAATGAGCCACTCACGCTCGAAGAGAGGTTCGCTCGACAGGAAGAAGAGATGAAAGAATTGAGGTGGATTAATGTCGAGCTTCTCCATAGGAACCGCCTTATTGAAAGTGTGTCCCAAGAAGATCCACGTCATGCACTCCCAGAAAGTGCACCTCAAAGGCTAAGGCTTGCCCCGGTAAACGAAGCACGATTAGGGATCCTGCCCAATGAGGCGCCTGGTTCGTCCAACTACCTAAACGTGGATGATGAATACCAAGATTTCCCTCCACTTAGGAGGCAACTAGAGAAAGTATGCCCGAACCCTCCGAGGGTATCCCAAACAGAATATGCACCCTTGGTGCCAGTGAATCTGGAACCTCAGGCAATGCCTCGGGCTACGCCTGCCTAGGACCAGACCCAACAGGATGTAAACTAGGGACTCACTAACACCATCGAGTCACTAACAGCTCGATTGGAAGCGATGGAAGGTCGACGCGCTCCGATACAGCTGGAGAGAAAACCCTACCCAGATTGGGTGACCAACACACCACCTCCACCCAATTTTGGGAGCCCTGTATTCCCCATCTTCAATGGATCAGGCGATACAGAGCAGCATTTGATGCACTACGCATCCCATTGAGACCCTATGTTGGGGAATCCAAAACAGCAAGAATTAGTGAAACTCAGATGCTTCATACGGACCTTGAAAGGATCCTCCTTCATCTGGTATACGAGTCTGCCGGCTCAGTCAATAAAGAGCTGGGAGGACCTCCGGCAGCAGTTCCTGTTCCACTTCATCTCAACGCTGCCTAAAACAACGGTCAACGATCTCATGAACTGCAAGCAGAGGGAGAATGGGAGGGTCTCAGATTTCATCACCTGATGGAAAGTTCTGACCTATTCTCTTAACATGCCAATGCCTCAAGATGAGATGCTAACCATATGCATCGATAATCTTAGAGATGATCTGCGAACACCGCTCATACCGGTGGAGTGCACCACTGGCTTCCGCCATCTCTCAGCCATTGCCCAGAAAATTGAGGACTCCCTATAGCGGACTAATTCAAAGTCCCGAATAGACTCACAAGCTCCTACGAAAAGGGCCCCTAGAACTGAAGCGTCCGCTGTCACACTCAAGCTGGCCCCTGTGCCTGCTCCACCACTCAGGCCTCCACCAAATCGTCAAGGGCCCCCAGCATATCAGCGGCCGCCCCCGCATAAATGGGATGATCAGAGAGGACTGAAGCAGAACCAGTTTGAGGAACGAAGACAAAAAGTATACTCGTTATGAGATGATCAAGTCTGTGGCTACTTAATTGCCGCCATGAACTGAAAATTGCTCCGCCTCCCGGAGCCAAGGAAACCTGAAGAAGTCGGCCACGATGACAGGCCAGATTACTGCGCCTAACATCGAATGTTGGGGCACAATATCTAAGAATTATTCATCTTCAAAGACCTCCTATAGAGGATGGTAGATTCCGGAAAAGTAGATCTGGGACCACCCCCAGCACATGTGGCATGTATCTCTGCTACCGACTCCGACAAAGAGGAGGGATGGTAGAAAGCCACCAGCAAACAAGGGCAGAAATTTGACAACTGGATTACTCAGAAGACTATCAACCGAGCCTAGGGAATACTTAGAGCTCAACTATAGCAGCCGATGTTGCCACCAACAGCCCCTGGAGCTGTAGAGCCGACAACATCGTCCTCACAATCCTCTGCGATTCGGTTATCTGGGCGGAGTCGAAGGAGGAAAAAATCACAAGAGGAGCAGTCTGCAATGGGGCCAAAGTTAGTCCCGACCCTGGAAGACTTTATGCCCTCGAATATGGCGCCATGAGCACTGACCCACCAAACGACACCATTAGATACAACCGACCAGGTTGACCTGTCACAGGATGAAGAGCCAATCTTTGGTTCTATCAACGTCATCCATCTCATGGAATCATTCTCTGAAAAAGGTTATGATTACGAACCCGAGTTCTCTACATGAGGAACCGGGAGGAGGAACCACAGAGGTAGAGGATACCAGGGGAGGCATAGACGCGGCCGAAACCAACCCTACGGTTGGACCCCGGCCCAGACCGTCAATATTTCAGAAACCTGTGGGAGATCCCTTCAACAGACTCAGTAGGAGAGGGAATGAACATCCACTTACACAAGAAGCCATTCTGGCCCTATTGTTCTGCGATAACCACCAGAGGAGGAGCAAGTGTCTGGTTGCCTAGTGCGCACAAACAGACCGGCCAAGCCAAGTTCTCAAAACGCGGGAACACCATCAACATCTGTCCCCATGTCCGGTCCCTCCTCGTCAAATGCTCCAGCTCCCAAAGAACCCGCTAAGACTCTCCCGCCAATGGAGAAGCGTCGACCGCTAGAGCAAAAATACGACATCCTTAAGCAGCTGGCGTCAGTACCAGCCAAGTTGTAAATCCTGGATGCCCTGGGTTTGTCAGCTGACCTTAGGGGGGCACTTATCGAAGCTTTGATCAGCCCCCAGGAATTTCAAGTCAAGGTAGCTGCCGCCGAGATTTACCAGACGGAGACCGGCCCGATTGGATGCAATGCGGTGATTTCCTTCACCGATCAGGATGAAGATTCCATCATGTAAGGACACATCAGACCGATATATGTGTCCGACACACTGAATGGTATTGAGATCCGAAAAGTCTTTATAGACAATGGCTCTGGAGTTAACCTTCTTCCCCTACGGACACTCTGTAAGTTGGGCTACAGTGAGGATGATCTAATTCCCTCATCCACAACTTTGTTGGGTTACGACAAGAGTGAGAAGAAACCAATGGGACAGATTAAGCTAAAGACCCATTTTGGTGACCTGATAGCCTACACAGAATTCCTGGTGGTCTAACAGAGCACAACATTCAATGCCCTGCTGGGAAGGCCATGGCTCCATAAGCACATGGTCGTTCCTTCATCCTACCACCAGTGTATCAAGTACTGCATCAATGGACAAAGCGGGACGTTTCACGCTGACAAGGCCCCTTTCGAGCTCTCCGGGTCACATTACATCGACACCAGGTTCTATGAGAAAAAGAAAAAGAAGCCTTTGGTTGATGGCGTCGACTGGATCCCCGCTCCAAATGGCCTGGAAATGGTTTCTAACAACCCCCTTAGGTGGCTTGGCAGAGATTATGTCCTTCCCATCAACCACGTGGAAGGTAGGAGTTCAAGTCCAGACACGCACTCGGATGTCCTCATGACTTCAACCATAACAACCGAGTGTGACAATGTGGGAACATCCGCTGACCCTAAATCGGGGGGAGAAAGCTCGAGCAAGGACGCCCATGACACCTCGCCTCTGGACTCCCAAGAGCTGATGTCAGGAGCTATCTCCTCATCGGACCAAGAATATGAGGATTTGCAAGGATAGGGGGAAGATCTTAGGGATGCACCTCCTGCGTTTTAGGAAGGTATCTCCACCACTGTGGACGAACTCAGGGAAATAAACCTGGGTACCGACGAAGACCTGAGGCCCACTCTCATTAGTGCGGCCTTGTCTCCCGAGGAACAGGAAGTATATACCTCCTTCCTAAGGAAACACCGAGATGTTTTTGCCTGAAATTACACGTAAATGATAGGAATCAATCCCTAGGTAGCGACGCATCACCTAGGTCTTCCAAAAGACCACCGGAGCTACAAACAGGCCTCTAGAAGGACACACCCCTCACATGCTGCCAAGATAGAGGCTGAAGTCGATAAGATCATTAAAGCATGCTTCATCAGGGAGGTCCAGTACCCCATTTGGTTGGCCAACATCGTCCCTGTTAAAAAAAATAACTGGAAAATCCTCGTCTGCATTGAATTCAGAGACCTTAATCAGCATTGTCTGAATGATGAATTCCCGATTCCAATCACTGAGTTTTTAATTGATGAAACGGCCGGGTATGAGGCTCTATCCTTCATGGAAGGATATTCCAGATATAATCAAATCAAGATGGCCCGAGAAGACGAAGAATACACTACCTTCAGGTCCTCTCAAGGGGTATTCTATTACAGGGTCAGGCCCTTTGGCCTCAAGAATGCTGGTTCCACGTATCAGCGTTCCATGCATCAGATCTTTAAGCCGTTCATAGGGAAATTAGTTGAATGTTACATGGATGACCTAGTGGTCAAGTACAGACAACGATAAGATCACCTGTCAGACCTTGAGACTTTATTCAACAAGCTCCGACATCATATCTTGAAGATGAACCCCTTGAAATGCGCCTTTGGGGTTACCTAAGGGAAATTCCTTGGATTCCTCATACGCCATCGTGGCATCGAAGTCGACCCTGAGAAGATGAAGGATATCTTATGCCTGCCACCTCCTTGAAATCTCACTAATCTAAGGGGATTCCAAGGACACCTGGCCTATATTAGATAGTTCATAGCCAACCTGGCAGGCAAATGTTTGCCTTTCGCCAGGTTGATGAAGAAGGGGGTCACGTACCAATGGAAAGATGACTGCCAAGAGGCGTTCAACAACTTGAAGAAGTACCTATTAATCCCACCGGTGCTCATGCCCCTGGTCGAAGGAAGGCCTCTCATTCTATATATGATGGCACTAGAACGGTCATTGGGAGACTTCCTCATACAGAAGAACGACGCCAGCAACGAAAACAATCTCTATTACCTCAGTCGAACCATGATTGATGCTGAGAATCGATACTCAAATATCGAGAAGAGCTCTCTGGACTTGGTCTTCATGGTTCAAAAGTTGTGACATTATCTGCAGCATCATGAGGTCCATTTGATCTCACAGAGTAACCCGATCAAGTACATCCTCAGTCGCCCGATGCTAACCAGACGCCTATCCCGATAGGCGGTCATCCTGCAACAATTAGATATCCGGTTTGTGCCTCAAAAATCCATCAAGGGATAGGCATTAGTAGACTTTCTAGAAGAGAACCCTTCAACATGGACCACTACACCGGACGCTGAACTACCTGATTAAGATATCTTCTCGGTTCAAGAGGAGGTCCCAGCATGGGAAATGTACTTTGACGGCGCATCTCGAATCCCCACTGGGAAGAGGATGGAGGATCCCATATTCAACAAAGTGGGTCTAGGGATAATACTCGTGTCCCCAAAAAAGTCAGTTTTTCTGTATTCCTTCATCCTTTCAAAGGGATGTACAAACAATGAAGTGGAATATCGAGCTCTTATTACAGGCCTGGATCTCGCACTCCAGGCACAAGTACAACAACTTAAGGTAAAAGGAGACTCAGAGCTGGTCATCAAGCAAGTAAATGGTGACTATGCTATTAAAAAGGAGGAGTTGATCCCTCTGTTTGACCATGTTCGAGGGCTAATGGCCAAGTTCTCCATAGAACCAACATTGACTTATATTCCCTGGTCCCAGAATGCTCAGACTGATGCATTAGCCAACGCGGCCACAGCCCTAGCTGACCCAGACCGGGATGAAATGGTCATCAACATTGCTCACCATCGAATGATATTGCCATTTGTTCAAGCTAAGATGGAAGAAATCCACGAAGTCAGTCCTTTCCCTGAGCCATATGCTCCTGCCACCAGATGGATGATCCCCATCATGAACTACCTTCAACGGGGAGAGCTTCCATCAGACAGGGCTGAACGAGAGAAAATATGGACAAGGATGATCAATTTTGTCCTATATGGCAGCGCGGGTCAGAAAGAGGTCCTCTAAAACGAGGCCTCGATGGAGTTCTCCTCAGATGAATTGACGGAGAAGAAACTGCTTCCGTCATGACTGAAGTACATGCAGGAGCGTGGGGAGCGCATCAACCGGGGACCAAGCTTTCCCATCAGGTTTGAAGGCTTGGGTACTACTGGCCCACAGTGGCACGAGACTACGAGCGTTTTACCGCAAAATGCCACTCATGCCAGATCCATTCCAGCTTCATACACCATCCCCCGAATTTACTTCATCAAGCTAAGTACTCTTGGCCATTTTTCGTCTGGGGGATGGACGGCGTGGGACCATATCCTCCCGCCACGACCCAACAGCTGAAGTATATCCTCACAGTGACCGACTTCTTTTTCAAATGGGTAGAAGCCATACCCCTCAAGGAAGTCAGGGCAAGAAATATTGTCAGCTTCTTGAAGACCAATATCATCACCAGATTTGGTGTCCCTCATACCATACTGACAGACAACGACACCAATTTCTTCTCTGCTAAGTTGGAAAAGCTATACCATGAGTATGGTATCAAGGCTAACCACTAATCCCGCTACCATGAAGTGGCCAACGGACATATAGAAGCTTTCAACAAGACCCTGTCTAACATCCTCTAGAAAATGGTGGACAAAGACAAGAAGTCATGACCAGATAAACTCCTCCATGCATTGTGGGCTTATCTTACCACAATCCACACCGCTAATCAGTCTACCCCGTACTCATTGGTGTACGACACAGAGGCAATCCTTCCCATTGAACTCCAACTTCCCTCACTCCGTGTTGCCATCTATGATCAATTATCCGATGATGAGCAGTCAGAAAAGTGGCTAGGTGAATTGGAACAGCTAGACAAGAAGCGGCTGCACACTCTGCACCACCTGGAAGTGTACCAGAATCGGATCGCACGAGCCTTCAACCAAAAGGTTCGCCTCCGGTCTTTCTTAGAAGGAGAATTATTTTTGGTCCTCCGGACCCCAATGATACCCGTAAAGAATCCTCCAAAGCTGGAGCCCAAGTGGGAGGGACAATATGTTGTACACAAGGTCTACTCCAACAGAGCATATGCCCTAATCTCCATGGACGAGCAATTCACCACGGCTCCTACCAATGCGAGATTCATGAAAAAGTATTTTGCATAGAGACCAAGAGGTATTCATGTCCTCACCGCACGACGTTAAACTGCATGGAGTACGTCCTCACCACATGATGTTAAACTGCATGGATTCTGTCCTCACCGCATGACGTTAAACTTCATGGACAAGGTGATTTAAAAACGCCCTCTTCCACTGTGTACGAACCAGACCTGCACAGGGTGTGTCGTCTTTCAGATAACTATGTGAGGCTTGATTCCTGCCCTCGCATGATACATAGTGATGCAATAATTCCACACCTTGGCCCAGCCACCTCAAAAAGAAAAACAAAAATGCCCATTCCCCCCGTGTATGGACCAGACCTGCATGAGGTGTACTCATCGTCCGAGCTACATGACGTTAAACTACCAAGCACCCAACAGTCCAAAGTCAATGACCTTAAAGTAAGAGTATGTCATCCTCACCGCATGACATTAAACTGAATGGAATATAATAATACCCCTCATCCTAACCACATGACGTTAAACTGTATGGACTCCATCCTCACCGCATGATGTTAAACTGCAAAGATTCTAGAGAACTACATACAGCTTGATTCCTGACCACTCAGGATACGTAGCGATGCTAGGATCCCCAGTCCTAGTCCAGCCCCCTGAATAAAAGATAAAAAAATGCCTTCTTTCCCCCGTGTATGGACCAGACTTGCACGGGGTGTACTTCTTCCAGAAAACTACGTACGGCTTGATTCTTGCCCTCGCATGATACGTAGCAACTCCAGGATCCCCAGTCCTGGTCCATCCCCCTGAATAAACAAAAAAATAATAATTCCCTTTCCCACCATGTACGAACCAGACCGGCATGGGGTGTACTTCTCGTCCTTACCGCACGATGTTAAACTGAACAGAAAATGATGTTAAAAATTCCCCCATCCCCCGTGTACAAACCAGACCTGCACGGGGTGTATATCTTTGTCCTTACTACATGACTATAAACTGCACTGACTTCTTCCTCACCGCCTGACACTAAACTGCACGGACTTCGTCGCGACCCACCCAAGACACATGGCGATACGAGATGAAGATACTCCTTGCACATTTGGATGCATCCTCTCCATACATCAGACTCCACGACCCAGATAATTATGGATCTTCATAACCACTCACGGCCATCAGAAGTGGAAAGTCATCGACCCGTGGACACCTTTGTATGACTATTCATACCATGCCCTCAACGGCTCCGCATAATGATATCCCTTGAACCGTCTACCAAAAGCAAGATTTCCACAAGATACACTCTTCCTAGCTCCATACGCTTACCGGCCTCAGAGCCCCCATACCATACCTACTGACCTAGACGTTTATGGAAAAGTGGTTTACAAGTTCATTCCCCTTTTCACATCCAGGTGTTTCCAGGGTATCCCTATCTGGAAAGCCTATGTGTCTGTCAGTGGTTCACATAGTGACCTACATCAACAAACATCAAGCCAGGACTAGGCTACTTTGACTCAACGGACAATTGCAGTGAAGATGTTTCTTGTATACCCAGACACCATTATCCCCACGTGACGAACTCTGCACTGTGAGTAATCACGGATTATCATAATCATTCATGGCCATCAGAAGTGGAAAGTTATCGACCTGGGGACACCTTTGTATGACTATGAATACCATGCCCTCAGCGGCTCTGCATACTGATAGCCCCTAGCTCATCCATCAAAGGCAAGATTTCCTTGGGCGGTACTCTTCCTAGCTCCGTACACCTACCAGCCTCAGAGCCCCCACACCACACCTCTTGATCCAGGGAAACTCAAAGTTGCAGTTTACAACCTTGATCCCCCACCTTGTTCCAAGTATATCAGAACATGTTGACTCAGTTATCCTTCGAGTGACTACATCAATAGTCACCCAATGGTCCGAGCTCTATGATCGATAAACTAGAAGTACCTCATCTTTACTGCATGATGTGAAACTGCATGGAATGAAGGCACACCCCCGCACAAAAAGAGAGAGAAAAGATCAGCGCGGGGGGATCTTTGAAACTCAACAAGCAACCGGGGATGGATATCCCCGACATGTCCAGACATTCCCCTGCCAAATGACAGACTTCGTGGCCTGGATAATTTCGGATCCTCATAACCATTCATGGCCATCGGAAGTGGAAAGTGATCGACCTGTGGACACATTTTTATGACTATGGATACCATGCCCTCAGCGGCTCTGCATAATGATAGCCCATGGATCGTCCATCAAAGGCAAGATTTCCACAGGCGATGATCTTCCAAGCTCCGTATGCTTACTGGCCTCAGAGCCCCTATATCACCTTTCCTGGTCCAAGAAGCCCCGGAACCTTGATTTACACCAATAACCCCCCTGCGTCTGGGGCATGTTGCGGTATTCAAGCCCAGTTACATTCTGATGAAGAGAAGCCTTTTCAAAAATACCCCCCGTCCTCGATACATGACATTAAACTGCATAGCAACCTTCAAAAAGGTCCCCATCCTCACTGCATGATGTTAAACTGCACATCAACCTTCAAAAATGCCTCTCGTCCTTGCCGCATGATGCTAAACTGTACGGAATATGTCCCAACCACATGACGATAAATTACACAATTATACTCATCATGGGATCAGTGATAAACAGAGGCTTTTCTCCATCCTTCAGTGCACGAGTCAGACCTACACGAACCACCACCTCACACCAGCATGAGAAATAATTACTTCACCCGTTCTCGGGAAGTTTAGTCTAGATATTTCTCCCATATTCCGGAACCCTCTCATCATAAGCCATACTCTGTACTCAGAAAAAAGCCGAACTCTCATAGTCCACCCCTGGTGGTCCCAAATATAAACTTCCCTGAAGTTTCTTGGCTATCGAAAGTGGATAGTCTTTGACTTAAGGACACCTTTGTATTACTATTCATACCATGCCCTCAACGGCTCTGCATATTGATCACCCCTGGCCCGTCTACCAAAGTAAAAATTTCCATAGGCAATGCTCCTCTCCGTACGCCTCTTGGCCTCTGAGCCCCCATTTCTATCCCAGGATTCGGAAACCCTCTGAGCTACAGTTTTCCAACCTCTTCCACAATCCTACCTGAATGCGGCGGAACGTCTTTGAAAAGATTACAAAGAACCAGGAGAAGTCATTCCATTTTAAATGATGTCCCAGCTGCATGACTTTAAACTACGCCAAGCCTCGACCATCCCTTACGCTAACTAAATGCATAGGGAAGTGGTCTCCTGACCACGCTCCTGATTAGTACGGATGCACCCAAAACCCTTTTAGATGTCACACTCCCCTTCTGAACTACCCCTGGTGTTTTTTATAATTTTCCAAGCCACCCATTGTGGTTTCCATGAGCTGGGATTCCATGAAGTCCCCTGGCCATCAGAAATGGATAATTATTTGACTTAAGGACACCTTTGTATGAATATGCATACCATGCCTTTAGCGGCTCTGCATATTCATCGCCCCTAGCACGTCTACCAAAGGCAAGTTTTCCTTAGGCAACACTCTTCCTACCTATGTACACCGACATGACTCCTATATCTTGAGACATGCCCTGCATGCCGCTCAAATTTAAACATGTTTCCCCCCACGTGTGTCAGAAGAGTATTGAGACATCTTTTAATCAGTTGAACCCCATTTGGGCCTTCACCCCACCATATTTGGTCAAAGCTGTTCGACCTAAAACATTAGTAGTGATAGTCTTGATGCCATGACTTTAAACCGCTCATAAAAGAAAGAGGCACAAAGCCTGTTAGGCCGAAAACCCGAAAAGGGTGACCTAAGAAAAAGTTGTGTTATACTCGTTGGGTCCACACGAAATGGGACCAGGCTAAATCAGGGCATTAAAAGAAAAAGACAAAAAGTTTGTAGGGTTTTCCTATAAAACCCTAGCAATAGTCAGACTATGCTCTCTGGATTCCATGGTCTAGGAAAAAGTTAGAGCCTGATTTATTTTTAGTCCTGGACTCAGATTATTCTATGTTCAGTGAATTAATGTATGCAACAATCGTTCCAAATAGTTTCTATCACAGGTAAAGGTGATAAGATCACTAAGGAGAAATGTTTCTTTGTTCTATAACAAAGTGGGTAAGAAGGGCATCCACAATTCAGAGCCTCCTCTAGTGTGAAAGATGATTACATGAGTTTTTTGGCGGATTCACAAAGCCGTATCAGGTGCTGGTGAGAATCCTCGATTGTCTAAGAGAGACTTTGCAGCAAGGCCATCTCAGCTTCTGCACCAACCCGCGATTCTACTGCCTCCTGGGCCGCCTTTGTGCTTGCCCTCATTTCCTCCTCCATCCTCCGCTCCCCTTCTCCAGTCATGGTGGCGACGTTGTCCTCTTCCTACTGAAGCCGCTATATCTCATTTCTCAGTACCTCCAGGTGAGAACGCTGCTCAATAGCTTCTCTCTGAAGCCCTGCGACAACCCCGACATGATCATGAGCCTCTGTTAGGCAGATCTGTCGAGTTGCGGAAAGGTAGGCTTCAGATGGGGCAGCGAAAAGGCGAGATTTAAAATCACCTAGCCTATCCCGATCAGAGACTACCTGCTTGAATATGTCATAAACACCATGATAGTCAAAGCCATCAAATCCCAGCAGCATAAACAAATTGCGTAGCCTCGGTAATTTGGTCGGCATCTCGACTAAGGGCGTTTGAGAGATCAGTCTCCAAATTTTCTCCGAAGCCCTTTGGCGAGCGGGCCAAAGGCTGGAGAGGACTTGTTGATCAGGCTCAGAATCACTCCTGGATGAGGACACATATTCATAGATAAATGTCACAAAGGAGGGACCCAAGGCGGTATCACCCGCAAACTATGTCACTACGGTAGCTTCGCCCCCAACTGGCGACACAATCGTCAGCGCCAAATATCGTGGTCCTGAAGCCCGAAAGTCAATAAGACAGATGATTACCCCTAATTAAAAAAGGAAAGAAAAAGGAGTCAGTGGAAGGAGACTGTGGAACTTACTCCTAATCAACGAGGCATCGACATCCGCATGCTCTGCGCTACCACGACAGCCACTTGAAGAGGATGCCACATCTTCGATAGGCAAGGGAATCCGGGGATCCCCTAGAGGGGTCCAGGGCCTGAGGCCATGCCTAAGGCCAGCATTTTCCAAAGCCATCCCCAAGTGGTCACCTACGGAGACCAAGCTTGAAGAAATCACTCCCCCGATGAACAAGATAATGGCCCACTCCGGGTTCCCAACAACTGGATTAATAGAAGGCTCTTCCTCCATCATCACGGGATCCGTTAGACCTGGGGTGGTTGGCTCCGTCAGATCTGGAGCCCCCTCAGCGATCATGGGCGCCCCGTCATCCTCTGCAAATGAAAAGGTTATCTGATCAGCAGAGGTCTTGGATACCAGTGGTTCTTCCTCTAGCATATCTCTGACCGATAAAGGCGGGAGTAAAGCATCCATATCATTGGCCCCTCTGACGGGGCTCACCATCTCATCGCGCTCAGGCGTGGTTACGGGTGATTCTGCAGATGGAAAGGAGGCGGAAGGTATAATCACTTGGGTAGCCATAGCCAGATCCCCGAGTGGTCCTGCACCATATGTAAAATAGTTAACGACTGATGAAGTCTAAGAATGAAAGTTGGTGATTGAGCAAACAGGAAGTCATGATTACCCGAAGTTCACTGTTTGAGCCGTTCCGATAAACGGAACGCCTGTTTCTGTCTCTGGATCTGCCCATGGGATAGTTCTCCCAGAATTCTGGAAGGGACGGGAGGAGGAAAGACCCTAGCTAAGTCTGCGATGGTCGCCTCCATGAGCTTAGCTGCGCCAGGGGATCCTTCCTCGATGACCCCTGTGGGAGAAAGCGCATGCTCCCCTACCACAGTACCACAAGGGGTATACTCTGGAGAAGGAATCACCCCCTGGGATTCTTTGGCACCCTGCATAAAAGGAAGAAACCTTAGAACCTCCACAATAAAGGAGGGAAAAAGTCAGAATGGGCGAGCAGAGAAACCTCTTCTTTAGGGTCAGACAATTCGTGATGTCTAATCATCATGGACAACTGAATTCTCCCATAGAGACGATTCCAGAGTGAATGATTGTACGCATCCATCTCCTTTAATGAGGCGAATATTTCATCTAAATCCTCTTCCAATTGCAAGTGGCGTGGAGCGAAGATCGTCTCGATACCCGGAAGTTTATGAGGGCCTGTTTGAAGAAACGCCCAAACTTCTTCATCTGAACCACTGACCCTCAGGTCATCCCAAATCCTCCAAGCCTCCGAGAATGCGACCATGGCATGAATCACTGACCGGGGAGGATCAACCTGAGAATTTTGGGTGGCGGTAGAAGCTGGTAAGGGCGCCAATGGCTGTATTTGTATTTCAGATCCTACCACTGCCCTAGAACTCTCTAGGGCTACCTGTGGACAAGACCTCATGGGTAGGGAGGGGAATTCCCTTACTTCAGCTATGATAGGGAGATCATAGAAATCAGTGCCCCTTGAAGTGCGGTTACTTCCTTCTTCCTCCTCATCATTAATCGGGTGTAGCATGGCCTGGACTCGATGCGTCAATACCGCATAACCCCGGTGTGTGTGAATATAGACCTCAAGGTCCTAGAGATATCGAACGGCTCTCTCGGGGTCCGCGTCATAAAGAATGTCAAAGGGAGCAGATATGTAGCCAAGCCCTTCAAAAGCTACCTCTGACTCCTGAAGATACTTCCACAGATGACGGGGGTACTAGCTGCGAAAGGCTGACCGGGCTTTGAATTTGTCCCATTGGCCCCAAGTCGTTGGAAAGGAAGCATCAGTGGAAATAACTACCCCCCTCTGGGAAGCCTCAAGGGCATGAGAGGATACACCCCTGTCTATTAAAATCTTCCCCGGAAGCACGGGACCAGTAGGGTGACTAAGGATTTTTCCCGACCTAGTTGGAGCACCATCCTCCTTTCGCTTCCTTTTACCTTTTGATGGCTTGGGACTTGAGATAGTGGGCACCAATGTCCCTAGCTGGCCATTTGGGTATGATTTTACCCTAGAGTCAGCATAATTCTTAGATAAGAAAGGCATGGAATACGCAAGTGCGGGGGTCATAACCTCACATCCGGTGTCCTCCCGGGTAAACATTAACCACAATTGTCTGGCCGCCATTAAATGACGATTCTCGAGGGCACTATCAAGCTCTGGGGGACACTGTGCTTGGACACAACCAAATTGACACCCAAATTGGCAGGTCACGTACCCCTCACAGATCAGTTCTCCACCAATACGAGCCACCAAAATACCCTCTTGAAGGGAGAGGAGGTATCCCTGCTTGCCAAACTCTTCTGTTATGGTATTCGTAATTGCGCTAGCCGAGGAAGAAAACAGATGAAAATTGAAATATTTATAATTCAAGATTCGACTTGATAGCAGACGCTTGTTCGAAACCATCTATTGACTATCCTTCTCTTGGGTCGCCCACTCTTCGGGAATAACCCCACTGGTCAGTTGCAAGTATGGCCGAAATGTGGTGCCCGAAATCTGAATAGGGTTGGTGAAGGTGTAACAGTTCTTGATGTGTACGGTTAACCATCCCTAGAGAATTTGGAAAGGGCTGACCACTCAGTTTGGTCGTCTCCTGTAAGTGATATTACCAGGCAACCAATAAATCCTGGCCAGTACTGGGACGACTAGGTTCATAACGTTACCGGTAGGCAAGTGTACCGCCATGACAAAAGTAGTGACCCTCATGCCACTAGCCTCGCGTATGGGTAATAACCATCCACTTAAGAACATGGACAGAAAAGATGCCAGGCCGAGCAATCGATCAACATCTAGAATGAGCTCCCATCCCCAGCCGCCAAAATCGCCTTGCTCCAAAGTCAGCCAATATCTGCCCCCTGTTTATGGGACTCCATTGTAGGGAAAGTCATGGGCTTGTGTGGGAGAGCCACTGATTCATCAGATTTGTTGTCTCTCAAAAAATCCTTGACCCATTCACTGTATGGGACGAGCTGTTTTGGAGACGTATCCTCTGAGTGCTTTCGAGACTGGTTAATAAGATACTTCACTAGGAGGGAGTCCTATCTTCATTCTCCCACACAGAAGAAGGAGGCAGGAACTCGTCATACATACTCCCAATGACGGGGACCCCTGAAATCTGAAAGACGTCCCATAGACTAATGCCCACTACCCCATGGACCAGGTGGAAGGTGTTGGTGTCCGGGCTCCAACGACTCATAAGTTTCTTGACGAGGGCTTGAGGCCGGTGGGTATAGGTTTGGGACACCCAGACAGCTTCATACAAACCCACGACTCGCAAATCCGCCCCAAATTCTACACAGCTCTGGCGAACCCAAAAGGGCCACCCCCAATCCAGTGACTTAAATGCTCCCCCCGGTCGGAGATCCCGATTCGCCAGCCATCCATGCTGGTCGCTTACCATGGAATTGCGAGCAATACTCTGATAGCAGTGGATTGTTCCTTCATGTCGACGTGGTTCACCTATCAGAGATACTGGAAGGTGATTCAACACAGATCCGACAACTGTACCCCTTGAGGTAGGCCGCCCGCTAGCAGGTATCACGAAGTGAGGGATAGTGGTGGTAAATATCCATGATTCAGTATTGTTGTCACAAGATGGTTTCAGAATCAGGGTATCAGACAACAAATTGAACCCATAGGCAGGAATGATGTTAGAAAAAGTAAACTCTTGCTATGATTTGGAGAGCCGGTCGACAAGGAAGGAAGATGGTAGGGAGTGGCAGGCTCCATCTTGAACAGAGCTAGCCATGTCCTTCAGGCGTTGATCAACAATTGATAGGGTCTCTACAGCAGGCCTCAGCGCAAAATGAGGGGGAACCATATTTTATCCCTGCACAATGAGAGCCAACAATTGGTTAGTCCGGAATAAAAATCTGAAAAAAAAACAACCAAATGTATGGTTAAGGATCCTTCATAATGAAAATCATCAAGGAGGCCTTGGAGAATGGTTCGCGATGACATCATCCCACGAACCAGCCCTTCGCGAAATCAGTCCACGAAGCCCGAGCCCGTGGAGCGTTGGACAGGAAATCGAAAACCAAGTCGCTCCACGGAATTTCAATCCCAAGTTTATTCGGAATACTCAGATACTTTTTAAAGTTCAAGAGATTTTTAGTCCGCGGAGCATCGAGACTGCGAAGAAAGTTCCTTCGCAACCCGCATCACTTACTTTTTAATTAATTAATAGTAATGGTTTACATTTGGGAATTTGGTTCGTGGGTGAAGGAAACCGTGAAGAAGGAATGGTTCGCGGAGGATTGCTGCCAGTTCGCGGATGAGGCACTTCGCGAAGGAGAAAACACGCGGAGGCGAAGGAGCTCTAGTTTCACAAAGAATTAGGTAAAGGACAAGTAAAGGGCTCCCCGTATTTATAGGCATGGTCCCCTACCAGTTCTACATTTCTACCGCAAACCATCTCAGTTTCAGGACCACTTTGTATCGGAATGGCCTCCTCTTCGTTCCGATCGGACCCAATTCCGATGGGGGGAATTTGTAGGGTCCTGTAAAATCCGAAAAGGGAATTTTACCCAAATCCCACAAAGAATTGGGGCAAGTAATCAAAGAAGGGACACAAATAGGACCGGTCCGTGAACTGGTCCCATGGAAGTGCAATGTGGCCAGGCCCCGTGAGGCACCCCCTCCACGAACCATTATCATTCGCGAAATGGAGGCGGAGAGCCTCCGAGGTCACGAGCCAGGATGGGCGCTAGTCTGATTCACCGTCACGAACTGCCCCAACCGCGGACCACGTCGACCGGTTTAAGACACACCTACTGTCGTTCACGGAATAGACGCGGAACCCTCCGCAGCCACGGAGCACTCCCTGAGTTCGCCTCGCGGAGGGGGGGGGGGAGCGTTCAATACCCACTGCGAATCGTGGATTGACCAAGTCAGCTGTGAACCAGGTATTTGGTTATGGGCCTCCGCCAAAGGTGTCGCGTTCCCATAGATACGTCCCTTTCCCAACTCTATAATAGGAGACCAAGGGGGAAAGAAAAAGGGATCAGAGAACTGGAATCAGATTCAGAGGGATTGGAGATTCGGAAGGAGATCGGTTGAAGGAAGGCTTCAGATTTCTCGAACAGTGAAATTCTCATCCGTGAACCACAATAGGTATATGAATAAGGAATTGGAAAACACATAATAATTTGGTGAACCACGAACCTAAAATAACAAAAACAAGGAGAATAACGAACCATACCCCCTCCGCAGATGACTTCCCCGCGGACCAGGGATTTTATGCCTCTTTTCCCATCTGTCACACCGCGTAGCACTCTCCTACGCGGGAGAAGCCCTGACCGACGAGCCTCTGACCGACGCCACCCTTGGCCACCGCTTCCAGTCTAGAACCCTCCGCGAACCACCCTGGTTCGCGGATTGAACCCGAAGCCGCGAACCACCCTGGTTCACAGGATTCCAATCAGTCCACGGACCACCCTGGTTCACGGACGGCTTCTCCAGCCGCGTGGCACTTCCCCATGCGAAGGGCGCCACCACCCATACCTCTCGGTGGATCACCAAATACTTCAGTGTTCTCATTTCCCGAACCAGGTAAAATCCTTCCAATCCAGCCAAGTCCTTTGCGACTCCCTCATTGGCCTATTCATCAGCCCCGAGCCGAGGCCTCTGCCAGAGACACCAGATCCGCGTGGTGTAACTTTCAGGCACATCAGCATGCCATTTTGAGTTCACATACCCATAGTAAGTAGATGCGAAGGTGTTTCCCCAACCCTTGAGTAGATTCCTGAAGCATTCCTGGGTTCACATTCCCATGGTAATGTGGAGTCTGAGCTCGGGAATCCCCTTTCTGCCCCTCCACTTGTTGAGGGTTCCTCGGAGATGGTAAAATAGCCATCAGAAGGAAGCCGTTGTGCACTAAAAGAGAGGAGATGGGCACCAGAGCACCCCATTTCCCTCTCCCACTAGGATTTGTCACCCTGGTAATCCATCTAGGAGTAATCCTTGACCTTATGGGCCGTCTTCACGTGTAATCCCCACTCCTCTTCTCATGGACATACCTTTCGCGATGTGATGCTCTAGTCCCTGCTGCCTCTTGTTTCTCACACTGAGCATGACTCAAGTGGGCTTAGAGTAAGCATCGAACATGAAATCCTCTTATGGGCCTCCTCAGAGTGTAAGCCCTAATCCATCACCAAGGGCCTCCTCAGCGTGTAAGCCCCAATCCATCATTCCGGGCTTCCCTAGAGCGTAAGACCCAAGCCAAAGAGAACTACGTGGACTTTGATCCATGCCAAAGCATGGTACGTAGGAAGCCTCCATGAGGTTCAAGCCCACCACTTGGTCGTTTCTTCACGTTGAGTTCTTCCCTTGTCCAACATGATGTTAAACTGTGTAAGCGAACTACGCGGACTTTGATCCATGCCAAAGCATGGTACGTAGGAAGCCTCCATGAGGTTCAAGCCCACCACCAATCGGACCACCCAATCTCTCTTCACTTCAGTTCCCCTACACCTATCTAAACTATGTGGACTTTGATCCCTACCTCTTAAGAAGGGTATGTAGGAAGCCTCCCTGAGGTTCAATCCCAACAGCCGGTCGATCCGATCATCTCCACATCGGTTCACCGCACCACTCCTAGTGCCGCCTCAAGTGAGTTCCAACCCTTTGGGGTCATTAATTCAACGAGGGATGGTAAACCTCAAGCATAAATGATTCCGAACCCCTGCGTCTAGTTGACCATTTCCCACCAAGGTTAAATCCATGGATACTATGTTTGGGTATAAACCAAAGATTCACGAACATATGAATATGTCTTAAATATATAAGAGAGTCCTGGAACAGGAAATAATTTCCCCCCAAAAAGGGTGCAATGAGCCCTAATTCCCATCCTCTCGACCAATGTGAGTTCTTAAGAGTTGCTGGCCAGACCATCTGTCGAATGCCTGCCTTTGGAAAGCAGGTCCATCAATCATTGGATACGGAGAAGTTGGGTGTTTCGAGGCTGAAAACCAAAACGAAACAGTACCATAATAATAATAATATATTTTATTTGGTTTGAGTATGCTGGTTTCCCTTTTTACTAAAATCAATGTCTATTTTAAGTAAAAATAAGAACCTAGATTCACACCGGTCACACCGTGTGTTAGATTGATCTGCGTGCGATTCCTAAACATATCAAATGTCTTATGGATTATTTTACTAAAGTATCAAAACAATCATAATTCATTTTCTCATTTTTGAGTATTTTACTTGTGTTTTTCACTAAAATATCATTTTAAATAAAAAACAAGAACTTTGAATCATACAGATCACATCATATATTGTTTTTAAATGAGAACAATTCATACACATTAGAAATGATTTATGAATCAATTTCCTAAATTATTAAGAAAATCCGAGGGTGGTTGATCAGTTTTCAATGAGTGAAACTTTTTGAAATTTCCCATTTTAAAATGATAATAGACACTTTGAGTCATACCAAGAACATCATGTATCAGATTGAGGTGAGGATGATTCCTACACGTCGAAAATGAATTATGGATCATTTTTTTAAAGTATCAAAACATTATTAATATGTATTATTGGTCTTGAGTATGTAAGTTGTCTTTTTTACTAAAATTAATGTCAATTTTAAATAAGTAGAATCACGTGGAGTCATAATGGTCACACCGTGTGTCAGATTGAGGTGAAACTGATTCCTACTTATACCAAAGTCTCAAAAAATCTTAAATGATAATGTCACCATGAACAAGAGCCTCAGACCAGTTGGTGAGGACTTGGAAAGTGCATCCAAGATACCCGAGTTCAAAACCGGTTAGAGACATAATTTTCAGGTAATGTAGCAGTACTGTAGCAGGCACTGTAGAAGGTACTATAACATGCACTATTTGGTACTATAGCAGCCATAACTATTCATCTGTTTGGGATTTCGGGCCACTGGTTTGGGCCTCGGGTCCTTTAAGGCCTTTGGGCCTCCCAAGGCCTTTGGGCCAGTAAGGTTTTCGGGCCACCTCAAGGCCTTTGGGCCAGTTGAAATTGTGATTAGACACACTCAACAAGGAGGAGACTCTAGATAGGGATTCAGAGTAGGCACAATCACTAGAGAAAAAGCTAATCAAATTTTTTAAAAAGAAGGGGTATGACATTGCCATTGGGACCGGCCTGTGCTTGCATGAGAAGCCTAGCTGAACAAGCCATGCGAATGTGGAGAGCTGATATCATGATGAAGAAGCTAGGGAGGAGAAGTTCCAAGTATAGTCTATATATTTCCTAAGACCTATGGGTCATGTAATCTCTAAGACTACGGGCCTTGTAAGGGTTCCCCCTCATCCCTTGAAAGAGGGTTATAAAAAATCAATAAAAAAAGACGGCCTTCAGGCCATTCGGACAATGTCACCATGATTTCCATTGCCTCTCTTTATCAAACTTTCAATAATGCATATTGACTCAATGTTCTTAGCCAAAAAACCTTTATTGGTGTTGAAATCCAGAAGAGTAGAGGAATCTCATGTGCCCATTATATGAGGAGAAGTCACCACAATGGGCACATGAGATTCCTCTACTCTTCTATATTTCAATAATGAGAAAGGTTTTTTGGATAAGAACATTGAGTCAATATGTGTTATTGATAGTTCAACAAAGAAAGGAAATGGAAATGGAAATCACGGTGACATTGGAAAAAAGATTCATTTAATCTCTTTTGTGGATTGTTGTAGACAGCTGAAATAAAAATATGACTACCAAAAGATATGTGAAAAAAACAAAATAAGTGTTAGAAAAAAATGATTATAAAATTAACCTATAAATATTAGATTTAATGATTAAATTTTTTATGAAATAAGTAGTGTGAATTCATCTTTTCATGATGGTTTTACACATTCTTGATGAATTTCCTTATTGTCATTAACTCATTTGTAGGCTCAAAGTTCAACTCCTCATGAGCATGAGAAACTTCGAACAAACCACCCCAACTTGAACAAAAGAATCCACAAGTATATGAAAAAAATTATTATATGAGTAATACTAAAAATAAATAAATTAAACATAACTATGAAATAATAAAATAATTCTATGGAAAATGATTTTACTATGAAAAAATCAAGATTAACTTTTTGATTAAGCATAATTAGTGTCGTTTCTCTTTCTGTAAAGGGAGTGGAGGGAACTTGAAGGAAAGTGATAAATGAAACACTGTAGGGTTAAAAAGGTTTTGAGGGAGAAGAAGTATATAGAAGTTTTTGTATAGAAATTCATGAAATATGGATAGAAATATTTGAAAATAAATGAAATATGTATGGAATAATTAAAACTAAATCAATGTTTCATTATATATTTTTTTTGGTAAAATAGAGAAATTATATATATATATATATTTATTTTTATTTGTGTAATATATATATTTATTTGTATAATATATGTTTTTATTTTATATATTTTTATAAGATAATATATATTTGTATTTGTATAATATATATATTTATATAAAATATCTATATAATATATAAATGTATAATATATAATATATTTTTATTTACAAATAAATATAATATATATAAATATATAAAAAATTTGTATTTTTTAATTGTATACATATAAATCTGTGTAATATATTTTTATAACATATTTGTATAATAAATATTTTTATAATATAATTGTATAATGAGGAGAAAATGAAGAGAGGACAGGAGAATGCTTGGGAGGAACCCCCGCTGTGCCGCAATGAAGATTAGGGTTCTTCCCCTATGGATTCTTCGATTACACCACCGATGGTTAGAGTTTTCTTGGCTTAGGGGCGTTTTGATGCGTACAAGCATGCGACGTTGGATTTAGGAGATTCAATCCCTGTAAAGAAAAGCCCCCCCTCAAGGTTAACCTAATAGAGTTCAGTGCTCACAATAACTAATTCTCACTTTTTAAGGGTATGAATGTTGGCATCTATCGAAAGGGATAGGTGGCACACATTAAAGAAGATCCAGCAGCGGTCTCGGAGAGGCTTGAAATTGGATCCCATTCCATCATCACTCAACTCGTTTTACCTAAAGGTGTTGTGCAATGAAATATTGATCAAATCACCCAGAGGCTGTTCGCTATATGGGGATTCAAAAATTAGAAGTGTGTCTCCTTAGGGAGAGGATACTTACGCTTACTCTCCCCCTCTAAAGACCTCAAAATTCAAGTTTGGGGCCATGGATCTCTCTCTTTCAAGCCAGGGGAACTGCACATCCATGAATGGGATTACAAATTCAACCCACTAGAAATTCGTAACTGATAAAGCGCTGTCGTGGGCACCCTCAAATGATTAATGTGATTTTGGGGTACTTCGGTGCAGCAGAGTGGCTGACCAAGGTCATCTCTCAAAGGAGGAAGTAGATTTAAAAAAACTTTTTAATGGTATTCTAAAAATAAAATAAAAGAGAATAAAAACACTAATTGAAAGGATGGGGGTTGGTTATAGTTTATGAATCTAGAAGAAGTTTTCTGGAAGAATATTGTATTTTGTTTTGTTTTTAGTTTTGAAATGAAGTTCGATTAAAATGACACAACAAGAAGATGTTTTTTTAGAAATCTATTTTAAAAGGCGTAATCGATCTAACTCTACCTATTCATTCACTTATTAATCATTATCATTTAAATAAATATCCACTTAATTATGATCCCCTAATTTTTTATCCCTCAAACCCTATGAGAGTTAACTTAACCACAAAGATGAAATTACTTAAACCCTAGGCTAGCTTCGGAACACGCAATCGCAGCACCCTGCTTTGATTGTTGTTCTAAGGATAGCTTATGGTCAGTGGTTAATTAGAGCACATATCCATTCTGGAAATGAGGATTAATTGTGTTTAGGGATTATATTTAGACTCTAAAAATTTATCCCGTGTGGTCTTGTATTACCGATTAAGATTATGCTCTCACAATTTGCACAAAATCCCGACCTCACGTGTTTTTGTGTTAATTGTTCAATTTCTTGATTAGTTTTTTGTAATTTAAAAACACAATTAATGGATCATATTATTTGAATTATAGTAGCTCATTGATTCAAAATAATTAAATGAAGAGGGTAGAATATAGATCTATTACTAAAAGACTACTCTTCCATGGGTGGCGTAATCATCGTAGAAGCGTTTTGCATGTGCAAAGGTTTATAATGGGTATAACCCAATAACGCTTCTACACAAGAATTCCAGACCAAAGAGGAAGATTAAGAGAATAAGAAATTTAAACAAAACAGAAGAAAAGAGAAGAAATAAAATAAGAACAAAGAAGTTTATTACACAAACAAAATCATTACAACATGAAGGAGAAGAAGAAGGCTTCGTCGAAGGGATCCTTGCTTCAAGAGCTACCCTTATTGAAATGATTGGATAATTGGAGTGGATCCACTTATCCTCTTCCCTCAACTTACCAAATCACATCCCAACCCCACCAAATGAGAAAAACACCAATTTATAGAGTGGTGGAGAGGCTAGGTTCAAAGTGGTTTCAAGTGTGAATGGGGAATCTCAGCCAAATATTTTATGCCAACTTTCACCGCCCATTTGACCACCAAAAAGCGTGAATTGGCCGGCCTTCCAGAAGGATCAAATGTGCAAATATGGGTCCTCTATCTCCTCTCGAAATTTGGGCTTACCCCAGGCCTATATGAAGGAGGTATGGCCGAAATACAGAAGCTTTTTCATTCTGGAGAGTCCAACCCAACTTTGACTTCATGGCCCATTTTCAACAACCAAATGAACTCTTTAGCTCTAGTGTCCTGAATAAAGGTTGTAGATAATTAAGTTAGAAACACTGTTACAAAACTTAAAATTCAAATAATAAATATAAAAATATTTATCTTTGAAATACTACAGAGAACTATAAAAGGTAAAACTGGAATTTTCATCAAATATTCAAATGAATGATCTAATCCCAAATACTTTCTAATTAAACATATTTAACAAAATGTGAGCAAATTATATCATTTATTATCAATAAAATATTCAATAAAATAGAGTTTTATCAACTCCCCCACACTTACCCTTTTGCACTCCTGAGCAAAACCTCATATCAAGAAAACATCAATATCAAATCAAAACCAATTTTAAAACACATATCCTTGAGATCAAACAATTACACACCAAGAAACAAAAGATATCATGCCTCATAAAAAACCATTATTTCAAGCTCTTCATTTATATCATTCAATATATTTCCACTTTATTTATCCTCCCATGCACAAAACACTTACCCCACTTGAATTTTCTCTCATCACTCAAATATCAATTTTTTTTGCAATGTCTTTCTCATCCAAACTCATACAAGGGTCACCATAGGCTTGATAAATTCCTACATCACTACCCGATGTGAGTCAAGGACATATGTTTATAATGAGGACTTTTCAGGGTTGTTCTATGTCTTTTGGTTGGTAGGATTAAGATGTGAAAAACTCTGAGGCTGAATGAGGAGGGCTTAACTCTTTTTTTTGAAGCAAAATTGCATTAATCTAATTTTCACTTAAATATGGTATTCTACTCAATCCCCATAGTATCAATTAATCTCCATCATCATGAGAAGTCATGAAAATTTTACACCATTCATCATTTCAGAATAAAAATGTCAATCTTCTCAGGCATGATTTTCTTGAAAGCTCCAGATGGGCACAGATTTCAACCTCAATTAGAAGCTCCAGAAAAGGCACAGCTTTCAATATAATGAATTTCTTCAGCAGCAAACACATCTATTAAGAATTTAATTTTCCACCCAATGTATCACAGAATGTGGTGGCACAACACAAGATATATTCCCCCACACTTAAACACAACTAGATTATACAATTTCACTTCAAGAGTTGGTTGGATAGGGAAAATTGGCTTGTAATGTGGCTAACCTAATAGGATGTGCATGGATTCTAAGGGATAAAAGGATTAAATATTCAAGGTATGACATTATAAAAAAGGATTCTTTGAAATAGGGGCTTTAATACCAAACAAATGCCTCAATAATTTAAACATAAGTACCTCAAACCCTCATGTTTTGATAGGAATAAATCAAATTATGGTTAAATCAAGCATGGTTTGGTTCTCTCAAGAAGTGAGGTGAATGTAAAGAATATAAAAATAATGGTTCAGAAGCCTCACAGGAAAGTGATTTCAAATATAAAGACAGTGAGATGTGGCATGGGATTCAAAATTTAGTGTACTTTCCATGAAATTACTAAATATTTGAACTTGAAACAAAGTCATTTTCAACATTCATTTAAGCTCAGTTTCATGGGATAAATTGGTTCACTCATTGATATGCATTTCAAAATTGTGATGAGAATCATTTTAGCTCAAAAATTTCAAAAACACAAAGAAAATTGAAAAAATAAACACACAAAATTTGAAAAAGCACACAATATTTTTTTTGTTTTTTAAACAGGAAAATAATTGAAATTACTAAACTAAAAGGTTACCTCCCCCACACTTAAAATATTGCATTGTCATCAATGTGAACCCATGAGATGATATATGCACATGAAATATAGAATTTTTAAATAGGACAAATAATATAAAAGTGAAAGGGTTAGGAACAGCCTGATGTGCTCAAGTGATGATGGGGTCATGCAGTGTGATAAAATCCACTGCATCAGTAGAATGTCCCTCAATGTATCTCTTCAAATGTTTCCCATTGACTGTAAATCTCCTTCCACTATCCTCTTGTGTGATCTCCACTGCACCATAAGGAAAAACATTAGATACAATATAAGGACCTAACCATCTAGAACGCAACTTACCAGACATCAGCTTCAGTCGTGAACTATAGAGAAGGACTTTCTCTCCAACATGAAACTCCCTTTGTTGGATCATTTTGTCATGAGCTGATTTTGATCTTTCCTTGTAGAGCCTTATGTTCTCATATGATGACAGTCGAATCTCCTCAAGCTCTTGAATTTGCAACTTCCTTTGAATTCCAGCTTGGTCCAAATCCATGTTGCATTTCTTTATAGCCCAATATGCCCGATGCTCGACTTCCAATGGGAGATGGCATGCTTTCCCAAAAACAATCCGAAATAGGGACATACCAATGGGGGTCTTGTATGCTATCCTATAAGCCCACAATGCATCATCCAAGCGCTTGCTCCAATCTTTCCTATTTGGCTGCACAGTTTTCTCTAAGATTTGTTTCAACTCACGATTTGAAACCTTAGCCTGGCCATTTGTTTGGGGGTGGTATGGTGTTGATGTTTTGTGTGTCACCCCATACTTTCGAAGGAGGGAATCAAAATTACTATTGCAAAAGTGTGTCCCTTGGTCACTGATGATAGCCTTTGGTACTCCAAACCTGCAGAAAATTTGAGCCTTGACAAAATCCACTACAATATGAGAATCGTCAGTCCTGGTGGCCTTGGCCTCCACCCATTTACTCACATAATCAACAACAACCAAAATATAAAAAAATCCAAATGAACTAGGAAAAGGACCCATAAAATCAATGCCCCATACATCAAAAATATCACAGAATAATATGGGTTGTTGGGGCATCTCATGTCTCTTAGAAATGTTCCCAGTGTGTTGGAAACAAGAGCATGACTTACAAAGTACATGGACATCATGGAATAATCTAGGCCAATATAATCCAGAGTCCAAAACCTTCCTAGATATCCGTTGGGGTCCAAAGTGTCCACCACAAGCAAGTGTATGACATAAATGCAAAACAGACTCAAACTCATGACTGGGAACACACCTTCTAATGACTTGGTCACTACACAAGTGCCAGAGGTAAGGATCATCCCACACATAATACCTAGACTCAGTTTTTAATTTTTGGACTTGATGCTTCGTCAAATTTTATGGGATTTCAGAGGAAACAATGTAATTAACTAAATCAGCATACCAACGATGCGTACCTGAGATGGTACAGAGATGCTCATCGGGGAAAGTGTCCTGAAGTGGTACCTGGTCCAAGGTGTCATCCTCTAGTGTGTGAGTAAGCCTAATCATGTGGTCTGCCACCAAATTCTCTGATCCCTTCTTGTCCTTTATCTCAATATCAAATTCCTGAAGAAGGAACATCCAATGGATAAGTCGTGGATTTGCATCTGGCTTCTTTAGGAGGTACCTCAAAGCTACATGGTCAGAAAAAACAACTACTTTAGAGCCCAATAAATATGAACAGAATTTATCTAAAGAAAATATGACAGCAAGAAACTCCTTTTCTATGGTTGTGTAATTTGATTGGGCTGAATCCAGTGTCCTCGATGCATAGGCGATCACATGTGAACGTCCCTCCACCCTCTGAGATAAGACCGCTCCAACTGCAAAGTTAGAGGCGTCACACATAAGATCAAAAGGAATCTCCAACTGTGGGGGCTGTATTATAGGTGGAGTGGTCAGACACTTCTTTAGCTCATCAAAGGAAGTCCTACAAGAATCGTCAAACACAAAATCAGAATCTTTTTGAAGTAATCGTGACATAGGAAGAGCGATCTTACTAAAATCTTTGATGAAGCACCGATAAAATCCTACATTCCCTAGGAAAGATCTAACATCACACACACATTAAGGATATGGTAAAGATGAAATAATTTCTAACTTAGATCTATCAACCTCTATCCCATGTTTTGACACTACATGCCCTAAGACAATGCCATACTCTACCATAAAATGACACTTTTCAAAGTTCAGGACCAGATTCTTCTCAATACAACGATTCAACACCTTTCCCAAACTACTTAGACATTCATAAAATGAAGACCCATACACTGTAAAATCATCCATAAATACCTCCATGCAAGTCTCAATAAAATCAGAAAAAATACTCACCATGCATCTCTGGAAGGTACCTGGGGCATTACAAAGTCCAAATGGCATCCTTCTATAAGCAAAGGTACCGAATGGGCAGGTGAATGTCGTCTTATCCTGGTTCTCTGATGCAATGGGAACCTGAAAATAGCCAGAGAAACCATCCAAGAAGCAATAATGCATCCTACCTACAAGTCTCTCAAGCATCTGGTCAATGAATGGAAGTGGGAAATTGTCCTTACGAGTTCATTGGTTTAGTTTACTATAATCAATACACACTCGCCAACTATTTTGAACTCTCACAGGAACTAACTCATCATTTTCATTTTTTAAAACAGTGAAACCAGTTTTTTTAGGCACAACCTGAATTGGACTTACCCACTGAGAATCTGAAATAGGATAGATTATAGGTGCCTCGAGCAATTTTGCAACTTCTTTTTTAACAACCTTCAAAAGTGTTGGATTGAGTCTCCTTTGTGGTTGCCTCACCAGTTTAGCCCCATCCTCCAAGAGAATCCTATGCATGCAAATTGAGGGGCTAATACCTGATATGTCTGCCAATGTCCAACCAATTTCCCTAATGTTATCTCTCAATAGATTCAAAATTTTTTCTTCATGTTCAAAAGAGAGATTGTTAGAAATGATAACAGGTAATATATCACCACTCAGCAAGTATGTATATTTTAGATTTGGGGGCAAAGGCTTGAGTTCCAATTTAGGGGGGTGATGTATGGATGGAGAAATCGATGCAACAGACATATCTGCACAATGAACATCGGTATTAGAATAAAAATCATCACAATCATAGAATAAAGCACCAAATCCATCAGTATAATCAATAGCCATGTCATAATCAGAGTTCACATGATCAAAATCAGAATATGATTCCATTTCAAAATCAAATCTTAGAGAGTCTTGTTCCTTAAAAACGGGTGTAGAAGTACTCTTAGACATCAAACTAGAACCAATACTTATAGTCTCCCTAAGCATAGGACAATCCAATTCCATGGTGTTTTTACTTGGTGGTTCAAAATTGGAGATAACAAAAGTAGAATGGTCTTCTAAGGGGTACTTCATGGAATACATAACATTAAATATCACAACTTCATCTCCAAATTCCATGGAAAGTGTACCCTCATTGACATTTATGATAGTTTTTGCAGTTTTGAGGAAGGGCCTACCTAAGATAATGGGGCCATGAGAACTTACCTGATCATCCTCCATGTTAAGCACATAGAAGTCTTCTGGAAAGATCATGTCTCTTACCTGGACAAGTACATCCTCAAGGACTCCCATTGGATATGCCGTAGCTCTATTCTCCAATTGCACCACTACTCTTGTTGGCTTCAACTCACCAACCTGCAAGGAAGAGAATACAGAGTGAGGCATCACATTTATTGAAGCTCCTAAATCACAAATAGCATTAGAGAAGTGAAACTCCCCTATGGTACATGGGATGGTGAATGTCCCGGGATCCTTTCACTTTGTTGGCATTGCTAGAGTTGGTGTAATGAGTGCTGAGACATTCCTTCCAAGGTTGATCCTCTCATTTCCCTTGAGCCATATTCGATTGGTAAAAAGTTCTTTTAAGAATTTTGAATACCTTGGAATTATCTTAATGGCTTCAAGTAGAGGAATGTTGATCTCCACACGCTTGAATGTGTCCAAAACCTCCTTTTTCATTGCTTCATTAGCCATCTTCTTGGTTTGAACAACCCTATTTGGAAAAGTAAGGGGTTTAAGAGGAACATCATCAATCTTTTTCTTACCTTTATCTTTCTCCTTGGATTTCTCATCAGTTGGTATGGAATGTGACTTCTATGGAGTTGAGGTGAATCCCAGTGGAATGGTAGGTCAAGATGTATCGTTCATTTGCTTCCCACTTCTCAATGTTATGGCACTAACATTCCCCTTTGGATTTGGAGTGGATTGGGAAGGTAGATTTCCAGAATTCTTATTCACAAGTTCATAGAGGGCGGTGGCAATCTGGCTCATTTGAGTCTTCAACTCTCTCAGCTCCGAACCTTGACTCTTCAGCACATTCTGTTGATTAAGAACAATTTGTTTCAAAAGATCATCAGTGTTAGAGTCTACCTTGTGTTGGAGATTACCTTGTTGCTGACTCGTTGATGTTTGAGCTTCGAATCTCCTTTGGGGTTGTTGGAAACCCTGTTGGTAAGGTGGAGGCTACTGGAAGTTTGGTTGAAAAGGGGGCCTTTGTTGTTGTCTAGAGCCATACCTCATGTCCGACTGATCTTTCCACCCTTGGTTGTATGCTGGATCAAATTTCTTTTGGGGATATGGTTGTTGTTGTTGTTGTTGCTGATATGGTCTCCCAGGGAACACTGCTGCACAATCTTCTGTTTCTTGGAGTTGTGGGCAACAGTCAGTTGGGTGGCTTGTCTCAGTGCAAATACCACAAGGCCTTGAAGGAGGGGTAGAGATTTCTTTTGTGCCAAAGAAATTTGCCTCACCATAGTTGTCAATTATTCTAACTTGGTATCAATCAAATGACTCTCAAGAGAAGAAGGACTTACCTGATATACTCCCCTAATATGTGGTGTACCTCGATCACCAATTTGTTGGGAGTTTTGGGCCATGTTGTAGATCAATGCACGTGAGACTGCTGGTGTCTTGTCCACCAATGCTCCTCCAGCTACAACATCTACCATGCTTCTCTCCATAGGTGTGAGTCCTTCATAGAAGTACTGGATGAGTAATTGCTCACTGATTTGGTGATGTGGGAAGCTTGCACACAACTTCTTGAATCTCTCCCAATACTCATACATTGACTCCCCTTGTGATTTCTTGATCCCTGAGATCTTCTTACGAATGGAAGTAGTCCTTGATGCTAGAAAAAATCTCTGTAAGAGAAGACATTTCAAATCGTTCCAACAAGTTACATCTTCGGGTTGTAAATAATACATCCAATCTTTCACAGCTCCATCAAGTGAGAATGGGAATGCTCTTAATTTGATTTGGTGTTCAGATACATTTCTTGGTTTCAAGGTTGAGAAAACCACATTAAATTATTTCAAATGTTTATTGAGATCCTCACCAGAGAGGCCATGAAACTTTGGAAGTAAGTGAATTAACCCAGATTTCAGTTCAAAGTCCGATTCGAGATTTGGGTATGCAATACAATTTGGTTGATAGTTAATATCAGGTGCATCCAATTCTCGAATGGTTCTATTAAGTTCATTTCCATTATTTTCAGCCATTGGTTATTCTTTTATGTTTGAATTTGAATAACTTACAATTCCAATGTTTCTAGAAGATAGGAATTCACCAACTGGTTGAATATTGAAACTTCCTGTAGACTGAGAGTGTCTGATTCGTGCCCTAAGGATGCGTTCAATCTCAGGGTCAAGATCTAAGAGATCTTCGGGATTAGTTCATTTCATAAATCAAATAAAAATGAAAAGAAAGAAAGTGGACCATAGTAAAATAAAAATTAGAAGTTTGAGTTGATGGTCCAAAAAGAAGTAGAAGGAAATAAAAGAAGAAGGAAAAAAATCAGATTGGGTAAAGACGGAAGAAAGAAGAGAGGAAGATAATTAAAATGTAAAATAAAATAAATACCACTATTTGGTTGAAATAATTACTTTCCTCCCCGGAAATGGTGCCAATTTGATAAAGCGTTGTCGTGGGCGCCCTCAAATAATTAATGCGATTTTGGGGTACTTAGGTGCAGCAGAGTGGCTGACCAAGGTCGTCTCTCAAAGGAGGAAGTAGATTTAAAACAACTTTTTAAAGGTATTCTAAAAATAAAATAAAAGAGAATAAAAAAACTACATGAAAGGATGAGGGTTGGTTATAGTTTATGAATCTAGAATAAGTTTGCTGGAAGAAGATTGTATTTTGTTTTGTTTTTAGTTTTGAAATGAAGTTCGATTAAAATGACACAACAAGAAGATGTTTTTTTTAGAAATCTATTTTAAAAGGCATAATCGATCTAACTCTACCACTTAATTCACTTATTAATAATTATCATTTAAATAAATATACACTTAATTATGATCCCCTAATTTGTTATCCCTCAAACCCTATGAGAGTTAACTTAACCACAAAGATGAAATTACTTAAACCCTAGGCTAGCTTCGAAACACGCAATCACAACACCCTGCTTTGATTGTTGTTCTAAGGATAGATTATGGTCAGTGGTTAATTAGAGCACATATCCATTCTGGAAATGAGGATGAATTATGTTTAGAGATTATATTTGAACTCTACAAATTTATCCCGTGTGGTCTTGTATTACCGATTAAGATTACGCTCTCACAATTTACACAAAATCCCGACATCGTGTGTTTTTGTGTTAATTGTTCAATTACTTGCTTAGTTTATTTTAATTTAAAAACACAATTCACGGATAATATTATGTGAATTACATTATCTCATTGATTCAAAATAATTAAATGAAGAGGCTAGAAGATAGATCGATTACTAAAAGACTACTCTTCCATTGGTGGCGTAATCATCGTAGAAGCGTTTTGCATGTGCAAAGGTTTATAATGGGTATAACCCAATAACGCTTATACTCAAGAATTCCATCCCAAAGAGAAAGATTAATAGAAGAAGAAATTTAAACAAAAAATAAGAAAAGAGAATAAATAAAAGAAGAACAAATAAGTTTATTACACAAAACAAATCATTACAACATGAAGGAGAAGAAGAAGGATTCGTCGAAGGGATCCTTGCTTCAAGAGCTACCCTTATTGAAATGGTTGGAGAATTGGAGTGGATCCACTTCTCCTCTTCCCTAAACTTCCCGAATCACGTCCCAACCCCACCAAATGAGAAAAACACCAATTTATAGAGTGTTGGGGAGGCTAGGTACAAAGTGGTTTCAAGTGTGAATGGGGAATCTCGGCCAAATATTTTATGCCCACTTTCACCACCCATTTGACCACTAAAACGCGTGAATTGGCCGGCCTTCCAGAGGGATAAAATATGAGGATATGGGTCCTCTATCTCCTCTCCAAATTTGGGCTTAATCTAGGACTATATGAAGGATTTATGGTCGCAATACAGAAGCTTATTCATTCTAGAGAGTCCAGCCGAACTTTGACTTCATGGCCCAGTTTCAACAACCAAATGCACTCTTTATCTCTAGTGTCCTGAATAAAGGTTGTAGACAATTAAGTTATTAACACTGTTACAAAATTTAAAATTCAAATAATAAATATACAAATATTTATATTCGAAATACTACAGTGAACTATAAAGGGTAAAACTAGAATTTTCATCAAATATTCAAATGAATGATCTAATCCCAAATACTTTATAATTAAACATATTTAACACAATGTGAGGAAATTATATCATTTATTATCAATAAAATATTCAATAAAATAGTGTTTTATCAGTAACTCAACAATTCAAGCTTGGGTGAAGGTATTTCGTCTTAACTGGATTCTTTGGCACCCTCGTATACTTTATGATATTGCATTGGCAATTGGAGTCCCAATCAAGATGGATAGGGAGACAGAAATTGATTGATATGGTCATTTTTCTATAATATTAGTAGAAGTATACCTTTCCTCCACACTGATTGATAAATTCTTCCTTTCTACTGATGAAGAAGAACTTGAATTAAGGATTGAATTCAAGAACTTACCTCGGTTCTGCCCAGACTGTAGGATCATTGGGCATGAAAAAAATAATTGTAAGAAGTTTTTGACATGAAATTTATGCTCCCTACTTGGACAAGATCATACCACATGTCTTAAGAAATAGAAATCTGATTATGGTGTAAAGGATACTAACCACCAAATCATGCTTATTTTAATTGGACAACCTTCTACTGTTGCACCCCCTAAAGGTCCTATGATGGACATCAGGTCCTCCCAGAAGGGATCTGCTGACCAAAGACACTCTTTGGCTGGGTCATATGCCCCCCTCTGGCCATGATGTTTCATGGGATGACATAGTGGAAAGAGGCCTGGTTGAATTCCCACCACTGTCTGTTAGCCTTAATTACTCAATGTCTTGTGACATTGAGGGGTCTCCATATGGGACACATAAATTCTCTTCTTAGAAGACTGTTTCCCTAGACTGTTTGCAGTTATCCTCTGAAAAATTGAAAGCTGGAAACAACCTTCCCCCTACATTTGTAGAAGCACACTCAATTCTTGAGAGGTCTACCTAGGTGACACATGAAATCTCTTCTCCAAAAACTATTTCCTCTGATTATGTTATGGTTGTTACTGAAAAATTGAAAGCTGACAACACCAATCCCCCTGATTGTTGGAAGATTAGCCCCTTCCTTCTGTTCAGGATGTTATGAAGGCCTCGATGCATACACTTTATAGTGGGTCAAGGAGGTTTCTTCGGCCTTTTTGGCCCCCACTTCTTTCACTTCACATGACACTGACTATATTTGTCTTGAACAAGATTCTCCTGCCTCTCATGTAGGGAAATATAAAAACAAAGAGCTACAGACAAAGAAGGACAATCCTCCAGTGAAGTAGACTAGTGGTTTGCAGGCAAAACAGGACACTACAAGGGAGGAGGACCAACATCCTATAGCAGATGATGAGAACTCTTGGCAGAAAACAAAGCATGGAAGGCATACTAAAGATTGTGGGAAGGGGTATGAGATATCTGAACCAACAACAAGGAAGGAAACATAGTCTGAAGTCTCAGACTCAGATACAGATATTGAGATCCTCTTATGTCAAGCGAGAGATTTGGAATCACTTAACAGAAGAGGAAGTTGATGTGGATGCAAGTGTAGTCAAGGAATGGACTGGGGTGCCTTGCAGGACAAAGAATGTAAGATTGTTGACAAGATCAGAAAAAATCTTGGACGATGGAAGCTTTCTTTTTCTGTCTTTTCATCTGTTACTTTCCTTGTTTCATTTTTTTTTGTTCTAATTAAAGGGTACTTGATCCATCACATTAAAAAAAATATAATTGTATAATATATTTATATAGTATATTTTCATAATATATTAGTATAATATATTTGTATAATATAATTTGTATAGTATAAAATATATTTGAATTTTTATTTGTATAATATATATTTCCATAATAAATTTGTATAATATATATATATATATTTATTTATTTCTAAAATATACATATCAGTGTGTCTATATATAAAAATCTTATCTTTTACACCTCTATCTAAAACCATGGAACCCTGAGTAATTTTCCACTTTTCATTTGTGAATCATGAGGAAAATCCTACTTCATCCAACTGACCAACAAAAATTATGTTTATTAATAAACTTAGTATGTGTTTAACTCTTTCTAAGTTCAAGTAACATTCATATGAAATATCATCTTTAATAATACCCTTCCCCATAATCTGAAGATATTTATCATTGACTAAATGGACATTGATGAAAAATGAGATACAAAATAATACATGCGTCCCTTCTTGGTTATAGAGTGCAATGAAGTCTTATAATTAAATATCTATTATTCTTATGTAATTTATAAACTCAACAATAAACAGTTACTTTTTTTAATGGCATTGGGGTGGGCCAGTTTCATAGAATCAACAAAAGGTGAGGGTGGGGGAGTGCAATGAATGATATCCCTCTCTCCTTTCAACCAAACATCCCTAATAAAAATTGTTGACTATAGGGTATGTCGACGGTAAATGAAGGATAATGAAAAAAAAAACAAAAATAGATCTCTCCAAACAATCAATCAATGAGTGAGGAGGATTAGGAGAAAATAAGATACCTTGGATTGAAGCTTTGAATCGTCCGAGTGAAAGTAGAGATATCAAAAACCTATAAAATGTTCGAGCCTTGGATTTGTTCGCACCATGAATCATATGAGCCTTGAAATTGTTTGAGCCTTGATCCAAGCCTTTATTCAAGCTTCGATTCACTAAGGAGGAGCTCTGGCAGAGGGTGTCTTCCATCGAAAGCTTTGGATATCATGATGAGTTCACGACTGGTTAGGGTTGATTTAAATAGACCGAGACACTTTTATCAGCACTTCTAAAAAAAGTGCTGATAAAGATTAATTTATCAGCACTAAAGTTTTAACGCTAATAAAGATGGATTTTATCAGCACTAAAAAAGCGCTGATAAAGATTCCTTTTATCAGTGCTAATTAATCTAGCGCTGATAAAGGGTTTATAATTATAATTATAAATAAAAAACTTTCTAAGTATATTTATATAATTATATATATTTAATATATATCTAAATATATAAATATAGTAAATATATTATTTATTTAAAAATACTTATTATAACTTTATAATTATTTAAATATGTAATTATATATTTATAATTATATATTTTTTTAAAAACAAATATTTATATCATCATATATATTTATATAATTATATATATATACATGTATTTAATTAATATAAATATAGTAAATATATTCCTAATTTAAATAAATTTATTATATTTTTTTAAATATATATAAATAATTATTTATAATTATATAAATATTTTTTTAAAAAATAATATTTAGTTATTTATAATTATAAAAATATAAATGTATAAAAATAGTAAACATACATTTAAAAATATATTTTTTTATATTTTTTTTACAAATATATTTATAACATTATTAATGAGTATTTAATCTCAAGTGCATGCATGTTAAAAATGAGTGAAATCAAATAATTAAAAATGAGTACACTTTAATATTATTGAAAAATTAGATAAGTTTGATTAATTAAATATAAATTATTAAAAAAATGAATATATAATGAATTAAAGATGAATACATATTGAAAATATTAAAACATAGTATATATATTTATAATAAATAATCAAAATTGATTAAATTCCCCAAAAAATACTTGTGTGTGAACGTTGTATATAAAAATTCATTAATTACGTATATTTGAAATCAAAATAATTCGTTAGGTCTAAGTTAAATTGAAAAAAAAACGACATTCAATTATGTAAATTACTCAATGCAACTAGTTAGTATTTTTAATTCAAATCAATTTTTAATTATAAAATATTATTCACTAAATATATTAGTATTTATTATAAATCATAAATATTTGGAATTATATAAATCATATTTATATACATTCATGTATATATATATCTATATATATCTATATTTTTAATTTATACTATTAATTAACATTATCAATAATTATTAAATTAATAAAATGTTTAATATTTTCTCAATTTACTTATTTTTAATTTTTATTTGTTTAATTTTTATTTTACATATATCTATATATTTAATTCATACTATTTATTAGTATTTATAATTTATATATAGTATAATCAATTTATTTATTTTTATCAATAATTATTTAATTAATTTTTTTAATAAACTGTTTTTTATTTTTTATTTGATTAATTATTTCATTTTATTCAGACTTTTATCAATGGTAAAAAATCACTGATAAAGGATCCCTTTATGGGTGCTAAAAATAAAGCTCTGATAAAGGGTACACTTTATCAACGCTAAAAATAAAGCACTGATAATGGGTACCCTTTATCATTGCTAAAAATAAAGCATTGATAAATGGAACCCTTTATCAGCGCTAAAAATAAATCACTGATAAAGGGAACCCTTTATCAGTTCTAAAAAAAGGCATTGATAAAATGTACACTTTATTAATGCTTTTTTCTAGTGCTGATAAAGGCCAGTGCTATTAAAGGACTATTTTTTAGTAGTGGATGAGATAAAAGTGGAAATTTATTGAAGCACAAGAAAATGATGAAATTAATATTATGAAATAGAAATAAAACAAGCAAGTATATTTTCTCATGTTCTATATATTAATAATAAAAAAATCCATCAACTATAGGAAAATAATCTTGAAATATACTGTTATCCCTTTACAATTATTTTTGATGAATTGATGGTACTCTTTATCCCCTACGGATTTATGATATTTTGATCATCAACTTTCGCCTAATCATGTTCACTATCCCTCTCTATTACTCCTTTGATGCTATGTTTTTTCTTTAAGTACATATTTTCATTTCTCACAAATGATATCGTTATTTGGGAACCCAATAATGTGTTATTCCAAGTGACCTTAATATTTATCTTATCCTATATTCAAAATGATGTTTTATTATCCCTTTTTATAATATTTTTTTGAATAAAGGTATTTTTAAATATTGAAAACTTTTTTTCCTTTCATAAATGTATGTTTTATATTCCACTCCCTTAAATTATTTTTTTAAAAAATGTTTTAAACTATCTTATCAGAAATGAGATAAAATTTAAAGAAATTAATTTTTTTATTAGTTATGGAATATAACACCCTAATAATTTAAAATTTATTTTCTTTAAGTAATATATTCATTAGCGTGCGATATATGAAACTCCGAGCTTTAATCGATTTGAAATTTATTATAAAAAAATATTATTTAAATGTGATCAGTATAACATAGCCATTAAATTGGAGGGATGAATAAAAATAACCACATTATAAAATATATGTATAATGGTTTTATATAATTAAAATTTATTGATTAATTCATAATAAATAAATTACTCAATTTTAAGTAAAGATATTTTATGCTTCAAAAATATATTTTCATCAAAAATGTTTTTTACTTCATTTTGTGCATGGATATTATAATTAATTTATAAGTTTTTTTAGAAATTTTATTTTAGGAAATTAATATCATTATTTAAATCATAATTTCAACATTATCTTTGAGTGAATATTTAATAATTTTATGAAAAATTTGATTTTTTATTAAATAGTAGAAAATACCAATTTTTAAGAAAATTGTGTTTTTTCAAGTATTTAAAAAGTATCATTTTTTATTGGATTAATTTTAAAATAAATATATTTCCTTTTAATTATAAATAATTAAATTCGTTTCATCTATTTAAACATTATATTTATTTTTTTTGAAAACAGTTTTATACTTAAAAAGATATTTTTTTTGGAAAACTTTTTCCATCGAGTTTTTCTGGGTTTTTAAATTAATTTAAAAAATTTATAGAAATTGAAATTGATAAAATGGAATCCATATTTTTAATTATAATTTTTAATTTTTTTAATGAAGGAAATTTCATTTTTGGTCACTATGAATAGTAACTTTGGTAAAATATTCTGTTACCACGGTAAGAGTTAAAACAGGTTAAAAGGGTTAAAACTTAAAAAATAAGGGTTAAAATGTTCTAAAAAATCATGTAAATAATAATTAATGGTCATATTTTGATCCTATATCATATCCTATTTGAATATTAGTCATTTTGGATCCATTTGGATTGTGTAATATCTTAATATAGTTTAATCTTTTTAAAACTTCCAAGTGTGCCCTCTCCCTCACTTATAAAAGGATACCACCTATCCACAGTTCAAGATCCTCTTATGTCATCCACTAATTACCCAAATAATTTCCTAACACACCTTTCCATTTCCTAGAGTTCCCTTTTTTATCATAATTCCATCCTAAGAAGGATTTAGGTATAAACCTAAGGAGGTTGTCCGAAGAAGAAGTACGGTTTTTAACCGAGTGTTTTCGTCACATTTCTTCTTTGAGATCCTTAAAACCTCTTATAAACATTGTGATATAATAAAATAATTATATCCCATATAAATAAATTTTATTATTTTTATGTTATAATCATTTTTATCTACTTATTCATCTAATTGAAAATTAAAACATCTTTCTTCCGTACGTGTAGACTACTGCCTTACAAAGACAATGTATTACATTTTTCATCAAAAAATATAATTTTGGTCATAATAATGGATCCAAAAGAAATAATATGATATATATGATATAATTTTAATTATTTAATGATATATAAATATTCTAATTCATTATTCACCATTTAATAAGAAATGAAAACATCACTCGTGCTTACGTGCATACTACCACCTCACTAACTGATGTATTTTATTTTTCACCACCACCTCACTTGGATTGTATATTTATCCATATTTAAAGAAATAATAGTTTATTTATGATATAATTATAATTATTTAAATATAAAATAATACTTACCTTCTTTCCCTCATGTTCATTGAAAAATGGAAACATTACCCATGCGTACGTACATACTACCATCTCCATATTGTAACATAATTCATTTTTCATAAACACCATATATAGTAGGTTATAAAAGTATAATTAATGTAAAAAATGATAATTATAGAATGATTGAGATTATTTAAAAGATATAATCATGATTCATTTGGCTATAGTCAACCTACCAAATTCATTTTGGACTTATGAACTAAACTTCCTCAAAACATCCAAAGTAAACTTAATCAATTAAGTGATTAAGCATGAAATGATAATAAGTGAAATAAAAGTAATAATAAAAAGATATTGAAGTTGAAAAAATTATTAATAAAATAAATTATTAACATAAATTTATTACTTAGGAAGATAAATAACGTACATAACAAGTCAGATTGGAGGTAAGTGCTTTCTAGTCTCAATTCCCATTCTTTGAGGCTTAAGATATTTTCACAACATGTATACTTTTTTGTAATGTAAAATTATTACTTAGGGATGTATTTTTTTATTATTATATAAAAATTAATGTTTTTACTAATTCATTCAAAGTTTCTTCCTTCAATGTTTCATTGGTTCAAATTTTGTCTAGTCCTAAGGGATATTCTATCTTAAAACCTTATTTTAAAATGTTTTAAATATTTATTAATAATATTTTTCATCCATGTCCATATTATTTTATGGATGTGTAAATATTAAAATAAATAAATAAAAAAGGTCATTTTACCTATCCATTGATTTTTATAGAGGTATTCAAAATGAATCTTTTTTTATATTTCAAACGTAATGTTTGACTTTCATTATAAGGTATATAAGGAATATTTTTTTAACAAATGAGATGTCAAAGAAACTTCCCCTAATCATAAAAAATATTTTATATTCGTACTACTTTACAATATTACATTTTTTATTCAAATAAAAACCCTTCTTACCTTTGTGATGGTTATTTTAGTTTTGAAAATGGTATTTTAAAGGAAAGAGATATATTAATATCAAAAAATGTTTTGCTTATGGGTTCAAAAGTATATTATTACGAGTTTGATGATGGAAATATAATATTTTATGTGTTTAATGTATGTTATGAACCTTTTAAATTGTTTTTTATGATGTTTGATCCCAATATAGATATCTAATTCATTTGGTAATGATTATTATATCCAAAGAATTATGTTGGAATTAACTAAATAGGTTATTACACTAGTAAGGGTTCTATGAAGATGATATACCAAGGCACCCAAATGACTTTTATATTCTTGAAATTGGATTTTCATGGAAATATTTTGATTTAATAAGACAATATAATTATATTTTCTAAGTGAATGATTAATCCCTTTAAGGGTAAAAGGTATGTTTTTAAGAAAATGTTTTTTCATGGGTTCTCATGTTTTCTAAGAAATACTCATGATTATGATTTTTCCTTTATGTTTTCTCATAATGTGTTTTATGAAAAATTGGGTAGTAAAGTTGATTTCATGTGAAAGTAATTAATATTTGAGCTTAATGTTTATTACGTAAAAGAAAAACTCTCTTACATTATCTCATGGATTTGAAATGTATTAGCGAATTTTTTTTTCTTCTTTGTATATTCCCCTTACTGATATTTCTTGTTCTCATATCATATTTTCAAAATTTTTCATAGGGTTTAAGGATGAGTTGGAATAATGATGAAGTCAAGTTTAAAATTATAGATATTTTTCCTAAAAAACATGTTTCATATTAAAATTATTTTACTCTGAAAAAATGAACTATGAGAGGAAATGTCAACTTTATATTTCATGGGTTTGTTATGTAAGAGTTATGTAATAACTATCTAAAACTATAAACCTATAAATCTATTTGGGGATCCAAGAAAATGAATTCTAGTTTTAAAATTGAATTACAGGTTGAATAAGTATTGATTTATTATACTTGAGAGGGAATATATCCCTTTAAAGGAGTTTTTTGTGGGGAATATAACCCTGTGAGAAAGAGAAGATATAGCCATTGGGGATTATGCCTAAAGAAGAGGATCATGAAGAAAGAATTGAAATTGTGATAACGGAATGATTGAATAACACCTATAATCTCATGTGATTCATGATCAATGTGAGAAATAAGAGATAATGGAGGACCAAGTGCATTTTATGAGAGTACAAAACTAGGTCTGGATGAGGATTACACATAGAGGATGCCCCAAGATTTATCTCTCTACTAAGATAATTTAGGATTCATTGAATAAATCATCAATGAGAACCATATTGGGGATTATGTATGAGGTGTAACCCCGTCCTTCCATCTTCCTACCTATTTCTAAACTCATGAAAGGTATGACGAAAAAATCCTATAGAAGGGTTTGGGGCTTACTCTAGGGGGGATGACTTAATTGGGCTGATCAGATGGTTCAGTAAAAAACATAAAAACGACCTATCTCAAGGATTACAATTGAAATGTATGGAATTATAAGTGTGGGAGGAGGAAAAAAATCCGAGATAAGCCTTGGTTTTAGGATAATAGATCAGTTGAGACCCAGACCATGGGAGGTGATTGCATAAGGGACGATGTGATATGGGACCGCGCAAGACAATTGCATAAGGTGGTCCAAGAAAGGTGATATGTGAAAGATGTTTATGTAAGGTGGGCCAAAAATGAATATCATGCAAGGAAATTATATGGTTGTGTGAGATATCCACTTTCCGAGCACAAAACGATGAAAATATCATGAAACCACGATGTAGTCACATGAAAAATATACCACAAACTGATATTTTAGGGTTTGATTATATATATGTCTTATAATATAATTTTTATTATTTAGAGTTATATTTAGACTTTGGACTGACCCATTTTTTAAAGTTTCAAAATGTGGATGACAATCCCACAATTGACCTTTTTTCATTTCTCCTTGATCTCTTCCTACTCTACCTTCTTTCTCCTTTTCAATCCTCCACCCCCCAAAATAGAAACTAGGGTATTTATAAGAATCCTAGGTGATGATTCATGAGAAATATTTTCCATGTGGATGGATGAGAATTCCGCGAGAGAGGGATTCATCACATGGTCCAAGATCATGTGACCAGATAAGCCTTTATTCAATGATCCACATAAGATGAAATGATAAAATGATTCAAGATTATGTGATGCATAAGAATTCCACCTTTGGTTTGAAATAAATAGGGCTATCATGCATGAATTCCACTTTACAAAATTTATTTAATGATGAGATGAAACCTTACTCATATTTTTTGTTTGTTTTAGATCATCCATGATAATGAAGTCATTAACCCCCCCTCCCTCCTTAGAAATTTGATTTTATCAGCATGAATAAGACCCATTTCTTAGGCTTTTGAATCCCATGTGAGGTTCTTATAGTATAATAGAGGTCAAACCCTATAAATACTGTGGTAGAGCCCCTAAAATTCACCTTTGAGACTTGAACATCACCATAATATTTTCATTTCTAATTTAATTTTATAATATTATGCCATATAAGACTTTGTGTGATCAAGAAACATTATAGAATCATGTAATAAGATCAAATAAGACATACCATAAAATAGAAACCATGAAACATTGAATGTAGAAAATAAATCTCATGTGGTTTGGATCATGAAATAGTAGATTGGTTATTTGATCAATGATCATGTAGAATTTTTGAACTGCATGATAATCATGTGGATTGCTTATTATGATTATTCAGCTAACAATACTTCACAAATTATGAATTATTTATTTATGAGTCCTTTTTGAAATGAATTGATTCTTGTATAGATGACTTTGGAGACAGAGGCTCAAGAAAAGTTATCCAAGAAGATGGAAATGGTAAATAATGTGTGCATTGTTCAATGAAATCATATCCAACCATCACAAAATATCTTTGAAAGAATCATGGGGATGAGTCTTCAGGACTACCCATTATCAGATTGGATCCCATTTTATGGGTTCAAGATTTTGGATAATGCTTCTATTCCACCATATTAAAGAGTAAATCATCCACCTTTTTGGATTATCAAGAATCATAAGGTGATACCTACCAATATATCACTATTAAATAGTTTTATCAAGGAATACAAGTGTGTTGAAGGAAATGTAATAGGGAACACCCTGCTAAATCCTGAAAAAGAACTATATGTACCCTATCTTGATAACCATGTATATAGGTCCATTATAAGGAAGTCATCATCTAGTCATAAATTCAATTGGTCACCAAACTAGTACATTCAATCATGAGGTTATTTTGGATTATATTGGGGATATATTTTTTGGGTCCAACATAATTTTAAAGAATTTGAGAAGGAGATAAAGGCAGAAGACTTGAATGAAGCTACCTAGATTTTTCCAAACTTTACCCACCATAATAGGTGTCATCTCTCATACCTCATTAGTAGGTGGATCCAGAATACTTACACATTCTATTTGGTGCACATATAGGTTAGGGAGAGTCTCTAAGATGTGAACATGATTAGTGGAGCTCCAATTCTGGGCGACATATATGAATAATTTGTCCCATAGGCTTCTAAATAGGGTAATGCTGAGAGAATCCCTCCAAGTTCGAAGGATTTATTTAAGCTAGTAGAAGAGATCCTGGGAAATAAATTACATCCAAAGTTTGATTTTCTTTTTTAATCACGGGTAGTCTAATTCATTAAGAAAACTAGATAATAACCATAGGACAATAAAAAGAGAGTTTTTCAAACCTACAAAACTCAAAAAAAATGAAGGTTCCTATGAGCTGACCATAAAAGAAGACCAATTAAATAGTTGGGGATGTGAGGTATCTTCTAGAACTAATCATTTGGTTTTCCTATAATAATTCTCAGTAATGTTCTAAAGTCGGAACATACTCCCAGTTCAAGAGTATAAAACTAGGGTAAGACTCAACACTTTTATTATGGTGGCATAACTAGATAGTGGAAAGAAAACCAAATTGTCTATTTTGGAAATAGAAAAAATATACCACCATCTAGGTCATATTAATATGGTAAGGAATTAATTCTATATCTTTGGACCTTTCTAGGTTTTATGGGGGTGTATGGTGGCTCATATGGGTGGATATGAGTTTATCAACAAACAAGGGATTCTTGGTGCTTGATTCCGGACATATATCCAAATCACTAGTGGGGTTCAACCAAGTTCTTTAAGTGATGGGGAAAATATGAATAAGTTGAATTGACATGGGTTATTTTTATTCACACCTTACAGGATATAGAGTGGTAGAATCACTGATAATACAACCAGTAGTCCTGAATCATGTGGCTATCTAATGTACATCAGAGAAGGTGTCTTAGATACTAGAATAAATGGGTAAGTCATCTCTAAAAGTTATTATCATTGAATATTTGGGAGAAATTTCAGGTGTGATCAAAATAAATTCCCAAATCCTCCTTCAAGTGTATGGGTTAAAAGGAATGATATGATAGTGTGTCTGCTTTGGTTAATTTTAACGAGAGAGGAGAAAAGTATCCAATTGACTTTTCCTCCATCTAATACAGCTATTAGGATCAAGGTAGACTATATTGATAATCATATCCATTCATATCCTAACAGTAAAGTAGCTAAACTGGTGAAAATGATCAATGTTTCCTTGGTATTTTGATGTGTAGAACAAAAAAGGGCCCTAAAAAAATAACCAATACCCCAAAAGAGACTCCTTTCAAGGAAGTATCCATCCTCAGAAATGAAGAGGAAACAAATAAGGTGTTTATAATTATCCCCCTTGACCAATATAGTACCTTTATCATTATATATCCTTATCATGGAGGCCTCTTAAAATTCTTAGAGGCAATGGGATTCTTGGAAGAAGAGTTTTTCCACCAAAGAATCCAAGAAGACACTCCAAGCAGAGGAGAACTTATCCAGTTCAGGTATATAATTTCCCTAGAGCATATATTCTTTTAAGACCAACATGAAGAATTTGGGATGTATCTTATATATATATATATATAGAAAATTAAATCCACTCCTTTAAGGTTAAGATATTATGTATATATTTAGTGATATAGATTTTGATTCCAAGAGTAAAAGCATATGATTTTGAATAAGAGGTAAAAATTCACTTATACTTTGAATCATCCTTCCTTTTTCATAAGTGTAACTCACATACCTTAAAAATATTATAATATGGAAAAGGAAAATAATATTCCATTCCATCTCCATAATAAAACAAAGGGGTAATGCCACTTGGGATGGATTCCCCTTCCCATGAAAGGATCATGGAAAAAGATTCTCTAGGAACCACAGAGCACATACGAGATATAATGGTTGATCTTGAAAGAAAATTTATTTCCTAAAAGCACCAATTTCTCATCCCATATAATTATATTATTGTTAATATAATATTTAGTGGTAATATAATAAGTTTATGGTACACCTTCACTCAAATATGGGAGGTGGGTACTATACCTTTCCCCTCCTTTTCATTTACTTGCCTCCTAATTGTTCCTATGAATTCTCATGAACATATTAGTTTGTGAAAATGTTGACCCAAATTCCACCTCCTTGAGCGAACTAGCCACCCATGTTAGTGTTATTCCTTTATCCTTGGAAAGGATACCCACATAGATAGTGATAGGTATGTTTATAAGGGTATCAGGACCAACCGAGGTCCCGATTGCATCACTCATGTATGAGGGAACCGTTGTGGAAGTGATAGTGGGTGAACCCAAAGGAGGGATATACAAGGAAATTAAAACCATTTCCTAACACGATATAGTACAGAAGGATGCTATTGTGGGATTATCAAGGCAATAGTTCTAACCACCCAAGAGGAACTATTACTAACACTTCCAAAAGTGTCACCTAAGGAAACAAAAAAAGCTGGAGAAGTAGATTTGGCCTTCAATGTGAATGCTTTGTCCCTTTCTCCTACCCATCAAGGGTTAGTGGACCATATCATGTGCGATTAAGACCTGGTTAATTACTTACCCACCAAACTTTATGTGATAAAATAATCTATGAAAAATGGTTATTATTCCTTGAAACTTGTAAATTTATTCACCTTCCCCTTTTGTAATTGTGAATATTCTATCTAAAATACACATGAAAAACTTGATGGTGATAGATTTGATTCTCTTGATTCATTGGTGATTGTCAGGACTATTTCTCTAACAGATGGCGTGATCTCATTAATGATAGAAATGGATATAATTTCTATGGAAACAGTGGCATAGTCTCAAGGCCCAATGCATTAGTCTCTACCAAGGGAGTAGCTGGTTATGATGATCGTGGGAGATAATGATTCCATGAAATTATTTGAGTGAAACTAATTTATTAATATAGAACATGACCAGGAAAAGATTTTTGTTGCTTCCATAATGGATACTCTTGTCCTTACTAAAGATAATGAAGTTGGAAAATTTTACGGGCTTCAACATGATGTTGTTGATGCCCAAAAATCAATCCATCAAATGTAAGCTTATATTGATAGAATTTTTTAGAATTTTTTTCATTACCTAGAGAGACTCAATATTTTGGGGATTCTTATTCCCTTTTTTTATCTATTAATGAATGAAGTTACTTACATTACCTATTTCATTATTGAAATTTTATTACTCATACTATATTAATGACATAATTAATTTTAAATCACCATGAAAATTTAAGCCTCCTAAAATTATAAGAAAGAAAAAATATGATTCCAAATACTTGAACCACAAATAATTCATCCTAATCATGGATTATGAATAAACATAGATATATACACCATCATTAACACACTATAGTTGGTCCATTCAGTAATTGTTGATGAATTGTTTAGCATAACGTTGTAATTTGGGTTAGTGTATTATTGAAAGGGAATGATCTAACTATTTCCTTAGATAATTAACTAGTGAGAATATATAGACTATTGTTGAGACCATATGGTGGGTCCCACGATATTTGTGTCTTTTTTTATTTCCCTAACTTTTTCCCAATCCTCCCATGAGTAAGGCTTTGTGGGAAGGGGCATGGATTTTTCTCAGGCCATCTTTTACGGTTTTTTGAATAAAAAATATCTATGACTTTTTCATATTTTAGATACTCAATGTTTAATCAATCACATGAGGAGAATATCTAGATAGTATAGACTTAAATTTTTTCCAAGGCCTCCTTTGAAGGATTTTGACATGGAAAGTGTAACATCTTTTTCTATTGGAAGTTTAAGGTCATGAAAGTTGGACCATTGCATTGTGCAGTTTATGGTAGATCATCTAGGAATATAAAATGATTTAGAAATAAAATATAACATTAGTTCCTTAAGAACATGTATAGTATATGGTAGTGTAGCATCAATGATATCAAATCTAATTGAATATTTCGATTAGGGGTTGTATAAATCATATCTCAAGGAGTTTGAACCAAGGATGATGATTTATGATATGTACACAAAGGATGACCACTAACCAAATTTAAATGATATGTTCCACAATGATTTTGATAGAGTATATGGATATTAGAGGTGTTTTCGCATAGGAAAATATTATTCTGGTTTATATACCAAAATAGTGGTTCATATTTAGAGTTGTATCATAGAATGTATATATATACAAATAGAAGTGTCCCTTAGACTTGAGTATACTCATTAATGACAGCCATTAAAGTTTTTGAAGACTCAAACACTTGGGAAATAAAGTAGGTTATGGAGAAAATTGTATTCAATAAGGGTTTTGGTACCCTAAAGGTTGCACCACCATGTACTAAACACATTACCATGTCAAAGGGATATGATAGATCATCACTCTAAACTTTTCCTACATTGGTGGGTCTAATGATCATAAATTATATTTTTCTAGATTCATATAATAATCCCTATAATATTTTTTTTATTTTCACAATTTTCACTCCATATTTTTTCCAAGACTTGAAAAAAGGAGGCTTAGTGAGTGAATAATTGACTTATACTCAGACCCCCCATTTATGGTTTTTTGATCAAACGAGTTTTATGTCTCTTTCACCAACAGTTTAAGGTCATGAAATTTATACCAACGAAGTTTAGAGTTTAAGGTCATATAGAATTCAACCATGGATCACCTAATTTATGGCCATGATGCATGAACCTTGATGAGAAAATTGGGGGAGGAAAATTATTAATCCAAATAATGTTCAAGAGGTAAAGGTACCCCAAAAACTCTTGAGTAAGTACCCATGACGATGATGTAAATAAAAAATTGGGGTTCTAATAATAAGAGTGATATTATAGGATATATACACAAAGGATGACCATTGACCAAATTCGAATGACGGGTTACACTGTGATATTGTTAGGGAATATGTAGATTAGTGATACTTCTTTAAGGGATGATTACTTTTGGTTTAAAAACCAAAATGGGGGTGAATATACAAAACTATATTAAGGTATGTATGAATAGCCATTCAGAAGTGTCCCTTGGATTTGGATACTCTCATTACGGATAGCTATGAATGATTTATGGTGATATAAGGATCTCAAGAATCAAATTTTGAATTGTGGATTGGGGGGGGAGGGTTGTTCTAAATAGTTAGTGGAGGAATTATAGATATAAGATCATTGTGCCTTTTCTACCATGGTTCTTTGAAAAGGATTGAATATATGTGGTGGTTTGTAGTTGAATTCAGTATATATATATATATATATATATATATATATATATATAAAATCTAGACATCATTATGTATCTTAAGTTAATAAGAATCAAGCCACACATAATTATTATGATGTAAGGGAATTATCATATCACTGGTTCATGGATATAGAATCCTACACTGAAGGCTGATATGCAGATCTAAATCTTACACAAGAGAGGAGGAGGTATTTTCATGTTTTTTAGCCACACTTATAGGTGGAATGAGACCATAAGAAATAACCCTAATAAAAAATGGTTTAATTAATATATAGTTTTTTAGCTAGGCCCAATGCATGGAACCTAGAAATAATTATATATCCCCCAAGATTTAGAATCAATCCATACAATGTTCTTGATTATGTTGATGACTCCCACATAGTTCTGGCTCATATGTAGGAGTGCAGAAATTTCCATATTAGCATAGGCTAAAACAGTTTTAGGTGCCATTCACCAAAAATTCTTATACAATTCCAGTTCATGTGCAAGGGAATATAGTTGTTTAGTTTTCATTCATGCAAAAAGTATGAATACAATATGTAATTAAAGGTTTTATAACCCATAATTGTACCACATAATTTAACAATATGTGGTGAGGACATGGTAATATATCTTTTAGAGGTTGTACATATTGATCATTCTTCCTAGGGAAATCTAATAGAATATCTAATATCATGCGAGTCATGCTCAGTGTGAGAAATAAGAGGTAACTATGGAACTACCTGCATTTCTTGAGAGTACATGATAGAGGATAAACCAAAAATATAGAAGATATTCAAAATTTTCACTCCATAAACAAAGGATTATTATATGGAGGAATTTCCTATCATGGAATATGTTAGTGTAAAGGTACAAGTCAAACTCCAAAGAGTCTATTCTTATGATGTGGGTTGTTCTATGTAGTTTAAGGTTATACATGATGAAAAGAATAGTTCTAAATGGACTGACCAGTACATAGGGACATTTTTTCCATTATGATATTTTGAAACCTTCTTTCAAACAAAGGGATTTGGCATTAGGGAACCTATGATTGGATCTAGGATTGCTAACCCTCTACATCTCTATGTATCCCAAGACATCAAGAATCAAGGCACATGCAGTTCTTATAGAGAAATAACTCATATATAGGTCTGAATCATAAACAAGGAACTATTTTTTTGGGAATTGTGGTTGGTCTGAGGATAAGATATTTGAGTGTTAATACATATATTATACCAATAAACCACACATAGTTCTTGAAAATGAGTCCCCTATAGAGATCTAGTTTTGATACACTTAAATTTGTGCATAATTTTTAATTTTTAAGTGTTTAATGTTAATAATCTCAAAGTATTTCAAACCCATATATTAGATGTTTCATTTATTTGAGGGTATTTTATATTTCGAAAGCAATTTCTCAATAAAAACGAAAATATAAATTTTCATGTTATTTTTTAACTAATTCTTTTTATGTGTTTAAGGTAAAAAAGTGGGCCGACCTCTAGTTAGCTCTCAACCAAAGGGGTAAAAGCTACATTTCCAACCCAAGAGGGTAATACAACCAAGAATAACTATTAGGGGAGCCTTCTAGGGTTACATGGATTTAAAGGTCATTTATGGTATGCATAATTTCATAAGAGTGCAGTGATGCATGATTAGAAGGTCCATGTGGTGGCGAGAGGAGAGTCTTATTGGAATGTGGTGGTGCATTATGGAGTTAGGGATCCTCAAAACCCAGTCTAGGTTGATTCTTGGTTATAAAATGAGATAATTTAAATAGAATAAGGAACACAATAATACTTTTGATATGGGATGACCGATTGACTCAATTATTGTTCATGTTACCAAAACGGTGTCGTCTTGGTCTTATTCATGCATCAAATTCCTCGAACATAAATTTTATTCCATATCCATCACCGCTACACCATATAAATACCATTGAAGTCAAATAGGGATCTTATTTTCCACTAAATATTTAAGAATCACTATAGAAAAACCACAACTTTGTGGCATAGTGAACTTTGTAGTTTTAACTGAAGAAGATGAGGCTGCAATATAGCCCTACCAGTACCCCATACCCCATATTTCTTAGAGGATGAATGAATTGAGTTTAACTACCGTGTATAGTTCTATGTTGAGGATGGTTTTACTTTAGTAGAGGTTGTGACATAAAGGGTTTGGCTACACCATTGAGTGGTGATGGGTTTTGGAGGAATAAGAAGATGTGATATAGTGTTTAGCTATATTGTAGAGGTGTTTAAAAATACACTAACAAGTTAATTGAAGTACATGGTTTGTGTTAATGGTACACATTATATATTATATAAACACATGGATAATTACACACAATAGAAGGTTGTGCCACAATACTTTCACCCATGACATAGTGTGGGTTTACCTACATACTTCAAAAACCCGATATCTTTTTGGCCATGTAGATGATTCAATTTATATTTGAATAAGTTTTCAAAAATGATCATGTTTTTTGGACCTCTCATACATAAGATAATATTTTTGAAAACATTATAAGAATGGGATAAGGTGGGTTCAGATCAATAAAGAGAAATGGGAAATATCTCTATGATATTTCCAACATAATCTTTTTATGGTGGAATCACACTTCAAGCTTTTGGCCAAGTTAAAGTGGATAAGATCCAAAATGAAGAAAAATGAGATATTTTTCTCAGACTAATACCGATAAATTGAAAGGGGATGTTACTATTCAAGGGGAACTTGGATTGAGACTAGATCTGGAGACTGGATCTTAGATCCTGGAGTGTTGCTGATCCAGGGAGTGATGGCGCCTTAGGTGTCTATTTATTTCCATATCCACTCATGACTAGTATGATGGGGTAATCTATTATGTACCAAGAAATTTAATAAAGGGGGAATATAATTACTGTAGGTAACTATGTGTGTTTTAAATCTATTATGGGTTTGTACATTTTTCATTATATTTTAATCTTACCATCTCCTCCCATGTTTGACCACTATTATGAGAGGACGGTATAAATTTTCAATGCATCAACTTGATACCCCATTCTCATGGCACATGCGATGCATGATTTAGAAGTAGTTATATTTAAATAAGGGTTTGAATACATATCTATTTACTAAACTAAGTAACTAATAGGAGAAATGGGAATATATAAAATATAGGGTGAGTAATATAATATTCGGATCACAAGAGTTAAATTATGTAAACGTCTAAAATTAAATTATATCAATTTCTCTTTACTAAGTGCATGAAATCAGATTTAAAGAATCTTATTATGCTCATCTAATTAATCTAAAAACTAAACCAATCTTGATCCTCTTGTGTTTCTTTAAGTTTTCCAGAATTTTGAAATGATTTATACCCATTATTTATGGGATAGTCCTTGAATTCCACTTTACTACATTTAAAATCTAGTTAGTGATAATTGAATTAATAAATTTTTAATTTTATTTTTCCCAAGATAATTAAGGATTCCTTTTCGTTGATCAAAACTAGTTCCATTACAAGTGTATCTAGACAAGGAGTTGGCCAAGGAAAATTCTAAGACTTATAAGGATGGAACTCAAGAATGAAAAACTTAATAAAATATGGAAAATCCTCAAACATAGGGATTGAACCAAGAAATATTGTGCCTCTGGTCACTTATCAATAGTTTTAGATCAATTTAGAGATCATAGAAATGATATAGAAATCCATAAAATTCACTGAAATACCACATGAAGACCCTAATTCTCACCTTGGGAGTTTCTTAGAGTTGTATGAAAAATTAATGTTCAATAACATAATGAGGAATGTGGTAAGACTACATCTATTACATTTTTCACTCAAAGATATTTCTTATAAGTGGATCTAAAATCTACCCCTGCATTTAATCAGCACTTGGGAGGATTTGGTAAGGAAGTTTTTGACTATATTATTCTTTCCTTTAAAGTATACATAAATATGGGTAAGCATTTTTAATTTTAAACAACTGAATGAAGAACTGCTCTATAATGAATGGGAAAGACTTAAAATTTTAATAAGAATATTTTCCCAAGATGAAATTAAAACATGGATACTAATTAAAATCCTTTATAAGGGCCTTTCATAGGGTAATCAGTCAATTTTATACATTTCCACTGAAGGATCCTTGATGAGGAAGTCACTTGAAGAGAGTTATGGGTTATTAGAAGAAATTTCTAGCAAACCTTTCCAATGAAAACTGACGGAGGACAAACAAAATGTGTACACATGGTGGAAAATGGATTAGTGGATACAGAAATTAATTCCATGTTAATGAAATTGGATTTAATGTTGGCCACCCAACATCCCCAAGGTATGAACAATGAAAATACTAATTATCTATATGATAATTGTCAAAATTATTCGCAGGGATAGAGGCTAGAAAAATAACAATAACCAAATCAAGGGAAAAGATTTCATCCAAGTCTATAATATTTTAAACCTCAAGATCAAATCCTATCTCTAAATAGAAAAATACAAGATTTAAAAGAGACATTGGTCCATGATAACTATAGGTTCTACACTCAAGGAACTGATAACTTACTTCGCAGATCAAGGTTTTACCATCCAAGAATTAAAAAAAACTCACCTAATCAAAGAGAAACCATGAGTAATTGGAAATAAAAGTGGGAAATATTTTCACCCAACTAAAAGAGAGTTAATGAGTAATTTTACCAGAAGATAATGAAGCTCCAAGTCATGGTGTACTAGAATCCATTACCTTCAGGAGTGAAAAAACCCAATAAAGTGATGAAAGGATCATGGAGTAGAATAAATAACAAGTTGAAAGAAAGATAATATAAGGTGTTTGTTAGAGATAAAGCACCACCACCATACCAACCACCACTTCCCTTTTCAGAGAGAGTAAGACAAGTAATGTTTGATAAAAAAGAGAAAAGTTTCTAGAAATGTTTAAAAAATTACATATCAATGTACTATTCAAGAAGGAAATCACAAACATGCCCACCTATGAAATTTATATGAAATAACTAGTGTAAAAAATAAATCTAGAATAATTGAGAACTATACCATGGATTGGGGAATGTTCAACTATGGTATCAAGAATCCTACTGAATAAGAACAATGATCGTGGTATATTTTCTATTATGATTGATATATGATATAATGAGTTTGGTAAGGCTTTATGTGATTTAAGTGCGCATGTAAATATAATTTCATACTCAATATTAAAAATATTTAAACTCAAATAGATGAATCCAATTCGTGTTATGATTTAACTAGTGAATATAACAGTGATATGTCCCCAAGGTCTACTTGAATATTTCATTATCATGGAAGACACATTCTACATTTTAGTAGACTTTCATATGATACAAATGGATAAAGGGAAGAATACATTATTCCTAGGAATACCATTCCTATTAATTATAATACCATAAATTTATGTCAAATGTGGGGAGTTATTATCAAGTTTTATAATAGGAGACGTAAAGTACTATATACATTGGGTGATGAAAAAGATGGATGATAAAAGAGATGATTGGAGGGAATATACTTTCAAGGAGTTGGGTAAAACACTTTCCTTAAAAAAATAAGTGATATAGCTTCCATTGAGAAGAAATAATAAGGTGAAAAATATATAATTAATGATAGAAGTTTTCTTGAAAATTTTGAAGATAAAGGAGGGACTATAGTCCCTGAAGAGATTAAGGAAGGACAATAGGTTTGAGTATCCAATAAAGAACAATTTTATTTTTCAAGATAGGATAAAAAATGATGGATTGGGACCTTGTAGGTTGATAAGTTATTACCCAGAAGAAGAGTGAAGTTAATTTTTGAAAAAGGAAGAGGGCCCATCTACATGGAAAAATCAAAACTTTAACTTTTCATAGATCCAGACCGGGAAACCTCTTTCTTACCCTCAATCAATTGACTTTGTCAAGTTAGTTTGAGATTAAAAACCATAACCAAATTTATTTTCGGAGGAAACACACATTTTTTTATGCATTAGTATTTAATTTATCTTCAATTCTATTTAAGAACTATTTTAGAAGTGAAATACCCATTATTTTTGAACTTTCATGTAATTGGGCCTACACATTCATTATTTGTATTTGATTTTGAAGCCCATGATGATTCAAATTACAAGGATATAAGGAAGTAATCATGGTGAAAAAAGAATAAATAAATGAAAAATGGGGGAAATATTTAATTTATAATACTTATTTATTCTCCCCTATTTTAAAAATATTTTTTGATATTAAGTAAAAAATACATGCCCATGCTTAGATTAGAGATACTATTTTGATCAATGATACTTAGAATTTCAGAAACCCCATGATGACATGTTTTATTTTTCAATTTTATAGGATAGAATAAGTAAGATAGGAAGTTTGAATTATTAGATATAATCATAGGAATTTGGATTCAATGAATCATACCTTTTTTTAGTCAAATGTAGATGAAAATTTCCCTTCCATTTTTCATGATTTGAATTTCTAAAATTCATGTTGATTAATTTTTTATTAGGAATTATATGTGTGATTGTATTTAATATCTTATGATATGATTCCTAATAGGTTTCTCGACCCAATACTTCTTATTCTATCTTGAGAAACATTTCTTGAGAGATATTGGGGAATGTTGACCACCAGGACTTGTAATTTATCTTTTCAAAATGAAGATGACACCAATTCAATATAAAAATGATTTAGGATTATTTATTTATTTATCCATTATCATTGAGACCTAACTTATATTGATCCTATTTTTATCTCTTAGAGTCCATGAATGAGATTTGATCGGAATGAAAGATGCACTTATATTTTCATGCAATTATTTAAACAAATTTTAATGTTTTTCAATGGTTTTCCATAAATATTCTTAAGTAATTCAATGGTTTATTAAAATATTGTAAATTTTAAATAAATAATTAAAATTAATTTAAATGAGGGTTTTTAATGATTGATTTTACTTATGATTATTTTTTGAAATTTATTATATGTTTTTAATGATTTTTACAAAAACAATTGTCCTATTGGATATCCCTCAACTTCAAAATCCTTGCAAGCTACATATATATCCCTAATGGGCTGGTTGACCAAGAAGATCCCAAGGGAGATACTTAAAATAGTAGGTGTGGAGTGACCCATGGGGGCCAATGGGTTCAAAAATTAGGCCAAGGTCCACATGGGATGTGCTGGTCGGTGCAACCCAATACATGTTTGTGCAGTGTAATTGGGAGCCCACCCTAGAGCAGGCTTCTAAGCCACTGATGCTGCAAGTTGATTAATAAATAAATGGCTTGACCAAATTCATTTATGGCATGGGATAGGATTTCATGGTTACTATTCATTTTAAATGAAGTGATGTCATTTCATTCTGGATGCGTGATCATCTTGCTCGGACACAGCCCGTCACTGCTACTCCGACACTCGATGTCACCATTACCACCATAAAACCCTGAAACTACCATGGATGACACCTATAAAGCTCAGTCCTATGATAAACTTCCACCACCAACGCCCCAAACCACCTTGGATCAACTTTGGAACTTGGAATAACCTCGATTATTCCCTTTAAATAATGATTGATGCCACAGATGATAATATGAGCTTCCTCTGGCCACTTTCAAAGCTGAAGGACTTTTTGTGGACTAGTTCTTACACAATTTCACCCACCAATACTCATGATGCATACCAAATTACATCACGTAATGAATGATCCATTCATGGTCCAAGAAAAAGTAAAGAGGCTTCCCAAATTGTTTTTCACCCGCTACATAAAAATGAAAACACCCAAGATATTTGAGTGTATTCTCAAAGATTTCATAGCCCACATCAATGGTATATATAGAAGGAAATAAAAAATAAATGAGAAAAAAATATGTGATTTTTTTTGATATTAATAAGTCTTAAAGATATAAGTACTCCCACTCTATAAATATATGCGGATTTTCCCACTTCTGAGGGATGGAGGATCGATATTGAAGGGGAGAGGATCATGTTGAAGACCAACCAACTGCACATTTCTTGTTTTTTTTAAAAAATTATTATTTATTTTATTTTCAATATTGTAATGTCTTCTTACACCTAAATAAACTTTAATATGCCATCAATGGATGGGTATTTCTTGGGAGTGATGAGGAAAGGGAAGGTTGAAAAAATTGATTCGTTTGAGTTTTGAACCGAAAATAAATCCACTATTTCTTTGTATTTCGGGTTTCAATTATTATTCATAGTTTAAATTCCTCAATGTGGTTTCATTAAATTATCATTCTATTTATTATAAATTTCATTGGTCAATGAACTATACCACCATCCACCTACGTGACATCTGAACACGTCAGTTTTCTAACGAACATAACCAACATTCTATTATTGCTTTAGAAAATGATTTTAACCGCATGTTAATATGATTCCTATGCTCCCAAAATTTCATGGTCTTTAAGAAGAAGAGACAAATCAACATATTCAGGAATTCGACTACATCTGTTGATTTTTTAGGCTGAGAAGAGCACCTGAAGATCGATTCAAGTGGAGGGTATTATCCTTTTCACTCGAAGGATCAGTTAAGGAACTGTTTATAGTCTTCAACTAAGAGAGAAAAGAGATTAGGAAAACCTCAAATGATGATTAATATAGTAATTATTTCCCTTATCTTGGATAATGGAAATTAGAAATGAAATATATTTCATACATCAGTCAATCAGAGAGACTCTATATAAGTAATAAGAACATTTCAAGAAACCATGTACAATATTCCCACACTAAGAAATGCAGGATCACCAATTCCTTGTGTTATTCTACCAATGATTGCTAAAAAATGTCTAAAATATGGTAGATGCCTCATTTGGAGGGGCCCTGATTGAAAAATCACCAACATAATCCATAGTTATGATTGGAAATATTGCTTAGAATCACAAAAATTTGGGAATAAAGGTATATGAACATGGGGAACCCATGAGGTAAGCACATCCAATTCAACATTTTTATTCAAAAACCAAATGAATTAACTTTCTAGGTTAGGAAGACAAATTGATGTGAACCAAGTGAAAGAAAAATATAGCCTGACTTAGGTATGTGATATATTCTCTTCTAATTATCATTACACTAACTAGTGTCCTAAAGTGCGAGGGACAAAAAATTTTGCAGCTTCTTTTCAGCTAAGAAAATTTTATGAAAACCAGAATATACCCCCCTTTTCAAAATCAATAACCACCACAACCTCTATTCCTACAATAAAAATACCAAAAGTCCTATAAACATTTGTACCAACAACAACCCTTTCATCCAACACATTTATAGAAGAATACTTATGAATATCCAACAACCAATGTGCCATCGACTGAGAAACTATAGCCTGAGGTCAAGGGGTGGAAAGAAACTATAAAATATTTATCCAGCTAAGTCAGAATTTATAACCAATAATACAAGAAGTATTATAGTGTAAATAGTTCTGAATTTCGAGGATATCATAAGAATGATTACAAAACAAATTGGAAAATAGATCCTACCACATGAACAAAGAAAGGATGATGATTTTGAGTATAATTCTGAAGATCCACCCAACTAGATAAGAGAATGGGATAAGAATCAAGAAAATTTAAGGACCAGGTTTGGAATATAAAGTCCAAAATAACCTTTATAAAATCAAAAAATAGAGAAAAGGTATATACAAGAACTATTTCCATTTGCATTAGAAGAGTCAAAGAAGATGTAAGAAGAGAGGCTTCAAAAAAAATCAGGTGACCATTAAAAAGAAGATATAAGTATCCCAATATTCGAATAAATTAAAAGAATCCATAAATATGAAATATTTGTCAAGGAGTTAAAATAAAGTTAGGAGTCTCAATGGAAATGAGTGAATCATCTTAAGGAGATGCATCTTAACACTTATCATATCATCGATACCACAAAAATGTAAAGATCTATGGATATTCTATATTCCATACACTATTAATTCTTTAAATTTTACTGATGTGTTATGTGATCTGGGAACATTAATAAATGTCACACCTCAATCAGTTTTTTCCTCTTTACATATTTTATAATTGATGATAACCAGAGTAGTGGTACATTTAGAAAATATACCCATAGTTTTTCCAGTAGGGGTTTTATAAGTTTTACTCATAGGAGTAAGAGTACTGATATTTCTAATTGATTTCTAAATCCTTACCATGGAAGAATATAGAACCCCATGCCACTATCCCATCATTATTGGAAGTCCTTTATTAAAGAAAGAAAATACCATCATCAATTTCCATGAAGGAATACCCACAATGGAACTTGGAGATAACACTATACATTTCACCATTCTTGACACAATGAAGGATCCATAAAATATTCACTCACTTTAGGAAATCCCTCATGATGAAGGTATGAAACCAATTAAAGATTTAGGGTTTATTTTTGAACTATTAACATTAGTATATATTTTTTAATTTGATAGTACAAACAACTAAGAACTCAAAAAATCCCAATTTCATGTTAGAAGGGGAGGTAACTTTTGATTTCATTGATAATTTATTAAGAGAAGCTGAAATGATACAAGAGATTCAATATTTAGAAGTGGGAAACATAAATTATTTATCATACCTTGAAAAACCCCCAAGTATTGAGTTAAATAAACTTCCATATGATTTAAAATATGTTTGCCTTATGAAAGGGAGATATTACTGGTTATCATCACCGATAATCTATCTGTGACCCAAGAAAATAATTCGACATACCTTCTTAAAAGAAGTTTTCAAGCTATAAGATGGATTTTAAGAGATATCCTAGCTATTAACCCCAAAGTATGATCTCATAGAATATTTTTAGAAAGTTATTCTCTCTAAGTGAGAAAAAAATAGAGAAGACTTAATCCCACCATCATGGAGGTTGAAAATATGGAGATAGAAAAATTACTATTAACTGATATAATTTAACTAATATATGATTCTCAGTGGGTCATCCCATCCATGTTGTCCCAAATAAGATTGGTATGACCATTGTTAAAAATAAAAAAAATGAACTATTCCCTATGATAGTGAAAAATAGTTGGAGGGTGCATATAGATTATAAAATTTTGAATCAAATTACCCGAAAAAATCACTTTTCCAACCCATTCAGTGATCAAATTCTATATAGGCTGTCATGGAAAACTCATTATTTCTTTTAAGATGGGATTCCAGGACACTTCCAAGTACTAATTGCACCAGAATACTAAGATAAAATGACCTTAACCTATCCCTTGAGGAACTTGGTGTATAAAAGCATTCATTTTGGTATATGAAAATCCCTCGGTACATTTCAATGGTTTATGATGAGTATTTTCTCAGAATATATTGAGGATTATATGGAGGTATCTCTCGATGATTTTACTAATTTTTGTAATTCATTTGATCATTTACTATGGAATTTGGAAAGAGTTCTAAAAACATGCATTGAGAAAAATATTGTCTTAAACATTGAAAAATTTCATCTCATGGATGAAAAATAATAGTGTTGGGGAATATAATTTTATAGAAAGGCATTGAGGTGGATAAACTAAAATTCAGAGTAATAAATTCATTTCTATACCCAACTTATTTAAAACATATTAGATCCTTTATAGGATATGTGGGATTTTATAGAATATTTATCAAAGATTTTAATAATATTTCTCTTCTTCTATCAGGATTACTATAAAAATAAGTTGAGTCTAATTTTGATGATAAGTGAAAGAAAGAATTTTATGAGTTGAAAAAAATGTTGATTTCACTCTCAATAATGAAACCAACCAACTAGGACCATCCTTTAGAATTGCTCTATGATATATCAAATCCAGATGTGGTAGCCACCATACTATATAAAATTTATAGAAAAAATCAGTTTATATCCTACACATCCAATTAATTTGATTCCATAGAGATCAATTACCCAACTATAAAAAGATACTTCCTTTAAATTGTATTTTCTCTTTATAAATATCGATCTTATCTAATGGGGATATTTTTTTTATTATGATCATGAAGCTATCAAGTATCTATTGAAAAAGGATAATGATAAAACACAATTGGTAAAATGGATGATGCTCTTATAGGAGTTCCACCTAAATAACAAGGAAAAAAAGGGAACTAAAAATCCAGTAGCTGATCATCTTTGTAGACTACCCAACACTGCTGAAGTTGAAATTACAAATTAGAACCCACTCAATGATGAGTTTCCTAGTAAAAAACTTTACATCATGGATGGTGAAGTACCATGGTATGATGATATTGTCAAATTTTTAGTGACTTCTCAAGTACCATCACGTTTAAACTCTCATTAGCAGTGAAAACATAAATATGACACTTGATTTTATATTTAAAAAGACCCATTATTTAGGAAAATATGCACTGATCAATTAATTAGAAGATATTTACCTAAAAGTGAAACTGAATCAATTTTTAAATTTGATCACACATTAGCTTGTGGTGGATACTTTATATCCTAAAGGAAAATTATAAAAGTCTTAGAGATATTAATTTATTGTACCACTTTATTCAAATATTCTTATGAATTTTGTAAAAAAATTTAAAAAATGTTAGTCTTGAGGTAATATTTCAAAAAATAGGAAATTCCCCCAAAACTAGTTAAATTTTGCGATTTTTTTGATGTATGAGGGATATACTTGATGGGACCTTTCTTATTTTCGTTTGGTAATTCATATATTCTTCTAGCTATAGATTATGTTTCAAAATGGGTGGAAGAAAAAGACACCTGGACTGATGATGCTAAAGTTGTATATGATTTTTTCAAGGAAAACATATTATGTAGGCTTGGAGTACCATGAGAAATAATTAGTGACCAATAAACTCATTTTCTAAATATGAATATAGAGGAATTAATGAAAATGTATGGGGTACATTATAAAACCTCAAAACCGTACCATCCACAATCAAATGTCCAAATATAAGTCTCTAATAGAGAAATCAAAGGCATTATGGAAAGGACTGTTAAACCTAATAGGAAGGACTAAAGACAAAGGTTAGATTATACCTTATGGGAATATAGGATAACCTATAATAAAACCATATGTATTAGCCCCTATATATTGATTTATAGAAATATATTATATGTCCATGTGGAATTGGAATAGAAATCCTTCTGGGCAGTAAGAGAGATGAATCTAGACCTTGAAAAATTAGGTTAAGAGAGGATATTCTAGCTATAGGAGCTAAAGGTAATTGGGAGGGAAGATTTTTTAATTTCAAAGATCTAAAAATAGAGAACAAGGATGAACCATGATAATATAATTCAACCAAGAAAATTCAACCCTAGAGATCAAGTGATGTTATACAAATCTAGACATAAACTTATACTAGGCTAGCTTCATTCCATATAGAAAGTTCATTTTACTATTATTCATGTATACCCCTTTGGTGATGCATATATTGCAAAGTAAGGAGGATAAAACCCATTTATTGTAAATGGAAAGAGGCTAAAGAAGTACCATGAGACCTTACCTCAAGAACCAGTGGAAGAGATTACACTCCTTCACCCTAATTACTAATGAACACCGACCAGGACATACCCTTCATTTACAATTAATTAAATGAAGAAATTCCATTATAAATCTACTTACATGAAAAATTAATTTTAATGCATTGAAGAAAAAACATAAACTAATTTCATGGGATGGAATATTGTAGTCTTGGATTAAAAAAAATAAAAAAAAATAATTTTTTAGTTGAGCCAATGAAATTAAATAAAAACACTCTCGAGAGGTAACCCGTGTTTTTTTTCCTTAGTTCAATCTTCACCTGATTCCTATTTAAATTTAATTGAATGGGTCAATACTATAATTTTTTTTATTCTTATTTTCTGGTCCATGGTAGTGTAATGCAGCCCCCAAAAATCGAGGAAAGAGGATTGAAGCTACATGAGAAAATAGTGTTTATTCATACATTATTTATTATTTTAACTCCCTATTTTTTTTGTCTAAACACCTTTTTTAGGCTTCAAAATGAAAATTTCATGCCGATGTTTGAATTATTTCTTTACTCAACTTATCTATGAGACATGAGTTTCTTAGGAAACTTTTGATTCCATGTTTTAAATTTCAATGATAATGAGATTCAATGAGTAAGGTGGAGAATTGAACTATTAAAGTAAATAATTAAAACTGAAATAATGACTCATTTGAGGGAATTGGTTGATTCATTTAAATGAAATATACCTACCCATTTTTTATAAATTTAACTTTTGAAATTCATGTAAATTGATTTTTTATTATTAGTCATGCCAGGAGTGATTGTTCAATATCATATGTCCCATTCCTGAGAGTATTTCTTAAAAAAATATTTCCTATTTTATCTTGATCATATTTCTTGAGTGATCTTGGGTCATTCCACCAATTATAACATACATTCAAACTTATCAAATCTATGACAATGAACAACCACATTTAACATAATTGAATAATTTTAATTGATAAAACCTTATCCTTGAGACAACCTTTTACATTCATACTTGATTATACAATAGAGACAATGAATGCCCTTGTTAGGGATGAACCTTATTTCAATCCATTTTTATCCATTCCTACCATAATTTTTGGTATTTTCATGATATTTTAAAGTTTAAGTGTTAGGGTGGAGGAATTCATTTTGAAAGAGATGAACTGTATTTAAGCAAAAAGCTTTAGGATGCTATTTGTGGGTATTGGAAAAGGTTGTTAATTCATTCATTATACTTTATTATTTCACCTTCTTATAAAAAATACAGGAATGTGTTGCGACTTGAAAGAATAAAAAATCACTATTACTAGAATGATGATTTGTATCATATGTGGGTAGTTGGTGGACGTGAGGTTTATTCCATGCATGAATTTCAAAAAAGTAAAAAACATATATGAAGATTTTTTTGAAAAGTAAAAAAAAAATATAAAATTAAAGAAGGTGTACCTCATTCATTATGCTTTCACTTTTCATGACCTTTAATCAGAGCTTGGGAAGTGGGTGTTGTCATTTTGAAGAGGAGAATTATAGTGAGATTTTACTTTTTTATGTTATGTAATATTATTTAAGAGATAAACCTCCTCCTTTAAGACTTAATTTTGAACATTAATTCCTACAATCCTTAATCCTTAGAGTCATTTGAACCATTATTGCAAGTCCTCATGATTTCATGTTTATTTTGTATTTAGAAAGTAGAGAAAGTAGTTCGTTTACAAGACTGTGGGTAAAGAGCACTTTCTAATTAAATTAGAATAATTATACTTTAATTTTTATGATGAGTAATAAGTGAAAAGAATCAAATAGAGTAGTATATGAATACTTTTATTATTTAATAATAATAAATTAAAGAGTTTTAATTAATGAAATGATAATTTCCACCTATTTAAAAAGGGAGAAAGTAAAATGGTTGGTTTGATTGATCTTTTGAAATGTGTTAAATTGAATTGATATTTTATATGGAACTTGAAAATTTTGGTTTTACATTCATAATCATTTTGTTTTATTACTTTGAAATTTAAATATTGGTAACATTGGTGCCCTCTTAAATTCAATGTTGAGAAATAATGCTTGAGAACAATAATAGTTAAAGTGTGGGGGTATTTTATGAACTTATATTTTCATGTAATTATTTAAACAAATTCTAATGTTTTTCAATGGTTTTCAAATAATATTCCAAAGTAATTTAATAATTTAATAAAAAATATGAAATTTCAAATAAATTATTAAAATTAATTTAAATAAGGGGTTTTAATGATTTATTTTATTGAAGATTATATGGTGAAATTTGTTGTATGTTTTTAATGTTTTTAGGTAATTTTTTTTCCAATTTTCTAGCCCATCCTCAATGTCCCTGCAATCCACATAGCCATCCCTAATAGTCTGGCCAGCCATGTCATGCCCATGGGAGATCCATACAATGGAATGTGTGGTGTGGCCCATAGGTAGGAACCTGTGGGTGAATATATTGGGCCAAGGCGCACACATGCAGCATAGGTCGACACATCCTGATATATGTGTGTGCAGTTTAACTAGGATCCCACCCCGAAGAAGGTTTCTAAGCTCTTGATGCCATGAGTTGATTAATAAAAATGAATCATGACCAACTTAATTTCTGATGTGGGATAGTATTGCATGGTTACTATTTATTTTAAATGAAATTCTACAATTTCATACTAGATGTACGAACCTCATGCTCAGACACCGCCCGCTGCCACTGCTCTACTACTCGATGTCAATGCCACCTAAACAACTCTCCAAAACCATAATGGCCAATTCCTAGGGAGATCAATCCTAATATCAAATTCTACTAACAAATCCACATATCACCTTGGATTGAATCTGGACTCTAGAAAGTCCTCAGCTATTCCCATTAAAAGAATATCAATTCCATGCATGATAATATGAGCTTCCTATGACAACTATGAATGCCAGTGGAATTGATGTGGACCATTACTACCACTTCCACACCTACCAAGAACCATGATTCATGCCACGTTACACCAAGGTCTTAATGACCCATGAAATGGCCATGTATAATAAAGAGGATGCCCCACAACCTTTTCACACTACTGTATAAAAATAGAAACACCCAAGAACTTTGAGTGTATTTTTAAAGATTTTACACCACACATCTCAAGGATATATTTAATGAAATAGATAAAAAATGAGAAAGAAATATATGGGATTTTATTTTGATATGGATAATATTGAAAGATAAAAGGACTCCTCCTCTATAAATTGAGTTTTAGTTTCCCACTGTCTAGGGAGGGAGATCGATAGTGAAGGGGATAAGCTCATACGGGAGGACAAACTACTACATATTTCTTGTTTTATTTTTTAATTTTTCTTTTCTTTTCACTATTTCAATGAATTATTTCTCCATCATAAAATTGGATAACCCATCCATGGAGGGGTAGTTCTCATGAGTGATCAAGGAATGAAAGGATGGACCAATTTCTTTGTTTGAGTTTTTCACCTAAAATAAATCCATTATTTCTTCTTATTTATGGTTTCAATTATTATTCATAGTTTATATTTAAGATTGTGGATTCATTAAAATTTTATTCTATTAATTTAAAATTTCCTTGGTCAATGGTCTATATCTCCCTCCCCCCAATCCTTTTCTGTATACAGTGGAACTTATAAGGTTTGGGTGGTGAGTGCTCGATGGTCATCAACACATGTTTGGAATTACATTTTCTAACTATTGGTTTATTAGGAAATAATAATAACTGGCCAAGGATTTTCTTATTTAAGAAATAGAACCTCTATAATTCTCATGTACATTGCAATAAGTGTAGGACAACCTAAGGTTCCATATAGGAAAATTCTTACCAAAAGCATTTGTATAGGGGAGATATAGGAATTGGTAGATAAATATCTCTTTTACTAGTTAGTAAAAGAAAAATTGGTAAAAATTGTAAACTAAGATAGCATTGTATTAGGTATATCCAAAACCAACCCAATAATTGCTTCTCATCAACTGTTTAAAATAAATAATTTAATATAATTTTTAAATCCTTAGTTTCACAACCCAAATTTAAATCGAATTTTCTAAAACAACTAAAAATGTGACAACCTCATTTTGCATGAAATCATTCTTTGAATACAACCTAAGGGATAACCACAAAACTATACTTAGGTGATAAAAAAATATTTTTATATACCCCATGATCGGTGTGCATCTATGACCTATATTTCAATCCAATTATATCCATTTATACTAGTACTCTCATATTTTTAATGATTATAAAAGTTTAAGTGTAGGTGGAGAGGGAATTCATGGTAAAAATTAAAAGTTATCTATTGAGAGTAATATGTTGTGGGTATTTCATTAGGTTTTGGAAAAGGATCATATCATTATTCATTATATTCATTTCTACCTCTCTATGTAAAAATGATGAAAATATTGGGTTGAGTTTTAGAGGGTCAAAAATAACCATCACTTGAACAATGATTTTTATCATTTGGGGTTAGGTGGTAAATGTGAAACTGGTCCTAGATCAACTTTTAAAAACTAAAAAAATGAAAAGAAGAAGAAGAATAAAATTCATAGGGTAAATTAATTCCTTATTCTATCATTAATTCAATTAATTCAAGACCTTTACACTAAACTTGGAATATGGGGAAGATGTGATTTTTGAATAGGAGAATTTCATTGGAATATATTTTTATTATCATGAACTATACTTAGAGAAAAACATCTATTTTGTGATTTAATTATTTTATTCTTAAATTACCTACCATCCTCAAGACTCAGAGTCAACTAATTTTGATTTGAAATTTCTCATGTTTTTAGTGAGTTTTATCTCTAAAAAGTAGATAATGTAGGGATTTTCAAGTTCATAAGTATAGTAAATATACTAAAGGTATCATCATAAATCCATTAAATTGTTACTTTGAGTGATGTGAGAAAAAATGTGAGGTATATCATGAGTTTTTATGTTTAATAATGATAAATTAAGAGGCTTGAATTGAAGGAATAAGATGATCCATCAATTTTTATGGGGAAAGATCAAATACATTTTTTCATAGGGATGATTTAGTTTCATTTTCTAGACGTGACACTTGAAAGTTATTTATCCCCATTGATGATCATTTTATTTCATTTATTTTTAATTTTTACTATTTGTGGCATAGTGGTTTTGTTTTTAATTATTAGTGGAGATATATTCTTGGGGAAAATCATTGTTTAAGCATGGGGGATTTGATAACCTTAAATTTGTGCATATGATTTCTAAAATTTCGAGCTATTAATGTCTATGATATCTAAGTAGTTTATACCCATATATTATTTTTTTAATTTATTTGAGGGTATTTGTTATTTTAGAATCAATTTCCCAATAATAAATAAAAAATATAAGATTTCAAGTTAATTTTTATTTAAGTCTTTTTATGTGTTTAAGGTAAAAATGGGACAACCCCTCGCTAGCCCTAGCCCAAGTGGTGAAAGACACTTGGAAAACTGTAGGGTCATCTAACCAAGCACGCCCATGTGGAGATCATGTTGGGGTGGTAGGGAGGCATAGGTCACATAGGGAATGCATAGGGGAACATGAGGACTCCGACACATGGGAGGAAGGTCCATATAGTGGAGGGAGGAGAGTATAATAGGTGCGTGGAAATAAAAAATAGTATCAAAGGTCCTCCAAAACTAAGTGATGAAAATATATCATTTAAATAGAATATATAACCCAAAAATACTTTTATGTGGGACAAACAATTCACTCAGGTACTATTTAACTTATAAAAACAATGTCATCCCAGTATCATTCACACATTACCTTCCTCAAACACAAATTTTTCACTATATCTATTTATTCTAAACCATATAACCTATATGGAAGTTGAATATAGATATTATTCACCACTAAATATTTTATAATAACTATGCCACAACCATGGATATGCAGTGTAGTGACCTATGGAGGCCAAACCAAAGAAGATGAGGTTGTACTATGGCCCTTTAAGCACCTTGTAGCCTCAGTTAATCAGAGGATAAATTAAGGGAGCTATGATACCGTGAATTTCATTGTTCTATGTCTGATTTTTATTGATAAGAGGTTGTAATGTGAAGGGTTTTTCTACGCCATTTATTGTAGATGGGTTCTGGAGGAAGAAGAAGATACAGCATAGGGTTTGGCTATATCATAGAGGTGTTCAAAAGGGAAGTGTTGAGGTAATTGAAAAAGGAGGTATATGGTCCTTGTACACATTCTATGATGTATCCATGCGTGGATAATTATACAAAAGTGAATTTTGTTCCATAGTACTTATACCCATGCTGTAGTGAGGGTTTACCTGCATACTTCAAAATCCCATTCATTTCGGGCATGCACATGCGACAAGATAGATTGGAAGAAGTTTTGAAAATGATTATATGCATGGAACTCACCTTATTGAAAGTATATTTTTGAATGATTCAAAATAAGGGTATATGATGGGTTCAAAGTAATAAATAGAAATGGATGAGAACTCTTTTTTATTTCCAGCATGAGTATTTTATGGATGAATCAATCATGTTGTTATGGGTCAATTCAAAGTAGAGATGATTAAAACTAAATAAATGTGAGATATTTTACGCAAAATACTAGCTATAAATATAAAGGGGGACTCATATTGAGAATATACATGGGGATTGGAGCCTTTATTGTGGAGTGTGGATGATCTAGGGAGTGTCACTACCTTATGTGTCAATTCATTTCTATATCACCTCATGACTAACATGAGGGGGTATTCTATTCCATACTAACAAATGTAATGAAGGGGTAATGTAATTAGTGTAGAGAACTGTATGTGATTTAAATATATGATGGCCTGTATATTTTTCATTTCATTTTAATCTTACCCTCCTCTCTCATGCTTGTCCATTGCTATGAGAGGAGGGTATACATTTTCAATGTATCAACTAGCTACCCCATTCTCATGGCACAACCAATGCATGAGTTGGGTTTAGTTATATTTAAATAATAATTTAAATACCAAAATATTTATTAAAATAATTAACTATGAGGGGAAATGGGTGTATATAGAATAAAGGATGAGCACTCTAAGAGGAGTATCCTTAAAGTTCAATTCGGAAAACATCTAAAATTAAATCACATCACTTTATCTGCACTATGTTCAGAAAACCAGATGTATATAATCTTGGTACACTCATCTCATTAATATAAAAACTAAACTAATATTGATCCTCATGCATTTCTTTAAATCTTATTAAAATTTCTAATTGATTTCTACCCATTCTCAGTAGGATGGACCTCAACTTCAAATTTATTATATTTAAAAGTTATTTAGTGATAATTGATTTATTAAAATTGTAATTTGATTTCACCTGAGAGAATTATGATTCTTTTTGGTTGATTAAGCTAATATTTATGGGAGGGTTAATTATTATATTTGACTACAGGTAGTCCCAAGATAATATATCTAGGAATCACTATGTATCTTGAGCTGATAGGAATATAGAAACATGTAGTTCTTGTGTAGAAATTCCCCTACATAGATCTAGCTCATACCTAGGAGAAATTAAGCATTTTAATTTAATTTTTTTGTTGGTACTAGGATATAGGGTTCTGAATTCACTACATTTCCTAAAATAATTAGAATCAAGCTACATATAGTCCTTTTGAGGGTAATCCCTTATGCAGAACATGATATTACATAGGGATGAGGGCATTTATTTTTCATGAAATTTATGGCTAGGTCTAGGATAAGGGATCCTGACATCACTGTATATATTTTTAGGATTGGAATCAAGCCATAAATAGTTCTTGTGTGAATGTTTCCTTACAAACATTTTAATGATATGCAAGGAATAGGGGTATTAATGATCTGAGGTATAGTAGTATTGTGTTCTAAAGAAATATACATGGAACAAACTCTCATGCAGGGAAGAAAGAGGATATATGTAATTAGATACTTCAATCAATTTAAAATCCATACAATATGGAATTGAGGGGAATTTTATTTAAGATCAAATTCTCATAACAATGTGTGTTTTAGTTTAAGTTCATGTTAAAAGGACTTAGATGAAATGTGGTTTAATTTCATGTGATGGACCATGAACATTTAGTTTTGACATTATGAAGCTAGGATGTCATCGTGTAGTTTAATGTTGTATGATTAGGATGAGAATCAAGTAGTTTAAAGTCTTATGGAATGAACTGTTTCTATGTAGTATGGAGTCTTACATATCAGAAATAACTCAATGTGAATTATAATGTGAAGTTATTCTTGAGAAACCCTACATTAGCAGGAGGCATGATGCACTCTCCATCCCTATTAATTAGGGAATAAGCCCCATTAGGGTAAAAATTGTGTACAGAATAAGGTCCCTCCTAATTTGGATCCAATTTTAGAGGCTTCTTACCAAATGTCATTAAATATCTTAGAACTAGAATGATCTCACCATAAAGGAATGAATAGAGGTGAGCCTTTTTATTAAAGGCTCTCATAACCTAGTTTTGATATATTTATATAATGCACAACATGAAAAAATTCTTTTTTTTCAATCCAATCAAATTCACTAAGTTGTTTCTGGGATTTTTATCTTTAGAAAGTTGGTTTTAGATGATGAAACAGAGTGAGGGAAATTGAACTTTGATAGGAAACCTACATTTTTCATATACCCAAGAGAGTATGGGGTCACTTTCATGGCTGTGTGAGTTGTGGTTTGATAATCCCATAAATCATGCAAGAGCTTTTCTAGATAAGGATTCATATTTTTATCCACCATATTCTAAATTATATTATAAAAAGTCTTATTAAAATATGTTATCTACCCATATATCATTTTATGATATTAGGAGGAATGGTTGTATTATATGTTTTATTATTGATAAATACCCTTCATCTTGGAAGAATAGAAATTAGTTCCATTTTCTGTCAATATTGTGTAATAGACACAAAACCTAGAGTTTATCTTCAACTTCAAAACATTGATAATAGATTTTGTTCTGACCTTAATGAGTGTTATAGCTTTAGACCATTTGGAGAAGCAATTGGTGATAATAAATATGTACTTGAACCACCTAGCTATAGTGGGAGGATATATCTCCATGGCATTAATTCTCCACATAATAAATATCCATGAATATCAGGTGGTGTGAAATAAATCTGGCGGCTGATGAATGAAGTTGGAATGTGTTTGGAAAGCATGGAAAGTTTTGGAAAACTCTATGAAATCTTATGTCATCATTGTCCAGAATTATCCTAGTCTCATGATTTGATATTAGAGATTTGTCTCTAATTGGGGGTCACCACATATGCCAACATAGAATTCTTTTATAATGATGAGAACTTCCCTCCTGTGATATATTTGAGGAATAATATATCAAAACCTCATTTATAGAGATCATTATAAAGGTTTGGTCCACTGTAAAGGGTAAATTTAATCACATGGAGGAATTCACGAAAGCTTGGGATATCATGGATCTTCAGTATGAAGGCTTTTTGAAGGACTACCCCAACTCCCAGGTAAATTCTATTCCCTGGATTTTGTTTAGGTAAATTAATTCCAATCAGCTTAAATTGTTCTTCAACAAAGCTGTTGTTTCTTTTGGTGTTTAATATTGTGAGGGTTCTCACTACCACCTTAAAAGTTCTTTTTGAAAATAAAAAAGTAACGTTGGATAGAATCTCTTCTTAGTTAGAGGCTATGTGAATCTCATTGATTTCCTATATGTTATGAGCGATGAAAGGTGTGATGATCCATCAATTAGAAATATAGATAATCATTTCTTCCCAATATAGATCTACCAAGGCCATAGCAATATTGGATAGTGTGTCACTGTGGGTGTTATGTGGTCATAGTACATGAGTTAGAATTGGCTTGAGATGGAACTGTGCCTTGATCTTCCAAGAATAACCTTTCAAAGGGATAAATTAATTTTTCTTTGTGGATTATTCAAGGTTGATTTTTTTTATCACCAAATCCAAATCACCTTTGATATATAATATGGACACTAATATTTGAGATCTAAATCCAAAACAGTGATGAGATCCTAGTATTCATATTTATTATCAGATCACCCTCCAGATAGGGATAATGAATATAAAAGGATGGAACCCATAGGGGAGATGAAACAAAATTCTCAAGCCAAAATGATTTTACTTTATATCTTCTATTATTTTCCCTATTTGTATTCTAGAGGTACCATAAAAATACATCTCCCATGCTTGGGGAGTTTTTATATACTGAGATTCTCTTCATCTAGGATTATTGTATCCATCAATGCATTTTATGGAGTGAGATGTGCTATTGTAAAATATTATATGTCCTTTCATTTAATTTATTTTAGTGATATAAACCAAATATTTAACTTCTATAAAATGAAACCCAATCATGATAAACATCGAATCAACATCAAACAACTTAGGATATACTTGAGCAGGTCATTACAAGACACCAAATAGAACTCATGGTGTTGTGATTAATGTCTGAATTTTTGTATTGAAAATATCATCCCAAGTTAACTATTCTTGATTTCAGACTATTATTTATTGACATCAATCATTGTCCTACTGAGATAATATAATCATTTTACTTACCAACATCAATTATCTAGGCAAGAATCACACTAAGTGACAACTCTAGGGTTTCCATGTAAATAAAGAGTGGATTACCTTCAACCGGAATCATCAGGACTTGTGTGTTCATGAGGTACTTCTTGAGACCATTAAAATATTTTTTATAGTCATCATCTCACTGGTAGGTGACTCCTTTCTCCATTAATCTAGTTAATGATAAAAACATCCTGAAAAAATAAGTAATGGGATATAAAATATAAGTGAGATATCCTTGATGTCCCATAAATTATTTGAGATTTTAGGTTGGGGGAATATAAAGAAAGACCCATATCTTTTTCTGATCATGTTTGATGCCATGGTGGTGTAAAAAAATATGAGGAGCTTTCCTGGCACAACCTCAATGGAACATTTCAATAGATTAATCTTTATATTTTGTTTCAGAAGTTTGTTAAAAACTATCTCAAGGTTAGAAAGGTTATCAAAATGTTGTAGATACATGTACCCCAAATCATCCACATAGCATTCCTCTATCTTTTCTATAAGGGGATTGGAGGTATGATTCTTGGTATTTTGTTATATAACATCAAGATTACTTAGTCCTAATGACATCACCTGATATCAATAAACCCTTTTTGGTGGTCTAAAAGTGGTGGATTCTTCATATTTATAAGCCATGTGAATTTGGTTATACCTAGAGTATCCATTCATAAAGGAGAGATATTCTAAGATGTTTATGGCATCGATCAATAGATCTATGATTAGGATAGATAAATAATCCTTCAAGAAATGATGGTTTAAATCTTTAAAGCCAATGTAAACTAAAATTTTCCTGTTCCTCTTCTTGATAGAGACTATATTGGATTTCCACTTTAGGTATTAGAATTTCCAAATAAAATTATCTTTGATGAGCTTCCACACTATCTTACAATTTGGTATCAAGATTTTGATGTGTTCTCTTTTATACCTACCTATAACCATGAAGTTCCTTTAATAGTCTCATATGATTGGTGGCTACATCAAGGTCCAGTCATGGTATCTCAGTGTGGTTTGAGGAAAATCCATATTGATGTTTCTTAAAGAAGTAGATTTATTCATCCAAATATTTAGGGGGAATGTTGGAATTGATTAAGGTGTGCCTTTAGTCTTCTTTTATACCATGATTCATCTATTTTAGTTTATCCACAGTGGTCAAAACACCTTCCTCAAATGCTGGAGGGGCGTCTATAAGTTCCTTTTCTTCTTCTACTTCCTCCCCTCCTTCATATTCTTTTTCACTATAGAGGATAGGTGAGAAGGATAGAGTGTAATAGTTAAAAGAATTTTTATTTCCCAAAGGTAAGGAAGAGTGTAACCCTATGAAAATGAAGCATCATCATGAGAGATGTTTCCTTTCAGGGTGCATGTGTTAGGAGTGTATAATGCTGAGATCACTTGGTTATGTTCTAGAGATAATGATGGATAATTTAAACTAGAATAATTACCACTCCCTTTTGAATCATATGATGTAGTAAATATCATAAAGATAAGGTAACATATATATTTCAATATCTATTTACTTCCTTGATGATTTTTTCCAGAGTAAAAACTGAAGGACCCGGGCATAGGTGAAGCTCGTGGGTGGATGTTTCCACATGGATTTTTTTCATTAGCAATGATCAATCCGGGACCAATACGATGATAAATGCCAGTATCCACTGATCGAATAACCAAAATAGACAAAGAAGATGAATGGTCCTGGAACCATAAATGTGGATCATCACAAGTTGAATATAATTAATTTAATTAATTGAAAAGAAGTACCTTTTATGATGTTCTTTCTTCGTTGATATTTCTGATCACGTTCTGATGTGATTCGTCATTCCGTCGCAAAATCCAAGTGTAGACTTCCTCTAGTGGTGATCCAAATTTTCACTAGGTATCTCTAGATGTCGCCAAAGTAATATCCGGGTTCTAGCGTAGAGATGCCTTTTCTTGCATTGTCCGCCTTAGACCGCCTTGATCCGGTGGAGGTGGATCACTCTCAGTCTTGAGAGTGTTCTTGGAGGATGGAGTTCTTTCTGTCTTGAGAGAATTATCCAAAATTTTTGTGCACAATGATTCTCTTAAGAAAAGAGTTGGTGTTGTGAGGATATTTATAATTGGGTTTGAGGTTGTAGAGTTATGACAATAAATAAACGCGTTACACGTTTGATTTATTTCATTAACTCTTTTGAAAACCCCATGTCGAGTCATTAATTCCTTGACATGCTCCCATACTAATTATAATAAATATCATTTAATAAAATGATATATCCACAAAATCCCAACTGAAAAAACTACATGGTGTGTAATCATAAATACACGACTTGTACTTTTTTTTCATTGAAAACTACACGGCGTGTACATTCAATGTACACGGTGTGTATATCTTATTTTCATTTATTCATTTACTTTTCAAAATAAAAACTACACGACATGTAATCATTAATACACAGTGTGTACCTGTTTTCATTTTATTCTTCCTCCAACATTAAAATGATTTAGGATTCCTTGAATAATTATTAAACCATGTATGGAAATAATCTTTATTCTACTTGAGATACTTGAATACACTTAGTGTGTGACCCTCTAGGCCTCTTTCTTGTGGGAATTTGGTAGGCTTTCCTAAAGTCCATGATTACTGTCAAGTAATGGGTCAAGGTACCCAAGAGAAAGAAGTTAACGCCGCATTGATATGTCACCTCATATGAACGCTTATCGTGTAATTTAATCCCTTTGTCTCAATATCTCATCAAGAAGGTTTCATGGAAGTGTCATAAAACTATATGCTTGATTTTTCATTCTTTGACTTCAAGAAATAAACTCGTCATGTCACCATGGCCATGGAATTTTTTCGACAGTTCTATTTCAATAAAAGGGCCCAAGATATCTACTTCCATAAATATGGAAGGGACAAATAATTCCTCTACTTATCCATTAACAACATGTCATTCATGACGCACCCAACGCACCCTATTTCCCGCCAACTATCTTCGTGACGGTTTTTGTCAGCAAATCTAAGTGCACGAGTCATTACATGAGTTAATGATAATCTTCCAGTCTAAGGACCATTACACATGCTGATAGATAGTAATGTCCGATGACACCAAAACATGCAGAATTACTACTGGAGGGTCTCTTATCATAATCTCCCATCATGGAGATTACCAAGTGTGAACTCCATGAGAGAGAGTCTCGTCTTCTTATGGGTACTCGCACATGACAGTCTGTATACCATGTGTCCTATCATAGTATGTCATCCAAATACAGAACTTTATTTAAGAATATTTTTATAGCATTTCAAGGTTCTCATCATAGCTGGGATCTGCCCTGACCTTATCAATGCAACAAATATTCCAGGACATTATTATATTATAGTCATGCAGAATAATGAACAATATATAATAAGTGCAAATTAATGTAATCAAAGTAAAAAATAGTTGGTTCTCAGGACACCAACCCTAGAAAACTCCCACTTGGACTAGAGCCAACTGCCTATGACTTTTAGTCTGCGAGACCTCACATGATGATCATGTTTCTGCTGAGTCAAGGATTTAGTCAAGGGGTCCTCCACATTGTCTTCTGTGGAAATACTAATCAATTCAACTTCACCTCTCTAAGAAAAATCCCTCAAGAGATGATACTTCCGAAGTATGTGATTTGTCTGCTGATGTGACCTTGGATCTTTTGCAAGTTCCACCACTACAGTATTATCACAATAGAGTGTGATAGGATCTTTACTGCTAGGTACTATATCCATCTCTTGGATGAAGCTTTACATACATACTGCTTCTTTATCTTCCTTAGAAGCTGTGATATACTCATACTCTACTATAGAATATATGACCACACCTTTCTTTGATCTCTTTCAGCTCCCTGCACCTCCATTAAAAGTGAGTATGTATCAAGTCTGTGACTTCATGTCATCTTGATCAGTCCAGAAACTAGCATCTAAATGTCCTCTGATGACTAGTTCTTCATGTCCTCTATAAACCTAGAACATATACTTAGTATGCCTGAGATACTTAAGGATAGTCTTGAATGCCATCCAATGGTGGTCTCCTGGATCATCTTGATATCAGCCTACCGCACTTAATGCGTAAGCAACATCTAGACTTGTACATAGCACATCATACATGACTGACCCAATAGCAGATGCGTAAGGGATCCTTTCCATTTTCTTTCTTTCCTCACGTGTCTGAGGACACATTTTCTTGTAAATATGAATTCCATGTGACACTGGAAACAATCCCCTCTTAGAATATTCCATACTGAATCTCTTCAGTATCTTGTAAATGTATGTACTTTGACTTAGGCCCAACATTCTCTTAGATCTATCACAATGGATCTTGATCCCAAGAATATATGCCGCCTCACCCAAGTCTTTGATAGAGAAGCATTTATCCAACCATGCCTTAACTAACTATAAGATAGATAATTTGTTTCAGATTAGTAATATGTCATAAACATATACTATTAGGAAAACAAATGCACTTCCACTAAACCTATTGTAGATACAAGGATCACATTCGTTCTTAATAAATCCAAATTCTGTTACGACTTCATCAAAACAAATGTTCCATGTCCTTGATGCTTTATTTAATTCATAAATGGATTTTTGCAACTTTCATACTCTATTGGAATCCTTTGGAGTCACAAACCCTTTAGGTTGTGTCATGTAGACATCTTCCTAGAGGTTCCTGTTAAGAAATGTTGTTTTGACATCAATTTTAAAAATTTCATAGTCATGGTAAGCAGAAATGGCCAATAGGATTCTGATGGATTTCAGCATCGCAAATGATGAAAAGGTTTCATCATAGTCAATTCCTTGACACTGTATAAAACCTTTTGCAACCATTCGTGCCTTATAGGTGCTGACTTGCCCCTCCATGTCTAGTTTCTTCTTGAATACCCATTTATTACCAATAGGATTTACATCAACTAGATGATCAACCAAAATTCATACTTGGTTTTGATACATGGAATCTATTTCATAATTCATGCCTTCTTGCCACTTTGCAGCTTCTGTGCCTTTAACTGCTTCCTTGTAAGTAAGAGGATCATCATTGTCAACCAATAATGAGTCACCATCCTCAGTGACAAGAAAACCATATCATTCTGGTTATCTTACCTCTCTCGTGCTCCTACACAGTTCTTGTGTCACTGGAATAGATTGTTCTTCCACGGGGCTTTGTGGAATCTATTCTTGTACTAACTCCTATGTATCTTGAGCCTCGACTTCATCAAAGTATATATCGCTCCCACTATCTCTTTTGGAGATGTTCTCCCTCTCAAGAAATATGGCATGTATTTCCACTGTAACCTTTTTATCTGAGGGGTTGTATAGGTAATATCCCCTTTTTTTTACTTGGGATATCCTATAAAGATACACTTCGTGTCTCAGGGTACAAGTTTCTTACCTGAAGAGGCCTTAACAAATGCTTCGAAACCCCACACATGTAAATTTGATAACATTGATTTGTGTCCACTCCATAATTCCTATAGAATACCATTTATTTATTTAGTTGGTACTTGGTTTAGTATGTGTGCTACTGTTTGTAATGCATATCCCCAAAAGGATAATGGAAGAATCGCATGAGACATCATTGATCTCACCATGTTCAACAGGGTGCGGTTCCTCCTTTCACTTACACCATTCCACTAAGGCCTGTAAGGAGGAGTGAGTTGAGGTAGAATCCCAAACTCCTGTTAGAAATCAATGAAGTCCGGATTAAGATATTCTCCTCATCTATCTGAGCAGATTTTTCTAATATTCTTACCAAGATGGTTCTCAACTTCATTCTTGTATTCTTTGAACTGATCAGAAGAATTTGACTTATACCTCATTAAGTAAATATATCCACATCTACTGAAATAATCAGTAAAAGTTATGAAGTACAAGAACCCATCCCTTTCTTTAACTGGAAATGGTCCACATACATCTGTGTGAACTAATTCTAGAATCTCTTTAGCCCTTTCACCTTTCCCACTAAATGGGGATTTGGTCATTTTTCCTTGTAGACACCCATGACACACACCAAGTGGTTTTAGTTCGAAAGAATCTAAATACCCATCTTGTTGTAATTTTGTCAAACATTTCTCATTAGAATGACCTAGCCGGTGATGCCAAAGTTGGGTGTGGTATGATTCATGTGAATTAACTTTGTCATCGATTTCCATTACCTGGTTTGTGTAGTCTAACACATAAAGGCCGTTATATAAATGCACCTTACTAAAACAAATGCTATCTTTAAAAAAGTAGCAACATTCATTTCCAAATTTGAAGATGAACCCATTAGTATATAATCTAGACACTGATATAATGTTTTTGGTTACAGAGGTTACATAATAACATCCATTTAAAACCAAGACCTTCCCAGTAGGCAATGTGAGGTGGTAGTCTCTAACAGCTATAACAGCGAGTCAGGCTCTGTTGGATGCTCGTAGATCCACCTCACCTCGGTCAATCTTTATGAATCTACTTGGTTCCTGTATTTGGATACATATGTGAGCACCAAAAGTAGTATCTAATACCCAATTAGTAGAAACAGATAGATTTAATTCGATAACAAATGCACCTGAAGCTTCCCCTTTCTTCCTTGGATGGGTGCAGTTTTTCTTCCAGTGGCCCTTCTTGCCACATGCGAAACAAACAACCTCATGTTATCTTGCCTCCCCTTTGATCTTACTTTTTTTGGAAGGCCTTGTAGAATCTTTGGGATTAAATATCTTCACCTTCCCTTTCCTTTTATTGACCATAAGGACATAAGGATTTTCATTCTTAATATCATTTTCCACTTGGAGAATGAGGATAAGAAGATCAGATAGAGACTTCTAAATGTTTTTCATGTTGAAATTTACAACAAAGTTAGAGAAGATCTGGGGGAGTGATGTGAGAATGAGATCGATACCCATTTATTCAGGGAGTTTAAACCCTAGAACCTTCAAGTGCTTAATGTAGCCAATGATCTTGACTACATGAGGCCCAGCTAGGGCACCCTCTACAACCTTTCTCTGAAATAGAGCCTTGGAGATATCAAACCTTTCCTGTCTTGCTCTCTCCTGCTATAGACTACAGAGGTTCTCGAGAATGCTATAGGAATTCATGTCCTCATGATACTTCATGAGATCATTTGACATTGATAGCATCAAACATTGAACGTCGAGTGCATCACTCAAATATTTATCATAGACCAGGAAATCTTCATCACTCGCCACTTGGGCAGGAGAATCAGGAAGTGAGGAATCCTGCACGTAATACATTATCTCATGGTGTAGGATAACCTGAAGGCGCCTAAACCATTCCTGAAAGTTACTGCCAGTGAGGATATTGTATTTATCGAGAATTGATCACAGATAAAAGGTGGTTGACAAGTTTTTCATATTGATTCTACAAATTAAAAGAGAATATTTATCAGTACTTTCTTGATTACATTTTATGAAAAATAATAAATGAATTTATTAATTCACCCAATATTTTATCAGGTTACAATGTCCCTCACCATTGAACTCGGAATGTCCAGTTTCTTTGACATTCTAGTGGCAAGGATCCATATTCCCCTTCACATAACCCCAACAAGGGTTGGTCAAGCTATTTGAAGGTATTTAGGTAGGCAGGTCTTTGCCAACTGTGAGCTTATAGTTCCTTGATCTTTTGAGTGGACTCCCCAATCCTAAAATCCTGACTTGGATTTCCTCAACTCTTGCCTCCATTTTACAACAAGTCTAACAAGGGCTACTCCTCTTGATGTAAAATGTTTAAGTCGACCCGAAACTTTCATAATAGATTCCTTTATAAAATTAAGTGTCCCAACAAGGGTTGGTCAAACTCATAGTTTTATTGAGTCTTGCCCTTAATCAAGAAACATAAGGCTTGGTCTAACTTAATATGGTATTTTAGGGATTTAATTCTTTATGCATAGTTTTTCATTATCACATGCTTGTTAATATTATGTGATGCTTGCTTAATAGATTAACCATGTTCTGATAATGTTTACACATAGTCCAGTTTTTATTTTATACCATCTTTGCATGCTTGTTTATTTCATTAATTATGTGATCGCGGCAACACATAAATAATAAAAAAACCATGCAATAGGATAGAAATAAAATAAGATGGCATGATCATGAGCTTCTATTTTTTAGCTTATCTAGTGGTTTGATAAGCTAACCCTGACCTAGGGAAAACACCTTGAACCCGATGGTTCATGTTTTGCAGCTCCCATCTTTCCACCTTTTCATCTTCTTGGGTTGGTTTCGCCTCAACTTTAGATTTTTTGAACCATATCCACTAGATTGGGAGATACTCCATTACATGGGGTTTACATTAAGGAAACCATGGGAAAACATGCCCTACATTTTATTTGAATAAGGATCGTAGGGCAAAAAATTTAAATTAAACAAATTTAAATGAAACCATACACACATAAAAAGGGTCTTTGGTATAGCTCATGATCATCCATAGCATGCAATGACATTTACGCATATTTAGAATTCAAATTCTTTTAACCATTCTATTATTTAAGATAAGTTACGCTTGAATTCAATTAATTATGATCTTATAATCAATCAATTATTTATCTTAAATTCCATTATGAATTTCCTTGAGATTCTTCTCATCCATATTCCTTGTACAAGTCTTTGTAATTTTGGATGAAACATGGTGAAATTCCATTTATGGAAAGTACATGATGTTTAATATAGCCTACACGCCGTGTATTTTTCACCCTTTATCCAAAGTACACGCTGGGGGCTTTGGTGTGTTTTCTGTATTTTGGAAATTTTGGAGTACACGACGTGTAGATTAATCTAACACGGCATGTACTTCCTTGTTACACGGTTACTGTCCTGGAAATCCCATGTACATGGAACATGACTTCTCCTTGTATACGGTTTCTTCTCGGAACCATAAATGTGGATTGTTATAGGTTGATTATAATTAATTTAATTAATTGACAAGAAGTACCTTTTATAGTGTTCTTTCTTTGTTGATATTTCCGATCACGTTCCAATGTGATTCACCATTGCATCGCAGAAGCCAAGTGTAAAATTTCTCTAGCGGTGATCCACATGTGCACCACGTATCTTTGGACGTCGCCAAAGGAATCTTCGGGTGCTAGCATGGAGAAGCCTTTGCTTGCATTGTCCACCTTAAATCGCCTTGATCCGGTGGAGGTGGATCTCTCTCAGTCTTGAGAGTGTTCTTGAAGGATGAAGTTCTTTCGGTCTTTAGAGAATTATATAGAATTGTTGTGCACAATGATTATCTTCAAAAAAGAGTTGGGGTTGTGAGGATATTTATAATCGGGTTTGAGGTTGTAGATTTATGACAATAAAGAAATGCGTTACACGTTTTATTTTCTCATTAACTCTTTTGAAAACCCCATGTCGAGTCATTAATTCCTTGACATGCTCCCACACTGATTATAATAAAATCATTTAATAAAACGATATATCCTCAAAATACCAACTGAAAAAACTACACAGCGTGTAATCATAAATATACAACGTGTATTTTTTTTTCATTGAAAAATACACGGAATGTACATTAAATATACACAACGTGTATATCTTGTTTTCATTTATTCATTTCCTTTTTAAAATAAAAACTACACGATGTGTAATCATTAATACAAGGTGTGTACTTGTTTTCATTTTATTCTTCCTCCAACATTAAAATGATTTAGGCTTCCTTGAATAATTATTAAACCACGTACGTGAATAATATTTATTCTACTTGAGATACTTGAATACACTTAGTGTGTGACCATCTAGGCCTCTTTCTCATTGGCATTAGGTGGGCTTTCCTAAAGTCCAAGATTACTATCTAGCAATGGGTCAAGGCACCCAAGAGAAAGAAGTTGATGCCGCATTGACGTGTCACCTCATACGAACGCTTACCATGTAATTTAATCCATTTTTATCAATATCTCATCAAGAAGGTTTCATGGTAGTGTCATAAACCTATATGCTTGATCTGTCATTCTTTGACTTCTAGAAATAAACTCGTCATGTTACCACAACCATGGAATTATTTCGACAATTCTATTTCAATCAGAGGGCCCAAGATATCTACTTCCATAAATATGGAAGGGACAAATCCTTCCTCTTCTTATCCATTAACAATATGTCATTCGTGACACACCCAACATACCCTACTTCCCGCCAACTCTCTTCGTGATAGTTTTCATCAGCAAATCTAAGTGCGCGAGTCATGACATGAGTTAATGATAATTTTCCAGTCTAAGTACCATTACACACGCTCGTAGATAGTAATGTATGATGACACCAAAACATGTGGAATTAATACTGGCAGGCCTGTTCTCATAATATTCCATCTTGGAGATTACCAAGTGTGAACTCCATGAGAGAGAGTCTCGTCTTCTTACGAGTACTCGCACATGATGGTCTATATAATATGTGTCCTATCATAGTATGTTATCCAACCATAGAACTTTATTTAAGAATATTGTTATAGAATTTAAAGGTTATCATCATAGCGGGGATCTTCCATGAACTTATCAATGCAAAAAATATTCCAGGACATTATTATATTATAGTCATGCAGAACAATGAACAATATATAATAAGTGCACATTCATGTAATCATAGTACAAAACAGTTGGTTCTCAAGACACCAACCCTAACAAAAACCTCAATCTGGTTAATAGGGAGATAAAATTAATCACTAAGTGCACTCCATGAATTAGAGATGGTAGATTTAAAAGAATTTGGGTCCATAATTTGGACTATATAATTTACCACTAGATGTTTCCATTCCCTCTTACAAAAGGATACCTCCATCTACTAATCATAACAGAAATAAAAATGGGTTACATCACCATAAAACACTCTAACTTTTACATTGACTTCATACATCAGGAATTAATGGTATGATGAAGGTATGATGATTTTCATAGGAATACATGGATTTCCTAGAAAAATGTTGAATGCTATGTCCTATAAGGTGACCATAATTTTAGAGTCATAGACGAGGTCCCCAAACTTGGTCTTCAACTTGATCCTCCCAAGGGGATTTTGATAAATTTTATCTTACCTGTGAATAGTCAAATAAGATAGAGACAAATTTATTTTCATATACCCCAGATGTTAAAGTGTTCAAGATGGAATAAAATTGATTCTGGACCCATTGCCCATTAAATCTTGGAAGACATCAACATCATTGAGCTTACCAGATAGATATAAAGGTTGTATATTCCTATGTACCACATCTTTATGATCTATTTTTATGAATGAGATGACCACATAAAATCCATCCAAATTAACATCCACATGACAAACCTCTGATGTTGCCAATTTAGCCTCAAACTCCTGTGGAAAAGAAAGGTGTTCAATTAAGGACTCCATAGATCTCTTAATAGATAGAGATAATCCAATATTTAAAGTTAGACCTGATTGAAAACCATTTATAAAAATATCCTATTCATGAACTAATGACCCACACTTACTAGGACTTAGTTAATCTCAGAGTTGGGAACTTAAATTCATGCTTGTCTACATTGATAGTGTCTATCTATTACTTAGATCAGAAGACATCTATAATGTTTATAGGATGAAGTGTGTCAAAATCCTCATTTAATTTCCTCAATTAGACAAGTGTATTCTTGATAGTTGTTTATCCAATATGATCGAGATGAAGTGAGATTTATAAGGATTATTATTGGCCTGACTTTATTATTATGCTCATTAGAGTTCCATTATGTGAGTATCAGTGGTATAAATGGATTACATGGATATTATTCTCAATTGGAATCATTTTTCATGGCCTCTTCATCCCATCCCTCCGTGGAATATTTTTCACCAACCCTAAATTTACATGGGTTCATTAAACGAATACCATTAACTAATTCATATTATGAGACATCAAATAATGGGTATTCTATTTGTTTGGATGGTTCCAACTGGCTCATTTTTTGGGATGATTCCCACCCCCCCAATATCATAGATAATAAATCTTCAAGGTTTTATAATATATTTGAAATATATTATATTTCCTCTTTTGACCTGATTTTGTTTTTTCTTTTCCACCTACCATCAGAGGGATGTGATATCAAAAGAAAGGACTTAGACATCACAGAGGGAACTGAGGTTAAAAATGGTTTATTTATATATTATATAATTATATAATGTTCTTGATTCCAGTTTGATTTCCCCATAATCAATTGTAATCTGATGCAAGTCCTTAAACATGAATCCTTATTAAATATTATGCCTAAACATTTGGTGATTGGGGTGATAAAATGGGTAGTCAATGAGACTGATTTCCTTGGGACTCATGGATTATAATAGCCTAAGAAAATTACATTCCATTTCAGTGAGTAAAAATCCTAAAACCAACTCCCTTTTGAATGAATTATTAATATTTTGATGGTATTTGATTCTTATGTATCTCGGATCCTTCTTCCCTCCTTGGTGAGAGCCTTGTTATTGCTATGTTCATTTAGGAGGAACTTCCATATAATATTGAATGGGATTTGGGGCATGATCTGAGGACATAGATGCATTAATGGTGGAAGTTTCTACTTATTTTCTACTATTTTTTTCCTTTTAACTATTGTTACTCACTAATATTTATCTTTGGTTCACTAGATGTCATCCTTAAAACACCAAGTCACTACTACCAAATCCCAAAATCCAACAGGATAGTTTTGTATAATGATTAATGTTTTCAACTCATATTGAATATTTTTTTATGAATATATCAAGTAAATACTCTTGTAGGATATTTATTTCCATATAATTGGTGAGACCTTTCCACTAGGTGATGAAGTATGATACTCTATTATTCTCATAATTCTTGAAATTTAAGATGTTAAAGATGGTCATTAATTTTCTCAATGTAGAGATGAACTTATAAATAAGTTGGTGATTGAAATCTTTCTAGTTGGACATAGATTTAAATGGAATATTTTTGTACCATACAAAGGATTGGCTGTACAAATTATGAAAAAAACACCATATCTTGTCCAAATATTGTTGCTCACTATTCCAATTAGAGTCCCACAATGAGACACAAAATATGTCAAGTGTTTCTTTAGGTCTCTAGTGTCATTGAATTTGGGTAATGTGGGATTCCAAAAATTCAATGGATGAGGGGTCATATCCACCCACTAAAGATAAGGTTTTTCCTCCTACTACATAGGTTCCTTCCAATCCCTATATTACTTCAATACATGTGAAAATATCATGAATGAAATAAATTATGATTGGAGAAACCAACATTTAGGATGAAACCTGAATATGATAGGCCTCATGTTTTCATCCGGTAAGAATTTCCTGTCGATATTCCACTTGGGAAGACATTGGTTGACTTTGTCATATCAATGATGAATGGCTAGGTAGTGAGGGGAATCCCAAGTCATCCACAATTATTGGGTTCAGATAGACTGTTTTAGGGTAGAGATGGTAGGCTGACTTTCTTCCACCTACACTGGTTATGTTTTCCATTATTTGGGAAGATTTTTTAGCAGTGGAATACTTTCCTCAACCTTTATGTTTTTCTCAACAAGAATATTTCTTTTTAGTAATTTATCATTGATTCACCTCAGTTTTTATAATTTAACTTCATATTAGGAAAATCGTTCCTCTATAGCCGAAACTATGTATTTATTTGGTGATGTGTGGGATGTGGACACAATTTTACCTTTATATTTAGATAATTAAATATATATGATATCTGAATATTGATATCTTCCATGTTATATATTTTTCAGTGATGTCTGGTGCATACACCTTCATCACACACTTCAATGTAAAATTCATTTTGCATCAACACTTTATCATTTGGTTCCTATATATCTAACTCTTTACTCTTTTCATCCACTAGATTGATAGTTATGAGATTTAATCAATCAAATAATGTTTACTTTATCATATCATATCATCATCATCATCATCATCATCAGGAAAAGTCTCAAGGATGTTCTATTTTTGGTAATCTGATTTGGATGATGTCCTCTTCATGATTTCACCCCTAGAAATAGTCTATCATAAGTGATTCAAAGGGACAATACAATTATTTCAATTAAAATTTACCCTAGTGGTAAGAGAGAATCATGTATTGGTAGGAACTGGGAGGGTGAATGTTGTATCATTGTTCTCAATCTTGTGAACAACGAATTATTTGGAGGGGAAGGATGGGTTAATAATGATCAAAAACCTAAAGGTTGGAGTTGAGTTTCTCATTCTTCCACTGCATAATTATATTTCTAGGGGTTTTATAATCCTAAAGATAGTGGTGGTAGAAATGAGGAAAATTCTCCCAATCCTGCAGCCTGGGTCGGTTCTTGTATTGCTGCTCTATTTCTTACCACTACTAACTTATTAATTTTTTTGGATTTGTTCTTGGAATGGGGCATATGAAAAATATGATATGAATGCGATCTCTATGATATTGGGGATTTACCTATAGATTAAAATACCATTATTCTTATTTTGAAGGTTTTTTTGACATTACTGACTTCCTAGAATAATAGTCTATTGATATATCATCACTTTTGATTTCATTGTTTATAGGTACATGGGTGGTAGGGTTTTTACTTTTGGATATATTAGTATATTCACCTTTTGGTCATAGAATCTGGATTGGTGTGATAAAATTTCTTCAGTCTATTTTGGTAGGACTTTTTGACCAAGTAGTGGAGTGAAATTTAATGCTCCATACTACCCCATTATTTAATTAATACATTAGATGGATAATTCATGAATAATTGCCAAAGTGTCCTCAAACTATCAAGGAAACCACACTAAATATTTTCATGCTGCTTCTCATATTTCATAGTCTGAGACATTGAAAGGTATTTTTTTTGATTTGATGGTAGAGATCATAAATTATCAATACATGGTTGTCATACCCTTCAAAAGGAATTGGATTTTATTTGAGATGATGAAGGGTTTTCCAAAAGATGACATATAGATATTGGATTCATTCTGTTCTTAATGCATATAGAAGATCATAACGAGCACTGAATATGGGAAAAACATGATGGTAATATTTCTGTTAGCTAGGTGCTTCAAAATATTAACAGTATCCTAATCATCATCAGAGGTAGATTCTTGTACCATGTATGACCATAGGGATCTATTTCCTAGTAATTTATCATGAATGGCTGTCGGTATATATAGGGCACTACTGATAGGTGTTGAGACACTATGGGTGGATGGTATGGTTTTTTTGAGTACCTCTATATATGATTATCTGGTTTGAGGAATACCGATAGAGGTAATATATTAATTATGTGACATGACATGATTATGGGGAAGACTTCTATAGTACACATGATGAGAAGATCCACAAGAAGGATTTCAATGAATATAATCTATGTTATCATAGAAAGGACCAATGTATTGTATATTATCATCTTATTTATTGGATCCCCATGTTATTGATAGGCCCTATAGGGAATTGTTATTTTCTAATGGGTCTAATCAAAATAAAATTTTTATAAAAACTCAAACTCTGCTACTTAATTAATTAAAATATTGTAATTGGAAATTTTGAGGTTGAACCCATGAGATGGTGAAGTTGTTTGATTAGGTTTTTAAAATAAAATTATTTTATTTAATTTTTAATAAATTGAAAATATAATAGATTTATTGATTATAAAAGTGGGAGAGAATGAAATAGATTTGGGTTGATTGAAAATCAATTTGAAAAAGGCATTTCAGGGTTTTGTAGTTTCAAGGATAAGGTAAAATAATATTTTAGAAAATAAATTGATTAATCCATTTTTGGGATTGGTATAGATAGGATATGGATCCAATAGGCATGGTATCCCCTCATTAATGTGGAAATCCTCCTCTTTTCCTTGGTCATATAGTTTAGGGCATTGTCAAATCGAGTTTGTGTTGATACCATTTTTAAACATGGTTAACCTAAATGAGATAATGGTCATGCCTAATTTAGGGTAACCAGTTGTGTAATTAAAATTTTCCTTTCATATTTATTAAGCAATGGTCATGATTAAACAAAAATAAAGGTATTGAAATTGGATAAATAAATTGAATAAAACCAAATACATGAATACAATAAAAGAAATAGATTCAAAATCACCTTATAACTTCGGCTATATAACCCTATCATAGTAAGGGATTTACCCCCTCATCTTAGTGATGAGATAGTAAGGAGAAAGGATGGAAAATAAAACATAAAAGAAAACATTGTGAGAAATAATTGAAAGGATCCCACAGCAGTGTGTCTTCTCTCCCTAGACTTTGGTCTCCAGAATCTCCCTTATAGAAGTAACTTGGATCCATATTTATAGACTCCCCTAGAGCTTGTGAAACATTAAATGGAATTAATAGGGGTCATAAAGTTTTCCCAGGTGTTTATGGGGTCATAAAATAATTCTCCATCACCCATTATGTTGAGTCTAACCATTGTTTGGGCCATACCAATACTTTTACATTGTGTAAGAGTTTCACCACATGTAATGTTATCACGTCTTGTAATGTTTACACAACATTAATCTTGTGTTGCTGAGTCTAAAATCTTTATTTCACCCTGGTTCTATAGTTTCAGACCCCAAGAGTCTTCCTTAGGCATCCTTTATCACATGAAGAATTCATTTATAGGATATATTAGTTGTTTTCAATATGTTTTCTCATTTCCCAAAAAACAATGCATACTTACAATACAAACAATATCATTAAATAAACAAGAAAAAATTAATTATTTAAACTATAAAAGTTATGTATTATAATGCTAAAAATTATGAATGAAATGGACTTATTAGTTATCACCAAAGGAATTTGTATAACCATGAGGACACTAGAACTAATCGGAGTGGGAATATCAACCTACTCCTAAGACATATAATATGCTTAATGAGACCTCATTCTCAATATTATTTTTTTGGTGACTGAAGATGTTTGTGGATGTTAGTGTTCCCTTTGTTTTAAGACCCCTATGGATGATCTTCATACTTTTTAGGATATTTTGTCTAGATATTGGAGATGGAAGAGGTATATAATACTCCTCTTTGGTCTTTTCAGAGTATATCGATGAATATTTTCATTTTTTATAGGAATATTCTCCTGTTGTTGAATGGATACCAAAATATATAGTTAAACCTCTATGTTTTCGGCATGAATATGGACCTACCATAAGGCAGTTGTCTTTATATGCTAACAAAACCCTAGTTAGAATGGGGATATGTTCCCAATCTAGATTTCAATTATTCTCTAAAACACATTGATGATCCTACAGAATGGGAGAAGGAACATGTTCCCTTTCTAATGTATCTTATGAAGCACATTAATCTTTTCGTCCATTGGTAGGAGTAGGAATATATTCTTGAATCCTCTCATCCACTAGGATCTATCAACAATTTTATTCCACAACTAAAACTAGGATATATTGACAGTTTTTCAAGACATGAGCAGGGATATTGACTTATTCTAATATCAGAACTAGAATATGATAAATATCTTCCTCAATAGGGACGTGAATATGATACCTACCTTTCTTTTCATCTACCATCAGAATATTTCATTATCCATATTATATAATAATGATAGGGGATTGTTCCTGACCTAAAGTAATCACCAGGATATACTTGTGGTATTCAGTTGGAATGAGAATATATGCCTGACCTATGATACATCCTTTATCAAAATATTCTAGTGATCCTCTTGAATGGGAGTAAGAATATGTGATTTACCCTAGGTATCTATTTGAAAATGTGGATAAGATGCACTGGTAGTTAGAGTTAGAATATATATATATCTATCCCTAGTTAATCACCAAAACATGCCAAAAGATTTATTTTTTTACTACTATAATATGATGTTATTTTAGAATAGTCTAGGTAGGAATATGTGCTTTCTTAGCAATCACTAAAATATTTTGACTGACATCTTCGATAGAATAATGAATATAATCGCTCTTCTTTTTTTATTTAAATATTGTGATATACTGACAATCCTAATATATTGAAGCATGAATATTACCCTGTTTCTAAGTTTCTACATAATATTGGTGGATTTTTATAGATAAGGCCATAATATGAGATATTACATTGTTTGGATTCCAAAATATTCCAACCAATCATTTTATAGGAAGAAGAGATATGATACTTCTCCTTGACTAGTACTGCATGTCACCTCTAGTGAGACTTCTAGGGTACCTTGGCTTGTATGATTAGTGATGTGGACTCAGGATGAAACTGATATTTAATATATTGAGGGATATGGGATTCATGACACTAGTGATACATATAGATGATATCAGGATCCCTCCTAGGTGACTCTTGAATTATATATACCATGTTTTCCCTCCTTTTCCACATACCTTAGATATAGGCAAAGCATGTTTCTTAATTATGAGGAGAGGATCCTAAAACAATTTGATGTGGGTGTGAGAAAAAACTGAATATCATCTATTATCCTATTATTTTGTTTATAGGATTCACAGGGCTTCATCAGTTTGATGAATCCATGTGCTACATCCAATGTCTGGATCATGCCCTCGAGGTGGTACTCTCTAATCATGATGTTGACCATATTCTATTGCAAGTGTTGTTTTGGATAAAACATCCCTAGAAGGGACACAAAATTTTTGGCCATGATAGTGTGCATTTTCTTATTTGAGTATGATTCCATTATTTTTTATAGAAGGAATCTCTAATTGGGACCCTTGAATCCCTGTTAGTAGTTAAACACAAATAAGAAACCGATTAGTGTAGCATCCTTGAAAAGAAAAAATTTGATCAATCTATTTAATAATTTTTGGATAAATTTTTCACACGCATAAATATATACGTGGACACACACACACACATCCACAAACAAACATATTGGTTTAATAAACATTTTCCATTCACATTATTTTCAAAATTATTTTCTTCTATAACGTTTCATTGGAAAATGTGAAACTTCTGATATGTGGTCCAATCACATTGTTTTTGGTCATAGAGGACCTAATTTCTAAAGGTAGGTGGTCATTGGGACATTTCCAGTGACACTTAGGTTTTTTATTGGTATAGAGGATGGGATATTGGGCCCATCCAAACCCTTTTGAGGGGGAATTATTGTCTACTATGAGACTCTCTTATAGATTTAATACATGTTAATGAATATTTTCCAAAATCCCAGTATGAAACCAATTAACTTTGATTTAGTGATATTATTGATATAGTTATGTTAATATTAGGTAATTAAAATTATGTAAATTGAGATTCACACTTTGGTTTAAATCCATATAGTTAGGCACACTGGAATTTAAGACCATCCGGGAAGGCGAGTGTTTTAATTTTCAGATCGGGTCCATTTGAGGGGTTTCATATATATCCCAATGAAGAGAATCAAGACCCACACAATTTATTAAATATTAATATGAAATGTCATAAATTTTAAGGTAGTGTGATAAAGACTAATTTAAATTAGTTTAAATTCATTCGGAATGGACTACTTGCTAGGGGTTTCTAATAATTGTTGTTGTGGGAATCATGCACAAGTGTCCCCTTTTAGCGTCTTTAAATGGAATATAGATCAATAAGGATGGACGTGGTTAGTAGGTAGGGATAATGACTCATAACCATAAGTATAATTTCATTAGGGATGTCCTAATAGATGAAATATATGATATCTTATGCGGAGATGGCTCTCAAGAATGGGGCATGATGTCATCGAGGATATTGAACGATGAAGGTATATGACTATTCTGGAAATATAGATCAATGGGGAAACTTATAAAATTACAGGGATATAAAGATATATGGTTTTTCCCTTGATGTATCATCCTATGTATACTATTGGAGATAGGAATCATAGGCTACATAGTTCTAGTGAGACAGTTTAAGGTCATATACAACCACCATACTATGAATTTTAACATCATGTGGTAAGGACATTGTTGCATTGTTTTAGATCATATGAAAAGTATGTTGGACACACAGTTTAATGTCATTCTTCAAGGATGAATGTGTCATTAAGGGTTAAAAAATAGGGTATTTAGTAGGGGTTACATATATGAGGCTTCTTTGAAATTATTCATGGGGAATATAACCATTTGAAGGTATGTCTATCAGGGAATATAGCCTATTGAGAAGGATAATATATGTTCATTGGGTCTTATACCTAAGGAGGAGGCTCATGATGAAATCATTGAAATTGTTCTAATGTAATGATTAACTAACACCTCTAAGATTATGTTAGTGATGCTCGATGTGAGAAATAAAATACAATGGAGGATATGCATATTGCACAAGAGTGAAACTCTAGTTATTGATGAGTTCAACACATTGAGGATTCCTAAGGCTCTTTTTATCTCCTTATCTCATTGATAATTCATTTATGAAGTCATACATTTGAACCATCTTGGGTCTTATATCTGAGGTTTAACACCATCCTTTAATTTTCTTGCATGTTTATAAACCTAGGAAGGGTACAAAAAATATCATTCAAGAAGGACTAGGGGATAACTCTAGGTGGGGATTACTTGATTCGCCTAATTATATGTATCGGGTGAAAGAAAATCACCAAAATCTCTTAAAGCTTTTAATTGAAATGTATGGAAGCATTAGTGTGGGAGGAGGCAGAACATCTTGGGGAAACCCTGATTTTGTGAGGAAAAATTAGAACAAAACCAAACCATGGGAGGTGATTGCATAAGGTACCACATAATATGATTTAATAAGGTGGTCTATGAAAGGTGATATGAAAAATGTGTTCTTGTAAGGTAGGCCACACAATATGACCATGTAAGGAAATTATGAGGCTACAAGAGATGTCTGTATACTGACTATAAAATAATGCCAATATCATGTGACCATGATGTAATCATGTGAAAAATATCACATAGACTGATCACATAGGTTTTTTCATTAAGTTTTATTATTTATGATTTCTAATTATTTAGAGTTATATTTAGATAGTTGTTTTACATTCATAACTTGTTGAAGCTTCCAAATATGGTAGTGAATCCCACAGTTAACCTTTTTTCATCTCCCCTCAATCTCTTCCTATAATCCCTTATTTATCCTCTTCATTCCTCTAACCCCCCCAAAAAATGGAAACTGGGGTATTTATTGGCATCATAGGTGAAAATCCATGAGAAACATTGGCCATGTGGCCTGCATGTGAATTCCACAAGAGAGAACTGTATCATACGATGTGAGATCAAACAACTACATAAGTCTTCCATCAATGAGTTTCATAAGAGGAATGAATTATGTGGTGTAGTATTATGAGATATGAAAGTGTTTCACCTTTTTTCTACAAAAAATAGGTCAATCATGTTGGAATTGTCTTTTTCTAAATTTCTTTCATGATAAGATGAACCCTCACTCTTTTTTTGTGTTTATTATGGATCATCCATAAAAAAGAGAGCGTCAAAAATATATTTACATTATATATTTATGAAAAAATTTAAATTTATCACTATTATATAATGTTACTATTAATTATGTTTTGATTGTAATTGATGATGTAAATGTTATAACATCATTCATATTGGCTCTAAAACAAACCCAAACTAGAATGTATTATAAGGAATTAATAAATAAGGAAATGTTATTTTATAGCTATAATATCACCTTTATCGAAGAATATAGTTTTAAAATCATTATATTAAAGTGATAAATATTTTTTAAGAAGAGTTTGATGAAAAATATAAATAAAATGATTATCTAGATGATAATACTTACATTGAATACATGAATATTATCTTAGATAGCCACTTGGAAATGAAGGATTTGGGTATCCCAATTACCATAGGTTAAAAAATGAGAGAGAATATTTTGGGAGAGAATTTGGATTGGAATTAAATAATAAACATAAAGAATGGGTTTCTTTGATTTGGGTAGTTTAGGGGTTCTTTTATAGGTGATATTGAGTTTTGTTTTCAAATAGTTATTCCCTAATGAATAAGGAATAAAATTTCTCATTTAAATTAGATCCAAAGTAAAAAAATAATAGAGATAATATAAGGTGAATTAAATCATGCCATCATCCACTCATTTAGGGATAATATTTCAAGATATTTATGTAATTCCTAATTAGGTAAGCCACTTTTCCTCATTTTACTTTTATCATGGTAACTCATTTTTTACCTTAGTAAATTATTTTAATGCATAAAAATGAGATTGACCTTATATATTTTTTTTATAAATGATGATTCCCAATATAAAATACATTTTATTGGATTCAATTTATAAAATCAAAGAAAATTAATCTTAATATAAGAAAGAATAACACATAAAAATGATTTTTAGAAAAAAGTATTTTTAATCAAAAAATTTATTTTTTTTCTTATTATTTTACATTTAATAAACATTATACAATTGATGATTTATTATTATTTTGTATATATTATCAATAAATTTCATTTAAATCATTCTTTATAAGTGATTAATTTAAATTATTAATATAAAAATACATTACTCACAAAAAATTAATTCAATGAAAAATATTTATTTAATATTAATTTATTTTTCATTAATTACTTTATAATTAATAACATATTATTGAATTTTTAATATTTTTTACATAAAATTATATATTTTATTATATTATATACTTTAAATATGATAAAATTAACTTTTAAATGAAAAACGTATGACATATAATAAAAATAACGTTTTTAAATAAAACATTTTTTTTCTAGACATGAATAATTATTTTAGTGTTCCTTATAGTTACATAATTTTTTATTTAATGTTATTGTGTTATTTTAATAGTAATAAATTGAATTTTATCAATACATTTTAATGATATCATTCTTTCAATGTAATAAATTTAACAAAAATATATAATTGATAAAAATATTTTCTTTAGAGTCAATGTTATTTTTTGAAGTGAATTAATATATTTTAATTCTATTCCAAAATCATTTATTTTATTCAAAATAAATTATTTATATTAAAAAAATTTATTTTCAACATCTGAATAATATTATTTTTATATTAACGGCATATCAGTAATTCTAAACTAGTAAGATGTTTAATGGTATTATACCCAACATCTATATACCCATTAATAATATTCATATAGTGGCTATATCAACTCCATTACATCCCACAAATTCATCTCATTCTAACTTCACAAAGAAAATTTCTCATTCCTATAGTTTTCATTTAGGATTTTATGAAATTCTTTCTCTTTTCATGATGTTTTTTGTCACTATAGGTTTTGTTATATGAAAATGCTCTTGGGGATTTTCTGGTGTTAAAAAATATTATTATTTTCTAATTATTGTTCCATTTTAATTTATATAATTTTAAGGGATGTAATCATCCATGGTATGTAACAATATGTAGTTTATAATACATTTTTTCATGAAATATTTTTATAATTGTACGAACCCGTGTTTTTTCGGACTGTTGTTTTGAGAAGAAATTTGAATTTTTGCTGTTGGATACTCGTGAGGGGTAAAATGTTCATTTTCCTTTACCATATGATCTCGGATAATTTTTCTGACAACTCCGTTGGTCCCGGAATAAGGTGTTTACCCTAGGACAAGAGTTTGGTGGAAATCTGAGCTGTTCAAATTTTAGCAGAATATTTAATATTTAATATTATTAAATTAAATATTAAATTATTTTTCCAAGTTTGTTTTTCAATAAATTCTAAATGGAGTGTTATATTGAGTTTCCATCTGCACTTTTGAGTCTGGAATGGGGATTTTAGACTTGGGAAGGCATAAACTCATGTCGGGCGATGGAGCCGGCCCGGGCCCCTTTTCTTCTTTTCCTTTCCTTTTCTTTTCTTCCTTCTCTTATTTCCTCCTCCTTCTTGTGCACATATCCTATGCCACTACTTTGTCTGTGACCTATGGGAGATATGGATATTGATAAATAGGGAGAGTTGGAAGCCAAGAGGGGTACCGATTCGAAGCTTTTGATGCGCTGAGTCGGCGTTCGGCAACCGTGAGCCATGAAATCAACTGAAGCTTCGACGTTTTCCACCCAAAGGTAGGGCCATTTATGTTTTCACCATATATAACCTTTAAAAATGTTTTTTAAGTCTTTAAATCCTTATATTTTTTTGTGGCCTCTTAAGGCCGGATCTAATGTTTCGGGGGCGAAAACGGGCGTTTCGAGTGTTTTCAGGGATTTCTCGTCGGAAAACCCAGAATACACGGTTTGTATTCTAGGGGTACACAGAGTGTGTTCTTCCCGTTCGGGGAAGAAAATGTTTTCTTAAGTACACGCCGTGTACTTTGAGTACACACTGTGTAGTGGGTGGCCGTGTGGAATTGAACACAGAATAGTGGTTTTTTTGGAGTACACGCCATGTACAGTAAAGTACACGTCATGTAGTGGTACTTGGGCATGTGTCTTAGTGAAAACACACACGGTGTAACTTTTTGTGAATAGTACAAGCCATGTACATTAAAGTACACGCTGTGTACTATTACACAGGTAGACCCCATGGGTCTGGCCATGTGTTCTGGCCATGTAATAATTCCACTTAGTAATTTGGGTATATCTTATGATCTGGAAGTCAGAATTGGGCGTGTGAGTAGTCTATTATGAGATATTGTCTATGTAGATCGCAATGGTGGAATCCTTTTGAAATTTAAAGGTCATCTAAATGAGGTTTTGGGGGTTTTTATCTAAACAGAGGGGTTCTTCCTCTAGTTGTTAAGTCCAGTTGACACCTAAGAGTAAGACTTAGCGTGGATGATAGGTTGGGTGTTCAGACCAACTTAGGTGAGACCTTTAATAAGAGATGAGCTATGAGCTATCTCTCATAAACTATGCTTTAGAGGATGTTCCCCTTGTGAGAATTTCCCCTCTGGCCTATGAGTATGTGAGACCAGATACTTCTAAGGATCCCCTGAGGGATGATTTTGCTTGCGTGCTGACCTAGGGAGTCCCTTGTAGGATCTCTCTCTTGTTCTTCCTTTGATTGGAACCATGTTATAGAATTCATATTTTGTCCTTACTTTGATGATTGCGTGTATGATTCCCCCTTACTCTTTTCTAAGGATCCCACATAGGGTACCTTCGCTCGTCTTTACCTAGAGAATCCCAAGTATGATGCTTCCTCCGTGTTTGACTTGAGGGACCCAGTGGGTGCTTGTTGTTTGAAAGACCCTGAGTCGTTATGTTGGGTTTGGGTAGAGATGGTGATCGGGTGTCACCTAGAACCCGTGCCTAACTGGTAATCCCTTTGGGCTTTGGATGTATTGTTGAGTTGGGCGTTTGGGCCACCCTCATTATTTTTTTATATCTAACTTAGTTTTCTAATGCTGTAGTGTTTACCAGAGGTGCTTCCTAGTTGGTGGCTGTTGAGCCTAATGCGAGGCATATTTCTTGTTTGTTGGGATGCTTACTATTCCTTGTGTGCCTGAGTAGAGGTGGTTTGATTGTGAATGGGGTTATTTACCTTCCTGTGGATGTGTTTTCCCATGTTAGTTGATTTTGACCATTTGGTCTAGCTTTCCTGTTAGGCTGCCTTGTTTCCATGCCTAGTAATGTTAGGATAGAGTGGTTTTATCTGAAATTCTTGATATGTTGTAGACTGATTAGCCAAGTAGTTATATAGGTTTACTTTGGCTATATAGAATTACTATTCCTTGACTTACATGGGGCTGTGAGAACCTAGTGTAGTAGACTATAAGGGGATAGATCGAGTGAGATTCCTCAGAGAGTCTTTGGGAATTATAGACTATAAGGGGATAGACTGTGTGAGTTTCCTTAGAGAGTCTTTTGGCATTATATACTATAAAGGGATAGACCGAGTGAGCTTCCTCAGAGAGTCTTTGGGCATTATAGACTATACGGGGATAGACCGAGTAAGCTTCCTCAGAGAGTCTTTGGACATTATAGACTATAAGGGGATAGAACGAGTGAGCTTCCTCAGAGATTCTTTGTTTTACTTTGAATTACCATGAACCACTCCAGGCTATAGGGGGAATTGACTGGGTGAGCTTCTTTAGAGAGCCTGTGAATGACTTGAGGATATAAGAGGAATTGAATGGGTTAGCTTCCTTAGAGAGTCTTGTGACCTTGGAGATATAAGGATAATTGACCTTGTGCGCTTCCTTAGAGAGTCCTTGACTACCTTAGACTATAAGGGGAATTGACTGTGAGTGCTTCCTCAAAGAGTCTTTATGAATTCTTATGACCAAACCAGAGGGGTTATGCTGAGTGTACTGCCCAGAGGGTTGCTGGTACTTTTTAGGTAGGACCAGAGGGGATGGGTGTGAGTACTTCCTAGAGGGTTACCTGTTGTGTTATCTGATTTCTTGTGTTCTATTTTTTGAACTAGAGGGTTTCTTGTTTTATTTATCTTTTTTAGAGGCATATCTCCGGCGTTGGCCGAAGCAGGTACATGTCGATGGGATTATGGACCCAGAGATTGTCTTATTTGATACATGGCTTGAGTGGCACGACATCCATCTCAATGCCCTTGAATAGGATGTCTAGGATATCGGGCTTAAGGTCCCAAGGATTAACTGCTGATGTTGTTCTTGTTATTTGAATCACTTAATCATGAATATTCATATTTATGTATATGTGTATAGGTATGTGACTATATATGTGTACATATATAGATATGGATATCCATGGTGGCACTTTCCCAGTTGATAGGGATTACATAACCTAAGTTAAGCTGTGGTTGCACGTTTGGTTTACTTCCTTTTGTTGTGTTCTAGCTAGGCTGAGCACATTGTTGTTGCATACACTTTTAGTAGCACAGTTATATAATGCTTGTCTAGGTTCCCTAATGAGATTATTTTTCACCCCTACACATTCACCTCAGTGTACGTGTAGACCTTATGTATGCTTTTCAGGTCGAGCATGAGTTTCATGGTGGATAGGGATGAGGCCCAGTGTTGCATGATCGAGCGAAGCTGCTTGGGTGGTTCTACTGATCAGGCTGCTGTAGTTCGACAATGTCTGGAGATCGGGTACGTGGATTGGCTCGGAGTTAGTAGCAGAGCCCTATACTTTTACTTTTAGTTTCTTTTGTACTTGTATCTATATGGTCGGTCCGGTGGGTGACCAATGTTGTATTGTATTGCATAGTTGTTTGGGGTTTTACAATATTTTACTATTACTGCTTGTTCTATTTCAGTTTTTTATTGCTTACGCACTCTGTTTACTTTCCACTCTATAGGATACTTAGTTATTTCTGATATTTTCTTACTCTGGTATGAGGACATAATCTCCCCACTATCAGACCCTAGGCCCTTGCTGCTATTCGATAGCCTCTGGTGTACGGGGAGCCACGCTTGAGGCCTTTTGGCGAACCGGCTCGGAGCACTGGTTTAGTGGCTCCGGGTCAGGACGTTACAATAATGTTCCTTTATGAGTGAATAAAATATTTGTTAGTTTGAATCATATACTATATGAAATACTTTATACTCAAGTTAAAATAATTTATAAGAACAAAAAACATATTTATGAGTGATATAAATATAGTTTAAGGAATGAAAATGTTCCCTAAAATATGGGGTGTTACAATAAAGGATACAAAAAATTGATGAAAAAAAATCACAAAATGGGATTTTTTACTCCCAAAACCATCATTAGGATTTTTGAGATGCCCCTAATGTTGCCTTAGCATTTTTATGGAATGTGATTCTCAAAAAATTTAATATATTACCTTATAGACCCTTGATCGACTTCCAAGAACTATTGGTAAAGTAGGAAACCCTTACCCAAATGTAAACCTTCCTCTAACGTGTCCACTAATTACATATCTACTACATGAGCTTATCTAACTATCCAAAAAATAGTAGGGGATATTAGTACAACCCCTAAAGAAAACCAATATAAAGCCTAATCCTCAATAAGTAAAACCCTAATTGTTTTACAATCCTTAAATATTTCATATACCATCCAATTAACGATAGGGATGATAACATGGGGTATTCTCCAAACATAATGAAATACCATAAAGGTTTTTCACCACTAAAAGGAAAAATCATGATTTCAACCACTGTAAGAAAGAGACAATCAATATCAGTAAGAGTCAATGACTATAAATGTTAGGTTATGAACTCCATTGGGGTCAAAAATACTTTAACCAACAACACTGGAAGAAAGAGATGGACCACATCGCTACTAATGATCATGAGTTTCAATGAGAAAAGAACAAATCATACTTTAAATCCTTCCAAGTATAACCTATTCAGAACCATTAATCACATGCAACTATCTAGATTTTGACTATTAGTGATGTGAGTTTGATGGGGGTCACATGAAGGTTGTAAATAGAGATAGTTTAAAGGGTATACATATCTAGATATTTCTACAAAACCAACTCCTCTACTAGAACTACATTCTGGATAGTTTTAAATCCTTCATCATGGAAGCATATAATCCCAAAAACATATTTAATGTATAGTTCCATACATGGAACCACTTTGGATATCCATAGGAAATCTATATCATATTCCAAAGTTAGGTGCATCAAGAACAGATAAAATATCAACCACCCAAAACTTTCCCTAAGTATCCACAATAGATGGGGAATATAGGAAAGACATAACCCTAAAATAAAATCTCACACTAAAGGCCCTAATAAAACTATCAATATGAGAAGGGATCTATTGAAAATCAAGTAAAAGGTATACCCCATAAAAATACCTCAATATGTGCTTGGTCCTAGTCATGTTACCCTGAATAAGAGGGTACAACATATTCTAAACTCATCTCTCCATTAAATTAATTAATATATTTCTATGAGAAGAATCTATAACACAAAATATTGATATGATATTACGCTAATGAGTTTTTTTAAACATAAATCAACATTTATATACATTTTTAAGGTTAAATAAATTAATAAATTCATTATCTAGTCTGTGAATGTTGGAATTGGAAATTAAGTATAAATATTAGACTTTAACCAATACTCTACCATTTGAGTATTAGGATCACCAAAAAACCCATGATATGTCTATATTTAAGACACATGCATTGAATTAAAATGATAGGTAGTCTTTTCTGGAACAATGGAAACTACTATATTCTCTATAAGGAATATTTTCACTATGAATAGTTAATAGAGAATCTACCCTATACTCATAAGAAATATGTATCTCACAATCAGTCTCTAAATCTATGGAACATTACTCAAACAGTTAGTGTTGACAAGATTATTAATAGTTAAAAATCACATCATGAAATTACCTATAAATAGGTGCTGACCATTTCAGGTAGCATCCCCTATCAGGAAGGATGAACTCAAAGTCACTTAGGAATATTTAGGATAGAGTTGACACAAGAAGAGCATGAAAAATCATGAATGAAAACTATTTGATGTTTTTATTTACTTGTACACTACAAATGATGCTTTAGATTTCAAGGATTATTAATAGGTTATCAGAGTCCTGGTTAAAGGATTCATTGATTTCTACACCTAAACTAGTCTCACAAGTTTGATAAATGAACATATGACCACATTAGTATCACTTCCCTAAGATCCCAAACCAAACCTTACTAGAAATATTACTCTAAACTCCTTCCCTTGGACTTTAACCACTCTGATACCATTTTAATCTAACCTGACCCAATAAAACCCCACAAGGGCTAGATTTAGGTAGATTGAGCCACCCCAAGACCACCTCTAATAGACCAGGGGCTATCGACTAACACCAAGAAGGGATAAACATAATTTTTAGAAATTAAACTATAACAAACTATAATATAAATGAATCACTAATACAAAATGATATCCAAGAAAACAAACAATTTATATATAACCAATTATAGTGAGTATAAATAATGCATAAGACATCAAATGAAATATATACTTCCATATATGGAAAACTTGAAAATAAAATAAAAAACGAAATAAACAAAACCATTTAAGGAATCTGACTCCAGGAAGGGAAGAAACTTCCATTCCACATGGAATCCTAAAATGGAAAATATTAGTAAATTCATCCCACCATAAACCACTAGAATCTACTATGAATTAACTCCACTAACTCCACAAGCCTCTGTTCTCACCACGGTCTTATCTAAACTAAAATATATGTAAAATCATAACATGTGTAGGAAAAAAAATCATATGTTGGGGTGAGTATAAACATACCAAGTAGGATTCCTTAAAATAATAAATTATGATAAAAAATAGGTTAACTCAAAACCCAGTTCAATGAGAAATAGGAAGGAGAGTCCCAAAAAGAAACATATTGCTTCAAAATTCAAGACAACCTTGGGAAATATAGATTCTAATTATTTATAACTCAAATTCAAGAAGGATCATATCACACTAGAAAATAGAAATACCCAAAGTATCAAAAAGACCTGTAAAACCTGCTGTCAATAGACCAACTGTAATCTATATCTATAAATAAACCACAAAGGCCTAATATGACATCATTATCTTAAAGACATCAACATATTCCAATACATTATATGACCCATGTCACCTAAATTACAATGCTTCTATTACTTTCATGAAACCTAATTGAAATTTTAAAGTGGGGGATTACACCTTTTGAGGTATATTTGTATAGAATTAGGGAGTGCCTACCCCCTATGGAGGGCCATTCCCCAACACATGGTGGGGGGGGGGGTGAAAACTCCATGGATAAAGGACCATTCCCCAACACATAGGGGAGTGAAAACTCCATGGATAGAGTAACATTCTATGACACATGGGGGAGTATTTACTCTATAATAAATATAGGGGAACATGACATGTTGTGAGTATTCCTTAAGAATAGTACCTAAATCCCTTTAATGGAGGATCACACCATTGAATAAAGGGGAGAATTAGAACTATATCTTTTCTCTAAACACCTCAATCAAACCTTTTCACCATCTATATATAGATACATTCCTTAAAATTCCTAAAATATCTCAATATGGACATCAATGTTAAAAAAGATCTTATATTTGTTCTCTACATAGAGAATTACTTAGAATGGACTTCTCAAAAATCTAAAAGTGGCACTCGAGAAAAATGATACGAAGAATGCTATAATATTCCTTATACACAACATGTCCCATTAGGGTACACAACATTTATGGTAACCTAGGAAATATTATCACGTACTCCCACTGCTCAATCAATATGGAGTAAATATACAAAGGATTTCCTATGAGGAACATGATATGTGTCAAGACTCAAGCTTGATGGAATGTATTCTGAATACACATTGATTTTACTTGCTAGTTATACAAACCATTTTTGAGAAGTGAAAAAATGTGTGTCTACAAAACTATTGGGTGTGTCCATATCATACACATTTATATTCCTCTTCTTAAATACATGGAGTTTGTGATATGTGGAGCATGATACATTGGCCTGACACATTGACTAGGAATGTATACGTAGTACATGCTGTGGAACCCAATTCTAAAATACATGGAATGTAACCTTGAGACAAATAGAATATGAAATTAAAAACTGCACAAAACCCTTGTACTACTAAGTCTAAGTCACATAATGAAAATTTTAGGAGTAAATTCTATTTGGGATTAATGAAAAAATGAAAAAAATTTAATTTAATTATACACGATGTGTGACTTGGGACTATACACCGTTTAGTTGGGAAAATTACATAATATAAAAAACTTCATCTTTTCACCTCAAATGCCACCATTTCTTTTATTACCAGTCGCTCCTCCACAATCAGTCAAACATATCACCTATTATACAATGTAGATTTCTATAAATCCATAATTTAATCACTGAAGCACCCCAAAAACAAAAGTGAATCATTATTCAAGGAAGGGGATAATGAATGTAGAGAATAGTGTTTAATATAATATATTATAATCCCAAATAGATTCATAAAATCATCCAACAAATAATAAATAATGAAAGTAGTTGAAAACATTAGACCCATAATTATGAAATAGATGTTCCCATGAGATTAAATAGAATAATTTCATTAATTATAGTTTAATTTATCAATAATGGTTAAATATTCACCAACATAAACAAATAGATCTTGATAAATAATCCATGAAAAATTCTCAAAATAAAAGCCTTAATAAGAATAGAGGATTCATTCCTATGTTAATCTCATGCTAAAAATTAATCCATTATCAATTATTGAAATTTACTTGAATGGTGAAGAAGAATTATTGATGTCTATGATTAATTATTCATGAAAAGAGAAATTAATCCAATTTAATAGTTTAGTCAAATTATTTTTATAAATATTCAATAAATCATCACCTATACTCATCCCATTTTTTTGATAAAATTATTTATCAAATAATTCAAACAACATAATATAACTAATTGAATTATAAAATTCATTTATTCATATAATAAGAGTTGAAATTCATTTTAAAGTATAATAATATATTCCCAAACTTTTTACTCTTAAATAATCAAATAATTATACCCTTTAAATCCTTACTCATGATTATAATTGAAAACATTCTTTTGAGAATAAAGAATTTAAAAAGAAGAATATTTTTCTTTAATAGCCACATAAAATCATTATTGATATAAAAAACATTAAATCAAACTTCAAAAACCTTAAAATCCTAATAACTTTTTCTTAGTAATAATCCTTTATTACATTAACATCAAATATTTGGTAATTAATCATATTTTAAAACATTTATAATTTTATTCATTTCATAGCCATATAAATTTAAGTGATTCCATTATGAGAATTTGAGCATTGAATGATACAATGTTAGTGATACATGGGGTTTAAGAAAAGAGTCCGACATCTTGGCCTAAAAATTATCACTGCAATGATTCTTCCTTGAACCTTGTTTTTCATTGTTGGCATCAAAAAATTCATGCAACACACTTTTACATGGAATTCATGATGTGATCCTCACTCAGATAACACAAGTAGAGTTTGAGAAGCAATATATCTCCATGCATGAAGGAGAATAAAATGGGATTTCTATGTGCTACAAGACAACTTAAACACCGAGGGATATAGATTCCTTAGAATTTTTCCCAATATGGTGGTGTGTTAGTGAGATCCTCCCCTTAGGATTTGGACTTAGATTTAACCAAATGCTAACAAAGGGGGTATCGAATCCAAAAACCCATTTTAAGGGTATTCCAAGTACTTTTTAACATCAGAGAACATCCTTATAGTGTCTATACCTTATATAAAGGAATATTTTGATTCATAGGCTTTTATTTGATTGATTATTGAGCCAAAATAGACTTAAGAATCAAAATATATGGATGTTTGAATTTGGGAAGAAATCTAAGTCCCCATCACCCAGGTATATTCACCCAGGCCTCCTTTGGTCACCCAGCCTATATCACCCATGTATCCTATGGAAACCTAGGTTGCATTTCCTAGCTCACATGTATGCACTGTCTCTCTTGCAAAGCTCCTACTCACCCAGTTCCTTTCCATAGTCTAAAATATACCCCACACCTCCGATTTTCAACAAATACACTTGCGTGAATGGATGAACCAGAGAGGTAAGAGATACTATCACCCTACCTATTTTAAATACATTACATGGGAGATCCTCCATATAAAAAATCCACCACCTAGGAAATCCACCACTAGGTAAACCCACTAATGGTCCTTTAACTAGTTATCCATCAACCAGGGGCCCTTAACCTTGGCGAGTTGCCACATGGATGAACCGCCACCTGGGTAGCCATCCACCCAAGGCCCTCCACCTAGGTGATCCACCAACTAGGTGAGCTACCACCCAAGTGTGTCTCCTAGGTGAACCACTTTGGTGACCCCTCAATGGGGTGATACTTCACCCAAGTCCCCTTATAATGAAAACCATTCGCCGAAATCCCTTCAATCAAGTGATCCTTCACCCATCCATCTACTAAGAAAAATAGTTTTCCTAGGCTCATTTTGAGTCGATCCTTTAGCCAAGACCCCCTACTAGGTAAATAATTAACCCAACCCTCTAATAAAGAGAAAAAGGGAAAAGACCACCCATTTACACAATCCTCTACTAGGGTGAAGATATTCCATTCAGCAAACCCTAAAATTGGGTTAATAAGGGTGAAAACTTCATAGCTAAGCCCTCACTAGGGTTAAACACATTAGTTAACCCCTCACTAGGTCTAGGACTCATTCCAGTACTCACTAGGGATACATATATTTGATACCCATCTTTGGGGATAAACACTAATTCCCCAAAGTCTCATACTGAGGAAACCATCCATGCCATATATGCTTAGAGTTGAGATACTCCTATAGGTTTCCCTTATGGGCATCCACTGGGGTGTAATCCCCTAACTTTTATAGTTGAGATACCACCATGATTATGATCATCATTACTTATCCATCAATAGAATGGGTCTATATATGGGAATACTCTTAGGTGTAATCCCTAGTCATGACTTCAATTACCTTGGATCAATATTCTTCTATCGGTTTCATCATATTGCCTCATGTTAATATCTCTCAGCATAGATTACCATAAATGTATTTAGTTGAGATGTATCCTTTAGCTTTATCATGAACCATGATCCATGATCCAATACCCCCTTGTATTAATAATAATTGACCCCTACTAGGTGTAATCCTTAACATCTTCCATATATGTGCATTCTACTAGGTTTATGCCCCATCTAATTCCATATATGGGCCTCATACTGGATGTAATACCAAAAATCATACATATATGGTCCTATTACTTGGTCTAATCCATAATATCTTCCATATATGGTCCTTCGACTAGGTGTAATCCCTAACCTTTTCCATACATGGGCCTCCTAATAAGAGTAAGCTCCCAATACTTATTTCCTTCACTCGAGTCACTTACCATGATTCATATCTAAGGGAGGAACCTATGCGTAAGAACCATACATTTACCTTAAGTAGATATTATCCTTTTGGATTTAGTTTTTTACCTAGAGTTAATATATTCCTCCTAGTAATTATATATGGTAATCCTCCTAGGTATAATCCATAAAACATACCATCCCCTAACCCAGTTAATACATCAAGTATCTTAAGGAAGCTCTTTCAAACACCTCACTCAATAACCTATTGTTTTCAATTTTATGAAATAGGTATCTTAGTGAACCTCATATATAAGCCCCAATCAATAACCTATTGTGTGTTCCAAAAAAATGTGACTGATATTTTATCTCTTATTTCTCACACAGATCATGACTCACATGGGATTTGATGTTTTATTGATCATTCCATTAGAAATATTGAGATTCATCATAAGAATCACCCCAAAGTATAATCTATATGAATTTAAATTTGATAGTTCATGTCCTTACCACCTCACATTAAATTGTATGAACCAGTCCTTACATATGACCTTAAACTATTTCAACAAAACTAAGTGGGTTTCGATTCAAGTTCTTAGATGATACATAGGATGCCTCTTTGAGGATCAATCCAAATTCTAGAAAACTAACTGACACCTAGAATGGGGATAAACTATAGATTTCCCAATTATAGATATAAACCAAAGCACCATGAAATAAAAAGAGAATAATAGAGAGCCTATAATAAATGAAAATTTTCATACCAACACATGGTTTTGATCCGATCATTGGAATACAGTAAATTATTATCGTACTAGGATTTAGAAAGGACTCACGAAAATATCTTAAATCTATAAGATAGACCTATAGAAGGAAATAGCCCCACTCAAACGGGTGTGGTTATCCAAACCTACCATACTCTTGACCAATGCATTTTCTAATATATTGATGGTAAATTTACAGTAACCAACTTCCATTGGAAAGAAGGCTTGTATAAACTCAAACTGAATACGAGCATGAAATCCGTTAGAAAAAAATGGTTAAACCGAGATGAATGACTATGAAACCATACTCATACCCCCATAATAAATCATCATTCCATCACATTTTTTCGAAAACATTCATTACCACTATTTTTAAGTTTTCATTGACCACAAGGAACCATACTTTTTTGTGGGTAGAGGAATAAATGAATTATATAAGGGGTTTATTCCACCAATTAAAAAGTAGGACATGGATGATATAATTTAAAAAATTATATAAAATTAATTAGACATAATAAAAAATTTATTTCCATAAACTCTTCCCATAAATCCACCATTAATTACTTATAATAATGCCCCTCATAATTCCTGAAATTAAATCCCCTTATAAAGGCAAAAACATCAAAAAATATATTCTTCTTGAACCCTTTATGAATTTTCATATCCACTATGTAATGTTTATTCCACATCACCATTACCCAATAAAAATAATAAGTTATCTTTACTAGATAATTTTTTGTTTTTCAAATAACCTAAAAAATACCCAGTTCCAAGACTGATACCAAACAAAAATTACACCTCACATAGGAAATACACCTTGTTCCATAAAAAACATTATTATAGGAATTTTCATCCAAATTTATCTTTAGAATATATTATTTTTTGTGCTAAAAAGCCAAAATTTTATTAATTTAATAAATATTAAACATTTCTTAAAATTCAACTTGCTTAGAATTTTACCTAAATTCATCCTAAGGGTAAATACCACATTCTGAGTTCAATAAAACCATTTTAATTTTCTTGAGTTCAAATATTAGATTATTTTTAAAATTTTAACCTCTTTAAAGGACTCAACCTATGAAACTCAATTATAAATTAAGTCTCTCTTATGAAAAATCCAGGTTGCTACAAAAATTTACATGGTTGAATGATTTATAAAGTATTTATAAATTGAAAATAAGGAAAAATACAAATGAGTTTATATTTATTTTCATAATTATAATAAATAATAATATGAAATGTTTATATTAAAAGGAATTATTTTGAAATTTATTTAAAAAATACAAAAAGGTTTTTTGATGGGTTTATTCAACGTTTAAATAAAACAAAATATTTTATATTTAGTTTATTTAAATATTTTACATAAAATATGAAGTGTTTAGATGTTTATAATTTTTTTAAGAAATATTATATATTAAGGAATATAAAGGAGTTGATATTGAATTTCATGTCAATAACTAATTATAAAACATTCATATTTCTGATATGGATATAAGTTGTTTATATTTATATTTTATGGAGTATCTTTAAGATCATGTTTAATTATCGTGTTTATATTATTTGGTTATGGAATGTTCCTAAATTATTATCTCATGTTTAATTTTTTGAAATTTTTATTTATTTAGTTTATTTCCTTCTTTATTATTCATGAATATAAAGTGTTATGTTATGAATAATTTTAACAAAAATCCCATTGGAAAATTTTCTGGTTGTGTTTTTTGATAGAGATATTAAAGGGTCTTACAAAGGATCTTAAAAATTAATGAAGAAGGATTAAAGTTTTTTGTAAGAATCTATAAATAGTTTTAGTAGTTTTGTATAGAGGACATAAATTCCACCACAAGAACCTGAGTCACACTATGACTATAGTTCACTAAACAACCGAGAAAGTGGGAAATTTTATGGGTTATCCACCATGATTATAAGATTAATTTCATGAAAAATCCTAAAAATATAAGATTAATTAACATTACTATATAAGGATAAAATATATAGCCTTCCTAGAATTCATAACGTCATTCGCTTATCTATTTTTGGTGAAGAGTGCATTGTATTGTAGGGGTCTGCATTGTGCTATGGTTGGATTTTTAGATGAAAATATGGTAATTGTTTGATACATTTGATTATTTTTTAGATGTTATTGGAATATGTAATATTAATTCCTTAATTATAAAAGGGGAAGTATAGGATTTGAACCATGGAAGGAATGAACACACTGTAATTAAGATGTGGTAGATTTTAGTGGATCTATTTATGTGAAGGTGTCCTCACCACAATGAATTATTATTCAAAAAAGACTTAATTTACATGAATTTATTTTTCTAAAGGATTTTATCACAATAAATAAGTTCATACAATAATAGTTTAAACTGTAAGGTTTTATTGATACCATCCATGCTAGGATATATATATTGTTTTTAAAAGGAAGGTTAGTCTAATTTTAGTGGTTTTATAAATTTGGATACCTTTATGCCCCTGATAAGGATTGCATGATAATTGGTTTAAGTATAGTGAAGATATTTAGAGTATCATATCGCGAACGTATAAGGAAATAAATAAAATATATGGATCATATTTCATGGATCTAGTTTTGATTAAGCATTATTCTGTCAATAAAGAAATTGGACCATGAATTTTTATTTTTGGATTTTTTGATTGGAAAGGTAAAACATGAAAATCATGGAGTTGGATAACCCTAATTAAATGAATTATAAAAAAAATGATTATAGTTTTTTATATTAAAAATGTGAGAGACATATTTTTAAAAATAATAAAGATAGGGTGAAGAAAAGAGAGATGATATGAGGAAGATAATAGTGAAGGGAATTTTGAAAAAAAATGATGGAAAATAGGGAAAGGAAAAATTTCAAATGTGTACTTGAAAATATCAATATAAGAAGAAGGAATGAAGTCATAGGCTGGTGTTATAAAGACCAAAAACAATATAAGAGAGTTATAGGATGTTTTTTCATGAGAATGGTTTATATTTCTTCAAGTGGAATAGGGTAAAGTAATTTTTTTCACCATTATAGGTTTACTATTACTTTTGGTTTATTAAAACTGAATGCATAAACACTTGGAGGGTAGTGAGTTTACTAAGTATTTTAAAGTAGTGACATATCTATTTTGTGATGGTTATAAACATGTAGGTTCAACATGGATACTCAAAATTGTAAAAATTAGTGTGCACAATGTATTGGTATAATGACACACTATCAATGTCTACTATATGGATTAGGCTAGTTTGGGGGAACCATGTAAAACTATTGAGTCTCACTTTTATTTTGTTTATCATATCATGATGGTTTTTAGGGAGAGAGTTATCCTAAAAATGGTGGAATAAGATCATTCTTGAGTTTCATTAAAAGAAATATACATAACCTAATTTACCCCCTCATAGTATGTTTACCTTTATTTGGACCAATAAGTGGTATCAGGGTCAAAGGTTCATGAAGAACTTCTTTCTCATTGAAATCATGTCAGTGACCATCAATAATAAGGGGATTATGATATTCAATAATAATAACTTTAAACTATGTAAGAATTATACTAAAAAATATTTTTGATATTTGGGAATAAAATTATACACATTTTCTATACATGGGATTTTAGGTAGCATAGATATCAGAGTATTATAAAAAAATACTAAAAGGATCTTGATGATGATGCTAAAGGATTAAATGTGTTGGGGGGAGAATTTTATAATACAATATACATGAAGGTGATGTCATATAAATTTTCACATGTTATGTGGTAAAATATTATTGACATCATTGAATGTTATTACAAGGTATGTGAAGATAAATTATAAGTTTTATGGGACCAATATGAGGATTTGAGGATGCACTCAAATGATACCATCACTGAATTTTTTAATCTAGTTAAAATTCTTGTATAGGATATGCATGGAATTGAATAACATATTGATGATATAAAAATATTAAATAGGATCCTTAGAATATTATCACTGTATTTTAATGTGAAATTATCAATTCATGATGATATGGATGCAAAGAAAGTGACACACGATAGTCTTTATAGTACTCTCATTATATACTTGATGATGAACAATGAAAATGAGTCAATAACGATGAATAAATAGTAGGAATTTTTGTTCAAGGTAATAAATAAACCTTGTTTAGAATAATTTCCCAATGAAATATAAGGGGATGTGGTGATTACTTTCCCATATTAAAACCTTTAATGGGGAATGAATATTTAAAGGAAAGCTTCCAATTTCTTGATTCCAATGTGGAATAGTTGGGCATCTAGATGATATGTTACCAATGAAATTTGGATATGATGATGAAGATGAAATAAAAAATATGAAATAATCTAATGGTATCAAAAGAAAAATGAGTTCATAATAAAAGTTATTCAAAAGAAAGAACCTTTTATCAAATGAAGATGATAGTTTGGTAAATGGAACTGGAATAGATTAAAGACCAAAATACCAAAAGAATGGAGTTTTTGTTTCTATCATAGATATACCAAAATTTGAGGATATATGTGGAGATAATAATGTTGAGGAAAGAGTTGACCACAAGGTTGAACTAAAATCTACTCTTAAAGAAATTCACAATTAGAGGGAAAAAGTGAAGAAATCTAATGGAGTGGTATGTGAATCTAAACTATAGATTCAATAAAAAGATAAATAAAATTACACATTAAAGTTTGAGATCAAATGATTCAAATCATAAAATTAATAAAACTCAAAAAAAGTGATTGAGTATAAGCTCAAAATTTATGATTAGGATCACATCCTCGATGGATTAACTGATTCTTTAAACAATTGTGTCTAATGAATTGTGGAACTCAAAAGATATGTCATTTTGATGTGATAAAACTCAATGATCAAGATATACTTATTACACTCATCTTTCCATTTGGAAGTTGGAGTATACATTCTATAAAATATTCTAAGGAGGAACACGAGGATTCGGAGAAATATCTATAAAGTTTACCATTGGTGTAATGGTTATAAAATAAAGTAGAATCTATTAATGGGATTTATAATAAGAAAAAATTAGTGGTATTTGATGTGAAACCATAATCACCCATACACTAACATATTTTTAATTTGGTTAACTCATAAAAGGATGAAAATTCTACAAGTGAAACAATAAAGACACATAATAATGAACCTTGAATATAATTTTATTGTTATGAAAATGTGGGTTATACAAAATATGTGTGTTCTATAAAAAATTTAATTTAAAGCCACAAAATCAAAGAAATAGACAATTAGAATTTTTTCACTAGGTATGTTTTTAATGAATATTGTTTTTTGTGTAAAGGTTATGGACACAAATATATGAATTTCTTATCAAGGGTATAGAGAGGTATTCTAAAGAAGATCCAAAAAACTATATCTCACTAGCTGGAATGATCACCAATTAGGATAAAAACTCATTATAAATTTTCATCCATATAAGAATAGGATGGATAAATGGATTTGGAGGTGGAAAAAATCACATTCATCGCCAATATATGTGAAGAAGAAAACATGGACCATGAAAGAAATGGATAAGGAGAAAAATAGTATAGGAATTACTTTGAGGGAAATAGAACGTGTTGGAGTATAAATTTTGGATAATGGTTGTTGTTCCCACATGATGGGAAACAAAGATGTTATCATGAGAATAAAATATAATAAATATAGTTTTGTTCTCTTCACAAATGATAAAGCTTTGAAGATAATTGGCTCTAATAAATCTAAAATTAAAGGTAAACTCTAAAGGTGTATAAATATCTTAGTGGTTGAAGGAATTAGTCACAATTTATGAAGCATAAGTTTATTTTGTGACTCAGGATATATGATTAATTTCAACAAGAACACTTGTGTTATTCAAGAAATATATGGTACAATTATTTAATAAGGAAAGAATAATAAGGAGAATCTCAACCTAATTGGTGGAGAAAAAGGCATGTGTCTTCTATCCAAGGATGAAGAGAACAGGTTGTGGAATAAGAGGATTTTCCATTTGAGAAAAAAATAATTAAAGGATTTTATGAATAATAAAGTATATCATGGTTAATATAAAGTCACATGATATTTCATTCACATGCGCTAATTTTAAAAAAATTAAAATCATTCAGAACACATAAAAGAAAAATGATAAGAAATTAGGAAGATTTCTTGACATGGTGGAAATTTTTGTGTGTGGGAAAATATAACCCAAATCCACGGATGGAAAACATTATTATATTCAAGTCATCAATTATGGATGATGGTTATCTCCCACAAATATGAAGTGTTCGAGTATATAATGTTTTACCATAGGTTTATGTAGAATATGTTAAGGATGAAAAATTAGAAGTTATGGACAATTTTTTTTTATAATTAACCAATAATTAGGTGAAATAATTTAGATTTTTGGGATAAGAAACTATGTTTTGGAAGTGAGGACTCCTGGGAAAATTAGTGTTATTGTAAGGAGGAATTGAATCATCAATAAAATGGACCAACCAATGTTAATTGAGAAAACTATTCTTGAGAAATATTAGAAAGAAACATAACTTACATCAATATATATATATATATATATATATATATCTTTAACAAGACTTAGTTGTGTCTCAGTGAAGATAAGACACTCTATGATATATGGTATGGGAAGAATCCAATATTGAAATACTTTTGAGTCATTCTAAGAAAATATTTTATTGTCAATAAGGAGAAGAACCACAAGTTTGAAGCTCATGGGGATAGAGGAATTTTTTATTTATAATAATATTAAATAAATTCCTATAATTTCTATAATAAAATTAATAGGGAAATTATTAAAAGACATTATGTCACAAATGTTGAGACCAAGAAGGATTCATAATCCATTGAGTAGATTTTTTAGTAAAAAAATGATGGAAATTTAGAAAAATGTGATGATAAAGTTATCAGTCATTGTTGAGTATATGGAGATGAGGTAGATTCTGATGAAGAAACCGATGAAGAGGAAATTGATACTAGATCAACAACAATATGAAAATAAGAATCATGGTTGAAATCAATGATGGAAACATCAATGGTGACCATAAAATATGGTTAAAAATAGAGGATGATGAATATACAACAAACCTCTCTTTTTTATATCAAGTAGATCCTAATAGTTCAGATGAGGTTTCTATAGATGATAATTGGGTTAAATAAATTCACGAGGATCTTGAATAAATTTAAAATAATCAAAATTAGAAAATTGTTTCAAGGTATAAGATAAATATTTCATCAAAACCAAGTGGGTGTTCTGCAATAAACTTAATGAGGATGGAAAGGTGGCTTATAAAAAATATCATATGTTTTAAAATGGTTATTCCCAAATAAAATGCATTGATTTTGATGAGACATTTGACACCATATTCCATTTAGAAACTATTAAATATTTCTTAGCTATATTTATGTAAAGGTAGTTCCTGGTATACAATATTTATGTCAAATATATAATACTTAATTTAATCCTTGAGGAGGAAGTGTATATAAATAAACTCAATATATTTATTATAGATTAATACGAGAGAATGGTTTCCTAGTTGAAGAAAGCTTTTTACGGGCCAAACCATGCATCGAGGTCCTAGTATTATATGCTTGATCAATACCTGAGAAAGATTTGTTTTTACTAAGGTAGAGTTGATCAAAATATCTACATCAAGTGGAAGAATAATAAAAGCATGTTAGTTATAATATATATGGATGGAATAATTTTTATAGGATTGGATGAACCAAAATTCAATTCTTTTTGCTGAATATATGAGCTACAATTTTGAGATTTCCATTATTAGAGAATTAATATTTTCCTTGGTTTATAGGTGAATCAAGGATAACATGAAACATTATTTTCTCAATAAAAATATTCCAAAAATATTCTCAAGATATTTGGAATTGAATATTCAAAGATAATTAAAACACTTGGTATTACCTAGATGAATTTTTCAAAATATGATAATGTTAATGTTTTCTGTGTAATAGAATACTGATAAATCATTGTCATCTTATTATAACTAACAATGACATGAACTAAAATTGTGTTTACTAAATTTAAATCTGTACGATACCAAAGCTATCTGATGGAAATCCATATTCTAGTAGTGAAATGAGTTCATCAGTACATCAATAACATAGTATATTATAGACTATTTTATCATAAAAAATCATAATAAGAGATGTTGGGATACACATAAGGGAATTGGGTAGGTTTAGAAGATGATAAAAAGTTGACATTGGGTGTTTATTTTTATCTTAGTTATTTATATATTTCTTGGATAAGAATGAATAAAGTCTCTATCTCTTCGAACACTATAGAAGATGAATATATCATGGTTACTCATACTTATACTCAATTATTATAGATGATGAAAAAATTTGAGGATGTTAGAATTGATGTGAAATATCCAATTACAATAAGGTGTGACAATCTGAGTTCTATCAATGTTAGAAAAAATATTTTCTATCACTCATGAAAAAATAATATTGAGATAAAGTATCACTATATCGAGGATAATGTTGAGAAAGGGATAGTGAAGTTAGAGTATGTTTCAATACAAGACCAAATTTTGGACATCATGGAAAAGTCACTTACCAAAGTTGATTTTGAGGGACATAAATGGGCTCTTGGATTCCAACAATAAACCTATAACCATATAGTTTAGAGATATAACCCCCACTCCCTTATGGTATTTTCTATGTATAGAAAGTTATGGTTACTATTGAATTCATTGTTTGTATTTGTATCCCTTATTTTTGAAATTTTAAAGAATCTCTCTTCGGGTTTGTTGAAAGAGGAGAATAAGTTACATGGGAGAAGTCTTTCATAATCATATGATGAAGATGGAGTGTTTTCTATTATTGGAAAAGGGGGAGTGGCCCTTGATAGTGTTTTAAAGGGGGGAGGGATTGAATGAATAATTAGGGGGAGTTTTTTGGTTCATAGGAATTGAAGATCATGAAGATGAAAATGTGTTTTCTTGGGGAACTTTCCATTTAACTCTTGTTACTCTTTATGAGATTGAATCAGGTGGTATTGGAGTTGATGATTAGTAAACTAGTGATGCAATATATTTAGGTGAAATGGTTCAACCCATAGAATGTTTTTTAGGAATATTTTAGGTGAGAATGTGTGGAATCCAGTTTGGAAGGGTTGTTAAAAACAAAAAGGGGTAACTATTATCAAAACAGATCATTAGAGAATTTTTTAGTGTTTTTTGTTGAAAAGGATATTTAAGGGTATTCAAAAGGATATTAAAAAGTAATGAAAAAGTATTAGGGATTTTTTAAGTAGCTATTGGATTTTTTTGTAGGGTAGAAATCACATCACAAGAACATGGGTCATTTTGTAACTGGAGTTAACTAAAAAATATAAAAGTATAGAAAAAAAGGGTTATCCCCTATGAGTTTAAGATTCATTTCATGGAAAATGTTGAAAATTTCATATAGACTATTACATAGAGTTTATTTCTTTAACCATTGGAGAATGTGTAATGGTAATTTACTTATCCAATTGAGGTGAAGAGTGTGTTTCATCGTGGTTGTTTTTTTGGATGAAAATATAGTAAAGTCTTTGGATATGTAATAGAATTTGTTTCATAGGTCAGGGGAAAAATATGATTAATTACTTTATTATAAAAATAGAAGTTGAGTAGTTACATTGTGGAAGGATTTGACATTTTACAAAGAGTCTGATGAATATTTTAGTTGCTTTGATAATTTGAAGGTTTCTACACAATAATGAAGTATCTCACTCTAAGGATTATTTTATAGGAAATTATTTTCCTAAAGACCTGAGGCTTTTACTGTAGGAAAGGAGGTTCACACTCGATCAAGTTATAACATAATGTATAGTTGACATCGACCATGTCATGAGATGTATGTTGCATCATGAATATCAGTCGAGTTTCACTAGTTCTAGAAATTTGGAAACCTCTATTCCATTGAAGGGGATTGTGCCTAATCAATTGTATGTATGGTGATGATATTGAGAGTATCATGTTTTTATATTTTAAATAATTGAAAATAAGATATGGAGCAGATTTCCTGGATCTATTTTTTACTGATTATTTCATTATGAAGGAGAGATTTTTATCATGAACTATTATTTCTATATTTTATGAGTGAGAATTTGAGGATACATGGATTTTACACATATTATTAAATTATTCTTACACATAAATAACCATTAATAAAACATAATGATCTTAAATACCAAGTGTCTTTGGAAGACTAGTTTCATATTACATAAAAAGAAACTTAAAATGGATTCTTTATTTTATTCTCTATAGTGAGATCCTAAAATAAATTTGATCTCCTCAACTATATGGGATAACATGGGGAATACATAAAGAAAGTTGTGATATAAAAATACTAGTAAGGGAATAATCATGATAAGAAAACATAACATGTGAGTCAAATGTATAACATAATATCAGAAAAGATAAGGGTCGTGAGTAATTGCATGGAATCATATCATAAATAACATGGTATCATAATATTATGAAATCATATAAAATGTGGAAAAAACATATACCATGACATAAACATGAGTCAATGCTAACAACATAGTTAATATAACATGATTAGAAAAATTCCCATAATGGATTTGGTTTACTCTATAATCCCATACATGACACCTCATGTGACTAAAGATTTACCAAATAAATTAGAGCACTATCTGGGAAATCCTAGAATAACATATTCATCGTCTATGTGTTCCATATAATTTAATCCATCATAAGTCATAACATAATAAATACCAAGGGAAAGAAAAATAATTTCATAATCTTACTTTATATTATAAACATAAAAAATTACATAATTAGGGCATTCAAAAAATGATTGCAAGGATTGTATTACCTCATAAACGTAAGGTAAAATAATATAGGTATATATTTGGGAGACATATATACATAATTTTTAAGCATTAAATAAAATTTATAGTGAGATAAAGTGATTTATTAAGAGAAAGTTCATAACCTAAAGGAAAGGGTGGTTTAGAAAGATCTCTTACCCTGAGCCTGATTTATCACGTGTATTCCTTACCTCCTTGAAATATAAACATAAGTTAATTATTTAGTTTATTAAGAATCATTTTAAATTTTATTATTCCTTTTATTTTAATTGTTACCATGCCATATTCAATTACTTAACCAATTACTCCCATATTGGATGCTTTAATGATAAAAGGTTCATATGTCCAAAATCACTTTGGTAAGTTGACTAAGGTCAAAGATATTATTAATTAATCATGTATAGAATGGTAACCATGAAATAATTATCATTTTTATACATAAATTTTAATTTTTAATCCAACCATGAAATATGGTTATGAAAAATGAACTATGTTACAATAATGGAGATGGTAGGTCATATATATGTATGAATAACATTTCTATTTTTTGAAGATCCTAATGGAAGGTTGGTAAGTGAATTTTTTATATTCATTGGATGATAATTATATTATAAATATAACATTATTTATTTAAATACCCTAACATATACCATCAATGTGATGCGGTATTAATAAATTTTAAAAAAATGAATAGCATTTCTTCGCGAGGCGGTAGTCCTCAGTACACATAAAAAATGTTATCATTTTCAATGGATGGTAAGGTAATAAATTATATGATATATTAATTTTAAATAAAGTCTAATATTTCATTATTATCATATATAAACATTTAATTAATTTTATTAGCTTCCATGTAATGTGTAAGTGATGAATGAATCACATCACTTCACGAGGCGGTAGTCCATCGTACACTTGAGCGATGTTACCATATTCTCTACGGAATGGAATGTAATAAGGTATATATGATATTATAATTAAATAGGTATAATTATATCAAAAAAATAATATATAATAATTAAAAAATTATTATATCTATCTGTGAGAAGTGGTGATGGAAAACGAATTATATCGGTTCATGAGGTAGTACTCCACCATACACACGATCAATGATTTAGTTTCCCATTTAAGGGAGGAGGATATAGTTCTAGATCATGAAATTAACATAAAAAACTCTACGTATTCTAAATTTATTATATCAACATGTTTTTATAATATTTTAAGGAGGTGGAGGAATAAATAAAATAAAATTCTCGATTTAGGACGCCACCTCTTCTTTAGACAAATTCTTTCAGTTTACACAAAAATTATTCCTAGGTTGGATTGATCTGAAATAAGGATTATAGAATGATTAGAGTAAATAATGGAAGTTATTTGGGTAGTTATTTACTGATCTGAGGTGATATTATTTGAGCGTACTTTTGTTTCATTGCCTATATGGGTTCCCAAGTTTCTTCCTCAAACTTGTGGTTTTTCCACAATAATTTTTTTGTTTAAAGCATATAACATTAATGACAAATATCAGAAGAAGTACATGCACAGAGCCATGAAGGGAAATTGTTCAGCAAGAGCTGGTTAGTACCAAATGGGCCTGAGGACTCGAGCTGATGGGCTGCATTGTTTCCTTCCCTTTTGGTGAATGAGAAGGTACACAATGAGAAGTGTTGGCGAAGTGCAAGAATTCTCCTGAAAATGGTGCCAAATGACTGGAGTCCTCCATCGTTGTGATTGATAGCGTCGATAACGGAAAGATAGTCAGACTCAATGATGATGTCACCCCAACCACATTCAAAATCAAGAATCATACCAGCAAGGATGGTCATGGCTTCAGTGACTTCCGGTTCCCAGAATGTCTAATGTGGTTCTTACTTAGCAACAAGGATTTGCCCGAGATGATTTCGGGCAAGGAGGCCGAGGGCAACAAGCCTAGCTTTTGGAAGAAACGCGTCCACATTAATCTTGAGAATCCCTTCCATTGGGTGATTCCAGGGAACATGAGGGGAGGGGGAGACACCCGACTTAGAACATCCGTTTTGGTATAACTTTATATCCATGATTAAATATCTTCACTATATGCTCCTCATATGAAATTTATTTTTCCAATGGTACCACCTTAGGATTCAATACATGCGAGTGTTTTGGTATGTACTTACGCAATAGGGATACATGAAACACATCATCTAATTGAGATAGGTTAGGTGGGATTTCTAGTTAGTAGGCCGCTGCTCTAATGTGATCAAGGATTTTAAATGGGATGATATATCTTGAACTAAGCTTTCCCTTCTTCCCAAACCTCATTACTTTGTTCCACAGTGATGTGTAGAGGAACACCTTATCTTCAACCTCAAACTATAGGTCTCATTGACGGGTTTTATATAGATTTTCTACCAACTTTTCATGGATTTTATGTGGTGATGAATTATTTGTACCTTCTATATCATCTCTTGGTAAATTTCATGTCCCATCAACTTCTTCTTTCCAATATCATCTTATCATGTTAGAGTCTGATATCAGTTCCCATATAGAGCCTAATAAGGTTCCATTTGAGTTCTAGAATGGAATCTATTGTTATATGATAACTCTAATAGGGGAAGGTTTTAATCCCAAAATCCTTGAAAATCCATAGTATACTCTTTAGAGTATGGATGGTTCTTTTAGACTGTCCATTCATATGAGGTTGGTAACCGATACTAAAACTGAGTTTTGTATCCAACTATTGCTGAAGGCTTCTCATAAAACTTGAGGTAAACATTGGATCTCGATCAGATACAATAGAATGTGGAACTAAATGAAATATTAAAACTTCCCTTATGTATATCTTAGAAATTTGGTCAAGATATAAATCTTCCTTGATAGAAATTAAATGTGATGACTTTGTAATGTGACTGACTACCATCCAGATGGCATTATTACCTTTGGGTGTCCTGGGGAGACCTATAATGAAATCCAAGGTTATTTTTCCCACTTCCATACTGGTATGAAAATCAATTGCATCATATACTTAGAATTATGTTATTAAGAGTTGACATTTTGTTATATGAAGAATTGAGATAAAAATTTCACAATATCCCTATTCATTTCATCCCACCAATAGTTTTCTTTAGATCTATATATATCTTAGTTCTTCCCATATGAATAGTGAAGGATGAGCTATTCACATCATTAATAAGATCCCACTTCAGCTCTAGTTTTGATGGGACATACATCTGGGTTCCAAAACTTATAACCCCATTTTTAGCATGTTTAACTTCATAATACTTGATACCTTTTTTGTAGCACCTCATCCTCTTTCTTGAAATCCATAATCCTCTAAATTATGGATGGATGAGTAGTTATTTTTGAATTATATGAAGATGATACTTTTAATATTCACATATCCATCCTTTTTAAATATAATAAAATTGGACCCTTCTCAATTATCATCTTTGATAAAATAGATAGATTCTTTATACTTAGATAATCTTCAACTTTTTTTCTTTCCTAGGATTGTTATGGATTTTTCAGTCATTTTTCTTGATCATCATTAAAAATATTCACCAGAACATGTTAATCTCATTTTGTGTGAATATATATTTTAGGATCTTATGATCTGTATATATTTCACACTTTTCTCTATAGAGATAATGCAACCAAATATTTAACAAAAAGATCACTATAAGAAACTACAGATCATATGTTGGATAGTAATGCTTCTGAACATTTAGCTGCCTTAAGTAATTGGATATCACTTTATCATTTTTCATTAGTATATTGCCTAAACCCTTCTTTTAAGAATAACTGTAAACCAGAAAAAGTTCCCTACTTGAGGGTAGTATAAGTACTAGTGCGGTGATAACTCCTTCAATCTATCTTTTAATTAACTTGTATAGGAAAATTTTACTCCCTTCTATGTTAGATTGGTTAGTGACTTTTAAAGCCTTGAAATATTTTTCAAAAATCATCGAAAATGTTCAGCTAATCCAAGGAAACTATAGATTTCTATTACAAATTCTGGTTTATGATAGTCCTCGATTTCCTTTTTCTTATAAGAGTCCACATATATCCCTTTTATGGTAAAATTATACTCTAGGAATTATACTTCCATCATACATAACTCACTTTTACTATACTTTTTCATATAAATTATCATTTATCAAAGCACTTATCACAATATTTAAATACTCCACATACACCTCCTTGCTTTTGGTGTAAATAATAACATCATCTATAAATTATACCAATCAATTGTCAAGGTAATCTATAAATAATCAATTAATCAAGTACATAAATATTATTAGTTAATTGGTGAGTCTTGAAGGCATCAATATGAACTCATAGTGTCCATACCTTATTCAAAAAATTGTTTTGGAAATATCATCCTTCTCCCCCCTTAATTGGTGATATCTCAACTAAAGGTCAACCTTAGAGAAATACTGAGCTTTATATAGTTGAATGAACCACTCATCTATCCCCGGAAGGGGAAAATTATTCTTTTTAATGGTTTTTTGAGTTTACAATAGTCAATACAGATGCACATTGACCCATCCTTCTTGAAAAAGAGGATCATCACACCCCATAGTGAATCACCCGGCTGTATAAAAACCTTTTCCAGATTATCTTATAACTACTAATTTAGTTATTCCAAATAAGTTGTGGCTATACAATAGAGAGTCTTGGATATGGGTAGATATCCAAGTATAAGTTTGATTTATAACTCAACCTCTTGGTTAGGAGTAATAAATTGAAAATCTTCAGGGAATAAATCAGTATAATCCCTCACAGTAGGAATTCATTCAATCATGGTTCTATCCTTTTCCACAATAATTTGGATAGATATGGTTTCAGATAAGGTAATATTATCCATGATTGAACAGAATATTCTAGGGGAGATTCATCATCTTTCTTACAGTTGTGCAGAATTAGAATATGACTTGGGATGTGAAGATAGATCTCCATATTTTGATAGTTGGCATTGGTTTTATAAAAATATAACCAATTCATGCTCAAAATATCATCCAACTCCCCTAAAGGAAGTTAAAAAAGATTTTACCGAATATTAATCCCACAAAATGTATTTGGGAGGAGTTATATACTTGGGATGAAACCATTGCTTCATTTATATTCTCATATATAACTCAACCCCCATATTTTGAGGTAGTGTTTGAATAGTTCTACTAAAATTTCAAGATATTAAATAATGTGTTGAACCATGATAATTTTTTTCACTATTATTAAATGAATAACCAGCATACCTATCACCACATCATTTTCATCATCCACCTTAAACTTAGTGATAATATTTTCTCTTTATTACTACTTTTTAGGTTGTCATTGATGATTTTCTCTAAAAACCCTTGTTTTATGTAATTGGATTGCATAATTATCATGTTTCTTATAGTTAAAATACCATACGAAATGCATAGTGTTGATCTAGACCTTCTTTTATTCTTCCATTTTTTTTGGATTTTTCATTTATCTATGGAACTAATTATACTTATTCCCCTCTATTCCACACTTGAAGCATCTTATGATTCCCCTTAGGTAGTTTATAGGATTCTTATACTGAAACTTTTGAAAAGTGGGATGTTGGGTTTTATTTCTCCCGTGATATTTATTTGTTGATACCGACAAATAAAACTCCATTTTATGTTTTTTATCTATATTCCCATGATACCACTAAGAGTCACTGGTATCAATCTTAATTTTGAGGGAAAAATAGAAAATATCTTCATAATTATCAAAGTCCCAAATAAAAAAAATCTTTTTATAGACTCATATTTAACCTACTAATTAAACTGTTCACCTTACTTTTAATATTAATAACAAAGCGAGAGGAATACTATAAAATCCTTATAAAATTTGTCTCATATGCTTCAATAGACTCTTCTTCATTTTACTTTAGACTGAGGAACTCCCTCTTCATTTTAATATAAGGAGTTTGGGGAAAATATTTATTGATAAATATTTTCTTGATGTATTCCCATTCCATGGAATCAATATCCTCTATTGAATTTGTGTTCTTGATTAGTGTCCACCACTGATACACATCTTACTCAATGTAATAAATGGCCATCAAACCCTTTTCCTACTCTGTGGATTGGAGGATAAAAAATATATTCTCAATGGAGTTAATACATTACTCAGTGATGAGGGGATCAAAAGGTCGACTAATATTTGGGGTCTGTTTTCTCATAAAATATTTGATTGAAATTTGATCATTATTAGGAAGAGTATGGTGTTCCACATTATTCATGTTTTATTCATAACATGAGATAGTTGAGATAGTACTTCCATGAAGTTCTCAGATCCTATACCCATGATATTAGGAATATCATTAGGGAAATCATCACATTTCCAATAATTTTGGTTGTTGGCACAGTTTCTCATATTTCCCACCATTAACTAGAATAAAAATGAAATGAGATTATATTAACTAATAAAAGTACACAAGGAAAAAATTTTAAAATTGGGAGGAATAGCTTATAAATGATAAGTATATCCTAACTTATGAGTCCTTAGGTTTTAACTGAGGTTATCTATAGTAATTTTCTTATTAGGTTTTCTAACCTAATAATAGTTTCTATCCCTTAAAGATTGTTCATAAAGAGTTTGTGAATTTCAAAAATATATCCCCCCGGAGGTTCAAACTAGGTATATAGTAAAGCACATTATTATGTATTGGGTAGCACTCGATTCGAGATCAACATGCCCTTTTCAGAGTTATTACCCCTAGGTAATTTAGTTCCAAAACCACATTAACTTCTAGTATCTATATAGGGATGTAATTTCTTAGAAACCACTCAATCAATACTTCAAAAAGTTTCTAGGATATTTTACATTTCTTAGTCTTATTCTTAGACTTATCCCTAGGTTTATAACTAAAATTTTCTCATTATAGTTCCAAAGGTTAACTAAACCTTTTCTATGAAACCAACTATGTCAACCCATACATTTTACACATATTATTACATTATTATTAAAAATAAATACCCATTAGTACAACACAAGGATTGTAAATGCATTGTTTCTTTAAAATACTAGGTTCATATTAAATAAAAGGAAAATTAAACCTATAATATTTATTTTATTCTTCATAGTGAGCTACTAAAATCCATTTGAGCTCTAAAAACTACATGGGATAAATTGGGGATACATAAATAAAGTGGTGAGATAAAAATTCTACTAAGGTAATAAACATGATAAGAAAATATAACATGTGAGTCAAAGGTATAACATGATATAAAAAAAGATAAGTAATATGAGTAATTATATGGAAGTATATCATAAATAACATGGAATCATAAAATCCTAGGTAGGAAATTTGGAAAAAATATATATCATGATATAAACATGAGTCAAGTATAACTACCTAGACAATATCTCATAGTAGAAAAGGTCCCATAATGTATTAGGTATACTCCCTATTCCCATACATGATGCCTCATGAGACTAAATATTTACCCAATTCATTTGAGTGATATCTAGGAACACAAATCACAACATGTTCAAGGTCTATGTATGACACATAAAGGAATAAATCATATGAAATAATATAATAATTACCCATGTAAAGAAAATGGGTTGGATAATCTTACTTCATATCATAAACAACGAAAATTTCATAATGAATGCAATCGATAAATTATCATAAAACATGTATTAACACAAAAAAGGAAAGGATATTTATTTAGTTATATATTTTAGAGACATATATAATTAATTTAGAATCATTACATTACATTAATAGAGAGATAAAGTGACTAATAGGTAGAAAGTTCAAAACCATAAGGAAAGGGTGGTTTAGAAAGAACCCTAACCTTGAGCCTGATTTATCACACGAATTATTTATCTCCATAAATAATAATCATAAGTTAATTATTTAATTTATTAAGAATTTTTTTCAAGTTTATTATTACTTTTATTTTAATTTTTATCATGTCATATTCAATTATTTTCAATTAATTCCATGTTAGATAATTTAACGATAAACAGTTCGTATATCCAAAATCACTTCGGTAAGTTGACTGAGGTGAAAGATATTATTAATTAATCAATTAAAGAAATGGTAAAAATGAAATAATTATAATTTTTATACATAAATTATACCTTTTAATCCAACCATGAAATATGGTTATGAAAAATTAATTATGTTACAATGATGGAGCAGGTAGGCCATACGTACGCATGAGTAAAATTCCATTCTTCAAATATCATGATAGAAGGAAGGTAAGTGTTATTTTTTATTTCTAGGATGATAATTATATCATAAATATAATATTATTTATTTAAATACCCTTACACATACCATCCATGTTGTGTGATAATAATGAAATTTAAAAAATGAATCACGCTACTTTGTTAGGAAGTAGTCCGCCATACACATGAATGATGTTATCATTTCCAATGGATGGTAAGATAAGAGATTATATGATATATTAATTTTAAATAATTATTAATATGTAATAATATTTATATATAGACAATAAATTAATCCTCATTACCTTTCATGTAAATCATAAGTGAAAAATGAACCACATTGCTTCATGGGGTGGTAGTCCGTCGTACAAACGAGCGACGTTATCAAATTATCTATGTAATTAAAATAAAGAAGTTATATGTGATATTATAATTAAATAGGTATAATAATATCATAAATATAAAATATATACATTAAATAAATTATTATATCCATAATTGAGAAGTACTGATGGAAAATGAATTACATCGGTTTGCGAGGTGATAGTGCGTCGTAAACACAATCAACAGGTTTGTTTCCCATTTGAGGGAGGATGAGATAGATTTGGGTCATAAAATTAACTTATAAACATATAAGTATATTTAATATACTTCTTATATGATATAATCATGGTTTAAGAATATTTTATGGTGGTTTAGGAAGAAATAAAATAAACACTCGGTTAAGGACATTATCTCTTCTTCGGACAACTTCTTTTGGTTTGCACCTAAAGACTTTCTATGATGGATTTGTAACCAAACAAAGGATTCTCGGATAAGGTAATTTAATTATGGAATTAACATGGTTAGTTATTTTCTTAACCAATAGGTTTTGGATGTGTGGTAAAGAGAGGATAGGTGGTGGTATTTTATAAGTGGGGGATACGACACACTTTGAATTTTTGAAAAGAAATAATTCCACACACATTTTTCTCATGATAAAAGGATAAAACATTGACCAATAGCGACCCTTAGAAAGTATAAGGTATAAATATGATTATAAAATTAGATTTAGATAATTTTTTTTTCAATTATAACCCTTATATTTTTAGTTCAACACTCTAGTAAACACGTTTTAACCTTATCCATGATAAATAATTTTTTACTATTTTCATTATTCATTACGCTAAAAAATTAAGTTGAAATTATTAGATAATATAAATTATTATTATTTAAAATATTTAATTCATTTTATCAAATTAAACTCCCAAATTTGGAAGAATTTAATTTAAAATTAAACATACATATGTGTCAAAAAAAATAGTTTTTCAAGAAAAGCATTTTTATGGAAAAGATGGTATCATATTAACTATATGAAAATTATTAATAATTAAATTAATTTAAATTAATATTTATATATATAAAATATATAAATTTCATTTAAATAATTCTCAATTAAGGTTTATTTTAATTAGTTAAAATGGATAAACATTAGGCACATTAAATCAGTTTTCAGAAAAAAGTGTTTTAAAGCCTAAAAATAAACTTATACAAAAATCTAGTATAAAGATGATTTCAATGTAATTAATTAGGTTAAATATAATTAAATAATACTTATTTTAATTTTAAATAGAATTTAAATAATAGTAATGGTACATAATTTATTATAAGGAAATGAAAATTTTATAAAAATCAATATTTTTAACCATTCATTGAAAAATTAATATTTTACAAAAAATAATTAAATTTCACCATAAGTTAAAATAGATATTATAATTTAAAAATAGTGTTCATTGATTAAAATAAATTATCTTAAATTAGTAAAAATAAATTTTAAATTATCTGTTCAATGCACGACTAAACCACCATTTAGAAAAATACATTTTTTTAGAAAATATTTATTTTTTCTTTCAAGTGGTTCTTATTTTAATTTTAATCAGTATATCACCATTGAATTTATTTTAAAGATGGGTAAAATAGATAATTTGTATAATTTAATTAGTTTAATTTATACTCTCTAACTTAAAGACTTTGTTATAAAGGCCATGTTTGGATAATAATATTTTAATAGAGTATCTTGTTTTGTTTAAACTTGCTATTTCATGTATCATAATCTATTGAAGTAATTGAATTTATTTTAAAACTTAATATATAATAAATTATTGGGGTTTTACAGAGAATCTACCACACATAAATCATGGGGCTAACTTACCAAAATTATTATTATTTTTCACAAAAAATGATTATAATAGTTTTTGGTTAAAACAAGGGGAGTGGTATATTTCTAAAAATAATCAATAGAGGATCATGAAAAGTGCGATGAGATAAAGAATATAATAGAATATGTCATTTTAGAAAAAGTGATGGAAAATAGATCAAATAAATATTCCAGGTATGTGATGTAAAATATCCCTAGAATTAAAAGGAAGGAAGTTCTAGATTTTTGGTGGAAAGTTAAAGAAGAAGATAAGGGAGTTATAGAAGGTTTTATAATTTGAATTTTTTATAGTTATTCATATAGGAAAAGGTGAACCAGAGTTATACACCGTTATAATACTACTATTAATTCTCGTTAACATAAATTCAATACAAATACACATATAGGATCAATGAGTTACTCATGTGTTTAAGAGAAGTGATATATATATTATAAAGGTTGCAAACCTATAGGGTCAATATGGTTACTCTTAATTATAAAAATTAGTACAATTAGATTTCTAGAACATCTACACATTTTCAGTGTACTCATTGAATTGGACAAGTTTGAGTAAACCATGTAAAATTGTTGTGTACCTCTTTTTAGTTTTTTATCACATAATATCGGCTATGAGGGAGAGAGTTTTCCTAATAATTATCGAACAAGATCATTGGTTTTGGTTATTAAATGAAATAGACATACCCTTATTCACTTCCCCCTCTTCGGGTATTCACTATACATGAGACTAAAAAATAAATGTATGAATTATTTTAGAGTGTTTTATTTATTTTTATAAACATCATACTATGTATATAAAAATATACATACTAGGTATGACATAAAATTTAGTTATCAGTGTTTTCTTGTATTGTTAGTATATTTAAAGGGAATAGGTATCTATATTTATTATAGGAGTAGTTTAAATCCCCACTAGTCTTAGGATTTTTCTATAAGTTAATTTCTCTTGCAGGTTTTTGCATGAATTTATTTAACACCACTTACACCTAAGTAGATGGACATGTGGTAGTTCCTCCACATGTTTCACCTCATCCTTCTTCCTAAGTAAAGAATTTCCCCACTAGTGTGGGTTTTCCTAGGTGGGTTTCTCTATTCTTGAGTAATGTCAAGTAGTTATTATCTAGCATTCATTTCTACCCTAATGTGACAAATAAAAGAATATATAAAAATATTTAGAATTTGATTTACTCCTATCTCTAATAGTAAAATTAAAAAACCATTTATCAAGAAATCATGGGAGATGGTGAAAGCCAAACCCGTAAAAATATATAATAAATAATGAAATATAAAAGAAGAGTCAGAGTTACAAGTGGTTATTACATATTCAAGAGTGAATCACTCCACACATATCAGTATTCACCACTACTTCATAGAAATTGGGAATTTTAAAAGACCAAAACATACCCGTCTCACTAAGAACCTTCTTGGACAACACATTTGCAACTTGATTTGCTTCTCGATATGTATGTGATACTACCAAATTGAGATGATCTCTCTTGTTGAGACACTTAACCCAAAGAGGTATAATTCTCCACGGTATATCCCATGTCCCCACCTTCAAAGATTTCATAGCAACCTCAGAGTCAGATTCAAGACACAATGGCATCCAGTTGTACCGATCAGCATAATCAATTGCATATATCATGGCCAATAACTCATCCTCATATGCCATTTTAATTCTGATGAAGTGATAAAAACACCCTTTAAAGAAATCCACGATGAGTATGAAAGACAGATTCACATCCTGAGGGGCCGGACATTCCCATCGCAGCCCCATCTACATTAACTTTTAACCATGACACAATTGGAGGAATCCACCGAATGTATTTAACCATTTTGGGCTTCCTCGGTCGACCTGCAGCACCCAAAAGTCTAAGAATGTTCAACTATCATATCATGTCAAACATACCTCAAGGTTACACAAATGATGAGGTAGTGAACTCCTTGTGTAGAGCCATCATCCCTTCATGAATAGAAGGCTTCATTTAATTGAACAACAATCGATTTTGGGCATTCTAGATGTGATATACCACCACCGTAGATGCTGTACGTAGCAGGTGGAAAACCTACTCACTATAATTGGCCATACAAATTACCTTTATTCACTCTTAAACCAGGATGTTCCTGTCAAATTCCATATCAAACAACATTCCAATATATTTCCAAAGTGTATGAGAAAATTCACATGCAATGAAAAAATGATTTGTGCCCTCTTCAGCATGCTGACAGAGACAACAAATGAGGGTCATATTAAATCTAGCCTTCTTAATTTGATCTTGAGTGGGTATCCTTCCTTTCTAGATTTTCCAGATCAATACAAATATTGAGGGATGAATGAAAGAGTTATTTAACCACATTAGCCACACATGTGGTTGATTAGCAGCACCACATTCAAGTATGTAAAAATCTTTTACATTAAAATTCCCCTAATGATTGTGCTTCCATATGATAGTATAATAGTAAATAAAGTTATAATTCTGAATGTTTTTGATGATCTGATGTGGAATTCTTTCACACTTGAAAGTATGTGATAGTAGGCTCATAATTAACATGTGAGTGTCTTCTATAGGAACATCAATGACATCCTGCAAAGGTGTATCTAGCCATATGGTAGTCCAAAAGTTACGTTTTGTGTCCCTACTCACAATCCACTTAGTTTCATGAGTTATTTTCCTGATGAAAGACTTAAGATATGTACAGATAGAGGATGTGTGGAGATATTTTTATCCATTAAAGATTCTCCCCTTCAATCTGTTAAGAAAGAACATAGGATAATTATCACTCGATATAAGATTCCCAAGGAATTTCCCAATCAGTCCATCATTAAAATTCCAGAGATCTTTGATTCTAAGGCCTCCCATTTTGATGGTTTTAATGCACTCAGACCACGCAACAATGACCATATTCGTCTCTTGAACAAATCTTTTCTATATAAAATTTCTAATCATTCATTGAATCTCCTTCACAATACCCCTGAGCCATTTATTGAGTGAGAAAGAGTATACAAACTTAGAAGTGATCACAGAGTTAACCAGGCACACCCTTGCAGCCTGGGACATGGATTTTCCTTTCCATTGGGCCATTTGGTTGATAATGCCTATCTGTATGCTTTCAAGGTATTGCCTTTTTACCTTGCCATAAAATAAAGGCACACCAAGATAATTAAAATGGAGTGAGACCCTCTTAATGCCAAGTCTCCAGGTTATCCTATTTTGTTTGTTGATACTCACACCATCACCAAAGACAATGAAGTATTTATACCAACTTATGACCAGCCGAGAAATTTCCTCATAATGGGAAAAGAGCCCCTTGATAACAGCAATGGCCTTTTTTGAGGCCTGACCGAACAAGAGTATGTTATCTGCATACAAAAGATGTGAAGGGAACAAATTGTACCTTCCATCTTTGATTTGCTTAAAAGTCCAAGTTGATCCATCTCATTGATAAATTTACTCAGATAATCTTTAGCAATGGAAAATATAAGCCCTTACATAGGATCACCCCACCTCACACACCTGGTGCACTGAAAAAAACCTCTCAGTGCCCCATTACTAAGAATGGATAGTTTGGCAGATTCAAGGATGGCATTAATAATCATGATGAATTCCTTTGAGAAACCATACCATCGAAGGATGTCAAAAAGAAAGCCCCATTTTAGTGTATCAAAAGCTTTTGATATATCAACTTTGAAGGCAAAGTTTCCATCTTTCGTTGGTCTCCTTGTCGAGTTTACTCCTTCCGATTCTGTGTACAAACAGTGTTGAATACTTCATCCATGGATGAAACCAAATTGGTTCATTGATATATGTTCCTTCATAATCTCCCCTATCCTATTCATAAGGATCTTACTAATGAATTTAAAAATCATGTTCCCAAGAGACACTGTTCTGTAATCCTTGATGTCAAACACATTCTATTTCTTTGGCATTGACGCAATGAAGTTGGAATTAGCTCTATGCGGCATTGAGAAGTGAATAAAGAACTCCCTAATATCCTGAGTCACATCATCTTGCAAAATATCTCAATATAAGTAAAAAAACCATTTAAAAAATATAAAAAAAATAATATTTAGTTATGTCCAACTATGAATATGATTTATTTGTGGGTAATGAACTTAAAGATAATATTTGATTAAATTTAAAACATATTAGGTGTTATAATTATATTTAAATATAGTTTTATCTTGATTATTTATCTATGGATAGTGGGAATTTGGGTTAAACTTATCATTGAATGAGTATATTAGGATTTATTCTATAATAAACACCATGTGGTGATTATTAAATGGTATGAATTAAACAATAAATAGAAGATAGATTGAAATCATTGATTGTTTTTTGTAAATATCTTGTCCCAAAAGAACATAACCCTTAAATTATCAAAATAGATTTATAACAGTCTAAATGAAGTTATTTTACAACAATATCTTTTAAAAAGAGGTAACAATTCTTCAGGAAACACATTAGGTGAAACAAATCCTTTTATAATCACCCCTTTTTTTGAAATCCCATGTGGAAGATGATTTAACTCCCAAAAATTATGCATAATGAAGAAATTCATATTATATATAGTATCCAAATAGTTGATCCACTATGTCGTTAACTTCCAAGAAAAATGAAAATTACTAGATATGATAGTTTGTAAAATAGTAGTGGAGTCACATTCAAACCATAAGTTATTCCATATAAATTGTTTTTTCATATACAATGTATTGATAAAACCTATCATTTCATCCTCTATAGATGGTGGAATTCCACAGTGTCCAAAAAGGCAATTTATAACCATACCATTGTGATCTCTAAAAACATCATTGAATTCTGGAAGTCATAGATTCCCTCTTGAGGCCCCATTAAAATTTCAGTTGATCCAACCAATAGGTGGGGAATTCCTGAATAATTCCATGGTACCTCTAGGAGGATAGAAATAACCCACAATATCAAAGTGTTTTAAAATTGAAAAGTCATGAATTGAACTATCACAATGTTCATTTTAATATTGTTAGCATTCTTCATAGCCAACTTTATTTGAGTAAAGGAAGATTGCATACTTACTTCCTACAGATATCATCTTCTCCTATTTCTTCTAAACCATATAATATGAATTAGCTCAGTGAATGGGACCATGATGATATTCTTCATTTGATGAGAAAGGATGAGATTATATCACGCCTTGATTGAATCCTGAACAGAATCTGCATGAAGGGGACTTAAAACACATTAAACACAAAATTCCACAAATTTGAATATGTATTGTAGCTTAAAAAGATATGGTTAATATATTCCTTGTGTTGATTACATAAAATTAATTTGGATCATAAGTAAATCCTTACCATTTACAGGTCAAAATCCATAGTAAGCTTCAAATGAGCCCATCTCCAAAATAAAGTGAATCTAAAATGCCCAATCCATCTTTTTTTCCAGCTCACCTATCCAAGAATGAACTTATCCTAGAATATAATTTTTGTAGAACAATATATATGTAAGAATAGAATTTATATATGGATCCAATTTCATCATATCATCATGATTTATAAAGTTTTAGATCAATAAAACATTTTTTATAACATCAGGGAGGTTATGTAGGTTATCCATTTTATCCTTGATATCAATATTAGTGTCAAAATTATTTTCAAGATAAGATAAGTGATAAAAAAGAGGTCTACATTTACAGTTTCATATCCAGAAGCTCATAGATGTATTCTTGTTAACAAGCCAATGAGAATCCATAGAGATTTTAGAGAAACTATTTTATGGGTTGGACAAGCAGAAGATTCAATATAGTTCATAGTTATAGATTTCATCATATGTAAAAATATATATCTTAGAAAACCAAGAGAACAATAATTTTCATTGATCAATATCCAGATAAAATGATCTTGGAGGGATTGGTTGAAATTAAAAAAGTTCTGGATTCTAAGGCCTCCAACATCATAGGGCTTGCAACATTGTTTCTAAAACACAGTGACCACATTTCTTTGCAAAATATATCCACTCCAAACAAAGTTTCTAATAAGGGTGTTATTATTTTTGAGAAAAGAAATAGTCTATTCATAACCCATAATAGAATAAATAAATTAAGAAATAATTATGTTCTTCAAAAGGAACACCCTCCATGACATTTAAAGGGACTTTACTTTCTAATATTTCTACTATCTTCTAACTTTGATCAATATGTGATTGAAATAAGACACTCTTAGTCTACCCCAAAAAATAAGGGACTCCAAAGTTGGTGAAAGGTATGATTACCTATCTTATATTCAAATAATTGATAATATTTAACTTTATAACTGCTGAAATATTATTTCCAAAGTGGACAAACGATTTATTCTAGCTGGTCTCCTATGCTGATATATATTCATAATGAAAAAAGGCCATTTTTTACTTTTCTGTTCAGTTTCCCCTTTTTGTAAAGAGTATAAAATAATCAACATAAATAAATTGTGAATAATAAGATAAACCTATAGCGGCTTTAATGGTTTTAAATGTATATTTTTCAACAATATTTAAAAATATTCTACTAAGATAGTATTCTACATTGGAAAAGATAAAGACAAAGAAAGGGTCACCTTTATTAACCACTCTAGAACAAGTGAAGTATCATTTAGGATGACCATTCAAGAGAATATAAATATATGATGAACTTAATAGAATTTTCACCCATTGCAAAAAAGTTTCATTGAAGCCAAAACTTGAGTGCACTTTGCAAATAAATCCCCAATCCATAGTATCAAAGGATTTTCTAACATCATGTTTTAATGTAATATTTCCATATTTTCAAGATTTCCTATGTATCTTAGGACATTTTGAAGTAGTGATACAAAAATATTGTACTTTTATTCCTTTTAAAAAATCCAAACTGATTCCAAGAGATTATTTTACTAGATACCTTTTCAAGACTATTTTTAAGAATTTTGGCTAAAATCTTCAAAATAGTATTAACAAGTGCAACCAACCTAAAAGAAGAAATCTCATTAGCATTTTATACTTTAGGTATGAGAGAACAATGATCATTTATACCATTCATTAGAGTTAAAACTCTGAAAAAATACTTACCTAATTTACAAAAATTATGTTGGATGATATCTGAGAAGGATTGAAATAAAAAATTAGTGAAACCATCTAGGCCAAGAGAACTCCCATTATTAAGACCTAAGACAACATATGTGATTTAAAAATCAAGATTAATATAAGTAATAATGGTGTTATCATTGTCAATAATTAATCTAGGAATGGTAAATTAATTTAAATCATAGTTCCTTGCACATCTATTGAAAAGATAATAGAAACAGGATACCACATGATCAATGAGAGCACCTTGTCATCCAGAACTTGATCACCATTTTTGAGGACAAATAGATTCCCATTGAACATTCTAGATATTTTAAAAGAGTTGAATAATTTTTTATTTCTATAACCAACATTGATCCATCTATATTTATATATCCCTTTCTAAATACTCTCCTTGAGATTAAGAAAAATTTTAATCCTTTTTGAGACATCAACTTCACTTTCTAGATCCCCAAAAAAATCTTTCCTGGTACATCTCTCTTATATGAGCTGTAAATTAGATTCAAGAGAGGCAATACAAAAATATAAATCACTAAAACAGGACCTTCTCCATGCTTTTAGTTTTCTCTTGAGTATATTACTATTTAAGATGTGATCTAAATGATTATCCCTATAGCCCACTAAATTCCAAGAATATTTAACAACTTTTTTAAAATCAGAGTGAAGAGGCCGAGCATTGTTAAATCTGAAGGGTAGAGGTAGATTCAATTATTTACTAGATAATTTAATTAGAATAGGATAATGATCATAATTAATTATTTCAAAAGTGACACAAGATATAGATCCCTAAGGACCGAAGGAATTATCATGGAAAAAATATCTATCAATACTATTAGCCACCATTATGTTAAGAACTATCCTATACCAAGTATATTTAGCTTACACCATATTTAATTCCATAAGATTAATATTTTCAATGTAATCTTTGAACTCTATAAGAAATTTAAATTTTAAAATTTCTCAACTTCTCATTAGTATTGAGAATGGAGTTGAAATCCACAAATTAAAACCATGGAGAGGCAATAATCTCATAAAGAGAGTATATTTCCAAACGTAAAGATCTTATATCATGATAGGTGTTAAAAGAATATAAAATAAACAAAAAAAAATTCTTACTAACCCATTTGAAGTTTCAAATGATAATTTTTTCACTAAAACTGAAAACAATAGGATTTTATAGCCTTTGATGGACTAATAACCATGGTCTTTTAACATATGAAATATACTGATTGATTCCCAATAAATGATAACCCACGCTTACCAAAGAATTGATAATGTAAGTGAAAGTTCTTTTGGGTTTATACATACCAATAATATCAGGTTTATGGGTCTAAATAAAGAGACTTAATGAACTGATAGTCTTAGGGTTGGCCAAACCCTAATAGTTATAGAATAAATCATTCATTTTAAAATGGATATGGGGGTAGAGTCCCGAATCCTTTTTTTAATTATACACTTTATAATTTTTGATTTTATAGTTCTTTCCACTTTCATATAATTAGAAACAATATCCTTATTATCATATATTCCATGATTTTACTCAAACTTTTCAAGAGATTTTATCAGCTTAGAGGGTGTATCAGAAATGTGTTTAGCTATAGGTTTATTCATGTCCTCTATTTCTGCAGTAGCTAAAGTCACCTACCAAAACTTCTTAAGAGACCATTTATTATATTTCAAATTTTCACTAGGATTTTTCTTATAATTATACTTTCTATTGATATGATTCACCACACCATTATCATTATGTGAACTATTATTCTACAACACCTAAGAATGCATAAAAAACCAAATACTTTATTTCCTTAGAGATTTCAAGTTCCAAACTAGTGTAGTTATCATTTTTCTGGAGGATTTTCCATCATCTTGTCTTCCCCCAACTCATTAAAATTTCTAGGTGGGACATTTAATTTCTCTTACTCTTTAATAATTTCCTCCCATGAGATTCGAGGAGAAGTACTTGATGGTTGAGTCTTGACCCTTTTTTTGTACTCAACTTCTCTCACAGGCTCAACCTTTTAAATCATAGGCACCTTACTCTTCCTATTCATGTTTTACTCTACCCTTTATTTTATATTATGATATAAAATTTGTTTCTTCTTAACAACTTGACATTTAAAAAATGTATGACCAATAATTTTTCAAAACTCATAGAATGGAGGCAGAAAATCATGTTCTAGCTGAACATCAAATTTTAGATCATTAAAAATAAGATTGATAAAATTTTGAGGATTACATTATAAATTAACATCAACAAGAATTTTCACATACATACCAATATCTTCATTCAGAATACAATGATCCATTTTTAATGGGAAACCATTGCATGAAGCTAGGATATTGAGGATTTTTGGGTTCCAAAACACCCATGGAATCCCATGAAGTCTGACCCAGACTTATTCTGTAGAAAGCACCTGATTAATGTAATTAAAATTCATATCCCATTCAAAGATCCGTAGGAATCCCAGTTTCAAGTTGATGATCCCCATTTTATAGTAAGTGTTAAATTAATCTTTTCTTTGTAAGATGATATGAAAATATAATTTCCTTACCAGAATCAATCTCTAGTTGTTAAAATACTAGAAATGTGAGATTCAATGATTTAAATCTTCTATGTACCATGGTTTATCACATTTTAGGTAAGTAATTCAACCCAAAATAGATAAATTTTATAAATATATCATTTGATTCAAAACACTCGGATCAAGCACAACAGAAATCCTGTCATCTTCTGACTTTATGATATTTAGAGTGGTTTCATTTTTTCCTTTGAGTAGATCTTATTTAGAGATAAATTTAGAAAATTAATTTCCATTTCTTCCATCATTATTCGAAAAACTCCTAAACGATGCCCCTGAAGCTATATTTCCATATTCATTTGAATCTGACCCTTAATCCTTGAAGGATATTTCCCTACTTAGGATCAAACGAATCCATGGATTCATAATAGATCTAGAAAATCAAAGATTCATCAGTTCCATTATGAAATGGATCTTTTTCCCAGTCTCTCTATTTGGTTTCATTGAAATAAAATATTCAAAAAGGGATATTTTAAGTAATGAAGAAGTAAATAATTAAGTTAACATGTGATCCATAGAGTCAAATGTGACTGAGCTTATTTATACCTCTCATATCCCAACAATTACAGTGAGAAGAAAATAGTGTATAATAATAATAATAATAATAGTAATAATAATGATAATCAGATATTGGTGAGTCCATGATTCCATTATATCATTCTACAAAATTAAATTAATGTTCAAAAGAGATGGAAAAATAAAGTTTTACAATATTTTTTCTCTATGAAACCAAAAAATTCTAGAGGAGAATCCTCAATATAATTAAAGGAAATATTAGATATACCCATGTTTTCTAAGTCATCTATTAACCAATTAGCCTCAGTAAATATATGTGAGATAACAAATAAAATGTAAGAAATAATGTTCATATAATGAGGATATTATTGTAGAGCCTCTATGAAATACATATATTATGTTTGAAAGAATTCACTACCACCAATGAGTCTATCTTAGGCCTTATTTTATCCCATTCTCTCTAATTCACCATATCAAGTGCCACCACTACTACATTAATATCCAATTATACCGAGTTGATTTATCTATAATAATAGTAAAAAAACCCCTCCCAATGCCATTTGAGTCTTGAAAGACTTGTCCAAAACTATACTTCTAGTCATTGAATGATCTGTATTTGTTAATTGTGATCTATAAAACTAATGTATTTTTTCAAATAAACTTTAGAGGGGCCATATAAGGGATAAATGAACCAAAAACACTATGTCTGGTTGGTCTTGGATTATACTAGTAGCCCCTAATCCCAAACATTTCTAAAAAGGTAAGTCAATAAAGTTTTCCTTTCTGACCTGGATGTCAAAACATTAAATATATGACTTTATTATTCAGTAATAAGTATTTTAATATCTTTATATGTTCAAAAACAAAATCATTCACATTGGAAATATTCATATACTCAATCACACATCAATTTCGAATCAATACAGCACAACCTCCATGTGTCATGACACAAAAGATAGCTAGAAACAACAATAAGTGTTGAACTCTCACTGTAACACCCTAAGATTTTTATGAAATATTTCACTTCAAATAATTTTATTTCTTCTATAGCTTACGATACACATAACACCAATTTTAGACGAACTATAAAACAATATTAAATTATTATGTGTCCATTATCACATATCTATTGGATTTTCATGCATGAATAGTAATAACTAAATTATGAAAAATATTAAGTCTACAAATTTATAAAATCTATTAATTAGTCATCAATTTATTATTATTAGAAACAAAAATTATTTGAAAATAAAATTTGTTTTTTTATAAAAAAATTGTTTTTATGCATACAATGTATTTCTATATTAATAAATTAAATTAATCTCTACTAGTGAATTATTTTAAGGAAATTTATATATTATTTAATTTATTAAATTTTTTTAAAATTCATAATATATTTTTCTAGGTATAGGATAATAATAAATCCAGTTTTATGATTTAAAATGTATTTTTTTTATAAAAAGATGTTTTTGTCTCATTTTTTGGACATGATTTAAAATTAATTTATTCCATTTACATGTATTGAATTAGATAAAATGAATTAAATATTTATAATAATTAGGTTCAAATTTGGTAAATAGGCCCCTCATTATTTTTGGTTGATATGAATATTAACTGTGGTTAAATTTATCACTTTAATAGAGTAAATCATGTCAATCTAGATTAAAAATAAATGATAAGGCGGTTAGTTTTTATTTTAATTGTAATTTTATGATGTGAAATATACCATTATCTTATTTTTCTTGAAATTAATTAGTTTAATGGGAAAATTTCAATGAAAATGATTTATATATTATTTAAATCACACTACTTGAAATGCAGGCTTTCCCAACAGTTCTGAACCGTTGGGAAAGCCTGTAGAATCGTTGGTATATCTTATACCAATAGTTCTACAAACCGTAGGGAAGTACGCTGTTGGGAAATATTTTCCCAACGGTTTACACTGAACCGTTGGGATAGGTTAGAAAAAAATGAACCTATCCCAACGGTTGTGCCAAACCATTGGGATAGTTTTTCCCAGTGGTTTGGCTTGAACCGTTGGGAAAACCAACCAGATGACTTCTTCCCAACGGTTTCAAAACTGTTGGGAAATTATTTTTACCAACAGTTCATAGAGAACCATTAGTAAAAAAAATCAGAATTCTATGCCAACGGTTTGAAACCGTTGGCATAGCCTATGTTGTGAAAATTGCACAACAGCCTACAATTTTCACAACAGCCAGTCCGTTCCCTCTCCTTTCCAATTCCCTCTCATTTCCAATCATTCCCAATTATTGTACCTGCAATAAACTAACACATACATATCCAATTATTGTACTTGCAATAACCAACTAACCCATACATATAGAGAAACAATTCATACACATTTAACATATAATGCATCTTGGAACTATACAAATCTAGAATTAAATCAGAATTCATAACATAATTATAAACATAGATAATTCATTTAGAATTCAATTTAAAATTTTGATGACAATTATATGTGGAATCTAGAATTCAATTGAAAATTTGATCGGTTTTTCGTATACTATATGTTTTTACTTGAAATGATGTCCATTTAAAAAAAAATACATACACCTGGAGTGATACCGGCCCCACCGTGCCTTCAATTGAGGTGAGGTTAACTTGTACACATCACAAATGACCCATGGATCATTGTCCTAAAGTATCAACATATTTAGAAAGCGTTTGGTCGGTAATACGTATGTCAGTTGTTGGTTTCACATAAAATGAAGTGTTTTTTAAATAAAATAGAGACACTTTGAGTGGTTCCGACCACATCACGCCTCGAATTAAGGCGGGGTTGACTCGTACACATCACAAATGACCCATGGATCATTGTGCTAAAATATCAACACAATTAGAATCTATTTGTTCAGTTTTTCGTATGTACTTAAATTGTTGTCCATTTTAAACATAATAGAGACACATTGGGTAGTGTCGGCCACACCGCAACTCAGATTGAGCCCGGGTTGGATTGTACACATTACATATAACCCATGGATCGTTGTGATAAATTATCAACATAATCTAAATGCGTTTGGTCAGTTTTCCATATGCCAATTGTTTTTTTTCACTTATAATCCTATCCATTTTAAACATAAGAGACACAGTTAGAGTGGTACCGGCCACACCACACCTCATATTTAGACGGGGTTGACTCGTACACGTCCCAAATGACCCATGGATCATTCTACTAAATTATCAACACAATCCGAATGCATTTGGTCTTTTTTCCGTATTCCAGTTGATGTTTTCCCTTAAAATGATGTCCTTTTCAAAAAAAAAGAGAGACACTTTGAGTGGTGTCGACCACACCACACCTCAGATTGAGGCGGAGTTGATTCTTACATGTCACATATGACCCATGGATCATTGTGCTAAAGTATCAACACAATCAGAATCCGTTTGGTCAGTTTTCCATATGTACTTAAAATGTTGTCCATTTTAAACAAAAGAGAGACACTTAGAGTGATCCTGGCCACACCGTGCCTCATATTGTGGTGGGGTTGACTTTTACATATCACATATTACACATGGATCGTTTTCCTAAAGAATCAACACATTTAGAAAGTGGTTGGTCAGTTTTTCAAATATCAGTTGTTGTTTTCACTTAAAATGATGTCCATTTTAAACAAAAGAGAGACACTATGAATGGTGTCAGCCACACCGCGACTCAGATTGAGGCGGGGTTGACTTTTACATGTCACATATGACCCATGGATCATTGTGATAAAGTATCAATATAATCAGAATTCGTTTGGTCAATTTTCCGTATACTAGTTGTTGTTTTTACTTAAAATGAAGTCCATTTAAAAAAAAGAGAGCCACTTTGAGTGGTGTCGGCCACACTACGCCTCTGATTGAGGCGATGTTGAATCGTACACGTGACATATGACCCATGGATCGTTCTCCTAAATTTTCAACGGAAACTGAATGTGTTTGGTCGGTTTTCCGTATGTACTTAAAATGTTGTCCATTTTAAACAAAAGAGAGACACTTAGATTGATCCCGGCCACACCGCAACTCAGATTGAGCCCAGATTGGCTCGTACACGTCACATATGACCCATGGATTGTTGTGATAAATTATCAATAGTATCCGAATGCGTTTGGTTGGTTTTCAATATGCCAGTTGTTCTTTTCACTTATAATCCTGTCCATTTTAAACAAAAGAGACACAGTTAGAGTGGTACCGGCCACACCACGCCTCGGATTTAGATGGGGTTGACTCGTACACGTCTCAAATGACCCATGGATCATTTTCCTAAAGTATAAACACAATTAGAATGCGTTTGGTTGATTTTCTGTATGCCAGCTGATGTTTTCACTTAAAATGATGTCCTTTTGAAACATAAGAGATACACTTTGAGTGGTGTCGACCACACCACACCTCAGATTGAGGCGAGGTTGATTCATACACGTCACATATGACCCATGGATTGTTGTTCTAAAGTATCAACACAATCAGAATATTTTTGGTTAGTTTTTCATATGTACTTAAATTGTTGTCCATTTTAAACGAAAGAGAGACACTTAGAGTGATCCTAGCCACACCCTACCTTAGATTGAGGCGGGGTTGACTCATACACGTCACATATGACCCATGTATCATTTTTCTAAAGCATCAACACATTTTGAATGATTTTGGTCAGTTTTTCGTATGTCAGTTGTGGTTTTCACTTAAAATGATGTCCATTTAATAAAAAAGAGAGACAATATGAATGGTGTCAGCTACAACATGCCTTGGATTGAGGCGGGGTTGACTCGTACACATCACATATGACCCATGGATCATTGTGCTAAAGTATCAACACAATCAGAATCCATTTGGTCATTTTTCTGTATGCTAGTTGTTGTTTTCACTTAAAATGAAGTCCATTTTAAAAAAAGAGAGGCACTTTGAGTGGTGTCGGCCACACCGCACCTCGTATTGAGGCAAGGTTGACTCGTACATGTCAAATATGACCCATGGATCATTCTCCTAAAGTTTAAACAGAAACTGAATGCGTTTGGTTGGTTTTCCATATGTACTTAAAGTGTAGTCCATTTTAAACAAAAGAGAGACTTTTAGAGTGATCCCAGCCACACTGCAACTTGGATTGAGCCCGGGTTGGCTCGTACACATAACCTATGACCCAGGGATCATTGTGATAAATTATCAACAGAATATGAACGCATTTGGTCAGTTGTCCGTATGCCAGTTGTTCTTTTCACATACAATCTTGTCCATTTTAATCAAAAGAGACACAATTAGAGTGGTACCGGCCACACCACACCTCGGACTTAGACGGGGTTAACTCGTACACATCTCAAATGACCCATGGATCATTTTCTTAAAGTATCAACACAATCTGAATGTGTTGGGTCGGTTTTACATATGCCAGTTGATATTTTCACTTAAAATGATGTCCTTTTGAAACAAAAGAGAGACACTTTGAGTGGTGCCAGCCACACCGCGTCTCATATTGAGGCGGGGTTGATTCGTACATGTCACATATGACCCATGGATCGTTGTGTTAAAGTATCAACACAATCAAAATCCGTTTGGTCAGTTTCCCGTATGTACTTATAATGTTGTCCATTTTAAACAAAAGAGAGACACTTAGAGTGATCCCGACCAAAACATGAATCAAATTGAGTCAGGGTGGACCCGTTCACGTCACATATGACCCGTGGATCGATTTCCTAAAGCATCAACTCATTTTGAATGCATTTGGTCAGTTTTTCGTATGTCAGTTGTTGTTTTCACTTAAAATGATTTCCATTTTAAACAAAAGAGAGACACTATGAATGGTTTCGGCCACAACGCACCTTGGATTGAGGTGGGGTTTACTCGTAAACGTCACATATGAACCATGGATCATTGAGCTAAAGTATCAACACAATGAAAATCCATTTTGTCGGTTTTCCGTATGCTAGTTGTTGTTTTCACTTAAAATGAATTCCATTTTAAACAAAAGAGAGACACTTTGAGTGGTTTCAGCCACACCTCACCTTGGATTGTGGAAAGGTTGACTCGTACACGTCACATATGACCCATGTATCATTCTCCTAAAGTTTCAACGGAAACCGATTGCATTTGGTCGGTTTTCCGTATGTACTTAAATTTTTTTCCATTTTAAACCAAAGAGAGACACTTATAGTGATCCCAGCCACACCGCAACTTGGATTGATCCCAGGTTGGCTTGTAGACGTCATATATGACCCATGAACTGTTGTGATAAATTATCAACAGAATCTAAATGTGTTTGGTCAGTTTTCCGTATGCCAGTTGTTCTTTTCACTTATAATCCTGTCCATTTTAAACAAAAGAGACATAGTTATAGTGGTACCGGCCACACCGCGCCTCAGATTTAGATGGTGTTGACTCATACACGTATCAAATGAACCATGGATCATTGTTCTAAAGTTTCAACACAATCTGAATGCATTTGGTTGGTTTTTTGTATGCCAGTTTTTGTTTTCACTTAAAATGATGTTCTTTTGAAACAAAAGAGAGACACTTTGAGTAGTTCCGGATACACCGCACCTCATATTGAGGAGGGGTTGATTCGTACACATCAAATATCACCCACAGATCATTGTTCTAAGGTATCAACACAATCAGAATCCGTTTGGTCAGTTACCGTATGTACTTAAAATGTTGTCCATTTTAAACAAAGAGAGACACTTAGAGTGATCCCGGCCACACTGTGCCTCTAATTGAGGCGGGGTTGACTTGTACATGTCACATATGACCCATGGATCGATGTCCTAAAGCATCAACACATTTCAAATGCGTTTGGTCAGTTTTTCATAGGCCAGTTGTTGTTTTCACTTAAAATGATATCCATTTTAAACAAAAGAGAGAAACTATGAATGGTGTCGGCCACACCACGCCTTGTATTGAGGCGTGTATGACTCGTACACGTCACATATGACCCATGGATCGTTGTTATAAAGTATCAATGCAATCAGAATATGTTTGGTCATTTTTTGGTATGCAAGTTTTTGTTTTCACTTAAAATGTAGTCCATTTTAAACAAAAGAGAGACACTTTGAGTGGTGTCGGACACACCACACCTCGGATTAAGTAAAGGTTGACTCGTACACATCACATATGACACATGGATCGTTCTCCTAAAGTTTCAATAGAAACCGAATGCGTTTGGTTGGTTTTATGTATGTACTTAAAATGTTGTCCATTTTAATCAAAAGAGAGACACTTAGAGTTATCCCGGCCACACCAAAACTCTGATTGAGCTCAGGTTGGCTTGTAAACATCAGATATGACCCATGGATCATTGTGATAAATTATCAACAGAATCAAAATGAGTTTGGTCGGTTTTCTGTATGCTAGTTGTTCTTTTCACTTATAATCCTGTCCATTTTAAACAAAAGAGACACAGTTAGAGTGGTACCAGCCACACTGCGCCTCAGATTTAGACGGGGTTGACTCGTACATGTCTCAAATGACCCATGGATCATTTTACTAAAGTATCAACACAATATAAATGTGTTTGGTAAGTTTTACGTATGCTAGTTGAAGTTTTCACTTAAAATGATGTCCTTTTGAAACAAAAGAGAGACACTTTGAATGATGCTGGCCACACCGCCCCTCATATTGTGGAAGGGTTTATTCGTACATGTCACATATGACCCATGGATCATTGTTCTAAAGTATCAACACAATAAGAATTAATTTGGTCGGTTTTATGTATGTACTTAAAATGTTGTCCATTTTAAAAAAAATAGAGACACTCAGAGTGATCCCAACCACACTACGACTCGGATTGAGGTGCAGTTGACTCTTACACATCACATATGACACATGGATCATTGTCCTAAAGTTTCAACAGAATCCGAATGTGTTTGGTTGGTTTACCGTATGTTAGTTGTTCTTTTCAATTAAAATGAAGTCCATTTTAAACTATAGAGAGACACTTAGAGTGGTGCAAGACACTCTGCACCTTGGATTGAGGTGAGGTTGACACGTACACGTCACATATGACCCATGGATCATTTTCTTAAAGTTTCAATAGAATCTGAATGTGTTTGTTTGGGTTTCTATATGTCAGTTGTTGTTTTCACTTAAAATGTTGTCCATTTCAAATAAACCTGAGACACTTTGAGTGCTGCCGGCCACACCAGGCCTCAGATTGAGGTGGGGTTGACTCGTACACATAAAAAATGACTCATGTAACTTTTTCCTAAAGTTTCAACATATTCTAAATGCGTTTGGTCAGTTTTCTGTATGTCAGTTGATGTTTTCACTTAAAATGTTGTCCATTTTATACTATAGAGAGACAGTTCAAGTGGTGTTGGCCACACTGCGCCTCGGATTGAGGCTGGGTTTACTTGTACACATCACATATGACTCATGGATCGGTACCCTAAAGTTTCAATGGAATAAAAATGTGTTTGGTCCATTTTATGTGTGTCAGTTTTTTTTTTCACTTAAAATGTTGTCCATTTGATGAGCATGAGATAATAAGCGTACCAAGACATTCATATAATTCAAGACATACAAAAATGGAATAATCCTAAATAAAATTGCATGATCAGAGAAATAAAAAAAGGCATGTGAATTCAAGGAGGGTGGGGTGGGCTGTTTGGGGGTCCATGGAGGAGGGTGGGGGGCTGTCCGGGGTCCAGGGAGGAGGGTGGGGGGGGGGGTCTGGGGTCTGTACGGGGGGTGTCCGGGGGGCTGTCCAGGGACCAAAGAGGAGGGTGGGGGGCTGTGCGGGGTTCTATCTAGGGGGTGTTCAGGGGGCTGTCCGGGGTCCAAGGAGGAGGGTGGGGGGATGTCTGGGGGGCTGTCCGGAGGGCTGTCCGAGGGGCTGTCCAGGGGGCTGTCCAGGGGACTGTCCGAGGGATGTTTGGGGGGATTTCCTGGGACCAAGGAGGAGGGTGTGTGTGTGGGGGGGGGGGGGCTGTGCGTGGGGCTGTTCGGGGGGTGTTCGGGGGCTGTCCATGGTCCAAGGAGGAGGGTGGGGGGGGGGGAGGGGGGCTGTCCGGGGGCTATCTGGGGGGCTGTCCAGGGGCTGTCTGGGGACCAAAGAGGATGGTGGGGGGGGGTGTCAACTAAAATATATTTGTGATCAATACTAAATCAATTTGAATATTACCAACCTTAACAACCCAACTCTAGGTAAACCAAAATAATTGAGAACATGGATGAATGATTCTCTAAATTTTCAACCACAACTTCAGGTTCAAAATAAACTCTGACAATTGAGCTATTGGAGTCATCAAAATAAATAAATGGATTGGTTCCAATGGCACTAGGGATAGTGTCAATTCCATCATCACCATCATCAAAAATATGTCTTGGAATTACTTCAACTATGACACCAAATTCAGGTTGAAGTTGGTCTTTGACATAAAAAACTTATTTATCCATTGATGCCAACACATATGGTTTTTCGGTAGCAAGAGTGTGAGTCATATTAATTACTCGAAATCCAAAATCATCAATAAATTTTCCCTGTATCGTCACCGAATAAAACCAATGGAATTTCATCATTGTGACTCGTCCATGAGAGTAATAATCCAATATTATTATTTTCTCAACAAATCCATAATAACCCACATTTTCAAATCACGGTCTACTATCTGATTCACTGGCATAACAATCTATTGTGGCAGTAACCATAACACCATCGTGTCGTGTTCTCGTGTTCTTTGCTCGTTTAGTGAAAATAAATTTGTACCCATTGATAAAAATTGATTTACAGTCATGAACCACGGTATTAGGACCAAAAGCCAAAGCTCTTATTTCCTCAGAGATAGAGTCAGTAGATAAACTCAATACCTGCAATATAAATGACTATTAAACTTAATTAAATATTGATATAATTATTTTAAACAGTAATATTTTTACCTTCAATTTTAACTAAGTAGAAAACTCTTTGCTATGCAAAGTCTCTCTCCTTCTCAAAGATAAAGAATGATGATTCCTATTTATCATTGTTTTATGTTCCCTGTAGATAAAAAATATGAATAGTTTAACAGTTATATATTTAAGATATACATATTCAATTTAGTTACCTGATATAGTCATCGAAAAAATAAAAGTTGAACAAAACTGTGCGATGTGCCATCTCCCGCTCTTCATGGATTAATGTCTTCAATGTATATGATCCAGGAATTCCTCCTATTTGAGTAAGTGATGGAAAACTGGGTTCAATTTTCTCATACTGTTCTTATTTATTTCTCATTGGTCTGTTCATTCTTTTAGTAAGATCAGACAAATACATTGAGCAGAAATCCATACATTCTTGAGCCAAGTAACTGTTCACAATAGAACATTCGGGATGATTCCTGTTTCAGACATAATACTTTAATGTGTACATATTTTCATTAGTTGGATTCATACAATGAAAAGAAACAGGTCCTTCGAGAAGTATTTCAGTGGGAATATGGACATTCAGATGCAACATGCATGTGAAAAATGACAGAGGAAATATTTTCTCCAACTCACACAAAATTAATGGGGCATCTGTCAACATTTTTTGCAAGAAATACTTGGAAAACTTCGTAGCACAAATATCTCTAAACAAATGGCACAACGGAATAATAGTCACCCTTACATTATTGGAAAAAATATAATGGATTGCTATTAGAAGCAACTCATGCATTATAACGTGATAATCATGAGTCTTCAATGATTTTAGATTTAACTCTCTTCTGTTGACCCGTTTAGATATGTTTCTTGAATAGCCATCAGAAACTCTAATAGTCTCTAATACTTACAGATATTGTTTTTTCGTAGGTGTCATCACATAAGAAGAACATGGAAGTTGCCATTTATTTTCACTGATACACACAAGACGCAATTCTGGTCTAATTCCCCAATCCACCAAGTCACACCGAGATCGTAAATCACCTTTTGTCTTCACCTTTTGTCTTCACCTTGACATTTAGAAGAAACGAAAGCAACATTTCACATATATTATTTTCAATATGCATTACGTCTAAGAAATGACGTAACAAATTGGTTGACCAATAAGGAAAATCAAAATAGATACTCCTCTTCCTCCAATTGTAACAGGTTTCAGTAGAAACATTCTTTCTCTTTCCAGATTTAATTTGACCCTTTTTGAATGAAAAACTGAAATCTTTCAATTCATTAAGCACATTAATTCCAGACATACGCTGAGGTGGATCATTGGTCTCTATGGTATTATCAAATATTCGACGATTTATTCTATATGGATGATCATTTGGCAAGAATCGTCGATGCCCCATAAAACTGAAACTACAACGATGTTTTAGTCTTCTGGATCATGTATTCTTCATACAAACTGGGCATGACAGTTTTCCCTTCGTGCTCCATCCAGACATCATTACATAATCCGGAAAATCATTGATCGTCCACATAAGCACAACACACATCTGAAATATGTCTTTCGAACATGCATCGTATGTGCGCACACCCACATCCCAAAGAAGTTTCAACTCTTTTATTAAAGGTTACATGTATACATCAATATCAATTCTAGGATCAGAAGGACCAGATATGAGTATAATCATGAAATTGAAAGGTTTTTTCATACACAACCATGGGGGAAGATAATAAATGTGTATAAAAAATGGCCATGTGCTGTGCGAAGTAAGCATCTACCCAAACAGATTAAAACCATCGCATGAAAGGCCCAACCTCACATTATGCACGTCAGCTGCAAAATCAGGATGTAGAGCATCAAATCTCTACCATGAAAATCCATCTGCAGGATGAACTAACTCATCATTAGTCTTCTTTCTCTCGGTATCATGCCATCTCATTTTTATTGATATGTCATTAGACATAAAAATATTCTGGAGTCTAGGGATCAATGAAAAGTGCCACATTACTTTCTGTGGAACATGAGATGGTGTTCCATCAGATTTTTACTTCCAATGGGATGTGCCACATTTTATACAATCCTTTCGTTCAGCGGTTTCCTCTCAGAATAAACTACAATATTTTGGGCAAGCATGAATTTTGTTTCTTGAAAATCCAAGTTCCTCAACTAACTTCCATTCCATAGATTGGTTTGAGGTAATATCTACATCATCTGGAAGTAAATCCTTCAATAGGGTAAAGAAGTAATCGATTGCTGTATTAGAAATCCCATACACAATTTTACCATGAAACAATCGGATTAAAAATTCCAGATTTTTTATTTTATCGCATTGTCGATATACTGGAGTCGTGGCAGCATCATTCAATTTTTTCACCCTATCAATATCATCATTTTCACTAGATGCATCAGATGTCCTCATATCGATGTCTTCTTGAGTATAAATCCTTTCTTTTTCATGATGACGAATAAACGGAATCCTATCATCTAACAAATTCTCCATTCTAGTCCTTTCATTTCGATCAACACCAATTTTATATTTCATTTTCTCCCCATTGTGATAGCACACAAAGTAGTTTTCTTGAAAACCATTTTTGGTTATGTGGTAGTTGACTTATTCATGGATCAACCAAGGTCTACCAACACAATTGGAACATGGAAAGTGTAAGCGACCACTATCTGAAGCATTGTGAAATAAAAAATCTATATATCTCTCCAAATTGTTTTGAAAATTACTTGAGATCCGATCGGTTTCATACATCCAACTTCTGTCCATTCTGTAAAAAGAATTTATATAAGTCATTTTTATAAACAATTCAATAGGATTGAACTTTAATAGAAAATACATTTAAGTAAATGATAAAGGAAGAAGTTTCTAGTCGATGTAGTGAACTATTAAAATAATGTAAAGAACAAGTACTCATAAATTAAATTAAAATTTATTTATATTAATTTTCATTAGGTCCATAAGAGGCACATGCCTTAGGTCCCATTATGTGTTATAGGCATCCCAAATCATTCACTCATGTACAATAACTAATTATTTCACCTCTATGGCCATACCTTTCATTACCCAATTACTTCCCCAAGTCAAGCGCACCCCATGGGTGAATAAATTTTAGGTTTATACACTAATAGGTTGTTCATGGCTTGTAAAAAGATTTAATTTCATTAAGTATAGACAAAAACATTTATTTTTAAATTTGAGATTAATAATAAAGTATGTCAATGATAACAACATTAATGAATTAAAATTGTGACTTATCTAACATTTTTATAGATGTCTACACATTCTAGCATGTCTAGTGAAAAGCACCCCACCCTCATAAAAGTGAGTATTGGCCAAGAAGGACACATAATATAAAACATACAATGAGAACCATATTTAATTGACCCTAAAGTTATAATAGTACAATCATCTTGGGGGAAATGGAATATATGATCCTGGTTAACTGATGAATTCAAAAGCTTGTATTCCATATGTTGGACACTATCTAAGGTAAGAAATAATGTGAGGATGGGTTTACATAATTTAATTTCTTACATGCTAGTGATAATGAAGGCTTGAATTAATGACTTGAGTTCACTGATTAAATGAGGGTAGAGGTTGCATAGGCTGTGTAAACAGAATGATTAAATAAGGGTAGAGGTTGCATACACTATGCATGGTGGGGGAGTCTTAGCTGATTTAGAAACTAAAATAAATTTCCATCACAGGTATCAATAAGAAACATCAGCATCAAAGGAAAATTCAAATAAAAAATGACTAAAAACATCAAAAATTTCAAGAATCCACTACTATGTATGGTTTATCCACATGTTTAGCAGTAATTATTTGTCTTAATCATGAACCACCTCTGCAGCTCCCAGTTTTCACCAATAAACATAAGGTAAATATCTCAAAATATCTTTAAAAAAACTCATTAATAGGCTCAAAACGTAAATATAATCTTGAACCAACCATGGAATCTCTTTCACAACACATTCTCACACACCAGTTATCACATGTGTTACAAAATACCAAACATAGTCACATAACAATTGTACTATAACAAATTACATTACCCAAGCCTTATTAAAAAAATTATCAATTTAATAAAACACTTTCTTCAAGGAATTTAAAGGAAAAAATTCATAGAAACTTTGCTACAAATTAATAAACACATATAAATAAATTTCCAAGTAACAATTAATTACAAGATGAAGAAAAAGAATAAAAACATAGACTTAGAAAATCTATAATCCAACCGTAATGAATTTGAGATGTTTCTTCTTTGATGGAGGATTAAAGATTTAATTAATTAAATGGATTGGAATGGAGAAAGTCTAGATTAAATCAAAACACAAAAAAATGATATACACATAAAAATCAAAACTTTTAAAACTAAAATATTAGATGAATAACAATAAAAACAAGGTATCACTTAAATATTTTATGTGTATAAAGAAGCAAATACCTGATTTGAGACGATTCCGATGGAGTTTCACCGGTTCGGATGGGGGAAGTTGTGAGAGGAGCCAAATGGGGGAAAGCAGCGGCCTGATTTAGGGTTCTGTCGTGAATGGGGGAGAGCAACGACCCGATTGTATTTGGGGTAAATATTTACCAATGGTTTTTAAAAACTGTTGGTAAAGTGGTGTCCAAGGCACCCTTTCCCAACGGTTCAGTAGAACCATTGGTAAAGGGGCACCCTTTCCTAACAGTTTACTAGAACCATTGGGAAAGGGTGCCTTGGACACCCCTTTCCCAAGGGTTCTACTGAACCGTTGGGAAAGGGTGTCCTGGCCCTTATTTACCAACAGTTTAAGAAAACCATTGGTAAAGAAGCATTGGGAAAGCCTGCATTTCTAGTAGTGTCAAAGAACGTTACATAATGTCACTCTGTTTTTAATATGTATTTTGTGTCCACATAGGGGCCAAAGTAAGTTATGAATGAATATAAGATTTTTTTTAAACCTAACATAATTAATTTAGTTCTATAAATTTATTTTTAACTTTTGGTAATTATATAATGACCTTGATTTCCTATGCAACATTGATGCAGTATTTCTCAATTTAATCAAAAATATAATAAGAAATATTAAAAATGTTAAATCTGATATAATTTGAATAGTTTAATGTCACCCATGAATTATATATATTCATATAAAAATTTAGGTAAGTTTTAATGTATGATATTTGGAATCCACTTTTGTCTTGATGTATTTAAATTCAAATTAAATGAAGTGTCAAAATTGACATTAATGATATTTTATCAAAATAATATTTCATTAAATTATTTAAAAATCATAAAATTATTGAAATATTAAAATGTGGATATGATGTGGTCTATAATGTAATAAAATGTCCATTTATGGTCCAAACATCATGTTATATGTAAAAATTACAACCCTTTAATTTTGTAAAAGTTGTTACCATAGTTAAAATGAAAATTAGTTAACCAAGGGTTGATAAGGTTTAAAATTACCCCAAAAATTATATAAATTATATTGGATGATAGGATTAAAATTCAATCCAATCATATCTTTAAATTAATTTCTATTTGGAAGAATTTTTCTTTATAATAAATTTATTATAATTTATTCTCTTGAGAAATTCCAATAGTGTCCCCCACTTCAATTATAAAATGTCACCTCATACCTCACTTATTTACACCACAATTAAGCTTCTAGATCAAAAAAAATCTTTAAATTTATCTTCAAAACTGACCTAGACACATTTTAGAGGTTTGTGTATTCCATAAATAGCAATCCTAGATATCATTAGAGGAGATCTAAATGAGTCATTTCAAAGAAGTGGTAATCACCTTACTCAATCAATTTCTTTTATAATCTTACTAACCTCCTCTAAATATATGGTAGGCATCATAAAAAAATAACTTAAGAATAATAAATATTATGAAATTTTATTATTATTATTGGAAAACCATTATATTCCCTCTTTCCCATCAACTGAGAAGTGGAAGTATCGCTCATGAGTACGTACAACTTACCATCTCCACGCAGCGATACAATTAATTTTTCACCACCATATTTTATGGATGAGTATTATGATGGGTATAATATTTATTTATGATATTTATTACATAATTATACTCCTTTAATGATATTATCATGTCTACATTCTTACCATCATATCCATTGGGAAATGATAATGTCATTTGTGTGTATGTACGGACTATAACCTCCATGAAGCGATGTGATTTATTTTTCATTTATATTTTAATTATATTGTAAAGAGGATGAATTTGATGAATATATATATATATATGACATAATAATTATCATGGAAATTTAAATCAATATTCACCTTTCTATTTATCCATCTATAAAAAATGAAAACAATGTTCATGCGTTCGTACGACTTTTCATCTTTATAAACAGTGTAATTCATATTTGTATCTCTCAATTAAATGGATGACTCTAAATATCTATATAATAAATATATATGATATTTATATTATTATTAATATTTTGTAGATTATGTAATCAAGATAAATATACAAGTACCACAACTATTGAACTGAAATACTCATGAAAAACGAAATAGTTAACACCCAAAAATAACAATTTTCATAAAGAATTGTTAATAAAAGGGGGAGTTTAAATGTTATAAAAGGATAATATATGATATTATAAGTATGAAAATGAAAATTATATATAATTATAAAAAAATATTTTTATTATATAGGAGGATAGAGTGATTTCGAAGTAAGGTGAACTCGAGGTAAGAGTTTTATGTCACAATCTCATTCTTTACTATGATTGATTATGGTTATGCCTCCAATGATGAAATATTATGACCTAGATCTAAAGAAACTTTTAAATTTTATTATCCTCTTTTTATTTATTCAAAATTCATGTTTTCATATCATTTTCCTCATCTTATGTAATCAAGAGACCAAAAATATTTTTTTTATGGAAAATTGACTTTATTTCTCTCTACAATTAATTTTTTTTCTTCCATATCCATGTTTATTAAAAAAAATTTTAAGAGGGTTTTACAATTCTGATAATATTTTTTAAAGTCATTTTACCCATCTTTTAATCTTAAATAATGTTTTAAAGGAATATTTTTTTCTTTTTCCAAATGAGGTACTTTTTGACTTTTTTGGAAAAAGTATGGAAAAAATGTTTTTATTTAACTTATACAGAATGAATTACTATTCTAGCCATCATGAATAATTTTTTCCTTTTATGAATCATTTAAAATTTTCAAATTTTATTTTCAAAGAAAATTTATTCCTTCATAATCACAATGTTTTTTTAAATAAGGGATTTCAAAATGGAAAGAGTATTTTACTCAAGAATGTTTTAATTCTATTTTAATAGAATTTATATTACTCAAAGATAACAAACCTTGATTTCAATTATGATTTATTGGGGACATGATATAACGATACCATCCTTATTATTTCTTTATATGGTTTATATTTACAAAGGCATGATGTTTATGAAACCCATTCCTTTTTCATAAGGCTATGCTATAATGATATATTTATGAAACCCCGTTCTTTTCATGGATTATGATATGATGAATGGTTTATGATCTTATGGAACACATATATTTTATTTTAATTATGTGATTGGTGAAATATATATCCCCATACAATGTTTTGGGTAATGTTTGATGTCTCATAAGATAAATAGGATTGGGTGGTGTGGAACTCAGTTTAGTAATAGACTCTATCAACTATGATAGTCTTGGGAGTAGACCTTGTCTAAAAAAATAGTCTAGGGAGTGAACCCATTCGACTATGATAATATTGTAAAAGAGCCTTTACTACTAATGAAATTGTTTTCAATGCTTATGTGTATGCCAAAATTCCCTATCTCATGCCAATTTTATGCTCTAATGGCTCATGCTCTTTAATTCTTTTATGATTCATGTATTATGAACTTCCAATATTTATTCTATGGCTCAGGATTACAATATATGACATGAAGGGCATGGTTTTAAAATGTCAATATAATTTCATCATAAATTTTTTATCATGATATACTTATATGAACATTGATATCTCCTTTTTTTTACCCATACTGAGTATCATAGATCACCCTTTCTTATGTTTCTTCTCCCCAGGTTGGGAAGAAAGGTATTTAGTTTTCTATGTCTAAGAAGGGTGATAGTTATGGATAAATAAGTGGGAGATGATATAGATATTATATGAACCAATTGTTTATGATTCTAAGTTTACAAGGATACTATACTTAAATTATTTTCGCATGGATCAAAATGTTATTTAATGAATATTCATCTATTAAGATGTAATATCTATTTTTGAAAATTATTGGTCACTATATTTAGTATCATAGAAAGATTCAGTTAACCTTTAGAAAATATGATGAGAAAATTTTACTATGATCCTTAGGGATAAGTATAAGTACTAGATAAAATCCTAATGTATTGGTAATGATCACAAATGACATAGGATAAACCTAAGGTGTCATAGAAAAAAGTTTCTTGTAAGAACCCAGACCTTCTTTTTAGGTACGTTTTTCCTTTTTTTTGGAGTTTTTGGGAAAAGGGGAGTTTCTGGAAATTTTTGAAGTACATGCCATTTACATTCTAAGTACACACCATGTACTTTGATTCCACTCGATGCCGTGTTCTGGACGTGTCATGACCATTCACATGACCATGTAGGGGTGACATGGAGGCCGCCTAATGTGGAGTACGAAAAATCTTAGTACACGCCGTGTACTTCAAAAGTACACTCCGTGTACTTTTTTTTCATTAAATGGACCGGGGTCGCATCTTAACCCTAGAACCATCTTCTTCTCTAGATTCTTTGACAGAGAGCGTTCCATACGGCTGGAGATCTTCTATGATCCCCCGAACCTCCATCTATTCTCCAAATCGATTGTTGTCGATTGCATTGGAACCGCAGCAGTAAGCTCTTCCTTATCCTATAGTTTCGTTTTCCAATACCTCCTCTTTCTCAAGTTATCATGGGTTGAGAATTTTTGAAGTTTTCTTAGATCTACGATGTTCCAAGGAGAATCAAGCTTCAAGGTTCAAGTATATTGATCTCCTACCATCGAGGTAGGTGGTTTGTGACTTTCTGTAGAATGTCTTTGTGTATTTTTTGGAAATTCCACCAATAAATTGAACGGGGTATTGCGTGTTTTTGGTTTTTACCTTTTTGTTTTCCTTCTTTGATTATATGCCCATGTAGAGGACTTTGCTTGTGAATAGGTTAATTTACTATGATTCGGATATTTTTTCCATGCATGTTTCCTATTATGACTGTTTGGTCTAGTTTTTCATGTTAGGATTTTTCCAGTTCCATGCCAAGTTATAGGATTTTGGGACTATTCTTCCATGCTAAGATGCTGTAGAATGATAGCCAAGTTGTTCTTAACGATACTTTGTCCATTATGCGATGCGATACTTGCTGACTTTACACAGGGCTGTGAGAACCTAGTGTAGCAGACTATAGGGAGAATGGACGTAAGGGCATCTCCAGAGTGTCTTTAATTTACGATGTGTGACCATATGGGGAATTGACATTGAGTGCTTTCTCAGAGTGTCTGTAGTTCCTCGACGGGGGCCATAGGGGGAATGAGACGTTGAGTGCTTCCCTAGAGTGCCTTTAGTATGATATGAGACTATAGGTGGAATTGACGGTGAGTGCTTCCCCAGAGAGTCTATTCTTTAGCTGAACTAGAGGGGTGAGACTGTGTGTGCCTCCTAGAGGGTTTCTAGTACCTGTAGTTTGAACCATAGGGGTTAGGCTGTGAGAACTACATAGAGGTTACCTGTTTGTTCTACTTTCTTGAGTGGCTACTTTCTTGTTTGTAAATTATATTATAGAACTGTGGATTGTTTGCTACTGAGTACTTCTTGTTACTGTTTACGGTTTACTGTTTACTGCACTATTACCTTCCATATATTCACTGATTGTTAGGCACAGATCTTTGGGTGGTTTCTTACTAGGACTTTGTCTCACACCCTATTTGGGTCATTCTTTTGGGCCCAAACAGATTATATTGTTGCAGGTATAGATAAGGTAAAGCACCCCTCTACTTCAGGTTCTTGATTGCACTGGAGCGGGTGAGCATGGGACCAAGCCGAGACTTGCGATGCTGAGGAGTTGCTCATATGTTTTTCATTAGTACTTTGGTTTAGTATTTTTTTCATCATTGTGACTTGTTTGGATACTTTCTTAGACATATATGTATCATGCATCATTTTGATATATATGTGCTCTTGTTGTTTATCATATTTAGTCTTATTCTATTCACTTGTGTATGGATTGTTTAGTACTCCCATTATTGTGTATTATTTCTCTTTTCTGCTGTGTACTCTGCCAATGAGGGCATAGTTTCCCCACTATCACATCCCAGGACCTCGCTGCTAGTTGATAGACTTTGGCATTTTGGGAAATGCTCTTGAGGCTATGTGACCAACCGGGTATGGGGAGCCTCTGGGTATTTTTCGGAACCGGGGCGTTATAAAGTGGTATCAGAGGGATTATTTTCTCTTGAATTACTGTTTAGAGCCTTTATCCCAGGATAGGATGGAATAGGTACTCGGTTATGAGCTATGTCCGGGAGTAGCTAACCCGTGTATAGGGAAAATCCAATCTACCTCGTTAATTGAAATCATTATGGTTTTGTGATTTTTACAGTTGATTGATTTCACCTCGAGTGATTCACATGATTTGTGTTATTGTTGATGTTATTGTGGTTCTATTTCTATCGCAACCCAATGATATGAGGGTATATCATCTCATGCATTATATAGACACTTGATAGAAATCACATGTCATGCATTCTTTCCATGTCACCTAGGATGAATTAGAAATTTCATGTTGTTTTGATAAAAGTTGTGTAGAATATGCATGCCGTTGTGATAGATGCCTTGATAAAAATATCTGCTTCTTGTTAGAGCATAGTTTGTGTAATGTTTTATCAGAATGAACGCCAGATTTTGGATCTTGAGGTGTTATGGGCCCTCATGGACTGGAATTTGGTGGATCATTGGCTTATTTACATTGTTTGTAACTTGTATAAGATGCCAAGATTTGATTCACGGGGAGTATGGGCCCTCATGGATCGGAATTTGGAACCTTAGCGCTTGTTTTCTGTGTTTTCTGGGCTCCAGAAACGTTTCTGAGGCTACTGTCTGGAAAAACCCAAAATACACGGCGTGTACTTTATTAATACACACCGTGTAGTCTATAGCTGTGTCGCTGACTATGCGACCAGGGACACGGGGTTGTGAAAAATATTGTAGGAACACACCGTCTACGAGATTAGCACGTCGTGTAGTGAGAAATAGGTACCCCGACCGTGTGCCAAACAACATGGGTCGTGTTATCTTTTCACATACAAGCCGTGTATGAATTTTACATGCTGTGTCATCTGATCTAGGTACCCAGCCATGTCACGAACATCACAGGTCGATGTTACCCTTTCTCGTACATGCCATGTCCATCCAAAACACGCTATGTAGTGTTGGCCATTTGTCAGGCCGTGTTGCTAACAACACGGGCCTGATAAGGCATTTCTAGTACACGTCGTGTCTTCCTTTAACATGCCATGTAGTTTTGTATTAGAGAAGCCATGTGGCTTAACCGTGTAGAAGGAATCGGGCAATGAAGAGGATTCAAGTACACGCCGTGTGTTAGGACAACACACTGTGTATTTGGGGTGTACATGACCAGTTTAGGTAGAAGTACACGCCCATGTGAATGACCTAAGGGAACACGCCATGTAGGGAAAGAGCACACTATGTAGTCATGTTTTACATAACTTGAATGCCTTATTTTCCCTATTCCTTCTTATACCTTCAGTTTTTCATTCTTTTTTAATCCCGAATCTAAGGTGCGCTTTTGAACTTTCAGAGCTATGACACCAAGATGTCCTCTAGTTGTCCGTTAGTTGCAAGGAAGTGACCAGACACAAGATATGGCTGATTAGGGACCTCCTGTAGATTCTCCTGTTGTGCCATCCTTGGCACTAGCAGTTATACCAGTTGCAGGTGTGGATGCGCAGTTTAGGGAAGGCTTTCTGAGGATGATGCAGACCTTCCAGGGAGCTTCGTCTCCTGCCTTGACTATGGAAGACTTTACACAGGTTTTCCAGCAGCAACATCCTCCCACCTTCTCAGGGGAAAGATGACCGTAGGCTGCAGAGTCATGGCTAGAAGCCATGATGATGATCTTCGAGCATCTGGAGACGCCTCCAGAGAGGCGGGTCAAGATCACTACCTATATTCTACAATAATCTTTCAAGAGGTGGTGGGACATGATCTCATAGGTGGGTCATCAGTAGGCTATGGAATGGGAGGAGTTTCAGCACATCTTTTATGACTAATTCTATCCGGAGACTCTGAGGGTCGACCGATCCCAGGAGTTCATGAGCCTGGAGCATGGTACTCTTTCTGTCATGAAGTATTCCTCTCGTTTCACCAAGCTTCCGCATTTCACATCCCTCCAAGGTAGAGATGGGTTTTCATTGGAAAAAACGTTTGAGGATGGTCTCAGAAGGGAGATCAACTCACATGTGAATATATTTAGGATAACTTCCATCACTTCCATCGTCAACCAGGAACTAATTGCAGAGCACAATCTGAGAGATTCTGGAGCTGAGAGCTACGACAGCTCCACTTCTAGAGTTAGTGCTTCACCAGATGACAGTAGGAAGCACCATAGAGAGTCTACTCACGGTGATCCAAGGTAGAGAGACACATCTTCAGGTAGCTAGGTGGTATGCTACCAGTGTGGAAGAGATGGGAATACGAGGCCGCAGTGCCAGAGAGACCCCGTGGAGTGCCGATCTTGCAGCAATATGGGTCACCTCCAGTGCTTATGTCAGGTTTTCTTACCAGCAGTTGGTGATAGAGGTTCATCCATGACTCCTCGTTCAGGAGCAGTGCCACCAGTTTCTCAGCAGTCTTGGAACTAGAGTTCTTCTGGTCGTTCAGGCTGAGGTGGAGGTCGAGGCCGTGGTGGTCAGTCATCGGTCTTTTGGCGACAGTTGGGTGGATCATCTCAGAGCGGTCAGGCAGGGTCACAGAGCCATGGTATGGGTTATGCTTTTGTAGTGAAGCAGACCCAGCAGGAGAAGGATCCTAGACCCTCTACAGTTCGAGGTATGATCTTAGTATCCTTAGTTTTATCTTCTTCTCTTTTGATACTGGTGATACACATAGATTTATCTTTATTGCTGTTATGGAGAGCCTTGGGCCCTGTATCTTTTCTTATACTGACATTTTGACACTAGACACACCGTTGGGGACTAGGACGGCTAATGTACATTAGTTCAAGGAGTGCCATCTAGAGGTGGATGGGTATCACTTCTTATGGGACCTCTATGTCTTAGAGATTACATGCTATGATGTCATTCTCAGAATGGACTGGCTCGTTCCCTTCCGGGCAGTCATCGACTGTTATCACCACAGGGTGAGTTTCATATCATCAGAGGGTGAATCTTTTCTTCATAAGGGAGAGTGGGATGTCTAGGCGAGTAGAGAAGGACTAGAGAATCATGGGCTAGGAAAAGTTATAACTCATATTTCCAGTCTATTTTTGGATTACTAGGGGACTTAACAGTTAGACTTTCATCCAGTGGTCGATCATTTCAGGGATGTCTTTCCAGAGGACTTTTTAGGTTTTCCTCCGGAGCGTGAGGTAGACTTTTCTATTGATCTTATTCCAGGAGCAGCACCAGTGTCCATTCCTCCTTATAGGATGGCTACACCTGAGTTGCAGGAGCTCAATAAGCAGTTGGAGGAGTTGCAGGCAAAGGGTTTCATTTGACCCAATACTTCTCTTTGGGGTTCACCTGTCTGTTTGCGAAGAAGGCAGACGACACCCTTAGGCTTTGTGTGGATTATCAAAAGCTGAACCAGTTGACGGTCAAGAACTGATATCCCTTACCTAGGATTGATGACCTCTTTGATCATCTTCGAGGATCCCAACTGTTCTCTTAAGATCCATTTGAGGTCCGATTATCATCAGTTGCGCGTTAGACCATCCGATATACATCTTAAAAATTTTCAGAGTAGGTATGGTCTATATGAGTATATGGTTATGCCGTTCGGTCTCACAAACGTGCCTACAGTTTTCATGGCACTGATGAACTGAGTGTTCCATCCATACATAGACTCTTTTGTGGTGGTCTTCATGGATGATATCCTGATGTACTCTCACACTTGACACGACCATGCTACCCATATTGAGATCGTTTTGAGTACACTGAGGGAGAATCAGTTATATGCTAAGATCTCAAAATTCCACTTTTGGATAGAACAAATTCACTTCTTGGGACATGTTATCTTAGAGAGAGGAGTATCAGTAGACCCAGAGAAAGTGAGAACAGTAGTTTCCTGGGAGCATCCGAAGAACGTCTTTGTGGTGCTGAGTTTTCTAGGGCTGGATGGATACTACATATGCTTCATACGAGACTTTTCACACTTAGAAGCACCGTTGATAGGTCTGACCAAGAAGGGCGCGAAGTTCTTATGGTCAGATTCTTGTGAGTCCGCCTTTCAAGAGCTGAAAGTGAGATTGACTTCAGCACCGATACTAGTCTTTCCAGAGCCAATAAAGAGCTACAGTGTCTACTGTGATGCCTCAGGTATCGGTCTAGGTGCTGTGCTTATGTATGGATATGGAGTCATCACGTACGAGTATCGACAGTTGAGGTCACATGAGAGGAACTACCCTAAACACGACCTAGAGTTGGCAGCTGTTGTTCATGCCTTATGCTGTTGGAGACATTATATTCTGGGAGAGCACTGTGTGGTTTCCACTGAACATAAGAGTCTCAGTTACATATTCACTCAGCGTGATCTAAATCTGAGATAGCACAGGTGGTTTGAGTATATTCAGTCCTTTGACTTTGAGCTTGCCAATACGCTGGGAAAGGGCAACACAGTGGCTGATCCGTTGAGCAAGAGGACTCAGATACATCCAGTTCAGGAAGCTAGAAGTGAGTGGCAGCTTATGGATCTGTTCTCTAAGATGTATTTGGAGGTGCACGATAGACATGGGTAGACTTTCCTATCTTCTGTAGTTGTTACCTCTACACTTCGTGATCGGGTATGGATGAGGTAGCTATCAGACTCAAAAGGCCTAATCCTGCAGGAGAGTGTGTCAAGAGAGGACCCTCTTCCGGGATGAACAATAGGCTAGGATGAGATCTTGCATTTCTAGGGACTCATATGGGTGCTAGGAGACATATGCGAGGAGATGATGCATGATTTTCATTCTTCAGTTTGGGAAGTTCATCCTAGCATCACCAAGATGTATCGTGATCTACACCATCATTATTGGTGGTCGGGTACGAAGAGGGATGTTGCTAGTTTTTTCATGAGGTGTTCCACTTTTCAGTAGGTGAAAGTGGAGCATCATTGACTAGCAGGTCTTTTACAGCAGTTACCCATTCCGGAGTGGAAGTGGAACGATGTCGCGATGGACTTCGTGACCAGTTTTCCGAGATCACCTCTAGGGAATGATGCTATTTGGGTTGTCATCGACAAGATTATGAAGGTTTCTCACTTCTTGCCGATCAAGTAGACCTTCAGTGTTGACGAGCTGGGGTGGTTGTACATCCATGAGATTGTACGTCTACATGGAGTTCCACACTCCATTGTTTCAGTCAGGGATGCACGTTTAACATCTTGGGTCTGGCAGGGGATTTAGAAGGCTTTGGGTACACAGGTACTTTTGAGTACTACATACCATCCCTAGACAGATGGCCAATCTGATCATAAGATTTAGGTGCTTGAGGATATGCTCCGAGCTTGCATTCTGGACTTTGGAGGTTCTTGGGAGAAGCAAATACCTCTTGTGGAGTTTGCCTACAATAATCATTTTCAAGAAACTATTCATATGGCACCTTATGAGGCTTTTTACAGTAGGCCATGCCGATCACCCATATGTTCACTAGAGGCAGGAGAGGCAGCTTTGTTGGGACCTCGTCTTGTTCAGGAGACCACCGAGTAGATAGGGTTGATTCAGAAGAGGATGGATACTGCACATCCTCGATAGAAGTCTTATGATGATCAGTGGAGATGACCTCTGGAGTTCGAGGTTGGGGATCAAGTTTTCCTATGTGTCGCACCGAGGTTGGGACACAAGAGGATTCAGTGACAGGGTAAGCTTTCACCACGATACGTCAGGCCGTTTGAGGCGTTGGAGATAGTTGGTCTGGTTGCCTATCAGTTGTAGTTGCCTTATAGGTACCGGGCTATGCATTACTTCTTCCACATTTCTCAGCTCTGACGTTACTTTTACGACCCATATCATGTCTTCCAACCTGAGGAGGTTGAGCTCGAAGAGGATGCATCATTTGAAGAGCATCCTATCTGGATTTTCAATCAAAGTACGAAGGTTCTCCATGGCTGGTTTGTTCCTCTGGAATGGGTTCTATAGTTTCACGGGCGAGTACTGGACAAGACTTAGGATAGAGAGGTCGATATACGATCGCAGTGGTCAGATATGTTCGGGGTTTCTTCTTCTACGCCTCACTAGGGAACTTTGGGGACGAGTTTCTTTAAGGGGTGAAGTTTGTAAGAACCCAGACCTTCTTTTCAATTACGTTTTTCCTTTTTCTGGATTTTTTGAGAAAAGTAGAGTCTCTGGAAATTTTTGATGTACACATCGTGTAATTTATAAGTACACGCCGTTTAATTTGATGTCGCTCGAGGCCGTGTCATGACCATGAACACGACCATGTAGGGGTGACATGGAGGCTTCCTAAATCGGAGTACATAAAAGCTTAGTATATGCCGTGTACTTCAAAATTACATGCCATGCACTTTATTGTTTTTCATTAAATGGACAAGTTCACGTCTTAACCCCAGAACCATATTCTTCTCCAGCTTCTTCGACTGAGAGCATTCCATACGGTTGTGGATCTTCTCCGAGCCACCGAGCCTCCATCTATTCTCCAAATCGACTGTCGTTGATTGCGTTGGAACCAAAGCGACAAGATCTTCCTTTTCCTAGAGCTTCGTTTTCCAATTCCTCCTCTTTCTCAAGTTATCGTGGGTTGAGAATTTTAGACGTTTTCTTGGATCTACGACATTTCAAGGAGAATCAAGGTTCGAGGTTCAAGTATATCAATCTCTTAAAGTCGAGGTAGGTGGTATGTACCTTTCTGTAAAAAGTCTTTGAGTATTTTGTGAAAATTCTACCAATACCCTTGAACGGGGTATTATGTGTTTCCTGTTTTGCCCTTGTTGTTTTCATTCTTTTCTTATATGCATGTGTAGAGGACTTTGCTTGTGAATAGGGTAATTTACTGTTCTTTGGATGTTTTTCCCATGCATGTTTCCTTTATGACCGTTTGGTTTGATTTTTCCTATTAGGCCTTTTCCAGTTCCATGCATAGTTGTAGGATGGTGTGACTGTTCTTCCATGCTGAGATGCTGTAGAATTCTAGCCAAGTAGTTCTTGAGGATACTTTGGCTGTTATGTGATGCGATACTTGCTAACTTTACACAGGGTTGTGAGAACCTAGTGTAGTAGACCATAGGAAGAATGGACGTAAGGGCTTCCCCAGAGTGTCTTTAATTGACCATACGAGACCACATGGGGAATTGACGTTGAGTGCTTCCTCAGAGTGTCTGTAGTTCCTTGACATGGGCCACATGGGGAATGAGATGTTGAGTGCTTCCCCAGAGCACCTTTAGTATGATACGAGACTATATGTGGAATTGATGGTGAGTGCTTCTGCAGAGAGTCTATTCTTTAGCTGAACTAGAGGGGTGAGACTGTGTGTGTCTCCCAGAGGGTTTCTAGTACTTATAGGTTGAACCATATTGGTTGGGCTTTGAGAACTACCCAGAGGTTACCTGTTTGTTCTACTTGCTTGAGTGGATGCTTTGTTGTTTGTAAATTATATGCTAGAACTGTGGGTTTTTTCTACTGAGTACTTCCTGTTACTGTTTAATGTTTACTATACTTTTACCTTCCATATATTCACTAACTATTAGGCACAGATCTTTGGGTGGTTTTCTACTAGGAATTTGTCTCACACCCTATTTGGGTCATACTTTTGGGCCGAAACAGATTATATTGTTGCAGGTATAGATAAGGGAAATCTCCCTTCTACTTCAGGTTCTTGATTGCACTGGAGTGGGTGAGAATGGGACCAAGCTGAGGCTTGCGATGCTGAGAAGTTTCTCATCTATTTTTCTTTTTTACATTGATTTAATACTGTTTTCATCATTGTGACTTGTTTGGATTCTTTTCTAGACATATATGTATCATGAATCATTTCTATATATATGTGCTCTTGCTGTTTATCATATTTAGTCTTCCGCTGTTCACTTGTGTATGGATTGTTTGCTGGTCCCATTATTGTTTATTATTTCTCATTTCCACTGTGTACTCTGCTAATGAGGGAATAGTTTCCTCACTATCACACCCAAGTCCCTCGCTACTAGTCGACAGCCTCTGGTATTTGGGAAAATGTGCTTGAGTCCATGTGACCAACCGGGGCGTTACATTTCCAGATTTAGAAATCTGATAAATTATTTTTTTGATTATGTGGTTTCCCACTATGATTATTGTTTCTGAAACTATGTTTTTTGGTTTTAGTCAATTGAAAAAATCCAAATGAATCGTGTTAATGATGAATATCATGGAAAATGAAATTATTGTCCTGCAGAGTTACCGAATGTTATGGAAGATGGAATTAAAATTATTTTTTCTATGATTACACAACTTTCTCAAGATACGAATCATGCTAAAATTATAAATGATCAAATGGGGTAACCATATTATGTTGATTCTTATATGAGTGAATGAACACCTTATTTTAATGGGTCCAATAATCTAGTAGTCACTAAGTAATTGATCAATACCACTGGAAAGATATTTTCTGTTCTCCAGTGTTTGAAACATTAGAATGTTATTCTATATGTTTATAATTTGTAAGGTGAAATAGATAAATGGGGGAATCCTATCAAGAATATGATATAATAGGAAGAAATTGAATAAATGGAATGGTATGAATTTAAAATATTATTTCTCAATAAGAACTGCCACCATATGTTTTTATAAAAATGGTGAAATAATTCCTTGAGTTAAATTAAAAAGATGATGAATCTATTCGTAACAATGAGGAAAATTTTAAAAGACATGTGAGGTATGTTTCTATAATTATCATCCAACCTGAAATTATGGTTGATTGATTATTCAGTGGCTTAAAAAAAGTCTCCAATGGGTGTTAGACATTAGGGAATTAAGTAGCTATGGAGAAATTATTCAATGTTTTATCAAATTGGATATGAATATTGGAGTTATCCATCAATATCATGGGTTTTAAAAGAAAATAAAAATGTAATTAAATGAAAATTATAAGAAAAATATAGAGAAGAATATTATATTTCCTTTATGATAAAAATGTTGAAGGAAATATTTGGGAAAGTATCTTAAGAAAACTGGTAAATGTTTTATGTGTGGAAAGGAAGTTTATGAGGAAATAGAATGATAATGTAATGAGAAGATGTTAGATAATGATGTGAATATAGAGAAAGATGCATATAATTAACTAGACACACACCATTGTTTTAAATGAAAGGAGTATGATAATTATGATAACTAGTTCCCAAATATGATAGTTAATAATGATGATTAATGTCAAAACCTCTTAAGATTAGAGACAATGGTAAATACCATTCAATCACAATTTATGATGAGGGGTACATTAATGACATGGTTAAAGGTACACTTACCATCCACTCTAGAACTATTAATGTCTTATTTTATTTTTGAACTACTCACTCATTTATATCTAAATTATTGTTTAAGGTTATCACAATACCGCTTCAAAAAATTCGATGTTGAGTTAGTAGTAAAAACACCCAATGGTATGATGATCACATACAAAGTATACAATTCTTATTTTGTTGAATTTTTTGTGAATATTTTTCCTCAAAATATTGTAATTCTTCTTCTAGTTGAATTTGATGTAGTTTTTTTGAATAAATTGGAATTCATTATATAAATCCCATATAAATTTACAAGGAAGGGAAGTTACATTTAATATTCCAATCCAACATCTGATCACCTACCATTATGATGAAAAAATGAACTTATTATGGATATTACATCAATAGTATAGGTCAGTATTCCAATTCTAATGGGGTTTTTTACCTAATATGGTTAAGGAGAAACTCAAAATAAAAAATATGCCTATTTATGGGAGTTCATTAATGAATTTTCTAAAGTATTTCCTAGTCTTACAACGAATCATGAAGTTGAGTTTTTAATTGAACTCATACAAGGTGTTAAACCTATTTACAACAATCCATATAGAGTGGCCCTGATTGTGTTGCAATAATTGAAGAAGAAACTCTAGGAGAATTTTACAAAGGGATTCATTATGCCAAGTGCACCACCTTAGGGTGAAACTGTTTTTTGGTTAAGAATAAAGATGGTTCAATGTGACATCATTGATTATTGATAAGTTAACAAGATAACTATCAAGAATAAGTATCCTTGAACCCATATTGATGACTTGTTTTATCAACTTCACAAATCTCAATACTTTCTTTAATATTTATCTTTTTTCTTTATATCATCAATTTGGGGTCAAGAAGGAGGATATATGCAAAATAGAGTTCCGTACAATGTACAAACACTATGAATTTATAGTGATGCCATTCGGTTTTACTAATTCTCGCATTATGTTCATGGATTTAATAAATCAACACGTTAGAGATTACAATGATTATTTTGTGTTTGTATTTATAAAATAAATTCTTATTTATTCAAGGAGAAAGGAATATCATGAAGTTTATTTGATAACTATGATAAATTTCTTGAGGAATAATAATATTTATGAAAAATTTAATATGTGTGAATTTTGGATTTGAAAAGTTTCAGTTCTGATTTATATAATTTCATGTGAGGGTATATCAATAGACCCTTCAAAGATAAGAGTTACTAAATATTGACATAGAGAAACCAATGTGACTAATATCCATAGTTTTATTTGTTTGGATGGATATTATTGGTGTTTTTATATAATTTTTCATGTCTTTAAAATCCAATCAAAATTTAACTTGGAAGGTTGAAAAATTCATTTGGATGAAAGAATGTGAGGAATATTTTATGGAAGTGAAGAGAAGGATAGTCAGTGCACATGTGCTTACACTACCTTGTAGTAGAGATGGGTTTTGAATCTATAGTGATTAATCAAAGAATTGAATGATATGTTTCATCATGTATAATGACATTGTTATAGGTTACACATAATGAAAATTTAAGTTCCATGAGAAAAATTACCTGACTTATGATTTGGAGTTAGCTGTGGTAATTGTTTCATTAATGATATGAAGTAATTATCTCTATGGAGAAATGTTGACATATGTACTGATCACAAAATATTAATGTATATATTCAAACATAAAGAGTTGAATATTTGATATAGAATATAATTTTAATTGATTAAATATTATGACTGATCAATATGTTACAACTATGGGAAAGTAAAGAAGGTGGAAAATAATTTGAGTTGATAAGATCATGCCAACTTATCTATTGTGAAGATAAAAAAAGATCCAATATTTATGGACTTACAAAGTATGAATCTTGAAATATTGAAGTAAGGGGAGAAATATTATCTTTATCAAAAGAGTGTTCAATAATCTATCCAAATAACGATTGAAGATGAACATAAGGAAGATGTAGAGATTAAAAAGAAAGTAGGAAATATTCCTGAATTGAACCTTGATTATGATGAAATAGTATAGTTTAAGAAAGATGTATATGTACCTTCAATACTAGATTTTAAGGAGGAGATGATGTATGAATATAATATTTTTCTATTCTCTATTCATCATGTAAGAAAAAATATTTATATAGATTTGAAAGAGTATTTCTGGTGGGATTTCATGAAGAGAGATATGGAAAAGCATGTTTCACAGTGCTTGGTATGTCAACAAGTTAAGGGAAAACATCACCATGTATTTTGTCATCATACTCCCCAAAACATTTAAAGGGAATAATTTTCTTTGGGTTGTAGTCGATCTTCTTATGAGGACAACACACTTAATTTATAATAGAGATGATTTATCTCAAGATCAACTTCCTCAATTACAATTTAAAGTGGTACTATTATAAGGTGCACCACTACCAATTTTATTTGATAGAGATCCAAGGTTTACCTATAAGTTTTGTATAAGTCTTCAGAAAGATTTGGATACAAAGTTCAATTTCAAAACTAATTATTTCCATAAGATAGATGTTTTGTTTGAGAGGACCATTCAAACTCTACAAGGCATGTTGAGTGCTTTATAAATGTATTTCAAAGGTGGTTGGGATCAAAACCTTTTTTGTTGTAATTTTCTTACAACAATAACATTCACTCCATCATTCAGATGTATCCTTATGAAGGCCTCTATGGTAAAAAGTGTATAACTACAACTTGATGGGATGAAGTTGTATAAAGAAATCTATTGGGTCCTGATCTAGATGAGGTAATATATGAGGAGTTTATATCCATTCAATATAATATAAGAGAATATTAGAGTTGAAAAAGAATTTATGTTAACAATCATCAAGAAAATTTTTGAGTTTGAAGTGTGTGATGAGTAATTTCAATGAATATCTCCCTAGAAGATTATGATGGGATTTAGAAAGAAGGGGGAAATATTCCTTGGGTACATTGTCCTTTTGGAATTCTTGTTCATATTAGGGAGATAAATTATCGATTGGTTCTTCCATTGAATCTATATCAAGTTCATGATGTATTCCATGTATCTCTCATTAGTAAGTATATACCCGATCCCTCACATGTACTAAAGTAATAGGTCTTAATTTTGTATCATTATCTTCATTATGAAGAAAAACCAGTAGATATTATAGATCATTGAGATAAAGTTATATAAAATAATACCACTAACATTGTTAAAGTTTTCTGGTGAAACCACGAATTTGAGGAAGCTATGTGGGAGATTGAGGATGTAATGAGGTAGAAGTATCTTCATATTTTTGTATCGGAGTGATAAATTTTGAGGGATATATTCATTTTATTGTGGGTAGAATGTAACACCTTGATATTTTTATGGAATATTACACTTTAAATATTTTTATTTCTTTGATAGCTTGTGTTACACGCAACACCGAATTAATGATTGAGATATATTTATGATTGATTTTTTATGGCACACATATGTATGGATATTGATGGTTGGGGTCCTATATCAGCCTACAATTCATTTAGTTTATGTCTCATGAGCTCCAAAGAGTACACAAGAGGATTTATCTTAAACCAAATGGTATATGAGTGGATTTTCCCAAGATAATGAGGTGCACGATAGGATTTATCCCAAGACAATGAGGCACATTGGAGGATTTATCTCAAAACAAAGGGAACCAGGAGGATTTATCCCAAGATAATGAAGTACATAGGTGTATTTATGCCAATACAAAGGGTTCATGGGAGGATTTATGTTTGTTCCACATTTCCATGTTGTTCATTAAATTATGTTTCATTTTCATGTTGTAGTTCATTTCCATGAAATGCCATGTTTTCATAATTATGCCTTATTTTTAAAGTATTCCACACTTTTATGTCATTATCATATGTTATATTATTATTGACATGTGTTTGAGCGATGTCATATCATTTATGATTTATTAATGATGTTTTTTGATCTTATGTTATTCTAACATGTTTTATGAATATAATATAAGGTATTTTGATATTTTATTATGACATTCATGTATTCCTTATGCTCTCCCCCATGTTTACTATCAATTACTCTATGATAAATTTTTCCCTTAATAAGTATTTGAGATAATATATTTTTTATGTTTCCAATACTCATGTTATGATGATGATTACATCATGTGATATACCAAGAAAATGGTCTAGTAGAGCACATTCATGGAGAAATTTTCACATGTGTAGTAAAATAAGATATTTATGTAACTAGTCATCAAGACCCTAAACCTATTTGTCCTTGAATTATGCAATTATTTGTGACAAATAACAATTAAATCATGTATTAATGTATTTTATGTGTATATTTATCATTCTTCACTATAAGGAGATGTGGTTTGAGAATTGCTAAGGCTTGTAAAGGATGAGAAGCATTATGGTACGAAGTTTGTAATGGTCCACATATTTATAAGTTGTGAATTCCCAAGGGAATTTGAATATTTGGTTAGTGAGAGGATTGTTTTGAGAATTGAGAATATGACATTTTGGATATCATAAAATGATGTTTTTAGACATGGGATGAGGATTATAAGGATGTTTGGGTTCTTAAGAAAGCATTGGAGGAAGGGTCACATGACCTAGGAAGCTGTAAGTGTGTTACCTAGGGTGATTGTTGCTGTGTTTTTTTAGGATATGGATTTTTTTAAAGGGAATGACTATTAGGCCATGAATTTAATCCATTCCATGAAAATTGTCTAGAGGGGACACATTTTAGGTTGTGAATATGATTCATTCCATGAATTTTTGTGTGTGTGTGGGGGGGGGGGGAGGAAACCACTCAGCCCATGAGAAACATTCAGGGCGTGAAATTTTATTGGGTGGAATTTTTTGAACAGGGGAAGTTAAATCTTTTACTACATTGAATTTTTTCTGGTTTAGGTAAGAGGTGGTTTCAAGAGAGTCCATTTATGATTTCATTATCACATTTGATACCTCTCCTTCACCCCCTCCATTTGGGGTGATTCTGGGTGTGATTTCATGTAAATTCAAGGTGTGTCCTTCCTTCATTACCCTCCAAACATCACTGCACTATAGTCATTGATTTCATGATCAGTTTTTATTAGGTTTTTAGTTTAGTTTCAAATATAATATGGTGTAATCATTTGAGTTTGATGATTATTTTTCTCAGCTTTCATAGGAGGTATCCCAGGATGATATATGCATGTCTTCTGGCATAATTTCAGTTGAAGTTAGACACATCCCTATTTTATTTTAGTCTTTTGATGAAAATGAATGAAATTAATAGTTTCCTAGGTGTCAGATGATAGGTATTTTTTCCAGGATGGTGTTGAGGGCGAATCAAATACCTTGTATAGGTGGTTAGTCAGAGTTTCGATGCAACGATGATGGTTAGTGAATTTTCCTTAAATTATTAATCCATAAATTTAATTTAAATAATTAATTATAATTTTTTATAATTAATTTTTTATAATTTATATCATAATAAAAGATATCAGTTTTAATTAATGGATTATAATATACAAAGATAGGCTTGGGAGAGTCTCGATGAAGCATGGTTGTGGTGATGCAGAGCAGCTGTCAGATGGTAACTCATTAACGGTGGTAGGCAGACCATGTGGAACAAAACCATACATATGATTATAAATGGATGTCAATGGGTATTTCCATGATTCATGGGTTTCGATAAAGTAGTTGAGGACTAAGAGACCCTTATATTAGATGATGAGGATGACTTTGTGTCCCGAAGCTATGATAAGTGCCTGAAAGCACTTAGGATGTTTGAAATCTTATGAAAACTAAGTTTCCAAGTGGAGATAGTGTTAGTTTTATTGAGGAGAGAAATTAATAAGGTCTTGGGATGTGATATGACTTACAAGATTATCCAAGGTGGTTCCTTATCATTTTCAGGAAGACATGAGAGGTTTGCAATAAATTTTTGACTATTCTCCCTTATGATATATGAGATGTGACCCTAGTTTGTGTCATGGGAATTAGTTAGGGACTTGAAATTAGAATTACTCTGTGATTTTAGATGGAAACTGGACCCCTCCTATTGAGGAAAGGGTTAAGGTGAGCCATCAGGTTGAGGTGTCTTTGTAGGGTGATAGATACAGGTTGTTATCAATGAGCCCAGATTGAGGCGAGTTAGAGAGAAAATAAGGATTTCTTACTGGGTTATACAAGTCATGTTGTTATATGAGAATCTAGTTTAGGGATAGGAAAAGATGTGCTTAGCTAGTGAGTTTTGTGGAGGCTTTCGGCCCTATTTATGTGCAGTTTTGGTCTACTTCTATATGGTGGATATCAATCAATGAGATTATTGAGTCATGGTATGTTTATATGTTGTTTATTATGATTATATGATGGTTTTACATTGATGGGATGGATGAACCATGGGATGTTTATATGAAATTTATTATGATTATATGGTGGTCATCCATTGATGAGATGGCTGATTTGTGGGATATTTAAACATAGATTTATTATGATTATATAGTGGATATACATCGATGAGATGGTTGAGTAATGGGATGTTAAGATGAATATTTTTTGGATTATATAGTGGTTATACATTAGTGAGATGGTTGGTTCATGAGATGAATGTGTAACCTTGTTATGAAATATACAACGTTGTGAAAACAGTTACCCTAAGTCTTTGGGTATGAATCAGGAATTGTATACTGAGATGATGCGATATCTGGTATGGTGTCAAAGTAGGTATGTTTTGGCATTGGGTGGACTAGATGGCACCCAATGACCCAATGAGTGTGTGTAACTCTTCACATTCCATGGTGTCTTGGTTAACACCTGATGACTCAATGAGATAGTTTATTTATGTTTTTTTTCATTTTATTATTCATAAAAATACATATAATGATTTTTATTAGGGGGTATTAGTGTGGACCTACTGATTTTATGCTCACACCCTATATGGGCATCTTAGTGCACATGCATACCTTATATTTTATTTTCAGGTTAGAGTATGGGATATTCAGTGGATCATGTTTGTGTAACTCAATGGCTACTTGGAGATTGAGATTTTGTATCAGAATTAGGTTTATATGAGAGATTCCTTGATTTTTTTACAATTTATTTTTTCTGTGTGGTCGGCCCAGTGGGTGGCCGGTTGTGTGTGTTTTATAACAACATCAATTGTTATAACATTATGTTTACTATAATTATGCATACTGTAATGTTTATTTTGGATGCTTACTATTTCATTATTTTCTACTATGATTATAATATTATATGAGGGTAGAGTATCCCCATGGTTTTACATTAGACACTCACCACTAGTCAGTAGCCTCTGCTGTATGGGGAGGTGCACTTGTGGTCCAATGACCCTCCAGTCCAGACCTAGTGATTCGAGTTTGGGGAATTACTTGTGAGACATGGACCAACCCGACATCATAATTGTTATACTGATGAGATATATTCATGTTGTATGACTGTGAATATAGCCATAAAGGCTATTTCACTACCAATAGGCTCCATAGACAATCTGACTATGGCTATAACCTATATCCATGTTTAAAAGGCTTATAGACACAACCATAAATTGTGGATATAAGATATTTTTCTAGTATTGACTATATGAATAATCCCTAGTCGATCTAACTTCTCATATAAGGATTGTATCTCACCTTGATTATTATATGAACATTCTCTAGATTGAAGGATAGATTTCGTTTCGAATTCTTCCATGAAATCCCAATCATTTCCATTCTCAATGGGGGAATCTTAATTTCTAAATTAGTAAGATTCCTCCAAAACATTGTTTGAATAACACTTGACATTGATTTAAAATCTAATTACCTCAATGGTTGTTACCTTATTCTCAAGATTATTCTTTATACTTATCTTTTTTTTACATATTGTCAAATAGAAATATTATCCAAATTTGTTCACTGGTTTCTCATTATAACCATATTTACATCCATTTCTTATGATAGCCTCCTCAAAATTATTTACCCAAATTAATTTCCCATAACATTCCACTAAATTTATTGAAATTTAAAAATCATGACCATAGTGGATGGTTTTCTTGGATACCACATTGGAGATAGCTCAAATATTTTTTTTGGTGTTTTTGGATCACACACTCATTTATAATTATTTTTCATGTTAGAATCTCAATTTTCCATCCGTAAAAATTAAAATGAAGGCTTAATCATTGAATCCATGTGTGCAAAAAATATAAATGAAGATGCAGATATTGAGAACTATGTCATAACCTTTTGGCCTTGATACTAATTTTTAGAACCAAACTAACTAAAATCACCTCGAGTGGGGGTGTGAATTAGGGTTCACACTGATTAATAGTTTTTCACTTTTTAGTGAACTAGGTCAATCTGATATTGTTACCTCACTAGAGGGAATAATTTTTATATTTCTTTCTCATATGGTCGATATACCCAAATTATAAACATGAATGTATAAAGTAAAGCATGCAAATAAAACAAATATTTTATATGATTCACTAAAAAGGGATAATACAAGGAGCATACACATAGTGATATAATGGTGTAAAAGAATCCACCATACTCACTTTTTATGGATGTATGATTCTAGTTCACGGTCACTATGTGCCAAGTTACACTACCATTACATGGTTTTGTAAATGCTCACTTATTATCTGTGGTCCACTCCCTCTTCTTCTTCTCTTCATACCACTTCCGTGAAGGCTCGGTTAGTTTATAAACATGAGGTTATCCTAATTGGTTTATAGTTATGAATGTATCTTCCAATTCATCATAGTAAAAAATTAACTTTACACCATGATATTTTTATGAAATATTTCTCTTTAAATAATTTTATTTCTTCGATAGCTTGCATTACATGCAACACTGAGTTTAGAAAAACAAAATAACATTATTAAATTATTATGTGTCTATTATAATATAGCCAATAGATTTGGATGTATGAAAATTAAAAACTAAATTATGAAAAATATATACTCTATATGATTATAAAATTAATTCATTAGTTATCAAGTGATTATAATTAAAAAAAATTATAAATAAAAGTTATGTTTTTATGAATATTTGTTTTTATGCATGAAATATATTTTTATATTAAATTAATAATTATTCGTGAATGAATTTAATAAAATTTATATATTATTTAATTGATTAAAAATTTTAAACATTCAACAAATATTTTTCTCCGCATAGGATAAGTGTAAATCCACTTTTATGCTTTAAATGTATTTTTTCTGAGTTTTTTTTTTCATATTTTGTGCACTTAAATTTAAAATAAATTTATTCCATTTATAGGTATTTAATTAGATAAAATTAATTACAAATTTATAATCATGATTTTTGAATTTGGTAATTAGGACTCTTTATTTTTTGGTTAATATGAACCGTAATTGTGTTAAATTTTATTACATCGATAAAGGATAAATCAGGTTGATCTAGATTAAAAATAAAATAAAAGACTATAATTATTCATCCTAAATATTATAGGAATTTAATTTTACCCTTAAAAACTTATTCATAAAATTGAAATATTTAATGGACACTTTCCCATGAAAATGACTTACATTATTTAAATTAATTAAAGTTACAAAATTTTACTGTCTTTGTTTTTAATATGACCTATGTGTCCATATAAGGAAAAAGTAATTCATGAGTGAATATAAGTGTTTATTTTGATCCTAATAAAATTATTTTCATTATATAAAATTATTTTTAATTTTTATTAATTATAGAATGACTTTATTTTCTTATGCAACACCGATGCAATATTTATCCATTTACTAAAAATATATATTAAATGATATTATAAATATTAAAAGTGATATAATTTGAATTATTTAATATGAAATTTAATTTGATAGATCTATATAACATATTTTGGTGGTGCGAAATCATTATATTTGAATTCCCCCTCTGTACTGATGTATTTAAAGTTAAATTAAATGAATAGTTCCAAAATTTACAGTAATTATATTTTATCGAAATAATATTTTATTAAATTGATTAAAAATAAAAAAATTGAAATAAGAAATTTTGGATATTATATGTTCCAAAATTTCATAAATTATCTATTAATGGGCCAATTTTCACCTTCTAAGTAAAAATTATAACCTTTATGTTTAAAACATTGTTACCATAGTTAAAATTAAAATAGGTTAACTAAGGGTTAATAAATATTATAATGTTACCAAAACTTGTCTAAATTTTATTGGTTGATGGAATTGAAACCCTATCCAACCTTAAATTTTAATCAATGTCCATTTGGAGGCATTTTTCTTGATAACGAATTTATTATAATTTAATCTTTTATGGAATTCCAAAAGTGTACCTCACCTCAATTTAAAAATGGAACATCATACCTCACTTATTTACACCACATTGAGCCTTATAGATCAAAAAAAATTAAAAAATTACCTTATAAACATTTTTGTACACATTATAGAGGTTCTGGTCTTCCAAAAATACAAACTCTAGTGCTCCTTAGAGGCGATATGAAGGAGTCGTTTCTAAGAAGAGGTAATCACCTTAACCAATCACTTTATTTTATACTATTCTTTAAGTACTATAAATATATGGTATGTACCATGAAATAATAACTCCATTATAATCAATATTATGAAATTTTATTATTATTATTAAAATTACATTATACACAATCTTTCCTATCACATGAGAAGTGAAAGTTTCACTCGTGCGTATGTACGACTTACCGTCTTTACATAACAATACAATTCATTTTTCATCACCATATTTTATGTATGGGTATTATGATGGTTCTAATGTTTATATGCCATATTAATTATACAATTATAATTTTTGAATAATAATATAATAACTACAATTTTATTATCCAATCCCTTGATAAACAATAATGTTTCTTATGCATATATGTGGACTACGACCTTCATGAAGCAATGAGATTTGTTTTTCATTTATATTTTAATTAAATGGAAATGATGATGAATTTTATGAATATATATGATATATATTATATAATAATTACCTTTTAAAGGTTAATTAATATTTATATTCATTTATTCCATCTATCGAAAAATAAAAAAAATGTTCTTGAGTACGTACATACTACAGTCTCCATGAATAGTGTATTTCATTTTTATATCCTTAAATTTTATGGATAAATATAAATATGTGTTGGAATTGAATTCTTATTGAGGCCTTAAATGATCATATTTAAGAAAATTGAAACCACCCCTTGACTAAATGTACCATTATGAGAAGGCCAAGGGCACCACACGTAAGTTTGGAGACCTGTATGCGAGGAAGAAATTGGAACACAAGGACTTTACATGACCAATGTCACATCGAAGTGGTAGTTTATGCCCGGATTATTTGAAATTTCTCTATAAAGTTCATGAAAATGAATTGGATGGTGTGAAACAAATTGGCCGGTGTGTAAAACTCTTACGTGCCCAATGCGACGTAAACCACAATCTTCTGTACCGATCTCCTTACGCACTGCTGCCAAGAATTTTGTTTGAAAATAGAATTACACCCCACCTATTTTAGTTCAAAGATCCAGAATTCAAACCATTTCTCTCATGAATGCAATATGATCCCTTCAGTGACCATGCAAAAACCATGGCCTCAAGGTATATGATCTTGCACGACAGGTCCCCCATGGGTTCTGCTTTGGGTGGGCCCATAAGGGCTTGACCCTATCTCATTTCCTTTTATTTCTAAGATAGGTGTGTGTAAAAGACCCTTCTTTCACACACCGCCTACCCTTATGAACAAACATCTTTCACTCACCCCATCCTTTTATGTACAAGCCTCATATCTTTCATGCACCCCCTCTTTAAGACGCGTTGTATTCCCTTTACTCTAAAGAACCATGTTTGAGAACGTCTTGTGAACATCTACCATGTCATGTGTGTACCTCTTATATGCAGACCTTCAGGCTTGCACGAAGAAATTTCCTAGTCTCTTATGGGAGATCCCTTATTATGATTCCATACCTCTTACATTTTGGAATAGGTATTCTAATGGATCTTTCTTTTTGGCATAGCCACACTAACGTGGAACCCATGAGTGAACAATCCTCCAACCTACTCCCTTCAGGCATTGCTGATGCCTCCCCTTATCCAAGTGTGGGTGAGTATAAATTATGTAATTCCAAGGGGTGAGGAGAGATTCATAACTATTTGAGCTAAAATATTTTAAATTTCTAAGCCCCATCATCCTTAGCGCATAAAGTTAAATTGTAGCCTTGCCATGTGCAATGCACATGGGGTGCTCCACCTTGGGAATTTCCCACACCCACTAATCTCCATGGGAGTCAGATCATCCTCACCATTATCATAGGGAATATGATTCTCATTTCCTGGAATAAGATCCTCTTAGGGCATCCCTCTTAGATTAAGCCCCGATCTCCATATCCTCAGGTCACCCCAATGCGTAAGCCCCACATCACCTCTCTTGGATGTATCTTTTGAGACTCAATCGTTAGGTCCACCATTGCCTCTTGTTTCTCACACCAAGCTTGATTCACATGGGCATAGAGATTAATAGTGACTATGAGGACAGCTATCCATGTGTAACCCTCACATAACCCTTTCGAACTACGGAGGTTTTGATCATTGTCTTATAAATATGGTATATAGAAATCCTCCACGAGGTCTGATACCAACCAATGGTAAACTCTAGTGCTCCCTCCTATGGATTTACCCTCATGATGTGACATCTCCCCTTTATGGTACACATCCCATGGATTCACCCCCCTAAGGTGTTTTGATCCATCTTCCATCACTGTATCCATCACCTTACCCTTATCCTGATGAGACCACTTCATCCTATTCCATCCATTTTGGTGGCTAATCATTCATAAGACCCAATATGTCAAAGGGAAGAAAGCTATGTGTAAGCCCCAATGCCATCCTGAACTACATGGATATTGATCCCTATCTTATAAATAGGGTACATAGGAAGCCTTATCGAGGTTCAATCCCATTATCCATTACCATCTTAGGATTTCCCTAGAGTCACTATGTCTTGGGAGATCATGCCTCAACCCAAGGGTTAAACTTCCTTTGAGTCCCTATTCATGCACTCCATTCTCATGTGTCATCTCCTTAGGTGTCTCAACGCCCCACTCTTGAACTATACAGACTTTGATTCCTAGCCACTGGGATACATAGGAAGCCTCCTCAAGGTTCAAGTCCATCTCCCTCCACATTCCATCCATTTATTCAGAAATTCATTCATATCCATCCTAATTATTACCAGGGAAGCCACATCTGGGTGAGATCATTCCATCCATATCATCGCTACTCATAACATAACCTAGTCATCTAACCATTCATAAGCCTCACACAATCTATATTCATCCAACCAAGAACATTCCTCTTGAGAAGGGAATATATCCATGTGTAAGCCCCACATCACCCTTCAAACGATGTGGGGTTTGATCCCTATTTTCAAAATAGGGTACGTAGGAAGCCTCCTTGAGGTTCAATCCTAGCCAATAGTAAACCTTGGTGTCAACCTTTATGGGGTGCACCTCCCTGATACACCCTCAGTTATGTCTAGATCAGTATTTATGGTGGGAAATCATCTCTTGATGAGACACACCATCCCAGGTCTGCCCTCATTGGGTGTTTTGATTCATCCATATGGTAACCCTTTCAGGTGCTCCCACCTAGGAATGCAACTCTCTGATCCACATTTAGCAGGAATCCTAATAAACCAAACTCCATCTCCAAAAGATATTAAACTCACAACCTACCTCGTGTTAAACATGGGATGCATGAGAAAATATTGTAATACCTGAATCTGGAATAATACACCTTTTGATCGCCATAGGATGCCTTGGGTTTCCACACCCTTGAGAATCCCATCTTATAAGGAAGAATACATGTGACCAATGTTCCTGTATCCAGACATTCCACTAATTACTAACATGACTACTTTCTTAACCAAAGGTTTCTACCCTAACTAAACCCATTGGAAGGTCCAGATAAAAGAATCCTAATTAATCAGCATTCATGCAGAGATGGCACCATGAAGGAGTTTCATGAATAGTGTATTAATCTATGAGGGAGACCTAGACTGGGTGATAAGTTCAAAGGAGGAATCCAATGAAGGAGGGAAAGACATCCCATCTTACCATTTCAATTAAAGAGAAACCATCACTAACAAAGTGATGAATGTCACTCACCTTTGGAAAGCAGGAATGTGGGGTACACATGCAGTCCATCAACAAACCAGTGATGCACAACGAGCAGACACACCCTAACAAAAAGTGTTAGAAATAGAAATGGTGAACCAGAGGTGAACTATTCTCCTAAATATTGGATTAGTAGAATTTGATACATCATCAGATGAGCGTGTAACCAGATCCAACTAACTGGAACCAGGTTCCACTGTGAAAATAGTGGGCCTCGCGTGAAACTCACCAGAATTTGGGGTAGTTAATAAATGAGTATTCTAGTATATGACATCCTTAGTGTGGATTTCTCTCCAGTCATGGAATATTGGATAGTTTTGGGGCATTGGTAATTTCTTTCCTTATATCCATATTGATAGACGAATGTTCCTAATTTATAGGACCTCAACTACAAGAAACCAATCACTACCCACCTATAGGCGTAGGGGAAGATGGAACGTCAATGCGGGAAGCCTGTGTGGCTCCACCACTACCACAACTTCATTCACAACCACAACTATCAGGTTCCCACGCCCCATATGACCCTAAAAAATCATACAGAGTAGGGTGGAAGACACCCTCATTCATCGATACGAGTAGGAGGGGGTCATTCCCATAAGGGATATGGCCCACCAAGACATGGAGGCTTCTGAACCTCATTATCACTGTTTCCACCAATAGCCACTTAGGGAGACACTACTCCCCACTCCCACAATGAATTGATTTGAGAGCCTCTCCCCAGAGCGATCTTATGTCTCACTCCCCTATGCTGACAAGGTAAGAGATATACAATACCTATTGGACATGAAAATATCCTAGGAGCCACCAAGGAGGGATCCCATGAGGCCCCATCATCCCCACCAATAGGTCCCTTAGGCTAAAGAGTAGGTGGTTTATATTCCTTCTCCACTTACCCTAGTCTGGATAAACTAACACTAGTATTGGGATCAAGTTCAGGAAGATGACCGTTAAGGGAAATAATCTTCAATAGCTCTTGCGGCCCATGCCACCCCCGATGTATTCTATCAGAACCATACCACTACAGAGTAGGGATTCAACATTGTTCAATCGAAATTGAGGCTCAGCAACCCCACAAGCAGGGTGGGTTGCCTTTTTTAGTCATCGACACCACCAAAAACCATCATGGGATAACCCAAAATAATGATATCCTATATGGAGGCCCTCACTGTACTATTTCTAATCAGATTAGAGGCCCTCCCCGCTCTCATTCTTAGTATGGAGGCCCTCCCCATGTTCCCAGCATCTATCAAAGCAGAGGCCCTCCCAACCTTATCAACATCCAGCCCATATGTCCTCCCTGTGCCTATGGTTCCCAATAAATAGGTCCTCCTTTTATTCCATTCAATATATTCTGAGGTTCTCTTGACACCGTAGCTCATCAGAGTGGAGGTCCTGCCCACTCTCACAATAGTCCAAGAGAAGGTCCTCCCTGGTTTGACAACAAAAGGAACAATATTCCTCCATGCATCCCAAAAAATCAAAGCAGAGGTCATCCCTGCATAATCAACCATTAGCACAGAGGTCCTCACAATGTATAAATTATTCCCTTCCTTGAAGAACCATCCTGAGGAATAAGGGAAAACTGTCTTCGTCGAAGTAATAACTCCGGGAAGTTCTATTTCATGGTGGATCCATATCACTTATCTGATTTGGAATCTAAATGGGACCCACTAATGAAACCTTCCCCCTAGTCTTCTACATCATATTCTAGGTAATGAGCCTGATGTATGAGTTTTTTCATCCTAGAAGGCAAGATACATGAAATCCCTGAATCCCTTCACAAGTACATGTAAGAGGAAGAATATTTATCTCACTTTTAGGGTCTTGTCATGAATTCCTTCCCATCAACAACAATTTCATTATCTACCTCAACAAAAGATAAGAGAGAGTTATTATGGGGTATGAAATATGAGGAGAACCCTCCAGATCCATCACTGATAGCCTCCACCCTTGAACATGAAGCAGTGATCAATTTCCCTTCCTATAGGGACATGATGATGTGGTTGGTACCACCTCCGATGACCCAGTAAGAAGTGGTCAGTTAGCTCCTGCACTATTTTATCTATCTTCTATTCCACCCCCACAAAAATCCACCTTAGTGCCCTTTCCAGTTCCACAATCAGCCCCAACCAATGAATGGGTCAACAAGGAGTCAAAACTTTATTTTTAACAGAGGTTTTTGTTGAATATCCTCACTGCTGATCAGTTACCTGAGATGTTCTGGATGATTGAAACTCCCAAATTCGACATCCTAGAGTCGCTCACCCAAGAGGAGGTTCTGTACTTTTGAAACACCATATGGGTTACACATTTAAACCTTTGTAATTGTTGGCTGGTTTACCCAAATAGTTGGGAACATTTCATTGAAATTGTCCAATAGGGTCGCATGGTTGATTTGGCAGTGCTCCTAGTGGAAAAACACCCTGCATCACCCAACTACCACCAGACCCTTTAGTAACGATGCATTCAGATATGAGTTCTAATAAAGGTAAGGATTAGATCGAGGCCTCTAAATCATACGACCTGACCGATACTAGACAAGAGATAGAGGATAAACTCTCTACGACCACCTTAATCTAGAAGTTAGTAGATCAAAGGAAGTTCACTGACTATCTCCTTGGTGAGAACCTCATAGAACAACATCTAAACTATGGTGATCCTCAACACAATCATATCCCTCCTCCACTGGGGCAGTAGGGTAATACATAAGGCCTTCTTAGCTGGCTTCCCCAAATCTATTTGGATAATCCTGTGCATACTGATAGGGTAGATTCTAGAGTCTATGGTAAATGGTCACGACATCTATCTCCAAACCCACCTAAGCATCATGAAAACCCTCATTGAGATCCATATTGAACTGTTCCACATACCCTTGCACATTCCATTCCACAAATTTCTCCATGAGTCGTTGATAATTACTATCATGTTGATAATTTAGTCAATACACTAGTGTTCAAGGATCCTCAGCTAGATAGGAACCCCCACTAGGAATATCTGATAGCTACTCTCACTGATCAACTCAAATCCTTAGAAACACGACAAGTGGTGATCACACCTGATGGAAACCAAAAACCAACATGTATGGAAAACATGCGAAGACCTATGGATTTTAGGAATCTTACCATAACCCCTTCAATAGGATGGGAGACCCACTACAACATTTATCCCACTTTATATCAAGGTGAGGACCCATGTTGGGGACCCCAGAGCAACAAGAGGCATCCAAGTTCTGATGTTTTGTACATAAATTGGAAGGGAATGTGTTAGTCTAGTATAGTCAGCCACCCATTGGGTCCATTTCTATTTTGGAAGATCTTTATAACTAGTTTATTTAGCAGTTTAGATCCACCATCCGTAATACATGTATCACTGACCTCTTAAAGTGAAAGAAGTAACCAGATGAGCGAATCACAAACTTTTTCACCTGGTGAAAATTTCTCATGTATTCACTCAACATGACACTGACTCAAGAGTAGCTGCTGAAAATGTGCATGGGGAATTTTAATACTTAATTAGTGATATCCTTCATCACTCAAAATTTCCCAAGTGGAATCTAAGATTTTTCTAACAAATCTCCACACCTATATGAATCCTTACAACATGCTAAGAAGGAACGCCCATTACCTTCTACAGATCCTACAAGAAGAGCTTCCATGGATGAGATATCTTCCATTTCACAGATAGAGGCCCCTAGGCTACTAGATTTGTTACCATAAGTGGCTCAACCATATCATCACTGAGGGAAACAACCTCAATCCCAACCTGAGGCTCAACATCTCCTAGTGAAAAATATGTAGGAACTACCACATAATGTGCCACTACCTCTTAGGTGGTACAATTAGGTTACAACCCACTGTTAGGATCCTACCCCTTTCTAGGGCCAGGATACCATAGTTAAATTTCGAGAAAAAAGAAACCAGACCTACTCATTCAATGAGGATAAATCCCCTGGTTATTTCCATAGTTCCTTTGATCATGGGATTCTAAAGCTTCTAGATTGCAGGATACCCCAGGAGTCCAATCTCATATTTCTCTCTGACTACTGGAATTATGACAGATTCCTTATAAATACCATCAAGCAATGCTATATGTTGAAGGACTAGATCTAAGACCAGGTTGATAACAATGTAGTTAGATTAGGTCATTCCCTGGAACATGTAGCATGAATTTCTCCAAATCTTGAGAGTGACAGAAAAATAGAATGGAATCACATTTGTAGCTATAAATATCGTAAGCATGATGACTAGTTGGATCATAGGGAAATTTCTCACAATCGTGGTGTCATCCGTGACCATCTAAATCAACCCAAGTTTCTTGAAATATGCTTGCCTCCTCCATCTATAACTTCTTCATCCACATATCATCCTTTTACCTCTCATAAGGGTATGCACTAATAGTGAAATGGAAGAAAAAGTTTCCTTCCAGTGTTGAATCCATCTCACACTCTTGGAAACTTCATACCCTTAGAGATGAGGATAACCAACAGAATCTAACCAGCATTGGAAGATTCCTTGAATGATGAGTAGGAGTATGCCTCCATAAATAATATCATGTTGGTGGATACCTACATGATTCAAAATGATGAGGAGTATCAAGATAGCCCTCCTAATGTTCCCAATTGACAACATCATTGACGGAGATATGGATATGTGAATAATCAGAATTCCCGGTCTAGTGATTCAAGCCAATCCGTACATGATACCGAGACTAGAAAACATGCTCAATATAGAGACTAGTAGGAAAAAATCTCTCATCCCATATTGTCATATTCAATTCCATCTTCATTTGTGCTAATCTATTAGGAAGATCCATCATGACCACATCATAACCAGCCAAGCTCAAATGTAGCTAGACCTTAGTCATCTGATAGTCAGCAGGTTGTAATGTTTTGAGGTTTGGCTAGTGAGAAATGAGACATCTCCATCACCAGGTATAATCTATTAGTTCGACTAGATGAACCATCCATACTCCTTCCATATATAAACCTATTTATGGTCGAAATGTTCACCTATCATAGAAGTATGATGCGATTAATCACCTTCTCAAAATTTCTACAAAGATCTTGATTCTCGAGGCCCACTGTCTGTTAAAAGATATGTGAGAATCCCTTTCAGAAGCCTGGTAGATCCCCTTATAGTTTGAGAAAGAGGTTATGAAAACTAAGACATTGCACAAATAATATATTGAGTAGTCAGAATGCTAGGTCATCATCTCTTTCTCTGGATAAGATGAGAGTTTACTTGTGAAAGGTCACATCCATCTTCTATTCATCACCAACCAATTTAATGATGTGGAATTCCAACACTATATCTTCAACACAGGTTATGGGATCAATCTCATCCTGACCCGGATGCTCCAAAATCTATGATCGACTAAAGCAGATCTAAGTCTCTCTAACCAAAAGATTCGAGGTTATGACAGGACCAAGCAAAGCCTGCGTGGAAATATTCTCCTAAAGTCCTAGTTTAGTGGCCTAATTGTAAGAACTAAATTTAAGGTTGTATCATAGGATATTGCTTAAAATTCACTAATGGGTATACCCTAGATTTATCTACACACATAGGTTCCCTTCTCATATCACCAGAACCTCAAGTACTCCCTCAACGGTTAAGTAGATATTCTCCAAGGTGATTCTGCTCCCTTTGCCTCTTGTGAATCTCACTATATGGATGTAGCTTACTACCAGAGCAAAGAAAATAATGTTCATAAAAACGATGTTAAGCACACTATCACTATGGCCGACCCATGTATAGACTTGGATGATTCTTTCATCCACCCAAATCATAGATTGGAGTCCACAACACTAAACTTGGACACCGTTTCTGAGATGAGGGGAAGAATTGTTCCCAAGTACATGGAATTTCATAAGATTACCTCTTACACATACACTAGTCTGGATAAAGTGATATTAGAGCCTCTTACCCCTATAAGGTATTATGATATTCTCCCCATGGCTATAACAGTATTCCATACCTACTTATTCCATCGAGTCGGGTTGAGTCGACACAGATCGACCCACCACCACTGTCTTGAAATTTTCAATCATGTACCCCTCAGTTGAAGGCCTAATAGAATCAGGTCAAAAATATTTATTTTCATGGTTTAAATAGTGAAGGAGTATCCTAAGGAAGATTCCACCACCTCTCTAGCCAACACTAACATTCCTCTGGGTTTGGTTAAATTAGAATAATTGCATCCTACCAATGATCCTCCCACCTTGTACGATGAAGAGGATTTGAAAGACACTCCTACCACATTTGGAGATGGCGTATCCACCACTGTCGATGAGTTGGTACAAGTGAATCTTGGTACTAAGATAGATTCGAGTCCAATGTTGATCAGTGAAGATATGCATGGAGAGGGACAATAGTTGTGTGTGGACTTCCTTAAGCAACATCATGATGTATCTTCTTGGAGCTATAATGAGATTCCAAGGCTCGACCCTCATGTTGTTTTCCATCACCTTGGACTCCCTATAAATCATTATAGGTTCAAGAGGACTCCTAGGAAGATGCAACCATCTCATGGTTCAATGGTCATGGCCAAAGATGATAAGATCATAAAGGCCAACTTATTCAAGGAAGTTTGTACCCCAGATGGTTGGAAAAAATCATTCGCATTAGGAAGAAGAAAATACATATTAGACAATGTATCAACTTTTAGGATCTCATCGGCCACTACTCAAAGGATGATTTTCCCCTTCCAGTGGAGGAATTTATGGTTGATGCCACCTTTAGGTTCTATTATTTAGGGATGGGTATTATAATTATAACTAGATCTGGATGGACCTCGAAGATGAAGAATTAACCTCTTTCAGAGCGCCAAAGGGTACCTTCTGTTATTAGATAATTTCTTTTAGTCTGAAAAATATAAGAGCCACATATTAGTGTGTGTTATGCACCACATATTCAAAATGATCCTCAGGATTCTAGTGGAATTCTATGTGGAAGATTTGGTGGTCAAATCCCACCAGCATCAGAACCATCTCAGAGACCTTGAGAAAGTGTTCGGCTTTCTTCGCTCCCAACAATTGAAGATGAACCCCTTAAAATGTGATTTTAGGGTGGCCTTTTGGAAGTTCCTATATTTTTTATTATACATAGATGAAGTTATATTGAACCATATAAGATCAAATATATTATCCAGATACCCCCTCCCAGTAACCTTTGAGAGCTCTGAGGTTTTTAAGGACACTTTCCCAACATACGACGACTCATCACAAATATGGATAGTAAGTGTAATCCCTTTTCTAGGCTCATGAAAAAAGGTGACATCTACCAATGGGATGAAGAGTGAAAGAATGAGTTTGAGGAGATCAAGAAGTATCTGTTATAGACACTAGTTCTGATGACACAATCTCTAGAAAGTCACAAATCCTTTATGTGACCGCCCTAAAATGATCCCTTGATGCCTTTCTCTCCTAGAATAACAATAATGGGACAAATAATAGTTTGTACTATCTCAGTCTCATGCTCCTTGATGAAGAGTCTAGATATTATCCCATCATGAAGAGATGCCTCACAGTAGTTTTTGTAGTGAAGAAATTAAAACACTACTTGTATCATCATGAGATACAACTGGTTTCCTGGGTAGATTCGCTAAAATACATTCTGAACTATCCAATGTTGACATGCCTCATAGCAGGCTGGGCAATGATTATTTAGTAGTTCAACATTAGATTTATTTGAAAAAAGGCATTGGAAGAAATTTTGGATGCTCATCCACCCCCACAGAGTAGTCCCTCAATCTTGATTTTTCAGACAAGAATATCCTCTCAGTTGATTAGGCCATATCATGTTGGTAGATTCATTTTGATAGGGATTCCTGAAGTTTGAACGGTAGAAGGCTAAGCAATCCCAGTCTCAATAGAGTAGGTATGGGGATCGTTTTCATCTTGAAAATATATGACATTCTTCCTTATTCATTATTTCTATCCTAGGGATACACAAAAAATGAGGTAGAGTATCAAGATCTTACCATTGGTCTCGAGTTGGATCTTGAGATTGATATTACCCACTTTCATGTGAAGGGGTACTCCGAACTAGTCATCAAGCAGAAAAATGGTGACAACATTGTCAGAAATCCAAGCATGATTTCCATCTGATGGCCTAGTTCCCCTCTTAGCTAGAGGTTAATCATGTTCCCTAGTCACAAAATATATGAGATAATGCCCTGTCCAGTCTAGCCGGTTCTCTCGTAGAGCTGGACCAGGAAGATCTATTCATTCATGTGGCGCATAGAAGATTCATTGCCCATATCAGTTCAGACAATGATGATAACCAACAGGTAGACCAACTTACCACCGACACTTTAACATCAGGACCTTAAGATCCCCTTGAAGAGGAATAAACCTTAAATTAGACAACTCGTTTCATCGAGTATCTCCATCACAGTAGTCTCCCATCAGACAGAGCCAGACATTAAAGAATCTGTCACTATAGAGTTCAGTTCACCATCCAAAGTGGTACTAGCCTAAAATAAAATCTATAAAGAAATGGGTTTGACTGAATCATCATCATTTACATTCATGGAGACAATATTCCCAAGGTTATGGAAAAATTCAATGCCGGGTCTTGTGGCGATCATCAAAATGGGATAAAGCTCTCCCACCAGATTTGTAGGCTAGGATACTTTTGGCCTATCATGGTCGATAACTATTCGATCATTTAAGAGGTTCCATGTGTTTCAGATCCATGATAAATTCATGCATCGATCACTAGGTCCCCTCCACACTACAAAGTAATCTTGGAACTTTGTGTTCGCGGGACTCAATTTCGTGGGACCATATCCTCCAACAATAAATCATTAGTTGTAGTTCATCCTAAACACTGAGGATTTATTTTCCAAGTGGAACGAAGTGATTTTTATCAAGTAATTCAATTCCCAATATATTGTTTAATTCATGATCTCTAACATCATTCATCTATTTGGGGTTCCTCACACTATTCTCATTGATAACGACACCAATTTCTGAGCACCTGAGCTGAAGAAATTATACTATAAGTATAAAATCTAGTCCAACCACACTTCTCACTACCATAATCAAGAAAATATATAGATTGAGGCATTAAAAAAGACCCTCTACGAAATTTTATAGAAGATTATGGGTCATAACAAGAGAAGTTGGCTGGAAAAGCTCCCCAAATCTTCCAGGGCTTATTAGATAATGATTTGTAATTCCACCAAGGTGACTGTATATTCACTAGTGTATGGAAAATTGGTAGTCATCCAAATCAATATTTAGTTTCCATTGCTTCGTACAACTATCTATTATTAGAATACATCAGAAAGAGTAGAAAAAGTCCATCTAGAAAAACTGGAGTCTCTTGACGAGAATAATCTCCGGGCCTTGCATAATCTAGAGAGGTACCAGAACAAGATATTCAGATCTTTCAACATGTGAGTTCATCTTCACTCCTTCCTTTGAGGTGACACTGTATTGGATCTAAAGACATCAATGATACCTGTTTGGAAACATCCAATGTTGGATCCCAATTGGGAGGGACCCTAAATCGTTTATAAGGTCTATCCCAACAGTGTATAATCTTTGGTTACCATGGATGGTGAGAAAATCAATCCTCTCACCAAGGCCAAGTTCCTGAAACAATACTTTTCATGAGTGTGTTTCTCATCCCACACGATGTTAAAATACCACTGGTTCCAAACTCTATGAACTTAAACTATGATTTCACTTCCCAGGCACACATAGTAAAACTAGTCACCAAGTCAATTCATCATGACTTTAAAATGCATAAATGATTCCCTTGTGAATGCATGGTGTGGCATTGATACATTTAAAGTATTCATTTATGATGGGTTAGAGTTCCTTCACTATAAACATACCTCCCAGAGCACTCCCTCCACTTTTTCCAAGAAATATGATGTTAAACTATGCCTCTCCATCCCGCGTGATGTTAAACTGTATGCAGTTGCATCCTACATGATGTTAAACTGCTACATCAAAGATGCAAGATGTTAAACTTCACAACATTGATGTTCCTTTCTAATGGACCTTAAAAGGAATGTTCCCCTTGTCTTGCATGATGCTAATCTTCTCTATCCTCTATGACTTTAAATTGTTCCTCATGTCCTTACCACATTATATTAAACTACATAAAATTTTAGAACTATGTATGGCTTGATTCCCATCCTTTTTAGATACATAGAGATGATCAAACACTTCATCTTTAGGCCCAACCACAAACTCTCCAAAACCTTTTTCCCCATCCCCTATGAGGTTAAACCATGTGTGAGTCCTTATTAGGAATGTTCTGTGCTGTGTTGGTCCCCCTTAGCCCTCATTTATTTTGTGTTTCTTTATGGCTCCACACCGCATATTTCCTCTTTAGAATCATCATCCTATTATCCGAGCTCTATGAACTTAAACTAAGAATTAAAATGTTCTTTTTTCATGAAAATAAACTACAAAATGCTCCCCCATCCTTACCGTATGATGTTAAACAATATATTTGGAATCCTGTATGTACGTGGATAAACTATAAAAAACTATGATGTCTTCACCTGATAATACATTTCCCATAAAATCTATCCCTTACCATACTATCTCAAAGAACTATGTATGGCTTGATTCCCATCCTTATGGGTTATATAAGAATGCCCAAAAACTTTTGATCGAGGTATAGACACAAACTCAACCCTTTGGCTTCTTAGCCTGAGTATCATTTAGTAGTATGTGGTGTGGCTTGTAGGCCTCCTTGTCCCTCATTCACATTAGTTTTCCTTCTGGATCCACAATGTATATCTTCTATTTAATCAGTCTGAACACTATGAACTTAAACTAAGATTTTTCAGTGTCTTAGTTCACATGAAAATGAACTACATAATAACCATGATATTATCATTTGTGAGGGTATCACCCCTTTTGGAAATGGCCATTTTTTCATGCCATCTTCCGGAACTATGTGTGGCTTGATTCCCATCCTTATGGGATACATAGAGACACTCAAACATTCTGTCTCCATGTCCAACCATAGAGTCAAAATCCTTTTGGCCCCATGGCCTGGGTTTCCTCCTTGGAAATGTGTGGTGTGGTGTAGATCCTTTTGGTCCTTATTCATGTTGGGTTATAGTCTCTATACCATGAATGTTCCTTTCAAAGAACCCCTCACACTCTTCAACCTTACGACATGATGTTAAACTTCAAAAATATCTATAACTACATGTAACTTGATTCCCATCCTTATAAGATACATAGTGATTCCTGAGCATTTTTTCTCCAAACCCGACCACAAAATCACAAACCTTTATAGCCCTTTGGCCCGAGTTTACCTTTGAGAGTGTGTAGCGCAATGTGGATCTCCTTGGTACCCCTTCATGTTAGGATTATTTTGGATTCACCATGCACTTCTTCTTTGATATGCGTCTCTATCATATAATGTCCTAGTTGCATAAAAGTAAACTTCATAACATTTTAATCATTACCGCATGATTATAAACTGCATGGATATACCCCACGCACATGATGTTAAACTGGGAACCTATAGTCCAAGGTACGTGAATCTAAATTGTATAAGATTTATGGTATGAGTAACACGACCTTAAACTATTCATAGCACCAGGGATCCTTACCCTGAGTTCCATCTTGGCCATCACCCTCCTCAGAAACCCAATCCTTGAGGATATATCTGATCCCACCTACGAATTTTCCACATTGGTATGTTTGAATGTGAAGTGGTACAAGACTTGGGGTGTTGGATTCCATTGATAAATTCCCCCAATCCATATCCATTATTCTTGCATCCCATCACCTAGATTCCCATCCTCTTCCACATCTGAAGGGACCACATAACTGCCTGGAAATTCTGCATAAGCTCACCTACCATTCTGGGTTGATGCCCCGAAAGACTTTGGATGAAATTTTGAGATAGGTCCTATGTTTCGAACATGGTCAGTGGTCAACCCTTATTTTTCTATCCCCATCTACGGTAACACGATATGGATTTTGTGTTTCGAACAAGGTCAACAGTTATTCTCCATCATTATGCAATCCTCATTGTATTCCAGATATCAACCTCAATGACATACACTCTCCACTTCTTTATGTTCTTGTGGATCCCCTACACTCTTGATGTTTTCCCTCCATGCATCCATGCACATTGAGTGGGAATGTTAGTATGTTTGGGGATTTCCCACCCAACATTTATTTTATATTCTTGTGTGATCCCATATGATAGGGAAATCCTAACATCAATCTTTGTTTCCCACACCTAGCATGGCTCATTTTGGATTAGGAATCATGTTAGGGTTTTTATCCACATAGAGAAGTTGTTCAACCATATAGTCTAAACTCTATGACCTTAAACTAGGATCCCTATGGTTCAAACTCTATAACCTTAAAATGAGATCCCGTATTCCAAGAAATATTACCTTAAACTTCTTGCAACACTAGGGTATTTTATCCTAGGTTCAGTTGATTACTACAACTGACATTCCCTAATGTGTTGGGGCATGAGACAGAAAGTGTTCTATTTCCATGTGGATATCTCATTTACCCATCTCTGTACTTTGAGTGTTTATAGGTTTGGATTTCCACCATCTTTCACATCTATTATGACCCCCTAACAGCAATGGTCTCATGCCACTTCAACTAACCTTCTGTCCTGAGCCAATTCCCAAATGTATTTTTGGTAACAAATTGCGGATCCTATGTTTCAAATTTTTTCAACAGCCAATTATGCATTTACACAAACCGCCTTTGACTAGTGATATTATGTATCCTGTGTTATGAACATGGTCAATAGTGATCCTACCCATCAGTATCCCCTTCATGGATCCAGACCTCAGAAGTTTTTATTTACATCCTTCCTCTTCCCTATGTTTTGGTGGAACTCTAACACCCTTAGTGTGACTCCTTAGTGCACCTGTGCACAATGAGTGATAAGATCCTATGTTGCATACTTCTATATGTGATAGGGAAAGACTGAAATCACCCCTTATTTCCCACACTGATCATGTATCACATGGGCTTAGGAGTCTTGGTAGAACCACATAGAGAAGCTTCCCAACATTATGGTCCAAACTCTATGACCATAAACTAGGAGCCCTATAGTCAAAACTCTAAGACCTTAAACTAGGATCCCTACGTTCTAAACTCTATGACTATAAACTAAGAGACCCCAGAGATTTCTTTGGAGTTTTTGGGGTGATGTGGACCTATTTGGTCCCCATTCATGTAGGATTTTTAGCATCCATGACATACACATCCCTCTTGAAACTCCTCCATCAGAGTCCTTACCGCATGAAATTAAAATGAATGAAATAGTCCAGTTATACAACCTTAAACAATGAAATCATCATCCTGGATGCATGATGAAAAATGACATAACATTATGGTGTTCTCACATGAGAGGACATAATCATAGGCATTAATTATCTACCATTCCACCTATTAAGACCTACATATGGCTTGATTCCTATAGTGACAACCGAGCTTTCCATCCTAATCCTAACATTCAAAAAAGGGATAAGAGACCACAAAAATTCATAAATAAGAAATTTCTAATGCTCCCTCTCTTTATTTATAGGTTTGAATTGCCTGGGGAAATTTTCCTTCAAGAACTATGCATATATTGATTCCCATCTATATGGGATACGTAGTGATGCTCGAATCACCAATATCAGGTCCTTCCCTAGATTCCCCCCCTTTTCATGTCAATTCATCTTTATCCATACTATATGAAGTTAAACTACACAGAATTTCATAACTACATATATCTTGATTCCCATATTCATGGGATACATAGTGATGCCTATACACTTCATATTTGGGCCCAACCACAAACTGCTTAAAACTTTTGGCCCCTTGTCCTCAACCATGGTCCAAGATATGTGTAAGATCTCAGTTTTTGTAAAGGTATGTTTTAATTATGTTTTGGTTTAATACCTTGTTTCGGGCTTCAAGGGATGTCTTCTGAATGTATGGGAGGTCTTGGGGGTGTTTCGGGGGTTCGGGGCACGAGAGAAAGGAAAGATGGGAAAGACAAGCCATGGCACATGGCCTGCGCACGGCCAGGGAAAACCATGCGTCCTACCCAGGTAAACCATGAAACCCTATTCCTCTAGACAGTATCATGTGCACGGTTTATGCATGGTTTGTTAAACCGTGTGGCCAAACCGTGAAGCCACTTAATGTTGGAAAAAATTACAAATTTTCCACTACGGGCTTTTAAACCCCAACTCAGGATTTTCCTCCATTCATCCCCTCTCAACCCTAGTGACAAACTTGGCTGACCCAAGCTTCCCAAGGGTGGTTATCCTTCGATTAAAAGGCCTTTTTGGTGCATTTGGTTTCGGATCAAAGCTCCGGGTATGTCTAATTCCATCCTTTCTTCTCTTTTTGGTTTAGGGTTTGTATCTTCTCTCTCTCTTGTTCTGAAGCTCTAAAACCCTATCTTTTGGGTGAGTTTTAGGTTGAAGCTCCAAAGGATGGTCGGATCAAGGTCTAAGGACTCGATTGAGAGTGCGTTCAATCGCGGTTTTGAGGTTGGTGGTCTACAAGTTATATCCCATGGTTATTTGGGTATTTTTGCATGTTTAGTTGTGTTCTTGTTTTCCCTTGGTTATGTTTTAAATAACCTTGGCATATTTTTTAATAATGGTGTTTGAAATGGAAAATGGGAACCCTCACAATCCCTGTGGGATGTGTTGGGTTGGTCTTGACCAAATTTAGGGCCATCTATGGGATGTTCCGGCTTTTACCGGGTTTAGGGATTGTTATTAAACAAGTTACTTTGTTGTAACGAATTATAGAGCCCTTGATAAACATGTTGGCATGAATGGTTAAATCATGGAAATGATGAACGAGTTAAATGGGTTAATGTGTAAACTGATTAAAGACCATAATGGATAGGTTATGGGTCTAGTGTTAAATGCTTAGTGAGTTAGGCATAACACATGGGAATTGGGTGAATGGTTAAATGATGTGAAATGGTAATGTGTTAATGGGTTAAGGTATGATGTGGATTCCCATGTGGGGTGTTGTGAATAGTGTTTTCCAAAGGGCAATGGTTTGGATGGTTGATGGTTACCTATATATATAAGCATGTGCACATGGATTCATAGAGTGGGGTATGACATGAAGATCTACGCCCATGGGTTGAGCTAAGACTGAGGTTCTAAACTCCACCCTAAATGCATGGGTTAGGAAAGGGGACCGAGGGTCTATTCTCCTAACGGTTGCATCCACCCGGACTGAAGATTCGAGGTGAGGTTATGGTTTCTATGAGGTGGTTAGTCCTAGTGAGATAGGATAACGATGTGTTTACCCTCTTGCATGTGATTGTTGGCCTTAGACCCATGTAACATAATGTCTGTGATTAACCCATGGAAATGTGATGAAATGGTAAGTGATTATAATTGGTAATAAATTAATGGTAATGGAATGGAAATGGATTTGGCTCTGAACTAGTTAATGGAACCTTAATTAATTACTTGGAAATTATCATTCATATTTCCTTCCATGCACTACATGTTACACTGGATATTTTGTAGACACCGTTGGTGGTGGCCTACTTAGTTGTACTCACACCCTACTCAGGTCGTCGTTGGGTACCCGAGTAGGTTTCATGTTTTCAGGTCAGGAGAAGGGAAAGGGTCCTTACTAGATAGTTGAGTGGACATGGGTAGCACTTAGTGGAGGATCCGGACTTGGACTTGAAACCATTTTGGGGATTTTGGCTATTGTCTTTATTTTGGGATTTTGTTCACTTTTTCACTTGTAGTGTGACATGGCATATTTTATTGTTGGAAATGGTTTTTATACATGTTCATTGGTTATTGATTATTTTTTCCGCTGTTGTTTTATCCATTTTGTGGCTTACTCTGATAAAAAGGGGGTATCGTCTCCCCACTTGACCACATAGACCCCCGCTGCTAGTTGGCAGCCTTTGGCGTTCGGGGATGTGCACTTAAGGTCATGTAACCACCTGGCTCTGAGCACCAGTTTAGTGGCTTCTAGGTTGGGGACATTACAAAGTGGTATCAGAGGAGGTCTTTCTTCTCCTTATTTGAGGTCTTGTTATTTGGGGTTGGTAGCCAAGGGTTAACATGTGTCAGGCCTGGGTAATGAGCTCGTGCTTGGGAGTAGCTAACTTAGGAACGGGGGAAACCCAAGTCACCCTGGGTGGGAATTGTTTTTCTTGGTTGTATGTTGTTACAGTAGATGATATTTCACCATTGGGTGATGCACTTGTGGTATGATGTGACAGTTTTATGATATTTGGCTCATGGCCTTAATGGCATGTGGATTTGCATTCATGTATCATTTTAGGCACCTAGGGAGATTGGTGGCATGAATCGTGTTAGGAATACACACAGGATGGGTGTGTGAGGCAGGAAGGTAGGGTGCATCGAGCATTTCATGAAATCAATAAATGATGAGATGAATGAAATAACACAAGTGGGTAAGGATGAATGAATGTAAAATGACGTTTAATAGAGTAATAGGGTTTGAAACAAATTGGAAAATGTTGTTGGGTTAGTATATGAAATGGGTTGTTGTATCTAGTAAAGAGATTTTGATGGAGTCATGAAAGTTTATGGTATGCGTTCTAAAATATCATGCTTGGCATTGTAGAGAAATTCCACCACGACGTCGGTTACCAGTTGGGCAACAAGAGGATGTTGCTGAGAACATTCCTCCAGGAGAGGAGAAAGAAAATGTGGCGACCCATGAGGGTGGAGAAGAATAGTTTTGGGGGAACTTGGCCCTCCTTATGCAGATGATGGATCAGGACCCAGGGCGGGTTGCACCGAGTATGTTTGAGCTGACCAGGGAGTTCCAGCTGCAGTACCCTTCGACCTTCACCAGAGAGGGTGGGCCAGAAGCAGCGAAGTTTTGGTTAGAGTCTTTCCAGATGATACTGGACCATCTGGAGACCCCTATTAAAAAGAGAGTGAAGATGGACACTTATATGTTGCGAGGATAGGCTAGGCGTTGGTGGGACATTCAGGCCCAAATCGATCAGGGTGAGGGAATGTCACGGAAGGTTTTAAGGAAAAGTTTCTGGAGCATTTCTATCCAAATACTTTGAGGCAGGAGTGGGCTGTAGAGTTTATGAGCATGACTCAGGGATCGCTATCGGTGATGGACTATGCTAGTCGATTCACTGATTTGATACGCTTTGCCCTATTGTTAGCAGGGGATGAGGTAGCGGTATCAAAGAATTCCTAGGATGGGATGAGACATGAGATCAGGTCTCAAGTAAACATCTTCCGCTTGAAGAGGTTCACAGAGGTAGTAGATCATGCATTGATCTCGGATGGAAACCTGAAGGGAGATTCGGATAGTGGGCTTGTGGTGCCAGTGGGGCAGACAAGTAGTGCAGCTACCAAGGGTCGGAAGCGACACCATGAGAGCTCACATCATGGCAGAAATGTGAAAAGTGGCTGGAAGAGAGGGTCAGCCTCTCATAGTAGAAATTGGGTGTTCTGCTATCACTGTTGTAGGCCGGGGCATATGTGTGGATAGTATCCTCGACCTCCAGCTAAGTGTCGTTCGTGCGGCAGGATGTGACATGTGCATAATTTCTGCAAGAAGCCTCAATAGGTGGGCGAGTATGATGGTGGAAGGCAGGTACCAGATACGGGAAGGGGATCAGTTTCCCCGTATCAGGCAGGAATTTAGAGCTCCACGAGACGTACTGGCAGGGGTGGTGGATGTTGAACTCTATAGCTAGATCCCTCACACCAACAGGGTAGTGTAGCACAGAGTACTCAGGAAGGAGCCCAGGGTAGAGGGGAAGGTTAGCTTCAGGCAGTTCAGTTTCTTCCTGGTGGTGGTGAAGCTGGACCATCGACTGTTCTAGGTATGATCCTTGTAGCTTATACTTTTTCTAGTGCCTTTTTTGACACAGTTGCCACACACTCTTTTATCTCTGCTCAACTTGTGGAAGCACTGGGTTTACCTGTGGAGAGGGTGTGTGGAGTTATGTCGATTGACACTCTGTTGGGGGTGCAGGTTGAAGATATCAAGCGGTGCAAGGGATGTGCCTTGGAAGATGGCGGGTATCGTTTTCTATGGGATTTGTTCATTCTCGAGATGTCAGGGTTTGACCTAATCTTGGGAATAGATTGGTTGGTGTTTTATCAGGCACACATAGACTGTTATCATCACAGAGTATTGTTTAGGTCGCTTGAGGGTGATGCTTATGTCCACCGTGGCGAATGGAATATTCGACCAGGTTGTGCAGGACTGATTGGTCAGTGGTTGAGTGGACTCATGGCTCAAGTGGCATGTCCCATTCTTGGTGATGATGAGGGAGGGGAACAATCTAATTTTTCTTTTTGTGGTGGATTAGTTTCAAGATGTGTTTCTTGAGGATTTCTTCGGGTTACCACCCGAGAGGGATGTTGAGTTCACAATCGAGTAGCTGCTGGGAGCGGAGCCAGTTTTTATTCCACCATACCGAATGGCAATAACATAACTCCAGGAACTGAAGGTTCAGCTTAAAGAGTTCGAGCGTAAGGGGTTTATCCGTCCTAATACGTCCCCTTGGGGATCTCCCGTTCTTTTTGCAAAGAAGGTCGATGGGTCATTGAGGCTGTGTGTTGACTATCGAAAGTTAAATCAGATGACAGTGAAGAATCAGTACACTCTTCCTAGAATTTATGAAATATTTGATTAGTTGAGGGGTGAATCAGTGTTTTCTAATATTGATTTGAGGTCAGGTTATCACCAGTTGAGGTTGAGGTCTTCTGTCATACCGCAGACAGGTTTTCGGAGTTAGTACGGGTTGTTTGAGTTTCTAGTAATTCCTTTCAGCTTGACCAATGCACCGATGATGTTTATGGCTTTAATAAACCAGATCGGTCATCCCTATCTAGATCAGTTTTTGTTTTTCTTTGTTGATGATATCTTAGTGTACTCGAAAACTCACGACGATCATGCCCAACATCTTGAAATCATCTTGGGTACGCTAAGAGAGCACCAGCAATATGCCAAGCTATAAAAGTGTCAATTATGGATAGGTGAGGTGCATTTTCTTGGTCACATCATCTCGAAGGCAGGTGTGATAATGGACCCAGAGAAAGTACAGGCAGTTCTATCTTGGGACTAGCCCAATAGTGTTTCCGATGTTTGGAGTTTTATAGGTTTGTCCGGGTATTACCGAAGGTTCATTCAAGATTTATCTCACTTGGAACCACCACTCTCAGGGTTGAACAAGAAAGGAATCAGGTTCGAGTGGTCCGAGAATTGTGAGAATGCCTTCCAAGAGTTGAAGAAGCGGTTGACGGTCGCACCTATCTTGATCTTACCTGAGCCGGGTAAGAAGTACGTTGTGTTTTGCGATGCGTTTGGAGTCAGAAATGGGGCTGTGTTGATACAGGATGAGCGGGTTGTGGCTTATGGGTCAAGGCAGCTGAGACCCCATGATCGGAACTACCCCACTCATGAACTTGAGTTGGCTGCAGTGGTGTATGCCTTGAAGTGCTGGAGGAACTATCTATTGGGATAATGATTTATGGTGTTTATCGACCATAAGAGTTTAAAGTACATCTTCTGACAACGAGATCTCAATATTCGGCTATGAAGAGGGGTTGAATATCTCCAGTCTTTTGACTTTGAGTTGGTGTACATGCCAGGAAAGGGAAAAAGTGTTGTTGATGCTCTGAGCAGGAAGGTTCAGAATCGGGTGGTTCAGGATTCCAACACCAAGTGGAAGGTGATGGTTTTGTTTGCAGAGATGCACCTGGAGATGCAGGAGGAGAATGGGCAGGTCACTCTTGCTTCCTTAATTATGGAGTCGATGCTTTTGAGTCGAGTTATGGAAGGTCAGCTTGATGATCCTGAGTGTTTGACCATGAAGGAAAACCTTAAAGGTGGGGATCTACCTTCTGGTTGGGCCGTCGGCATGGATGGTGTTGTTCGTGTTTGTGATCATGTGGTTGTGCCAGAGTGTATGCGGGAAGAGTTGATGCGTGAGTTCCATGCATCAAAGTGGGCAGTGCATCTTGGTTTGACCAAGATGTACCATGATCTCTGAAGGCAGTTTTGGTGGCCTGGAATGAAGAAGGAAGTTGCGGGCTTTGTGGCATGGTGCCTTACCTGTCAGCAGGTGAAGGCCGAACATCAACACCCAGGTGGTTTGTTGCATCCATTTCCCATTACGGAATGGAAGCAGGATGATGTAACAATGAATTTTGTTGTGGGTCTTCTGAGGACGCTGCAGATGAATGATGCAATCTAGGGGGTTGTGGATAGGTTAACGAAAGTGGCTCATTTCTTATTGATTCAGAAGACCTTTACAGTCGACCAGTTGGTTGAGCTGTATGTTCAGGAAATAGTTTGGTTGCATGGGGTATCGCAGACCATAGTTTCAGATCGAGATCTTTGTGCCTAGTGGTGGCGAAGCTGGACCATCGACTGTTCTAGGTATGATCCTTGTAGCTTATACCTTTCCTAGTTCCTTGTTTGACACAGGTTCCACACACTCTTTTATCTCTTCTCAACTTCTGGCAGCGCTGGGTTTACCTGTGGAGAGGGTGTGTGGAGTTATGTCGATTGACACTCCTTTGGGGGTGCAGGTTGAAGATATCATGCAGTGAATGGGATGTGCCTTGGAAGTTGGTGGGTATCGTTTTCTGTGGGATTTGTTCGTTCTCGAGATGTCAGGGTTTGACCTAATCATGGGAATGTATTGGTTGGTGTTGTATCAGGCACACATAGACTATTATCGTCACAGAGTATCATTCAGGTCGCTTGAGGGTGATGCTTATGTCCACCGTGGCGAATGGAATATTTGAGCAGGTCCTGAAAGACCAATTGGTCAGTGGTTGAGTGGACTCACGACTCAAGTGGCATGTCCCATTCTTGGTGATGATGAGGGAGGGGAAAAATCTAATTTTCCTTTTGTGGTGGATCAGTTTCAAGATGTGTTTCTTGAGGATTTCTTGGGGTTACCACCCGAGAGGGATGTTGAGTTCACAATCGAGTTGTTGCCGGGAGAGGAGCCAGTTTCTATTCCGCCATACCGAATGGCACCGACATCACTCCAGGAACTGAAGGTTCATCTTGAGGAGTTGGAGATTAAGGGGTTTATCTGTCCTAATACGTCCCCTTGGGGATCTCTCGTTCTTTTTCCAAAGAAGGCCGATGGGTCGTTGAGGCTGTGTGTTGACTATCGAAAGTTAAATTAGATGACAGTGAAGAATCAGTAACCTCTTCCTAGAATTTATGAAATATTTGATTAGTTGAGGGGTGAATCAGTGTTTTCTAATATTGATCTGAGGTCAGGTTATCACCAGTTGAGGGTGAGGTCCTTCGACATACCGCAGACAGCTTTTCGGAGTCGGTATGGGTTGTTTGAGTTTCTGGTAATGCCTTTCATCTTGACCAATACACCGACGGTGTTTATGGATTTAATTAACCAGATCTTTCATCCCTATCTAGATCGGTTTGTTTTTGTCTTTGTTGACGATATCTTAGTGTACTCGAAAACGCACAACGATCACGCCCAACATCTTGAAATCGTCTCGGGTATGCTAAGAGAGCACCAGCAATACGCCAAGATATCAAAGTGTCAATTATGGATAGGTGAGGTGCATTTTCTGGGTCACATCATCTCGGAGGCAGGTGTGATAGTGGACCCAGAGAAAGTTCAGGCAGTTGTATCTTGGGAGCAGCCCAATAGTGTTTCTGATGTTTGGAGTTTTATAGGTTCGTCCGGGTGTTACCGAAGGTTCATTCAAGATTTCTCTCACTTGGAATAACCACTCTTGGGATTGAACAAGAAAGGAATCAGGTTCGAGTGGTCGGAGAATTGTGAGAATTCCTTCCAAGAGTTGAAGAAGCGGTTGACGACCGCACCTATCTTGACCTTACCTGAGTTGGGTAAGAAGTACGTCGTGTATTGCGATGCGTCTGGAGTCAGACTTGGGGCTGTGTTGATATAGGATGAGCGGGTTGTGGTTTATGGGTCAAGGCAGCTAAGACCCCATGATCGGAACTACCCCACTCATGAACATGAGTTGGCTGCAGTGGTGTACGCCTTGAAGTGCTGGAGGAACTATCTGTTGGGAGAACATTTTATGGTGTTTATCGACCATAAGAGTTTAATGTATATCTTCTCACAACGAGATCTGAATCTTCGGCTGTGAAGAGGGGTTGAATATCTCCAGTCTTTTGACTTTGAGTTGGTGTACATGCCAGGAAAGGGAAATAGTGTTGTTGATGCTCTGATCAGGAAGGTTCAGAATCAGGTGGTTCAGGAGTCCAACACCAAGTGGAAGGTGATGGCTTTGTTTGCAGAGATGCACCTGGAGGTGCAGGAGGAGAATGGTCAGGTCACTCTTGCTTCCTTAACGATGGAGTCGATTCTTTTGAGTCGAGTTATGGAAGGTCAGCTTGATGATCCTGAGTGTTTGACCATGAAGGAAAATCTTAAAGGTGGGGAGCTACCTTCTGGTTGGGCCGTCGGCATGGATGGTGTTGTTTGTGTTCGTGATCATGTGGTTGTGCCAGAGTGTATGCGGGAAGAGTTGATGCGTGAGTTCCATGCATCAAAGTGGGCAGTGCATCCTGGTTTGACCAAGATGTACCATGATCTACGAAGGTAGTTTTGGTGGACTGGAATGAAGAAGGAAGTTGCGGGCTTTGTGGCATGGTGCCTTACCTGTCAGCAGGTGAAGGCCGAGCATCAACACCCAGGTGGTTTGTTGCATCCATTTCCCATTCCGAAATGGAAGTGGGATGATGTAACAATGTATTTTGTCGTGGGTCTTCTGAGGACACCGCATAATAATGATTCAACCTAGGTGGTTGTGGATCGGTTAACGAAAGTGGATTATTTCTTACCGATTCAGGAGACCTTTACAATCAACCAGTTGGGTGAGCTGTATGATCGGGAAATAGTGCGGTTTCATGGGGTGTCATAGACCATAGTTTCAGATCGATATATTTGTGCCTGGTGGTGGCGAAGCTAGACCATCGACTGTTCTAGGTATGATCCTTGTAGCTTATACTTTTTCTAGTGCCTTGTTTGACATAGGTGCCACACACTCTTTTATCTCTCCTCAACTTGTGGCAGCGCTGGGTTTACCCGTGGAGAGGGTGTGTGGAGTTATGTCGATTGACACTCCGTTGGGGGTGCAGGTTGAAGATATCAAGCAGTGCAAGGGATGTGCCTTGGAAGTTGGTGGGTATCGTTTTCTGTGGGATTTGTTCATTCTAGAGATGTCAGGGTTTGACCAAATATTGGTAATGGATTGGTTGGTGTTGTATCAGGCACACATAGGCTGTTATCGTCATAGAGTATCATTCAGGTCGCTTGAGGGTGATGCTTATGTCCACCATGGCGAATGGAATATTCGAGCAGGTCGTGAAAGACCGATTGGTCAGTGGTCGAGTGGACTCCTGGCTCAAGTGGCATGTCCCATTCTTGGTTATGATGAGGGAGGGGAACAATCTAATTTTCCTTTTGTGGTGGATCGGTTTCAAGATGTGTTTATTGAGGATTTCTTGGGGTTACCACCCGAGAGGGATGTTGAGTTCACAATCGAGTTGCTGCCGGGAGTGGAGCCAGTTTCTATTCCGCCATACCGAATGACACCGACATAACTCCAGGAACTAAAGGTTCAGCTTGAGGATTTGGGGCATAAGGGGTTTATCCGTCCTAATACATCCCCTTGGGGATCTCCCATTCTTTTTTCAAAGAAGGCCGATGGGTCGTTGAGGCTGTGTGTTGAATATCGAAAGTTAAATCAGATGACAGTGAAGAATAAGTACCCTCTTCCTAGAATTTATGACATATTTGATTAGTTGATGGGTGCATCAGTGTTTTCTATTATTGATCTGAGGTTAGGTTATCACCAGTTGAGGGTGAGGTCTTCCGACATATCACAGACAGATTTTCGGAGTCGGTACGGGTTGTTTGAGTTTTTGGTAATGCCTTTCAGCTTGACCAATGCACTGACGGTGTTTATGGCTTTAATGAACCAGATCTTTCATCCCTATCTAGATCGGGTTGTCTTTGTCTTTGTTGACGATATCTTAGTGTACTCGAAAACTCACGATGATCACGCCCAACATCTTGAAATCATCTTGGGTACACTAAGAGAGAACCAGAAATACGCCAAGATATCAAAGTGTCAATTATGGATAGGTGAGGTGCATTTTATGGGTCACATCATCTCAGAGGCAGGTGTGATAGTGGACCCAGAGAAAGTGAAGGCAGTTGTATCTTGGGAGCAGCCCAATAGTGTTTCCGATGTTTGGAGTTTTATAGGTTTGTCTAGGTATTACCGAAGGTTCATTAAAGATTTCTCTCACTTGGAAGCACCACTCTCGGGCTTTAACAAGAAAGGAATCAGGTTCGAGTGGTCGAAGAATTGTGAGAATGCCTTCCATGAGTTGAAGAAGCGGTTGATGACGACACCTATCTTGATCTTACCTGAGCCGGGTAAGACGTACGTCGTGTTTTTCGATGCGTCTAGAGTCAGACTTGGGGCTGTGTTGATACAGGATGAGTGGGTTGTGGCTTATGGGTGAAGGCAGATGAGACTCTATGATCGGAACTACCCCACTCATGAACTTGAGTTGGATGTAGTGGTGTATTCATTGAAGTGCTGGAGTAACTATCTGTTGGGAGAACGGTTTATGGTATTTATCGACCATAAGTGTTTAAAGTACATCTTCTCACAACAAGATCTGAATCTTTGGCTGCGAAGAGGGTTTTAATATCTCTATTCTGTTGACCTTGAGTTGGTGTACATGCCAGGAAAGGGAATCAGTGTTGTTGATGCTCTGAGCATGAAGGTTCAGAATCAGGTGGTTCAAGAGTCCAACACCAAGTGGAAGGTGAGGGCTTTGTTTGCAGAGATGCACCTCGAGGTGCAGGAGGAGAATGGCCAGGTCACTCTTGCTTCCTTAACGATGGATTCAAAGCTTTTGAGTCGAGTTATGGAAGGTCAGCTTGATTATCCTGAGTGTTTGACCATGAAGGAAAATCTTAAAGGTGGGGAGCTACCTTCTGGTTGGGCCATCGGCATGGATGGTGTTGTTTGTGTTCGTGATCATGTGGTTGTGCCAGAGTGTATGCAGGAAGAGTTGATGCGTGAGTTCCATGCATCAACGTGGGAAGTGCATCTTGGTTTGACCAATATTTACCATGATCTCCGAAGGTAGTTTTGGTGGCTTGGAATGAAGAAGGAAGTTGCGGGATTTGTGGCATGGTGCCTTACCTGTCAGCAGGTGAAGGCCGAGCATCAACACCAAGGGGGTTTGTTGCATCCATTTCCCATTTCGGAATGGAAGTGGGATGATGTAACAATGGATTTTGTCGTGGGTCTTCCGAGGACGCCGTAGAATAATGATGCAATCTTGGTGGTTGTGGAACGGTTAACGAAAGTGGCCCATTTCTTACCGATTCAGGAGACCTTTACAGTCAACCAGTTGGGTGAGCTGTATGTTCGGGAAATAGTGCGGATGCATGGGGTTTCTCAGACCATAGTTTCGGACCGAGATCCGCATTTCACATCGTGTTTCTGGAAAGGGTTGCAGAAGGCCCTTGGTATGCAGGTGTTTTTGAGTACGGCTTTCCACCTTCATACGGACGGCCAGTCGGAGCATACGATCCAAGTGTTAGAGGACATGTATAGAGATTGTGTCCTAGGCTTTGGTGGATCTTGGGAGAGGAACCTATCGCTAGTTGATTTTTCCTACAACAAAAGTTTTTATGCTACGATTTAGATGGCACCGTGTGAGGCACTTTATGGGAGGCCATGTAGATCTCTATTATATTGGATAGAGGCCAGTGAATCTGAGTTGTTGGGGCCAAGTCTCGTGCAGGAGACTTCATAGAATGTTAAGTTGATCAGGAAGTGGATGGTTACGGCTCAGAGTAGGCAGAATTCATATGCAGATTGGAGGTGTTGAACTCTTGAGTTTGGGTTGGGTGATAAAGTGTTCCTTCGGGTGTCGCCAAGGTTGGGTCACCATCGGATTCAAAAGTAGGGTAAGTTGGCGCCCAGTTATGTGGGACCTTTTGAGATTGTGGAGAAGATCAGACACTGGCTTACCGATTGGATCTTCCACAGCGGTATGGTGGAATTCATGATGTGTTTCATGTGTCGCATCTTCGACGGTATCACCTTCACCCATCTCATGTGGTTGATGTTGAGGATGTGGAGCTTGAGGCTGATGTGTCCTTTGAGGAGCATCTGGTTTGTGTGGTGGATCATAGTGAAAAGGTCTTGTGAGGAAAGGTTGTGCCATTAGTGCGAGTACTATGGCAGCATGGGAAAGTTCAGGAAGATACTTGGGAACGAGAATCGGATATGCAGGCTCAGTGGCCCGAAATCTTCTCTTCGGTAGATCAATGAGGCTTGGAAACTCGGCTCGAGGACGAGCCGTTATAAGGTGGGGAAGTTGTAAGATCCCGGTTTTTCGAAAGGTATGTTTTCGTTATGTTTTGGTTGAATCGCTTGTTTCAGGTTTCAAGGGATGTCTTCTGAAAGTATGGGAGGTCTTGGGGTGTTTTGGGGGTTCGGGGCATGAGAGAAAGGAAAGCTGGGCAAGACAAGCCAGGGTGCACGGCCTGCGCACGGCCAGGGCAAACCGTACGGCTTGCCTAGGTAATCCATGAAACCCTCTTCATCCAGACAGTAGCATGCACACAGTTTGCGCACGGTTTGTTAAACCGTGTGGCCAAACCATGCGGCCACTTAATGTTGGGAAAAATTACATGTTTTCCACTCTAGGCTTTTAAACCCCAACTCAGGGTTTTCCTCCATTCATCCCCTCTCAACCCTAGCGATGAACTTGGCCGACCCAAGCTTCCCAAGGGTGGTTCTCCTTCGATTATAAGTCGTTTTTGGTGATGTTGGTTGCAGATCGAAGCTCCGGTTAAGGATAATTACATCCTTGCTTATCTTTTTGGTTTAGGGTTTGTATCTTCTCTCTCTCTTGTTCCGAATCTCTAAAACCCTATCTTTTGGGTGAGTTTTAGGTTGAAGCTCCAAAGGTTGGTCAGATCGAGATCTAAGGACTTGATTGAGAGTGCGTTCAACCGCAGTTTCTAGTTAGGTGGTCTATAAGTTATATCCCATGGTTATTTGGGTATTTGTGCATGTTTAGTTGTGTTCTTGTTTTCCCTTGGTTATGTTTTGAATAACCTTGGCATGTTTGGTAATAATGATGTTTGAAATGGAAAATAGAAACCATTACGATCCCCGTGGGATGTGTTGGGATGGACTTGACCTAATTTAGGGCCATCCATGGGATGTGCTGACTTTTCCCAGGTTTAGGGATTGTTATTAAACAAGTGACTTTGTTGTAGAGAATTGTAGAGCCCTTGATAAACATGTTGGCATGAATGGATGAATCATGGAAATGATGAATGGGTTAAATGGGTTAATGTGTAAACTGATTAAAGACCATAATGGATTGGTTATGGGTCTATTACTAAATGCTTAGTGAGTTAGGCATAACACATGGGAATTGGGTGAATGGTTAAATGATGTGAAATGGTAATGTGTTAATGGGTTAAGGCATGATGTGGATTCCCATGTGGGGTGTTGTGAATAGTGTTTGCCGAAGGGCAATGGTTTGGATGGTTGATGGTTACTTATATATATAAGCATGTGCACATGGATTCATAGATTGGGGTATGACATGAGGATCTACGCCCACAGGTTTAGCTAAGACTGAGGTTATAAACTCCACCCTAAATGCATGGGTTAGGAAAGGGGACTAAGGGTCTATTCTCCTAATGGTTGCATCCACCCGAACTGAGGCTTCGAGGTGAGGTTATGGTTTCTATGAGGAGGTTAGTCCTATTGAGATAGGATAACGATGTGTTTACCATCTTGCATGTGATTTTTGGCCTTATACCCATGTAACATAATGTGTGTGATTAACCCATGGAAATGTGATGAAATGGTAAGTGATGATAATTGGTAATAAATGAATGGTAACAGAATGGAAATGGATTTGGCTCTGAACTTGTTAATGGAACCTTAATTAATTACTTGGCGATTATCATTCATATTTTTTTGCATTAAGTACTTGTTATACTAGATATTTTGCAGACACTGTTGGTGGTGGCCTACTAAGTTGTACTCACACCCTGCTCGGGCCATTATTGGGTACCTGAGCAGACTTAATGTTTGCAGGTTAGGAGAAGGGAAAGGGTCCTTTCTAGATAGTTGGGTGGACATGGGTAGCACTTTGTGGAGGATCTGGACTCGGAGTCGGGACCATTTTGGGGATTTTGGCCGTTGTCCTTATTTTGGGCTTTTTTTTCACTTTTGCACTTGTAGTATGAAATGGAATATTTTATTGTTTGAAATGGTTGTTATACATGTTCCTTGGTTATTGATTATTGTTTCCGCTATTGGTTTATATCTGTTGTGGCTTACTCTGATAAAAAGGGGGTATATTCTGCCCACTTGACCACATAGACCCCTGATGCTAGTCGGCAACCTTTGGTGTTCGGGGAGGCGCGCTTAAGGTCATGTAACCACCCAGCCTAGTGCACTGGTTTAGTGGCTTCTGGGTCGGGGATGTTACAATATGTGGATTTAAACTGTGATTTTTTATTTGTAATGCATTACATTAAATTTAATTCCTACTCTGGAAGAGTCCATGATTCCTCACACTAATCATGGGATGTTTCAGCTTCCTCAATAAAAATGATTACCCCCAATAGTGTTGGTCTTCTACTATGCTATGTTCAAAAATTATATGCATATTGATTCCCATCCTCATGGGATACATAGTGACGAATATAAATTTTTTATTTGGGCCTATCCATAGGTTCATTAACCTTTTCGGTCACCTCATCTTTATTCACGGTCCGAACTCTATGACCTTAAACTGAAAGCTGCACTGTGATTTTAACCCTTTCTATATGACATGTTCCTTATTTCTATTTTTTTACTTATACTTGTGTGGTATGAAATCCCTTTGGTCCTCCTTCATGTTAGGTTTATTTCCCTCGTGATACACAATTATTTTGGGAACAAACATTACTACAGTTAAGGCGGTGATACCTTAAACTATGTGCAACATCCCTGTCACAAGACATTAAACTGTAGGATATGCCACGTCACATGATGTTAAACTATACCATGCATCATCTTCCCTGTATGATGTTAAAATATGTTTTCATCATCATTATTCTCATGAAATGAAACTGCAAATCATCATTGGCCTCAGTCAAGAGGTCTTCTACCTAGATGTTGGTCATCCAATACATTGTTCACATCTTCACCCGTCACTTGCTATTCTAGATGACACACCACTGGAAAATGGGTATAATCTATTTTTAGAAAAATGATCTCACACTAATGTTCTCTAAGTTGAGGTGGAATAACTTCAAGAGTGTTTGAATCCATTTGAACATTCCATCACTCCACCCCAAACTTTGCGAGCCCCTTATTTGGATCCTCATCCTCTTTAATTTTTGATGGGACCCTCTAAAGGACTGGTTATACCACATTAGATCACCTAACATTATAGGCCAATGCCTCGGAACACTTCAGATGAAATTTTGAGTTAGGTGTCATGTTTAAAACATGTTCAATGATCAAACCTCATTTGTTTATTCCCATTTCAGGTTAGCGGTACATATACACTGTTTCAAACATGTTCAGAAACTATCACGTACCGGCATGCCATCCTCCCTATGTTCTGAATTTTGGTCATTATGATTCACATTTCTCATTCCCCTTTATTCATATTGATTCCAATACCCATGGTGTTATCCCACTCATGAACTATCACACCCTAGGAAAGGTTATTTTTCTACTCTGATAGCCCTATTATACAGCTACAACCACTCTAACCCTGAATACTCTGGGTGGTTATTCAATAATAGAAGACCCCAAGAGAAAAGTTTTTTGTCTTAAAGAAAGTCAAATTACTTTTCCTAGGGGTCCCTTGTGTATTTATAGGCCTAAACTATGTCCTTTTCATGTACATAAGACCCCTTATGCGTTAGTCATTAGATTTTGTGTGCACCCCAAACTCATTGTTCTCTTTAGAGTTTCCCTTGGAAATAGATCATCTGGTACTTTTAAGCTTATATTCCAAGGGGGGGGGATTTCTGTTGTCGAGTTCCACTTGAGGCCATAAATGAGCATCTTTGAGAAAACTGAAACCACCCCTTGACTAAACGGGCCATTCCGAGAAGGCCAAGGGTGTCACACATAAGTTTGGAGACAAGCGCTCAAGGATTAAATTGATGCTCAAGGACCTTACACACCCAATGTGATGTCAATGAGTTATTTTGCACCCAGAATATCCAAAACGGGCAAGGAAAGTGTGTGAAAATGAATTAGATGACATGAAATAGAGTGGATAGTGTGTAAAACTCTTAAATTCCCAATGCAATGTCAACTACCTCCTTCCGTACTGAGCTCCTTATGCGCCACCACCACGAATTTTTCCTACAAATAGAAGTGCAACCCACCTCTTTTGGGGTAATGATCCGGAAGTAAAAACATCCCTCCCATGTGAGAAAGATAATCTCTTCTCTGAATATGCACAAGTGAGGGACTCAAGATATAGGATCTTACATAACAAGTCACCCACGGGTCCCCCTTCAGGTGGTCCAACAAGGGATTGATCCTGTCAAATTTTCTTTTTGTCTAAGGTTAGCGAGCACAAAAAACCCTTCTTACACACACTACCTAGCCTTGTGCACAACCATATTTTGGTCAGCCCCCTACTTTTGTGTGTAGGTCTCCTATATTTCCCAGACCCCCTATTTAAGACTCCATTGGTTCCCTTTACTCTAAAGCACCATGTTTGAGTGCCCCTTGTGCACATATCCCATGTCTTGTTCATACATTTTCTGTAACACCCCGAGCTTCCATGATACGCTTCTCATTCAATAATGCAATAGCTTGCATTGTACGCAACTTCGAGCTCTAAAACACCGCGACTAATCAAAGTAGCCGTTATGAATAGTAATAACCACTTTTTATTATAAAAATTTTATATTTCAAAATGGACTTCATTTTTGTATTCGTAATATCAAAATTATACAAATTTGAATTTTTTGTAATTTTCTGAGAACTTCCAATTTTTTATGAATAGTGAAAAATACTTAAAAACAACTTTTTTAAACAAAATAATTTATAGTGATAAATTATACTATTTAGTGATTTTAAAGTATAATTAGAATATATTTTTACCATTTTGTCCAATGGTGGTCATTAGAATTAATTTAACATTGAAATTGGACATAAACAATTGCCAATCTTTTGATATAAATTGTTTCTTAAAAACACGCTATTTGTTGTGACAACATGAATTAATTATAAAATTAATTAATGCAACTTATATGTTTGTAATTTTTTAAAATAGACATCATTTTTGAATTCGGAATATCAATTATAGCTTAGGGTGAAATTTTGGCCTTATTCTGAGAAACTTCAATTTTTGATTAATAGTGAAACCACTAAGTGGTTGTTAAAAACTGATTTTTTCGTTTAAATGAAATATTACCACTTCTGTGATTTGATTTTCAAAAACCCGACATACATGGTTTTCATTAAGAAGTAAAATGTGGTTCAATGAGATTAAAATAATTTTTTGGTGAATAGTAACTTTTAAGTTCTTAATCGCGATTAGAGGTAATTAGTGTAGTTTAAGGTAAAAATAATGTTTTAATAATATGATATGAGCTTTACACTTGTCCTACTCCTATTGGATCAGTCATTTCCGACCAAGAAAATCCATGTGTCAACTTGGGGACCCCATGGAGCCACTTTGGTTGGAAAATGACATTAATATATATTTATTTAATGTTAAAATTAAATTGACACAAACATGAGATGTTTTACTAAAACAGTTTTTAAGTGGGGTTACACAAGTCCAAATTTTGATTATAAATATTAATTAGAAATCTTAAAAGATTTCCTACATCATAGTATTTTTTTTTATAATTTTTAGAAATTAAATAAATTAAATTATTTATGACATCATGATGATGCAGTGATGACCTCATTATTTAACGATTTAAATAAAATGGAAAGATAATGTAAAATCCAAAGAGTACACTTGTCAAAAACCTATTGGATGAGTAGATTTCGAACCCTTATCATCTTATCCTCGAATTATATAAGTGTGGGACCTCTAAAATCCGAAACTCATTTTATAATAAAGTGACTTTTCTTTACTTTCCAAGAGTGCACCTCCTCTCCACTTATAAAAGGCCCCCACCTCTACCACCTCATTCACACCGTCAAGCCATTTGGATTGGACAAACTCTGCCCAAATACTCTCCCAACGTACCCCTCTTACTCCTAGAAGCCTCACTTTGGGCAGAACGCTTCCCAAGGAAGCCTTTGGCTCAAATCAAAAAGAGTTACCCGATTTTGAGGTAATGTCTTCTCTAATGTTGTTTTGTTTTATTTTTCTTCTCCAACCCACTAAACTCTTTTTATTCATTTATTTTTTAACAACACCAGTATCCTCAATATACTAGGATGTTGTTATAATAAGGATTAGAGCTACACTTACACACACCTACATCTAATGGTTAAAGAACATACGGTTTCTGTGGATGGAGAATTTCTGCCTCACGAAACGATGATTGTTCGACACTCGTATAACACTTTCAAAGGTGGCCATTAAGATGTCACTATTTTTATATATGATATATAATATGTTTATGTTTTACTTATGCTTCTGTATTTTTCATTTATGGCATACTTTATGATTTCCATTATGGGTAAAACGCGATAATTTCATTTTAGGAAGTGCGGACTACCGCCCCCTCAAAGTGATTTGAATCGTTAATGCCATATGTGGGATGTATAAAGGATGGATTAAATTGTATTATACACTATGTTATACTGGAATTATATTATACATTTATATCATTATGATTTCGTTCCATTAAATATGAAATTGAAATGAAAGTAGCGTTCATGCGTACGTACGGCTTACCGTCTCCATGAACGGTGCATTTCATTTCCTACCTCTAAATGTTACGTAATATTATAAATGAATGTATATTCTGGATATATAAGATATATATGACATCTAAATCATGAATATAATTCTGGAGATAACGGATATTCTACCACATAAACAACTTGTAATTATAAGAAGTTTATTGTTGACTCAAGTACCAAAGATCGACAAAACGACCGTTATTAACTTAAATAATTAAATAATGTTCATATCATTGTAATAAGGGATATAAAAGGAATAATGAACATGAAAAATGTTCTTAGGTAAATAGTAATTAACTCTAGTTTATTATTCAGGAGTTCAAAGAACGGTCGAGTGAATTCGGACATGAGGTAAGGGAATTTCTTAGCCCAATTTTCATTCTTTGGGTTAATCTACTACTTTAAAATTATGTCATGATATTATTATGTCCTATATTGTATTTGTACATTATTTATGTGTACTTATAGTGAATACACATTATAGATGTACTTTATTTAAAAAAATGATCTTTTTAAGGACTTCGTCTCAATCCCCTTTCATTGAGGCATATTTGGTTTTATACAAAACTTTCTTTTATACGGTGTATAAACCCATTTGACTTTTACATTTATTCAAAAGGAATCTGATTTATACGAAGCGTTTTACTAAACGGCAAAAAGGGAATGTTTCTCTTTCCGTACTAATGCGGCGACAACGACTTCTCTGCCGCCGTGACCATTATTTGAGTTTCGGCTTCCTCTATAAGCCATCATTTTTTTAATGAAAAATAAATACAAAGTTTTAACTTTCTTTTATTTTATTGAAAATGGTTTTGAAAGCGTTTTTATTATATCAATGTGTTGTATTTATATCTTGTGATTGAAATGTGGAAATGTTATGTTTCCTTTATGCATGTTTTATGTGATTCGATTATGTTATGGTTTATGATATGTTTAAAACTATTCATATGAAGAATGCATTGGACTTAATAAGTGACGGGTGGAGCCCGCTATAGCTCCTCGATGCATCGGCAGGTCTCATGAGACAAACTAGTGTCTTGGAACGAGGCCTTGACAAAATCTTATTTTTGGTCTTGGCACGAGGACTTGGCTACGTGGTTATGATAGTCTGTCATTATGCATTCCATCATTATGAAAGTGGTTATTGATATTGCATGTGATTATTCGACCAGTAGAATATCCATGTGAATAAGTAAATGGAATTATCTCATTTTACTCTTGCCATATTATGTTGAAGTTCAAGTTTAAAAGGCTTTTGTTTTAGTTAGACATTTCCTTAAATGTTAATGTTTATTTATGAAAGCTTCCGCAATATTGTTATCCTTACTGAGCATCTGAGCTCACCCCTTTCAATGTTTTAATATTTTACAGGATGTGAAGAAGTATTTTATGAATGACCTGCAGGGATAGTCCAAAGAGGATAGAAGTTTGGACTATGGAGACTATGTTATTATAGTTTTTCACTTTGTGATGTAATGTAACATTTATGAATGTATCTAGTGTTTCCAAGGCTACTAAACTAATCGGTCTTTCGAGACTTGATCTTTTGTGATCATGCCAATGTTACAAAGTAACACACCGGCTCTGGGTAGCTGGGGTCGGGGTGTTACAGTTGGTATCAGAGGCAGTTTAGTACTAACCTTAGAAGCTAGATTTAGATAAACTCTGATTAGAGCACATAGCCCGAAGATAGACTTTGAGGATTAGTATAGAAGAACTTCCTAGAATTTTGTTATTGTAGAGATTTTGTGAGTTTTACGAGCAATACATCCCTGTCTGGATACAAGCAAGTAGAGGCGGCTCTGGCACAGATGTACCTAGGGGTAAAACCCGAAAACACCGCTTTGATCTAGACTCGAACGGGAACTGGTGCACGACAACGGGCCTTGCTGCACTCTTGGTTACGACACTCCCGGGGGATATGCTTTGGATAATTCTAATTTTCTTTATAAACCACTATGAAGGGTTATGAGTATATACTTCCTCAAAGAAAACATTTTTACGGATTATATCCATAAATAGTTCAATTTATGTTAAGTATCTTACAAGTATGGAATTATGTATTTTGATTTATAAACTAATATAGTTTATGCCATTGTTTAGAAATGGCGCCTAGTGGAAGGAATGGAAACCGTATCAATGCACGCACTCCGTGTAGGGATTGCCCTCCTGCTCAAGATAATTATTGTGGAGCTGGAGATACAACTGGTGCTGATCAACTTATTACCATACTGGGACAACTCACTCAGGTTATGAATAATAACCTTACTCGAATGGAGCACCCTGATCCACAACGTGGAGGATCAATGTTAGACCGCTTCATGAGGCAACAACCACCAACCTTCAATGGGAGTACAAATCCTATAGTAGCTGAGCAATGGATAAATTCCTTAGAGAAAATATTCCATGCCTTGGGGAGTAGTGAAAGGGAGAAGGTTGTCATGGCAGTTTACCGCCTCACTGGAGATGCCGATCAGTGGTGGTCGCTGATTCAAAACACAAAGGAAGATTATGACGTTTCGAATATGGAATGGAGGGATTTCAAAGATCTTTTCTTAGAAAAATACTTTCCTCGTGACCATCGAGCAGATATGGAAAGGCAATTTCTTAGTTTGAAGCAGAAGGAGGATGAGAATGTCGCAAAGTATGAGGCTAACTTTACAAGGTTAGCGAGGAATGCTGCCGATTATATACGTAACCCAAGGAGTAAGATTGATCGTTTCTTTGATGGGTTAAAACCATTTCTCCGTCGAGCTTTAGTATCACAATCCTTCTCATCATACGAAGATATTGTCTCATGTGCTATCAAGACAGAAAAGAAATTCTCTACGTCTTATGACAACAAAGTAAAGCAAGAGAAGAAGAGAACGGGGGAACAAGAGACAGATAAAGGGAAAAAGGGAAAGAAGGATTTTCCATTATGTGATAATTGTGGGAAGAATTACCCTGGTACGTGCCTAAAAGGAATGGGAGTTTGTTATAAATGTGGAGAAAAGGGTCACCAGGCTCGTGATTGCAAGGGAAGAAAGAGGCTATCAAAGTTGAATGCTAAAATTTTAGAGAAATGGGTCATTATGCAAATGAATGTCCTAAGCGTCAGGGAAACTTACCTCAGAAAAGGCCAAGGGATCAAGGACAATCTTATGCGGTTACTACAATTGAAGAAGAATAACTAATGTAATGGTGCTTTTGGACTCATGGATTATATTCTGGTTATTAGAATAATGTGATATATATATAAGGATTGTACTGCAGTTATTTTTGATTTCAGTAAGGTTTTAATATGATGAAGGTAATTATATTTTTAGTATGTGACAATAAGAGAAACTTTACTTTGTTTGGGGAATCTGATAAATTGATTTTGGAATTAAGATACCTTTTAGATAAAGTCTGGACAGAGGTATATTGGATAATTATAAAGGTTGGAGTGGATTAAGTTGATCTTTGGATAGTATTGTTTAAGGTTAAAAAATCTATGAAGATTATTTTTGGAATATTATGATACTATAGTTTTAGGAAAAGGACAACCTGCAGGGTGGGGAATAACCCGTCGCGTCGGACAAAGCTGCAGGAATCGAACCCACAACCATAGTGCGACAAGCCTTTATTTCCTACCACTAGCCTACAGGAAGTCCCTGGTTATTACAAAATAGTTTTACTAATCTAAATGGTATGTGTTAACATTTGAAACCTTATACAATTAGGATAAATAGAATATTTTTGAGTTCCGTTACCATTTGGAGTAAAAGTTGGGTTTGTGGTAAAAATTTATTAACGAATGAAAGTATACATAACAAGTATGTATATTCCCTTACGTTCTTAGTAAATCTCCTAGATAAATTCCTCAACATTATAAAAGGTAACTTAAAACAAAAATGTTATCGGTTAACTTTTCCAACTGGGGATTTAATGACCGTTTAACCAATCACAAGTTTGTGATTTTCTTATGGTTAAACTTTCTCCTAATCCTGTTTTCTATAACTCTCCATCAGACCTTGATGGTTTGTTTCTCCTCCATATCCATATTTTCATAGAATCCTAGAATGGGCTATATCGGGTGACCTTTGTACTTATCTTGCTTTATTTTAATGTTATATATTTATTAACCTTATTTCCGATGTGGGTTTTCCTCAAAGGTATTTTCTCTTTTCAACCTTTTATTTTCAAAGAAAAATCTCAAATTGCGAGGACGCAATTTATTGAAGGAGGGGAGAATGTAACACCCCGAGCTTCCACGATATGCTTCTCATTCAATAATGCAATAGCTTGCATTGTACGCAACTTCGAGCTCTAAAACACCGCGACTACTCAAAGTAGCTGTTATGAATAGTAATAACCACTTTTCATTATAGAAATTTTATATTTCAAAATGGACTTCATTTTTGTATTCGTAATATCGAAATTATCCAAATTTGAATTTTTTGTAATTTTCTGAGAACATCCAATTTTTTATGAATAGTGAAAAATACTTAAAAACAAATTTTTTAAACAAAATAATTTATAGTGATAAATTATAATATTTAGTGGTTTTAAAGTATAATTAGAATATATTTTTACCATTTTGTCTAATGGTGGTCATTAGAATTAATTTAACATTGAAATTGGACATAAATAATTGCCAATCTTTTGATATAAATTGTTTCTTAAAAACACGCTATTTGTTGTGACATCGGGAATTAATTATAAAATTAATTAATTCAACTTATATGTTTGTAATTTTTTAAAATAGACATCATTTTTGGATTCGGAATATCAATTATAGCTTAGGGTGAAATTTTGGCCTTATTCTGAAAAACTTCAATTTTTGATGAATAGTGAAACCACTAAGTGGTAGTTAAAAACTGATTTTTTCGTTTAAATGAAATATTACCACTTCTGTGATTTGATTTTCAAAAATCCGACATACATGGTTTTCATTAAGAAGTAAAATGTGGTTCAATGAAATTAAAATAATTTTTTGGTGAATAGTAACTTTTAAGTTCTTAATCGCGATTAGAGGTAATTAGTGTAGTTTAAGGTAAAAATAATGTTTTAATAATATGATATGAGCTTGACACTTGTCCTACTCATATTGGATCAGTCATGGCCGACCAAGACAATCCATGGGTCAACTTGGGGACCCCATGGAGCCACTTTGGTTGGAAAATGACATTAATATATATTTATTTAATGTTAAAATTAAATTGACACAAACATGATATGTTTTACTAAAACAGTTTTTAAGTGGGGTTACACAAGTCCAAATTTTGATTATAAATATTCATTAGAAATCTAAAAAGATTTCCTACATCATAGTATTTTGTTTATAATTTTTAGACATTATATAAATTAAATTATTTATGACATCATGATGATGCAGTGATGACCTCATTATTTAACGATTTAAATAAAATGGAAAGATAATGTAAAATCCAAAGCGTACACTTATCAAAAACCTATTGGATGAGTATATTTCGAACCATTATCATCTTATCCTCGAATTATATAAGTGTGGGACCTCTAAAATCCGAAAATAATTTTATAATAAAGTGACTTTTCTTTACTTTCCAAGAGTGCCCCTCCTCTCCACTTATAAAAGGCCCCCCACCTCTACCACCTCATTCACACCTTCAAGCCATTTGGGTCGGCCAACCTCTGCCAAAATACTCTACCAACTTCCCCCTCTTACTCCTAGAAGCCTCACTTTGGGCAGAACTCTTCCCAAGGAAGCCTTTGTCTCAAATCAAAAAGAGTTACCCAATTTTGAGGTAATGTCTTCTCTAATGTTGTTTTGTTTTATTTTTCTTATCCAACCCACTAAACACTTTTTATTCATTTTTTTTAACAACACCAGTATCCTCAATATACTAGGATGTTGTTATAATAAGTATTCGAGCTACACTTACACACACCTACATCTAATGGTTAAAGAACATACAGTTTCTGTGGATGGTGAATTTCTGCCTCACGAAACGATGATTGTTCGACACTCATATAACACCTTAAAAGGTGGCCATTAAGATGTCAATATTTTTATATATGATATACAATATGTTTATTTTTTACTTATGCTTATGTATTTCTCATTTATGGCATACTTTATGATTTCCATTATGGGTAAAACGCGATAATTTCATTTTAGGAAGTGTGGACTACCGCCCCCTCAAAGTGATTTGAATCGTTAATGCCATATGTGGGATGTATAAAGGATGGAGTAAATGGTATTATACACTATGTTATACTGGAATTATATTATACATTTATATCATTATGATTTCTTTCCATTAAATATGAAATTGAAATGAAAGTAGCGTTCATGCGTACGTACGGATTACCGTCTCCATGAACGGTGCATTTCATTTCTTACCTCTAAATGTTACGTAATATTATAAATGAATGTATATACTGGATATATAAGATATATATGACATCTAAATAATGAATATAATTCTGGAGATAATGGATATTCTACCACATAAACAACTTGTAATTATAAGAAGTTTATTGTTGACTCAAGTACCAAAGATCGACAAAACGACTGTTATTAACATAAATAATTACATAATGTTCATATCATTGTAATAAGGGATACAAAAGGAATAATGAACATGAAAAAGGTTCTTAAGTAAATAGGATTTAACTCTAGTTTATTATTCAGGAGTTCAAAGAACGGTCGAGTGAATTCGGACATGAGGTAAGGGAATTTCTTAACCCAATTTTCATTCTTTGGGTTAATCTCCTACTTTCAAATTATGTCATGATATTATTTTGTCCTATATTGTATTTGTACATTATTTATGTGTAATTATAGTGAATACACATTATAGATGTACTTTATTTAAAAAATGATCTTTTTATGGACTTCGTCTCAATCCCCTTTCATTGAGGCATATTTGGTTTTATACAAAACTTTCTTTTATACGGTGTATAAACCCATTTGAATTTTACGTTTATTCAAAAGGAATCTTTTTTATACTAAGCGTTTTACTAAACGGAAAAAAGGGAATGTTTTTCTTTCCGTACTTATGCGGCGACAACGACTTCTCTGCCACCGTGACCATTATTTGAGTTTCAGCTTCCTCTACAAGCCATCATTTTTTTAATAAAAAATAAATACAAAGTTTTAACTTTCTTTTATTTTATTGAAAATGCTTTTGAAAGCGTTTTTATTATATCAATGTGTTGTATTTATATCTTGTGATTGAAATGTGGAAATGTTATGTTTCCTTTATGCATGTTTTATGTGATTCGATTATGTTATGGTTTATGATATGTTTAAACCTATTCATATGAGGAATGCATTGGACTTAATAAGTGACGGGTGGAGCCCTCTATAGCTCCTCGATGCATCAGCAGGTCTCATGAGACAAACTAGTGTCTTGGCACGAGGCCTTGACAAAATCTTATTTTTGGTCTTGGCACGAGGCCTTGGCTACATGGTTATGATAGTCTGGCATTATGCATTCCATCATTATGAAAGTGGTTATTGATATTGCATGTGATTATTCGACCAGTAGAATATCCATGTGAATAAGTAAATGGAATTATCTCATTTTACTCTTGCCATATTATGTTGAAGTTCAAGTTTAAAAGGCTTTTGTTTTAGTTAGACATTGCCTTAAATGTTAATGTTTATTTATGAAAGCTTCCGCAATATTGTTATCCTTACTGAGCATCTGAGCTCACCCCTTTCAATGTTTTAATATTTTACAGGATGTGAAGAAGTATTTTATGAATGACCTGCAGGGATAGTCCGAAGAGGATAGAAGTGTGGACTATAGAGACTATGTTATTATAGTTTTTCACTTTGTGATGTAATGTAACCTTTATGAATGTATCTAGTGTTTCCAAGGCTACTAAACTAATCGGTCTTTCGAGACTTGATCTTTTGTGATCATGCCAATGTTACGAAGTAACGCACCGGCTCTGGGTAGCTGGGGTCGGGGTGTTACATTTTCCCTCATTTTAGATCCCTTGTTGTGATGACCTATCTATTTATTTTTGTAATAGGTATTATAATGACTCTTTCTTTTTGGCATAACCACCCTAATGTGGACCCCACTAGTTACCACTCCCCCTCCCCACTCAATTCAAGCATTGTTGATGCCTTCCCTTCACCATATGTTGGTGGATATCAATTATTTAAGTCCACAGGATGATAAGAAAGTCCTCACCATCTGAGGTCCATGACCATGAACTACCAAACCCTATCATCCTCAACACATGATGTTAAACTCTATCCACACCTCGTGAAAATCAGATGGGGTGCTCCACCTCAGGAATTTCTTACACCCACTCATCTCCACGGGAGTGATATATTCCTCACCCTCCTCATAGGGAATGAGATCCTCCTTTCACAGAATGAGATCCTATCCAAGCATCCCTCCCAGATTAAGCCCCAATCTCTATATCCCTAGGCCTCCCCAATGCATAAGACCCACATCACCTCTCATAGACACATATTTCACAACACTATAATCAGGTCTACTATTACCTCTTGTTTCTCAGACAAAGAATGAATCACGTGGGCTTAGAGATTAATAGTGACCGTGAATCCATAAGGGAAACTATCCATGTGTAAGCCCCACATCACCCTTACGAACTATGTAGGTTTTGATCCCTGTATTCTGAACATGGTATGTAGGAAGACTTCATGAGGTCCAATACCAACGAATTGTAAACCCTGGTGCTCTCTCTTAGGGATGTACCTCATGATGTGACATCATCCCTTTATGAGACACATCCCAAAAATCCACCTCCCTGAGGTGTTTTGATCCACCCTCCATCACTTCATCTGTCACCTCACCCTTATCCCAACGAGATCACTTCATATTGTTCCATCTATTTGGGCCACTAACCATGCGTAATCCCCAACATGGTAAAGGGTATCTATCCATGTGTAAGCCCTGATTCCATCATTAACTACATGGAATTTGATCACTATCTCATAAATAGGGTACATAGGAATCCTGATTGAGGTTCAAGCCCATCATCCATTCCCATCCTAGTATTTCCCTTGAGTCCCTATGTCTCAAGAGGATCTTTCCTCAAACTGGAGGCTACAATTCCTTTGGGTCTGTATCTATGTGATATATTCTCACAAGTCACCTCTTTAGGTGTCTCCTCACCCCACTCCAAAACTATATGGAGTTTGATTCCTAGACACTAGGATATGTAGGAATCCTCCTTGAGGTTCAAGACTATCACCCTCCACATTCCATCTATTACTTTAGTACTACCTTAATATATATCTCGATTCTTACATGGGCCACCACATCTTGGTGAGATTATCCATCCATATCATTGCAGCTCTTAGAAGCACCTAGGTAGATAACCATGCATAATCCCCACACAATCCATATTAATCTAACCAAGAGAGATACTCTTGTGAAGGGTATCTATACATGTGTAAGACCCACATAACCCTTTCAAACAACATGGGTTTTGATACCTATATTCTAAATAGGGTACATATGAAGCCTCCTTATGGTTCAATCCCAGCTAATGGTAATCCTTGGTTTCCCCCTCCATGGGGTGAACCTCCTTAAGCTTGCCTCAATGGTGTCCAGATTGGAATTCATGGTGTGGAATCTTCTATTTATGCAACATACCATCCTAGGCCCACCCTCGTTGGGTTTTCTAATCCATCCATCCAGTAAACCTTTTAGGTTCTCCCGCATAGGGATGTACCTATCTGACTTATCTTCTCCAGACATACTGATTAACAAACCTCCATCTCCGCAATATGTTAAACTCGCATCCCACCTTATTCTAAACATGGTATTCATAAGGAAAACCTCATAATACATGACTTTTGCATAAGATACCATGTGATCACCATAGGAAGCCTCAGGTTTCTGCGCCCTTAAGAATCCCTCTTATGAGGAAGGATATAGGTGAGAAATGTTCTAGCATCCAGACACGCCATTAATACCCAACATGAATACTTCCCTAAATAAAGGTTTATGCCCTATCTATACCCCTTGTAATTTCTAGACAGAAGTAGCATAATTAATCGGTGTCCATGATGAGATGGTACCTGGAAGAAGTTTCAAGAACAATGCCTTAATCTACGAGGGAGACCTAAAACAGTTGATGAGTTCCAAGGAGGAATACATGGAATGAGGAACCAACATACCATCATCCCATTTTGATCATGGAGAAAAAATCACTAAAAAAAGTGATAAATGTCGCCCGCCTTTGGAAATCGGGAATAAAGAGTACAAATGAAGTATGTCAGCGAACCTGAAATGCATAGTGAGTGAACATGCCTCAGTGGAAATCATAGGAAACAATATATATATATATTGAATATATATGATATTTTTATCATGAAAAATATTATATATATAATGGAACCAAAATAAATATATCAGGACCAGAACTACTGAACTGATATACTCATGATAAACGAAATAGTTAAAACTTGAGAAAAAAAATTAATAAAACTTATTGATAAAAGGGGGTGTTGAAATGTTATAAAGGGATAATATATGATATTATAATTATAAAAATTTCTCTTTATAGAATTATAATAAATCTAAATTTATTATACAGAAGGTTTGAGTGATTTGAAAGTAAGAAAAACTTGAGGTAAGGGTTTATTTCACAATATCATCAATGTTCAAGATTCTTTATGTTTAAGTATCCATTTGGGAATATTTCTATTCCATATCCTTGTCTTATAAAAAAAGTTTTATAATTTTTTTTAACATTATCCTATGACTATTTATGTCATTTTTAGCTATGTTTTACTTTTTTAAAATGGTTTGAAAGGAATATTCTTTTCCAAGAAAGGTACTTTGTGACATTTTTCAACAAAAACTATGAAAATAATGTTTTTTAACTCACACAACATAAACAAGTTTTCCTATTTTCATGAATAAATTTTCTTTGAATCTTAATTTACAAGTTTAAAAGTTTTTTTTCAAAGAAAATGTTTTTATTTATAATTGGACAACTATTTAAAAATAAATGATTTAAAAATAGAAATGTTGTTTCCCCAAAGAATTATTCCAAGTGATATTTTGAAATAAATTTCCATATAAGATGAAATTATTCGATGTTACATATAATTTAATGGGTATATTATCTAATTATAACAAATTTATTATTTAGTTTAATGGTTTATTCTTATTATTATAGGATGAGATGATTCTGGAGCCCATTTCTTTTTCATGGGTTATGTTATAATGAAATGTTTTTGAAATCCATTTTTTCATTGGTTTTGATATGATGAATATTTTATGATCATGTGGAACAATTATATATTATTTTCATTATGTAATAGGTGGTACCTATATCTCCCTAAAATTCATTGGGTAAATATTAATATCTCATGAGATAAATAGGACTGGAATAGGGAGTGAACCTAGTTTAGTAAGGGACGTTGTCCACTAAAATTTTCATGGGAGTGGACCTTTGCTACTTCAATGATTTAAAGATTGAAACCATTCTCTTATGTTATCCTTGGAAATGATCCTCAAATAGTAAGGATATGATTTTATATGCTTACGTGTATTCCATAATTCCATGTCTTATGCCTATATTATGATCAGATGACACATTTTATTTTAATCTTTTATGATTTATGTATTATGAAATACCAAGATTTATGACATAACATATTATTTTGATCCTTTATATACAAGGTATGGTTTTAAAACACTAATATAATGTTCTTATACCCTTATTATCATGTTATGATTATGTGATCATTGATATCTCCCTTATTTACCCTTATTGAGAATCTGAGCTCACCCTTTTCTTATATTTCCTTTCCCCAGGTTATGAAGAAAGTTATTAAGTATGATATGTCTAATAAGGGTGATATTTATGAATAAATAAGAAGGTGATGATTTATATATTTTATGAACCTATTTTCTATGTTTCCAAGTTTCCAAAGACACTATACCTAAATTTTTCTGGTGTGGATCGAAATGTTAAGTAATGAATATTCATCTATTAAGATGTAATATGTATGTATGAAAAGTATGGGTTTCTATACTCACTAATATTTTTTTTTATATTTTTTATCAAAATATATGATACAGAGATTTCATAAGAAATATTCATTTTCCTGAAAAAAACATGATAACCCACTAAACTGTACCTAAATCACCCCAAACATGGTCGAAATGGAATTCTTAATCCCTATAAGCTAGTGACTAGCATCTGTTCTTCAAAAAAAATCAATAGGGAATGATTTTGGAAAAATAATAAACACAAAATAAAAAATTATGGGAGAAGAAACCACAAATATTTGTTGCGAAAAAACATCTATTAAGATAAAATTCTCACAAAGTATAAAAGTTCACATCCCAAGTTGAAATAAAAACCCAGGGTGTTACACAAACCAGTAGAAACATCATAAAAAATATATCCTTATAACATATGGATCACACACTCCATCTATTACCACCAACTCCCAAGGTCTCTCTATCAAGAACACCCACCACATCCATGTAGTTCTCTCCCCTTTTAAGGGACTAAAAAAATAAAGTCTACATACACCCAAAGGAATATTTAGGGTGTGAGAATCACTATCCCAGTCAGACCCCACCAAGATATTTCACAATCAATCTATATAAAATTAACAAAATAATCTCAATTTTAAATAAATCATGGTATGGTTATAATTTTAAAAATTTACAATAAGATATTGTTTTCAAATCATTTTAAGGGAAAAAAATAAAATTACAGAAAAATAATCATTTCTATAAGAAAATTCATGAATATTCCTCATAATAAAAAGATACTTGAGCACATAATTTCATAAAACCTTTCATGTAAAAATAATTTTCAATCATAGAACCATGGCTATAATCACAGGGGTTAGTTAGATTAAGGATGAAGGATCCTCACACATATTAGTGAAATAAGACTCTTTGTGTACACTAATATTTACACCTAAGGTATGGGGGAAATATGATCCCACCCCAATGAATGAACTACCTTCCCTTATCATAGTTTATTTAGCGATTTAATCATCATCAATTTCTATTTAGAGATAATAAATTCCTAGATTGCTTTTCCTAGTCTTCCCAACTAACTATACAGGATCCCATGTGTTTCAAGTGAACTATTCAAGGGGATATTCATTCATCTCCAATTAATTCATAAATAATCATTCATACAAACCCAAATCTTGTTTTTCAAACTTTTCATTTCTTTTAAAAAATTAACATCTTATGGTTTTTATCAAAAATCATGCATTTCAAAACAATTCAATTCTTAAAAAAATTTATACTTTAATTTATAAAGAATTAACAAATTCATTATTCAAATCATTAACAGGTCTAGGGAACATGTTACTCAAAAATGATCAAGTCATTTCATAATTATTCTACTTGGAAACCACTAGACATCAAGTGAACATTCTACTTGGAATCTGATAGTCATCAAGTGTACATGCTATTAAAAATACACTAGAATCTATGTAAACAAGCTACTTGTAATACACTAGGCATCAAGTGTACATTATACTCCCCATCCACTAGGAATTAGGTAAACATTCTACTCAAAATCTTCAAGGCATTGGGATACCACTAACTTGTGCTCATTTCCCTTATCGTCATTCTCACATGTCATGTGAAAACTCCACATATATGGGATAACAATATCATGATAGACCACCTATTTTAAGTACCAATAACAATACCTCTAAATGATTGGAAATTACACATAGTAGGATATATAATACAAAGAAATATCGAAACATGACGTAATGAGAATAAGTAGTAGGATACATAAACACACAATAAATATATTATTTAGAAACAATCTATATAATCATACTCATAGAATCAAGAATCATAAACAAGTCTCACAACTACACACCCACACACCCACATGTGATCACTATCAAGAAAGGCCATACAAGATATTTGACACAAGTATCACATTAAGTAAAAAAGAGAATAAAAGATTGAAAAAGGGTAAGGAACATCCTAACTCAAGCTCATTTATGAATAACATCAATGTTCATCATTGGATAAAATCTTGAATCACATTTCACACCCATGAGGAACTAGATCACATGTCAATGATGCATATCTCAAGTTTCATTTCATCAAGAAGGAGCTTTAGAAAATAGAACAAAGGATATTACATATCAATATGGTAGGTTATAAAATCACATACCTCAAAAATTAGGTCAATGGAGCTAATTATATGTATGTCAAAGAAGAGGACCTCAATTCACTAGATTATTAGTCAATTTAGGAACAGATAAATACTTCCTCATAAATTATAATAGATAACCTTAAGCCTATAAAGAAAACATCAATCCATCCTTAAAACATAATTAGAAAATATACCCAAGATAACATTCAAGAAGAATAGAGTATCAATATAATCAATCTATATAAACTTACCTGGAAACATCCATCATCGACGAGGAAACATTCTCTGGTCTAGGGGATGTTTTCACATCAAAACCACCTCCATTCAAAAAATTATTATAGAATTAATCATTATATGTCATTAAAATCCATATATAAGGTAAAAAATGACAAATATATGATTTTTATAAGGGAAAAGAGGTAGATCTATATTAAACCCAAATAATGATGAATCTTATACCACAAACCTCAATTCTTAGTTAAAAAATCTCTTGTATCCACTAGAATATAGATTTTGAGGATATTAAATCATCATAAAAGGCTAACAAAATCTCATGGTTTGAGATAAATTAATATATAAATAAGAACACATCAATATTAATCTTAATAGTCTGTTAAAGGGGATTTTCATATCATTAATTTCATACATACATGTTTTGGTTGTATGATTTTAAAAACAATGCTCTGACTATGTGAGTCATTTAGCCTCACCTAGGCACCCACAAGTTTTGGGGTCATAGTTTTTCAACCCATATTCCAACTATAACATTGGTACTAGAGGGTTTCACATGTTTGGGGGGGGAATGATTTTACAAACTATGTGCCTTAACCACACACCACACTAGATGCTACTTCCACATGGGTCATAGTTCCCTAGAGAATGAGCACTATTTGGAAAAACCATTATCAAAACTTGAAACTTCAAAAAGGATTAAAAATAATTTGAATCTGAAAAGAAACTCCCAAAACTCATCCTAATCAATTTTTAGTTCAAAACACAAGATTAATGGTTGAAATTAAATCATAAGGAACTTCAAAAATATGTGGTCGTTAAAATCTCTCCCTCTAAAGACTTATCATATTAAAGAAGTGTATTTACGAATCCCCCAAAAATAACATAGGCCATTGATCCTAAAAATATGTGTCGTTCTCCCAAGTCTCCTCTTGGAATATGCCATGTTATTGTAGAATCTATAAAAATTCTTTTGTATTCCCTTATTGGACTTTATCATTTCAGCCTACAATCCACACCAGGCATTCCTCATATTTTGAATCATGATCCAACTCAATATCCCTGTAGTCTATGCCATACATAGGATAATGAATGTACCACCAGAGCTATGACACATGAAACTAATCGTTCGTAACTCAGTTGGAAGGAGGAATATCCACATGGTATACCACTATTTCAATCAGCTAAATAATCTCAAAGTTTCAAACATAATGTGATGCTAGATTCCCTTGTTTCCTCAAACATCATTGGGCTAATGGAGACATCACTATCATAAAAACCATTTTTCTTATAGTAAAATTCAAAGGTCTCGTCCTATGGTTAACATATGATCTCTGCCTACGCTATGTTATGATCTACCACTACTAAAATTGTTGTACTCTCTCAGAGGTCCTCTATACCATACTAGGCTCCACAACCACTACATCACTGGCCTCATCCCTATATAAAATTGAATGACATGGAATACCATAGAGTCAAAAAAGTGACCATATTAATTGGATCATTGTAACTGTTATTTAATAAAAACTCATCCAAGGATATGCGATGATCCCAAGTTCATCCAAAGTCTAGGACTCATTCCCAAAGAATATCCTCCAATATAAAAATCATCTACCCTGGATATTTGTTTGTCCAAGGTTGGTACACTGTGCTGAATCTCAACTCAGTCCCTAAGTCCTTCTGTAATCCCTAAAAACCACAATGTAAAATGTGTATCTCTATCAGATACAATGATGAAGAGAACTATATTGAAGAATATAATCTCACGTATATATAAATTTCCCATCTCATCTACTGAGTGGGTATTATAGATATGTAATAAATGAGAAACATTTTTTAACCGATCAACAATCACCCAAATAGTGTCTTGGATCCTCAAGTTCATGGATAACCCTATAATGTTTTATCATAACACCCTCCCACTTTCACATGGGAACAAGAAGTGGATGGAGAAAACCACCAGGATGCTGGTGCTCGACCTTTATCCTATGGTAGGAAAGGAATTGTGAAACAAATAAAATAATATCTCTATTCATTCTTGGATACTGGGAAAACAACCTAATGTCATGGTACATATTTATCACTCCATGATACACCACCCACTTAGAGGTACGAATATCTCTCATCATCTCTTCCCTGGTGGAAGAAGAGACTATAACTCTCCCATGTACTAGGTTCACATCATCACCGTATAATGACCACCTAGGTAAAGAGTCACCACCTTCAAGTTTTTCTCATATCATATCCCACTTAAGGTCAGATTCCGAACTATCATTCAAGGATGGTGTGAATACTACTAGGAATATGTCATTGATCTCTTTTCCTTGAAAAAAATTCACACTCTAGTCAACTAATAAGCTAATCAGGAACCACTGTTCTTCCAAAGGCTATTTACCAAGCTCCTGGGATACCTGCATCTTATATAAAAGAGAATCTACAACAAAATTACATTTACCTAGTGAATAATAAATTTCAAAGATGATCATATACCAGTACTCTACAAAGAACCAATTCATCAAATTGGGGTCCTGCCATGTGAAGATAATATGGAGGCTCTTTTAGTCCTTGTAGACAACAAACCCATTTCCAAAGAGATGGTGTCACCAACACTTCAACGAATTGAAAATATATACCAACTACAAGACATGGGTAGGATAGTTCCACTCATGGGTTCATAACTAAATTACCCATAAGCTACTATCCACCCCCTTTGCATCAAAACTCCCCCCAAACCAACTCTTTATTCATCAAAATATACCAAATATATGACCCCATGCTTAAGAAGAATCAACATTGGAGATATAGTCGACCTCCTCTTTAGATAAATAAAATAATACTTACACATGTATGAATAATAAAAAATAACCCCTTTATTCACCACCATTTTTATGAGTACTAATAAATAGGTGAAAACACAGATAAAACATCGATAGTGCCTCCATAAATCTAGAATGCTACTAATCTAAAACACATTCTAGAGGCATGTCGATGACATCACTGCCTCTACTTTCCCTAGGTACACTAATATACCTATCTCAAAAACCACATTCCCTATGAATTTCACCTCCTAAATCCAAAAGTGACACTTTGAAATCTTGGAATAAAGTTCATTTTCTCAAAGTGTACTCTATCTTGAGATGTTTGGAATGATTCCTCAGGGTTTTTGAGAAAGTTAGGATATCATAAATGAACACCGTGATTGACAAGTCAAGGTATGGTTGCAAGATATTTTTAATTAAATCCATGAACATGAAAGGGACATTCTTCTATCAAAATAGTATAAACAAGTATTAATACAACTCATACTTTCTCGTAAATGAAGTATTCAAGATGTCCTACTCTCTAACCCACAACAGGTGATAGCCTGATCAGAGATCAATCTTAGGGAAGCACTAGGATTCCCATAATAGACCAAAGAGATAGTCGATCCTAGGAAAAATATACCTATTCATCATAATCACCTAATTCAGCTTTTGATAATTTTTGTAGAGACGAAGAATGCCATATTATTTCTTATAAATCTAGATAGGTATACCCCATAGGGATGTACTCATCCTGATAAAACCCTTATGTTCTAAGTCCTTCAAATATACCTCTATCCCCTTCAAAAAAAAACTAGAGTCATATGATAAGGGGGAATAAAAATGGGATACACACCTAGAATGAGTTCTATAATGATATCAAATCCTTTATCAGGGGGATGACCTATGAATTCAACCTAGAAGATGTCCTGATAGAGATGCACAACTGGAGGAAAAGACATGGGCAATACCATAAATACTACTAAAATATCCAAGCCTATAATATGTGCTATAATTATAACAAGATGGCTCATGTACAGACCCACTCAACCCTCTCCTAGTCCAAAATCACCACACATTAAGAACTTCTCTCATTTGGGCTATATAAGCGATATTAGTATTTGGTAGTAACCAATGTGGGATCAAAACATAGTTTGTCTGTCCAAAATAAGAATCACATCAAATCTCATCATCTCAAAAATCATGAATTTCCATAGATTTCCATAAACCAAAATGACTATAGGACACTATGAATTATTGATGAAAATATACCTTTATTATCAATAGAAAATATAGGGAATATAAATCAAAATAGAACTTTATTTTTAATTCAATTCCATAAACAACTTGTGATAAATAATAGAATGGGAAGAAATGATAAAAATATTATTAGATAGTGTATAAGTGATCAAGACTGTACTTCAAATAGTAGATGATACCCTCACCATCTGCTAGAGTTTGATATAATACATATAATTGGCCTGAATAAGCTTTCAAACCCTCTCCCTGAGGTATGTGACTCATCTATGTCATAATCATATGATCCTGCCACCAAGGAACCCTTATGGATCTTGAGTTCCCTAACCAGATCTGTGTCGATCCCCTATGGAAACCAGACCTCAAATCTATTGAGAAAAACTACTAGAGTTTCCCCACCACACAACACTACAAACACATGATCTAATTTACTTTATAGAACCTATAGTGAAGTATGAAATTCCTATAGTTAAAGCACTATAGAACTCCTCTAGAGGGATATAAAGAATCTGTACTATACTCCACCTATATAGAACTACTATTCTTCACATCCCTAGTATTCCTCTTCTTATTACCAGAAGAAACACCCTGATCACTGAATGGTGGAAGAATATAAACTACTTGATCCTCCTCCATTCCCATATCAATAGTCATGGTATTTACAAAAACCTCAAGGTATATCATTTGGTATAAACTCCAAAACTTCCACCTAATGTCAGGACGAAGACCAATCTCAATATTCCTAGCCTTTTGTTCCTCATTTTTGGCTATGAGGGGAGTGAAATAAAGTAGTTTAGTGAAACAGGTGTAGTGTATGGATACTATCTTATATCCTTTCTATAACTCTATAAACTCATATGATAAGAATAGATTCAAAATATTGGGGAATAATTCTATGAATAATAGGCCTTTAATGACTCATAGGTGAGACCCTCTTGTTTTCCAGCCTATCACATCATGCTACATAATGTCTTAGAGGCTCACTGTAACAGAAGGATGTCTTCATCACCATTGTATCCTCAAGTGTCTCAATACTTTCAAATATACCCATGATGATTTCTATCCAATCCTCTATATCATGTGAGTCCATTAATTCCCTCAAATTCTAGTGGATGATAAAGATGGAATTCTCTAGAATAGTTGACCATGGACCTCGGTGCCCCTCCACCCTGGGTAGGAACCAATGAAAGGACTCTAGAATGAGGTAGGACCACTACCCGTATACCTAGAGAAAGTTCAGGAGTGTGATATATTGTACCATCCTATATAGTAGGTGGTTAAATAGGGGGATACTCCCTAGAAGGAGCATCCTAACACATGTTATCTCGTGGTTCCATCAGTCTCCTTTGAGATGTCATTTTAAAAAATGTTATGGAAATATTTAGAATGTCAGAAGTCATTAAGAATGATCCTAATTAGTATTTGGGATTACAAAGAGGGTATCCTAAGATATTTACTATAACTAAAGGTATATATCTCTTTATACTAACCATGGTCCTCTGTAATTACATGTTAGTCCCAGTGTTATATATATAGAGATAATAGTATGCACAATTTCAACTAACTAATTTCACCATAGATATATCACAACAACATATTAAATAGATATATCACTGAATAAAGAATATAAGTCTATTCTAAATACATAACATAAATCAAGACCTCAAATTAAAGAACTATTATACAAAAAAACAATAGGTATATATATGAAATTTGATCCTAAATGACTTTTCATTATGAAATAACACACCCAAAATCCCATGAAATTGTAACAAAAATCCCTTCAATGGTATCATGAAGGTCTATAATATATGAGTTTTCTAGGCACATAGAAAATAATCTACCTAAGTCCCATACAAACTATATACTCTCTACCATATACTAGAATAAATAATAAAAATAAAAATAAATTTGTGCTATTATATCATTTTTTCATGACTTGACCCAAACCACCAGGTCCAAGTTGGAGATACACAAGACCTCATATATGCCTTCCCACATGCAAGAGTATTTCAACAAATAGTGAGGGTCTGAAAACCATCAATGGAGATAACTAACCTTAGTATCATAAATATATACCAAAATTAAAATAAAATATACACAACCTAGAGTAATAAATAAGGAAGATAAAGAATCATAATGAAATAATATATGGAATGTATTTCATGAAAATAAATAAATCAGGGTCCTAGTGTGGTATGAAAACTAGAGAATATATTGTGCAGGTAAATAAGAATGTAAAAATATAAGGAAGTCCTCCAGAGTATATCCTAATTATGCTACAATATCCAATATCCACAACTAAACTATCTATTATGGTCCCCTTTTACTTAACTTGATCCATGATTATGAATTTTTCTTGCACATTGAGAGGCCTATGAAGGGTGCTAGTAAAAAAACACTGTAGGAAACCACTAATGTTTCCTGAAAATTTTTACACATGTGTAACATGTATATTACATGATATAAATAAATGTGAATGTAAGCATAAACTATCTAGTGTCAAGTGTTCATGTTCTAACCATGACACCAGAATCTTTGACCATACCTACTTTGGCTCTATGTCATATGGATAATCGATGATATTGTAAGTGAGAATGAAATAGTCCAAAGTATGGTAAAAAAATTACTTGAAATCCTCAAGGAATTGAGTGGACATGTTACTAGGTAACCACTAGCCGTAGAATGAAAATGATACTTAGAACCCACTAGGCATAGATTTTACATTCTACTCAGCATCTAGTAGGCATCAAATAAACTTGCTACATAGAATCCGCTAGAAATCGAGTGCACATAGAACTCATCATCCTCTAGGAATCAATTTATCCTGATATTTCACATATATAAGGTATCAAGTTACCGCTAAATTATTCTTAGGTCCACCATCATTATTGTCAAATGTAATGTGCACACCCCCTCTAATGGATTATTATATCATAATGTTAGAACTATTCTGAGTACTAAGAACAATACCTCTAATGGCATGGTAATTATACATGATGGGGTAGAGTACACAAATTCAATGAATAACATGGATTCATGAGAATAAGTAGAAATACCCAAAAACATGTGATAAAAATCTAACCTGGAAATGAGATATATAATCATAATCATGTCATAAAGCATTATAAATGAGTCTAATGGATAAACATGCACACATGAAATCACTATCAAGAATTTTTATACAAATTATTACACATATGTATAATATCAGTTCAAAAAGAGTATATTAGAGCCTAAAATGGTAAGGAACTTCCCACTTTAAGCTCATTGATAAAGACCTCCAAATTTCATCAAAGTATTAGAGTCCGAATCATTTTTCTCACCAATGAATAACTATATTACACTCCAAAGATGCTTATCTTGGGTTCTGATTCATCAAGAAAGAGGATTAGATATTATACCCAAGGATATTACATGATAAGAAGGTTTTCTATATATTCAAATACTCATGTATTTTATAAACAAAACTAGTTCAAATATATGTTAAATAAAAGTAACTTAATTCACCATATCTGTTATTGATTTAAGAACAAATCATGATTTCCCCATTAATTCTAGAAGAGAACCTCAGGTCTAGTCAGTGAACATCAATCCACCGTCAAACATTCATTAGAAAATAGATTCAATATGTGATTCCATAATAATAGATACTTAACAGTATCAATCTATGGAAACAGCCTAAAAACATGCACCATTCATGGAGGATATATATCTAATCAAGGGGATGTCATTTTACATGAAAATTTCTTGACCTATTCCCTTCTTTTCCAAAGAAAAAACTTATTATCATTCATTTGAGACATTTACTTAGTTTCTTTTTCTTACATTCGTGACATGTAAGAAGAAGAATATTTTTTATTTAATGGTCTCCATTAACTGAAATCCCATGAAAAGCCATTATTATCTTATTATGTGTGTCAGGAATCTCACCCATGTTGAGGTTGTTAATCATATAATGTGATAGATTATTGGACACAATCACTTTATTTTGCATTCCATACCCCATTTCATTTATATTCTTATAACGACTATAATTAAATATTCTATAATATTCATCATTAACATAGTTATTTCAAATTCAATCCATTGAATACAACAAAAAAGAATAGTGTGAGAAACAATAATCATAGAGAGAATCCTTATAATCAAGAAATATCATTCATATACTATATAAAACATGACACATTTTCATTCTATGATACCTTAGGTTTAGCCTAATCCATACCTGATTATCATCTATTCAAATCCTTCATAATGGTATATAAAGAATATGTAAATTAACCCAATAATATCCCCTAGAAGTGTCTATCTCAGTGTACATTCTTAGTCTTACCCATCATGAACCATTGATGATGATGTTATCACCCAATCAAACCCATTTAGAGTTGTTACCCTTAGGTGCATCTGTAACACATACACATCAACTTTCTAGTATCTAGACAAGGATATATTTGGTAGGAAAACTATACTCATTTATTTACCATAACTTAGGATATTGTCCTATACTCAGTCTAATCTTATAGGTTCTCACTATATTTTTCTCATCATAGTTTACAAAAATCACTAAACATTTCTCTTCTACCAACTATGCAGACCCAAAATTTACATACAAAAATATTACATCTTATTAGATAAATATTTAAAACATAACATCACAATCCACACTATAATCATAAAGGTTTAGTGCCTTTGGATATGTGGATATATAAATTACTGGTACATAAAATATTTGAATTATCTCATACTAAGTTATTTATAATTAGCACCCTCCTTATACAAATCATACTAAAAAACTTTCTTCATATCATATGGAAAATGAAACATAATAAAAGGTGTGTGTAGATGATCAATAAGGGAAAACATAGAAGATATAAAATTATGATCATAACTGAGATTAATATAATCATAAGGGTATAAGAACATGATCATAACTTATAATAATCATACACAATTATTCAAAGATAATTAATTATAAATAATGGTATAAGTCTTTTTTATAAAAAAATAAAAAATTCATAATTGTACAAAATCATTAATAATCAATCATAAGCCATGATAATACATCAAAAGAATAAGAAATAAATTTATTGAATATAAATAATCGCAGAAAATTATTTTCTTATTCAAGGATAACTTCCAATAATATCATAGTAAATTTGGTTCACTCCTTATTCTAACATATCATTAGTCAAGGTTCCCTCCCAATATAATTATATTTGATAGAGTCCCTAACTAAACCGGTTCCACTCCCCATTATAGTTATTATCATCTCATGAGATATCCATCATCACCCAATTCATTTTTGTGCTATATAATTATGGTCCCATCGATCAAATAATGGAAACCATAAATATGTTTTCCACAATATCACATAACATTCATCATATCATCATATCATAACCAATGGAAATGAAATGAGTTTAATAAAAAATTCATTATTTCATTATAATACAACCCATGTAAAATGAATGACTTTCATAAATATAACTGAATCAAAATCATTAGAGAAAACATAAGGATTATATAATTTTATCATAACCCTATTAAATAATAAGTTACATAAAATGATGTTATTATAAATGTAAAATTCAATTAAAAGATCACTTGAATATTTTATTGATGAAAATTCCCATTTCATTATGAAATTACTAATTTAAAATATATATTTTTTCAAAATATTATGAAAAACTTTTCATCGAAAATAACAATGAAAAATTATAAGGGATTATTCAAATCATTGATAGGTTTTAATGGTGGGAAATTTCATTCATTCCATAATCATTATAATAAAGATTATGTTCATACCTTTGGTAAAAAGTTCCTCATTCAGAAATAGAAAAGTCTATTTTTTTTTAAATTTTTATATAAATTCAAAAATGGGTAAATTTTAATTAAAATAATCATTAATGAATAGTAAAAAAGTTTCGGAAAACATTTTATAAAACAAAGATTTGTAAGAGAATGACTTTTTTATTGAAAGAGGAGAAATAAGGTAAGATTTTCTTAAAAATGTTTTATGAACCATTTTTTGTAATAGAGAAAGATAATTTTTACTAAAAAAATTAAAATTATAGAAATAACCATTGGATAATAATAATTAAAAGTGTTTATCAAATAATTATTATATAATTTCATCAATATATATTTAAGAATGAACAATTCCCACTGAAATGGGATTGAAACATAAATCCCTTACCTCATGTCTCATTTTCTTTTCTTTATTAATAAAAATGAGGCTTCAGCCCCAACCTTAAAAAAAATATCATATTAAATATTATTTATTTATAACTTCTTATCATCCATTTATTAATAATTATTTATTATAATCACTATTCTGGGGGATAACTACTTCATTTTAAATGTATGTTTTGATTATATCATTTTGGTATTTGAAACTTGGTCACAATTTACTTATCTTAAGAATATTAATAATGAAATATGTATCATATTTATTCATCATATAAAATTTTATAAATATTCATATAAAGAGGTCACAAAAAATGAATTACATAACTTTGTGGAAATGAAAGTCTGTACGTACGAATGAGTGATGTTTACACTTTTTGATGATTGGAAAGAAAGAATAGTAAATAATAATTAACCTTTAAAATAATAATTAATATATAATATATATGACATATATTCATTAAATATATCCTTATTACCATCCATGTAAATCCAAAATGAAAACTTCATCAGATCACTTTGGGGAGGTGATGATTCACATGTACACATGAGCGACATTATCATTTTCAATGGATGGAAAGGTAAGAAGTTAGATAACATATTATAATTCCATAATTAAAATTATTTTCACAAAAAATATATAATTATTAAATCCATAATAATAAAAAACCATGAATTATGGTGATGAATAATGAATCATATCGCTATGTGGAGGTAGTAGTCCACATGTACGCACGAGAGATAATTTTCATTTCCCATTATGAAAAATGCATAAAATGTTTGATACATCATAATAATAATGATTAATTATATTTAATATACTTAAATAATTATTTTATAGTGTATACTACATATTTATAGAAGGTAGATAAAAACATAAATTGAATAAGATCGTGCTAGACGATTACCTATTCTTCAGATGACCTCCTTTAGATCCATTTTTAAGGATATTTAGAAATTACTTTTAAGAAGAACATAACCTATAATTCATGTATAATTAAGTTCATAAGATAATAGACTATTTTTATTCATTATGGAGGGCTCAAAGTGGTGTATAGATGAGAGAGGAGGGGTGTCCTTTTAAAAGGGAGGGAAGGGGCACTCTTGTAATTTTTCTAAACATTAAAATATTATAATTTCACAATCATAGACAATTGGTTCCATATTGGATTATTTTTGAATAAAATATTTGATAGGATATAGATAAAATCATCTAATATAGTTCATAGAATTCTTTAGGTCATTTTAACCCTTATCTCTTTAGTTTAAACCTCATTAACCTTTTTTATCCTTAAACACATCAAAATATTTTTCAATCATTAAGGGTTATAAATTTACTTGTAAGGTATAAATTGGAAAAAAATCATAAAGGGAAGATATTTTATATCATATTTCACCCCATTTATCTTATTTCAGTATTTTTTATGATATTTACGACACACCACAACTCATCGAAAACATATTTATATATATTTTTTTAAAATTATTTATAAAATATTTATATTGCTTTCACAAGCACTGTGTCAGCATTGCGTAAGCATTAATCATAATTATACGAAAATTAAAAATTTAAAATAAATTAATATCATATAAATATTTTATTTATTTTCAAAATAATCATTTATAACCGACCATATACTCTATTTATCCCCTAGATAAAATATTATATTTTTTAAAATAAAATAAAGAGACATTTGGTGTTTTTATTTACTTAAAATAATATATAAATCATTATCAAATAAAAATGTAATTTTTTTCCATAAAATAGAATAATTGATTATTATGATCTAAATACACTCATAAATTAGATTAAAGGAAAGTGTTGTGTCCATTTTAACGTCTTATGCTATTTTTGCAACCATGTTTTACTTATTTTACCATTAACACAACAACAAATATTTACCACGGTTACTACTCATAATGAACAAAACCAAAAGGGGTTAATTTATTAAATTTTAACCTCATGATTCCAAATATGGACTCAATTTTTCAATATGAAATTTATAGAATTGGAAAAATTAATTTTAATATAAATTCAAAAAATAAAATGAAAAAACTATTTTTAGAAATATGTGTTTTAACCCTAAAAATTATATTATATTAAAAAAATGAATATTTCTAATTCAAATGGAATTATTTACATTATTAAAAATAAAATGGATCGTATGTCACTGTAAAAAAAATCCGAAACATATTTAAATCTTTAAATAACTTTATTTAATGAAAATTAAAGGAAATATTTTAAAAAATAGGAATTTTAACTATTCATGAAAAAATCAATCATTTTAGGAAAAATACTATATTTTAATCATAAGTTAAATTTCATTAGATGATTTGAAAAATGATATTAATTTTATTAAATACAATTTCTAAATTTTTTAGAAATTTATTATAATATATACTCAAAAAATTAATAAAGATATTTTTTTAAAGAAAAGGAATTTATTTTTCATAAACTGACATTTCTAAAAATTGGGTTCTTATTTACTAAAAATTATTCAATAAATTTTTATTTAGAAGGACCATTATACATATATTTTATAATATGGTCACTCATATTCATACCATCCAATTTGGAATCTATGCTATAACAGTCACATTTAAAAAAATATTTCGACAGTATATTTAAATTTGCTTAAAGCTCTGTATTGCGTGTTAAGAAAGCTGTCAAGATTATTATTATTTTGAAGAAAATTTTTGTGGTGATAAATTCTACCTCCTTAAATTAATTGTTTCCTTTAAATTTTATCTTGATCATCACTTTTTCAATATTTAAAAATAGATTTGATAAAAACCGTCATTATACAAAGGAAAAATAAATATTTGTCTGAAAAAGGGAAGTGGGAATCATAAAGGTCGCCTAAAATAACATATAATTGTGTTCACAAATATGGAATTTTTTTAATGAAGTTAATATATTAACATGGAGGAGAAAATATTGCCCATGGACTAATAGAGATTGATAGATAATATAACCATAGAAGTTTTAAAGAACATAAAACTATAAATAAGTGAGGGGTTAAAAACCACGAATACATAATAAATTAATATAAAAGAATATTTTTTTATTTCAATATAATTTTCCAAAACTAGAGGGTTTATTTTACTACTAAGAGAGAGAACATGGAAAAATAAACTTACTTGATATATTTTCATTTCATAATAACTATTTCATCATTTGGTTATGCTTTGATCAAATTACACTTCTTCTCTTAGAACATTAAATGAATATTCAAGATGATTTTTCATAGATGAAGCACTAAAATTAATTTTTTAATGATCAAAGGATCCATAAAAGAATGAAACGTCATTATTCTTATCTATTAATAATCACAAAATCTAAAATAGTTAGAAAAATTTAACTAATATGGATAAATATAATATATTTCTCTAAAACCTCAACAATAATACCCAATGTTCAACTTAATCCATTCCATAAATAGTTAACCTTAAAACTCCCCCAAAATATATATGACCAAGTTGAAAACACAAAAATATGAAAGGTTTTATCTCATATTTTATTTCCATAATCAAAATTAATATTTATCCATAGGCAACATTAGGTGGATCATAATTTCACATACTAAACATGTGAATACATTGATCATATATTATTCTAAATCATGTTAATAACTAGAATCACCATAAAAACACAATTAAAACATATATTCTTAAAAGAAATTAACTCTATCCTTATTGATTGAATAAAATCACAAACTATTTAACATATTCCATAAATTAATTTTTTTAATAAAATTCATGATAAATCACTTTTTCATCGAATCACTAATCATTTTCAAATTAACCAATACTATTAAATTTACTTTATCAATATCAATAAGCTCTTTTTACCAACTAAGAATTATTATATCAACACCAAAAACATATTAATGGTTATATACTCCTCAATCAGATGTTTTACACAAAAATATCACATTATAACTAAATAAATTCTATAGGATATCAGTACCATTAAACATATGATTTCAAATCCTTAATGAAAAACTACTATAGAATAATCCTTATATGTTTCTTGATTATTTTTAACTAAATAATTATAAAACACTTCTAAAAAAAAGTCTCAAATTCCAATACATAAATACTTGAATCATTAAACATCAAAGATTGGAATAATATAAGACATTCCTTGGTCTCAGTGATAACCCTTAGATTCTGGCATTGAATTGGATAATTCCCATGTTCCCCACACATAATACACTGATTTATAAATGATAATTTAGGATGTAATTTTTTTATCTCTATCAAATACATAATTTTATCTTGGTAATTACTTTATATATTCCCTTTATTTACACTCATAATACATCTTCCCATTCCTTTGATTTACCAAGGTGTTTCTTCCCACATTCCTGACATGTAGGAAGTTAAAAATTATTTCCTTCATGGTATTAATAAATTTAAATCCCATGAAAACCCTTTTTATATTATTGTTTCCAATAATATCACTGAAGTTGAGGTTTTTAAACATATAAAGTGATAGATTCTTGGGAATAATCCTAAGGTTTTTCGTTTTATTTACTATTTCACTTGGTTTATCTGGTGGAAAATCATTAAATTGTATATCACATTCAGTTTCAACCTGGAACTTTTGGGTTACATCTATTAATTAAAACCAAAAGTAGAGTATGAGAAATAATTATCATAGTTAGAAGCTATAAAATCATGAAAAATCATTCATATGATGTTAAATCATGACACATTTTCATTCCATGGCATCTTAGGTTTAACCAAGGACATCCATGATTATCATATGATAAAATAATCTATTCAAATAATTTATAATGGGTTTTAATCAAAATATGGATTAAACCAACAATATACTCTTGGAGTGGCTAGCCAGTTGTGTAGCCTTAGACCCACTCATCATGCACTAGTGGCGATCCTGTAAATAAAAAAGTTTCCCCATTCAGTGTTGTTACCCCAAGGTGCGTCTATGGAACTACTGAATTCAGTTGCTTGTGTCAATACATTGATGTGTTTTTTTGAAAAAAAACTATATTTACCATAACTTATGATATTATCCTGTAATTTGGATTAACTTATGGGTTCTCCTAAGGTTTTATCGTCCTAGTTTCTAAAAATAACTAAACCTTGATATGATACTAGCTGTAATGACCCAAAACTTACATATATAAATATTTCATCTTATTAGATGAATATTAAATTGATTATATCATGATCCATTCTAGGATAGTAAAGGTATATTATAGATAGAAACATTCATACATGAAAAGTTTATACCAAAAGGGTTTACATCATTCCCCATTAATTTATTTAAAATTAGTACCGTTCTTATAAAAATCATACTTAAAACATTTCTAAATATATTGGGGACAAATAAACTTAATAAAATGTGATCACAGATGATTAGTAAGGTTAAATATATGATATCTCAGTTTATGATCATAATTGAGAAAAAGAAAAACATAAGGCTATGTGAACATGATCATACCCAATCAGTCAAAGATCATAAATCATAAATCATGACATAAGACTTTGTCATAACAAAATAATAAAGTCATAAGTTTGTGGAATCTTTAATAATTAATTGAAATCTGTGAGAACATATCATAATGATAAGACATTAGATTTTTTAATACACATAATCATAGAAAATAATTTCCTTAGTCAATGATCACTCTAAAGACTATCATATTGACTAAGTAACTAACTGAAAATTACCTTTTTATTATTTTCACACACTTTTGAAGAAAGAGTGAGAATCATAACAAAGAAAAAACAGAAAAACAACATGCACCATATGATATATCTGAACCATTAAAATAAATTTTGAGACTATTATAAGAATTACACCTATATAATTTCCTTTGAAAAACGATTAACTTTGTATCTAGATCATCCTTAATCAAATCTTCAAACCAACAAGCTATATATTCCAACGTTTAAATGAAATCCTCCACATTTATATACTTTTCATTGAATCCAATTGTGAAAATATGGTATTTATTATTGATCTAATCATACTACTCTTTATTGGTGTCCACTAGAATCAATCTCTGAGACATCCTTTCTATAACCTCTAGGAGACCTTAATCAGAAAGGAATCCTCCAAAATGTCTTCTACGGAATAGTTGATAAGATTCCATGTTGTCACCATATATGAATCAGACTTACTTGTCTCTCCTTGATTATTTTCTAGCCCAGAGAAAGCCTTTTTATTGGAAAGATCCACCACCACAGAGTCGACCTACATCGGGTTGAGGGCTTTCATCACGCCACTTGATTTCTCTTTTTCCTTAGAATCTCCACCTTCAGGTTCATTCTCATTGGAAGAGAATACACAAACCATATCCTTGGGCCTCAAAATTTTGATAGATCTTGTCTCCATGGGATTATGAAGGTAAGAATAATCCTTTCCCCCTTTTTATTTCTCTCCGTTGACTATAATTCAACTCTATGAATCCTCATTTCCCTTTCACCCCTTTTTATTCCTCAGGTTATGAAGCCCACTTCTATGGAATAACCTTATTATGTCTACAGAAAATTGGTCATAAGACTCTTATTTTGTATCTTCCCAAGATATTACTTTCCCTTCCTTGAAGGTATCTTCCCGTTTAGGCTCACCTTGATCCAAGACCAGCTCTTTGGTTCCCATACCTTCAAAATTATTATAAAGGTTTAAACTAGACAAGTTCCATCTAGGACTAGACCCATTCCAAACTTCCATCTAATCATTTGTACCTAGAATTGAGTTCCCATAGACTATAGGACCCATTTAACATCCCTCAATTCTCACTTTTATCACCACTTCAATATTATTTTCACTGCCAAATTACATGACCCCTGCATATGATCCAAAATTCAAAATGTCGGGGTAATATTCCAAGAAAATAACAGCACTCACCTCCTTAGTTTCCACTGAACTTGAAGGAGCATGCATTGCGACTTGGGGTCGACCAAATAATTCCTCAAATATTTTAAAATGTCAAAAATATTCTAATTATCATTCCTAGGTCTTGATTATTTTTGAATAGAATAGTCCAGAACTAAACCACCATTACCCACCTGGTCCATTGTTAGGGAAGTAGACTTCTCTGTTCCAGTCAACTATTGATTCATCGAAATGGGTACCACATATCCCTAATTATAGCCTTGATGACATGTCATAGGTATATTACCCATACACTTCCAAGACTAAAAATAATACTTAACAAATCAAAAAATAACATCTTGTTAGCAATGAAACTATTCCCCAATTTGGATCCAAATCCACTCCACCAGTGGCTTAGAGATATCAACTTAAACACATATACGAGGGGAAATCAAGGAAAACCCGAGTTCATTCTACTATCTAAACACAAAAAATAGCAAACAAAATTTCCAAGAGAAGGGATAATTGATGGATTTTTAAAGGGGAATAGATGTTTATGGAACCATACCCATAATTCTTTAGTGGGATCATCCTGTTTCACATGGAATTCATAGAACCACTAGAATAGAAAGAAATGAATCCTATTACAGTTATGGGGAGAAATAGAGTAAGTGAGAGTAAAGTCCTCCCATGAAGAAAATAGAATTATAAAATGTTATTTATCGAGAAGATCCACAATCAGACATACCGGAAAACCCCAGGATCTGAAGAAGAACCTATCGAAGCACTAGTAGAAAAATGGGTTTTAACATCGTCAATTTGACTTTAGTTTTTTATAAACTGATGTAAAATATGTCAGCATAAAATTTTTGGCATCATTTTTAAAAAAAACTGATGCAAATAATTATATTTTTTACTATGTTTTATATTATTTCCTAAGCTTTGATTTGACTATACATGGAGAAAAAATGGAGTTACAGATTAAAAGTTATGGATGTTAGAAGTTGATCTTCTCTTAGATAATTCTTAAATAAGTCCAACTTTCAATGGCCATAACTTTTAATATGTAACTCGGTTTATGCTCCACGTCCAGTCAAATCAAAAATTAAGAAATTATCTAAAACATTGTAAATTGGTTTTTTAATTTATGGTGTCGGTTTTCATAGAAACGGACAATATTTTTTTTTTATTTTTTTTGTCCATTTTTAAAAAAACCGACGCGAAAAGTATATTTTGTAACTTTTTAACATCAGTTTATTTAAAAACCGTACCCAAAAATAATATTGATTGGAATTTTTGGCATCATTTTTATACAAATCCAACACAAATAAGACCAATGTAAATCCTCTTTTACATTAGTTTGAAACAAAACCAACGCCAATACGTGGGATTAGAATTTCATTTTTTTCTCAATGCGCGTTTAACTTTTTAAAATACCGCATAAATTTATATATAGTTCTATAAAAAATATTATAATTTACTATATATAAATCCATTTTCTCCTTCATTCATCATTTTCAACCTCTCTGATTCAATCAAGTTTTCAACACAACTTCAATCTTTAATTTGAACACGGTACCTATTCTAATCATTTATTTTATTTATTATTATTTTACTTCATTTCAAAACAACACGATTATCTTGCTTATAAATATTATTTATTCTAATTATCAAGTTACAAATAAAAAATTTTATGATGATATTTACTAACCATGGTGTTAATTTAATTATCGATCACCATTTTCATTATCACATGAGTTATACCATAAATATAAGTGATATGATGATAAAAAAAATCATTTTGATGGAAGCTCCTAAAACCATTAAAATATGTTTGAAATATTATGTTTATTTTATTTCATTTGGTGTATGTTATTTTTATTAATGTTTATCATATTTTATTTTTAACAAGTTGAATCAATCGAAACTTTGACAGCTTCAACTTTCGACTACCATAACTTTTGATTTGTAACTCCGTTTTAGCTCCACGACTAGTCAAATTGAAGCTTATGAAATTCTTTAAAACATAAATAAAAAAAGTTACTTTTAGGAATCATATTTTGTAAAAAAAATCACCGAAATATTTTTTTTCATTTATGGCATTGGTTATTTCTAAAAACCGAAGCCAAAACTATGTTTTTAACTTTTTTATGTCAGTTTTTAGGGGAACTGACGCAAAAAATGTTACAGATGGGTTTTTTTGGCATCTATTTTTTACAAAACTAACACAAAAAAACAAATGTAATTCATTTTTAGCGTCGGTTTACAAAAAACCAATGTAAAAAGTCATATTTTTTTTACATCTGCATCTTTAACATTGGTTAAAAAACGACGTAAAAAATATTAAAAAACCAACATTAAAGGCCATTTTTCTACTAGTGAAGGTATCAACCAATGGTATATGTGATCTGAGCCGATCCATTAGAGTCAAATATAGAATTCCTATGTCTTAATTGAATTTTTAGGTTCAAATAGAAATTAGAGGTGGTCCATCGAAAAGGGATGAAAACTTTGGGAAAACTAAGACTAGCGGAAAAGGTGGAATAGAATCAGGATTTAAGAGTGGAAAAAAGTGGATGGCCAAAACTTAGAATATAGCACAAGAAAATATCTCTCCCCCGATGGTGAGGGGGGATGGGGCCCTCGTCATCATAGATAGAACATCACTATGATGGAATAGAGAAAAGGGTTGTTCTCTATCAGTTATCCAAGACTATCATAGTGGATTGGGTTCAGTCCCAAGACTATCATAGTGGACAAAGTCACTTACTAAAATTAGTTCACTCCCCATTCTAGTTCTTATTATCTCATGTGAAATGTATCTTTATCAAATGTATTGGGGGATATATAATTCTAATACAACACATAACATAATAAAAACTCTAAATATATGTTCAATAAGATAATAAAATATTCATCATATCATTATATCATAACTCATGGAAATGAACATGTTTTATAAACATTTCAACATTTCATCATAATATAACCCATGGAAAATGAAAGGATTATATATAAATTTAATCATAAAAATCAAAAAACATCTAGAGAAAAAATAAGGATGATATAATTGGATATTATCCCCCTTCAACCATAAGTAATATCAAAGGATGTTATCATAAATGGAAATTTCCTTTAAAAATCACTAGAATATTTCTGGAATAACACACCCATTTTATATAGAAATTACTTATTTAAAATCTAAAAATTTAAAAAATATTATTGAAAAAAAATTATTTTAAATTTACCATGAAAAATATATAAGGAATATTCAAAGCATTGATTGGTTATGAGGGTGTAAAATTCTGTTCATTCCATAATCATTAAAATATTATTCATAGCTTATATAAAAAGTAAAATGTTCAGAAAATGAAAAGAAAAATATTTTTAAATATTTTTATCAAAATTAAAAAATGGGTAAAATTGACTTTAAACAATCACAAAATAATATTCAAAAATATTCTATAAATTATTTTAGAAAACATGGAAATGTAATAAAAATAATTTTATATTGAAAGAAGATAAATAAGGTTGTATTTTCATAAAAACATTTTCTAATCCAATTTTAGCACCAAAGAGAGAAAAATGATACTAAAACATAAAAATTATAGAAATAAATAGAATATAAGAAAAATGAAATGGGTTTTTAAAATAAGTATCATATAATTTTCTCAATGGAAGTCTAAGGATAAATAACCCCATTTAAAATGGTATTGAAACATAATTCTCTTACCTCAAGTCTTGTATTTATTAATCGACATTAAAATATCATGTATAACAAATATATTTTTTTATAGATATATTCAATAGAAATATTCATACATATCATACCTAATATGGTTTACTTATAACATCTCATCATATATTTATTAAAAATTCTTAATTAAAATAACTGTTTTGGGTGAAAACTACTTAATTTTTCATGTATGCTTCGGTTAGATGGTTCCATTACTTGAATATGGTCACTTTTTAATCATATAAAAATAATAATCATTAAATATATATTAAATTTATTCATCATATAAACTTTTATAAATTTTCATATAAATTGACGAAGACCAATTAATTATATCACTTAGTGAAGATGACAATCCATACGTATGCACGAGTGATGTTTCCACATTTCAATGGTTATAATGAAATAATGTTAAATAACAAATAAAATTTATAGTATCATTAATATATCATATATATCATATATATTCATTAAATATATCCTTATTACCCTCTGTGTAAAGAAAAAAAATGAAAAACCAATCACATCACTTCATAGAGGTGGTAGTCCACACGTACGAATGAGTGACGTTATCATTTTTCAATGGATGAAAAGGTAAAGAGGTAATTAATATATTATAATTATATATGTTTAATTATTTCATAAATATAACTTCGAAATATTAAATCTATCTTAATAACCATCAATGAATTATGGTGACAGAGAATGAATCATATCGATATGTAGAGGTGGTACTCTACAGATACACATGGGTGATACATTTAATTTCCCATTTTAAATGACATGGAAAATGGTAGATAAATAATAATAATAAAAAATTTCATAATTAATATACATAAATCATTATTTTATAATTTATACCTCAGATTTATAGGAGGTAGAAAAATAAATATGTTGAAAAGGGTCGGGTAAGATGATTACCTCTTATTTGGTTGGCCTCCTTTAGATCCATTATTAAACACCCTTGGATTGGTATTTTAAGGAGAAAAACCCTATAAATCATTTATAGGTAATTTGAAAATATAATTGGGTACTGTTTATTAGGATAATCAAATTGGTGTAAAGAAGAGAGAGGTGGGGTGTCCTTTTATAAGGGAAAGAAGGGGCACTCTTATAATCTTTCAAAAATTTAAAATATTTTAAAGTATATTTCATGGATTAATGGTAAAATATTGTATTCATTACTAATTAGTTATGATATATATGCGAAATACAATTTTAAAATAGGATTTATACAAGTTTTTAGGTCATTTAAATTATTATTGATCTAGTTTGACCCCCTATTAACCCTTTTTATCCTTAATCATGATAACACATATTTCTATCATTTAGGGTAATAAAATTACTTCTAGGATATAAATTGGAACAAAAATTGTCAATTGATAAAATTTTAGGCCATATCCACCCCTTTTCCTATTATAAGTTTTTTATGATTTTAAAATTATTTAATATAATATTATAAAACATAAAATATCATTAATGTCTTTTTTGGGACTATTCATTTAATTTGATTTTAATGTTTTCAATACATAGATTTATTTAAAATATAGACCCTTTAAACATAAATTATAAATTATAATTCCTTATAAATTTTTTAGAACAACAAAAATCAACCAAAAATTATTTATTTTAAGGTTTTTAAAATTATTTAACAAAATGTTTCTACAGTTTGAACAAACACTGTGTTTGTGTTACATAAGAATTTAAGGAAATTATGCCCCAATTTAAAATTTAAAAAAAATTACAATCATAACGAAAATTAATACAATTTAAAATATTTATTTATAACCAACTATAACCACTTTTGATCACCATGATAACATATTAGAGTTTTTAAATGAAGAGGAAGTATCAGTTTGTATTTATCTTTCCTTATAATAATTTATAAATTGGTATGAAAGAAAACATGAAAAAAATATCCATAGTATTGAATAATAGATGATTATTTTTAAACCTAAATCATTAAACTTATTAAGTTCAAGTGTTATATTTATTTTAAATAATTATGCCATAACATCAAGCCTAATTTACATGTTTTACCCTTACTAAGGTGACACATAATTTCTATGATTAATATTCACAATGATAAAAAATAAAAGGGGTCTACTTACCAAATTATAAATTTTTTATTCTAAATACAGTTTCCATTTTTTAAGAATCATTTTCTAGAAGTTGAAGAATAAAATTTAATAAAATAAATTAAAATGCAATGAGAAATGTTTTTTAATAAAATGAATTTTGAAACCTAAGGTTTAAATTTTCAAAAATCATGAATATTGATGACGAAAAAAGGATTATAATTATAAATAAAATAGATCATATATAACATTAATATAAAATAAAAAACAGAATGGTACTTTTTAATTACTTAATTTAATGAAAATAAAATACAATATTTAAAAAATTGTTATTTTCACTTAAACGAAAAATAAATCATATTATAAAATTTATAAAATATCACCCTAAGTTGATTTTGATATGGGGATTTCAAAAATTAACAACATTTTATTAAGTAAAATTTCTAAAATCTATAGAAATATTTTCTAAAATTTACAAAAAATAAATAAATATAAACCATTTTTTGATGAAAAATTATTTTTGATGCATATAGTGAATTTACTAAAAATTTGGTGATTATTTACTAATAATTAATAATTAATTTTTTTGTTGAGTGGTAATATTATACATATATTTCATAATTATGTTACTCATAATCATACATTTTAATTTAATGGTTAGGTTATAGTGGTCACAATTAAATAATAAAATTTTTATAGTATATCCCGATTCACTTATAGATTAGTGTAGCATGTTAAGAAATTTATCAAACTTATAATTATTTTAAACTTAAATTATATTGTGTTACATTATCCACCACTTAACTAAATTTCATCCTTTCAATTTTATCTATGTCAACACTATTTTAAAATTAGAAAATACCATTATTGAAAATGCATATAGTACATAAGGAAAATAACACATCCTTTGAAAAGGGTAGTGGGAAACAAAATGGTTACTTAAAATAAAACATAATTGGGTACCCAAATAAAGAGAACATTGGAAGGAAGTAAAAATATAGACATGTAAGAGAACAATAATTTACAATTACTAATAATGAGTGACAGAGAACATGTTCATGAGAAATTTAATGATAAAAAAACTATGAATCTGTTAAGGGTTAAAAGGTTATAAATTAATTAGAAATAAAGATAATAGAATATCTCTTTAATTTGAAGACCATTTCTATAATGTTTAGGGATTATTTTACTATTAAGATATAGAATATGATAAAAATACGCTTACTTTATATCTTTTAATTTCATAGTCACAATTTCATCCTTTGGTTGAACTTTGATCAATTTCCACTTCATCACATACTCCTTAAAATGAAAATTCAAGATGATTTTTTAATTCCTAAAATACTAAAATTAACTTTTAATAGATCAGAAAAACTATAAATGAATAAGAATAAATCCATTATATCTCTAAATATGTACCTAAACTAAAATGGTTAGAATAATATTTTCAATATGGATAAATATAATACAATAGTCTCTAAAACCTCAAAATCAATACTAAAAGTTCGAATTAATTCATTAAATAAATAGTTAAACATAATAATCCTCCAAAATCTATATAATCAAATTCAAAATCAAAAAATCTAAAATATTTGATCACATAATTTTTTATAAGTCCAACTCTAACACTTATCCCCAGAAAACATGAAATAGGTCATACTGTCACATACCAAACATATGAATACCTTGATCATATATATTCCTAAAACATGCTAATAACCAGAATCACCATAAAACCTCAATGAAAACATATATGTTTTCATAAATTAACTATATCCATTTTCCTAAAATAAAATCACAAACTGTTGAATATACTCCATAAATCTAGAAATGCAATAAAATTCATTATAAATAACTTTTTTTTCAAATCCATAATCATATTAAAGGTCACTAATACTATCAAATTTACTTAATCAATATAAACCAACCCATTATCCAAAATAAACATTATTTTTTCATCATCTAGAACATATTATAGGTAATATACCCTTAGATCGTGTTTTTCCAAAAATATATCTCCATACAACTAAATCACATTTTAGGTTATCAGTGCCATTCAAAATACTCATTAAAATTATTAATTAAAAACTATTATAGAATAAACCTTAGTGGTTTCAAGATTAGTATAAAAAGAATACAATTTATAAAAAACTTATATAATGTAAATTTAAAATACCAATACATAAACAATTCTATCATTGCACTTCAATGATGGGAATAACATAGGAACTTACTTCATCTAGATTTAAACCTTGGATTAGGGTAATGAATCAGATAATTTCCATGTTCCTCATATATAAGACACCAAAATATAAACTGTAATTTAGGATGTTAATTATTTCTCACCATCAAATTATTCATTTTTTCTTGGAAATTACTGGATATATACCCTTTTTTAAATATATAAAACATCATTATATCCCTTTTAAAAATTTACATAGGTGATTATTTCTATATTCATAAAATATAGAAAGATGAATATATGATCCTTAATGGTCTATTCCAACTGAACTCCCATGAAACACAATTTTTCTCTTACTAAGTTTGTCAGTAATCCCACCGGATTTGAGGTTTTCTATAAGATAACGTGATAGATGATTGGGAATATTCACAAGTTTTAAAATTTATCTCCCATTTCTTTTGATATATCATGAGTAAAACCATTACATTGTCTATCACATCTATCATTAACACAGTTATTTTCGGTTTTATCCCTTTAATAAAACCAAAAAACATAGAGTGAGAAACAATAATCATAGTGAAGAAATATAATCATGAAAAAAATTCACTACATGTCTGAATCATGACATATTTTAATTCTATGACACCTTATTTTTAACAAATTCCATCCATGATCATCATCTATTAATATTATTTATACCGATTAATTAATAAAAATATAAATTAACCCATTCATATCCCTTGGGATTGTCTATCCAGGTGTGATGTATTAAACCCATTAATTGTGCACCAATGATAATGAAGTTAATACCCATTATTTCCCATTCATAGTTTTTACATTTAGGGGAAGTTATTCCACATCTGTATCCACTTGAAATTATACAGACAGAGATTTATTTTCTAGTAAAAACACACTCCAGTATTTACCACAATATAGGATATTCTTCTACACTAAGTATTATTCTATGGGTTCTCACTAATGTTTTCTCATCCTAGTTTCCGAAAATAACAATACCTTGTATGGATATAGAATATGGTAACCCAAAAATAATATATATAAATATTACATCTTATTATATGAATATTTAATATATAAAATCATGATCTATTTTTGATCCATAAAGGATTAAATTCTTTAGAAACTTGGTTACATAAAAAAGAAGTATTTAAAAGATTCACATTATCTCCCACTAAGGTCTCCACATGTAGAACCCTTCTTATACACATAATAAGTAAAAAAATTATTCATATCATTTGGATAATAGAATATAATATTGGGTGAGATTAGATGCTCAGAAATGGTAAACATACGAGATATCGATTGATTAGCATAACTGAGCATAAGATAAACATAAGGGTATGAGAACATGATCATAACTTATAATAATTTTTGACCAACTTTTTTTAATGATTACGCAAACATTTTTATTATGATATTAATTATTTTTCTTGTTTTATGATATCATTTTATGTTATAATAAAAAATTGGATGAAATTTGGTCATGTATGGAAAAGACTCACTAACAAGTATGAGACACCACCAATTATGAAAAACCGCTATGTATGAGACACTATCAAGAATGAGAATCCACCTAGTATGAGAAAACACCATGTACAAGACACTGCTATGTATGAGAAACCATCACCAAAGTATCATTGTGTCTATTGTCTCACCATTGAGATCCAAAATTGCCTATGTACTGGTATGACTCACCATCAACACGAGTCACTGAAAGAATAAAAATTTGGTAATTCATTGGAATGTCTCACCTCCATTCTAACCTACCACCATATTAGAACACCTCCAGACCCTGAATCACCACCAGATCAAGATATCATTCCAATGTATCAATTCCACTTCGAGACACCTACAGAAGTGACACCATTCAAAATAGATTCCACTCCTATTTTATATGTATTTTGAATTACATATTTCTAATAGCTAGTTTATCAAATTTAATGAAATTGAGTATTCTAATTATTGTTCCTTATTTTTTCGACAGAGATGCATTAAAGTTCCTTTCATACATATAGTATGAGGAGAAGATAATCCAGATAATTCTTACTGCTGTTACTATTGTTAAATAGTGGAAGAAGACTCCCTCATATGTGTACCAATGTGTTGAATGAAAAGATAGACATGTACACATGAAGAGAACTGAGTATCTGTGAAGTGTGAATACATGAAGTATTAATACCTATGAATAATTTTAGACAATGTGAAGCACATAGAAAATTTGAAAAAATTCCTACAGACTCATAAGAATGATTTCACAACACTCTATTCTACAGATTTTTTTGAAACTGTACTAGATCCTCAATTCAAATCTAATTCAAGAGTCCCAAGCTATAGAACAAAATAGACCAAGAAACACTATCCCTTTACTTCTTTTATAATCTTAATATTTTTATTTATCGTTATATTATGAGAAGTGTGTGCATACTATTTATTCTACACACACAGTCTTGTGCTCTAAACTGGAAGATACTTAGATATCTTCTCAACACTATTTACTCTTGTTTCCCACATGTTGGGGTAGAGGTTTGGGTCTTTACTGATTTTTATTTTTCTCTCCCATGAAAATTGTGGAAGATATCCTGTGTGGCCTGGATAGTTATTATAATATTTTAATACTCGATCGAGGTTCTAGATCAAAAGTTTATTTCATATAAACTACTTGGTAGTAAGTAGTTTATAGATGGAGAGTACTAAGTCTCATCTTGAGAATAAACCTCTTACATTCAATTCTACTATGTGTTTTTTTAATTTATTTTCTCTCCTATAAAACATAATCTATTTTTATCTTCAATAAAAACCACTACTTTTATAGTTAATTTTAATTATTGTTTGTATAATGTTGTGATTGTGCAAATTGATTTCAAAAGTTAAAATAGTTTTCATAATTTTTTTAACTGAGACCTAATAAATCATTGTGCAATATTTTAAAATATTGATACTTATATCAAATATCAGTTTTCAACTAACTGGATTGTATTACATAAATTGGGGTATTTTATTTAAAATCATTTTAACAGAAAAATTATTAGGTACTCAAATAATTCCCCCTCTTTAGATAATCACTATGAACAACATTTGGTATCAAAGTATTAAGCTTTGGTATTAATGTTTTTCAAATATTTTTATACTCTGATTTTAGTTACTCTTTAATGATCTTAATTTTTTGTTAGTTAAAAATTTAATTATATAAAATGGATAATAGACCAGAATGTTCTGCTACTAACATCCCTCCTTTTTTCAATGTTAATAACAATTATCAATTGAAGATCAAGATGAAAATGCATATTTAAAGTATGAGATTTTGAATATGGAGTTCTATATAGGATAAATACGAGTTACCTAAGGCTCTGAGAATATATTGGGATGATTCTCCCAAAACCACTTATAATAATAATTATAAATACATAAATTCCATTTATTATTCTTTAGGAGATTAATAATTCAATAGAATTTATACTTGTAAAAATATTTTAGAAATATGGGATACACTACCTCTTTCACATAAAGGAACAGAAAATGTAAAAGTGATGAGATTTAATACATATACTATTAAATATGATACTTTTAAGATGAACTATTATGAATTAATATCTTATCTGTGTCTCTGGTTTAATAAAATTTTGAACACCACAAGATCGTTGGGCAATCCAGTGTATGTCAAAGACCCAATTATGAGGTTTTCTAGATGCTTTCTAAAAAGATGGGGAGGTAAAACTATTTCAATTAGAGAATACTGAGACATAAGAAAAATTCCGGTCAAAGATATGATTTGTAATATGATGATGAATGAAGAAGAGTTGAAATTTAGAAGAGAAGATGAATATGAACCCAAAATAAAATCAGTAGCTTTCAATTCTTCTGATTAAAAAAAAGGAAATAGAGAAGATAAAAGCTGAATGTTACAGATATAGTGAGTCAACACCTTATAGTGATGAAGATATGGACTATCTGGAATTTTTTTTAAGAAGTTTTATAGGATGAATTGTTTTCCTGAAATCATAGTTATAAAAAGAATGTATGACAATAAAGGTAACTGGAAGAGATATTGGGAAAATGACGAAATCACAAATGTAATTACCTTATATGAATGAAAGCACAAAGGAAATTTCAAGACCAACTTCCCAAAATCGAAATAAAAAAATAAATATATGGAAAATGACATAAAGTTAAATAAAGACATGAAGGTAGCATAGAGTCCCTCTGAGGACAACTCCAGTGACTCAGACTCGACTCCTGAAAATAAGTGTAATTGAGCCAACATGTGTTTCATGACAAATGTCTCTAAGTTACCTATAATATCAACTATATTATATGTTTTTAGTGGTGATAACTCTGAAATAAAACATAATTATGATGACATGTCTCAATAATAAATGTTTGAAAATTGAAAAATTCTTGAGGACACTTTTAATGAGTTTAATACAAATATAATGTTTTGAAAAAACAACATGATTTATTTTCTGATATTCAATCTGATTTATTTGTTGAGAAAGAGAAAAATGATCAGTTGTTAAAGTAGAATACTAAACGTAAACAATATAATGATCAATTAAATAAGTATTTATAAAATTTTATCAATGGTAGATAAACTCTTACCAATATTATAGGTAATCAAGTTGATACAAGATATGTTATAGGTATATGATACCAACCTGGAGAAAGGATAATTGTTAAGGGAGCATTTGTACCTAAATTTTAATATAAAATTTCTACTACCTGTTTTTTTCTAGCAGACCAAAAAAAGTTTTCATTTTAAAAAAATCCAATAGTTTCTTTATATGAATCCTATTAGAGAAATGTGGGGTTCGAAATATCTAATTACTAAAACTTATGGACCCATATAAATATAGGTACAAAAATCATTTCTTGTATAATTTTTTTCATATAGAACCTGTGCTTAAAAATCTCCTGTAAAAGTATATGGTAGTTGGAAATTGGATGTTTAAGGTATATTAAAAGAATCTATGCTAGATTAAATAGTCCAATAAAGGTTGATGGTGTTCATGTCACCTTTGGTGATAATGCTAGAGGGAAAATCATTACCCTTGGAAAAATTTGTAACATCAATTCTATTTCAATTTCCCAAGTACTATTTTTTGATTATTTGATGTATAACTTTTTTAGTATCTCAACATTCTATGAAAATGGTTTTCATGTTAAATTTGGAAACAATGTATTTAATATTTTTACTTCTAAATATTATTAATTTTTATTTATTTAAGGAATTAAAATGTTTATATTGTTGATTCTAATTCATTAATTTCTTGAAATTTTTTATGCTTGAGTGATTTTCTTAAAGAATATTGACTTTGGAATTAGAGACTAGGAAATTTTAAAATTCCCTCACATAAGAATCTTACTAGGAAAGGTGTAGTCAAGGATCTACCAAAACTAGAGTTCCCGAATGATAATGTCTATAACCCCAATCAAAAGGGAAACAACACAAGATTTATTTTAAATTAAACAAATAAGTTTCAACTTATCAACCACTCAAGTTGATTCATATGGATTTATTTAGACCATCTAGAGTTTCTATTCTAAATGGGAAACAATATTTTTATGTACTAGTGGATAAATTTTCTTGGCATACTTGAGTATTTTTTTTGTCTCAAAAGAGTGAAGCTTGCTTTTACATTACCAAGTATACTGGATCTGTAGAAAACTGAAGTGGACTTATGATTAAGAGCCTAATAAGTCACCATGCATATGAGTTTAAAAATCAAGACTTTGAATATTTTTTCTCACAAAATGGCTATAGTTATAACTTTTATACTCCTAGGACCCCTCAACAGAATGGAGTTATAGAATAGAGAAATAGAACACTTCAATAGATTTCCGAAACTATGGTAAATGAATATAACTTACCTGTTTACTTTTGGGTATAGGCTATGAAAAAAACCTATTACATAATCAATAAAGTTTTAATTATAATTATATTGAAAAATAACCCTTATGATAATTGTAATAGTATAAATCCCAAGGTTAATTACATTAGATGTTTTTTTAAAGTTGTTGTTCTTCACATTAATGATAATATAGAAACATTTGCCTCCAAAAGTGATAAAGAAGAGACAAAAATATCTGGTGAAGGTCAATTCAAGAGATATTCCAAATCTTTTTGGGAAAATGGAGATGGTGATGATGAAAAAGATTAAGATAAGAAAATAGAGATGATGATGATGATGGAGGATAAAATCCTAAGGGTTTCAATGGGAACATTAAAAGATATGATATAGATATTCCTCAAGATCTTCTTATTTCTTTTGGTGATTTTGTTTCTAGATCATAGGAGAGGCCTATATTTGTTGGTGAAGTTTATTTTCCTCCTATAAAAGAGGGGGATTCATCTATTTAGAGAAAAAAATCCACAAGTATTGGAAGTCACAAAATTATTAATTCTTCTATTTATAGATTCTCTGTGTCTATTTATGACAATAAAATAGTGTTAGATCAAGTTGTTGTTGAGAAAATGAGATTTTTTACTGTAATTGAGAAGCATGTGGTTGAATATATAGAACATGGGCCCTTTGTTGGACAAATTGCTGATGTAGAGTTTATATATATGGATACTACTATTGGGAATCCTCTAGTTTTTTTATATATGTGGTTGTGTCTAATGATATAGTGCATTTTTTGTTGAGTTTTTAGTAAACCTTTTGATAGTTGAATAGATCCGATGTCTATGGAATGGGGTTTGTTTCCCTCGAGTCCACCAAAGAATGGTGGTCTTTTTGTTAAAAAATAAAGGGATCCAAAGGGATTTTTGATTGACTAGAATGATGCATTTTTTGACTTATAAAGGTTTGATTTAGTTCTAGATACACCCTTATATACTTCTATTTTCCAGCCTATTTTAGTTGATGTGGTCACCAAGGCTGACATGGATGTTTTAAGAGAAAATATGATTTCATATTTTTCTATGCTTTTGGAGAGTCAAGCACCACTTGTTACTAAGATAAGTGAACAAGATGTGAGTTACTTGTTTGAATTGATAATCCATCACAATAAATTGAAGATGATGCACTATATGAAAGAAGTTGAAATTGAGAATATAAGGTTAAAGAATGAGTTGGGATCCCTAAAATCTACTATAGAAGGGATGCATTCTGCCTTCGTAGCTTATATGGATGCCTAACTTGAGAGAGTTGATAATATTACTTTAATATCATCTAGTTATACTGCTCCAACCTTTTGTGATGTTGAGTTGATCATATATATTACTGGGGAAGCTATTATAGATGCCTCAAGTAGCACTACATGTGATGCTACTGTCTTTGATATGGAGAATTCACTACTACAAATAAGCCATTATCAGTGCTAAAAATGACATTTATCAGTGCTAGAGAAGTGCTGAGTAACATAGTGAGATTATATGCCATAAACTTTTATTAGTGCTTAAAAAATTACTAATTAAGGACCCATTTATTAGTGCTTTTATAAGTTCTGATAAAGGTTCATGTTGTAGTGTGTTGTAACAACACACTATAGCATGAGTGCAGTGTGCTTTAGTAGCACACCGCAACACCACAACACCAGAAAATCAGAAAAATAAATTAAAAATATTGAATTCAAATAAAATATAATTTAAAACACAAATACAAGAAAATAAAATAGAATATTATAGATATTTGAAACATTTGTTTATACAATTATATAAGTAAAAATGCTTACATACATTCTAAAAGATCAGTGTTCCTTTTTTATTTTGATCCTAAACCCTACTCTAGAAAAAAAACAAACCTATATAAGAAAGAAATTCTTGTGTTAGTAATTATATAAAGATATAAAGTAACCAAAAATGTTAATTTTAAACTAAACTTTGATCCATATGAGAAACACTATGTATCAGATTGAGTTGTGGCTGATTCCTTCACGTCACACCATTTCTTGTTCACCTTAAAAAATCATCTCTATGAATATTAACTAAATAAGTAAAAGATAAAAATGATAAGTAAATTAATTATGTAATAGAATATAGAATTATGATAAAACAATATAGGCTTGTTTTCTCAGTTTTGGAGATGTGATGTTCATTTTAATCTAAAATGACACTTATATATTGAAAAGATGTACTTGGAGTCATGCTGGTCACACAATGGATCAGATTGAGGTGAGGATTATTTCTACATATCTCAAATGACTTATGGATCATTTTCATAAAGAATTAAAATAATTTAATTGTGTTTACTCTGTCTTGATTATGTCACTTGTCTTTTTTTACTAAAATGTCATTTTAAACTAGAAACAAGAACTATGAACAATAAATATCACATAATGCATCAGTTTAATGTGATACTACTTCCTACATGTCAAAAAATGACTTATTAATCATTTTCCTAAATTATCAAGACAATATGAGTAAGTTTTCCAAGTTTTTAGTGAGTGAAATTTTTTGAACTAAAATGTCAATTTGAAACTGATAATAGACATATTGAGTCATACCGGGCACATTGTGTATCATATTGAGGTTCAGCTGATTCCTACACAAAAAATATGATTTGTGGATCATTTTTTCTAAATTATAAAAACAATAAGAATATGTTTTATTGGTTTTGAGTATTTCAGTTTTCCTTTTTACTAAAATTGATGTCAATTTTATATAAAAGGGCACACTTTGTGTCATACTGGTCACACAGTGTGTTAGATTGAGGTGAGACCAATTCCTACACATCAAAAACGACTTATAGATATTTTCCCTAAAGTATCACAACAATATTAATGCATTTACGAAATTTTGAGTAGGTTAGTTGTTCCTTGTACTAAAATTGATGTCAATTTTAAATAAAAAGATGCACTTGGAGCCAAAACGGTCACACCGTGCATTATATTGATCTGAGGCTAATTACTACACATAAAAAATGATATATGGTTAATTTTTAAAAATTATTAAAAAAATATGAATAAATTTACTCAGTTTTGAGTATATCAATTATCTTTTTTACTAAAATTTCATTTTAATATGGAAACACGTACTTTGACTCAAAGAAATCACATTGTGTATTCATATTTTGTGAGACTAATTCTTAAATGTAAAAAATTATGTATGAATTTATTTCCAAAATTATCAAGAAAATATGAGTGTGTTTGTTCATTTTTCAGTGAGTGAGACTTTTTGAACAAAACTTTTGATTTTAAACTGATAACGGAGACATTGAGTCATACTGATAACATCAAGTATCAAATTTAGGTTTAGCTAATTCATACACATCAAAAATGAATTGTGTGTTTTTTTTCTAAAAGTATCAAAACAATTTGAATGCGTTTTCTTAGTTTTGAGTAGGTTAGTTGTCATTTTTACTAAAATTGACATCAAATTTAAGTAAAAAGATGCACTTAGAGTCATACTGGTCACACCGTACATCTGTTTGAGTTGAGGCTGATTCTCAAACATCTCAAATGACTTATGGATCATTTTACTAATGATTAAAAAAAATCCAAATGTGTTTACTCAGTTTTTATTATGTCACTTAGTTTTTTACTAAAATTTCATTTTAAATTAGAAACATTCACTTTGACTCATAATGATATCATATAGTGTCATTTTTATGTGATACCAATTCCAAAATATAAAAAATGTTTAATGAATCAATTTACAAAATTATCAAAAACAAATGATTTTGTTTTCTTGATTTTCTGGGAGTGATATTTTTTGAAGAGAAACATTTTTAACTAATAAAAATCACATTGAGTCATACTAGGAATATCATCTATTTTATTGAGGTGAGGATGATTCCTACATTTCAAAATATTAATTATGGATTGTTTTCCAAAAGTATCAAAACAATCTAAACGAGTTTTCTTAATTTTGAGTAGGGAAGTTGTCAGATCCCAAGTATTTATAGATTAATAATTTTTCATATCTATTAATATTTATGAATAATATATTAATTTTATGTTAAAGGGGAAAATTTGTCTGATAGTATACTTGATACACATCAACAGGTTTCTTTGAAATCTTTCGTTGAGTTATATCTAAAAATAATATAATATTATTATTATTTTAAATGGTAGTTAATGCCTAGCCGTTGTATTTGTATGAATAAATAGAACTAACTTCAATATGATTATACATGTTTTTAAACTATTTTTACATTTATCAAATAAAGTTTAGAGGCTTAAAATGAGGATGAATCAATTTTAAGCATAACATACTCTAATATTTTTAAAAGGTAGTTTTACTGCCTTTTCAAGGAGAACCCTTTTAAAATCTAGTTATTTTCACTTTTAGATATTCTATTTGAAAAATTAACTTCTTATATAGAATTGGTACATCAAAATTTACTTTGGTTAAATTTTTGGTAATTTTAGGATCAAGTTCATTTTTAATGAATAGTGAAAATACTACATTTTAAGTCAAATCTTCCTTTTCATCTAATTTATTTATATTGTTAGATTATCATTTTAATTGGTTTTAAAGTGTAATTGTATTAAGTTTGCATCATTTAATCTAATTTTGGTCATTGGAAGTAATTTTACTTTTAAATTGGACATAAACACATGTCAATCTTTTGAGAGTTTTTACTTCTTAAAAAACTCACGTTTGGACAACGAGAATTAATTTTAAATTAATTTATGAAAATTCTAGGTTTTGAAATTTGAAAAATGGATTCTATATTTGGAATCATAGGGTACTATTTCTGTAAATAGGTACCTTTTCTTGGACATTATGAATAGTAACTTCAGTAATTATTTTTATTTAACATGGTTAAAGGGTAAATCAGGTAAATAAGGGTAAAAAATAATATTATAATAATATATTCTACCCTGAAACATGTCATAATTTGATTGTATGAGATATTTACTACCATGGGAATCCTTTCTCTTATTTTATGAGCCTAGGGATCCACTTGGGTGGGATAATGACATGTTATTAGAATTAATTTAAAGTAAAGAGAAATATAACATAAATATGTATCTTTTAATAAATATATTTTAATATGGGGTTATATAAATTTTATATTTGACTATAAATAGTAATTATAAATTAAAAAATATTTCCTACATCCTGGTATTTTATTTATAACTTTTAGACATTAAATAAATAAATTTATTTATGACACAATGATGATACAATGATTACCTTATTAATGAACGATTTAAATTATTGATATTATAAATATTAAAATAAATTTAATTTGAACATTTTAATTCCATACATGAATTTTAAGGATTATTATGAAATATTTTTTTTTATTTAATTACTCTTTTTCAAAGTAATAAATTTTTTATGACTTTAACATAAATCAAGTACTAAATAAGGTCAAAATCGACATAAATGAGTTTTTAAAATAAATACTATTTTATTAAATGATATAATAGTAATAAAAATATAATATTAGTCTAAATGAATTATATAATGTTAAAAATTTCATTAATAATTCACTTTTGGTTCGTGTGGAATTTTATAGTAACTATAGTAACCATATATTATGAGAATACAAGAAGCCATGGTAAGAGTTAATGTTTTTAACTAGGGGATAAAGATAAAAGATAAGTTTAATTTTGTGATATAAACTTATCTAAAACCCATTTTTTGAGAGTATTTAGACCCATTATCATATAATACTTGAAATATACCACTTTTTAACTATTATATTTCTAAAATTAATTTATAATTAAATTTTATTTCAAAACATTCCTAAAGTGACCCTACCCCCTCTTATAAAAGGCTACCACCTATACCCACTTTATCACACTTATCAAGCCACTTTTACCATGCAAATTTTATTACAATAATATCCCAACATCTTTACCTTCCTCATATAAACCTTACATTGGGAAGAATTCAATTAAATAAAGCCTTTTGGCCCAAATCAAAAGAAGTTACCCAATTTAGAGGTAATATCTTCTCTCAAGTTCCTTTCTTTTATTTCCCTTATTCACTCCCAATGCTCTTCTTATTCTATGATTGAATAAAAAAACTAGTATCCTTAATATAATAGTATTTTTATGATAATAATTATAACTACACTTGTACACAGCTCCATCTAATGGATATAAACATACTGTTTCTGTGTACAACGGACTACTGCCTCACGAAACGATGATTGTTCAATTTTCTTCTACCACCTCTCATGGTGGCCATTATGATGAAACTATATTTATATATGATATATATTATATTTATATTATATATATTATTCATTATTTTTTATTATTATTTATATCATAAATTTATTCTTTCTGTAATGTGTAAACACAATAATCTCTTTTCTGGAAGTGCGGACTACAGTCCCCGTAAAGTGATATGACTCGTTCATGCCATAAATGGAACATATAAAGGATGTTATTAATGAAATTATGTAACATATATAACATATATATTATAATATAATTATAACATGCCTATGTATAATTTAGTCTTCATTCCATTAATATGAAAAAGATATTAAAGTAGTGTTCATGCGTACGTATGGCCTACTGTCTCCATGAACATGGCATTTCATTTCTTATATACAAATGTTATGGACTATTATAAATACATATATACTGAATATATATGATATATAAATCATTAATATCATTACGGAGATGATGCAATTTTGACTACATGGACAATTTATATCAAAACAAGTTCATTTTCAACTAAAGTATGGAATATTGACAAAACGACTGATATGAAATTAAATAATATGTGACTGTTATAACAAAGTAATAAGTGATATAAAAGAAATAATAAACTTGAAAAATGTTCGTAAACAAGTTTAAATTAAATTAATTTAATTATTTAGGAATAACAAGGGACATATGTCACAATCTATACTGAAGGTAAGGGACTTCATCTCAACCTCATTTCATTGAGGCATATTTTGATTTATTTATGACATTATTTTATACGATATATAATAAAACCCTTTGAAATTTAATTTTATTCAATGGTTTTCAAAATTAATCTTTTTATATGAAGTGTTTTGCAAAATGAAAAAGTAATGTTTCTTTTTAATGTACGCGACGACAACGACCTTTCCGGCACCGTGATAATTATTTGATATTTGGCTTCCTATACAATCCATAATGTTTTTAAAAAGAAAATTAAATACCATATTCCTCTTCAGGATATTTTGGTATTGAAAATGATTTTGAGAATAGATTTATTATGTCAATATATTAAACTGATATCTTGTGATTTCATTGCGGATAGTTTGCCTTTCCTTTATGCTTGTTTTAGGTGTTTTGATTATGTTATGGTTCTTGGGAATTATTTACGTATACAGGTGGTTCCATGATAAACCTAGGGAGGGTGATCCTAAGATAGATCTCCAATGCATTTAGTAATTTAACGAAGGTAAATGTTAAGGTTTCTCCTAAGATATTTAGGGAATATATTATGATGTGTGTTCTAAACGTAACCATGAAGTTTACTACCAATATATCTATGAAAGCTACAAATTAAGTATGTTATGGATGCCACACATTACCTTTATAATGTATTATTTCTATGAGTTATTCATAAATCTTATGATTTCACGAGTTATCTTAAATAGATTATGTTTTATAAGTGAAATGTATGATTTAATTGATTTGTATGTATTCAGGGACTAATTTTTCTTCTTATTTTATATCCCTTACTGAGATTTTTATACTCATCCCAAGTTTTATTTAAATTTTTTTCACAAGGTAAAAGGAAGGGTAAGATAAAAGAATAATTAAAGAATATTTTTATCAATAAAATAGTTCTTGTTTTATTTAATGATTTTTATTTTTGTAAATAATTGGATAGATTAGAAGTGTATACTTCATAATATTTGAGATGTAATGTAATAGTTATGGCCTAATTCTCTAAAACTCTAAACCTAAAAAGATCCTCATTTTGAATTAAAGTCAAATTATTAACTGATCTCAATATTAAGTAATGTTTTATGGTTGGGGCCATATAGTTGGTATTCGAGGTCATTTTAGATAACTATAGAAGTTTGGATATTGTTAAATGAATACCCATAAATTATTTTTACATTATGGTAAGATTGAAATGATATATAATTTTAAGATTACCATGTTTCTTCTCCTAAGATATGTATGTGTTTAGAGTGGTTTCCTGCAGAGGAAAAATGGAAGCTATATTGGGAAGGCATTTAGAGGAAAAAACCTACCAAATCAGCAACTAAAAATGGTCCTAATCGGAACTGAACAATTTGTTGCACTGATGGAACATTTGACTCCGGTTATAAATAGTGGTGGTATCCATGCACTAGATCATCTAGATCAACCATAATGGAACATGTCATTAGTGGATAATTTCATGAGGCAACATCTCCCATCATTTAGAGGATCATAAAACCCAATTCTAGCTGAAGGGTGGATTAAAGAAAATGAAAATATTTTCAATGTCATGGAGTGTTTAGAACATAAAAGGTTAGTCTTGATGTTTACCATTTTGAAGGTGAAGCTGATCAGTGGTGGTCGATGGTTAAAAATATTAGGGATAGTGAGGAGATTTATTCTCTTGATTGAGTGCATTCAAAGGCACATTCCTTGAGAAATATTTTCCTAAGGTGGTTTAACTTATGATCGAAAAAAAATTATTCGAATTGAGGCAGGAGAATGACTCAGTGGCTTCTTATGAAGAAACATTCACTTGAATGGCATGGTATACTCCAAATTTCACATGAGATCTTGATAGTAAAATCAATCATTTTTACTCATTATTAAATCCAAAGTATCATAGGGAATTATCTTCTTGTGAGTTCAAAATTTATGAAAAACATGTTCAATGTGCAGAGAAGGTGGAAATTCAGTTTACCGATGATTAGGTGTTCCTTAAAAAACAGAAAAATAAGAGGTATATGTGGCATAAGAAAGGAAAAAACTCACCAAAAATGTCTAATGGTAAGAAACTTAAGATTAATGTTTGTGAAAATTGTGGTAAAAATCACATTGGGGAATGCCTTTTGAATTCTAGTAAGTGATTATAATGTGGAAAATGTGTAATAAGGCATGTAATTGCACTAGAAAAGATCTGGGTAGTGGTAATAAAAAATATGATATACATCCAGTAAAATGTTTTATGTGCAATGAAATGGATCATTATAAAAATGAGTGTCTAACAAAGAACTCAAATGATGGAAAGTAGCCAGACTATAAGTAGAAATGGGTGGTGAAATCCTTTGAAATTACTTCAGTAGATGTTGGGCAATCAAATGAAGTAGTATCAGGTACATTTTTTTGTTTATTTAGATCATTCCAAGTTTTTTTTGATTCTAGGTCTACACATTCTTTCATTTTTGAGAAATTTCTTAGTAAATTGGGAATTCCATATCAAGATATTAATTTTGAACTTGTGGTAAAAACACCTAGGGGAAATGCTGAGATAAAAAGAAATTATAAGAATCTTTCTATCATTTTTTGGGAAAGAATATACCTTCAAACCTTATTAATTTTCCTCTATTAGATTTTGATTTTTTTTGGGTATGGATTGGATTTCCATTTATCATGCTAAGATTGAATTTAGAGCTAAATAGGTTTGATTTTAGAAAGAATTTTAGTTTGTGTAAAAGAATGAGCCTTTAATTTTGATAACATATTTGGAAGTTGAGAAACTAGTAAAAGATGAAAATGAATGTTACCTTTCACATATTGTTGAAAATAAATGAACTATTTAGATTAATGATGTGCTAGTGGTCAATGAATATCTTGATGTTTTTCATGACAAGTTTCCTGGTGTAATACCTAATTGGGAAGTTGAATTTACTATTTTCTTAGATCCTAATGCTAATAAAATTTCATAACTTCCTTATCGAATGGATCAAATTGTACTTTTATAGTTAAAGAAGCAATTTCGGGAGTTATTGGATAAAGGTTTTGTTCGACCATGCACATCACCATGGGGTGCTCCAATATTGTTTGTAAAAAAAAATATGATTAAATGAGACTTTTCATTGATTATAGAGCCTTGAATAACATCACTATTAAGATTAAGTATCCTTTTCATCATATCAATTATTTTTTTGATCCGCTCCAGGGAGCTCAGTATTTTTAGATGACTGAATTGAGGTCAGTGTACCATCAGTTGAAAGTAAAGAAAGAATAAAATCTGAAGACCGCGTTTTGTAACATCTTGTTACCTTGATTGGGTATGTTTTTCCCATTTCTATGTTCCTTTCTAGTTTTAAAATCCTTTATTTGAATTTTTTTGGGTTTACTGTAGACTAAAGAATAGGTACACACCGTGCACCTAAAGTACAAGTTGTGAACTTGGTGTTGGTTGCATGTCGTTCCCTCAGAGACCATGTCATGAAGGGGGAGGTCACATTATGAGCTTTTACACATCGTGAATGATGGGTAAACATCATTTAGGGTGAAAATGTAAGTTTTTAACACGAGGAGATAGGTCTTTTTGGTGTATCTTATCTAGCATAACCTTCATGTAATGACCAAGGGGTACATATCATGACCCGACCCGCACCTAGTTTAAATTCACGCATTCGAGAGTTTTGGTCGGTCCTTTTCTCTCCATAATTTGAGGATCTAAACCCTAGACTCTTACTAGGTGTTTTTAAAGGCACCTCACCTTCTGAATCGATCCTATCACCTTCGTATCATCATTGAATTTGATATGTGTCTCTCCAGATCTGTTGTGATATCACATTCCATAGGCCTTTTTCCTTTATTGGTTGTGGTGTGGCGGACATACTTCCTTAAGGCTTGTGTTTTTCATCACTTCCACCGACCATTTCTGTTTTTCTTTGAATCAATATTATCATGGATTAGATCATAGGGTCTCTATTGGTGCTGTTGGATTTCATTCCTGGTTTTGGATTCTGTTGCCGGTGTGTACATCCTGAACATTGAGGTAGGTGGATCTGTCTCTAGCCTATGGTAATAAACCTACTTGTTTTTCTTCTCAAATTTCATTATAAATTGATTAATGAAATTTTCATGACTTTTTTTTTGTTGAAAACAGATTCGGAAAGAAATATATTTTTCCCTGTATTTTGATAAATGGATTATAAATGGTTTTGAATGGTTTTCAAGACCCTGAAATGGGTTTGTGAAAAAGAGAACATGAGTTACCTTGGGTACTTAGGTGGAAGGTTTATCTTGAATCCATTGTCGGTTATTTTGTGTTTATCAAGGTCGTTTGTCTGGGGGATTTCTTCTGTTTCTTAGGCCCCTTGTTCTCGGGGGCTGATATTAACATTTGGGGGGGGGGGGTTACTCATGGGGCATTCCTATGCTTCCTAGGTCCGTTATTCAAGGATCAGTTTTTGTGCACTTGATTATTTTGGTATGAGTAGTCTTCTTCCTAGACCTATAGTTTTCCTTGGTGTTGTGATACCTGTGAATATTTTTTGTATTGCTTGGATTTCTGAGTTAGCCTTGATATACATGTTCAAACTTGATGAAAATGATATACAAAATGTTTTATAAAACTTATATGTTTTCTTTTGTTTAGAACTATGAAAAAGGGAATGTTTACCATGTTCTCTATAAAACAAATTTTATTATTATCATTCCATGTTTTATTTCTAAATGATCATACATCAATTTTTATATAGAGAATTGCTATGGAACACCTAGGTGGGATCCTGTTGATCTTGTTAGCTCACACCCTGCGCACTCCTTTAGTGGTGTGTAGACCATAGTTTGTCTTCTAGTGCATGGAATGGAATGGCACCACAGTTAGGTAGTGAGGTTCGTGTCAGATTATATGGGTAGTTGGTGGTGAGATGGTTTGAGTTTGTCCATGCCATCATTGGAGTAGCTGTTTGGTTTTGATTCCTTTCCAATCAGACTTGTCTTTTGGAGTTTTTAGCTACTGTTTTAGTTGTCTTGTTTCCACTATTTTACATTATAGTTGTGTTATATATATTTATTTGTCTTCTGTTGTTTCTTCTTTTCTCTATATATATGTTGTGGGTTATTTCAGGCTTTCGGTGAAATCGTTCCCTCAGTTTTGTCGTTTGACGCCCAAGTTCTTATCTCTAGCACCTGGGGATTGGGAACTCCCTTTGAGTGTGTGACAGATCGGTTCAGGTGCCAGGTTTTAGGGAAACCCGAATCAGTTCATTGTATTTTGATATCAAAGGAGGTCTATCCTCAAGAATATTTTCTTGGGATGTCGGTTAAACTGGAGATATGATTGCCGAGATTTGAGAGGTATGTTACAATGAGTGCCTGACCAGATCTTATCGCAATGAGACTCATGTTTCTAAGGGATGTCGGGATATGTGTCTCTAGTGTTGGTTTTTGATTTCAAAAATTTCAGTTTTTGATTATGGGTTTTCAAGTTTGAACTGATATTTGTTATGTGTTCGATCATTCTTATGTTTCACTGTGCATCAGTATGCCTCCAAGACGTCTTCCACAAGTTCTTCAGGAAGGTTCAACTAATTCTATTTAAGGAAATCCACTTATGCATCAGAATCTCATTGAGACTATTGTATGGGCAGTCTGTGCTGTCGATCAGGATGTTCTGTGATTTCAGAATGTAGTGGTTGAAGGAAAACCATGAATTGGAGGAGAAAAAAATCGATCGTTAGTGTTCTTTCATGAGAATACACTATCCTATAAAGGGATGACTAAACCTCAAGAGGTATAGGATTAAATGGATAGGATTAATCAAATTTTAATCTTCTTGGAGACACTTGAGAATATTAGGGTGAAGTGTGCAGTGTTCAGACCTGAGGGTTCTGTCAAGCATTGGTGGGACTCTATGGCCCTAGTAGACAGACATGTGGGCTTGTATGGGAAGGGTTTGAAAACCCTATTCTTTTAGTAGTTTTTTTCTATAGTCTTTGATTCTGAAAAAATATATGGAGTTCCAATCATTTCAACAGGGAGAGCGTTTAGTGTCAGCCTACACCAACCGGTTTTCTAAACTTTTCCGTTTTTTTCCGAATGTGGTAACGAATGACCAGATGAAGGCGCAGAAGTACCTATAGGGTTTCTGACTGGACCTTAGATCATAGGTGTTCATGTTGAAGCTTTCTAACTATGCGGAGACAATGGAAAGAGCAATGATGGTAGAGATGAACAAGTTAGGCAAGGTTGGCGCAACTTTGTCTTCTCTTCTAACTAGTTAAAGCTTCATTGGTGTGCATGGTAAGAAGAGGAAGTAGCAGGACTATTGAAGGAATGGTGGAGGTGGGTCTCAGTAGCGAGCCTTCTCCACATTGTTTGTTGAAGCTGGAAGTGTGCCTTTGACATGCTACCAATGTGGCAAGGGAGGGGGGGGGGGTCACACCAAACATTCTTATCCAATGCCCGCAAACACATGTAATAGATATGGACATGTTGGTCATCTACAAAATTTCTATCTGGATATAAATATGCCTCTGTATAGTTAGGGTTTGTCAGCTCCAAAGGCTACTAGAGTGTAGTCAGAAGCATTAAAGACTATAGGGCTATAGCCATAGGCCTCAAGAGTGAATCATTTTCACATAGTAGATGAGTTTCCAATGGAAGTTGATGCAGGTTTGACAAACGTGAGATGTACACTGATGACTGTAGATTCTGTAGCTACTGGTTTTTTTGATAGTGGTGCCTTCCACTGGTTTATATCTTCAGGTTTTATTGATATTTTTAAAATTCTAATGGAACTTATTCCCTTTATAATGGATTAAGGGACACCTCTTTGTAAGAGGAAATAGAAGGGGTTCCAGTGTCCTTCTTGTTCATTCACAACAGCTAAAATGGAGTTGGTGTGGGATTTTATCATTCTTGATCTGGATCTGTTTGACGTCATCATCAGTGTGGATTGGCTTGTCACTCATTGTGCTGAGGTTGATTTTTATCATCGATGCGTTTCATTTCTTACTACTGAGTGGATCTCTCATGTGTTTCTGAGAGAGTGGGACTCAAGGTCAGGTCATGTAGGACCGTCCTTCCTAGCGCTCATGATTTTGTTGGTTGCTGTTGCATTTGAGTATGATGTAGTTTCTTATGTTTAGGTCCTTCCTATTGTTGTCTGAGACATTCCTAACATTTTCCCAGATGACTTATTCTATCTTCCTCTAGAGAGAGATGTAGAGTTCATGATTGTCTTGGTGCTAGGTACGCAACCGATAACAATGACTTCTTATCGCATGGAACCAGAGGAGTTGAAATAAATCAAGATTTAGTTGGACGAATGGTTAGAGAAGGGGTTTGTTCACCCTAGTGTTTCGCCTTGGGCATCCCCTATGCTCTTTTCCAAGGAAGAGGAAAGTTCACTTCAGTTATACGTGTACTATTAGAAGTTTAACTGAGTAAAAATTAAGAATAAATATCCTTTTCCTTGTTTGGATGATTTGTTTGATTTTTTGAATAGAGAAAAGTGGTTTTAAAAGATCGATCTTTAGTCAAATTATCATTATCTCAGAGTCTGGGAGTTTGATATACATAAGATGGACTTCAGGAGTTGGTATGGCCAATATGAATATATTGTGATGACTTTTAGTATGACAAATGATCCTGCAGTTTTTATGGCCTTGCTGAATCATATATTCCACCTATATCTTCACACGTTTATGGTAGTGTTCATGGATGATATTATAGTTTATTCAATTTCTGAGAGTGATCATGAGAACCATATGAGTTTGGTTCTGGAGATTCTGAGAAATAACCGTCTGTATGGAAAGCTTTTAAAATTAATTTTTTGGATTTGAGAAGTGAAATTATTGGGGTACATAATTTCTGAGCATGACTTATCTGTTGATCCATAGAAGGTAAAATCTATTTTATTAGGGAAGGAACCACAAAATTTCATTGAAATTCAAAGCTTCCTTGTTCTTTATGCATACTACCGACGGTTCATGAAGAATTTCTCTAAGATTGAATCAATTTTGACTAATCTTACCAAGAAGGTAGTGATATTATCATGGGATGAAAATTTTCAATATTACTTTGATGAACTCAAATGAATTCTAAAATTGGAACCTGTTATGATCTTACCTGAGCCCAGTAATGGGTACACAGTGTTTTAAGATGCATCAGGTGCTTGTTTGGGATGCATGCTTATGCAGGATGATCATGTGGTAGCTTATGGATCTCGTCAGCTCCGAACATATGAAAAGAACTACCCCACCAATGATTTAGAGTTTATTGCAGTGATACATGTGCTTAAGTGTTGGCGGTACTATCTCTTCGGGGAGAAGTTCACAGTCTTCTCGGATCATAATATTCGGAGCTATATCTTCTCCCAAAAAGAATTAAATACCAGATAGAGATAATGGGTAAAATAACTTCAAATGTTTGACTTTTACATCACCTATACTCCTTGGGAAGGTAATGTAGTTGTAGATGCTTTAAGAAGGATGGTACCATCACAGGTTGTTCTGGAATAGAAGGAGGAGTGGAATCTTATTGGGATTTTCACTCAGTTGCACTTGGATGCTTAATAAGATGTCTTAGGTATGGTTTTGGCTAGTGTTCAGTTGTCATCATCTCACCTAGAGTCTATCTTACATAGTCAACAACAAGATGATGAGTTTCAAAAGATTTTGGAAAACCTTTATGGTGGGGAGACCATTTCTGATTGGTCTCTTTCTTCAGATGACATAATTCACTTTGGGAAGAGAGTTTTCATCCCAACATCTATGAGAATTTTTTTTTGATTGTTATATCATTTCATGGGTAGCTCATCCAAGATCTACAAATATGTATTGTGACATTAGAAGATGGTTTTTGTGGTTGGCCATGAAGCATGACATTGCAGATTTTGTGTCCCACTGTTAGACCTGCCAATGGATAATGGCATAACACTTGAAACATTTTAGATTGATTCAGCCACTTATAGTTCCATTTTAGAAGTGGTACGAGGTGTCCATGGATTTTTTTGTTGGGTTACCACATAAACCTTGGGGGGGGGAATGATATCTGGGTGGTCATTGATCGGTTGACGAAGTCTACTCATTTCATTTAGATCAAAGAAAACACAAAAGTTTAAGATATGGGTAAGATGTAAGAGTATGAGATCATGAGGTTACATGGGATCCCTGTTAGTGTTTCAGATAGGGATCCTAGGTTTACCTCAAGGTTCTAGAGGAGTCTTCAAGAGGCAATGGGGACTCTGGTCAAGTGGAGCACAACTTTCCATCCACAAACATATGGCCAAATAGAGCATGAAATTCAGATCCTAGAGGATATTCTTCATGCCTGCGTCTTGGATTTTGGTGGATCATGGGATAGCCATATGGGACTGGATGAGTTTTTTTATAATAACAGTTACCAGTCATCAATAAAAATGGCTCCTTTTGATACTTTTTATGGTCTTCCATGCATATCACCCCTTTTTAGGGTAGAGGTGGGAAAAGTAGCCTTTGTTGGACCAATCCTGGTTCAGGTTACGTCGAGAAGGATTCAGGAGGTGTAACAACATCTGGTTATAGCCCAGAGTTGAGAGAAATCATATGCATATCGGCCGGCATATTCCTTTAGAGTTTTCCATTGGTGACTGGGTTTTCTTGAAAGTTTCTCCTCAGTTGGGTCACCGTCTACTTGGAAAATAGGGAAAGCTTACTCTGAGATATGTTAGACCATTTTAGATCACTAAAAAACTCAGGTAGGTTTCCTATTATTTATAACTATCGATTCAATTGATGGAAATTTATGATGTTTTCAACATATCTCAACTTAGGAAGTATCACCTTGATCCCTCTCACATTCTTAGTTGGGAATAAATCGAGTTAGAACCAGATGCTTCTGCTTTTGAGAAAACAGTGGAGATTGTTGAATCTCAAGATAATGTCTTGAGTGGGAATTCAATTATCTTGGTTAGAGTTCTATGGAAACAAGGATTGTATTCTCATGAGACTTGGGAACGTGAGGCATTAATGATGGAGCAAGGGCCTCATCTCTTTCCAATGGATAATTCATCCACATGACTTCCTAGGGAAGGAAAGTCTTTATGGTGGGGAGTTTGTAACACCCCGTTACCTTTATTAGGTATATTTTCCCCTTTTCTAAGTACCTTTTTGGGTTTAAAATCCTTTTATGTGATTTTTCTAGGTTTACTGTAGAATTCAGAACAAGTACATGTTGTGTACCTGAAGTACAAATCGTGTACTTGGTGCTGGTTACATGTCGTGGCCAGAGTGACCTTGCCACGAAGGGGGAGGTCATGTTGTAAGCTTCTACACATCGTGAATGATAGGAACACATCGTGTAGTGTGAAAATATCAAGTTTTAACCCAAGGCAACCGGGTTTTCAGCATAAATTATCCATCATGGCCTTCACGTTGTGACAAAGGGGTACACATTCTGACCCAGCCCGCACCCAATTTAAAGTCACACATTTGGGAGTTTTGGTCAGCCCCTTTCGCTCTAAACTTTGTTTCTCTCAACCCTAGATTATACCTAAGAGTTTTTTAGAGGCACCTATCCTTCCAAATTGATCTGATCATCTTGGTATTATTTTTTCATTTGTGGGGCGTCTCTTCGGATCCATTGTGAGATCTCGTTCTAGAGGCCTTTTTCCTTTAATGGTTGTGGTGCGGCGGGCGTCCTTATTCAAGGTATTTTCTTCCTCTCTTATACATACTTTTTTTTATGTTTGAATAAATCTTTTCTTGGATTGGATCCTAGGGTCTCTATTGGTGCTGTTTTGTTTTGTACTTGGTTTTGGATTCCGTTGCGGGCACGTGAAACCCAAACTTTGAGGTATGTGGTTCCATCTCTAGCCTATGATAATGAACATGCTTTTTTTGTTTTGAAAATTTAATTATAAATTGTTTTATGAAATTGACATGATTTTTTTGTGTGATGAAAAAGGATTTTGAAATAAAAATGGTTTTCCCTAGATTATGATAAATGGATTATAAATGGATTTTATTGGTTTTCAAGAAATTGGAATGGGTTTGTGAAAAAGAGCACATGGGTTACCTTGGGTACTTAGGTGGAAGGTTTAGCTTGAGGCCATCATCCATTATTTTGTGATTATCATGGAGATTTTTCATTGGGATTTCCTCTATTTCCTATTCTCATTGTTCTAGGGGACTGGTATCTACATTCTGGGGGGTTTACTCATGGGGTATTCCTCCACTTCCAAGGGTTTTTGTTCTAGGATCAGTTTTTGTGCACTTTATTATTTTGGTATGAGTAGTCTGCTTCCTAGAATTGTAGTATTCCTTGGTCCTATGATACCTATCCTTCTATTTTTATTTCTTGGATTTCTAAGTTATCCTTGATATACATGTTTGTGCTTGTAGAAAAGGATATGGAAAATGTTCTTTGAAACTGATAAACCTTCTTTTGTTTAGAACTGTAGAGAAGGGAATGTTTACCATGTTTTTTTATAAAATGGATTTACTACTTATCATTCCATGTTTTATTTTTAAATAAGAATAAAAATATTTATATAGAGACTTTCTATGCAACACCAGGGTGGGATCCTACTGAGCCTGTTAGCTCACACCCTAAGCACTGCTTCAGTGCTACGTAGACCTTTGTTTGTCTTCTAGTGAAGCGAAAGGAAACGAACCATAGTGAGGCGACAAGTTTCGTGTCAGCTAGGATGAGTAATTGGTGGTGAGATGGTTAGATTTAATCCATTCCATCATTGGAGTAGTTATATGGTTTTGAGTCTTTTCCAGTCAAACTAGTCTTTTGGAGTTTTTAGCTACTGTTTTAGTTGTCTTGTTTCCATTGTTTTCCCTTACAGTTATGGAATATATATTTTCTATTATTATACTATTTCTTCTCTTCTCAATACATATACTGTGTGGTTATTCAGGATTTGGGTGAAATTGTTCCCTCAGTTTTGTCATTTGATGCTCAGGTGCTTGTCGCCAGCCCATGGGGATCCAGAATTCCCTTCAGGTATGTGACAAATTAGGCCGGGTGCCAGGTTTTAGGGTAACCTGGGTCAATTCCTTACATGTTTCATACTAGATATGTCCATTATGAATTTTAGTTATGCTTTTTGGGTTAACCAATTCCCCTACATTATTCATGGATCTCATGAATATATTTTTATGCAAGTTCTTAGACAAGTTTGTGGTTGTATTTATTAATGATATTTTGGTATATTATAACAGTAAAGAGGAGAATGAAAGTCATTTAAGGGTTGTATTGAAAACCTTGAAAGAAAAGAAACTGTATGGGAAATTTAGCAAGTGTGAGTATTGGTTACAACAAATTTCTTTCATTGTTCACATTGTTTCTAAAGATTTTATAATTGTTGATCCTGATAAAACAAAAGTTGTTGAATAATGTCCAATACCCACAAATATAATTGAGATTCATAGTTTTTTTGGTTTAGTCGGTTATTACTGGAGGCTTGTTGAAAATTTTTCACGGTTATATAGCCCACTGACTAAGTTAACTCAAAAAGTTGTTAAGTTTCTCTGGAAAAAAGAATGTGATGAATGTTTTCATGAATTTAAAAGAAGATTGGTGAATGATCCATTTTTGGAACTGGATTCTAGAAATGGTGAATTTTTTATCTGTAGTAACGCTTCATTGAAAGGACTTGGCTATGTTTTAATCTATAATGATCAGGAAATTTCTTACGCTTCACGTCAGTTGAAAACTCCTGAGTTAAATTACCTTACACATGATTTGGAATTAATTTATCCTATTTTTTCTTAAAAAATTTGGAGGCATCATCTGTATGGAGTGAAGTGTGAGATACATACTAATAAAAAATGTTTGAATTATATATTCACTTAGAAATAATTAAACATCAGAAAGAAGAGATGGATGGAATTAATCAAAGATTATAATTTCATGATTCATAACTATCTAGGAAAGGAAAATAAAGTCACTGACACTTTGAGTTGAAAGAGTAATACTATATTAACCATACTACATTTGGAATGAGATCCTTTGGTTTTTTATTTGATGAATTTTGGATTGGATGTGGTTGGAGTAGGGAATTACTCTATTTTGTTTTAATTGGTAGAGAAATCATCTCTATTAGATAAAATTAAGAAAGCAGAAAAAGAAGATAGTGAGCTGTAGAAGAAGGCAGAATTGGTACAGAAGGGTAAGTTACCTGAAATTAACATCGATAAAGACTATTTTTTTGTGGTTTGTGAAGAGATTATGTGTTCCTTGTGGTTCACAGTTGATAAAAGAGCTATTATGTTAAGCTCATATTTCTCCATTTTCAGTTCATCCAGGAAGTATTAAAATGTACAGAGATATTTGGGATTATTACTGGTGGGATGGAATGAAAAGAGATATTGCTCACTTTACCCTAAGATGTTTGATTTGTCAATAGGTTAAAGCAGATAAACAATTACTGAAAGGGATGATTTAGTCTTTTCTAGTTCCAGATTGGAAATGGGAAAATGGGTCCATGGATTTCACAGTGGGATTACCAAAAAATTCTCATGGTAACATTGAAATCTGAGTTATTGTTGATCGATTGACTAAATCTGCTCATTTTCACTCTATTCAAGATACTCTATCTCTATACTGACATTCACATTTATATATTAAAAAGATAGTCTGGTTACATGGAGTTCCACTCTACATTATATCTGATCAAGATCCCAGGTTCACTTCTAACTTTTGGAAGGGCCTTCAGAAGTCGTTGGGCACTGAATTAAATTTTAGTTCAACTTTTTATCTGCAATCAGATGGGCAGTCGGAATGAAAAATTCAGACATTATAAGATACGCTATGTTCTTGTTCAATGTATTACCAGGGAAGTAGGGATGAACATATTTCTTTGGTTGAATTTTCTTATAATAGATATTTTCATTCCAGTATACATATCGAACTATTTGAAGCATTATATAGAAAGAGGTGTTGAACTCCAGATTTTTGGGATGAAGTATGTGAATGGATGTTGATGATACCATAATTGTTAGAATAGATGGGAAAAAAGTTCAGTTGATTCAGAAGAACATGAGAACAGCTTAGAGTAGTCAGAAATGTTATGCGGATAACCAGAGGAAGGATCTTTCTTTCGAGGTAGGTGATCATATATTTCTAAAAGTTTCTCTATAGAAAAGTGTCATTCATTTTAGTAAGAAGGTAAAGCTATGTACGAAGTTCATTGGACCCTATGAAATACTAGAGAAATTTGGATAAGTTGCCTACATAGTTGTTTTACCTCCTTGTTTATCCCAGGTACACAATGTTTTTCATGTTTCAATGTTAAGAAAGTTTATGCCAGATCCATCTCAAGTTTTAAGTCTAGAGGTTGTTCAGTTGGAAGAGAATATTTATTATGAGGAATCACCATTCTAGATTCATGAACACATAGAGAAAGTTTCGTGGAATAAGGTAATTAATCAGGTAATGGTTTTGTGGAAAAACCATATGGTTGAAGAGGAAATAACTACTGGAAACTTTACCTTTACCAATGGATTGAAACCATTGGTAAAGGCCTGACAACCGTTGGATTTAGAGCCGTGGTGATACACAAATCCCAATGTTTCTATGAGAACTATTGGTATATGGATGTAAAATATATTATATACCAATGGTTTCTTGTAACCGTTGGTATAAATGTTTACCAACAGTTTAAATATGTTGGAAATATCAAAAATCAAGTTTATACCAACAGTTTGGGAACCATTGGTATAGAATATTACCAATGGTTCCTCACAAACTATTAGAAAATGTTAAGTAAAAGGATATATACCAACAGTTTTAAAACCATTGGTACGTACTTTTACCAATAGGTTCATATAAACCGTTGGTATATGTTCTGTTTTCACACATATACTTATGTTTTACAACTGTGTTCATAGGTTTTATATTGCAGCAGCAAGCCTGCCTCCCCCCTATGCACTTGTAGCACTTCCACCAGTAGGCCTGCCTCCCACCTGTGCAAAATTCTGAAAAACTGCAAAATACATACAGAATTCTGTATGAATTCATACAGAATTAATACAACACATAATTCATACAGAATTATGAATACCTCCAATTATTTAGTTAATTACCCGGTACAAACATACATAATTAATACATAATTCATAAGGTAATTATAGAAAGTATGCACATACAAAAAGTATACTCATACAACATTAACACATAATTCATAAGTCAATTAAATAAAAAAATAATTCAATTCATAATTCTGATGGCAATTACCCTAGGGAACATAGAATTCTGAATTGGATACATACAATATTGAATTATTTATAACACATACGGATTTGAATTCAGAATTCAAAATGTAATAACCCCTATATAATAAAATCATGTTTTAGGTTTTGAATATGGAATTGTTGTTCATAGGCATGGGTGAATTCAAATGAGATTTGGATTTTTGGATAATGTGTTATGCCATAATGTAGTAATGGGTAATGTGACATGGGGGTGGGGGATTTATAGAGGGTGGGTAGAGGGGGGGGGGCTGTCCAAGGGGGTACGGGGTGTCCAGGGGGTGGGGTGTCCAGTGGGTGGGGGTGTCCAGGGGGTGGGGGTGTCCAGGGGGTGGGGGTTATCAAGGGGTTTGGGGGGGTGTCCAGGGGGTGTCAAGGAGGTGGGGGTGGGGGTGGGGGGTTCAGGGGTTGGGGGACTGTCCAAGGGGGTAGGGCTATCCAGGGGGTGGGGGGTGTCCGAGGGGGTGGGGGTGTCTTGGGGGGGTGTAGGTGGTGGGTGTTGGTCGGAAGAAAGCAAGGAAGATGGCAAGAGGGGGGGTGAATTGCCTTTTAAAAAATGATTAACAAATTTAAAATCAAAGTGAAAGATGCAGCGGAAAAAGAGGCAAGACACACAAAATTGATAACGGAGTTCGGCCAAAACCCGGCCTACGTCTCCGCTCCCAACTTAACCGTTGAGAGATTCCTACCGCTTGCTTTTCAATGGTTTTAGCAAGAAACCCACTAGGCTTTGAGGTAGCACTAGGACCTATTACAACTTGCTTTTATTGGTTTAGCAAGAACCCACTTGCTTTTGATGGTTGAGCAAGAACCCACTAGCCTTTTTAACGGGTGAAGGCTAGCTCACCGTGACACATGCCTTTTAAAAGGGAAGGCTTGAAGAAACCTCTTCACACCTTAATGGTGGTGTGAAACCCAAAAGAAAGGGAGGATGAGAAAAGGGTTTGGGGTTTGTAGGTACAAACCCAATTTTAAGCTCAAAATAAAATAAACAATAAAAACCGTATATGAGGAGAAGCCTTGGGCGCCTTTGATGATTGGAGATGTTAAAGGCCGCTTCCAAGCTTCTTTGGAGGAGCTCCTTGGATGTGGAAGTTGTTGGAGCACTTGGGGTTCCTTTGGAGGAAAGCACCGGAGGTACGCCGAATGATCAACAAGGTGTCCGTGGGCTTCCGTATAGTTCCGGTAGATGTCCAGGGCTTCCTTGGCCTTTATTTATAGGCATGGAACCCTTGGGGAGGCTTCGGAGCCGTTGGAGAGGCTAAAAGAGCCGTTGGGAGCCAAGTGGGCCAGCCTGGTCAAACTGCAACGGCTAGTTTGACTGGCTCCACCGGCTGGCCGGTACAGTCCCACCGGTTGGCCGGTGTGTGCAAAAAGGCATAGGATTCTTGTCCAGGGGCCACCGGCTGACCGGTGCCAGAGCCACCGGCTGGCCGGTGGCAAGACAGTAGCTGGCACTGTTGGGAGAGGGTTCCACCGGCTGGCCGGTGCTGAGGCCACCGGTTGGCCGGTGGGGAGGCAGTAGCTTCCTCTTCTGTGCAGGTGCCACCGGCTGGCCGCTGGTGTGCCACCGGTTGGCCGGTGGTCTGGACAGTAAAAACCGTATTTGGAGAAGCCTTGGGCGCCTTTGATTGATTGGAGATGTTGAAGGCCGCTTCCAAGCTTCTTGGGTGGAGCTCCTTGGATGTGGAAGTTGTTGGAGCACTTGAGGTTCCTTTGAAGGAAGTCGCCAGAGGTTGGCCAAATGATACAAAATGTGTACGGTGGCTTTGTATATGATCCGGGTAGTGTCCGGGGCTTCCTTGGCCTTTATTTATAGGCATGGAACCCTTGGGGAGGCTTCGGAGCCGTTGGAGAGGCTAAAAGAGCCGTTGGGAGCCAAGTGGGCCAGCCTGGTCAAACTGCAACGGCTAGTTTGACTGGCTCCACCGGCTGGCCGGTACAGTCCCACCGGTTGGCCGGTGTGTGCAAAAAGGCATAGGATTCCTGTCCAGGGGCCACCGGCTGACCGGTGCCAGAGCCACCGGCTGGCCGGTGGCAAGACAGTAGCGGGCACTGTTGGGAGAGGGTTCCACCGGCTGGCCGGTGCTGAGGCCACCGGTTGGCCGGTGGGGAGGCAGTAGCTTCCTCTTCTGTGCAGGTGCCACCGGCTGGCCGCTGGTGTGCCACCGGTTGGCCGGTGGTCTGGACAGAAGGATGCCTTCTGTCCAGGCTCCATCGGCTGGCCGGTGGTGAAGCCACCGGTTGGCCGGTGGACTGAAAATCAGTCCATTTGGGCCTTCTTTCTTTCCTGAATTGATTCCTATCATCCAAAAACACTTGAAAGAGGATTAGATAAATATGAGGGTGATTGTGATCATGAAAATAAAACAACGAGGGGAACGAGATGTACAACAGTGGGGCTGTGTCTAGGTGGGTGGGGTTAGTCCAGGGGTGGGGGGCTATCTAGGGGGTGGGGGTGTCCGGGGGGGGGGTTCTTGGGGTGGGGTGGTGTCCAGGGGGTGGGGGTGTCCAGGGGGTGGGGGGATGCCCAGGGGGTTGGGGGTGGTGTCTAAGGGGGTAGGGGTGTCCAGGGGGTTGGGGTGTCCCGGTTGTGGGGTGGTGTCGGGGGGGGGGGTGTCCAAGGGGGTAAGGGGTTTCTAGGGGGTGGGGTGGTGTCGGGGGGGGGGGGGTCCATGGGTTGGGGGTTATTGAAGGGGGTAGGGGTGTCAATGGGGGTGGGGGTGTCCAAGGGGGTTGGGTGGCTGTCCATGGGGGTGGGGGTGTCCAGGGGGGTTGGGGTGTCTAGGGGGGTTGTCTAGGGTGTTGGGGGATTCCCAAGGGGGTAGGGGGTGTCTAGAGGATGGGGGTGTCTGGGGGGTGGTTGGGGGTGTCCAGGGGTGGGGGCTGTCCAGGGGGTGTGGTGGTGTCTAGGGGGTGGGGGCTATCCATGGGGTTGGGGGTGTCCAAGGGGGTAGGGCGTGACCTGTAAGAACCCAAACCATCGTTTCATGTATGTTTTTCCTTTTTGTGGAGTTTTTGAGAAAAGAGGAGTTTCTGGAAAGTTTTTAAGTACATGTCGTGTACTTTATAAGTACACTCCGTGTACTTCAATGCCGCACGAGGCCGCATGCTGGCCGTGTCCGGGACACACACATGGTCGTGTGGGGTGATGTGGAGGCCATTTAAATCAAAGTATAGAAAATATTAGTACACACCATGTACTCCAAAAGTACATGCCGTGTACTTTATTTTTTTCATTAAATGGACCAGGCTCGCATCTAACTGCCAGAATCGTCTTCTTCTAGGTCTCGTTCAACTGAGAGAAGCTGTACAATGCCAAAACATCTTCGAACCCCTATGTCTCCATCCGTTCTCTGAATCGACAACCATCAATTGCGTTGGAACTGCAGCGGTAAGCTCTTCCTTCTTCTAGAGCATCATTTTCCAATTGCTCCTCTTTTCTAAGTTATCGCTGGTTTCACGTTTTGTGAGTTTTTGTAGATCTAGTACATTATAAAAAGATTATACCCTCGTGGTTCAAGTATATAGATCTACCAACATCAAGGTAGGTGGTTTGCGCCTTTTCGTTCAATGTCTTTGAGTATTATGTGCAAATTACACCAATACCCTTGAACAGGGTATTGCGTGTTTACTATTTTTCCCCTGTTGTTTTCCTTCCTTGATTTCATGCTTGTGTAGAGGTAATTTGGCTATGTATAAGGATAATTTCTATGATTGGATGTTTTGACCATGCCTTTTTCTGTTTAAGACCTATTGGTCTTGTTCAGCCTTCGGCTGTTATACCTGTTTTCCATGCCTTGTGACTGTAGGATGGAGTGTTATTCCCTGACATGCTTGTTATGCTGTAGAATGGTTAACCAAGTATCTCTGTAGGCTTAATTTGGCTACATAGCATTATTATGCAATGACTTGCATGGGGCTGTGAGACCCTAGTTCTATAGACTATAAGGGGATAGACCGAGTGAGCTTCCTTAGAGAGTCTTGGACATTATAGACTATAGGGGATAGACTGAGTGAGCTTCCCAGAGAGTCTTGGTCATTATAGACCAAGGGAGGATAGACCGAGTGAGCTTCCTCCGAGAGTCTTGAGCTTTATAGACCATATGGGGATAGACCAAGTGAGCTTCCTTAGAGAGTCCTTGTTTTTTTTGAATTTCCTTAAACCATTCCAGGCTATATGAGGAATTGGCCGAGTGAGCTTCCTCAAAAAGTCTGTGATTGACCTGGGGATATAAGAGGAATTGACAGAGTGAGCTTCCTTAGAGAGTCTCTAGACCTTGGGTCTATAAGGGTAATTGACAGTGTGATCTTCCTCATAGAGTCCCTAAATACCTTAGACTATAAGGGTAATTGACTAAGCGTGCTTCCTCAGAGAGTCTTATATTTTTGTATGACCAAAATAGATGGTTTAGGCTAAGTTTATTGCCCAGAGGGTTGTTGGTACTTCTTGGATAGGACCAGAGGGGATGATTGTGAGCACTTCCTAGAGTGATTCCTATTTGTGGTTAGCTATTTTATTCACTGCTGCTTGTTGATATGTGGATTTTTTATTATTGTGTATCATTCTATTTACTATTTACTGTTTAATGCTTTCAGTACTATTACCTGCCATATGCTCACTAACTGTTAGGAACAGATATTCAAGTTGTTTCCTACTAGGATTTAGTCTCATGCCCTGTTTGGTTCATGCTTTTGGCCCCAAACAGATTATATTGCCGTAGGTATAGACAAGGCCAAGTGCCCTTCGACTTCTGGTACTTGATTGCATTGGAGAAGGAGAGCATGGGACCAAGCCGAGGCTTGCGATGCTGAGGATTTGCTTATATGTTTTTCTTTTGTACATTGGATTTGTATTGTATTCATCAATGTGACTTGTTTTGATGCTTTCCTAGACATATGTATCATGCATCATTTCATATATATATATATATGTGTGTGTGTGTGTGTGTGTGTGCTCCAATTGTTTATTATTTTAGTCTTCCATTGTTTATTATTTTTGGATATTTACTACTTCCTCTATTGTATTTGTTGTTTACTTCCACTGTGTGCTCTGCCAATGAGGGAATAGTTTCCCCACTAACACACCCAAGGCCCTCACTACTAGTCGGCAGCCTCCGACATTCGGGGAAATGCACTTGAGGCCATGTGACCAACCGGGTATGGGGAGCCTCTGGGTGGCTTCTGAAACCGGGACGTTACAAAGTGGTATCAGAGGAATTATTTTCTATTGACTTACTGTTTAGAGCCTATATCTAGGGATAGGATGGAATAGGTACTTGGTAATAAGTTGTGCCCAGGATTAGCTAACCCTTGTATAGGGAAATTCCAATCTACCTCGTTTATTACAATTTATTTAGGTCTTTCAATTTTACAGTTGATATGATTTCACCGTTGGGTGTTTCACATTCTTTGTGTTGTTACCGTTGTTATTATTGCAGTTCTATTTCTGTTGCAACCTAATGAGATGAGGGTATTCCATCTCATGCATCATATAGGCACTTGTTGGAAATCACATGCCATGTATTCTTTCCAAGCCATCTAGGATGTATTAGCGACCTCATGTTGTTGTGATATAAGTTGTGTAGATTATGCATGTTATTGTGATAGATGCTTTGATAGAATCTCTATTGTTTAATAGATAATTTGTTTGTATAGTACTTTGCTTAGATGGACACCAAACTTTGGTTCTTGAGGTGTTATGGGACCTCATGAACCGGAATTTGGTGGATCATTGGCTGGTTGCCTTGTTATAACATGTATAAGACGCCAAGCTTTGATTCGCAGGGTGTATGGGCCCTCAAGAATCAGAATTTGGCACCTTAACTCTTGTTTTATATGCTTTCGGGGCTTCGGTGCAGTTTCTGAGCTAGTTCCCAGAAAAACCCAGAATAAATGGCATGTAATATATTAATATGCCCCGTGTTGTTTTTAAACCGTGTCACTGGCTGTGTGGGCAGAAACATGAGGCTGTGAAAAATCTTCAAGAACACGCCGTGTACGGTACATACATGCCATGTTGTAGTGGACGTGTGTCTACCTGTGTGACTAATGACACAGATGGATGAAACTTTGAATATATACGCCGTGTCCTGTTATCACACGCTATTCCATGTAACTTAAGTACCCGGCCATGTCACGAACAACACGAGTCAGGGAAAAAATTCAAGTACACACCGTGTTCTCAGGGAGTATGCTGTGTAGAGTGAAATGTGTATCCAGTCGTGTAACTAACAACACGGGTCGTTGAAACCCTGTCTAGTACAAGTCGGGTCCTTCGTGGACACGCCGTGTAGTCTAGGATTAAGAAGATCGTGTGAGTTATCCATGTAAGGAGACTCGGGCAGGGGAACAGAGTTCAAGTACACGCCATGTGTGGGGACAACACGCCGTGTGGTTGGGGAGTTACACGACCAGTTTTGGTAGATGTACACACCCATGTGAATGGATTAAACGAACACACTGTGTAGGTTTTATACACACTGTGTAGTCATGTTTTATAAAACTTGAATGTTTATTTCTCTTATTCCCCTCTTATACTCTTATGTTCCCAGTCTTTGACAATCCTTATCTAAGGTGATTCTAACCTTTCAGAGTTATGCCATCGAGACGTCCTCTAGTTGTACGTCAGCTGCCAGATGGTGATCATACACCGGATATGGCTGATCAGGGACCTCCTACAGATCCTCCTACTGTTCCATCCTTGGAACTGACAGTTATACCAGTTGCAGGTGTCGATGTGCGGTTTAGGGAAGACTTTATGAGGATGAGCAGACCTTCCAGGGAGTTCTGCCTCCTGCCCCGTCGATGGAAGAGTTGACGCGGGTTTTCTAGCAGTAATATCCTCCTGATTTCTCAGGGGATGGAGGACCTCAGGCTGTAGAGTCATGGATAGAGGCCACACTGATAGTTTTCGAGCATCTAGAGATAACTCCAGAGAAGGGGGTGGAGCTCTCTACCTATATGCTCTGAGACTCCGCCAAGAGGTGGTGGGAGGTGATCTCACAGTCAGGACTCCAACAAAGTTTGACTTGGGATGAGTTTTAGTGCATCTTCTACGATTAATTCTACCGGGAGACCTTGAGTGCTGATCGAGACTGAGAGTTTATGAGTCTGGAGTAGGGTACTCTTTCTGTTATGGAGTACTCATTTCACTTTACTAAGCTACATCGTTTCACGCCTATTCCAGGAGGCGATTACCTATTCCTTGTGCGAAATATTGAGGATGGTCTGAGGCATGACATCCGCTCGCAGGTGATCATATTCAGGTTGAATTTGATATCATCTATCGTCAACCAGGCGCTGATCACTGAGCACAATCTGAGGGATTCTGGAGTAGTGAGGCAGGGCGGTTCGACATCCAGAGTCAGTGTTCCTCCTACTGATAGAAGGAAGCACTGAAGAGAGTCTGCTCGAGGAGATTAGAGTAGGCGGAATGTATCTTCAGGCACCCTGGTAGTATGCTACCAATGCATGAGAAGCAGTCATACTAGGCCTCAGTGCTAGAGAGACCCGATGGAGTGCTGATCTTGCGGCAAGATGGGCCATCTTTAGCATTTTTGTCAGATCTTCTCACGTACAACTGGTGGTAGGGGTTCTTCTATGACTCTGTGTTCAAGAGATGCATCTCCAGTTCCTCACCAGTCTGGGAACTGGAGTTCTTTAGGCCGTTCGGGCCGAGGTTGAGGTCGCAGCCATGGTGGTCAGTCACCAGGATACCAGTGAAAACAGAGTGGATCGACTCATAGTGGTTAGCCAGGGTCATAGGGCCGCGGTACATGCCAGACATTTGTAGTGGAGCAGACCCGTCAAGAGTAGGATCTCGGCCCTTCCACAGTTCGAGGTACAATTTTAGTAGCCTTAGTTTTATCTTCAGCTCTATTTGATACTAGTTCTACGCATAGCTTTATCTCTCTTATAGTTGTGGAGAGCCTTGGGCTCTGCATCTTTTCCTCTACCGATACTTTGACTATAGACACACTATTGGGGATGAGAGCGGTTAGAATACGTCAGTGCAGAGAGTGCCCCATTGAGGTTGTAGGGTGTCACTTCTTATGGGAACTCTATGTCCTAAGGATGATGAGCTATGATGTCATTCTCGAAATGGAATAGCTAGTTCCCTTCTAGGCAGTCGTCGACTGTTATCACCGTAGGGTGAGTTTTTTATCACTAGAGGGTGGATCCTTTCTTCATATAGGCGAGTCGGATGTCCAGGCAAGCAGAGCAGGTCCAGAGCATCATGGGATAGGAGGAGTTACAACCCAGATTTCCAGTCTATATATAGATGATTAGGGTACTTCACAGTTAGACTTGTAACACCCCAAGATTTCAAAGTACGTTATTTCTTCAAATTAATTCAATAACTTGCACTACACGCAACACCGAGTTCAATCACACCACAACTTACCAAACTAGCTGTTCAAAAGCAGTTATGAATAATATTAAATGAATTTTAAACTTTATATAATCCTCATAATTTTAGAATCCATATTATGAGTTTCTTAGACATAATGTAAGAACAAATACATTTTTTCAGATAAAAGAATTATTTTTCAAAAAAATGAAATTTTACCACCTTTTAATGGAGAACCATTTTTAAATCCAATATTTGAAACTTTTATATATTCAATTTGAAAAAATTAACTTCTTCATTAAAATAGGGAAATAAGACTTTAGTTTCAATAATGATTTGGTGTTTTTTTGATAACATTCATATTTGGGTGAATAGTGAAAAATACTATATTTTAACCGAAACAACTTTTTTAATCAAAATAATTTATGGGGTTGAATTATAAATTTTAATGTTTTGGAAGTATAATTTGATTATATTTTTACCCTTTAATCCAGTTTTGGTCGTTGGAATTAACTTCACTTTGAAATTTTACATAAACAAGTGTCAATCTTTTGATAGTTACTGTTTCTTAAAAACACGATATTTGTTTTGACAATGAGAAATAATTATAAAATAATAAATTAAAATTATATATTTTTAATTTGTTAAAATAGAATTCATTTTTGGATTTAGAATATCGATATTAGCCTAGGGTGAAGTTTTGGTATTTTTCTGAAAACGTTCAATTTTTGATGAATAGTGAAAAAACACTGAGTTATCGTTTAAAACCGAATTTTTATTTAAATAATTATTTATTTTATTTCAATTTATTTTAGGTAAAAATAGATACATAATAAATATATAAGTTCATTTTAATTCATTGGAGTCAATTTATAATAATTTTAGATATATAAAAATTTTATCGAACTTTTATCTTCCTTTTCCCACCTCCTAGGAGCATTTGCAAATTTACATAAAACATAATTTTTCCGCTTCTGGGAGTTGAATTTTGAAAATATGAGAGACATGGTTAATATCAAGGAGTAAAATGAAGTTCAATAAGATAAAAATAATTTTTGGTGAATAATAACTTTTTACTTCTATTTACCACGATTAAAAGTAAATAGGGAAATTAAGGGTAAAAATGATATTACTATTACCCTAACACGTCTTAATTCTATTAGATAAGTGTAATTTGACCAAAAACAACCTTAGAAATAAAATATTACCCTTTAGGTCCACTTGGATTAGATTAATAAATTTATTATTATTTTATTTAAATAAGAGTTAAAAGAGTTAAAATCAAAGTTTAATGACTAAAGAAATTTTAATATAGGGTTATACATAAGATAAATTCGACTATAAATATTCATTATAAAGATAAGAATATTTCCTACATAATGGTATTTTATTTATAATTTTTAATGATTAAATAGTTAAATTTATTAATGACACAATGATGATGCAATAATTACCTTATTAATGAAAGAATCAAATAAATGGTATTATAAATATTAAAATAAATATAATTTCAATGTTTTTATGACATACACGAATTTTCTAGGTGAATATGACATGTTAGGATTGATTCAATGTATTGTGTTTTATGTAATCATGCTGTTATTAGTTTAACAAAAAACAAATACCAAATAGTGTCAAAATTGACATAAAATAGTTTTTAAAACAAATATTATATTATTAATTGATATAATGTTCCTAAATTTATAAGGTCTTGCCAAAAGACTTATATAATAATATATATGACATTAATGATCCAATTGGGGTTCTATTTTCAGTATATAGTATGTTTATTAACCATATAGTGTAAGAATACAAGAAGACACGGTAAAAGCTAAATTATTTAACTTATAGTTACATCTAAATGATAAAGTTAAAATGGTAACCTAAACTTGTCTAAAACCTATTGGTTGAGTGTTTTTCGACCGATACCTACATTAGAATTTATATAATACATTTTTTATCCATTATAAACCGAATATGAAATTATTATAAAATAATATTTTATGTTTTTCCAAAGGTGCCCATCACCCCTCTTAAAAAAGGGCACTTCCCCTTCTCTCAAATTCACACCTCCAAATCCATTTGGCTCGGCCAAAGTCTTCCCAAATACTCTATAAACTATCCTAAATTCATCCTAGAGGCCCTCCTTTAGTCATAAATCCAAATTAAGGAGCCCTTTTGAACAAATCAAAAGGAAGAACCCGAAAAAGAGGTAATAATTTCACCACCCTCTTTCAAGTTATTTTCTTCTTCCACTTCTACTTTCTTTGTTATTTCCATTATAAAATAATAACTATTGTATCTTCTATATACTGTTATGTTATTATAAATATGGTATAACTTTATTAATTATTCTATCCATCTTATGAATGATAATGTCACCATGCGTGTGTACGTACGACTTACCGTCTCCATGTCGTGGTGTAATTTTTTATTCAACACTATGTTATTTAGATGGATATAATGATGAGTAATATGTATATGAATAATGAAAATAACATGATAATGTCTCTATAAAATTAATATACCATCCAATTCCACACATTTAAGGAAATGATATTGTCGCTCGTGTGTACGTACGGATTACCGTCTCCACGACACGATGAGATTTATTTCCACGATCACCATTCATCGACAATTATAAAGATATATATATTATTAATAAGTATGTAATATATGACATAATAATGCTACTGGATATATATATATATGTATGTACTTACATATATATTATTCACTTAGTTCCGTTCAACACGATATGAAAACAGAAACATCGTTTATGCGTACGTACGGACTACCGTCTCCATAAACGATGTTTTTCATTTCATGTATATGTCTGTTATACAAACTTATATTCTAAATATATATGATATATAAATCATGTTTTATATTCTGGAAGTATTTAAATCTTGGTCTATGTGATACAATCAAGCATAACAAGTTAAAACACGTACGATAAAGAAAGCGATTATTACATGAAATGTTAATTTAACATGGAAATTATTATTAAATGGGTAGTATAAAGTCATAAATGAATCATGTATGATATCATAAATATTAATATGGTTTTGGTATAATTTAATAACATACTATGATCTTCATACATGTGGTTAAACATACCCTCGACTAAAGGAAAGTGAAAGGTAAGGGTTAATTTCTCAATCTCATTATTATCCGAGATTGTTTATGTGTAAGTATTTACTGGGACATTTTTATCATCCATGTATATTTCTCATAAAAATGATTTTCAAAATGAATATTTTAAGGATTTGTGAATGGTACCATTTATCAATATCATAATTTTAAGTGTTTTAAAAATTTATCTTTCTAAATCGTTATAATTAATGTCCAGGTTTTCAAAATGATTTTAAGGATGTATTTATATGGACATGAATGTTTTGAAATGATAATTCTTTTGAAAAGTTTCAATGTGGTATGGGACAATTTGATTAAAAAATATATTTTAAATTACTTCATTTATAAATTTTTAACTTTTAAATGATTTTACAAAAAGGATATTTCTCTCAAAAGGTTTTACTCATCATTTTGAACTATGTCAGCATCCTTTATTGGAAATTATTTTTGATTGAGGTTGATTTATTATAATAAAATATTTCATATTGTATTGAATGATTTATGATATGTATGAATGTGGATGTTCTATTTTTATACCATTCATGGTTTACGGTTTATGTAATTACATTTTGTACGCTAGTTTTAATAAGAATGTTTATGTTATGTTTCAACTTTTTCATATGAGGAATCCAGTGGACTTAGTAAGTGACGGGTGGAGCCCGCTATAGCTCCTCGATGCATCGATATGTCTCATGAGACAAAATAATGTCTTGGAACAAGGCCTTGACAAAACAATTATTTGTAGTCTTGGCACGAGGCCTTGAATATGTGGTAATGATGTCCGGTATGAGGCATTCCCTCATTGTGAAATTAGTTATTACATGTGACTATTTGACCAGTAGAATATCCATGTGCATGTTTATATGGTAATGTTTCATTTATTTTTACCATATTATGTTCAAGTTTATGTTTAAAAGGCTGTTGTTTTTATTACACATCTTTCCTTAAAAGTTTATAGCTTCCGCTAAATTATTTATCCTTACTGAGCATCTGAGCTCACCCCTTTCTTATGTTTTATTTTCCCAGGATTCCAAGAAGTGTATTATGATTGATATGTAGGGTTAAGAAAAATGGGATTAATGGCATTCTTAAAGGATCATTTATGTTTTTTTTCTAAAGTGTAATGTAACGTCCATATATGTAATCTATTTTCCAAGACTGCTAAACTGATCGGTCTTTCGGGACTTGATTCCTTATAAACGTGCCAATGTATTAAAAAAATGTACCAACTCTAGGTAACTAGGGTCGGGGTGTTACAGTTGGTATCAAAGGAAGTTTAGAAATAACCTTGTAAAGTAGATTTATATAAACTATGATTAGAGCACATAGCCCTAAGATAGACTTTGAAAATTATTATAGAAGAACTTCCTAGAATTTTGGTAATGTAAAGGTTTTGTGAGTTTTACAAGCAAATACATCCCTGTCTGGATACGAGCAGATAGAGGAGGCTCTGGAACAGATGTACCTAGGGGTAAAACCCGAGAACACCACTTTGAGCTAAACTCAAATGGGAACTGGTGCACGACAACAGGCCTTGCTGCGCTTTTGGTTACGACACTCTTGGGGGATATGCTTAGGATAATTCTCGTTTTCTTTATAAACCACTATAAATGGTTTATGAGTATATATCTCGTCAAAAAACATTTTTGTGATTAGGGATTATATCCATAAACATTTCAATTTACGTTAGGTATTTTACATGTTTGGAATAATTAATTGTGATTCATAAACTGACCTAGTGTATGCCATTGTATAAAAATGGCACCCAATAGAAAGAATGTGAACTCTAGATATACATATGATCCCAAGAGTAAGAAGGATCATATCTTTCACAGTATTAATACAACATTTAGAAGAGAAATAGTCTCCCATGTATTCTCAATATATTAAGAAATAGTATCATGTGTTAATAAGATATGTAAAGAATTATATGAGTCCTATGGTTTTGAAGGGAACCAAGAGAAGAAAAGGATGGAAGAGAGAAAGATTGATAAAGGGAAGAGAGAAAAGAAATATTTTCCCATATGTGATAACTGTGGAAAGAATCACCATGGTAAATTCTTGAAGGGAATGAAAATTTGTTATAAGTATGTAGAAAAAAGTACACCAAGTACGTGATTGAAAGGGTAAGAAAATTCAAATGTACAATGCTTCATCTGCAAGGCGCTGGGACACTACACGAATCAATTTCCCATTCATAAGAGTATAACACAAATTATGTTATTAGATAATAATCAAGTTATGATACTACCTCAGATGAATAGGAATTACTAGTGTTCTTATGTTGTTATTATATAATTATTTCATTTGAGTGTTGTATCAACAGTATACTGGTTACATGAATTATGGAGATAAATAAGGATTATACTGCAGAACTATGTTATTGAGGATTTGAGATTATATGGTTCTAAGAAAAGTGACTTAATAGTAAGCTATACTTTTTGGAAAATAGATGGTTGAAGGAAAGGTAATCCTTAATATGGTCATGATAATGAGGAAGTAATTTTGGAATAAGAGATGGTTGATTTTTGTAATTCAGGATGTTACGGTGTTGTAAAAGAATACATGATGAAGGTGTTCACCTGTTATTACCTGGAAAAAAGGATCCTCATTATGTTGAACTTCCTTATAAATTTTGGAATGAGAGTTTGGATATAATTATTTTGAATAATTCTAAAGGATTGAATGGATTAAGTTTAAATTGGATACTATTGTTAAGGTTATTTTTGGATTTCCATAAAAAAGACAACCCAGAGGTCGGGCGACAACCCGTCACATCTGGTAAGGTCGTGAGACTTGAACCCGCAACCGAAGGGAGACAAGGGTGTATCACCTATCACGGACCCACGTGATGTCCTGGATTGAATAATGTAGTTTTTAAAGGGTCTGGTATATGAATTAATAATTCATTTTTTTAGAACCCTAAATGAATAGGATAAATAGAATATTTTTTTAAGTTCTATTATCTTTTAGAGTGAAAGATGAGTTTGTGGTAGAAATTAGTTAAAAGATGGAACTCTACTTGTCAAGTATATTTTTTTTATTCTCTTATTCTATGATGAAATAAATTCTTAAACTTTAGGTAAGGAATCTTAAAACTAAAAATGTGTTATCCTAATACCCTATGTTTTGTTGAACTGATGATATTTTAAATCATTAAATATTGATGGCTTTGAGGCCCTCAATTCTACAATTGTTTGTGACTGATGACCTCAATCACTCCCTATAAATATTTACGTTTTCCTCCAATTATATTTCTTGTAGTTTCCACCAATGTTCTCCTAATAGAGGTCATAATTTAGTGGTGACCCTTTCATTTCCCTTTTCCTCTTATTAAGACTAAATTTTATTAACCCAATTTCCTATGTGGGTTTTCCCACAAAGGTATTTTATATTTTCAACCTTTTATTTTCGAAGAACAATTTCAAATTGCGAGGACGCAATTTATTGAATTAGGGAATAATGAAACACCCCAAGATTTCAAAGTATGTTATTTCTTCAAAGTAATTCAATAACATGCACTACACGCAACACCGAGTTCAAGCGCACTATAACTTACCAAACTAGCTGTTCAAAAGAAGTTATGAATAGTATTAACTGAATTTTAAACTTTATATAATCCTTATAATTTTATAATCCATATTATGAGTTTCTTAGACATAATTTAAGAACAAATACATCATTTCAGATAAAAGAATTATTTTTCAAAAAATGCAATTTTACCGCCTTTTAATGGAGAACCCTTTTTAAATCCAATATTTTAAACTTTAATATATTCAATTTTACAAAATAAACTTCTTCTTTAGAATTAGGAAATAATAATTTAGTTTCAATAAATTTTTGGTGTTTTTTTGATAACTTTCATATTTGGGGGAATAGTGAAAAATACTATATTTTAACTGAAAACAACTTTTTTAATCAAAATAATTTATGGTGTTTAATTATAAATTTTAATGATTTGGAAGTATAATTAGATTATATTTTTACCCTTTAATCCAATTTTTGTCATTTGAATTAATTTCACTTTGAAATTATACATAAACAAGTGTCAATCTTTTGATAATTATTGTTTCTTAAAAACACGCTATTTGTTTTGACAATGAGAATTAATTTTAAATTAATAAATGCAACTTCTATATTTTTAATTTATTAAAATAGAATTTATTTTTTGATTTAGAATATCTAAATTATCCTAGGGTGAAGTTTTGGTATTTTTCTGAAAACGTTCAATATTTGATAAATTTTGAAAAAACACTGAGTTATCGTTTAAAACCAAATTTTTATATAAATAATTATTTATTTTATTTAAATTTATTTTAGGTCAAAATAGATACATAATACCTATATAAGTTCATTTTAATTCATTGGAGTCAATTTATAATAATTTTAGATATATAAAAATTTTATCGAACTTTTACCGTCTTTTTCCCACCTCCTAGGAGCATTTGTAAATTTATAAAAAAATTAATTTTACTGCTTCTCTGAATTGAATTTAGAAAATCCAAGGGACACAGTTAATATTAAGGAGTAAAATGTGGTTCAATAAAATAAAAATAATTTTTGGTGAATAGTAACTTTTTACTTTTATTTACCACGGTTAAAAGTAAATAGTGTGATTAAGGGTAAAAATGATATTACTATCACCCTAACAATGTACTAATTATATTGGATAAGTATAATTAGACCAAAAAAAACCTTAGAAATAAAATATGACCCTTTAGGTACACATGGATTAGATTAAGACATTTGTTATTATTTTATTTAAATAAGAGTTAAAAGAGTTAAAATCAAAGTTTAATGACTAATTTTTTTTTAATATAGGGTTATACATAAGACAAATTCGACTATAAATATTTATTAGAAAGATAAAAAGATTTAAAACATAATGGTATTTTATTTATAATTTTTAGAGATTAAATAATTAAATTTATTAATGACACAACGATGATGCAGTAATTACATTATTAATGAAAGAATAAAATAAATGGTATTATAAATATTAAAATAAATATAATTTCAAAGTTTTTATGACATCCAAAAATTTTCTAGGTGAATATGACATGTTAGGATTTATTCAATGTATTGTGTTTGATCTAATAATGCTGTTATTATTTTAACAAAAAACAAATACCAAATAGTGTCAAAATTGACATAAAATTGTTTTTGAAAACAATATTATATTATAAATTGATATAATGGTCCTAAAAATCTACTGTTCGACCAAAAGACTTATATAATAATATATATGACATTAAGGAACCAATTGTGGTTCGATTGGCAGTATATTGTAAGTTTATTAACCATATAGTGTAAGAATACAAGAAGACACAATAAAAGTTAAATTATTTAACTTAGAATTAAATCTAAATTATAAGGTTAAAATGGTAACCTAAAGTTGTATAAAACCTATTGGTTGAGTGGTTTTCGACCCATTCCCACCTTAGACTTTAAATAATACATTTTTTGAGCCATTATAAACCAAATATGAATTTATAATAAAATAATATTTTATGTTTTTCCAAAGGTGCCCCTCACCCATATTATAAAAGGGAACTTCCCATTCTCTCAAATTCACATCTCCAAATCCATTTTTATCTCCCAAAATCTGCCCAAATACTCTCTAAAATATCCTCAATTAATTCTATATCCCATCCTTTAGTCATAATTCCAACTTAAGGAGCCCTTTTGAACAAATCAAAAGGAAGAACCTGAAGAAGAGGTAATAATTCCACCACCCTCTTTCAAGTTCTCTTCTTCTTCCACTTCTTCATTCTCGGTTATTTCCATTATAAAATAATAACTACAGTATATTCTATATATTTTTAATTTATTATAAATATGGAATAACTATATTCATTATTCTATCCATCTTATTAATGATAATGTCACCATGCGTGCGTACGTATGGCTTACCGCCTCCATGCCGTGGTGTAATTTGTTATTCAACACTATGTTATTTGGATGGATATAATGATGTGTAATATGTATATAAATAATGAAAATAACATGCTAATGTCTCTGTAAAATTAATATACCATCCAATTCCACACATTTAAGGAAATGATATTGTCGCTCGTGCGTACGTACGGATTACCATCTCCACGACACGATGAGATTTATTTCCACGATCACCATTCATCGACAATTATAAACATATATATATTATTAATAAGTATGTAATATATGACATAATAATGATATGGGATATATATATATATGTACTTACAGATATTTTATTCACTTATTTCCGTTCAACACAATATGAAAACGGAAACATCGTTTATGCGTACGTATGGACTACCGTCTCAATAAACCGTGTTTTTCATTTCATATATATGTATATTATACATACTTATATTCTAAATATATATGATATATAAATCATGTTTTATATTATAGAAGTATTTAAATCTTGGTCTAAGTGATACAATCAAGAGTAATAAGTTAAAACACGTACGATAAAGAAAGTGATTAATACCCGAAATGTTAATTTAACATGGAAATTATTATTAAATGGGTATTATAAAGTCATAAATGAATCATCTATGATATAATAAATATTAATATGGTTTTGGTATAATTTAATAACATACTAATATCTTCATACAATAGGTTAAATGTACCCTTGACTAAAGGAAAGTGAAAGGTAAGGGTTAATTCCTCAATCTCATTATTATCCGAGATTGTTTATGTTTAAGTACTTACTGGGACATTTTTATCATCTATGTAAATTTTTCATGAAAATGATTTCAAAATGAATATTTTAAAGTTTTGTGAAAGGTACTCTTTATCAATATCATAATTTTATATGTTTGAATGATTTATCTTTCTAAATCATTTTAATTATTGTCCATGTTTTCAAAATGATTTTAAGGATTTATTTATATGGACATGAATGTTTTGAAATGATAATTATTTTCAAAAGTTTCAAAGTGGTATGGGAGACTTTGATTCCAAAATATCTTTCAAATTACTTCTTTTATAAATTTGTGACTTTTAAATGATTTTACAAAAATGATATTTCCCTCAAAATGTTTTACTCATCATTTTAAACTATGTCAACATCCTTTATTGGAAATTATTTTTGACTGTGGTTGATTTATTATAAAACAATATTAAATATTGTATTGAATGAGTTATGATATGTATGACTATGGATGTTCTATTTTTATACCATTCATGGTTTATGGTTAATGTAATGACATTTTTTATGCTAGTTTTAATACGAATGTTTATTTTATGTTTCAACTTTTTCATATGAGGAATGTAGTGGACTTAGTAAGTTACGGGTGGAGCCCGCTATAGATCCTCGTGCATCGGTAGGTATCATGAGACAAACTAGTGTCTTGGCACAAGACCTTGACAAAAAATTTTATTTGTAGTCTTGGCACGAGGCCTTGACTATGTGGTAATGATGTCCGGTATTAGGCATTCCCTCATTGTAAAATTAGTTATTACATGTGATTATTCTACTAGTAGAATATCCATGTGTATGTTTATATGGTAATGTTTCATTTATTTTTACCATATTATGTTCAAGTTTATGTTTAAAAGGCTGTTTTTTTATAACACATATTGCCTTAAAAGTTTATAGCTTCCGCTAAATTATTTACCCTTACCGAGCATCTGAGATGACCCCTTTCTTATGTTTTATTTTCCAAGGATTCCAAGAAGTGTATTATGATTGATATACAGGGTTAAGAAAAAGGGGATTAATGGTGTTCTCATAGGATCATTTATGTTGTTTTTTATTTTATAAAGTGTAATGTAACGTCCATATATGTAATCTATTTTCCAAGACCGCTAAACTGATCGGCCTTTCAGGACATGATTCATTATAAATGTGCCAATGTATTAAAATACTACACCGACTCTGGGTAACTGGGGTCGGGGAGTTACAAGACTTTCCTCCAGTGGTGGATCATTTCAGAAATGTCTCTCCATAGGACTTTTCAGGTACGCCTCTAGAGCGTGTGGTAGACTTATCGATTGAGCTCATGCCAGGAGCGGCACCAGTGTCCATTCCTCCTTATAGGATTGCTACACCTGAGTTGCAGGAGCTCAAGAAGAAGTTGGAGGAGTTGTAGGAAAAGGGTTTCATATGACCCAGTAATTCACCTTGGGGTTCGCCTGTCCTATTTGTGACGAAGGAAAACGGTACCCTCAGGCTTTGTGTGGATTATCGGAAGCTAAACCAGTTGATGGTCAAGAACCGATATCCCTTGCCGAGGATCAATGATCTCTTTGATCAGATTCGAGGAGCCCGAGAGTTCTTGAAGGTTGACTTGAGATCTGGTTATCATCAGTTGCACGTTAGACCATCTAATATACCTCTTAAAGCTTTCCGGAGAAGGTATGGTCTATACGTGTATATGGTTATGCCATTAGGTCTCACGAACGCGCCTGCAATTTTCATGGCACTGATGAACTGAGTGTTCCATCCATACTTGGTTTCCTTCGTGGTGGTTTTTGTGGATGAAATCTTGGGGTACTGTCACACTCGACACGAACATGATACCCATCTTGAGATCATTTTGAGTTCACTGAAAGAGCATCCGGTTTATGTTAAACTCTCAAAGTGCCACTTTTGGATGGATCAAATTCACTTCATGTGTCATGTAATCTTAGAGGAAGGAGTATCAGTAGACCCAAAAAAATTGAGATCTTTAGTTTTGTAGGAGCATCTGAAGAATGTATTTGAGGTGTAGAGTTTTCTAGGTCTGGCTGGATACTATAGGTGCTTCATACAGAACTTCTCACGTTTAGCAGCACCACTGACAGGTCTGACCAAGAAAGGGGAGATGTTCTTATGGTCAGATTCTTATGATTTAGCCTTTCACGAGTTGAAAGAGAGGTTGACATCAGCAACGATACTAGTCTTTCCAGGGCCGGGAAAGATCTATACTATTTACTATGATGCTTCAGGTATCGGGATGGAAGATATGCTTATGCAGGGAGATGGAGTCGTTGAATATGGGTCTCGGCATTTGAGGCCACACCATATGAATTACCCGACGCACGATCTGGAGTTGGCAGCTACTGTTCATGAATTACGCTGTTGGAGACATTATCTTCTAGGAGAGAACTTTTTGGTTTACACCGACCACAAGAGTCTCAAGTACATCTTCACTCAGTGTGATCTTAATTTGAGACAGTGTAGGTGGGTCGAGTATCTTTAGTCCTTCGACTTTGAACATGCCTGTATTCCAGGAAAGGGAAACGGAGTGGTTGATGCGTTGAGCAGGAGAACTTAGATACAGGCAGTTCTGGTGGCTAACGGTGAGTGGAATATTATAGCTCTGTTCTATGAGATTCATTTGGAGGTGCATGACAGACAGGGGAATACTTTTCTATCTTCGGTAGCTGTTACCTCTACTCTTATTGATCGGGTACGAATGAGGAAACTATCAGATTCAGAAGGGCTAGTCCTGCGAGAGAGTGTGTCAGGAGGGGACCCTCTTCCATGATGGACAGTAGGCGAGGATGAGATCTTGCATTTTCAGGGACATGTATGGGTTCCAACATACATAAGCGATGAGTTGATGTGAGACTTTAATTCCTTAGTTTGGCTAGTTCATCCTGGCATCACCAAGATGTATCGTGATCTACACTTCCAGTATTGGTGGTCAGGTATGAAGAGAGATGTTGCTGGTTTTTTCATGATATCTTCCACTTGTTAGTAGGTGAAAGTGGAGCATCAGTGACCAGCAGATCTTTTAAAATAGTTACCCATTCACGAGTAGAAGTGGAATGATGTCGCGATGTACTTTGTGACTGGTTTTCCGAGGTCTCCTCGAGGGAATGACATAGTATGGGTTGTCATCGACAGACTCACGATGGTTGCTCAATTCTTTCCAATCAAGGAGACCTTCAGTGTTGATGAGCTGGAGCGATTATAAATCCAAGAGTTTGTACGTTTACATGGAGTTATACACTCCATTGTTCCAGATAGGGATGCACGTTTTACTTCTCGGTTCTGGCAGGGGCTGCAGAAGGCTTTGGGTACACAGGTACATTTGAGTACAACTTACCATCCCCAGACAGATGGCCAGTCCGAGCGTACGATTCAGGTGCTAGAGGATATGCTCAGAGCTTTCATTATGGACTTTGGAGGTTCTTGGGATAAGCATATCCCTCTAGTGGAGTTTTCCTACAATAATAGTTTTCTAGAAACTATGCAGATGGAACCTTATGAGGCTTTTTACGGTAGGACATGCTGATCACCCTTGTGTTGGCTGGAGGCAAGAGAGGCATCCTTTTTGGGACCTCATATTGACCAAGAGACTACAGAGCAGAAAGAGTTGATTCAGAAGAGGATGGCTACGACACAGTCTCGAAAAAAGTCTTATGCAGATCAGTGGAGACGACCTCTGGAGTTCGAGGTCAGGGATCAGGTTTTCCTGCGTGTCACACCGAGGCTGGGACACAAGAGGATTCAGAGATAGGGTAAGATTTCACCGAGGTACATCGGGCCATTTGATGTGTTAGAGAGAGTTGGGTCGGTTGCCTATCGATTTCCGTTACCTTAGAGGTACCAGGCTATGCACGACGTCTTCCACGTTTCCCAGCTCTGATGTTACTTTTTAGACCCGTCTCATGTCTTGCAACCTGAGGTGGTAGAGCTCGAAGAGAATTCATAGTTTGAGGAGCATCCTCTCCGGATTTTCGATCGTAGTACGAAGGTTCTCTGTGGCCAGTATGTTCCTATGGTACGGGTGCAATGGTAGCACTGGCGAGTACAGGACGAGACTTGGGAGAGGGAGGCCGATGTACGATCATAGTGGCCAGAGCTATTCAGGGTTTCTTCTCCCACACCTCTCTAGAGAAATTCGGGGATGAATTTCATTAAGGAGGGAATCTTGTAAGAACCAAGACCTTCGTTTCAGGTATGTTTTTCCTTTTTCTGGGGTTTTTGTGAAAAGAGGAGGTTCTGGAAATTTTTGAAGTGCACGCCGTGTACTTCAATGTCGCATGAGGTCGTGTGCTGGCCGTGTCTAGGCTACACACACGGTCGTGTGGTGTGATTTGGAGGCCTATTAAAGTAGAGTACAGAAAAGCTTTGTACACGCCATGTACTCCAAAAGTACACGCCGTGTAATTTATTTATTTTTTCATTAAATGGACTGGGATCATGTCTGAACGCTATAATCATCATCTTCTAGGTCCTGTTCTACTAATATAATCCATACGGCATTGGAAGTTATCTGACCCCCCGTTCCTCCATCCGTTATCCAAATCGACCGATGTCGAATGCGTTGGAATCGAATCTTTAATCTCTCCCTTCTTAGAGAGCATCATTTTCCAATACATCTTCTTTTCTAAGTTATCATGGGTTGAAAATTTTATGAGTTTTCATAGATCAAAGACATTATAAGGAGATTCAAGCCTCATGGTTAAAGTATATTGATCTCCTAGCATCAAGGTAGGTGGTTTGTTCCTTTCCATTCATAGTCTTTGAGTATTATGTTCAAATTCCACCAATACCCTTGAACGGGGTATTACGTGTTTACTGTTTTCCCCTATTGTTTTCCTGCATTGCTTGTATGCTTGTTTAGAGGTAATTTGGCTATGTATAAAGAGAATTTCTATTCTGGGATGTTTTCCCATGCCTTGTTCTGTTTACGACCTTTTGGTCTTCTTCAGACTTGGGCCGTTATACCTGTTTTCCTTGCCTTGTGACCGTTGGATAGAGTGTTGTTCCCTGACATGCTTGTTATATTGTTGAATGGTTATCCAAGTATCTCTATAGGTTTACTTCAGCCATATAGCCTTATTATTCAAAGAATTGCATGGGGCCATGAGACCTTGGTGCTATAGACTACAAGGGGATAAACCGAGCGAGCTTCCTTAGAGAGTCTTGGACATTACAGACTATAGGGGATAGACCGAGTGTGCTTCCAAGAGAGTCTTGGACATTATAGACCACATGAGGATAGACCGAGTGAGATTCTTTAGAGAGTATTGATCTTTTTAGACCATACATGGATAGACCAAGTGAGATTCCTCAGAGAGTCCTTGTTTTGTTTGAATTTCCTTAAACCATTCCAGGACATAAGAGGAAATAACTGAGTGAGCTTTCTCAGAGAGTCTGTGATTGACCTGAGGCTATAACAGGAATTGACTGAGTGAGCTTCCTCAGAGAGTCTCTAGACCTTGAGGCTATAAGGGGAATTGATCGTGTGATCTTTGTCAGAGATTCCCTAACTACCTTAGACTATAAAAGGAATTGACTGAGCGTGCTTCCTCAGAGAGTCTTATATTATCGTATGACCAAACCAGAGAGGTTAGGATGAGTGTACTGCCCAGAGGGTTGTTGGTACTTCTTCGATTGGACCTGAGGGGATGAATGCGAGTACTTCCTAGAGGGATTCCTATTTGAGGTTAGCTGTTTGCTTCACTGCTGCTTGTTGATATGTGGATTGTTTACTATTGTGTATCATCCTGTTTACTATTTACTGTTTACTTCTTATTGTACTATTACCTACCATATGCTCACTGACTATTAGGCACAGATCTTTATGTGGTTTCATACTGGGATTTAGTCTCACACCCTGTTTGGGTCAAGCTTTTGGGACCAAACAGATTATATTTCTGCAGGTATAGACAAGTGAAAGCACCCTTAGACTTCAGGTACTTGATTGCATTGGAGTAGGAGAGCATGGGACCAAGCTGAGGCTTGCGATGCTGAGGAGTTTCTTATTTGTTTTTTATTTTGTACTTTGGTTTAGTATTGTATTCCGCATTGTGACTTGTTTGGATGCTTTCAAAGACATATGTATCATGAATCATTTCATATATATGTGTGTGCTCCAGTTGTTTATTGTCTTAGTCTTCTGATGTTTACTGTTGTTGGATATTTACTTCTTCTGCTATTATATGTGTTGTCTACTTCCTCTTTGTACTCTACTAATGCAGGAATAGTTTCCCCACTAACACACCCAAGGATCTCGCTGCTAGTCAGCAGCCTTGGGCGTTCGGGGAAATGTGCTTGAGGCCATGTGACCAACCAGGTATGGGGAGCCACTAGGTGGATTCCAGAACCAGGACTTTACATGACCAGTGGGGTGGGGGTGTCTAGGGGGGCTGTCAAGGGGGTGGGGGGCTTTCCATGGGGTGGGGTGTCTAGTAGTTGGGGGGGGGGGGGGGGGGGGCTTTCAAGGGGATTGGGGGGGGGGGTATCCAAGGCTGTAGGGGTGTCCAGGGGGTGGGGTGGTGTTCTATCCAGGGGATGGGGGGGGGGGGTGTCCACAGGGGTAGGGGGTTTCCAGGTGGGTGGGGGTGTTTATGGGGTGGACGAGGGGAGGGGGTTTTCTAAGGGGTTTCTATCGGGGTGGGGTGTCCAAGTGGTGGGGTGGTGTCCATGGTGGGTGGGGGCTTCCCAAGGGGGTAGGGAGTATCCAGGGGTTAGGATGATATCTAGTGGGTTGGGGACTATTCTAGGGGGTAGGGGGTGTCCATGGGGTGGGGTGTTCAGGGGGGCTGTCCAGGGTGGGGGTGTCCAGGGGGTGGGGGCTATTTAGGAGGGGTGGGGGCTGTCTAGGGGGTGGGGGTGTCTCTAGGGTGGGTGGATATCTATGGAGTTGGGGGGGGGGGCTATCCAGGGGGTGGGGGTGGGGGTCCCAAGGGGGTAGGGTTGTTCAGGGGGTTTGGGGTGCTGTCTAGGGGGTTGGGGGTGTCCAGGTGGTGGGGGTGTCGAGGGGGTGGGGTTTTTCCAAGGGTGGGGTGTGTCTAGGGGTGGGGTCTATCCATGGGGGTGGGGGTGTCTAGGGGGTGTGGGTATATAGGGGGTGGGGTGGTGTCCAAGGGGGTGGGGGTGGGGGTGGGGGGGGGGGGGGGTATCGAAGGGGGTGGGGGTGTCCACCCCAAAACTAGGGTCTTAGAATCCAATATCTATCCAGTTGTAGCATGACTTAAAGCCTACTATAGATGACCCATAAGAAAGTTGGTGTAAACCATTAATATCATACATATAAATCACAACACACCTAATTGTTAACACACCTCCAAATATCATACGTGGATCAGATTTTATCTTCCACTCTAAATATCATACTTGAATTCTAAAAAAACCCACCTAATTTTAAACACACCTCTAAATTATGAGCTAGGTATGTGGATTATAGATTCCTTTGGAGGCTAGCTGATAGCAAATTCTAGGTTGTGATACAAGGTGTAACTATTGTATTTTCTATGTTTACAAATTTTTTTTCATGTGTCAAATAAGTTCTTATGTATGATGTTTAGGCATATGAGCCAAGTTTCGATGAGACACTACTCATGGGAGTATGATCCTTATTATGTAATTAGGTCATATGGAGTTGTAAGAATGTTAAATTTGTATGAGATCAATATGGATTGTGGATAAGAACTAGAGTGAGATTTCGTTGTAGAGATCACTTCTTCTTTGAAGGGCAAGAGTGTGTGTTGGTATGGAATTTCAAGAAAATTATTAATGTATCAAAGATACTATAAATTGGTTATATGTGATTCCTATTTTTTTGTAGATTATCAGAGTGGAAACCCCCTAGGATAGCCCACACCCCTACCCCTGCAGCCCCCTACCCCACTACATGCCCCCTGGACAGCCCACCCCAACCTATATATCCCCCACCCCACCTAGACAACCAACCCTCCCCCCCCACTTAGACAACCCCCTCCTCCCTAGGCAACCCACACCCCTCCCCCACCTGGATATCCCACCCCACCTCGTTGGACAACCCACCCATCTTGTACAACCCACACCCCTCCCCCAAATGGGAAACCCACGCCCACTCCCTGATAGCCCCCCCTTCATGGCCATCACCCCTCCCCCACACCCCTACAACCCCTACTCCCCTACAACCCCTCTGGATAGCCCACTCCCCACCTGGAACCCCCCACACCCACTTGGAAACCCCCACCCCCTGACACCCCCACCTAGACATCCCCCCCCACACACACAGACCCCACCCCACCTGGATAGCCCACCTCACCCTTGGACACCCCACACCCCTCCCCCACCTGGACATCCCACCCCACCCCCCTGAACAGCCCACAACCCCTCCTCCACCTTGAAATACCACCATGACCCCCTTGACAGCCCACACCCCTCCTTGGATATCCCACACCCCCTCCCCCACACCCTTGCATCCACCTACCCCCTACAGCACCCCCGTAGCCCCCCTAGACAACCCACCCCTCCACCTGGACAACCCCCCCACCTAGAAAACCCCCATGCATCCCCTCTTAGGGTAATTTTATTTAAAACCATTATATTAATTAATAATTTCAAACCATCATGCATTATTCATTTCATTCAAAACAACCCATTCAATTTATCATAAAATGAAAAATTCAATTTATAAGGCTCTATAGCCACCTAGGAAATGTCATTGGGGAAAGGGGGAATCACCTACATAGTTAATTCCAATTTAAAAACTAGGTCAAGCACTTAGTAGGTGGGGTGGTGTCTATGAGGTGTATTGGTGTCCAGGGGGGGTGTCTAAGGGGATGGGGGGGGGGGGGGGGGGCTATCCAAGGGGGTGGAGGTTGTCCATGGAGGTGGGGGTGTCTAGGGGGTGGGGGTGTCCAGGGGGTAGGGGGTGTCCAGGTGGTTTGGGGAGTCCAAGGGGGTGGTGGTGGAGGGGGGCTGTCTAAGGGTGGGGGTGTCCAGGTAGGGTGGGGGTTGTCCTGTGGGGGCGGGGGTGTCCAGGGGTGGGGGTGTCTAGGGGGTGCGGGTGTCCAAGTGGGTGTGGGTGTCCAGATGGTGGGGGGCTGTCCAGGGGGGTGGGGTGGCAGGTGTTCAGGGGCGGACATACCCATATAATACCTTAATAATTAACTATACCCAATCCATCCAAAATAAAAATTCCAATGCATCACCAAACCAACAAAAAATTCATCCTCAATATCACTATCCTTCCCATTATTACATGAAAAAAACTATAAATACAAAATCCAAATTTGATTTTCAACTAAAGTCCATAGAAACTACCATATCACCCCATTAAAAAAATGTAAAACCACCTTCACCACTAACCCAACCGTCCCCAATCCCTTCACATGGACTATCTATATAACCATTACCCGCCTTGAGACCATATGACTAAACAAAACCTTTACCGTATTTGAATTGTAAAACAAAAAACAGAAAAAAAAAATCAAAGTGTTCGGTATACCAATCCACAGACCGAATAAAGTTCTAATTTCAGCCAAATAAAAATAGAAACTAGAAAAAATAAATGCAGAACATTTAAAATAAGGTAGAACTTACTAATTTGAATGGAAGAAATAATTTTCTGGTTGAAGATGGATCTATCGGGTGGAAGGAGTTTCGCAGCACAGGGTAAAGAGAGATCTTCAAGAGCTTCTGATTAGGGTGCCTATAATTGTTCAGACTAGGAGATATGCTGCTATTTATTTGTGAAAAATCTTTCCCAATAGTTTTTAAAAACCATGGGGAAATATACTCTTTACCAATGGTTTACTCAAACAGTAGGTAAAGATTAATTATAAAAACACAATGCCAATGGTTTTAATAAACCATTGGGAAATGATCTGTTTTTATAGTATACCAACTATTTCTTCAAACCAATGGTAAAAAACCATTGGGGAAACCTCTATTTCCAGTAGTGAATGTGGGAATCCGAAAATTCTATGAGGGATAAATACCCCCACTAAGTTGATAAGTAAATAAAATTACGGGGACACAATTTCCAAAGGGGAGGAGTTATGTAGGATACTAGGCATTTATAGAATAATATTTTTTCATATCTATTAATATTTATGAATAATATATTTATTTTATATAAAAGGGGAAACTTTTTTTGATAGGGTACTCAATACGCAACAATGAGTTTCTCTGAAATCTTATGTTGAGTTATATCGAAAAATAATATAATATTATTATTATTTTAAATGGTAGTTAACACATAGACATTATATTGAAGGTAATGAATATAACTAACTAAAATATGATTATTCATGTTTTTTAAACTATTTTTACATTTATCCAATAAATTTTAGAGGCTTAAAATGAGGATAAATCCAATTTTAAGCATAAAATACTGTAAAATTTTTAAAATGTAGTTTTACCACCTTTGGAAGGAAAACCCTTTTTAAATGTAGTTTTTTTTCACTTTAATATTCTCTATTTGACAAAATAAACTTTTTCTATAGAACTGGGACCTTAAAATTTACTTTGGTTAAATTTTTGGTAATTTTCTCATAAAGTTCATTTCTAATAAATAGTGAAAAATAATGCATTTTAATTCAAAACTGAATTTTCATCTAATTTATTTATATATTTAGATTAATATTTTGATTTTTTAATGTGTAATTTTATTATAGTTTTATAATTCAATACAATTTTGTTCATTAGATATAATTTTAATTTTAAATTGGATATAAACATATGTCAATCTTTTGATAGTTTTAACTTCTTAAGAACCCTTTTTTTCTTTCTGATAATGAGAATTAATTTTAAATTAATTTCAGAAAATTTTGTATTTTGAATTTGGAAAAATAGATTCCATATTTGGAATCAAAAGGTCCAAATTGTGTAAATAAGTACCTTTTGTTTTTTAACATTAAGAATAGTAACTTCAGTGATTATTTTTATTTACCATGGTTAAAGGGTAAATTAGGTAAGTAAGGGTAAAAATGATATTATAGTAATATAAAACTACCCTAAAACATATAATAATCCCATTTTATGAGATAGTTTAGACCATGGGAATCCTTGAGTCTTTTTTAGGACCCCATGGAGCTACTTGGGTGTGATAATGACATGTTATAAGAATTAATTTAAAGTAAAGAGAAATATAACATAAACGTGTATTTTTACTAAATCAATTTTAATATGGGGTTATATAAATGATATATTTGAATATAAATAGATATTATAAAGAAAAAAAATATTTCCTACATCATGGTATTTTATTTATATTATTTATACATTATATAAATAAATTTATTTATGACACAATGACGATGTAGTGATTACTTTATTAATGATATATTCAAATAAATGATATTATAAATATTAAAATAAATGTAATTTAAAAACTTTGATGCCATAAATTTTTAATATGGATTATTATGACATATTATATTTGAGTTAATTCCTTTGTTTTGAAGGAATCATATTTTTATGACTTTAACAAAAATCAATTACTAAATTGTGTCAAAATTGACATAAATGAGTTTTTTAAACAAATACCATTTTATTAAATGATATCTTATTCATAAAAATCTAATATTTGGCCAAATTACTTATATAATGTAAAAAATGTCATTAATAATACACTTGTGGTCCGATTGGTATTTTATATAAACTATAGTAACCATATATTATGAAAATACAAGAAGACATGGTAAGAACTAATGTTTATAACTAAGGGTTAAAGCTAAAAGATAAGATTAGTTTTGTAACCTAAACTTGTATAAAACTTATTGGTTGTGAGGATTTAGACCCATTATCATATTATAATTGAATTATATAACTTCATAACCATTATAATTCGAAAATCAATTTATAATAAAATAACATTTCAAAACTTTCCTAAAGTACCCATCCTCCCTCTAATAAAAGGCCACCACCTCTACCCACTTAATCACACCTCTAAAGCACCTCAGATCATCCAAATTCTTATCAAATAATCTCCCAAAATCCCTAAATTCTCTATAGAATACTTACCTTGGTCATAAGGTAATTGAAGAAATCATTTTGGCTCTAATCAAAAGAAGTTACCTGATTTAGATGTAACGTCTTCTCTAAAGTTCCTTTATATTATTTTCCTTCTTCACTCCCTATTCTCTTCTTATTAAATTATTAAATAACAAAACCAGTATCCTAAATATACTAGTATATTTTTATGATAAGTATTAAAACTACCCTTACACACACCTCCATCTAATGGATACAATGATATTGTTTTTCTGTACGGCAGACTACTGCCTCACAAAATGATGATTGTTCAATTTTAAACAACCAACTCTCATGGTGAGAATTATGATAGAAATGTATTTATATATGATATATATTATATTTAAATTTGTATATTCTTCTGTATTATTGTTATTATTTATAGAATACCTTTATTCATTCCATAATGTGTAAATATGATAATTTAATTTAAGGAAGTGCAGACAATCTCCCCCTCAAAGCGATATGAATCGTTCATGCCATACATGGAACATATAAAGGATGAAATTAATGAAATTATGTAACATATATAACATAGATATTATAAAAGAATTATAAAATACCTATTTATCATTTAGTTTTCATTCCTTTAATATGAAAAAGAAATGAAAGTAGTGTTCATTCGTACGTACGACCTACCATCTCCACAAACGGTGCATTTAATTTCTTACCTTAAAATGTTATGAACTATTATAAATAAATATATACTGGATATATATGATACTTAAATCATTAATATCATTATAGATATTATTAAATTTTTACTTCCTGGATAATTACATCAAAAAAAGTTCATTTTTGTCTCAAGTACCAAATATCGACAAAACGACCGATGTGAGCTTGAATAATTATGTAATTGTTACAAAAAGATAATAAATGTTATAAAAGGAATAATAAAATTTAAAAAGGATATAAAATTAGAATAAATTTACTTATGTTTATTATTCAGGAAGAATAGGGGACATACATGACAATTTGGACTTAAGGTAAGGGACTTCGTCTAAATCTCCTTTCATTGATGCATATTTTGATTTATACCTGACTTTATTTTATACGGTATATAATAAAACCATTTTAATTTTATTTTAGTTCAATTGTTTTCAAAATTAATCTTTTTATATGAGGAATTTTACTAAATGATAAAATGAATGTTTCATTTTAACGTACGCCGCAACAACGACCTTTTCGCCACTGCATGCATTATTTGATATTTGGATTCCTATACAATCCGTAATGTTTTTAAAAAGAAAAGTAAATACCGTATTTATTTTTAGGATATTTTGGTATTGAAAATGGGTTTTAGAATGAATTTATTATGTCAGTGTAACACCCAGGACTTTTATGTTATATAAATCATCAAAGGAATCTTTCACTTGCTTGGCTTGCCTTACACAAAATTGCGACCTTCCTCGATAGCTTGCATCGTACGCAATACCGAGTTTCACTAAACAATGATATGATATTAAAATATTATTAAAACTATCCGTTATGAATAGTAATAACCACTTTTTGATATTTTATAATTTTTTTTTTCAAAATGGACCTCATTTTTGGATTCAGAATATCAAAATTAGCCTAGGGTGAAATTTTGGTGTTTTTCTGAAAAGTTTCAATTTTTGATGAATAGTGAAACCACTATGTGGTAGTTAAAAAATGAATTTTTCATAAAACTTAATTTTACCACTTCTGTGAGTGGAATTTCGAAAATCCAAGAGACACGGTTGATGTAAGTATGTAAAATGTGGTTCAATGAGATGAAAATAATTTTTTGGTGAATAATAACTTTTTACTTTTATTTATCACGGTTAAAAGTAAATAGGGTAATTAAGGGTAAAAATGATATTATTATTACCCTAACACATTTCCTAATTCTATTGGATAAGTTTAATTAGACCCAAAACAATATAAGGAATAAAATATGACAATTTAGGCCCACTTGGATTAGATTAGGACATTTATTATCAATTTACATAAAGAAGGGTTAAAATAGTTAAAATCAATGTTTAATAAGTAAATCATTTTTAATATGGGGTTATACATAAGATAAATTTGACTATAAATATTCATTAGAAATATATAAATAGTTCCAACATAAAAGTATTTTATTTATAATTTTTAGACATTAAATACTTTAATTTATTCATGACACAACAACGATGTAGTAATTATCTTATTAATGAAATATTGACATAATTGATGTTATAAATACACAAATAAATGTAATTTGAGACTTTTTATGAATTAAACTAATTTTAAAGGTTAATATGACATGTTAGTATTTATTTAATTAACTTTTTTAGAACTAATAATTCTGTTATGATTTTCAAAAAAATCAATTACTAAATATTGTCAAAATTGACATAAAATAGTTTTTAAAACAAATATTATATTATTAATTGTTATTTTATTCCTAAAAATATAAGGTTTGTCCAAATGACTTATATAAGGTTATATATATTAATAATAAACAACTTGGGGTTCGTTTGGCTTGTTATATTAAGTTTATTAACCTTATAGTGTATGAACACAAGGAGACACGGTAAAAGTAAAATTATTTAACTTAATGTTAAATCTAAATGATAAGGATAAAATAGGAACATAAACTAATATAAATTCTATTGGATGAGAGGATTTTGACTCATCCCCACCTTAGCTTCTAAATAAATCAATTTGGAGCTATTTAAAACCGAATTTGGATTTATAATAAAATAATAGTTTTAGTTATTCCAAAGGTGACCCTCTCCTCCCCTATAAAAGGGAACCTCCTCCCTCTCTTCCTCACACCACTTTGAGCCTTCAAGCTCCACCAAACCCTGAAAATTTCTTCTCTCCACTTCCCTAGAGACATCCTAGTGGTTCTGGTCTTCTTTAAAGACCAATTTTAGTGCCCTAAAAGGAGGTCTCAAAGAATTTCTTCAAAGAAGAGGCAATGTCCGTTTCCGATTCTTTCATCTTTATTTCTTCTTCCAATTATTCTTCTTTAGTTGTTTCATTATGAAGTAATAACATCAATATCAATCATATACTGATATGTTATTATAAGTATGAAACAAACCTATTTCACCATCTATCCATCCTACGGAAAATGAAATCACCGCGCGTGCGTACGTACGGAATACCGTCTCCACGCCGTGGTGTAATCTATTTTCCACCACCACCTTACTTGGATTGGTATAATGGTGTAAAGAATTAATATATATGATTATTGTAAATTGATATTTATTTTGAAATAGTATACATACACTCCAATACAATTCCACGATCATGGGAATGATATCATCGCTCGTGCGTACGTACGGAATACCGTCTCCACGATGTGATGCGACTCGTTCTAAATGATCTTCATTGCATAATGATTATATAAGTGAATTTAATGAATTAATATGATATATATTACACTAATACCATTATGGAAATGAGGTATCTATAACCTAAAAAGAAGAATAAGAATTTATTCGACAAAACACGCATAAGAACAAAAAGTAATAAACACCCGAATAACAAGTAGAAATGAAATATTACTAATAAAAAGCTAAGAATATGACCATATATGATATCATAACAATGATTATGATTCTTGAATAAGTCAATAACATTATTTAAATCATTACACAGGAGGTTCGGACACTTACGAAGCAAATCAGACCTATGGTAAGGGAAAATATCACAATCTCATTTTATCCGAGATTGTTTATACTTTGTTTTTTACTGGGTTGTATTTTATCATCCACATCCATGTTTCCTCGATATTTAATATTGTTTCCATCCACCTACAATTGTTTAAATCCAATTTTACCCATCAGTGAGTTTTTAGTAAAAGATATGAAAGGAATATTTTGTCATTTTTCATACGAGGTACTTTTTGACTTTTCCGACAAATGTACGAGAAGAATGTTTTTTTTAAATTATTAGGCATGAATGGATTTTTAAAACATTATTTCCAAGAAGCTTCCTTTACAAGTTTTCACGTTTATTTTAATCAACTTATTTTATTTTAAAATTGTATGACATGTTAAGAAAGGAAAATGTTTTTGATGTAGAGAGGATATTTTCCTCAAGAATGGAGTTCAAGCGTTTTATCAAAATTATTTTCCATCTAAGATAATATAGGGTTCTGTTTCTATCCCTATTATTACATTGATTTGATTATGTTGTGATGGAATTATTTTTTTGAATTCATTTATCTTATATGAATTGTTTTATGATGTCACAATGTTTAAGAATCCCATTTTTATTACATGGGTTATGCAATGATGTATGATTTATGATTTTGTGGCACACATAAGAATGGTATCATTATTATATCTCCCTCAAATTCATTGGGTAAAGATTTTATATCTCATGAAATAGACATGGCTGGAACGACGGGTTAAACAGGTTCAGTGAAACAGGACTGAAACGAGGAGTGAACTCGGTTCAGAAATGGACTTTGTCTGCTAAGATAGTCTTAGAAATGAGTCTTGACTACTAAGAAATGATTCTCTATGATTATGTGTGTATGTCAAAAAGTTTCATGTTTTATGTTATGATTATTGGGATTACATTTCACTACTATTATTTACCCCATGTTATGAATTTATGATCTATTTTGCAGGTTAAGATTTCCAAAAGTTATGTTCTTATGAAAATGATGTAATTGAGATTTCTTTTGTTTACCATTACTAAGCATTTGAGATCACCCTTTTGTATGTTTTCTTTCCCCAGGTCAAGAAGAAGTTTATTAAGTAAGATATGCCAAAAGGGACTATATATATGATGAAATAAATAGGAGACAGTGTAGACGCTTTATGAACCAGTTGTTTATGTTTCCCAGTTTCTAAAGATACTATACCTATACGGTCCTTTACTAGTTTTGTTATATGTTTTAATAAGTGTGATTCAATTTTGAAGTAATAACAATCTATGTAATGTATGAGTCATTATAGTTCGTATCAGAGGAAAGGTATAGTCAACCTTTGGAAACTAGGATGTGAAAGCCTTAGTAAGAACCTTAAGGATAAGTCTAATCATAGAACATAATCTTAGTGTTTTAGAAATGGCTATTAATAACCTAGGATACGACCTTAAGTGTGAAATTTTATTCTTGATTATCTGGTTTTCCTATTATAATTAGTGTTGCTCACACTATTCTTCTTGGTTTTAGTCAATGGCTGGAACTCGAAGGAACCATGTTAATGTGGAATGCGACGGGCAATGCAATGATTGTACCCATGAGCAACCAAACATTATAGGAGATGGGATGAAAAATCTTGTAGCCATGATCACACAAATTTCTCATGCTATGAATCATGCAGGACTTCCAAACGAGCAAAGGAAGGAGCAACATTCTGTTGAATCCTTCATGAGGCAGCGTCCACCATATTTCAGCGGGTCTACTGATCCATTAGTTTCTGAACAATGGATTAGTACTACTGAAAAGATATTTTCAGTTCTTCAATGTTCTGAACATGATAAAGTCATTCTAGCAGTGTATCATTTGGAAGGATATGTTGATCAATGGTGGAATCTTATTAAGAATACGAGGCAAAGGGATGAAATTGAGTCCATAGAATGGGATGAGTTCAAGAACTTATTTTTTAATAAGTACTTCCCTCGTATTCTCCGAACAAAGATGGAGAAAGAGTTTCTTGAACTGAAGCAAAAGGATGATGAATCTGTTGGTACCTATGAAGCAAATTTTACAAGACTTGAAAGGTATGCTTCTGGTATTATTATCCAACCTGAGAGTAAGATCGATCGATTCTTTAGTGGCTTAAAACCAAGTCTTCGAAGGGCCTTAGCCATAAGGGACTTCAATAGCTACGAGGAAATCGTTTGATGTGCTCTCAAAGTTGAGATGGAGATTGAAGTAACCCATCAGTCATATGGGTTTGATAAGAGGAGGAAAATGGAATTCAATGGAAAATCTAAAGAGCACACTGAAAAGAAGATGAGATTTCCCTTATGCTCAAAGTGTGGAAAGAAACATGGAGGGATTTGTCTTAAAGGGACAATTAAATGTTTCAAATGTGGAAAGGAAGGTCATCGGGCATTTGAATGCTGCAATGATGGGAAGAAGATGTCTAATGAAGAAAAAAAAGGAAGGGATACACATAATTACCCTACTACACTTTAATGTTTCAATTGCAAGGATATGGGGCATTATGCCAATAAATGCCCTAATCCAAGGGTTGATGATGATGGTCAACGTCAACAAACTCTTAAGGCTAAAGACAAAGGAAAGTCACATGCAATTTCTATCATTTATGTGGAGTACGATAACGATGTGGTGAAAGGTACACTTACCATCCACTCTAAAGTAGAAAATGTTTTATTTGATTCTGGATCCACCCACTCTTTTATTTATGATGATTTTTCTAAGGGTATCACCATATTACCTCAACAATTAGATGTTGAGTTAGCTGTGACAACACCTAATGGCACAACAGTCGCATCAAAAGTTTATAATTCTTCCCTGATTGAAGTTTGTGGGAAAGTGCTTCCTTCAAATCTTGTGATCCTTCCTATAGTGGAATTTGATGTGATTCTTGGCATGGATTTGATTTCTTTATATGGATCTCATATCAATTACCAAAGAAGGGAAGTCACATTTCGTATTCCAGATCAATCTATGATGGTTTATCGATGCATGGATGAACATAACCTTCCAGTGTAAATTTCTTCCATCTTATGGGTCTTGATTCCACTAAATGAAGGTTATTTATCTCAAATGGTTGGTGAGAAACTCACAATTAAGAATATTCCCATTGTACGAGAGTTTGATGATGTCTTTATGGAGGAATTTCCGGGTCTTCCACCAAATCGTGAAGTTGAGTTTTCATAGAACTCGTACCAGGTGCTTTGCCTATTTCAAAGAAAGCTTATAGAATGGCCCCAATTGTGTTGCAGGAATTGAAGAAGCAACTCCAAGAGAATCTTGATAAGGGGTTCATACGCCCTAGTGCGTCACTTTGGGGAGCACCTGTTCTGTTTGTTAAGAAGAAAGATGGATCAATGAGACTCTGCATTGATTATCGAGAACTTAACAAGATCACTATCAAGAACAAATATCCTCTCCCATGCATTGATGATTTATTTGACCAACTACGCGGAGCTCAATACTTTTACAAGATTGATCTTCGTTCAGGGTATCATCAATTAAGGGTTAAAAGGGAGGATATACCAAAGATGGCTTTCCGTACAAGGTATGGACACTATGAATTTATAGTGATGCCATTTGGTCTTACTAATGCCCCTTATATCTTCATGGATCTGATGAATAGAGTCTTTAGAGACTATCTTGATCAGTTTGTGGTAGTCTTTATAGATGATATTTTGGTATATTTAAAGAGCAAGGAAGAACATGAAGATCACTTGATAATTATATTGATGACCCTGAGAAAGGAGAATCATTATGCCAAATTTACCAAGTGTGAATTTTGGCTTCAAAAAGTTTCATTTTTGGGTCACATAATCTCAAAAGAGGGGATATCTGTGGATCCAGCAAAAACAGAGGTTATCGAAAGATGGTCGAGACCAACAACAGTAACTGAGATCCGAATTTTTATTTGTTTTGGATGGATATTATCGATGTTTTGTGAATGATTTTTCACGATTATCTAATCCACTCACCAGGTTGACTCGGAAAGGATTTAAGTTTGTTTGGACGGAAGAATGTGAAAATAATTTCAAGGAGTTGAAAAGAAGGATATCTAGTGCACCTGTGATCACACTGCCTTGTAGTGGAGAAAGGTTTGTGATCTATAGTGATGCATCCAAGAAGGGATTGGGGTGTGTTCTTATGAAAAATGATATGGTGATAGCTTATGCCTCATGACAGTTGAAAATCCACGAGCAAAATTACCCAACTCATGATTTGGAGTTAGCTGCGGTAATATTTCCATTAAAGATTTGGAGGAATTACCTTTATTGTGAAAGGTGTGATATTTATACTGATCATAAAAGTTTAAAGTATATTTTCACACAAAAGGAGCTGAATATGTGCCAAATAAGATGGTTGGAGATGATTAAGGATTACGACTGCTCAATCCATTACCACCCTGGGAAAGCAAACAAGGTGGCAGATGCATTAGCTCAACAAGACTATGCCAGTTTATCCATGATGAGGATCACAAAATATCCAATATTTATGGATTTACAAAGGATGGATCTTGGAATTATAATGGAAAGGGAAAAATCTTATCTTTCTCAAATGAATGTTCAACCATCTATACATGTGAAGATTAAAGAGGCATAGAAAGAAGATGTCGAGTTACAAAAGAATGTGAGAAATGTTCCTGAATTCAACCTTGATTGTGATGGGATAATAAAGTTTAGGAATCGGGTTTGTGTTCTTCCCATCCCAGAATTAAAGAAGGAGCTGCTGGATGAGGCTCATAGTTCTTCATTCTCTATTCATCCTGGAAGCACGAAGATGTATAGGGACCTGAAAGAGTACTTCTGGTGGGATGGCATGAAAAGAGATGTTACTGAATATGTCTCTCGATGCTTGGTTTGTCAGCAAGTTAAAGCTAAGAGACAGAAGTCTAAGGGGATGTTACAACCATTACCCATACCCGAATGGAAATGGGAAAACATCACTATGGACTTTGTCACAGGAATTCCTAAAACATCCAAAGGCAATAATGCTATCTGGGTCATAGTTGATCATCTTACAAAGTCCGCACACTTCATTGCTATTAGAGAGGATTTCTCTCTTGATCAGCTTTCCAGGATATATGTGAAGGAAGTGGTAAGATTGCATAGAGTACCAATTTCTATTATATCTGATCGGGACCCGATGTTTACCTTAATGTTCTGGAGAAGTCTTCAGCATACTCTGGATACAGAGTTGAGTTTCAGCACTGCTTATCATCCTCAAACAGACGGTCAGTCTGAGAGAACAATTCAAACTCTAGAAGATATGTTGAGAGCTTGCTCTATGGATTTCAAAGGGGGTTGGGATCAACACCTACCTTTGGTGGAAGTTTCTTATAATAATAGCTTTCACTCTTGTATTCAGATGGCTCCTTATAAAGATCTCTATGGAAAGAAATGCATTACTCCAACTTGCTGGGATGAAGTTGGGGAAAGAAAGCTATTAGGACTTGATCTTGTTGATGAGATGGCAGAAAAGGTCCGATCTATTCAACAACACATAAGAGCAGCTCAGAGTCGACATAAAAGTTATGTCGACAACCGAAGAAAAGACCTAGAGTTTGAAGTGGGTGATAAAGTGTTCTAACGAATATCTCCCTGGAAGAGGGTCATGAGATTTGGGAAGAAGGGGAAGTTGAGCCCTAGATATATCGGTCCTTTCGAAATATTGGATTGTGTTGGGATGGTAGCTTACCGATTGGCGCTTCCACCGAATCTCTCTCAAGTTCACGATGTGTTCCATGTATCTCTCCTGAGAAAGTACATACCAGATCCTTCCCATGTACTCAGCTCAGAAGTTGTACCACTGGAGCAAGATCTTTCTTATGAAGAACAGCCGATAGAGATTCTGGATCATACCGAAAAAGTCCTACGAAACAAGACCACTCGCTTGGTGAAAGTTTTATGGAGGAACCACCAATTCGAAGAAGCTACATGGGAGCTAGAGGATATGATGAGGGAAAGGTATCCTCATCTGTTTGTTACAAAGTGACGAATTTCGAGGGCGAAATTCATTTTAAGGGGGGTAGAATGTAACACCCGAGACTTTTATGTTATATAAATCATCAAAGGAATCTTTCACTTGCTCGGCTTGCTTTACACGAAATCACGACCTTCCTTGATAGCTTGCGTCGTACGCAATACCGAGTTTCACTAAACAACGATATGCTATTAAAATATTATTAAAACTAGCCGTTATGAATAGTAATAACAACTTTTTGAAATTTTATAAATTTTATTTTTCAAAATGGACTTCATTTTTGGATTTGGAATATCGAAATTAGCCTAGGGTGAAATTTTGGTATTTTTCTGAAAACTTTCAATTTTTGATGAATAGTGAAACCACTAAGTGGTAGTTAAAAAAATAAATTTTTCATAAAACATAATTTTACCGCTTCTGTGAGTGGAATTTCGAAAATCCGAGAGACACGGTTGATGTCAGTAAGTAAAATGTGGTTCAATGAGATGAAAATAATTTTTTGGTGAATAGTAACTTTTTACTTTTATTTACCACTGTTAAAAGTAAATAGGGTAATTAAGGGTAAAAATGATATTATTATTACCCTAAAACATTTCCTAATTCTATTAGATAAGTGTAATGCGACCAAAAACAATCTTAGGAATAAAATATGACCATTTAGGCCCACTTGGATTAGATTAGGACATTTATTATCAATTTACTTAAAGAAGGGTTAAAATAGTTAAAATCAAAGTTTAATAAGTAAATAATTTTTAATATGGGGTTTTACATAAGATAAATTCGACTATAAATATTAATTAGAATACTAAAAATATTTCCAACATAAAGGTATTTTATTTATAATTTCTATACATTAAATAATTTAATTTATTCCTGACACAACGATGATGAATTAATTATCTTATTAATGAAATATTGACATAATTGATGTTATAAATACCCAAATTAATCTAATTTTAGACTTTTTATGAATTCAACTAATTTTATAGGTTAATATGACATGTTAGTATTGATTTAATTAACTTTTTTTGAACTAATCATTCTTTTATGATTTTCACAAAAATCAATTACTAAATAGTGTCAAAATTGACATAAAATAGTTTTTAAAACAAATATTATATTATTAATTGTTATTTTATTCCTAAAAATATAATGTTCGGCAAAATGACTTAGATAAGGTTATATATATTAATAATAAACAACTTGGGGTTCGTTTGTCCTGTTATAGTAGGTTTATTAACCTTATAGTGTAAGAACACAAGAAGACACGGTAAAAGTAAAATTATTTAATATATTGTTAAATCTAAATGATAAGGTTAAAATAGGAGCATAAACTTGTCTAAATTATATTGGATGAGAGTATTTAGACCCATAAACACCTTAGATTCGAAATAAATCAATTTGGAGCTATTAAAAACCTAATTTGGCTTTATAATAAAATAATATTTTTAGATATTCCAAAGGTGCCCCTCTCCTCCCTTATAAAGGGGCACCTCCTCCCTCTCTTCCTCATACCACTTTCAGCCTTCAAGCTCGGCCAAACCCTGACAATTTCTTCTCTCCACTTCCCTAGAGACATCCTAGAGGTCCTGGTCTTCTTTATAGACCAATTTTAGTGCCCTAAAATGAGGTCTCAAAGAAACGCTTCAAAGAAGAGGTAATGTCCGTTACCGATTCTTTCATCTTTATTTCTTCTTCCACCTCTTCTTATTTAGTTGTTTCATTATTAAGTAATAACATAAGTATCAATAATATACTGATATGTTATTATAATTATGAAACAACCCTATTTCACCATCTATACATCCTACGGAAAATGAAATCACCGCGCGTGCGTACGTACAGAATACCGTCTCCACGCCGTGGTGTAATCTATATTCCACCACCAACTTACTTGGATGGGTATAATGGTGTAAAAAATGAATATATATGATTATTGTAAATTGATATTGATTTTCAAATAGTATACATACACTCCAATACAATTCCACGATCATGGGAATGATATCATCGCTCGTGCGTACGTACGGAATACCGTCTCCATGATGTGATGCGACTCGTTCTACATGATCTTCATTGCATAATTATTATATAAGTGTATTTAATGAATTAATATGACATATATTACACTAATACCATTCTGGAAATGAGGTATCTATAACCTAAAAAGAAGAATAATAATTTATTCGACAAAACATGCATAAGAACAAAAAGTAATAAACACCCGAATAACAAGTATCAATGAAATATTACTAATAATAAGCTAAGAATATGACCATATATGATATCATAACAATGATTATTATTATAGAATAAGTCAATAACATTATTTAAATCATTATACAGGAGGTTCGGACACATACGAATCAAATCGGACCTAAGGTAAGGGAAAATATCACAATCTCATTTTATCCGAGATTGTTTATACTTTGGTATTTACTGGGCTATATTTTATCATCCACATCCATATTTCCTCGATATGTAATATTGTTTCCATCCACCTACAATTGTTTAAATCCAATTTTACCCATCGGTGAGTTTTTAGTAAAAGATATGAAAGGAATCTTTTGTCATTTTTCGTACGAGGTACTTTTCGACTTTTTTGACAAAAGTACGAGAAGAATGTTTTTTTAACTTATATGGAATGAATGGATTTTTAAAACATTAATTCCAAGAATATTCCTTTACAAGTTTTCAAGTTTATTTTTAATCCACTTCTTTTATTTTAAAATTGTTTGACATGTTAAGAAAGGAAAATGTTTTTGAAGTAGAAACGATATTTTCCTCAAGAATGGAGTTCAAGCATTTTATCAAAATTATTTTCCATCTAAGATAATATAGGGTTCTATTTCAATCCCTATTATTACATTGATTTGATTATGTTTTGATGGAATTATTTTTATTAATTCATTTATCTTATATGAATTTTTTTATGATGTCACAATGTTTAAGAATCCCATTTTTATTACATGGGTTATGCAATGATGTATGATTTATGATTTTGTGGCACACATAAGAATGGTATCATTATGAGATGGGTGGGACCTATACCTCCCTCCAATGAATTGGGTAAATATTTTATATCTCATGAGATAGAAATGGCTGGAACAGCGGGTTAAACCGGTTCAGTGAAATAGGACTGAAACGAGGAGTGAACTCGGTTCAGAAATGGACTTTGTCCGCTAAGATAGTCTTGGAAATGAGTCTTGACTACTAAGAAATGATTCTCTATGATTATGTGTGTATGTCACAAAGTTTCATGTTTTAAGTTAAGATTATTGGGATTACATTTCACTACTATGATTTACCCCATGTTATGAATTTATGATCTCTTTTGCAGGTTAAGATTTCCAAAAGTTTTGTTCTTATGAAAATGATGTAATTGAGATTTCTTTTGTTTACCATTACTGAGAATTTGAGCTCACCCTTTTGTATGTTTTCTTTCCCCAGGTTAGGAAGAAGGTTATTAAGTAAGATATGCCAAAAGGGACTATAGATATGATGAAATAAATTAGAGACAATGTAGATGCTTTATGAACCAATTGTATATGTTTCCCAGTTTCTAAAGACACTATACCTATACGGTCCTTTCTTAGTTTTGTTATATGTTGTAATAAGCGTGCTTTAATTTTGAAGTAATTACAATGTATGTAAAGTATGGGTCGTTATAGTCAGTGTCTTGAACTGATATCTTATTATTGAAATATTTAAATGTTATCTTTCCTTTATGCTAGTTTTATATATTGTGATTATGTTATGGTTCTAGGGAATTATTTACGTATATGGGTGGTTCCATGATAAACCAAGGAAGGGTGAGACCAAGATATCTCTCTAATACATTGGTTGACATGATAGAGGTAAACGTTAATGCTTCTCCTTCTAGATTTCCGTAATTTACTATGATGGGTATTCCAAACGTAACCATGAAGGTTACTCCCTGTGTAGCTGTGAAAGCTAAAAAGTAAGTATGTTATAGATTCCACATGTTACCTTTATGATTTATGATTTCTGTGAGTTATTAATAAATATTATGATTTCATGAGGTATCTTAAAGATCTTATGTTTTTTGAGTGAGAAGTTTGATTTCATTGATTTGTATGTATTCAAGGACTAATGTTTTATTTCCTTATTTTATATCCCTTACTAATATTTTATTCTCATACCATGTTTTTTGTTTTTCTTCACAGGGTATAAGGAAGGGTAAGAGAAATGAATAATTTATGAACATTTTTATCAAGAAAATAATTCTTGTTTTATTTAAGGATTTTTATTTTTGTGAAGAATCACATAGAGTGGAAGTGTTTACTTTATAATATTTGAGATGTAAAGTAATAGTTATGGTCTAAATATCTAAAAATATAAACCTAAAAAGATCATTAATGTGAATTATAGTCAAATTATTGACTGATCTCAAGATTAAGTAATGCTTTATGGTTGGTGCCTTATAATACTTGTATTTTTTTACTAAAATTGATGTTAAATGTAAAAATAAAGATGCACTTTGTGTTATATCGATCGTATCGTGCTTCAGATTGGATTGTGTCTGATTAATACACTTTAAAAATGACTTATGGATATTTTAATTAAAGTATCAAAACAATTTGAATATGTTTTCTTGGTTTTGATTATGTTAGTTTTCCTTTTTACTAAAACTAATGTCAATTTTAAATAAAAAGATGCACTAGGAGTCATACTGATAACACTGTGTATTGGATTGAGGTGAATTATATTCCTACATATCTTAAATAACTTATGGATAATGTTCTTAAATTATAAAAATAATAAAAATTTGTTTTTTCAGTTTTGAGTATGTCACATGTCTTTCTTAATAAAATGTCATTTTAAACTCAAAACATGAACATTGACCCATACAAATTACATCGTGTATTGGATTGATGTGAGACCGATTCCTACACATCAAAAATAATTTATGAATCGGTATAATAAATTATTAATAAAATAAAAACACATTTTCTTAATTTTTAGCAAGAGACACTTTTTGAAAATGTTGATTTTAAATTGGTAAGGAACAATTTGAGTCATACAGGGAACATTGTGTATTAGATTAAGGTAAGAGTGATTATTACTTGTTAAAAATGAATTATGGATCATTTTATTAAATTATCAAAACTATATTAATATTTTTCTTGTTTTTTGAGTATTTTAGTAGTTATTTTTACTAAAATTAATGTATGTTTTAAATAAAAATAAGCACTTGGAGTCATACCAGTCACACCATGTGTCAGATTTAGGTATAATCAATTCTTACACTTTCCTATGTCTTAAAAAAATCCTAAATTTCAATGTTACCATGATTTCCATTTACTTTCATTGTCAAAATTCCAACACTGCATATTGACTCGATGTTCATAGCCAAAAAAAACTTTCTTGTTGTTGAAATATAGAAGATAAGAGGAGTCTCAAGTTCCCATTATATCATGAGAATTAACCACAATGGGAACATGATCTTCATATACTATTATGTATTTCAACAATGAGAATGATTTTTTATCTAATATCATCGAGTCAATATGTAGTGTTGGCATTTCAAAAAATAAAGACAGTGGAAATGAAAATTATGGTAACATTGGAAAAAAGAAAAATTTTATCTCTTTTGTGGGGTTGTTGCATATAGATGAAAGAAAAATATGACTTCCCAAAATATCTTTAAAAAAACTAAATAAGTATTATATAAAAATAACATGTAAATTAACTTACAAATAGTAGAATAAATAATGAAAAAAGTAATTAAATAAGTATAAGGAATTCACATTTTCGTTATGGTTGTATGCATTATTGACATATTTCATTGTTTTCGTTATCTCAGTTGTACACTTAAATTCCAATCTCTCATGAGCATGATAATATTTGAACAAACCAACAAAACTCGAAAAAATAATCCACCTATATAAAAAAGAAATTATTATATGAGTAATACTAAAAAGAAATAAATTAAACATAAATATGAGAAAATATATTAATTCAATGGAAATTGATTTTACTATGAAAACGTCATTATTACCTCATTGATTGAACATTGGAGTGAACATAAAGGAAAGGTATAAATTCCAACACTGTAGGGGTGAAATGGTTTTGAGGGAGAAGAAGTTTGTGGATGTTTTGGTGTATAAAGGAATAAAATATGTACATCGCAACCCAAATCGAACAAAAGAATCCACCTGTATAAAAAAATTCATATGTGAGTAATACTAAAAAGAAATAAATTAAACATAAATATTAAACAATAAATTAATTATATGGAAAATGATTTTACTATGCAAACAACAAGATTACCTTTATGATTGAGAAGTGGAGAGAACTTGTAGGAAAGTGATAAATTCCAACAATTTAGGGGTGAAAAGGTTTTGAGGGAGAATAATTATGTTGATGTTTTGGTGGATAAAGGTATGAAAGATGGATAAACCACCCCAACTCAAACAAAAGAATACAACTAGATAATAAAAAAAATCTTATGCGATTAATACTAAAAAAATAAATAAATTAAACAAAAAAATGAAACAAAAAATGAATTCTATGGAAAATGATTTTACTATGAAACATTAGTATTACCTTTATGATTGACCAGAGGAAACTTCATTGATCTTCTTAAACAGGTAGTAGAGGGAACTTGAAGGAAAGTGATAAATTCAACACTATAGGGGTGAAAAGGTTTTGAGGGAGAAGAAGTATATGGATGTTTTTGTACATAAAGGCATGAAATATGGGTATAATCCTTCTAAAATAAAAAAAATCTACAACAAATAATGAAAATTAAATCAACAGTTCATTATAAAAATTTTCAGTAAAATAGAGAAAGTACATTGTATCATTACTTTTACGTATTCTAAAAGGGTTTCCTTCATTATAGTTTGTTCTTTTCAAGTATTGGTAACATCATAATGTGTAGATGACATTATTTATATTATTATTCAATTATTTATTTTTATTATATTAATAAAAATATAATATATAATATTTTGAGGAAAAAAAGTATATTAAAAAAACATTTAACATCTCATTCGACACTCTTTCTTTTTTAAAGGTTTTAGGGATTTGATTCCTTTATCGAGAATCCAAGTCCCCACTTTGTGTTCCCCTATAATGCACAATACATTATCTACATTGGAACCAACATGAACTGATTGTGATATACCAATAAAAGGGTCATCCTCGATTGAATGTTCAACTGACTTGACATTTGTTTTAGTTGTCCACAGGACAATCGACCAATTCTTATATGAAAGATCTGAGACATGAAATACATGCACTACTTGTGATTCCATTATGAATGGATCATATTTTTCCCCTTCCACACTAAAATTCATTTTCATGAAGCCCATTATGAATGAATCATCTTCTATCCTCATAATTTATTGAATGGTTAAAGTTATATACTACTGTTATCCCCATCATCTCATCTCTCGAACATTTATCATTGAATTTTTTTGTTTGACACACATCCTCTATCTCTTGTGGATATGCACCTATATTTCATAAATTCCTCTAATAATTAGTCATCTGTTGGATGAATAATGATCAGAGTAGTATAAGAAACATAAAAGATATTTGGGATGAGTCTCAAAACAAAAGAAAGCAATAATGGCTATTAGGGAGATAAGTTGATGAGGATGAAAGTTATACTGAATTTTGTTCTCTAAAAGGGGTAATGCCTCACATTTATGAGAATTACACCAAGGGAAAGACTTATTAACTCATGACCGTTTAAAGGTGATATTTGGGGGCATAAACATTCTTGTATGTGATTCGAGGGGTCACAATGGGGACATGTTTTGATATATGAATCTTTGGGTCTCGATGAATTCTATATTTATAAGAGAAATATCACTTTTCATACATTAAATCCTATAACTTAGACTATTCCTACCTCTATTAAAATTATCCATCAAGCCCTTCTTAAATCTCCTAAACAAATGAAAATATAATTTAAGCAATTAAAGAGTAATAAGAAAACGAAAGATGAAAAATAAGAATAATAAACCATCATTCAATCAACTAGAAGATATAAAAAATATTAAATAGTTATTTCATATACATGGATGTTAATTAGAGATTCATAGGGGTGGAACCAATACATGTAGACCTAAAATGATGAACACCTAAAAATAAATTCTAATAATTATTCTAAAATATATCGAATTTTTAAACCTCCATTCTATTTTTTAGATCATGTAATATAACTACCTAAGGTAATATTACATTTAATATTAATGGTATAACAAATATTTTAAAACATATCAAATTTATATTTTCAATTAATAATCAATAAGGAATGGAAAAAATAATTTTAGGAAAAATATACCTAATAACGATTATAGTTTTAAACACCTCAAAATTCTTTGTAGATAAATTAATTCAAGAATTATGTCTAGAAAAGTTAATAATAAGACTTATTTTCAAGCAAAGGAAGAGTAGGATTTATAAGAAAATTTCATTTTCATGGTCATTATTAGTTCTTTTGTGATTTTGGGTGCAAAGTATAAAATTTTAGTCATAACAAAAAAAAATAGTAATTAAGGAAGATATAGAGGTTTTAAGTTAAATTGGAAATGACCCACTCTTACAAAAATATAGTTTCAAAGTGAGAAAAATCTTCATAAGTAAGATTTGATGATGAAGTTTGACCATTGAATGAATCATGGTGAAATATACTGGTATAACATATTTGTATAATATATTTTTATAATATATTTTTATAATATATATGGAAAATATATTTGTATAATAAAATTGTGTAATATATATTTTTATAATATATATATTTGTTTATTGTATAATATATATATATATATATATTTGTATTTGTATTTTTATAATATATATCGTTATTTGTATAATATATATTTTTAATTTATAATTTTTTGTAATATAATATATAGTTGTGTTTGTATAATATATATATATTTGTTTAAAATATTTTAATAATATATAAATATTTAATATTTAATATTTTTTACATATAAATATAATATAAAAATATATAACAAATTTGAATTTTTTAATTGTATATAAATAAATTTTTGTAATATATTTGTATAACACATTTATATAATATATATTTTTATAATATAATTGTATAATATATTTATATAGTATATTCTCCTAATATATTTGTATAATATATTTGTATAATATATTTTAATGATACATATTTGTATAGTATAATATATACTTGTATTTGAATAATATATATATTTTCAAAATGTATTTATAATATATATATATATATATTCGTATTTTTAAAATATAAATGTGTTTGTATTTATATATAAAAAAATCATATATTTTACACCTCTACACAAAACCATTGAACCCCGAGTAATTTTCTATTTTCATTCATGAACCATGAGCCAAATCCTACTTAATCCATATGGACAACGAAAATTATTTTCTACATTCAAGTAACATTCTTATTAAATATCATCTTTAGCAATACCCTTCCCTATAATATAATGATCTTTATCATCAACTAAATAGAAATTGCTGGAAAAATGAGAAACATAATAATACATGCATCCCTTCTTGGTTATAGAGTGGAATGAAGTCTCATAAATTCCAATGGAATTTTTAGACTCAACAATAAACAACTACTTCCTTCAGTGGAATTGGGGTGGGTAGGTTTCAAAGAACCAACAAGGGGTGAGGGTGGGGGACTGCTAGGAATGATAACCATATCTGATTTCAACAAAACATCCCTGATAAACATTGTCAACCACATGGATTTGTCGACGGTAAAGAAAGAATAATGATAAAAACATAAATATATCTCATCAAACAATCAATAAATGAGTGAGGAAGATGAGTAGAAATTAAGATACCATGGATTGAAGTTTTGAATCGCCCGAGAGAAAGTAGAGATATTGAAAACCTGAAAAACATTTGAGTCTTGGATTTGTTCAACCCTTGAATCATTTGACCCTTGGATTTGATCCTCAAAATTTTTCAATCCTTGATTCAAGACTTTATTTGAGCTTTGATTCATATAGGAGGAGCACAAGTAGAGGGTGGTTTCTCAAGAAATATTCATACATCGTGATGAGTTTGTGACTGATTAAGGTTAATTTAAATAGATAGGGATATTATTATCAGTGCTTCCAAAAAAGAACTAATATTGATCTCTTTTATCAGTTCTAGATTAATTATTACAGATAAAAGAAATATTTATTGGCACTGATAAAGCTCTATCTTTATCGACACTAAAAAAGCACAGATAAAGATGTCTCTTATCAGCACTAATTAATCTATCACTGATAAAGAGTTTATATTTATAATTATAAATAATTTTTTTGTAAATATATTTATAATATATATATATCTATACTTAATAAATATATAATAATATAAATATAGTAAATATATTATTTATTTGAATTTATTTACTATAATTTTATATTACCAAGATGGTGATGACTATGAGTTTTAGCTCATGGTCTCTAAATATACTATGAAAAGTAAAGTACAATGAGAAAAACAAAGGGGTAAAACAAATACTCAAAACACAGAAGTGGTTAAAATGGAAACTAAAATAATGATATCATAAAGCCCCAAACAACATGATAGATTAGATCCACACAAACCCACAATAACATCTCATTGATCCAAATTCCATATCTAGTATTGGATGCCAAAATTAACTATAACATGCCAGCTAAACATCTAATCCATGTCCAACAGGAAAAAAACGTGTAGTAATCCACAACCGCATTCAAAGGTAGATTCATGTACCCATGTTTTCCAACCTACTTCCGAAATAACATGGTCCATGGTTGACCTGCCGCTCCTGACACGAAACCCTGACTAGCATAACACCAACTATAGATCCATTGACACTGTGATGCATGAAAACAAGTTGTCAGAAGAATCCCACATGAGAAGCGCTGCATGCTCAACCATCTGCTTTGCCGAGGAGCCCGATGCTTCCCCACACCAGGAGATCATGGTCAGAGTTACAATGCAACCCCTCGATCTCGGTCCCGCTCACTACATCCACCGATGCTCCCACCCACATGAAGTGAGAACCGCCATCATGTACATATTCCATCCACTTGTCGCAACTCTCCTCCACTGAGAGCATATCACCACCACCCAAACACCATAGATCTATCAGGATACTAAATCTCAGGATCTCGGATCCAAAAAAGAAAAGGAATCACCCCACCATCATACACCCAGCATTGTCGGTTAAGACATGGATCCCAGATCCACACGCTTGTTTCTGTCTGGCCTCAACTGATCATCCCATATTTTCCGCTAGGAAAAAAATGAAACTTCTCCCCAAATCATCGTCGTCTTGTGCTTATCCACCCAAGGAACCCATCGTCACCAGTCATCCCTATTCCCAATCCCAGGCGCCTGCTCCTGATTGCAGTAGACTATTGGACAAAGCAAGGCCTTGCCACCCTGAAAAAGAAAACAACTAATCGTTTCTGGTTTATATCATGCCTCACCAAATGCACAAGGCGTGATTCCTTACCTGAGGGGAAATCAACACCTCCCATCTTAATTCCACCATCAAAAACTGTCCTTGCACAAGATTTTCCATGGGCGAAAAACATCTGGAAGTGGCTAATGACATCATCATCTTCAATTCGGGAGATTGTTGCACTTTGGGGATGATATTGAAGAGAGATAGGCGCTCTATCATTTGTAGATAGACTCTCCATCTCATTCTGAATCATATAATTTTATAATTATTTAATTTTTTTATAATTATATAAATAATTTTAAAAAAGTAAATATATTTCATTATATATATTTATATAATTACATATAAATATATTTAATAAATATATATAAATATAAATATTTTAAATATATTCATTATTTAAATAAATTCATTACAATTTTATAATTATTTAGATATATATAATTATTTATTATAATTATATAATTACTTTTTAAATAATGATATTTATTTATTCAAAATTATAAATATATAAATGTATAAAAATAGTTAATATAAATTTATAAATATATTTATTTATAAATATATTTTTAACATTATTAATATATATTTAATCTTCAGTGAATGTATGTTAAAAATGAGTGAAATAGAATAATAAAAAATGAGTACACAATCAATATTGAAAAATTGGATAAGTTTGATTAATTAAATATAAATTATTAAAAAAATGGATATGTATTGAAATAAATATGAATACATATTGAAAATATTAAAACATGGAATATATATATATATATATATAATAGAAATTAATTAAATTCCCCAAAAAAAATTTCTGTGTGTGTTGTACATAAATGTAACACATCTGGAAAAGTGAGACTTAAAAGGATAAATTTTACTACCCATGTCAACAATGTGCACCTTTATTTTCAGGCACCTATCTGATTAGAACTCCACAATTAAGAATTCTTGGCCTACAGTAGTAATCAGGATGGGTGACCTTCTGGGAAGTTTCCTTGGGTGTGTATGAGTGAAGACAAAACACACTGAAAGAACATGTGTTGGCATGTGGGGACTATCATTAGTCTGATAAGAGACCCTAGTGAGTAATAGCCTATGGTATGATAGGAAAGAAACCAAGGTATTACAGGAGACCCATGGGGTCAGATGACAGGGTTCATGGCCTGGGGAGGCAGGTCGTGAAAAAATGGTATCACAGGAAGGTTTGTTCTTCTTATTTGGGGTGTCAGGTAAATCAGAGGTAAGATTGTCAGTACTCTAGTAGTAGGCGCATGAAGAACGTCGTGAACTCTTTCTTGATTTGATCCCCGAGTAACCAGGGGTAGTCCGAGATTTATGTTTTTGGTTTTTCTCTGTGTGGATGGGGGATGACAATAGGAGCAAACCGGTACTGTGCGCGGTCTCACATGCAGTAGTGACCCATGTGATGCTTGATAGTACGGTTTAACATTCCTATTGGTTGGTTATTTCCTAGGGCATGGTCTTCTAAACCATGTAGCCAGATTAGACACGACCACTAGTCCTCCTTCTTGGTGCTTTAATGTTTGTGATGTCTTGCATATGCTTTGGGATTGTGGTGAAATTGTTTTCCTTTAAAAAGGAAATCTAACTTTGGTTTTTCTATTTTTTATTTTGGAGTGTGGTTGACATGATTTTTGGGGTGCATTTCTCTTGGAACTTGGCGTTGATTTGTCGAAGTTGAATTTCTAAAATAATGTCTTGGGTCATTTGAAATTGATGTGAGTTGTTTAATAAGTAGAATTCTTTTTGGAAATTTGTCTTGAGTTTTTGAAATAGTTTTGGAAGAAGGTATTTTCAAAATATTGGGAATGTTTTGTTTTGAAAGGGGAAGAGCCTTATTTTGTCCAATGGTATTCCTATGGGTGCTCACATGTGCATGTGGAAATGATTAATGGATAGTTGGTGGATCAATTGGATGGGTGTCTGAGTGGCACACTAATGCTTATCTGCAATGCATCTAGGAATATCAGTGGCGAGTGATTGATTTTTTTAAAGCTTCTTCTTGTTTTCTGAAAGGTGGGGTTTTCTCTAAATTGGGTTTTTATGCATAAATGGTTTTGGAAATTGGAAAATGGTTTTGAGTTCATAGTATAAGCGATGAGTTCAAAAGAGTTTTTGGATTTTAATGTACTGTGTTTGGTTCCTCAAGCATGTGTTTTTCTTTAAGAATGAATTGATGTTTTAAATTGTAATTGTTTGATTTGTGTTCAGTATATAGATGTTTTATTTGTGATGTGTTTTGATTTGTTGAAGGTGGTTTTGTGTTCCTTGTTTGGGATATTCCCCCTTGAAACATCTCATGGGTTTCCAATAGGTCTCTTGGTTCTTGGCTCAGCCTAGACTCCTAGTGGAGTGGAAGAGTTGGTTTCTACTCGATTTTGTCGACTGTTTGTAGACGTCGAGGTCGATTTAATACCATTGAGTGCTTTGGGAAAGTTGGAAGTGTCTTCGGTTTTGGAGGAACTCCGAATGTTGTGTGGTGTAAGTTATATTGAGTACGCTCGGTGGAGGGACACTAAACAAGTAAACGATGATCGGTCCATTATTTTTGCAAATATGTATGTCTTGAGCGATATTTAAGACTAACCTCATCCCACGGTTGTAGCTAAGGAAGTGAAGGTTCCTCATCTGATAATGATTTTGAACCGAAGAGGCCTATTCTTGGAGCACTCCTTCCATCAATTTGTGTTGCGTGTTGAATAGAAAACTCAATATCATATCTCTAGTGTGGTCAGTCAGACACTCTAAGTCATTCGCTACAATTCTCAATTGGTATGTTGACGGCGTTGCCATTTGGGACATGAGGAGAAGTATGCAGGTTGCTTTTTCAGCAGAGGAAGTTCTAGTCATATGTGGCCAGCCTATGACTGTGAGGTGGTAGATGCTTCATACATTAGGGCCCCCATCATAGGTCTTGGTGTGAAGCTTGCGCATAGTAAAAAAATCATCGGATGTGGGATGGGCTTGATCTGATTTAAGTCTGCAGTGATAGGATGAGGATAAATGAAATTTACCTATTGCGGTATTGCCTCTGATGTATTCATCTTTGTTGTTAAGGGCCTAAAGGCCTTGTCTCCTTGTTGTGGTCTTCATTTGCGGGAGTCCCTCTTAGCACTTCAAGAGGTTCAGAGAACCCATATTCTTGTAAATCCAGTGGACATGCTCTGCGGACCTTCTTGTGGTTGGTTATGGATCGAAATTATACTCGTTTCAGAGATGTTTTTGTCTTGTGGGATTAATGCACGCCTGTCCAGTTTCCCTCTAGGTTAGAGGTTTCTGTTATCAAAACCATCTCATGTGGTGGAGTTTTGGCCTGTGTAGAAATCATCCATGTAGGTCGGCCATGGTAGTGGGTTCTTGATGAAGGGTTCATTCAGTATTTCTCAAAATAAATTGGGAATTCCCACACGGGCCCCGTGGTGTTAAGCATATTCTAAAATGGTGGGGAGACCCATGGCGGGTCTCACCGACATCTCCTCTTATGTTGGTTGGTTATACATAGGGAGCATGGATGGTTAAGCCAGTGTTAGGGGCTTTTCTGGGTTTGTGATTCATCTTGGATTGAAGAACCAATATTTGATAAGAATCCTAATATGGTGGGGAGACCACCATCAAGATAAATTGTGGAAAAAAAACTATGTTTCCAAAGTATGCATGGTGGGGCAACCCCTTACTAAGGCTATGCCCAACCCTGGTCATGGTAACAAGTTAAGCTTGGGTAGTGGGTCACTAAATGATTGTCCTTGGAGATCTCGAGTAGCCCTGGTAATCCATAAGTTAGGGGTCGGGGTGTTCCACGTTGTAGTTGTATTTGGAGGTGAATTCCTCATTGTTGGTTATTTTTCTTAGTGATTTTGGTCTTGAGATATTTTGAGTTTCAGGTCATGGGTGTTTTGAATACCCGATCTTTGCGTGATTGAGTTTAGTTTTAGGTATCTTCGTGGCCTTCCTTGGAATCATTGCTTGGTTAAGTATTTTGAGACTTTATGGGGGTAGAAGGTGTCATGGTGGGTAGAATTGTCACACCTTGACTGACACTTCTTTTAATTTAATTAATTTGGACATTTCTTTTGGGTTGCGGAATGAATTGGTTCTATTTTAAAATGGATTTGTGATCTTATACGGGTGTGCATATGTACGCACGACCGTGTGTAGAACCCAATTGTAATAAGAGGATGTTTTTTATTAAATGTTTTATTATTTGGGCACACGACCTTGCGCATGGCCCTACACGCTGCCTGACCCCAATAATAATAATGATATTAATATATTTTTTTTCTTTCGTAGTTAATTCTTTGATTTGGTCGTTAATATTAAATTAATGTTACAATAATAAAATATTTGAGTTACTATTTAGATTACCATTATTTTTTTGATTTATGTATAGTTTAATTTAAGTTGTTTTTAAGTTTCATTTCATTATTTATTTCATTATTTATTTATCATTATTATTATTTATTTATTTTTTATTTTTTCCATTTATTTTACTCTTTATTTTTCTCTCCTTTCTTTTTTCTTTCCTCCCTCTCTCTTACTCTCCCTTATCCCTCGCGTAGACCTCCCCCCCCCGTCTGTTTTGTGTAGCACCCCCTAATTCTAGGATAACCTCCACTCGACTCCTCCGGAGAATAGGACCGACGCCTCCCCTTACCCTCCGGTGAATATGACCACCTCCTCTCCTCCTTCCCGTTGCGCCATCCTCTTCCTCCCCAGACAGTAGCACACATACCACCCTCTCCATTACTCTAAGCCACGCCTCCCTCCCTCTACCTCCTCATCAGATGGCCTCCACCCCCTCATTTTGACCGGAGCCCTCTTTTACTCCGTCGGCGACCAACGACTACGCTGCCTCCTCCCTCTCCCGGACAGCCGCGCAACTCCCAAACCCACACCACCTTTCAAACACGTGTTGCCTCTCAAACCAAGCTGTTTTCTGGTGTGGTGCATCTCTGGTATTCATCCCCCCTTGCCCGGTTGTCCATCCACACTTTTTCAGTAGGTTCGTTTCCCTTCAAGGGGTTGTTTTATTCCTTAGTGAATTTTTGGGTTGTGGTTTGGTGTGGAGTTTTATTTTTTTATGGTCTAATTGATTAGATAATTTTATTTTAGGGATTAGTTTTATCACCTTGTTGTGTGGTTGTGCAATAATTGGAGTTCCACAATTTTTCATGGGATTTTTGACACCAGAGGTAGCCAGTTCCATGCATAATCTTTCTTTGGTGTTTTATTTTTATCGTTTAATCAATTTCATATGTTATGTGATTAATCTTCTTTGTTCAAATATGGTTTTCCTTAATGTTTAAATATGATTTCTAAGTGTTTAGTAACGTGTTTATATGATATGAATGTTTTGATTTTATGAAAACTTTTGTTGATCCATTCATAGTGTTTTCTAAACCATGCTGTTGATTTGCTGTGGTGCGTAAGGGCTGAAAATTCTATTTTGACATGTAAGTGGTGTGAGTTTGGCCTCAAAAGGGGTTTTGGGTGGTCTTTTGCATTCAAATTCTGGGGATATTGTGTGGATTTGCGTCAAAATATTTTTAAGTGGTTTATTAAATCTTATAAAGTGTGTGCACCAGGAGTAGGAAAATGTTTTCATGTGTGTTTAATTCTTAAGATGGGAGTTGAAGTATGTTTTCTTTTAGTGATGCTTTGTTATAAATCTTGGAAAAAGTTTTATTAATTATGTAAATGATTTATTAAGTTGTGAGTGTGATGCAAATTGTCCTTGTGACATGCTTTCCATGAAAGGTGTATTTTTCATGTGTTGCTCTTAATTAATATTATTTTATGGGAAGTGAAATTGTTTTAGTTGTTTTTGAAGCCTTGGGTATTTATTGGTTTCCCTTGCATCGTTGTAGGGTGTTTTTCTCATCGTGGCGTGGGTTTTGGTCATCAGTTACAAAGACCTATAGGTATATACATGGGTAATCATGTATAAATGTATGTCCTCCTTTCACATATTCCCTCATGGAAGAGGGGAATATGAAATTGGGTTAGAGGGTATATATATGTATATGAAAATGTATTTGCATATAGGTGAATATGTTTCAGATTTTCATCCTCAAGAGTAGCTGATTTTAGTTAGAAAGCGTCAAGAGCCAAGTGGACGGCTTGATTCCACCTTGAGGTAGGTCCCGAACTGCATTCACCTATAAATTTAGATTTTATTAATTTATTTATGTTTTTATTAATTTTAATAAATGGTAAATGATATAAAATAATTAATTTTTAAATTATTATTTGGTGTAAAAGAGACATTTATTTTATACATTACACTTGAAACATTTTCTTGATGAGAGGACACCTAGTAGTGAAAGAATGCCCATTAGGACTTTAAACATAATTCACGGAATTTTAAATGTAGTTCTGGTTTATTGATAAAAGATTTATTTGGAAGCATGAAAAAGTGTTTTGGTTAAATTGAGAAATGAGGATTTTCCTTAAAATTGGTGAAGGCCTGTTTGGAACTTTAATAAAATAAATTATTTTTGAAAACTCTATTTGGGGTGACTCAGATGTGATATTTGGGGTACATTGACTGCATGATTTGTGTGTGATGTTTGTAATAACTGATTGACTTTGTTGACTCGCCCCTTCCTGTTTATTATATGTGTTGACATGGGAACCTGACATAGTAAGTGAATCATCTGAGAACGATTGTTTCACTAGTTTAGATTACGCACTGGCTAGTGGACTCTAGTACGGATGACACCCTGCTAGGGGATTGGGCCCCTCAGTTAGGCCATGTAGGGCAACACCGGGTGTTAGGGCGTTATGACGTCATCGATAATAGGCATTCCATTAGGATGAGTCACAAGTATAGTACGTTTTGGATTGTTCACGAGCTCCTATGTTCGACCCATGTTTTATTTAGTGTTTATTTGTACGTGGAAGATGATTGAGAGGTCCAGTTCAGTTGCTAGCCCCTATGTGCCACTTCTTTTTCATTTCCCTTAGTGTGTGTTCTATGTTGTGTGTGTTTTTCCTTTTGACTAACAACTAAAAATTTGGATTTATAAATTGTTTGAAAAAATGTTTTAAAAAGAAATGCACAAGTTCCTTTCAAACATTAAACTTGTGTTCCAATTAATAAGGGCAATGGACCGTTACTTATTTTAGAAATGAAAGTGTGGGTGTGGAAACCCATATTTTCTATAATTTAGTTCAAACCTAGAATTAGTAAATTTTTTATTTAAAGGTAGTTCATTGGGAATAGTTTGTTGGGAACACCTACTGAGTTTTAATACTCATTCCTATAGTGTTTTCCTGTTTTAGTTTTGTTGTAGGTTTGACTCAAACTTTCTCACTATGGGTGAGAGTTAGTTGTGGACTGGTGAGCGACTCTCGGAGTCGTGAGGGGTTGTGGTCTTGGTCAGGATAGTCGGTTGTGTTTGATTGTTCTTTATTTTTGTGATGTTTATTTACTTCATGATATTCTACTTTTTTTCTATTTTTTTATTTGCACCAGGAGAAATCATTCACAATTATCCTCTATTGATTCCCTGGCACTTGTCGCCAGCCCGAGAGGATCGGGAACGCCTCTCAGGCCATGTCGCAGACTGACTCCAGTGACTGGTTTAAGGTCGACCCAGGTTGGTTCGTGATAATTAAAATCTATGGAAATATCCCAAGGTAGAGAGAATGATAATATAGGCTATGAAAAAGATGGATGGGGTTCAAATGGGGGAGGGATAACACCCCAAAGGGGTTTAATTTTGACCCGGGGAATAATTATAATTATACCTTTTTATTAACCTATATAGACATCATTTTTTGTACATATGGTTAAAACAATTGTGCACCAACCATGCACCCCTCAATGGGTCAGCCTGGGTACAATGTGCAGCTTGGAACTGTGGTCATGTAAACCATGTTTTAACCATGAAAAACGTTCCTTCTATAATATTAGACACACATACATGGTTATCTTTGAGTTTCCCCAAACCATGTGCCAAATGTGGGACATAAAAAAACTTGATTTTTCAAAAATTGTTAAATGAAAATGACATGATGCTCATGGAAATGAATAATATTCAATAAATAATTAAATTAACATGGAAAACATTAGAAAGTGTTGTAAATTCATGACTAGATGCGCACATTTTCTTGAAATTAATCTTGTGGAACATGTTTTGAAGAGGGATTCCAATTTTATTCTATAAGAGAAACAATTTTAGTCATTTCAAGAACACTGAGATTCTGATTGATATGTAGTTCCTTATTTCACATCGAAAATTAATAAGTGATTTCTTCCTTGATTTACTTGATAACATGATATTATTTTCTTATAATTGATCATGTAAAGCATGTTTGGAACTAAAATGACAATTTTAAATAAAAAATTGATTTTTTAGTCACTCCAACCACACCACACATCAAAAAGATCTTTAGTTAATTCCATCACCTAAAAAATATGTCGAATTATATTGATATATATTTTCATGATTACTCAAGTGTGTTTTCTCAATTTTGTGTATGCGATGAGTGTTTTGAACCTATTGAATGATTAAAATGGAAGGATAAATTTTTTCCATTTTAACCAAACCACATATTATCATAACATGTGATTAATTGTTAAATTCCACAATTGAATTAATATTATACATCTTATAGTTTCATAAAAATGGAAGCAATATTTTTAAAAAAAAAGTATGTGATGTGTGTGATCTAGGGTACAATAGAATTGGTTAGGATGAAACTTAACAATGTTTTTCATTGGATTCAATGAATAAAATCCAATAAACTGGATGAAAAAACACTATATTATTCAGATATAGTATATTTTCAGATATAATATATAATTAATATAAAAATAAAAACTACCTGGACTTGATAATTTTTCTTTTTTGATGATTAATCAAGTTTCTACCCATATTTGGTCATATTTGGGGTGAAAAATCTAAAATATTATTCAATTATTACTATCCAAAAGTTCTTGATGAATCTCACAATGTATCCAATGTTATTGCATGCGCTAGTGTAGAGGAACCAGGAAACCTATGAAATTATCCATTGATTGCAGCAAGTAATATTTTTCCCTTAAAAAGTTTTCTATTTACCTCTCATTCTGGAGATAGGGGATGCGTATTATTCTCTAAAGATTGAGAAAGTTATTGAGAGGTTCTCTCAGTATTGGGAAACTTTTCTTGAGAGAATTTATTGTGAACATCAATTCTCACACATCTTGGAAAATGATATAAGCCTAATTACAAACATACATTTAAAAATTTAATAAATACCGAAGTCCTTTATATAATAGTAAATCCAAAATAAACCACAAGTCAAATAATAACACTTTTATTATTATATTCAATGACATGAACTATGCTCGTGAATATTTAAATATAATTGTTTAAATAAATAAATAATAATTATTATTTAAAATTATATTAAATAAAAATATATAATTCTATCGGGTCCTTAACTCATCCCATCAATCTCCCTCTACATTTATGGATCCTTGAATAATAAGTATTTATTTTAAAAATTAAATAACATTATATTATCCATTGAATAAATAAATACATATTATATGCACTAAACATGAAGATAAATATTTATTTTTAATATTCTCACAAATAAATAATTATTAATTTTAATTAATTCAATAAAATTGGGAATAAATAAATATTTATTTATAAAATTTTGCATAATATATATGAGATAAATAAATATTATATTTACTAACTCACAAATAAACATTTATTAAATATTAAACTCAAATATTCTAAACTTTAACATATGTTAGGATTAAACTTATGTGATAAAAATTATTGAATAATTATTAAACTATAGGTTGGGAGTAATATTTATTGTTAAAATTAAATTAAAAAAGAATTTAATTGAGATTTAGGATACACATAGTGTGTAACCCTTAATGAATTTATTTTCAATGGAATTAGGTGAACTTTCATAAAGTAAAAAATTAGTGTCTAACAACATGTCAAAGAAACCATATAGAAATAATTTAATTTCAAAACAACAAAAAACTTATATGAGTGTTTTCTATGAAATATAATCCCTTTGTCTCAAAATCTCATAAAAAAATGTTGTATATATGTTTCATCAACCTGTATACTTGATCTATCCTTCCTTGACTACCAAAAAGAAACTTATTTATGAACTACCGTGGATATGGGTTTAATCAAATAACTCAATTTCAATTTTTTTAAATACATCATCATTTATAACTCAAAAGGGACAAATCCTTTCTTGACACATTAACTTAATTTCCCATCACATAAGAATCACCCAACATATCATACCTCTCTATAATCATATGGAATCATTGGTTTTTCCGATATAAAAAATCATGTGATTCATGATATACATTAACAATAATATCATGTCTAAGTACCAGTACACATGTATACACATAAAAATATCAAATGAAATATATAACACATTGAATTAACATTAGTGTGTTAGTTCTCATTATCTCCTCTTTTAGAGATTACTATATATGATCTTTATGAGAAGAAGTATCATCTTCTTTTAAGAATCAAGAAACTTATAGTAAAAAATCATCTATGTCCCATAAAAAATATTTCATTATGGATAGTGGGTGCCCTAGACCCAAATTTTTTATATACTTTGAATAACTTTACATGTATAATGTTTGATATATACAAGTGTTTATAAAACTAGAATAGAATTGATACTTGTATTTCCACTATATTTATAAGAATTTACTCAGATTACATATTCTATCTAAGGGTTATAGATGTTCACAGACAATAACGAGAACCTATAGATACTATGAACAAAATATTAATGTTACTTCCTATGGTCCAAATACAACATACTAACATAACACATATGATGTCTAAATCTTAGGTGTATGGGATCATAAACATTGAGACTTCTTTGATTTTATAATTTGATTAAAGAAGAAACCATGAAATTTAATTAATGGGGAGGTAGCTTGTGTTGGGTACATCCTTGGTGGCATGAAATAGGTTGAATGATCGATATAAAATTTTTTGATTCCTAGTTAAGAAACTGATATCTCACGCATAGTGGATTAGGATAGTATTACCTTCATAAATCCACATACCTTGTAGTGGAAGGTATGTCTGATTAGTTAAATAAAAAAAATAATAAATCAAGAAATGCCGATAACACAAGTGTGTGAACTTATTTATAAGATAACATATAATAAAAATATTATATTGCACAATGCGTGATCGTAGGATAGTTTTCATTTGAATGGACATTCCTCATCTCCTTAGGGGTCTTGATGGGTTTCTAGACTCTACTCTAGGTCTATGAATAATATTATGTGTAATCGAGATAAAGACATAGTAGGTCACACACAATAGCGTACTCAAGAATCTACCCAATTATTTTGAATAGGTAAATAATACAATTTGGGACCCACCATAGGATCTGAGAGTTTTCCATGTTTTATTGGTCATTTATAAATAAATAAATTCATTATTATTCGAGTATAGAATAAGTAGGATGAATTTATTTATTAAAGTATTTAAAAGTGTTTATGCGAATATAAGGAATAATATTATATGATTTAATACTATTTCAATATTCAAGGATCGATTAATATTATTAGGAATTATGAGTCAAGTTAATGACTCAGATTTACCAAATAATTTATTTAATATATATTAGAAGTATGTGATGAAATATAAATAATATTTATGATGTAGTTAGTTAATCATATTTATTTATTTATTACTTATTTAGGGGATGATAAATATATAAGGGTCATTAAATCCTTACGGGGTATTTTAGATATCCACTATATAATTTGAAGTGAATCTCATTCCATAAACTATTCGTCAATCTGAATTGAGAGCTTCTCTCCCCTACTGAATCCTTGATAGAGAATCACTCTGACTAAGCCAACGATTCAGGAACAACTTTGTAGATCGAAAGAAAAAATACCGTGTTGATTGACTCGATGTTGAAGAGATCATCGGAGCTCCGTGATATAACCTAAAATTTGAAAAATGGCATATGTGGGGATTCATGAAGTGCGTGTGGACGATCTAGTTAGTTTTAGCCTCTGATCCTTTAAGAAATAGTCTCTAGTGACATGTGACAGGATAGCGCACTTCAAATTGAATTAGAAACCCATTATGTTTAATTTTTATTATTTAGATAATTCACGTGAGTTCCTCAGACTGTATTGGGGAATAGATCTATAGAGATGAAAATGTTTTGTAACTCTAGTGATGGAAAATTTTAAACCCCCTTCTCATTATCTTCCGCTACTTACCGTGGTATCTTTAATTGGTATTAGAGAATTCATATGGGTTTTCTGAGTCGAAAAAATTATTTTTCTTTAAATTTAAGTGGATGGTTTCAAATCAATGACAACAGATCTGACCATGCATTGATTTGATCTCGGATGGCCATGTTACAACCATCCAAAAACAAAATTTGGATCAAAATCTTGGTTTTTAGATATTAAAATTTCAGATATAAAATTATTAGTAACACTATAAATATATGATCATGTTCTTATATATATGATGAGTTCTGATGACCCTATTTTTACCAACCAGTATCTGTCCATCAGAACAAAAATTTCTAATGACCAATTCATTCCACCCTGTTTGTGGAATATTATTAAAAAAAATAAGTATGGTGGTGGGATTTTTTCAAAAAAGGGGTGTTTTAATTTCCAAAAGACAAAAATGGGCACCCATTTTCCAAAATCTTACATATAAAATTTTTAAAATATTAAGAATTACTTTTTTATGCTAAAATAAAAAATAATCAAGAGAAATATTTTCCTCATGGAACCCCTCCCTAGTACGGTTCAAGACCCAAAATTCCATTATTAAGGTTGGCCCAATGGTCCTCCTTCCCCAGCAAGTTTCCCCTCCTAGACCTTTAGCGGTTGAGCCATCCACCATTGTATGAGCCTAAGACCTCCACCGCTATGAGATCCCACCAACATCAGTGTGTCCTATGTTAGGGACTATGACTTCCTCCTCCTATTCAGTGAGTTAGACAACACCACCATAGTAGCACCTTGCCACCCCATCACATTTTCCAGGATCTGGCTAGAGAAAGGCTTATGCTTATATGCTCTCTTGTGATCGATCATGACCACTTACTGAGAGGGATTCATCCTATACTGATGCCTAGATGACTGCTGTTGATGCCTCATGAGTCAAGTTCCAATAGTGCTGCCCTAGTCGAGAATTCCATAAACCCCCTTGATCAAACTCGGCGTGTGAAAACCCCATTTACGGTGAGAACCCCATCCTCGAGTTTCTACGGACTACCACATGACTTGAGTGACCCAACAAGAAATGAGTCAAGGTGGGCCTGTTTGGATCATAACATCTCTATACGAGATCTTCCTAGCTCACAATGGATCTATGGCACTATGAATTGACTCTAATGGGCTAGTGAGGGGTTTGAGGGCCTGTGAATTGTTTATATAATCAAAATTAATTGAGTTATTTAATTTTATTTTACTGTAAAACTGAATTAACTAAAGATTAATTTTTTTTATTAAAAATAAAAATATTTAATATTCCAAAAATAATAATTTAATATTAGTATTAAATTAAATTAAATTAATTAGTATTTTTTGGAATAAAAAATTTATTTAATGAAGAGATCGAATAATATTAAATTATTTGAATCTAAATAATTCATTTACCTTATTTAAATTAACTTTTACATTAAATTTATTGAAATTTAATTTTTTTATCCATTTATGTTACATATTGACTGGTCTTGATTCTTTACCATACATGAGTCTGTTTGGGTTAATTACTTTGATTATTTATTTCCTACATGTGATGTTTGTAATAACTAGTTAATTTTATGATAGTCTACGCATTGTCTTCTCATTAAATATATATTAGGGTTTTCAAATCCAATTTATCTATATGTATTTTCCACTTCTCTAGAACCCCTCACTTGCATGAAAGCATAATTTTACATTTGAAGATGAAATATTAGGGTGTGGAACTGGCCAAGACGAGGCAATACCTCAGATGGGAACAAAATACATTGGATTGGGGGTGATATATAATATGATTTAGGAATCGACTAAGGTATGATAACCCCTAGGACATTATTGATTTTTTAATATTAAAATTAATCAATCATAATTAGATCCTCGAGATCCTTTGGGTAAATTATTTCCTTTATGCATTGTTTATTATTTTATGCATGTTCATGTTTATTGTTATAACACATTCAATAATAAACAAGAAAAAATTCATAAAGATGAAATGAATGTTTTTCTATTGATGATTGTTCAGTTTTAAGAATGATAACATAGAATGAACACATTTGATTGAAATGGATGAAATCCATCAAGAAGTATTAAAAATCCCTCAAAGATATATTAAATCATGAAAACATCCACTTCAAGAATTTTAACAAAACAAGGTGTATGAAGTGATCATCATCCATTTTTGAGGATGCCCCCTACTACTGAGGAGTTCTTATGAGATTAGTGGGTTGAATTAACTACTTTTGGTAGAAATGGAGAAGCCATAGCTAGCTTGTTTTCACTTTATAGGAAAATTGTCGAGGGATCCATGTTTATGATTATGATAAGCTAAGACTTTACTCAACAGTTCCAGGAACAATGAGTTAATGTGGTCATCCAACCAAGTTCTTACCTTGGAAATCTATGAGTAGTTGTGTTTCTATATATTGTAGACTATGAAGGGAGGTTTTGAGGATCATTACCACTATAATACTCAAGTGATAGTGTGTTCCAAATCAAATAGTGAGGTCTATTTAGTTTTGATAATATTGTGGGAGACATTTAATGATTTAATAATTAATTAATCAAAAATATCTAAAACGTAATCAAAATAAAGGAATTATTGCAAAATTTATTTGTTTTAGATCGAAATAGAAATCACCAACACCACCATAACATTATCACTATGATCAATACTAGATAAAGAAAATACTTTTACTGGACATAACTTCCAGGAGGGGTATAGGCACTTTCTTATAGTACTATTCCAAGAGAGGAAGATTTATGTGATGGAGTCATCACTTCATGTTGATCCTACTCAAGGAGAACGAAATGATGATAAAGATAAAAGGAAAAAAACATGTAGATGATGCACTATATGTTTAGTGTATCATCTTTTCATTTTTTCCATTAAACCATAGAACATTCATGAGGATGCAGATACCTACAAGATTCTTACTCATCTAAAATAGTTATATCAGGAGAAAGGAGGGTAAGAAAGGTATAAGATATCATGTTCAATATATATGTGTATTATAGTATAATAGAATCAAGTATGAACTCATGTAATCAAAATTACCTTGTATATTGAGAGACTTGAATACCTTAGGTTCAAGTTTAATGAATAACCTGTGATAAATCTCATTTTTTCCACTTTATGATTGAGATTTTGACCTTTCATTGTTAACTATAATATGAATAACATGAAAAATACTATCTTAGATATTTTGGATTTAGTTATCCAAGATGATATAGATATAAAGAGCACATGTTCCTCAATCTAGTTGGTGAGGACTCCTTAAGTGCATCCATGAGACCTGAGATCAAATCCAGATGGGGCCTAATTTCTAGGGGGGTACTGTAGAAGTACTTCATTAGTAATGCAGCAGGTACTGTAGCAGGAACTGTGCAGAACTGTAGCAGGTAGTGTAGCGGGAAATGTAACAGTCATCATTTGGCACTGTAGAAACTGGGAATATTCCCCCCATTTGGTCCTTCGGGCCACGATTTGGTCCCCGAGTCCTTTAAGGCCTTTGGGCCACCCCAGCCTTCGGGTCAGTAAGGCCTTCGGGCCACCTCAAGGCCTTTGGGCCACCTTAAGTGAATATGAAAAACAAACAAACTACACAGAACAAACTTCAAAAGGAGGAGGAGCAAAGAGATTTCACCATAGCAGAAGCCAAATAGATTGAAAGAATGAGGGGGTATGACACCTGCCATTGGGACACACCTGTGCATGCATGGGAAAGTCTAGCCGAATAGCTATACGAAGGTGGAGATCTGATTTCACGATGATGATGTTGGGAAGAAGTAGTTCAAAGTAGTTATTCTGGTTTGTGTGTAAGGTTTGAAGACTACGAGCATTGAATTCTTCTAAGGCGAACAAGCCATGTAATACTTACACCTACGGGCCTTGTAAGGGTTCCACCTCACCCCTGAAAGGCGGATTACCAAAATCAATAAAAAATAAAGGCCTTCAGGCCATTGGAGGATAATGATATCAATAATACCAATTCTTAATTTGTTATGATGAACAAGAGGAGGAAGTGAAAGGCTATGTGGCTTAAGGATAATCCCAAGAAAAAGACACCAATGCACGATCCTTCCAAAAATCCAAAGATACAGATGGAGGGAAATGAGTAGGTGGTTTTATAAATTATATGAGGAATGAAATTAAACTAGAATATGAATTGAAAATCTTGGAATATTAGGCAAAGAAACACTTCTACATCATGTATTTTTTACATTTAATGCAATTTGTATTTATCTACCAATTGGGTATTGGATATAGAATGTGGATCACATATTTGTATTCATATATAGGATCCAAGTAGATTCAATAATATTTAAAACGGAAAATTGGATCTCTAGTCTTAAAATGGTGCACTTATAGTATCATTTTTAGAAGGATATTTTCACGTAACATTGCATAGTGGTTTGGTTCTTATATTGAATAATTGTTATTAAATACCTTTAGTAATCCGAAATAAAATCTCAATGTCATTTCTAGATTCCATGGGGTTTTATTTTAGTTTTTTAAATATATTTTTTCTATTTTATAGGTATAACATATGTTATTTTATGGAACATCTTAAAAATTGTTTATATTTACCTGAACTTGAAAACCATGTAATGGCCATCAATCAAAAAACCAATGAGCATGACTTATATATCACCCTTCCTATAGAACTTTAGGCCTGATGTTATTCATTTATTCATAGATTTTTGTATACTATATTTAGTAAACTTCATGTAAAAGTACATAATTGATGTGACATACTCATGTTTGGATACTAAATATAATTTCTGAGCATTATTAGAAGTAGTCCAATTGAGTCAATTTACTCTTTCAAGTATAAATCTCACCATGCTTATCCAAATGGAATGTTTCTTGTTTTTTATGATTCATTATTCAATTTCCAACATATCATTACAAAGAATATTATCCAATTCTTCAATTTGAAGGGCAATATTGACTACACAAGAAGGTCTAATGAATCTGTGAAGAAATTGGAGCCTCCATGAAGATTGAATGACTAGGCTCAATCTAGAAGTCCAAAATAGTTAATTCTACACCAAAAGTAGGGGGAAAATACCATTCATATTGGACTAAAAGTTCAACTCCCAACCCCACTAAAAAGGGTCCCAAATGATGCTTTGAAGTCCAGCACACCATTCTGTTTGGGAATTGAAATCAGCACACCATTATTGATTTTCTCTTGATATAGACATCCATTATATATGATATTTTTTAGAGTGAAAGAGAATATATATATAGAAGAATTTTATAATAATGTTTTCATATTTGAATTAATATTCATATTCAAAATCCATTCACATTCTAGACTTCGAAAAGGCGGTGATGAAAACAGAAGGATTAGAATTGTTTATTCAAACCAACATGACTTTGGATCCTTAAGTCCAATGGCCACAATATTTTCATAGTAGACATAAAAAATGTATATATAAATATTGTAAGAGGAATATAGCACTAGATTCTATTGTCTAAATGGTCCAATATTCAATCCATGTGTATGGACATATTTGGAATGCAAACAGTCCAACTCATAGGGCTATAAATACACCCCTCCTCTCCTGGAATGGATTTATCATTTCATAACATAGAAGAATAAAGTGGCATGAACAAAGCCTTGAAAAGGGATTTGTAGGACCATCTATAATCAATGTTTCACTTGAGAGACTCTTCTTACTCTCTATGTTTTCATTTACTTTTGTGTTCTTCTTTGTTTGTAATCGCATAAGTATTTGTGTAGTAATTATATTTTAAGGCATGTTTATTTATCATTTTATCTTTTAATTATCCACACTATATTATTAAATATTAATGGTATTAAAATAGTATAAACAGAATTTTAAACCGACTCCCTTATAACTCTTTCTCATTCAACCAAAAGACTATATTGAATTCTCATTACTTTTTGTGTGTGTGTTGAATGCACAACTCTTTTCTTGTCCCATTTTTTTATTTTATTTTAAACACATCATCATAATCATTACAACCAGATTAATAAACATCTAAATGGATGAGTAAATCAACCATTTGGGTGAGTCATAATTTGTGGATATTATGGGATTGAGGGCTTTTTCTTGTTGAGTATTCTTTAGGTTAACATTGTGAATGGTGAACTTAAAATGTCATGGATTAATGAAATTTTTTGTTTAAAATGTGGATTCAATGGATGATTGGAACAAAAAATACACTACCATAAACAAGTAATGATTTTTACTAGACCCCTATTAATGTTATGACTTAGATTAAAGACTTAATACTTGGGAATTCTGATCTAAATCATCTTGTTAAGTTGGTGTTAATTTAATATAATATAATGAAATGTTCAATGATATAGTAAGGTTAAATACCCAATAATGCAATCACCACAATAATTATTAAATTTATAAATAAATCTTCATAAATCAATATTTTCATCTAATCTTTGCAAACAAACCCCTTAATCAAAATACAAATTAATAAAAAACAATTGACTCTAAAATTTGTACCATCACCGAGGATTTAACCCGAGTGCCTCCATACACATTAACAGACCACCGAAAATTTGAAAGGTCGATAGGTGACAATCATCTATGCTTTAAATGGCGCCATTTTGGGGATGGTGAATTAATTATTCAGTATTTGTTTTAAAAAAAGTAAAAAAAATAAACATAAAAATGACAAAAAACCCCTACAAAGAAAAACCCACCTTCGTTATCCTTCCAAATATTATCTTAATACCCTGTAGCCTCCCAAATGAAAAGACCAAAAATCTTTAAAATAAACTTGAAGCCACAACCTCACCTCCTTCTATCCCTCTAAAGAACCCAATTCCATTTCCACAAGCCATTTCTAAGATAAGAAATCCTTTGTACCTGATCCTAAAATGCTCAACTTGTTTAGATGTGTTAAAGTCAACATTTCACTATTATATGTTGTAAAAAACCCTATGTATGAAAAGTTTCTTAAGAAGTTTTTCACCCATAAGAGACAACTTAGGACCATTGAGAATGTTTCAACCCTGCAGTCCATACCCATGAAGTTCAAAGACCTAGGGACATTTACTCTTCCATGCCAAATAGGGAGTTTGAACTTCGATGATGAACTCATTGACCTAGGAGCCTCAATAAATGTCATGCCCAAATCCATCTTCTATAACCTTGGACTAGTTCCCTTACTTCCAGCGGGTTTTTTCATACAATTAGCTAATCAAATCACAACTAGTCCTAAGGGAATAATTGAGTTTGTCCTTGTCTGAGTCAATAATGTTATTTTTCGAACCAATTTCTATGTTCTTGACATGGAAGGTGAGACAACATCTTGCCAATTTCCTCTAATTATAGGAAGACCTTTCATTATGACATCGAAAACCAAATTTGATGTCCATGATGGCATCATATCCCTGGAATTTGGTGACCAACTGACCAAGTTCAATATTTTTCAATCAATGTGATACCCATCACATAATCAATATGTATTCTCTATCCATACTTCTGAGAGTGTGTTGAATCCCAATCCATCATGTTCTTCATGTTCTGCTAATAGTGGAGTTTGGGAATATTGTATACTTATTAACCAAATCATAAATGGAGAAGTTGATTTTGAAATTACAAATGAAAACTCCATTGATCTAAGGGATCCTGAAAAATCTTTGGAATACCATCTCACCTCTGGCCTCCACTACTCCAAATTGTATGGTAATGCAGAAAAATAACAAGCATGTTCATTTATTGATTCTACTTAGATTATCCAACATCCATCATTTCCTATCCATGATTCTGAAAATTCTATTATATGTGAGGTGAGTCCCGAACTAATGTGTTTATCATGTCCCAATGGGAGTAAAGGTTGTTATATTTGTTACCTAATTAATATAGTGATCAATGGTGACGCTTAAATTTACCATTCATTGGAAAAAAAATTGATATAAAGGATATTGAAAATTTTATTCAGTAATGTGACTCCAATAATCCTTTTTACTGTACATTAGTAAGTGGTAAAATAAATTTGTTTAAAAAAACTGGGATATCCTACTCTAATTTCATATTCTTTAGAGAATAAATAAACGTACCATCAGAATTGAAAAAACTTCTTGAACATAAAAGCATAGAAAACCAACACTTTGTGGGATTCATAATACTTAAATATGAAGACCAAATAGAGGATAGTCATAATATCTTTACACCCCTGTTAAATTGCATGCACAACATCAAGGAAGGAGAGAAATTATCAAATGAACAATAATAAAACCCAAAAGAGAAGTTTTTCTTGAAGCACACTAGAGTTGTGAAAATATGGTGTCCACCATCTGACTATGGGTAGTCCACAACAACTGTCCAACAGTTGAGAAATAAATTCACCGCTACAAGGGAGGCAACCCATGTTGTATTTTACTTTTATGAAATTTTAATTTATTTTTTGTTTTTAATTAAATGAATAATGATTTTTGTCATTTTTTATGTGGTGGTCATTTTCGCAAGCATGATCGTGAGATGACACACATCTTGAGAACCACATCGACTTCCATCGAGTCCCCAACTTCAACAGTTGACTCACCACTGGATGAAGATATTGACCCACTAAATAAAAACCACGAGGCACCTATTTACCTTTAACATTATCCCTCATTATTCTTATTCCTCTCTCTTTCATTTTTTACCACTTCCTCCATCAAAGCCTTTGTTTTTCTCTTTATGTTTTATATGGGTGTGTATGTTAAAAACGCTAAAAAAACTAAAAAAAATGAAAACAAAAGAGTCATACTTACTCACCATAAAATTTTAAAATATTGTCCAACCATTTAGGGGAGTCAAAAAGACATTTTTTCAACTAAAAAATTTTGTAATTTCATCATGAATTTGGATAAATAATTTTATGTCAAAACCAACAAATTTTGAATGCCGAGTTTTAGATTTTGAAAACGATTCTTCCCCAATGACGAGGAACAAAATTAGCTTTCATGCGAAGGTAATATATGGTTATCTTTTCATTTTGTGTGTTTTGACCCCCAATTGTGTGTCTTGATATTATTTACCTTCGAGTTGAATTTCTTACTTTGGTATTCTTGAATATGATAGGGGGATTTTATGAACCACATGAGAATCACAATAGCCAATTAACTTCAGATTAACCTTACATTAATCCTCCTTTTGAAATCCCCTTAAATCCTATGAAAACCTTTTCTTCAATATCAGCATTACAATACCAATACCTTGTCCAACCCAACATCTACATGAAATTATATTTCATAATTTATTGAAATTTAATTGTGGGGAGCATGGATTTCATTTTGGGTTCTATTTACTTGATTTTCAACAAGTTGTTATCTGATTTAGGACACACATCCATTTTAGTGCGGGGAGAGGATTTCATTCAGTGATTTTTGGGGAATAAACATTCATTTATATAATTTTATAAATATTAATGAAAAATGGTAAAAAAACAAAAAAGAACAAAAGAACAAAAAAATGGCTTGTGTCTTCGTCAGGTCAAAAATCACTATTACTAAACATTTGATCTTGTTATAACTGTTATAATTAGGGTCATGAATAGATTAAACATGGGTTGGTATATAAGTGTGATATATTTATCAAGTTAAAATTTCAAAAAAAAAGAGAAAAAGAAAAAAAGAAAACTGATGTCATTGGGATAAGTTTTGTGTTTTGAAAATATTTCATCTTCTCTTCCCCTTCAAATTTTATTCCTCCTTTATGTCTATCTTCACACAATAATTATAAGAATCGTGATCTTTATTACATAAAAATACACTTAAGACAACTCTTACGATTGAGAGTTCTAGTCTCTTGGGAAATTAGGAACATCACATAACAACTTAGAATATAAAATACACATCTTTTTTGAAATCTACTTTTACATGACCACAACATTCCTTCGTACTAAGCATTGCATGGGATAACATGAGGAAATTCATAAGAAAATGGTGATATATAAATACCATTAAGGGTGTAAAAAAGTAATAGAAAGAATAATACAATAAATGTTAGGAAATAGGCATATCAATTGAGCATAAGAGAAACATGATCATAAAGGCATGACATAGCATGATTATTATAACATGGAAATGTGGAAACAACATTTAACATGATATTATCATGATCCAAGGATCATTGCACTAGGAGAATGAGTAAAACCTCGTTGCACATGAATTATCTTGAGTAAACCCTCATTTCACATGGAATATCATGATACTATTATTTACCCAATGAATTAGAGCGCTATTAGGGCGCACCCATCTTAATCATTTCATTTCAGGAATAAGTGTGCCATATAGATCATAAAAAATGGATTCAATAAAAATAATCATTTATTCCAAGATAAAATAAAGTGGAATTAATAAATGAAACAATATAATCAACATGTAAATGTGCATAAAGGTGAATACACTTGATAGATAAATGGTCATGGTATTCATTATAGAGTGACTTTGGCTTGGAAAAATCCTAGTGCAATTTCGCCATCATAACGACAAGACATAAGAATTCCTAAAAATGGTTGATGAGAGATAAATTAGTATATCATAATATTTACATGGAATTTATAGTAAGGTAGTCATATAGATACTTTTACAAACATATTTAATGTAATTTAGATGCATAATATAAAAGAATTTCTTGAATGTAAATGAGGAGATAGAAATCCCTTATGGAATTTCGGCATGGTAACAGGTGTACATGAAAGGAGTGAATGGGAGATAAAAGTGTCTACCATCATTAAAACATATGTAGGAAAATAAATGGGAGTTTAAAATTATACCCCAACATTTTTAATTTAAAATAAAAGCTCATACCAATATAAGGATACATGGAGATAAATAAGGAAGGAAGAAAAGTGAGGATCCCTTACTTGAAAGTGTGATCCCAAAGGCTAGGGAAAGGCTTGAGAGAGGATTATTGGGAGCATGGGATACTTTGATAGGATTATAGAGAGAGTAGGGAAGAGGTTTTCCATGCTAAAAATGGTTTTAGTAAAGAGTAATGGTAGATTTAGTGGGTTTGTATAGAAACATAGAGGGAATTCTTTATTATTTAGGATTTGGGCACCACATTTTAAACTAATCAAACCATAGACCAACCCATGGGTTTTAAAATGATTTTTGAAAAATGGTAGTTGAAAAAATTATTTTTTAAGGCCAATGGCCGAACATATTAAAATATTATGGTTTCTTATGTGGAGGTGAGTCACACTCTCAAGGAAATCATTTGAAAAAGTTAAAATGTTATATAAGTCTTTGATGGTCCACTAAGGCACCATAAAATTAATCAAACAAAACTAAAATCACACTATTTTATAGGTAAAAAGATATATTGGCTGAAATACTTTTTGTATTATTTTATTACATCACTATTGGGTCATTATGATGTTATAAAACACATTATATATTTAAACAGTATTTAATTTTTACCCAAAAATTTGACTTTCTCAAAAAATTATGAAAAATTCACCATTAGATAATTTAGACATATTGAATCCAAAAATCATAATCATTTGATCCAAATAATTCTATAAATCTATGAATATTTACTTTTAAAATAAAAACCGGCATTTATCGAAAATTCAAGAGTTATGAAAAATGTAGCTTTCAAACCTTAATAAAAATTAAAATTTTATTAATAATAATTATATGATCATTTATATTTAATAAATCATAATTTAGTAATAATTTTTATTAAAATATTATTTAATTCAAAAATCCATTATTTCATCAAAATAGATTTTTTAATTGAATTTAGATATTAACAAAAGAATAATATTTGTTCTCAAAGTAACAATAATAAAATTAATGTATATTCATTTTTCTATACAAAAACAACAGTTCACATAATCATAGTGCTAGGTTCCTGTTACAAAACCCCTAATAACACATGCATGAGTCCTAAGGTTAAGGTGGGCGATGGTGACAAACTGTTGGGGTGGCTCAGATAACATTGCTCAGGTGGTAATCTCTATTAACTTATACTTCTCTCGCAGGCAGTTCGGTTCAATCTTAACGTGTTGAAGCTCAGATTGGGATTGGTCAAGAGAGAAGCTCAGTGACACTACCTTATTTCCTAGCTCTAACCAATGGGCTTAATATGGGGAAATTCTACTAGATGAGGCGATCTCTTCCTTTGTCTGAGTAAATTGGATTCGTTAAAGCCCAATATTTGTACTAATCATGTGATCACTGTTCAGTGACTATATTTGAAACTGTAACAACTCTTAATGATATTTTAATATCCAAAAACATAAAACCAAGTACGTTAATATGTTATATAACCATTTTACATAATAATACATATTAATTAGATCAAGATGAATTTTCATTAATAAAAGTTTGGGTCATTACAATCTTCCCCCTTTAAGAAATTTCCCCCTTGAATTTCATTTTCCCACACTAAAACAGATGCGGGTAAATCTATTTCATCACATACTCTGATTCCCACATTACCTCTTCAAACTTGTGGTTTCTCCATAACATCTTGACGAGGGGCATTGTCTTATTTCGTAAAACGTTTTCCATACGTTCTAAGATATTCACCAGATTATATTCTTAGGAGAGGTAATTATACAATAGTACCACATCTGGATTGAGTATATGAGATGGGTCTAGTATGTACTTCTACAAGAGTGATACATGGAATACATCATGTACTTGAGATAGGTTCTTTGGGAGTTCTAGTCGATAGGTCATTGCTCCAATGTGATCAAGGATCACAAAAGGGCCAATGTCCCTTGGACTAAGATTTACCTTCTTAGAATATCTCTTAACTATCTTCCTTGGTGATTTGTGGATGAATAAAATTTCTCCAACATCAAACTCTAGGTCACGTCGAAGATTATCAGCATAACTCTTTTTTCGACGGTGAGTAGCTTTAATATCTTTCTGGATGGTCATAACCTTCTCTTCCATTTCATTGGAAGTTTTCTCTCCCCAACTTCATCCCAACATGCCAGTGTTTTTCACCTCTTCCCATAAAGGGATTTATAAGGAGGAATTTGGATGCTTTAGTGGAAATGTTATTGTAATAAAACTCAACAAGAGGAAGGTGTTAATACCATCCTCCTTTGAGGTCCATTAATAATTCTCTCAAAATGTCTGCAGGTTTTGGGATAGTCTGCTCAGATTGGCCATCAGTTTGAGGATGATAAGTCATACTTAAGTTCAACTTAGTATTCAAAGCATGTTAGAGACTCTTCCAGAACAAAGAGGACAATATTGGATCTCGATCGAATAAAATCGATAGTGGTAATCCATGCAGCCTTATATCTTCTATGATGTATATCTGTGCCATTTGATCCAATGAAAATTCCTCCCAAATTTCAAGGAAGTGTGTAGTCTTTGTAAGATGATCCATAACAACCCAGATGGCATTATATCCTTTGGATGTCCTCAGAAGTCCGGTGACAATGTCCACAGTTATACTATCCCATTTCCATGTTGGTATAGGTAATGGTTGCATCATCCCCTTATACTTCTACCTCTCAGCCTTCACTTGCTGACACACCATGAACTTTGATGTATACTCAATGGTCTCCTACTTCATGTTATCCTAACAATAATTCTCTTATAGGTCTCAATACATATTTGTTTTTCCTCGGTGAATGGAGAAATTCCAACTATGTACGTCATCCAAAAGTTATTTCATTATTCCAAACTTTATGGAACACAAAATCTTGACCCAAATCCCACAATTCATTCTTCATTAACATTGAAAACTGATTATTTCCCCTTTTTATAGTTTTCACTTTCTTCTGAATTCTCACATCATCTTTTTGAGCATCTTTTATCCTCTCCTAAAGATATTTATGAGAAAATATTTGTAAAAGGATTGATTATGTTACCTTCTTTATGATTCCTTGGTCCATCTTCATCAAATCTATGAAGATTTTATCCTTTTTAATTCTCATTAATGATAGAATCGATGGGTCCTTTATACTTAGAGAATCCTCCACCTTGTTCACTTTCCATAGGTGGTAATGGATTGAGTAGCCATAGTCTTTGATTAGCTCTAACAATCTTCATTGGTGTATATTCATCTCTTTTTGAATGAATATATACTTTTGGATTTTGTGATCCGTATATATTTCACACTTCTCCCAAAAGTGATAATGTCACCAAATTTTCCAACATAAGATTAATGCAGCCAACTCTTGATCTTGTGTTGGATAGATTTGCTAATGAATTTTCTATTACGTTGAAACATAAGTAATGACTATCATTTTGTTCCAACACATAGCCAATGCCCTTCATTTAATCATCACTAAATACCACAAAAAGTTATCCACTCATGGGTAATGTGATCACAGGTGCAGTGATAAGCCTTCTTTTCAACTCCTTGAATCTATTTTTCATTCATCACTCCAAGGAATCTTTACTCCCTTCCGAGTTAGATAGGTAATAGGGTTGGAAAATCATGAAACATTAATCACAAATTGGTGATAATATCTAGCAAAACCTAGGAAGATAAGAATATCTGTCACCGATTTTAGTATTGGCCATCCATCAATTACAGATTTCTTGGAGGTATCCACAAATATACCATTGCTTGTGATGATATAACCCAATAATGAGACCTCCTTTAACAAAAACTCTTACTTACTGTACTTTTCATAGATCTTATCCTTTCTCAAGGTCTCTAGTACTGTGTTTAGATTCTCCTCATGCTCCTCCAAGGTTTTCAAGTATATTAGAATATCGTCTATAAAAGATACCACAAATTTGTCGAGGTAATCTCTAATGACTTTATTCATCATGTCCATGAATATTTATGGTTCATTAGTGAGTCTGAAAGGAATTACTAAGAATTCATAGTTCTCGTATCTTGTACTAAAAGCAGTCTTGGGGATATCATCCTTATTCACCCTTACTTGATAAAAAATGACCGCAGATCACCCTTGGAGAATTATTGCGCTCCACATAGCTGACCAAATAAGTCATCAATTCGTGGCAAATGATACTTGTTCTTTATCATGATTTTTTTGATCTCACGATAATCAATGCAAAGGCGCATTGACCATCCTTCTTCTTGACGAAGAGGACTGGTGCACCCCATGGTGAAGCACTTGGGTGTATAAACCCTTTATCTAGATTCTTATATAGTTGTTTCTTTAGATCCACAATCTTCACAATATACATTCTATAAAGAGTCTTGGATATTTTAAACTACCCAGGTATAATATTAATCACCAATTCAACATCTCTTTTGGGAGGAAGACAAGGTAATTCCTCAGGATACACTTCAGCGAATTCCCTCACAATAGGCATGTCTTCATGGATGGTTGCTTCCTTAGACTCAGCCATCTGAGCAAGATAAACGTACTCATAGGGAAATAATATCCATGCTTGAGATGATGTTGATAAATAAGATTCATCCTCCTCCTTACACTTGTACATAATCGGAGGTTGATTCTCCATACGGAGAGTGATTTCCCTCTCATGGAAATTTATGTTGGCACTATATAAGTAAGGAAAATCCATGCTAATAATTGAATCAAATTCCACTAGAGGGATTCTGAAGAGGTTCCCCAGGAAGTTCAATCCACAAATTATGACAAGGGAGGAGTTATATTCATGGGATTCAATAATTACCCCATTTATCGTTCTCACCGACATCTTTAATTCCATGACTTGTGGTGATATTGGGATTATTCTAATAAACTTTTTGGATATAAAGGAATGTGTAGAACCATAATCAAAATGTATGTTATATATTCTTGAATGAATAACTAGCATACTTGTCACCACTTCATTTTCGAGGTTTGCTTCAACGGTAGTGATGGAAAAAAGATCACCCTTGCTACCTTGGAGGTTGTTTATTGCCTCTAAAAACCCTTGGCATGGGGAACTGGTTTGAAAATTGACTTGTTTCATTGTAATTAAAGCAATAAACAATGCATTGAGGGTTGAGAAGAGCGTTCATATCCTTTATCGTAGTAGCATGTTTTTCTTGTTGGATGTTAATGTCCAGTTTCCCTTCTCTTCCACACCTAAATCTATTCCTCATCCTCTTTAGTCAATTTACGGGGTGCTTCTTTCCACACATTTGGAAATTGGGGTACTGTAATTTTTTAGTACTGTAGGATTTATCCATCAGACTGCCCAAATTAATGTCCACCTTACGCTTCATCTCCCTATGATTCCCCTATGATTTTATGATCTCTATTTAGACTTTGAGGGAACATGAGACAATTTCCTCATAGATATCGAAGTTATGGATCACTAGGGATTTCTGTAGGCTTGGTTTAAGCCCACAAAAGATGTGGTAAACCATGAATTTAGGGGTAACAAGAAATCCATAGGCATATCCTACAAACCTTGTGATGTTTTCATCATACAATCTGATGGATTTTTCTTCCTTTTTCTTGAGGGAAAGGAAGTCCCTTTCCATCTTATATCGGAGGGTTCGAGGAAAATATTTGTCAAACAAATTTTTTCATGACTCCTACAATTACAACACCTCAATCTGTTCCTCATGCTCTATATTTTTTATCAATTTCCACCATTTATTAGCTTCACCCTGCATACGATAAGCAGCCAGAAGATCCTTTTCTTATTTGGAACATTGGAGGATAAAGAATATATTCTCAACAGAGTTGATCCATTGTTCAGAGATTGAAGGATCAAATGATCCATTAAATTTAATAGGCCTTTGTCTCATGAAGCTATCGATTACGGCTTGTTATTTCTTGGAGGGAGTTGGAAGATCCACTTGAACCATGATTCTATTCAAAACATGAGTTAACTGAGAGAGTATCATGACAAAGTTCACAATTCCCACTCCCATCAGATTGGGAATCTCACTAGAATAGTCATCTCATTGATCTTCGCATTGGTTGTGATTTCAAGTCCTCCTTTTACCAGACATTGTATTGAATAAAAGGGATGTTAGGGGTAACACATAAAGGGTAATCCAAATACTAAAATAGATATCTTAAAAATTACTTTTATTTAATTTACTTATGTATTTATAAGCTTCAATCTATGTTATCCATGATCTACTTCCCAACATATATTCTTAAGGGAATTTTTATTATTCCTTTAATAATGGTTCATAATAAGCTTATGAATTTACCAAAGCATATCCCATAGGAGTGTCTTATCCAATATTAGAGTAAGTCCCATTGCTGTGTACCTATTCCCGTTCGAGTCTAGCTCAAAGCATTATTTTCGAGTTTAACGCCTAGATACATCATTGTTAGAGCCACCTCTACTTGTTCATATATAGACATGAATGTATTTGATTGATGAAACCCTTACTCTATACTCACCAAAATTTATGGATGTTTTTATTTTACTTAGTCTTATCACTATATCTTTCACTAGGGTTTTCTAATCCTAATACCGAAAATAACTAAACCTCTCCTTTGATGCCAACTATATCAACCCTAGACATTATTACACACTTTAACATGATTTATTAAATAAAATTACACTTAATAAAACTCTAAGGATAAAGAGGTATAGTGTCCTTGGAAATAAGAAACAGTACATAACAATAGAGAACATAAAATACACATCTTTAATGAAAACTTCTTTTACATGGCCACAACATTCCTACGTACTTAGCATTGCATGGGATAACATGAGTACATGTATAAGAAAAGGGTGATCTATAAATCCTAGTAAGGTATTAAACAAGGAATAACATGTATAATATAGTACATGTTAGGAAATAGGAATATTAATGGAGCATAAGAGAAACATGAACATAAATGCATGATATAACATGATTATCATAACAAGGAAATCTGGCAACAACATTTAACATGATATTAGAATGGACCATAGATAGTTGCACATGGAGCATAAGGAAACCCTCATTGAACTTGAATTTGATTGAGTAAACACTCATTTCACATGGAGTATCATGATACTATTCTTTACCCAATGCATTGGAGCTCTATCAGGGCACACCCTTCTTAATCATTTCATTTCATGCATAACCGTGCCCCATAGATCATAAAACATGGATTAATTAAACATCATCATTTATTCCATGAAAAAGTAATGTGGAATTCCTAAATGAAACTCTATAATCAATAATTAAATATTCATAAAGGTGAATACCCTTGATAGATAAATGGACATGGTATTCACTACACAATGATTTTGGCTTGGAAAAATCACGGTGCAATTTTGGCAGCAAAACAATGTGACATAAGAATTAACAAAAATGGTTGATCAGAGATAAAGGGGTATCTCATCATATATACATGAAATAACTAGTAAGGGGGTTATATATATACTTTTCCCAACATATGAAATGGAATTTAGATGCATAATAAAAAATAACTTCTTAAATGTAAATGAGGAGGTTAAAATCCCTTACAGAATTTTGGAATGGTAATAGGTGTATATGGGAGGAATTAATGAGAGATAAAGGGGTATAAAATCATTAAAACATAATTAGGGAAGTATATGGGAGGTAAAAAATCATACCCCAACATTTTTAATTGAAAATAAAAGGTCATAACAATATAAAGAAACTTGGACATAAATATTGAAGGAAAGTGAGGATCCCTTAATTGGAAGTGTGGCCCCATGGGCTTGGGATAGGCTTGAGAGAGGCTTCTTGGGATAATGGGGAACCTTGGGATGACTATAGAGAAAATGGGTAAGAGGTTGTTAGAGCTCAAAATGGTTTTAGTGAAGAGGAATGGGATATTGAGAGGGTTTATATAGGAAAGGAGAGGATATTATTTATTATTTAGGTTCTGGACACCACACATTAAACTAATCAAATACACAGACTAACCCATAGGGTTTTCCATAGTTTTTCCAAAGGAGAGCGGAAGAAATTATTTTATAAGGCCAATTGATGAACTTATTAAAATATTAGGCTTTCGTATATGGACGTTAGTCACACTCTCAAGGTAATCATTTTAAAAAGTTAAAATATTTTATATATCTTGGAGGGTCCACTAAGGCACCATTAAATTAATAAAAAAACTAAAATCACATTATTTTAATGTTAAAACATATATTGGAAGAACACCCTTTTTAGAGAATTATATTACATCACTATTAGGTCATTATGATTTTATAAAAGGCATTGTATATTTAAACGGTATTTTATTTTTTCCCAAAAATTCAATAGACTCAAAAAAATATGATCAATTCACCATTAAAAAATTTATACATCCTGAATAAAAAATAATATTCATTTTATCTAAATAATTCTTTAAATATTTTAATTTTTAATTTTAAATTAAAAACCGACAGTTATAAAAAATTCATGGTTTTGGATAAAACAACTTTCAAACATTAATAAAAAGTACAATTGTATTCATAAAAATTATATGATCATTTATATTTAATAAAAATTAATTTAGTAATAATTTTTTTTTAAAATATTATTTAATTCAAAAATTCAAAAATTCATTAATTCATTAAAATATATTTCTTATTTGTATTTAAATATTAACTAAAAAAAAGACTATTTGTTCTCAAAGTGACAATAAAAAAATGATTGTAAATTTTTTATTCTATACAAAACAATAGTGCACATAATCATAGAACTACTGTCTTGTTACATATCCTATTATAACACCCACATAAGTCTTAGGGGTAAGGTGTGCGACAGTGATAGGCTCTTGGGGTGGCTCATATAACATTGTTTGAGTGGTAATATCTATTAACTTCCACTTCTCCCGTAGGCGGTTCCGTTCAAGCTTAACGTGTTGAAGTTTAGATTGGGCTTGGTCAAGAGAGAAGTCCAGTGATTCTACCTCCTTTCTGAGCTCCAACAAATGCGCTTTGTATGGGGAAATTCTATTGGATGAGGCCATCTCTTCCCTTTTCTGAGCAAATTGGATTTGTTAAAACCCTATATTTATACTAATCATGTTATCACTGTTCAATGGATATAGTAGCAACAATTAAAATTCTTAACGATATTTTAAAATCCAAAAACATAATACCAAGGAAGTGAATATGTTATATAACCATTTTACATAATAACACATTAAATTAGATCAAGAGGAATTTCCATTAATAATAGTTTGGGTCGTTACAATCATGCCCTTCTAAATATTTGTTTCCATTTCCTTCCATGTTTCATTTCAAAATAATTGTGCATTGTTTTACCCATGATAATGTTTTACCCCTATTCTCCACTCCTTTGGATGTTAAATTCCTACAATCCCATAGCTAGAGAAGAGATCCTTCAAAATAAATATATATTCTTGTGCACTTTAGGATAGGTAATGGAAGATGGGATCTCTTTCAAACTCTAAGATTTTCACGTGTGAGTTGTGAGTGTCCACCTTTTCCATTTAAAATTTGAGCATGAAAAATAATTTTTTTTGAATATTATTTATGTAACAATTTGTGGTGGAATTCAATATGGATAAGTGAAATGGTCTAAAACTCCCTTGATTTTGGAAAACAAATTTTTTATATCTTTTGGTGAGTGAGAATGAGTTTGTTATGTTTTTATATTTTTTACACATGAAGACATTCACAAGAATAAGTGTGGGGGAGTTGATTTTATTCATTTATTTATAATTTTTTTATACTTCCTTTAGTAAATTTCATGTAAAATATCATAATTTGTGCGAGATACTTATGTTTTAATACTATTTATATTGGAAAAAAATTTCAAGGCCCACCTCTAAAAAAAGACCCCAAATGATGCTTTGAAGTGTATCCCACCATTCTGTCCTGGAATTGAAATCATCACGCCATTATTGGTTTTTTTCATAATATAGAGATCCATTAGATATGATATTTTTCATTGTGAAAGAGAAGCTATATTTGGTAGAATTTTTAGAATAAAGTATTTGGATTTGAGGGCATCTTCCTATTCAAAAATCAATTTAAATTCCAGACTTTGAAAAGGTGGTGGTAAAAATGGACAAATTAGAATTTTTTATTCAAACAGACCTAATTTTGGATCCTTAAGTCCAATGGCCACCAAAGTTTCAGTGTAGAAATCACACATGTATATCTCCAACTTGTAAGAAAAATAAATCTCAAGATTCTGTGGTATGAATGGTCCAATCTTCAATCCAAGTGGATGGATAGATTTGGAATGCAAACAGTCCAACTCCTTGGGAAATAAATACACGCCCTCTTCTACTTGAAATGAGATTGAATTTCATAATATATGAGGATACATTATCACGACCAAATACTTCAAAAAGGCATGGGAGGACCTTCCATACTCAAGTTTTCTCTTGATAGACTCTTCCTCCCGTATTGGTTTTCATTTACTTTTGTGTTCTTCTTTTTTTGTAATCCCATAAGTGTTTATGTAGTAATTCTATTTTAATGCATGTTTCATTATCATTTTGTATTTTAATCATACAAAATATATTATTAAATGTAAATTATGTTAAAATAGTTTAAATATTAGTTAAAATCCCCTCCCTTATTCCACTTTCTCATTCAATCAATAGCGTGTGTTTAATTCTGATCACCATTCGTGTGTGTGTTCGACGCACTAACCTTTTATTGTCCCATTTTTTATTTTATTTTAAACCCATAATCACAAAAATTACAACCATATAAATAAAAATATCAATTTATGAGTAAATCTACCACTAGTGTGAGTCATAATTTGGGGATATTTAGTTATTGAGGGCTTCTACTCGTTGAGTATTCATTAGGTTAATATTGTGTATGGTGAACATAAAATGACATGAATTAATGACAAGTTTTGTTTAACATTTGGATTCCATGGATTACTGGAACCAAACATACACTACCATAAACACGTAATGATTATTATTAGACCCCTATTTAAGATATGGCTTGGATTAAATCCTTAACACTTGGGAATTGTGATCAAAATCATCATTTGAAGTGGATGCTAATTTAATTCAATATAAAGAAAATTTCAATGATATCATAAGATCCAATACACAATAATAAACTCATCCCAATAATTATTAAAATTTTAAATCAATATTCATAAATAAATCATTTCATACATGTTCTACAAAAAACCCCCCCCACTCAAAATGCAAATTAATAAAAAATAATAGACTCAAAAATTTGAACCATTGCTGAGGATTCGACCCGAGTGCCCCTATACACATTAGCAGAGCACCGGACCTTTGAACGGTCAATAGGTGACAATAATATGCACTTAAAATGGAACTGTTTTTAGGGATGGTAAATTAATTAGTTAGTAGTTTTTTTGGTAAAAAAAATGAAAAAAGTTATAAAATAACCTAAAAAGAAAAACCTACCTTCCTTGTCCTTCCAAATATTCTCTGATTTCCCCTTATCCTCCCAAACAATACCTCATATCTATTTTAACTTGAAATTAAGAGAAATCTTTTTTAACATAGGAGAAATATTATAGATAATCAAATCACTCAAGATCATGTCATTATCTAACCAATTGAATTAGAAATGTAAAATCCAAGGGAGGAAGCCCTCATAGAAATCACTGCCCCTAATAAGAATTTTCAACCTCTTAGTATTGAATATCCAAATATTGAGTTTGATTTTGAACTCAAATAAGGTGTGATTAATCTTATAACTCATTTCCATGGGCTATCTGGTGAGGATCCACATCTTCATCTCAAAGAGTCCCAAGTTTTGTGCTCTACCATGAAGCCTCAAGGGGTTTCTGAAGAACAAATCAAACTTTGATAATTCCCTTTCTCCCTAGCTGAGTATGGCATGTCATGGATCTACTACCACCCTCTTGGTTCCATAACCACATGGAATGACATGAAGTGACTCTTCATAGATAAATTATTTCCTACTTCTCGTACTGCTTCTATTTGAAAGGAAATAAGTGGTATTCATCAATTCATTAACGAATCACTCCATGAGTACCAGGAGAGGTTCAAAAATAATGTGTCAACCTTACCAAATAACAAAATCCCTAACCGTATATTGATCCAATACTTCTATGATGATTTATTGGGTATGGAGAGAACTATCATTGATGCTTCAAGTGGTGATTCTCTTGTTGACAAAACTCATGCAGCTGCATAAGATCTCATAAGTTATATGGATGAAAACATGCAACAATTTCATACACGAGCACATGTTTAAGTAAAAAAAGTCCAAAGGAATTAATATATAAATCCAAACAAGATGACAGTGTGGATGAGATAACTTAGAGGTCTTGTGAGACAATTAGCGGTAGCTGCCAAAGCCCTAACCTCATCTTCTCTAGAATCTCTATTCCTTAGACCTATTAAGAATTTTGGAATCTATATCTCACAAACTCATCTAAATAACAGATGCCAAAAACATCATGAGGATCCATCTTATTCAACTGGACCAATGGAGATCAATGTAGCGTATTCTCAAAAGAACACCAACCGTCAACAACCAGGTTAGTTCATTAGAAACTTCAACCAACCCTACTCTAAGCCCCTCTATTTTACCTTTAACCATGGCTTGAGATATGGTAATCACATTTCTCATCACCCTTAGTTACCTCCTCAAAATACAAACCAATTCCAATATAGTCAATTTGATGGTAACTTCCAAAAACCTTATTCTTTTGGTCCTCAACCTCAATGGATCAATACTCCTCTTTCTCCTCTTAGAGTCAACTATCCTAATGATACTTCTCAATTCCCAACCCAATACAAGAACTTTCCCAAAAACCAAAATCAAGGTAATCACAATATGGGACATGCTAATTTTTCCAAGAAACCATGGGAAGTTTTTATGGAAGACAAAAGGGAGGATGGTCATATTCTCCTTCCACCCCCATTGAATTGAAACCACAACATCATTTAAGGGGAGAAATTATCCAATGAAATATAAGGCAACCAAAAGGAGATGTTTTTCTAGAAGTACACTGGAGTTGAAAAAATAAGGTGTCCATTATCGAACTATGGGTAGCCCACAACAATTGCCAAACTGAAGACATATAAATATAGCGCTACTTGGGAGGAAACCGATGTTTTCTTTTACTTTTATGAAATTTTAATTTCTTGTTAGTTTTTCATTAAATGAATATTGTTTTTTGTTCTTTTTTAGGTAATGGTATTTTTTAAAAGCATCAAAATGAGAGGGCACACTTCTTGAGAAACACTTCGACTTCCATCGAATCCACAACATATATAGTTGACCCACCACTGGATAGAGACGGTGACCCACCAAATCCAAACCAAGGAGAACCTCTTTTCCTTTAACTATCTCCCTATTTCTTCTTCTTCCTCTCTCTTTAATTTTTTTACATCTTTATTTATAAAACCCTTTATTTTTATTTTTCTCTTTATTGTGGGTGTTTATGTTAAAAACACTAAAAAATACTAAAAAAATGAAAAAAAGAGTCATACTTATTCCCCATCCACTTTTGAAAATTTTTCCCACCATTTTTGAGAGTCAAAAAGACATGGTTTCATATAAATTTGTTTTTATTTTCCTTCTGAATTTTTATAATGAATCTTGTTTCGAAACCAAGAAATTTTGAATGCTCGGTTTTGTATTTAAAGAATGATTCTTCCCCAACCATGAGGAACAAAATTATATTTCATTCCAAGGTCACCTATGATCATCTTTTCATTATGTGAATTTTTCACCCTCGATTGTGAGTCTTGAGTTTGTGGGCCTTCGAGTAGAATTTCATACTTTTGTGTTCTTGAATATGATAGAGGAATTTTCTGAACCATATAAGAATCACAATAGAAAAATAACCTCCCATTAAACTTACATTAATCCTCCTTTTGAAATCCCCTTCAAACCTATGAAAACATTTTCTTTGATATCCACTTCAGAATCCCAACACCTTGTCCCATCCAACATCTACATGGAATTATATTGCATCATTTATTGAAATTTTAGTGTGGGGGGCATGGATTTTATTTTGGGTGTCATTTCCTTTATTTTAAATGTGTTTTAATGTGCTTAAGGAAATACATCCATTTTAATTTGGGGGAGAAGTTTTCATTTGACGAGTTTTGGGGAATGTAATTTCATTAATGAAAATTTTTAAATATTGTTAACGAATGATAAAAAAAAATGAAAAAAATAAAAAAACGAACAAAAAAAAAATGGGTTGAGTCTTGTTCAAGTAAAAATTCACCCTTAACAAACCATTTATCTTGTTATAACTATAAAAATTCATGTTGTGAGGAGATCAAACATGGGTTTGGATATGAGTGTGAGATCTTTTTCATGTTCAACTTAAAAAAAGGTTATGTCATTAGGAGAAGTTTTGTGTGTTAAAAATATTCCATCTTCTCATCCCCTTCAAATTTTATTCCTCTATTGTGTCTTTCTTCACACAATCATTCCCTTCTAAATATGTGTTTCCATTTCCTTCAATGTTTCATTTCAAAAAATGTGTGCATTGTTTTACCGATGCTGATATTTTAGCCCTCTTATCCTCTCCCTTGGAAATTAAATTCCTACCATCCCATAGCCACCGAAATACCCCATATAAAGTCTTCTTTATTTTCTTGTACTTTAGGATAGGGAATGGAAGCTAAGAGCTCTTTCGAACTCTAAGATTTTCAATTTTGCTTGGTGAATGAGTGAACCTCCAGAAATAAATTTTTATTATCTAAACCTCCCTTGATTGGGGAAAAAAATTTATATTTGTTGGTGAGGGAGAATGAGTTTGTTATGTTTTTATATTTGTTGCACATGAGGACATTCACATTACTAAGTGTGGGGGTTTTGATGTTATTAATTTATTCATAACTTTTTTAAACTACATTTAGTTAATTTCGTGTAAAAGTACATAATTGGTGTGAGATACTCATGTTTCAATACAAAATATAATTTTTGACCATTATATGAAGTAGTCCAATTAAGCCATTTTACTATTTTAATTATAACTCTTACTATGCTTATAAGAATAGAATATTTCTTGTTTTTTACAATTCCTTGTTTAATTTAAAATGTATCATTATAAGGCATCATTGTCCAATTCTTCAATTTGAAGGGTCGTATAGACTACACAAGAAGGCCCAAAGAATGTGTGAAGAAACTAGACCATCCAGGAAGATATAATTAATGGGATAAATCCAGAAGAAAAAACAATTAATTTTACACCAAAGGTTAGGGTACTATATAAATCATATTGGATAAAAATTTAAAGGCCCAAACCAAATAAAAAGTGGTGAAAATGATTCCTTGAGGTCCAGCCCACCATTCTGTCCAGGAATTGAAATCAACAGACCATTTCTGAATTTTCTCTTAATATAGACATCCATTAGAGATGATATTTTTCAGTGTGAAAGAGAAGATATAGGAAGAGTAATTTTTATAATAAATGTTTCATATTTTAGAACATATTCTTATTCAAAAATCCATTAAAATTATAGACATGGAAAAGATGGTGATAAAAATGGACAAATTATAATTGTTTATTCAAACTGACATATCATTGGATCCGTAAGTCCAATGGATGCCATATTTTCAAATTAAAAATCAATAATGTATATATACAACTTTTAAGAAGAATATATCTCAAGATTCAACTATCTGAATGGTCCAATATTTGATCCAACTTGAGGGACATATTTGGAATGAAAACAATCCAACTCCTTGGGATATAAATACACCCCCTCATATCCTTGAATGTATTTGTAATTTCATAATATAGGATAATAAATTGGAAGGAAAAAAGCCTTGAAAAATCCTTGGTATGACCTTACATACTGAAGTTTTCACTTTAGAGACTCTTCCTTCTCTCTTTGTTTTCATTTACTTTTTTGTTCTTCTTTGTTTGTAATCTCATAAGTGTTTGTGTAGTAATTCTGTTTTAATGAATTTTTCTTTCTCATTTTTTATTTTAATAATCCACCATATATTACTAAATATAAATGGAATTAAAATAGATTAAATATAATTTGAAACATCCTCTCTTCTTCCACTTTCTCATTCAATCAAAAGTTTGTGCTTAATTCTCATCATCGTTTGTGTGTGTGTTCAACGCACCACTCTTTTATTGTCCCGTTCTATTTATTTTATTTTAAAACTATCACCATAATAATTCCAAGAAAATTAATAACCATATTAATGGATGAGTAAATATACAAATTGGGTGAGTCATAATATAGGGATATTAAGTGATTTAGGGCCTTTTCTCATTGATTATTCTTTAGGTTAACATTGTGTATGATGAACATAACATGTCAATGATTAATGGAATTTTTTGTTTAAAATGTGGATTCCATGCAATATTGGAACCAAAAATACACTACCATAAATAGTTACTTATTATTATTAAACCCCTTGTTAAGTTATGGTTTGGATTAAAACCTTAACACTTGGTAATTCTGATCAAAATCATCTTGTGAAGTGGGTGTTATTTTAATGCAATGTAATGAAAAGTTCAATGACATAATAAGATTAAATACACAATAATGAACTCGACCCAATAATTATTAAATTGTTAAATAAATCTTAATAAATCAATAATTTCATCTATGTTCTACAAACAAACCCCTACACAATATAAAAATTAATAAAAAACTATCGACTCTAAAATTTGTACCATCGTTGGGGATTCGACCCGAGTGCCACTATACACATTAGCAGAGAAAAAAACCTTCAATTGGTTGATAGGTGAAGATAGTTTGTGCTTAAAATGGTGTCGTTTCTAGGGATGGCGCATAAATTAGTAAGTAGTTTTTGTTTTCTATAAAAAATCAACAAAACAAATGTAATCAAATAAAAAAACAATTTTAAAAAAACCCTCAAAGAAAAACCCAACTTCTTTATAATTATAAATATTCTTTGAATGCCCCCATAGAATCCCAAAAAACCCCTCATATCTATTTGAATAAAATATTTTGAGAAATCTTTACCAATTTTGGAGGAACATTAGAGATCATAAAATCACACAAGATCCTGGGATTACAAAACCAGTTGAACTAGAAATGGCCAATCCTAGGGAAAAACCCTTAAAGAACTCGCTGCCCCAGATATGAATTTCCAACCACTAGGTATTTAATATTAAAATATTGAGGTTTCATTCAAACTAAAATCAGGGTTGAATTGTAACACCCCAAGATTCTACGGTACGCTTCTCTTTGAATAATGTGATAGCGTGTGTTGTACGCAACATCGAGTTCTAACACACCACAACCAATCAAACTAGCCGTTATGAATAGTAATACCTACCTTTTGAAATTATATATATCTTATACTTCAAAATGGAATTTATTTTTGGAATCGGAATATCAAATTTATCCTAGGGTGAAATTTTGGAACTTTTCAGATAACACTTATATTTTGATGAATAGTGAAAATTACTAAATTTTAATTAAAAACAACTTTTTTAATCGAAATAATTTGTATTGATAAATTATGAATTTGATTGGTTTTGAAGTATATTTAGAATATATTTTTACCATTTAATAAAATGTTGGTCATTGGACATAATTTCACAATTAAACCGAACATAAACAAGTATCAATCTTTTGATAGTTATTATATCTTAAAAACACGCTTTTTGTTTTGACAGCGGGAATTAATTTTAAAATAATTTCTGCCACTTATATGTTTTGAATTTGGAAAAATGGATTCCATATTTGGAATCAGGATGTTCAAATTGTGTAAATAGGTAACTTTTATTTTTAGACATTTTGAATAATTACTTCGGTAAATATTTTATTTACCATGGTTAAAGGGTAAATCCAGTAAATAAGGGTTAAAAAATAATATTATAATAATAAAACATTACCCTAAAACGTGTCCTAACCTTATTGGTTTATACAAGTTCGACCATGGGCAACTTTGGGTCAATTTAGGGACCCCATGGGGCCACTTGTAAGTGATAGGGACACTTTATTTTAATTAAGTTAAAATGAATACAAAAATGACACAAGCATATATCTATTAGAAAAACAATTTTTAAATAGGGTTATATATGTTGGATTTTCGACTATAAATATTCATTATAAATATAAAACGATTTCCTACATAATTATATTTTATTTATAATTTTTAGAGATTACATAATTTAATTTATTTATGACACAATGATGATGCAGTAATTACCATAATAGTGAAAAGTGAAAATAATTGATATTATAAATACCCAAATAAATATAATTTGAGACTTTTAATGAATTAAAATAATTTTATAGGATACTATGACATATTATAATTGATATAATTGACCTTTTTTTGAAGTAATCATTCCGTTATAAGTTTCACAAAAATCAACTATTGAATAGTGTCAAAATTGACATAAAAGAGTTTTTTAAAACAAATATTATATTATTAATTGATATTAAATTTCTAAAATCTAAGGTTCGGCCAAGAGACTTATATCATGATAGTGGTATCATTAATGGACCACTTGGGGGTCACATGGATGTATATAGTAAGTTTATTAACTATATAATATAAAAATACAAAGTGACATGGTAAATGTCAAACTAATTAACTAAGAGTTAATACTTAAAGATAAGGTTAATATAGTAACCCAAACATATCTAAATTATATTGGTTGAATGGTCTTTGACCTATCCCCACCTTAACATTTAAATAATCAACTTTGGAGCCATTATAAACCGAATATGAATTTATTATAAATTAATATTTCTAGCTTTTCCAAAGGTACCCCTCACCCCTCTTATAAAAGGGCACTCCTACTTCTCATTTATTCACACCTTCAAAGCCTTTTGGTTTGGCCAAAATATACCCAAATACTCTCCCAACTTCCCTCACTACAACCTAGGGGCCTTATTTGGATCATAAAGCCAACCTAAGGAGCCCTTTTGATCAAATCAAAATGAAGAACCCGAAGAAGAGGTAGTGATTTCACCACCCTTTTCCAAGTTCCTTTCTTCTTCCACTTCTTCTTCCTTTGTTATTACCATTCTAAAATAATAACTCCAGTATCATATATATACTGTGATGTTATTATAAATATGGTACAACCATATTCAGTATTCTATCCACCCTTTGAATAACATGTTACCATACATGTGTACGTACGACTTACCGTCTCCACGTCGTGGTGTAATTGTTATTCAGTATACTATTATTTGAATGGGTATAATAATGATGTGTAACTCATGTAAATAATAAATATAACATGTTAATGATTCTGTATATATGATATACCATCCATTTATATTTTATTTTAATATCAAAAGAATGATATTGTCGCTCGTGCGTACGTACGGAGTACCGTCTCCACGAACGCGATGAGATTCATTCTCCATCCTATCCATTCAAGTATAATTATCATTTGATGATTTAAAAATAATGTTTAAGGACTTGATATCATTATGTATATGAATAATCTAAAAACTATCCATGACAAACATGTCTTATGTAGCAAAACATATAAAATAAAACGAGTAAGTTAACACCCGAAACGACGATAATACTAAGATATTATTAACAAAGAAATGTTAAAAGATCATATATGATATCATATGAATGTATATGATTCTTGTATAATTTAATAACAATTATTTCACTATTATACAGGAGGTTAACCTACCCCAACCAAGGAAAAGTACACGGTAAGGGTTATTTCACAATCTCTTCATTATCTGAGGTTGTTTATACGTAATAATCTACTGGGATCTCTTTATCATCCACATCCATGTTTCTTAAAAATGAATTTCAAAACATTTTTCATATTTACTTGAATATGGGTTAAAGTCATATATACCCTTGTTTGACTTTTTATAATAGTTTTATAAAGTAATCTTTCCTTTGTTTTCTAAACAAGGTGCTTTTTAACCTTTTTGACAAAATTAAGGTAAGAATGTTTTGTTTTAACTTATACGGCGGGAGCGACTATTTTCCGCCGTTATAAAATCATCGAAGATTCCCTTACAAGCTTATAAGAATATTTTCAACGAAAATGTTTTATTTCATAAATATAATACTCTTAAATGATTTCAAAATAGAAAGAGATATTTCTCTAAAAAGAGTTTTGATTTCATCTATGTCGACATCCTTTGATGGATTTTACGTTGATTTATTATGATACAAAACTTCTATACTGTATTGGAGGTTTTGTGATGTGTTTGACTGTGGATGTGCTATTTTTATACCGTTCATAGTTTATGGTAAAAGTATTGACATTTCGTATGCTAGTTTTAATACAAATGTTTATGTTATGTTTAAACCATTTCATATGGGAATGCATTGGACTTAATACGTGACGGGTGGAGCCCACTATAGCTCCTCGATGCATCGGTAGGTCTAATGAGACAAACTAGTGTCTTGTCATAAGGCCTGGGAAAAATCTTATTTGTAGTCTTGGCATGAGGCCATGGATATGTGGTTATGATAGTCTGACATTATGCATTCCATCATTATGAAAGTGGTTATTGATATTGCATGTGATTATTCGATTAGTAGAATATCAATGTAAATAAGTAAATGGAATTATTTAATTTTACTTTTGCCATACTATGTTGAAGTTCAAGTTTAAAAGGATTTTGTTTTAGTTATACATTTCCTTAAATGTTTATTCTTATTTATGAAAGTTTCCGCTATATTGTTATCCTTACTGGGCAATTGAGCTCACCCCTTTTCTATGTTTTATTTTTCCCAGGAAGTGAAGAAGTAAATTATGAATGACCTGCAGGGATATTATGTGGGAATATGAGTGTGGAATATGGAGACAATATGTTTTTGTAGTAGTTTTTCACTTTATGATGTAATATAAGAATTATGAATATATCTAGTGTTTCCAAGGCTACTAAACCAATCGGTCATTCGAGATTTGATCTTTCTTGTGATCATGCCAATGTTATGTAATAATGCACCGACTCTAGGTAGCTGGTGTCGGGGCGTTACAGTTGGTATCAGAGGAAGTTTATTACAAACCTTGGAAGCTATATTTAGATAAACTCTGATTAGAGCACGTAGACCTAAGATGAACTTTGAGGATTAATATAGAAGAACTTCCTATAATTTTGGTATTGTAGAGATTTTGTGAGTTTTCCGAGAAATACATCCCTGTCTGGATATGAGCAGGTAGAGGCGGCTCTAGCACAGATGTACCTAGGGGTAAAACCCGAAAACACCGCTTTGAGCTAGACTCGAACGAGAACTATTGCACGACAACGGGCCTTGCTGCACTCTTGGTTACGACACTCCCAGGGGATATTCTTAGGATAAATCTCATTTTCTTTAAAAATCATTATGAAGGGTTTATGAGTATATACTTCCTCAAAGAAAACATTCTTATGATTATGGATTATATCCATAAATAGTTCAATTTATGTTAAGTGTTTTATAAGTATAGGATTATATATTTTGATTCATAAACTGATATAGTTTATGCCATTGTTTAGAAATGGTGCCTAGAGGAAGAAATGGAAACCGTATCAATGCACTCACTCCATGTAGGGATTACCCTCCTGCTCAAGATAATTATAGTGGAGCTGGTGATGCAACTGGTGCCGATCAGCTAATCACCATACTGGGACAACTCACTCAGGTTATGAATAATAACCTTACCCGTATGGAGCACCCTGGTCCGCAACGTGGATGATCAATGTTAGATCGATTCATGAGGCAACAAACACCGACGTTCAATGGGAGTACAAATCCCTTAGTATCTGAGCAATGGATAAATTCCCTAGAGAAAATATTTCAGGCTTTGGGGAGTAGTGAAAGGGAAAAAGTTATCATCGCAGTTTACTGCCTCACTGGAGATGCTGATCAATGGTGGTCATTGATTCAAAACATGAAGGAAGATGATTAACTATCAAATATTGAATGGAAAGAGTTCAAAGATATATTTTTAAAAAAATACTTTCCTCATGACCATCGAGCAGATATGGAAAGGCAATTTCTGAGTCTGATACAAAAGGAGGATGAGAATGTCATAAAGTATGAGGCTAACTTTACAAGGCTATCAAGGTATGCTGGAGATTATATACGTAACCCAAGAAGTAAGATTGATTGTTTCTTTGATGGGTTAAAACCATTTCTCCGCCGAGCATTTGTCTCACAATCCTTCTGATCATACGAAAACATTGTCTCATGTGCTATCAAGACCGAAAAGGAATTCTCTAAGTCTTATGACTTTAAAGAAAAAAAAGAGAAGAAGAGATCTGATGATCAATCTGGGAATGGAAATAAGAGGAAGAAGGGAAATGTTGAATATCCATCCTGTGGTAAATGTGGTAAGAAACACCCTAGTACATGCTTGAAGGGAACAAGAGTCTGTTACAAGTGTGGTGAAAAAGGCCACCAAGATCGTGATTGCAAGGGGAAGAAGGAAGATACCAATGTTCAGTGCTACAATTGTAGGAAGATGGGGAATTATGCAAATGAATGTCCTAAGCGTCAGGAGAACTTACCTCAAAAAAGGCCAAGGGATCAAGGCCAAGATTATGCTATCACTACTGTTGAGGTAGAAGCTCCGAAAGACGTGGTGGCAGGTAATTTAATGGTTTCCTCAAGTTTTGCAAATGCATTATTTGATTCTGGATCATCGCATTGTTTCATATCATCCCAGTTTGCTAAGAAAATTAGATATTTCCAATTTGATTTAACAAGGGAGTTGTCAGTTAAAACTCCTAAGGGAAGTATCATTGCAACAAAGTTTTGTGAATCAGTCCCCATTAGAGCACATAAATGTTCTTTATCTGCTGATCTCATCGTCATTCCTATGATTGAGTTTGATATAATCATCGGTATGGACTGGCTTTCGGACTATGATGCGAATATTTATTGTAAGAAGAAAGAGGTTATGATTCTTGATAATGATGATAAGGAACACCTTATCTTTAGAGCAGAATCGTCACCACCTAATTATTATCTAGATCCACCCCCAGTAGCTCAACTAAATTCAATTATTGGGGAGGAAGAGAATGAAATGACTATGGGTGAGGAAAGGAATGTTCAAATAGAGGATGTACCCATTGTTAAAGAATTTGTAGATGTGTTTCCGGACGATTTACCTGGACATCCTCTAGAACGAGAAGTTGAGTTTTCCATTGATTTAATTCCTGGATCAAGGCCTATATCGAAGACCCCTTATAGAATGGCCACTGTAGAATTAGTCGAACTAAAGAAACAACTAGAGGAATTGAGTAATAAAGGATTTATTCTCCCTAGTGTTTCTCAATGGGGAGCCCCTGTTCTTTTTGTTAAAAAGAAAGATGGATCCATGAGGTTATGTATCGACTACAGGGAGATCAATTCTATAACAATAAAGAACAAGTATCCCCTACCTCGCATTGATGATTTATTTGACCAACTCCATGGAGCTCAATACTTTTCAAAGATTGACCTTCGATCTAGATACCATCAGTTGTGTGTGAAGAAGGAAGACATTCCGAAGACAGCATTTCGAACCAGGTACGGGCATTACGAGTTTACTGTAATTCCTTTTGGATTGACTAATGCACCATCTGTATTCATGGATCTGATGAATAGAGTTTTAAAGGAGTATCTCGATGAATTTCTGGTGGTATTTATTGATGATATCTTGGTATACTCCAAAAGCTACGAAGATCATGAAAATCAATTGTGTATTATCCTGAAGACTCTGACAAGACATGAATTATATGGGAGGTTTAGCAAGTGTGAATTCTGGCATCAAGATATTTCTTTTCTTGGCCATATTGTCTCTAAAGATGGAATCTCTGTTGATCCTTCTAAGACCAAGGCAATCCAATAATGGACAACACCGACGAGTATAACTGAGGTACGTAGTTTTATTGGTTTGGTAGGTTATTATCGATGTTTCGTCCATACTTTTTCCCGATTGGCTAACCCATTAACGAAGCTCACACGTAAAGGGGATAAATTTGTTTGGACAAAAGAGTGTGAAGAATGTTTCGAAGAACTGAAGAGAATATTAGTCAATGCTCCTATATTGACTCTACCATCGGGGAATGATGGGTTCATTATTTATAGTGATGCATCGAAGAAAGGACTTGGTTGTGTTCTTATGCAGAATGATAGGGTTATTGCCTATGCATCACGATAGTTGAAAATTCATGAACAAAACTGCCCTACTCATGATCTCGAGTTAGCAGTTGTGATCTTTTCTTTGAAGATATGGAGGCACTACCTCTATGGTGAAAAATGTGAGATTTATATTGATCACAAGAGTTTTAAGTATATTTTCTCACAAAAAGAACTCAACATGAGGCAAAGGAGATGGCTTGAATTACTCAAGGATTATGATTGTATGATACACTACCACCCGGGGAAAGCAAACAAGGTGGCAGATGCTTTGAGCATAAAAGACCATGGAGTTTTGAATAATATGAGAATAGAAAGGGATCCAATTTTCATGGATCTAGTGAATATGGACATGGGAATAACTAGGGAAGGTGAAAAATCAATGCTTTTTCAAATGGTTGCCAGACCATCTTTACTAGAATTAATTAAGAGTTCTCAGACTGATTATGGAGAATTTCAAAAGAAGATTAAGGCTGTGAATGATGGGAGATTGAGAGACATTGTGTATGAAGATGGAATTTTGAAATTCGGGAAGAGGATTTGTGTTCCCGATATACCTGATCTAAAAAGGGTATTGCTGGATGATGCTGATAGTTACAATTTCTCTATACACCCTGGGAGCACCAAAATGTAAAGAGATTTGAAGGAAAATTTTTGGTGGGACAACATGAAGAGGGAGAGTGCTGATTTTGTGTCAAGATGTATGGTTTGTCAACAAGTGAAAGTTCGAAGGCAACATCCTGGTGGAGTATTGCAACCTCTTCCCATACCTGAGTGGAAATGGGACAATATTACGATGGACTTTGTCATGGGACTACCAAATACTCCTAGAAGGAATGATGCAATATGAGTTATTGTTGATCGTCTTACCAAGTCAGCACATTTTCTTGCTATAAGAGAAGATCTACCACTGGAACGTCTAAAAAGACTATATATTAATAAAGTTGTGAGACTTCATGGATTACCCCTATCGATTGTTTCTGATTGTGATCCCCGTTTTACTTCAAGATTCTGGAAGAGTCTTCAGAAATCCCTTGATACTGAACTTTATATGAGCACTTCCTACCACCCTCAGATAGACGGACAATCAGAACGGACTATTCAAACCTTAGAAGACATGTTGAGATCTTGCTCACTTGACTTTTTGGGTATATGTGATCAATATTTACCTTTGGTAGAATTTTCCTATAACAATAGCTTCCATTCGAGTATTCAGATGGAACCATATGAAGTGTTATACAGAAAGAGATGTCGCACACCAACCTGTTGGGATGACGTTGGTGAAAGAAAACTTGTAGGTCCAGAACTGGTGGAGGAAATGATGGAAAAGGTGAAGGTAATCCAAAATCACATCAAAGCAGCTCAAAGTAGGCAAAAGAGCTATGCCGATAATCGAAGGAAGGATTTGGAATTTCAAGTTGGTGATTATCTTTTCCTGAATGTATCTCCATGGAAGGGAGTCATAAATTTTGGTAAGAAAGGTAAATTGAGTCCCAGGTACATCGGACCTTTCGAAATTCTAGAACGAATTGGGGTTGTAGCTTACCGATTGACAATTCCGCCAAGTCTCTCCAAAGTTCACGATGTGTTCCACGTATCTCTATTGAGGAAATACATGCCTGACCCAACGCATGTACTCACCTCCGAGGAATTAGAACTGGAACCCAATCTGTCTTATTGCGAAGAGCCTGTCAGAATTCTTGATACGAGAGAACAAGTACTAAGAAACCGGACGACGCGTCTGGTAAAAGTTTTGTGGAGAAACCATAAAATGGAAGAGGCAATGTGGGAACCCGAGGAACTTATGATTAAGAACCACCCGAGTCTTTTCATGCGGTAGTATTCTGGAAATTTCGAGGACGAAATTATTTGAAGGAGGGGAGAATGTAACACCCCAGGCTTCTACGGTACGCTTCTCTTTGAATAATGTGATAGCGTGTGTTGTACGCAACATCGAGTTCTAACACACCACAACCAATCAAACTAGCCGTTATGAATAGTAATAACTAATTTTTGAAATTATATATATTTTATATTTCAAAATGGACTTCATTTTTCGATTCGGAATATCGAATTTAGCCTAGGGTGAAATTTTGGAACTTTTCGGATAACACTTATATTTTGATGAATAGTGAAAATTACTTAATTTTAATTAAGAACAACTTTTTTAATCGAAATAATTTATATTGATAAATTATGAATTTGAGTGGTTTTAAATTATATTTGTAATATATTTTTACCATTTAATACAATGTTGGTCATTGGACATAATTTCACAATTAAAACGAACATAAACAAGTATCAATCTTTTGATAGTTATTATATCTTAAAAACACACTTTTTGTTTTGTCAGCGGGAATTAATTTTAAATTAATTTCTGCCACTTCTGTGTTTTGAATTTGGAAAAATGGATTCCATATTTGGAATCAGGATGTTCAAATTTTGTAAATAGGTAACTTTTATTTTTGGACATTTTGAATAATTACTTCGGTAAATATTTTTTTTACCATGGTTAAAGGGTAAATCCGGTAAATAAGGGTTCAAAAATAATATTATATTAAAACAAAATTACCCTAAAACGTGTCCTAACCTTATTGGTTGATACATGTTCGACCATGGGCTACTTTGGGTCAATTTTGGGACCCTTGGTGCCACTTGTAAGTGATAGGGACACTTTATTTTAATTAAGTTAAAATAAATAAAAAAATGACACAAGCATATATCTTTTAGCAAATTTTTTTTACATAGGGTTATATATGTTGGAGTTTCGAATATAAATATTCATTATAAATCTAAAAGTATTTCCTACATAATGATATTTTATTGATAATTTTTAGAGATTACATAATTTAATTTATTTATGACACAATGATGATGCAGTAATTACCATAATAGTGAAAAGTTAAAATAATTGATATTATAAATACCCAAATAAATATAATTTGATAATTTTAATGAATTTAAAAAATTTCTAGGATAATATGACATATTAGGATTGATTTAATTAAATTTTTTCGAAGTAATCATTCTGTTATAAGTTTCACAAAAATCAACTATTGAATAGTGTCAAAATTGACATAAAAGAGTTTTTCAAAACAAATATTATATTATTAATTGATATTAAATTCCTAAAAATCATAGGTTCATCCAAGAGACTTATATCATGATATTGGTATCATTAATGGACCACTTGGGGGTCCTTTGGATGTATATAGTATGTTTATTAACTATATAATATAAAAATACAAAGTGACATGGTAAATGTCAAACTAATTAACTAAGAGTTAATACTTAAAGATAAGGTTAATATAGTACCCCAAACCTGTCTAAATTCTATTGGTTGAATGGTTTTCGACCTATCACCACCATAAAATTTAAATAATCAACTTTAGAGACATTAGAAACCGAAAATGAATTTATTATAAATTAATATTTCTAGCTTTTCCAAAGGTGCCCCTCACCCCTCTTATAAAAGGGCACTCCTCCTTCTCATTTCTTCACACCTTCAAAGCCTTTTGGTTCGGCAGAACTCTACCCCAATACTCTCCCAACTTCCCTCACTACAACCTAGAGGCATTAGTTTGATCAGAAATCCAAACTAAGGAGCCCTTTTGATCAAATCAAAAGGAAGAACCCGAAAAAGAGGTAATGATTTCACCACCCTTTTCCAAGTTCCTTTCTTCTTCCACTTCTTCTTCCTTTGTTATTACCATTATAAAAAAATAAATCCAGTATCATATATATAATGTGATGTTATTATAAATATTGTACAACCATATTCAGTATTCTATCCACCCTTTGAATAACATGTCACCATACGTGCGTACGTACGGCTTACCGTCTCCACGTCGTGGTGTAATTGTTATTCAATATATTATTAGTTGGATGGGTATAATAATGATGTGTAACTCATGTAAATAATAAATATAACATGTTAATGATTCTTTATATATGATATACCATCCATTTATATATTATTTTAACATCAAAATAATGATATTGTCGCTCGTGCGTACGTACGGACTACCGTCTCCATGAACACGATGAGATTCATTCTCCATCGTATCCATTCAAGTATAATTATCATTTGATGATTTAAAAATAATGTTTAAGGACTTGATATCATTCTGTATATGAATAAAATAAAACCTATCCATGACAAACATGGCTTATGTAACAAAACATATAAAAGAAAACGAGTAAGTTAACACCCGAAACGACGATAATACTAAGATATTATTAACAAAGAAATGTTAAAAGATCATATATGATATCATATGAATATATATGATTCTTTTATAATTTAATAAAAATTATTTCACAATTATATAGGAGTTTAACCTACCCCAACCAAGGAAAAGTACAGGGTAAGGGTTATTTCACAATCTCTTCATTATCCGAGGTTGTTTATACGTAATAATCTACTGGGATCTCTTTATCATCCACATCCATGTTTCTTAAAAATGAATTTCAAAACATTTTTACTATTTACTAGAATATGGGTTATAGTAATTTATACCCTTTTTTGACTTTTTATAAGAGGTTTATAAAGGAATCTTTCCGTCGTTTTCCAAACAATGTGCTTTTTAACCTTTTCGACAAAATTAAGGTAAGAATGTTTTTTTAACTTATACGGCGGGTGAGACTATTTTCCCCCGTTATAAAATCATATAAGCTTCCCTTACATGCTTATAAGAATATTTTCAAAGAAAATTTTTTATTTCATAAATATAAGACTCTTAAATGATTTCAAAATAGAAAGAGATATTTCTCTAAAAAGAGTTTTGATTTCATCTATGTCAAAATCCTTTGATGGATTTTACGTTGATTTATTATAATAAAAACTTGTATATTGTATTGAAGGTTTTGTGATGTGTTTGACTGTGGATGTACTATTTTTATACCGTTCATAGTTTATGGTGAAAGTATTGACATTTCGTATGCTAGTTTTAATACAAATGTTTATGTTATGTTTAAACCTTTTCATATGGGAATGCATTGGACTTAATATGTGATGGGTGGAGCCCGCTATAGCTTCTCGATGCATCGGTAGGTCTCATGAGACAAACTAGTGTCTTGGCACAAGGCCTTGGAAAAATCTTATTTGTAGTCCTGGCACGAGGCCTTGGCTATGTGTTTATGATAGTCTGGCATTATGCATTCCATCATTATGAAAGTGGTTATTGATATTGCATGTGATTATTTTATTAGTAGAATATCCATGTGAATAAGTAAATGGAATTATTTAATTTTACTTTTTCCATACTATGTTGAAGTTCAAGTTTAAAAGGCTTTTTATTTAGTTATACATTGCCTTAAATGTTTATTCTTATTTATGAAAGTTTCTGCTATATTGTTATCCGTACTGGGCATTTGAGCTCACCCCTTTTTCTATGTTTTATTTTTCCCAGGAAGTGAAGAAGTAAATTATGAATGACCTGCAGCGATATTATGTGGGGATATGAGTGTGGAATATGGAGACAATATGTTTTTGTAGTAGTTTTTCACTTTATGATGTAATGTAAGACTAATTAATATATCTAGTGTTTCCAAGGCTACTAAACCAATCGGTCTTTCAAGATTTGATCTTTCTTGTGATCATGCCAATGTTATGTAATAATGCACTGACTCTAGGTAACTGGGGTCGGGGCGTTACATGAATCATATTCTATCTAATTTCCATGGGATAGACGTTGAGGATTCACATCTTCAACTCAAAGAGTTCCATGTTGTGTGCTCTACTATAAAGCCTCAATTGGTTTCTGAAGAACAAATAAATCTTCGAGCATTCCATTTATCCTTATATGACTCAGCCAAGTCATGGATCTACCACCTCCCTCCTAGTTACATAACCAAAAGGAATGAGATGAAGCATATCTTATTAGAGAAATTCTTTCCTACTTATCGTACTACTTCTTTCTAAAAGAAAATAACTGGTATCTGTCAATTCCTTAATGAATCACTACATGAGTACTGGGAGAGGTTCAAAAAGCTAATGGAAACCTACCCACATCACCAAATCCCTGACCAACTCTTGATCTAATACTTCTATGAGCGATTATTGGATATGGAGAGAACTCTCATTGATGACGCAAGTGGTGGTTCTCCTATTGACAAAAATCCCGTAGTTGCATGAGATCTCATGAGAAATATGGTTGTGAACATGCAGCAATTCCATACCCGAGAACATGATCAAGTCAAAAAAGTACAACAGAATCAATATATAGAGCCAAACATGATGACCGAGTGGATGAGAGAACTTACAGGTCTTCTGAGACCACTAGTGGTAGCTTTCAAATCCCCAACCTCAAATTCTTTAAAATCTATGTTCCCTGGACCTATAAAGAATTTTGGAAACTGTATCTCACCTGCTCATCCAACTGACACATGTCCACAACTTCAAGAGGATCCATCTAATTCAATTGGGCTAATGGAGCTCAAAGCAGCATATGATTAGAGGAACACCAAACCTCAACAACCAGGCATGTTCGTTAGAGACGTTATCCAACCCCACACAGAGTCCTTCTCTTATACATTTAACCATGTCTTGAGATATGGTAATCCCATTTCTCATCCCTCTCAGTTCCCTCCTCAAAATCCAAACCAATTTGAATATGGTAAAGGTGGTGGTATCATCCAACAACCTTATCCTATTATTCCTCAACCTAAATAGATCAATCCTCCTCTTTCTCCTCTAGGATTCCACTCTTCTATGGATCCTTCTCAATTAGCAACCGAATACAGGCACTTTCCAAGAAACCAAAATCATGGTAATCCCAATACGGGACATGCCTCTTCTTTTAAGGAACCATGGGAAAGAGATTGGTAAGATATTTCCTCCTTCAACAATCCTAGCCTCAAAAATATTGAAACCCAAATAGGTCAACTTTCATCCCACCTTAACTAGAATCAACTATCCAACTCTTCCCAACTTCCACCTCCACCACTTCCCAACCCTAAGGGTAATGTAAGTGAAATTTCACTTAGATCGGGTAATCAAATCACTATGCCTCATGATAAATCCCCTAAATCCACTTTTAATGTTGAGCATGAAAACAAAAATACCAAAAATCTAGAAAAAAACATGAATCCACTCCCTCACCTCCTTATATCCCTATAAGGGACCCAATTTCATTTCCTCAAGCCATTTCTAATCCAAAAAAAAATCCTTTTAACCTGATCCTAAAATGATCAAAATGTTTAGACATATTGAAGTCAACATTACCCTCTTGGATACCATAAATAAATCCCTTTTTATGCAAAGATTCTTAAGGAGTTTTTCACCCATAAGAGACAACATAGGACCATGGAGAATGTTTCAACCCAATAGTCTATACCCATGAAGTGAAAATACCCAAGGACACTTACTATTCCATTCCAAATAGGAAATTCCAACTTTGACGATGCACTCATTAACCTAGAAGCCTCAATAAATTTCATTCCCAAATCTATATTCTCCAACCTTGGTCTAGGTACCCTACATTTAATGGGTGTTGTCATCTAGATATCTAATCAAAGTACACCTAGTCATGAGGTAATAATTGAGGACATCCTTGTCCGAGTCAATGATCTTATCTTCCCAGATGACTTTTGTGTCCTTGACTTGGAAGGTGAGACATCTTCTTGCCATTCTCCTCTAATTTTATGAAGACATTTCTTTATGACCTCTAAAACCAAAATTGATGTTCATGCTGGCATCTTATCCATGGAGTTTGGTGATTAACTAGTCATGTTCAATATTTTTCAATCCATGCAATACCCATTGGAGAATCAATCAATATTATCTATCCATGATTCTGAAAGTCTCTCTGAGAATGGGTTGAATCCCAATCCATCATGTTCTTTCTATTCTGCTAATATAGGAGTTTGTAAATATTTCATCTTCATTAACCAAGTCAAAAATAGAGAAGTTGATGTTGACATTACAAATGAAAACTCCATTGATCTAAAGAATATTGAAAACTATTTGGAATCCCATATCACCTCTGGCCTTCACTACTCCAACTTGGACGACAATGAGAAAAATGAACAAGCATGTTTGTTTTTTGACTCAAATCAAATTATCCCAAATTAAACATTTCTTATCCATGATTCCAAAAATTATGTTATATGGGAGGTGAATTCTAAATGAACGTGTTTATCATGTACCAATGGGAGTTTAGGTTGTGATATTTGTTCCCTAATTAATAATGTTATCTTTGGTGAGGTTTAAATTGACTAGTCTTTGGAAAATAACATTGATATAAAGGATATTGAAAATTTTACTCAGTCTTATGACTCCAAAAACCTCATTACTATACATCAGTAAGTGATGAAATAAATATGTTTAAAACAAATGAGATTTTATACTCTAATTTTATATTATATGGATCTTACATAAACATACCATTAGAATTGAAACATCTTCCTGAACTTACAATCATAGAAAACCAACACTCATTGGGATTCATAATTCCTCAAGTTGAAGACTTGAGAGAGGATAGTAATATTCTCCTTCCAGCCACATTCAATTGAAATCACAACATCAAGGAAGGGTATAAGTTATCCAATGAAAAATCAGGAGACCCAGATGAGAAGTTTTCTAGAAGCACACTGAAGTTGAGAAAATATGGTGGCCCCCATTGGACTATGTGTAGTCCACTACAATTGTCCAACTGTAGAAAAATAAATGTAGTGCTACTTTAGAGGCATCCCATGTTTTTTTTTAATTATAATAAATTTTAATTTATTTTCAGTTTTTCCTTAAATGAAACATTATTTTTGTTCTTTTTTAGATAATGTTCTTTTTCACCAGCATCACCATGAGAGGAAACACATCCCGAGGTCCACATCGACTTCCATCAAATCCTCAACTTCTATGATTGACCCACCAGTGGATGGAGATTGATACCCACCAAATCCAAGCTAGGGAACCTCTTTTCCTTTTTCTCTCTCCCTCTCTATTCTTCATTCTATCTCTTACAATTTGTTTTCCACTTCATTCATCAAACCCTTTTCTTTTATCTATCTTTCTATGTGGGTGTGTATATTAAAAACAATAAAAAAACTAAAAAAAACTAAAAAAAAAACAAAAAGAGTCATACTTACTCACCATCCACTATTGAAATATTTTCCAACCATTTTGAGGAGTCAAAAAGACATGTTTTCATCTAAATATTTTTGTATTTTCATCATGAATCCGGACAAATAATCTTGTGTAAAAACCAACAAATTTTGAATGCAAGGTTTTAGATTTGGAAAATGATTCTTCCCCAGTTGTGAGGAACAAAATTATCATTCATTCCAAGGTCACCTATGACCATCTTTTTATTTGTTTCATTTTTCACCACTGATTGTGAGTCTTGACTCTATGGACCTTCGAGTTGAATTTCCTACTTTGATGTTCTCGAATATGATAGAGGCATGTTATAAACCACATGATACTCACAATATCTAAATATCATCCCATTAAACTTACATTATTCCTCTTTTTTAAATCTCTTTCAATCCTATGAAAACCTTTTCTTTAATAGCCACATTACTAGCCCAATAACTTTCCCCACCCAACATCTACATGGAATTATATTGCATGATTTATTAGAAAATATGTATTGGAGCCATGGATTTAATTTGGGTTCTATTTACATTATTTTAAATGTTTTTTCATATTATTGAGGACAAAAATCCATTTTAGTGTGTGGGATAGGTTTTCATTTGGTGATTTTTGGGAAATATACTTTCAATTATGTAATTTTGTAAATATTATTGACAAATGTTAAAAAAAGAAAAAAAAGAAAAAAATGGGTTGTGTCTTGGTCAGGTAAAAAATCAATATTACTAAACCTTTAATCATTTTATAACTATTACAATTAGTATCATTAGGAGATCAAACATGGGTTGGCATATGAGTGTGACATCTTTTTCAAGTTCCACTTTTGAAAAAAATGAAAAGAAAAAGAAAAAAAGAACACTTATGTCATTGGGATATGTTTTGTGTTTTGTAAATATTTCATCTTGTAATCCCCTTCAAATTTCTTCCTCCTTTGTATCTTTCCTCACACAATCATGCCATTCTAAATATGTGTTTCCATTTACTTCCATGTTTCATTTCAAAAAAAGTGTGCATTGATTTATCAATTATGATGTTTTACCCATATTTGCCTCTCCCTTGGACATTAAATTCCAATTATTCCATAGCCATAGGAAAACACCTTAAAAAGAAATCTTGATTCTTGGGAACTTTAGGATAGGGAATAGAAGTTTAGATCTCTTTCAAACACTAAGATTTTCACTTTTGGTTGGTGAATGAGCGAACCTCCAAAAATAAATTTTTTTCATCTTGAGAGGTGTGAGTTTCGAGTGTCCAACTATTACATTACAAATCATAGCATGAAAAATAATTTTCTTTGTAATATTATTTCTATAAAAATTTGTGGCAAAATTAAATATGGATGAGTGAAATGGTCTAAACCTCCCTGATTGGGGAAAACAAATTTTTTATATTTTTTCGCGTGTGGGAATGATTTTGTTATGTTTTTATATTTGTTTTACATGAGGAAATTTAGAAGAATATGTGTGGGGGATTTTATGTTATTATTTTATTAATAACTTTTTGTATACTCAATTTAGTAAATTTCATGTAAAATTACATAATTGGTGTGAGATAATCATGTTTTAATAATAAATATAATTTTTGAGCATTATTTGAAGTAGTCCAATTGAGTCAGTTTACTTTTTTAATTATAAATTTTATTATGATTATACAAATTGAATGTATCTTATAATTTAGGATTCCTTATTAAATTTCTAATATAACATTAGAAGGAATAATTGTCCAATATTTCAATTTGAGGGGTCATATGGACTACACAAGAAGGGCCAAAGAATCTGTGATGAAACTGGACCAACCAAGAAGAATGAATTACTGGGTTCAATCCAGAAGTCCAAAATCAATAATTCTCCTCCAAAGGTTGGGGGAAAATACCATTCATATTATAGAAAATTTTCAAGGCCCAACTCTACTAAAAGGGCCCCGAATGATTCTTTTAATTACATCCCACCATTATTTACGGAAATTAAAATCAGAACACCATTATTGATTTTTCTCTTGATATAAATATCCAATGGAGATGATATTTTTCAGTCGGAAAGATAAGATATAGGAGGCCGACTTTTTAGAGCAAATATTTCAAATTTTAGTGCATCTTACTATTCATAAATCCATTCACATTCCAGACTTAGAAATGGTGGTTATAAAAATGGATAGATTAGAATTGTTTATTCAAACTGAAGAAACATTGGATCCTTAAGTCCAATGGACACCAAATTTTTAGATTATAAATTAAATATAAATATCAACAAATTTTAAGAATAAGATATCTCTTGATTTTTTTGATTGAATGGTATAATATTTGAGACAAATGGAGGGATAGATTTGGAATGCAAACAGTCCAACTACTTGGGCTATAAATACACCCCCTTCTCTCATTATAAGGAGTTAGAATTTAATAAGGTAGAATCATAAATTTGGACTAATAAAGCCTTTAAAAAGTCTTTGGATGACCTTAAATACTGAAGTTTCCACTTTAGATACTTATCCAACTCTCTTTTTTTCATTTACTTTTGTGTTCTTCTTTTTTTGTAATCTCAAAAGTGTTTATATAGTAATTCTATTTTAATGAATGTTTCTTTCTTATTTTCTATTTTAATAATCCAACCTATATTATTAAATATAAATGGTATTAAAATAGTTTATGTATAATTTGAAACCGCCTCCCTTCTTTTTCTTTCTCATTCAATCAAAAGCCGGTGTTTAATTCCCATCCTCGTTTGTGTGTGTGTTCAGCACACCGCTAATTTCATGTCCTATTATTTTTATTTTATTTTAATCCCATGATAATAAGCATTAAAACCATATTAATAACCATCTCAATAACTGAGTAAATATACCATTATGGTGATTCATAATTTGGGGATATTAAGTTATTGAGGGATTCTTCTAGTTGAGTATTCTTTAGGTTACCATTGTGTATGATGAACTTAAAATGTCATGGATTAATGGCATGTTTTGTTTAACATGTGGATTACATGGATTATTTGAACCATAAATACACTACCATAAACAAGTAATGATTATTATTAGACCCATAATTATTTTATGTCTTGGATTAAAGCCTTAACACTTTGGAATTATGATCAAAATCATCTTGTGAAGTGGGTAATAATTTAATGAAATATAAAGAAAATTTCAATCATATCCAAATACTAAATAACCAATAATGAACTCACCACAATAATTATTAATTTTTTAATCATTATTCATAAATAAATCATTTCATTTATGCTCTACAAACAAACCGCCTACTCAAAACACAAATTAATAAAAAACAGCTGACTCTAAAATTTGTATCATTGGAAAGGATTCAACTTGAGTGACACTATACACATTAACAGTGCACCAGAACTTTGAATGGTCGATAGGAGATAATTTTCCATGCTTATAATGACACTGTTTTCAGGGATAGTGCATTAATTAGTTAGTAGTTTTTGGTTTTTGTAAAAAACAAAAAAAGTACAAAACTCACAAAGAAAAACCCACCTTCCTTATCCTTCCAAATCTTCTCTAAATACCCTGTAACCTCCCAAACAATCCCTCTAGTTTGATTGTCCTCGAAATTGAGCTAACTATATGACAACTTAGGAGGAACATTAGAGATAATAAAATCACTCAAGATCCTGTCATTATCAGAACAATTGATCTAGAAATGGCCAATCCTAGGGAACAAAACCTTAAAGAACTCACTTAACCAGATATAAATTACCAACCCATTAGTATTGAATATCCAAATATTAAGGCTGATTTTGAACTCAAATGAGGTTTAATTCATCTTCTACCACATTTCCATGGGATATCCGATGAGGATCCACATCTTCCTCTCATAGTCTTCCAAGTTGTGTGCTCTACCATGAATCCTCAAGTGGTTTCTGAAGAACAAATCAAAAATTGAGCATTCCCTTTATCCCTAGTTGACTCTACCATGTCATGACACTACTACCTCCCTCATGATTCCATAACCACATGGAATGACATGAAGTGGCTCATCTAAGATAAATTCTCTACTGCTTCTCATACTGCTTATATCCGAAATGAAATATGTGGTATATGTCAATTCTTTAATGAATCACTCCATGAGAACAAGGAAAGGTTGAAAAAGCTGGTGGGAACCTACACACATCACCAAATCCCTAACCAACTCTTGATCTAATAATTCTATGATGGGTTATTTTCTATGGACATAACTCTCATTTATGCCGAATGTGGTGGTGCTCTTGTTGAAAAAACTCATATAGCTACATGAGATATCATAAGAAATATGGCTAAAAACACGCAACAATTACATAACCAAGAACATGATTTTGTCAAAATTTCCAAGAGAATCAATATATAGAGCTAAACAAGATGACTGAGTGGATGAGCGAACTTACAGGTCTTGTGAGACAACTAGTTGTGGCTGCCAAATCCATAACCTCATCTTCTCCTCAATCTATATTATCTAGACCTATCAAGAATTATGGAATATGTATCTCACCCCCTCATCTAGCTGACACATGTCCAAAACTTCAAGAGGATGCATTTGATTCAACTAGACCAATGGATCTCAAAGTAGTATATGCTCAAAGGAACACCAACACTCAACAATCAGGTCAGTTCATTAAAACATGAAACATCCCCACTCTAATACCTTCTCTTTTACATTTAACCAATGCTTTAGATATGGTAATTCCATTTTCACCCCCCCAATTACCTCCTCAAAATCCAAACCAATTCTAATATGGTCAAGGTGGTGGTAACTTCCAACAATCTTATCCTTTTTTTCCTCAACCTCAATAGATAAATCACCCTCTTTCTCCTCTGGGATTCCACTATCCTAATGAGCCTTCTCAATTCCCAACCCAATACAAGAACTTTACCAAGAACCAAAATCATGGTAATACCAATATGGGACATGACTCTTTTTCCAAGAAACCATGGGAAAGTGTTGTAGAAGATCTTGCCTCATTCACCTGTTCTGGACTCAAAAATAATTGAAACCCAAATTGGTCAAATTGCATCCTACCTTAGCCTGCAGCAACCATAAAATCCTTCCCAACTCCCAACTCAACCACTACCCAACCCTAAGGGTAATGTAAGTGAAATTTCACATAGATTGGGTAATAACGTCACTATGCCTCATGATTAATCCCCTAAATCCCCTTTGAATGATTATATTGAAAATGAAAAGACCAAAAAGCCCAAAAACAAACTTGAACCCACTACCTCACCTCCTTCTATCCCTTTAAGGATACCAATTCCATATCTTTGAGTTATTTTTAAGCCAAGGAAATAATTTGAACCTGATCTTGAAATGCTCAACATATTTAGACGTGTTGAATGATGAATTCCCCTCTTAGATAAAATCAAAAAAATCCCTAAGTATGAAAAGTTTCTTAAGGAGTTTTTCACCCAAAGGAGAGAACTTAGGACCATTGAGAATGTCTCAACCCAGCAGTCCTTACCAATGAAGTGTAAATACCTAGGGACATTTACTATTCAATGACAAATAGGGAGTTCCAACTTTGATGATGAACTCATTCACCTAGGAGCCTCAATAAATATCATGCCAATGTCCATCTTCTCCAACCTTGGTCTATGTAACTTACATCTAACATGTGTTGTAATCTAGTTAGCTAATCGAAGCACAACTAGTCCTGAGGAAATAATTGAGGATTTCTTTATCTGAGTCAATGGTTTTACCTTCCTAGCTAACTTATATGTCCTTGACATAGAAGGTGATAAAAATTCCTTCCAATATCCTATAATTATATTAAGAACATTCCTCATGATATCTAAAATGAAATTTTATGTCCTTGTTGGCATCTTATCTATGGAATTTGGTGACCAACTAGTCAAGTTCAATATTCTTCAATCTATGTGATACCCTTCAGAGAATCAATATGTATTCTCTATCCATGATTCTAAAAGTCACTCTGATATTATGGTTAATCCAAATCCATCATGTTCTTCGTATTCTGCTAATATAGGAGTTTGTGAATATTTCGTCCTCATTAACAAAGTTATAAATGGAGATGTTTATGTTTTCATTACAAATGAAAACTCTATTGATCTAAAGAATCTTGAAAAATCATTGGAATCCCATCTCACCTATTCCCTCCACTAGTCCAACATGGATGGTAATGATCAAAACAAACAATAATGTTCATTTTTTGATTAAAATCAGATTATCCAACATCCATCATTTCCTATCCATGTTTCTTAAAATTATCTTATATGTGATCTGAATCTTGAACCAATGTGTTTATCCTGACCCAATGGGGGTAAAGGTTGTGAGATTGGTTCCCTAATAAATAAAGTAAGCACTAGTGAGGTTGAAATTGACCATACTTTCAAAAATGACATTTATATAAAGGATATAGAAAATTTTATTCAGTTTTATGACTCCATTGATCCTCATTATCGTACATCGGTAAGTGATGAAATAAACATGTTTAAAATAACTGGGATCTCATACTCTTATTTCCTATTATCTTGATCATAAATAAATACACTATCATATGAACTTACAAGCATAGAAAACTAACACTTAGTGGTCTGTATAATACCTCAAGTTGCATACTAAAGGTGGGATAGTCATATTCTCCTTCCACCACCATGTAATTTCAAGGACAACATCAAGCAAGGGGATAAATTATCCAACGAACAATTCGGTTACCCAAATAAAGATTTGTTTAGGAATCACTCTAGATTTGAGAAAATACGGTGGCCACCATCATACTATGGGTAGTCCCATCCAACTACCCAATTATAGAGAATTAAATGTAGCACTATTTAGGAGGAAACCCATATTTTTTTTACCTTTAGAAAATATTAATTTCTTTTTTGTTTTTAAATAAATGAATAATTATTTTTGTTTTTTTGGTAATGGACATTTTTTCAAGAATCACCATGAGTAGAAAGATATCCTAGGAACCACATCAACTTCCATCGAATATCCAACATCAATAGTTGACCCACCAGTGGATGGAAATGGTGACCCCCCAAATCCAAACAAGGGGGATCCTCTTTCCCTTTAACTCTCTCAGTCTTTATTCTTCTTCCTATCTCCTTCATTTTCTATCACTTCCTTCATCAAACCCTTTATTATTCTCTTTCTCTTTTATGTGGGTGTGTATGTGAAAAACACTAAAAAAACAAAAAAAAATGAAAAAAATCAAAAGGAGTCATACTTACTCACCATCCACTTTTTAAATTTTCTCCAACCATTTTTGGAGTCAAAAAGACATGTTTGCATCTAAAACATTTTATATTTTCACCATGAATAAGGTTAAATAATCTTATTTTAAAACCAACAAATTTTGAATGCTTAGTTTTAGATTTGGAAAATGATTTTTCCCCAACCGTGAGGAAAAAAATTAGCGTTCATGGAAAGACTAACTTTTACCATCTTTTCATTTTGTTTGTTTTCACGTAGGATTGTGAGTCTTGAGTTTTTGGACCTTCAAGTTGAATTTCCTACTTTGGTGTTCTTGAATATGATAGAGGCATTTTCTGAACCAAATGAGAATCACAATAGCCAAATAGCCTCAAACCAACCTTACATTAATCCTCATTTTGAAAGCCACATCAAGACTATGAATATATTTTCTTTAATGGCCACATTAAAAGCTAAATACCTTGTCCCACCCAAAATCTACATGGAATTATATTGCATAATTTATTGAAATTTAAGTGTGGGGGGCATGGATTTTATTTTGGGTTCCATTTGCTTGATTTTCAATGTGTTTACATATGCTTGAGGACACACATCAATTTTAGTGTGGGAGAGATGTTTTCATTCAGTTAGTTTTTGGGAATGGACATTCATTTATGTAATTTTGTAAATATTAGTGACAAATGTTCAAAAAAATGAAAAAAAAGAACCAAAACAATTGATTGTGTCTTGGTCAGGTCAAAAATAAATTTTACTAAACCTTTTATCTTATTAGAACTATTATAATTAGTTTCATGATAAGATCAAACATGGGTTGGAATATGAGTGTGAGATCTTTTTCAAGTACAACTTTTGAAAAAAAAAACAAAAAAATATTACTTATGTCATTGAGAGAAGTTTTGTGCTTTGAAAATACTTCATCTTCTCATCCCCTTAAAATCTTATTCCTCCTTTGTGTATTTATTCACAAAATCATGACCTTATAAATATGTGTATCCATTTTGTTCCATGTTACATTTCAAAAAATTGTGCATTGTTTTACCCATGATGATGTTTTACCCATCTTCCCCACTCCCTTAAAAATTAAATCCCTATTGTCCCATATCTAAAAAACCCTTCAAAATACCTCTTCATTCTTGTGCACTTTATGATAGGTAATGGAAGTTAAAATCTATTTCAAACTCTAAGATTTTCACTTTTGGTACGTGAATGAGTGAACCTCCCGAAATAAATTTGTATCATCTTAAGAGATGTGAGTTTTGAATATCTACCTTTTCCATTTCTAATGTGAGCATGAAAAATAATTTTGTTAGAATATTTTTTCTATAACAATTTTTTTGTGTAATTCAATATAGATGAGTGAAATAGTCTAAAACTTCTTTGATTGGGGGGGAAATAATATTTGTTGGGGGAGTGAGAATGACTTTGTTATAATTTTATATTTTTTTTACATGAGGACATGTGCAAGACTAAGTGTGGGGGATTTGATGTTATTCATTTAGTCATAACTTTTTGTACACTCCCTTTAGTAAATTATATGTAAAAGTTCATAATTGGTGGGAGATACTCATGTTTTAATACTAAATATAATTTTTGCGCATTATTTGAAGTAGTCTAATTAAGTAATTTTACTATTTTAATTATAAATCCAACTCTTCTTATCCAAATTGAATTATTATTGTTTTTTAGAATTCAGTATTCAATTTCCAACATATTATTAGAATGCATAATTTTCCAATTATTTAATTTGAAGCATCATATGGACTACACAAGAAGGCCTAATAATCTCTGAAGAAACTGGACCAGCCTTGAAGATTGAATTACTAGGCTCAATCATGAATTAAAAAATCATTTATTCCCCACCAATGGTCTGGGGACAATACCATTCATATTTGATAAAACATTCAAGGAACAAATCCTCTAAAAAGAGGCCCAAATTACTCTTTTAATTCCATCCCACCATTCTATCCTGGAATTGAAATCATCACACCATTATTGATTTTTCTCTTGATATAGACATCCATTAGAGCTGATATTTTTCAATGTTTTTGAGAATATAGAGGTAGAAGAATTTTTAGAATAATGTGCTCGGATTTGAGGGCATCTTCATATTCAAAAATCTATTCAAATTCTTGACTTTGAAAAGGTGGTGATAAAAATGGACAGATTAGAATTGTTTATTCAAACCAACCTAACTTTGGATCCTCATGTCCAATGGCCACAAAATTTTCAGAGTAGACATAAAAATGTATATATACAACATGTAAGGAGAATATATATCCATAATATTCTGTATTAATTGTCCAAGCTTCGATCCAGGTGGAGGGAAAGATTTTGAATGCAAACCGTCTAACTCCTTAGGCTATTAATACACCCCCCTCCTCTCCTTGAAAGAAGTTGGAATTTCATAAGATAAGACTATGCATTGGGAAGAAAAAATCCTTGAAAAAAAAATAAGAGTGCCTTACATACTTAAGTTTTCAATTTAGATACTCTTCATCTTCTCTTTGTTTTCATTTACTTTTGTGTTCCTCTTTGTTTGTAATCTCATAAGTGTTTGTGTAGTAATTCTTTTTTAATGCATGATTTTTTCTCATTTTATATTTCAATAGTCCACCCTATATTATTAAATATCGATGGATTTAAAATAGTTTAAATAGATGTTGAAACCCCCTCCCTTCTTCTGCTTTCTCATTCAATCAAAATTCTGTGTTTAATTCTCATCACTATTCATGTGTGTGTGTGTTCGGCACACCGCTCTTTTTTCCCATTATTATTATTTTATTATAAACCCATCACCATAATCATTAAAGCAAGATTAATAACCATATCAATTTATAAGTAAATTTACCATTATGGTGAGTCATAATTTTGGGATATTAAGTAATTGAGGGATTTTTCTTGTTGAGTATTCTTTAGGTTTACATTGTGTATAGTGAACTTAAAATGTGATAGATTAATGACAGTTTTTATTAAATATGTGGATTCTAGGGATTATTTTAACCAGAAATACAATACCATAAACAATTACTAATTATGATTAGACCCCTAGTTATGTTATGACTTGGATTAATGTTGTAACACTTGGGGATTCTGATCAAAATCATCTTGTGAAGTGGGTGTTAATTTAATGCCATATGAAGAAAAGATCAATGATATCATAAGATTAAATACCCAATAATGAAGTCACCCAAATAATTAATAAATAGTTAAATCAATATTCATAAATCAATCATTTCATGTAATATCTACAAACAAACCCCGTACTCAAAATACAAATTGATCAAAAACAATTAACTCTAAAATTTATACCATCACCAAGGATTTGACCCGAGGGCCGCTATACACATTAGCATAGCAGTGTACCTTTGAACAGTTGATAGAAAACTATTGACCATGCTTTAATGACAGGTCATGTAAATGAGAAATTTTTATAGAAATTACATCAAGTAGGGTATTTAGACTCAATTGAGTTAAAACCATTATATTTATTTTACACTTGTTTATAAGGGAAAATGATCAAATCACCCTTCTCTAGGAAGTGAGAAAGAGCCACTGAATTACTGGAATTAATTCATATCGACATATCTGACCAATTTTTAGTAGAGGAAAGTGGCGGGTTTTTTTTACTTTATAATTTTTACTAATGACTATAGTAGATATGTTTATATCTACATAATATAGTATAATTTAGATTCCTTTTAGATGTTTGAGGAATACCAATGTGAAGTAGAAAACCTTTATGGTAATAATATTAAGGCACTTTGCTCTGGGTGAGGTGGAGAATATCTTAAACCTGATTTCATTGATCACTTAAAGGAATATAATATTATATCAAAAATCCCTCCTCCTTATACATGATAGTGGAATGGTGTTAGAGAAAGGAGGATTATGAACCATCATGACATGGTCATATTAATGATGAGTTAGGAAACTATTCCATTATCTTTTTGGGGAAACAATTTACAAATAGAGACATATACCCTTAACCAAGTACCAAATAAAGATATAGATGGGATTATATATAAGTTTTGGTATGTAAAAAATCCTATATTTCACACATAGCTGTATGGGTATGAGATTAATTTTCAATACTATACCATTTGAAAAATTATAATCTCGAAGCCTGAAGTCCATCCTTATAGGATATCCTAAATAGAAAATAAGGATATAACCTATATAAAACTTCTAATAGAAAAGTTTTTTTGGAATGATAAGACACATTTATTGAAATGGAACACATTTAAAATAGAAATAGTGGGAAAAAGATAGAATTCAATGAATTTGGGGCAGCAGATGCACAAGAGTTAGTATAAGAACAATCTTCACAATAGAAACTAGGAGATATACATGTTTCTAAGACATAAGTACTACCTTGGTCAACTCTATAGGGTAGAGATCTGGAGCATTATGTTTTTCTTATCACTGAGTCTGGTGACACATTACTCCTTGAGGATGATGACCTTATAACCTACAGGGAAGAAATAAATGGAAAAGATGATGCTAAATAGAAATAAACTATGCATTCTGAGATAGTTTCAATGTATCAAAATCATGTATGGATTTTGGTAGAACCTCTATATGATATAAAATCCCTTGGGTAAAAATGGGTATTCGTGAAAAAGATAAAAATGGATGGTAGTGTTAATACCTATAAAGAAATATTAGTTGTGAATGGATTTAGAAAACTTTAAGGAATATACTACAATGAATCTATATCACCAGTAATGATGCTTAAATCCATTAGAATATTACTTGAAATAGAATCCTTTCAGGATTATGAAATTTGTAGAATGGATGTCAAAAATACTTTTCAAAATGAGATGTTAGTTAAAGACATATATATAACTTGACCGTAATGGTTTAATAATACAAAGAATTATAAGAGAGTATGTAAGCTATATAGATCCATTTATGGGTTGAAGTAGATATCATGATCAGGGAATGTTCATTTTAATGAGTCCATAATAGAATTTGGTTTCATCAAGAACTAAGGAAAGGCTTTTTATTATAAGAAGGTTAATGGTAATGTCAATATTTTCCTAGTATTATATGTTGATGAAATATTATTTATATAAAACAAAGTGAAAAATATTACAATAAGTTTTGAATTGATTAAATTAATGGTTCCCCAAGAATGACTTAGGTGAAGAATCCTAAATTCTTGGGATCAAGATATATCAAGATATATCTCAAAGGATGATTGGGATAAGTAAAGGTACATATATTGACATGGTACTGAAATGTTAAAATATTGAATAATCCAAGAGAGGGTTGTTTCCTATGTCACATGTAATCAATCTCTACAAGGAAATGTGTCCAGAAATAGAAGAAAAAAATGAATGAATGAGTAGAATCACTTATGACTTAATAGTGGGTTATATAATGTATTTCATGCTAAGTACTAGGTTTGAAATTGTCTTTGCTTTAATCAAGGTGGATAGATATTAATATAATCATAGAGAGATGTATTGGGAAGCTATCAAAAATATCATTAAGTACTTGAGGCATACAATGGATACATTCCTAGAGTATGGAGGAGAAAAGAAACTATTAGTGAACAATAAAATGATTCTAGTTTCTAAACAAATCATGATGATCTGAAATCATAGGCAAGCTATGTCTATTTCTTGAATGGTGGTTCAATGATCTGTATAATCTTAAAGAAACCTATACTCATCAATTATATAGTGATATCTGAGTATATTGAATATCCCAATTAATATAAGGAGGTATTTTGGATATGAATATTTTATAAAAAATTAGTGTTGTTCAAATTAGAACATAAAAATTTCTAATTTATTATGATATTACTAGAGTTCTGAAACTTTACAAGGACCCCATGTCACACCATAACACAAAGAATATAATTTTTATGTTTTATATCATCATGGATTTTACTCATTGAGGTGAATTAAATATTATTAGATTATCCACATAAGATAAGATTCAATACCCCCAGACTAAATCCATATCTTAGTAAAAGAATGATTATCACGTGAGAGTCAGAGGACCGAGGATTGTTAGCAGTTGAATCTTGAGAAAGTGTGAGTGTTGATAGCAGGTTCCCTAGACCGAACTTGTGTATATACCTTGACAACCATTACATGTATATAGTTCAATATAGAAATGAGTTTATCTTACTATAATAATATATAAACTTCCAAATACACTATATATATGTTAATTTCCTTGGATTAAATGTCGTATAAAAGGTTTATAGTAGTTCCCAAGATATAATGAGAACCTAGAGATACTATGAAATTATTCTTAATGTTATATACTAAAGTATAGATACATAATATTGGAAAGACATAGATGATGAGTGAATATTAGGTGTTGGGATCTCATAAGCATTGAGACTTATTCTCAGGAAGTTATAACTTAAAAATCTCTAGTATTTGAGGCCATGAGGACATACCCGCCAATAGGAACACCCCATATTTCCAATGTCATTGGTTGTTCCTATATATGTACATGTGTATTGGTCTCCTAACTTCATATCATTATCAATGTATAACATTTCATTACCTAATTTGATGTAAGGGAAAAACCATGACATTGATGTTTTTTTGTGGTATCTTGTGTTGGGAGTGCCATTAGTGGTATGACATTTATTGAATGATCATAATAGATTTTTTGATTTTTGAGTTGAGGAAGTGATATATCTAGACTGGTTGATCAGGATGGTAGTATCTTCACTAATACATGGCCATGTTAGTCGAAGGTAAGTTCATACTGTTAGTTGAAAAAATAATAACGCAAGAGGGGATGATGACACAAGTGTGTTTCATTTTTTATGAGATATTATATTTCATAGTGCATGTTCATAGGATGGTTTTAATTTATATAACTATTCCTTATATCTATATGGTCATTGATGGGGTTCAAGACTCTACTCCTAGTATGTGAATACTATTCACTTTGATCGAGATAAGGTCTTAGAGGGTCACACAAAATAGTGTATTCAAGAATCATCCCAATTATGATGAATAGGTATATATGACATCATGGGCCCAAACACGGGGTATGAGAGTTGTCTAATATTTTTGACCACTGATAAATAAAAAAATTCATTTTTTTTCAAAGTATATAATAATTGGGTCGAATTTATTTATTAAAATAATTTATATGTGTTTAAGTAAATACAAAGAATAATATTATGTGAATTTATATTATTTTAATATTCATAGTTTGTTTAATATTAGCGATAATTATGAGTCATGTTAATAATCCATGTTTATCACATAATATATTTAATATATATTACAATTAGATGATAAAATATAAATAATATATATGTTATAGTTATTTATATATAATTTTTTATTTATTTCTTATTTAGTTGATATTAAATATATTCTGGTTGGGGAACCCTAATTGGGGTTTTAGAGATCCACTATATAAGTCAAAGATAAGATCATTCCATGGATTATTCATTAGTCATAATTGAGATCTTATATCTCCTAAATCCAAGAGAGATAATTACATTAACTGAGTGAAAAAATTAATAATTCCATTATAGATCAAAGGAACAAGATCATGGTGATCAACATGATATCAAATAGATCATCAGAGCTCCTTGCAAGCACTGAGTATTCAACAAACGACATATATGCGGTTTCTTGAAGAATGTGTTGATGATCTAGATGGATTTGGTCCCAAATCCTTTAAGAAATGGTCACCGATAGTGTGGGACATATGACATCCTTATGAATTGAACTAGGTACCCTTTCTACTTAATTTATATGATTTTAATAATTCACATGAGATCCTTAGACCGCACTAGAGCTCAGATTATGGGAAAAGATGAAGTTTCATTGCTTCTGTGCTAAAAAATTATAAATACCCTCTACCTTCTTGAATTTTTACAAAGGTAAGAACAACTATTGTTTTCTTAAATTTCTTTAAACGGCCCTAATTATGATGCATAATGAAGTCAAGGAGGTCTCGAGTGCATCTAAAGATCATTTGAAGCCCGAAACCCTAAAATGGGAAGAAGCAGACTAGGGCACATCATTTTTCAACAACTATGCGACCCAGGGCACACAATTGTGAAAGATTTCAGAGGTTTTGGATAGTTATATTTTTTACGATTTGCGCATGGTTTTGGCATGATTAGTTAAACCGTGCACCAAACCATGCGATGATCCCCTAAGTAGCATTAACTAGTGCACAATTTGCCAAAAGTGCGGGAAAAGAATGCACAATGTTAAATATTAGTGATATTAATTTTCCTCCCTTATTTAATGAATTTTAGTTCTCCATATTCCTCATTTGATTCCTCCAATGACTGAAATATTCCCTTCTTGTAATGGACCAGACCTCTCCAGCCCATTCCTTTGTCAAAAAGAAGGTCAAGAAGTGTTCTGGTGGGTAAAATGGACCTTTCCCACACTTTCCAGAATTTTGAAACTACACGCCGTGTAGTTTGAGTACACGCCGTGTACTTCCTTTCCGGGTATACCCCGTGTTTCAAGCCATGTCCTTGCTGTGTGGAATAATGGGTGCACGCCGTGTGACCAGTTCTACACGCCATGTAGTCCCTCCCCACGTACGCGTTACCAGTCAACGGTCATGTACCGTGTTGGAGTTGTGTCCTTTCCATGTGAAATAAATGTGTACATGCCGTGTGTCCAAACTACACGCCATGTAGTGCTTCCCCACGTATGCGTTACCCTCAAACCATGTGTTGACCAGTCAACGACCGCGGAGCCGTGTTGGATGCCGCATGGAGACCATGTAAAATAACCGAGTACACGCCGTGTACCATAAAGTACACGCCGTGTACTTTTCCTTTTCTTGCCTATAAGAGGAAGGGGTCCCCTCCTCCTTTCAATTCACTCCTCTCCTCCCCTTCCCTCTGAGCAGAGCTCTCCCAAGAGACTCGAAGGATCTTTTTCTTCCATAAATTCTTTGTACGAGCTCCGATTTACGATCCGTCAGTGGCCACATGATCGTAACGATGAGGCAAAACATGCAAGATTAGATCCGTTGTATTTACTTAGGCCTTTCCTTTCCTACTTCCACCTGAGGAGGTTTTACCGGGACTCGACGGAAGTGACGGACGCCGACGGATGTCTTCTAAAGTCGATCCAGGGGAGCGCTGTGATCAGAACCTGTTGAGGTAGGGATCTTACCTCCGTCTCTCTAATTTGTGCATCATGCACGGTGGGTATCCTCTTATTGTCACGAGAAACAGTTAAACCTTTAAATAATGATAATAACTGGCTTATATAATGGGGATGGGAAGTTGTGATTGATGTTACTTTATATCCTATGATTTTATGTTGTGAATTGAATGATATTCTACCTATAGAAAATCACGGTTGTTGGGGGCCTTTGCTTACGCAATTAAATGTTTCCCTCTCCTTCTGGATTTTCTTATGGGTGGAAACCTTGTGGAATGTTTAAATTGGTTAATCACATAATGTTGGATGTTTAAAATCTAGAACCCCTGTGTGATCACCCCGGTTAAACAAAATGGAATAATAAACATGTGGGTGTTGGCTTGGTAACGAGGCATGTGTTGGGGGTGTTTTGTGGGTTGTTGTGGATCGGGTGAATAGTAGGGCTGTAGTTGACTTGGTTGTGGCTTGGTGTGAATGTTATGATGGTGATGGGCAGTGGGGATTTGATAATTGGTACTAAAGGGATAATGACGTATGGGATTTGGTGTGGTTATGGTTATGGTGGTTGGCAGCGGGGCTACAGGGATGGGTTTAAATGTGAACGGGCTATGGTTTTTGATAATAACTTAAAAGTCGAAGAGTTAATAAATGGTGGGGAATGGTAATGGAACGAGAATGTTAATCAATGGGTTGGTTGGTTATTAAGAAGGGATTTGTTGTGTTGCTCATGTTTTTCCTATCTTGATTTATGGATGGTAGGGATATGTTTTATGAACGATTGATGTGGTTAGTTATGGATAGTTGTCCAGTAGTTAAGGAACTAAATAAACAAATTCTACTGAAATGTGAAAACCTAAATGGGATTGGAGTTGTTTGTTGTATGCATACTTCGTGGTAGAAGTGCTGAGGCACGTGCTCATTTTTCTTCTTAGAAGCCATAGGTTGGGCTGTGTGTTTCGTATATATATGTATATCTGTATCTTTTGTGTTTTATCGCACCCCACCCATGTTGAGATCTTAGTGCCGAACACTCCCATTTTATGGGAGAGGGTGTTTTTCCCTTAGTTACTAACTCCTTCCTGCTCCTTCTCCCCTAGGCTGTGATGGATTGAGGTGACCTTACACCTAAGACTCTTCAGGTAGGTTTCGATTGGGGTGGCTTTAGCCCAAGACTCTTCGGGTAGGTTCTACTATTTCCCAAGAATCTTCGGGATGAGGCCCAGGTGTGTGCGGGTGTGATATGTGGTAGTGAGGCCCAGGTGTGTGCAGGAGGGATACGCGGTAGTGAGGCCCAGGTATGTGCGGGCGGGATACGTGGTAGTGAGGCCTAGGTGTGTGCGGGTGGGATACGTGGTTGTGAGGCCCAGGTGTGTGTGGGCGGGATACGTGGTTGTGAGGCCCAGGTGTCTGCGGTCGGGGAGAGTGTGGCAGCGTCAGGACGTTTGCCGTTAGGAAGAGTAGATAGTCAATTGGAAATTGTGCGGGGTACCCAATACCCTTGTTCTTATATACTACTACTACCGTTTTGCTTGTGTTTTTGGTGAGTGTGGCTGGTGAGATTGGGTGGATAGAATTCTTTGCTAGGTTTTTTCTATTGTTCTCATGGGACATTAGGATGTCTCCCCACTTGTACACGAGAGATTTAGGTTTCCGTACTGAGTATACTTGTATGCTCACCCTACGTTTACTTTCAGGTTTCCAGGAGGACTACCAGGGCCGTGCGGGACCCTACTAGTCCGACAATTGGAGTTGTTGCTGTTGTCGTACCTTTGTTTTCTTTTGGTATTGTACTTTAATCTTTTTTGTACTTGTACCTTGTTATAAAATTATTTAAACATGCATGTGGGCTTGGTTTGGGTTTATTTCTATACACTGGTTCTTTTCCTTTTGATGGCTGACTTGTCCTATTTCCCGATCCTAAATAATTAAAAAGGGTAATGCCTCCCATATTTGTGAAAAATCACACCCTTGGTGCTAGTCCCCACCCCAGGGCCTACTGGAGGCGGGACTCGGGGTTCATTATCTCCCTTTCACCATTGCCAGCTCAGGAGGGGCATCTTTGGTGGGAGATGGTCATGACAAAATGGTATCAGAGCTGATGGTTGAGAGATAGGATGGAGTATGGAGTTAGGAACAGTGAGGATTGCATGGGATGGTAGGGTGACAATGTTAGTCAATCTTGGTGCATGACATAGGCCAGGGAAGACCGGCTAGGACACAGGATTTTTGGTCCCCCCGTGATCTGATGCAAGGACTCTGAGCCTACCGAACGACCAAGTGAGACTACATTGATTGCAGGGTAGAGACCCTAGGGAAGGTACATACATCATCATGATTGTGTTTTACATGATTTGGGTGTTCTGGGAAATAAATTGGAATAAAATGATAAAAAAACCTTGAGCTTTTCCTTACTACTTGGGCTTAGGTGATCCTTGTTTACCGTACAACTATGGCACCTGGACGTCAACATAGAGGCAGAGGAGTGGGACACAGACAGTTTCATGCAACAGAAGTGGCAACCCTAGCCAGGCCAGAGATTGAGAGAGATGTTTTCGGTTTTACTTAAATGTTCTTGTTTATGTTTTGTTTAAATTCAGGAGCATCACACTCTATTTTTCGAACTCTTTTTGCTCATTCGTTGGGCCTGGACCTTGTTTTTTGTGAGTTATTAATGCTATGTTGTTTCCCCGATTTTCTTTAAATGTATGTGAAGATCCCTATCATGTTGGGAGGGGAAGACCTAACCCCTAATCGAGACGCATTAATGTGGATGCGATTAAACCCGTGCAGGCGAGTCAGTGCCGCCTAAAGCGGATAATATCTCGACATGGGAGAAGGAATTCCCCAAGCCATGTGTTCCGGCAGTGTGTGGGTTGTACGGTGTTGGGGGTAGTGTAAGTTGGAAAATCCTAATGTATGAAAGTGGGAAGACCCAATTCTTAATCGAGACGCATTAATGAGGATGCGATTAAACCCGTGCAGGCGAGTCAGTGCCGCCTAAAGCGGATAATATCTCGACATAGGAGAAGGAATTCCTAACACATATGATTAGGGTTGTTGGTTGGGTTCCTGTTATAACGATAACCCTAAGAGGTATTTTGTTGGGTTTCCACTGGGTTGGTTTTTGAATTCACGGGGACGAGAATGTTTTAAGAGGTATCTGATGTAATGGCCCGGACCTCTCCGGACCATTCCTTTGTCAAAAAGAAGGTCAAGAAGTGTTCTAGAGGGTAGAATGGACCATTCCCACAGTTTCCAGAATTTTGAAACTACACGCCGTGTAGTTTGAGTACACATCGTCTACTCCCTTTCCGGGTATACCTCGTGTTGCAAGCCATGTCCTTGCTGTGTGGAATAATGGGTGCATGCCGTGTGACCAGTTCTACACGCCGCGTAGTCCCTCCCCGCGTACGCATTACCAGTCAATGGTCGTGTACCATGTTGGAGCTGTGTCCTTGCTGAGTGCAATAAATGAGTATACGCCGTGTGTCCAAACTACACGCTGTGTAGTCCTTCCCCGCCTATGCATTACCCTCAAACCATGTGTTGACCAGTCAATGGCCGCAGAGCCGTGTTGGAAGCCGCATGGAGACCATGTAAAATAACTGAGTACACGCCGTGTAACATAATGTACACGCCATGTACTTTTCCTTTTCTCACCTATAAAAGGAGGGGTGCCCTCCTCCTTTCAATTCACTCCTCTCCTCCCCTTCCCTCTGAGCAGAGCTCTCCCAAGAGACTTGAAGGCTCCTTTTCTTCCATAACTTCTTCGTCTGAGCTCTGATTTACAATCCGTCAACGGCCACGAGATCGTAATGACGAGGAGAAACTTCCGAGCTTGGATCCATTGTCTTTCCTTCGGCCTTTTCTTTCCGACTTCCACCCGAGGAGGTTTTACCAGGACTCAACGGATCTGACGGACGCCGACAGATGTCTTCTAAAGGTGATCGGGGGGAGCGCTGTGATCAGAACCTTTTGAGGTAGGGATCTTATCTTCATCTCTCTAATTTGTGCATCATGCGGGGTGGGTATCCTCTTGTTGTCACAAGAAACAGTTAAACGTTTAAAGAAATATAATAACTGGCTTATATAACAGGGATGGGAAGTTGTGATTGTTGTTACTTTATATCCTGTGATATTATGTTTTGAATTGAATGAGCTTCTACCTACTTATAATCATGGTCATTGGGGGCCTTTTCTTACGCAATTAAATGTTTCCCTCTACTTATAGATTTTATTATGGGTGGAAACCTTGTGGAATGTGGAAATTGGTTAATCACGTAAAGTTGGTTGTTTAAAATATGGAACCCTTATGTGATCACCCCGGTTAAACAAAATGGAATAATGAACATGTGGGTGTTGGCTTGGTTACGAGGCATGTGTTGGGGTTGTTTTGTGGGTTGTTGTGGATCGGGTGAACATCAGGGCTGCAATTGACTTGTTGTGGGTTGGTGTGATTGTTATGATGGGGATGGGAAGTGGGGCTGTGATAATTCGTCCTAAAGGGATAATGACATACGAGTTTTGGTGTGGTAATGGTTATGGTGGTTGGCAACGGGTCTGCAGGGATGGGTTTAAATTTGAACGGGCTATGTGTTGTGATAATAACTTCAAAGTGGAAGAGTTAATAAATGGTGGGGAATGGTAATGGAACGAGAATATTAATCAATGGGTTGGTTGGTTATTAAGAAGGGCTTTGTTGTGTTTCATGTGTTTTTCCTAACATGATTTATGGATGGCAGGGATATGTTTTATGAACGATTGATGTGGTTAGTTATGGATAGTTGACTAGTAGTTAAGGAACTAAATAAACTAATTCTGCAGAAACGTGAAAACCTAAATGGGGTTGGAGTTGTTTGTTGTATGCATACTTCGTGGTAGCATTGCCAAGGCACGTGCTCAGTTTTCTGATTAGAATCCATAGGTTGGGATGTGTGTTTGGTATATATATATATATCTATATCTTTTGTGTTTTATCGCACCCCACCCATGTTGATGACTTAGTGCCGAACACTCCCATTTTATGGGAGAGGGTGTTTTTCCCTTAGTTACTAGCTCCTTCCTACTCCTTCTCCCCTAGGATGTGATGGATTGGGCGACCTTACACCTAAGACTCTTCGGGTAGGTTTCGATTGGGGTGGATTTATCCCAATACTCTTTGGGCAGTTTCTACTGTTTCCCAAGAATATTCGGGATGAGGCCCAGGTGTGTGCGGGCAAGATACGTGGTAGTGAGGCCCAGGTGTGTGCGGGCAGGATACATGGTAGTGAGGCCCAGGTTTGTGTTGGTGGGATACGTGGTAGTGAGGCCCAGGTGTGTGTGGGTGGGATACGTGGTTGTGAGGCCCAGGTGTGTGTGGGTGGGATACGTGGTTGTGAGGCCCAGGTGTGTGAGGGCGGGATACATTGTTGTGAGGCCCAGGTGTGTGCGGGCGGGGAGAGTGTGGCGGCGTCAGGACGTTCGCCGTTAGGAAGAACAGATAATCAATGGGAAATGGTGTGGGGTACCCAATACTCTTGTTCTTATATACTACTACTACCGTTGTGCTTTTCTTTTTGGTGAGTGTGGCTGATGAGATCGGTTGGATAGAATTCCTTTCTAGGATTTTTATGTTGTTCTCACGGGACATTAGGATGTCTCCCCACTTGTGCACGAGAGCTTTAGGTTTCCCTATTGAGTATAATTGTATGCTCACCCTACGTTTACTTTCAGGTTTCCAAGAGGACTACCAGGGTCGTGCGGGGCCCTACTAGTCATACAGTTGGAGTTTTTTCTGTTGTTGTACCTTTGTTTTCTTTTGGTATTGTACTTTGAGATTTCTTGTACTTGTAACTTGTTATAAAATTATTTAAACATGCATGTGGGATTTGTTTGGGTTTATTTCTATACACTGGTTATTTTCCTTTTGATGGTTGACTTGTCCTATTTCCCAATCCTAAATAATAAAAAAGGGTAATGCCTCCCTTAATTGTGAAAACTCATACCCTTGGTGCTAGTCGCCACCCAGGGGCCTACTGGAGGCGGGACTCGGGGGGTCATTATCTTCCTTTCACCATTACTAGCTCAGGAGGGGCATCTTTGGTGGGAGGGGGTCGTGACACTTCTCTCAGGTGAATCTTCCTCACCTCCTTCTGTAGGTTTCGATATAACACCTCCAAAACACTGATTCATTCATCATCAGATCTAATGGGAAGCTAGAGGTATGATCTTGAGTACTCTCCAATCCATTTCAGGTTATCATTCCCATATATTTCTCTATTTGGGTGCAAACTCATTTACCCCATTTTAATGGAATTTGATGATTTCTTCGATTTCCTCTAACCTAGCTTGTATCAAAGGTTGAGAATATATGAGGGAATCTCTATGAGGATATGGTAGGTGGTCATTGATTTTTCCCAGTGTTTCATTGAATTTCATATATTCTACTATTGTGCCGCTCACTGGACCATTCCATATATACTCCCAAAATATTGATTTAATTATTCAAAGTTGTTTAACATTTGTAGTGTGATCCAAACAAGAATAAAATCACCTCCAAGGTTTATTTATTTGACCTAGAACACCCCATTGAGTATGTTATTCTATTTATGGCCTAATTATCCCCTTTTACCTTAAATTTTTCAAACACCAATAAGTGTTTCATCACATAGTAAATGTATTAAGTGATTAACTAATTAAAATGGGTGATGAGCCATGTGTCGAACCATATACCCATTCCCTTGAATAAAATGGCTAAATTAAATCAATTGGCTAAGTTTTAAAAGCCATATTCCCTATTTTATAGTGGTTTTTCCTAATTTAAGGACTTGACTATTATTCTTAATAAGATCTAATGGCTTGAATTAAATGAGACGAGCCCTATTGGTAGACTTTTTTGCAAATTTTTTAATTTTTTAGTGATTTCACCTTAGTGTTAGGGGTGAAACAAGGGGTTCTAACTTTAGGACCCCTTATAAAAACTCTCATACCATGCTCCTAGAATTGTTAATTATTAGTAAACATGATAGGGGTGACTCCAACTATTACTTGGATGATATCAATGAATGTTATCTGTTTTTACCAACAAATGAGTGGAATTTGTTCCGTAGGGAAGAACCCTTGGAAGGGATCAAAGGTATGATCGGTTGAACCATTCCTTGAGTGAGATCTGGGCCACTACATGTGATAACAGATATGAACTTAGTGGTTATTACCTAACATGATCATCATCATATTGTATCTTTTTATTATTAATCGTATACTTAATATTGTAATTCATCTTTCATGTTTAATTGTTACCATTTCCGCTCCTATCTATTTTTTATTCTGCTATTTATTATATATAATTTTGCACACTACTATGATCTATAAGGTAATAATCTCCCCATGTAATTACCCAAGGCCCTCACTACTAGTCAGAAACCTATGGAATTTAGGTAGGCACACTTGAAGTCTCGTGGCCAACCGTCTCAGAGCACCGATGAGTGGCATCCAGGGTGGTATGCTATAAAGTGGTAGCATAAGAGTTTTTCCTTTTATCTTACTATTTGGGTTTATAAAGGAGACTTAAAAAATGAAATTTATTTATAATCCTGTTCTTTGGAGTAGCTACCCCATGTACATGGGAAACCGGAATTTCCTACGATGGGTAATCATTGTTATTACTTGCCCCTGTTCTTGTTTCATTGGATTTCACCATAGGGTGATTCCCTTGTTTTTAAATTATATTATTTGGATGACATACCAATTACATATCCCACATATATGTGGGAATATTAAAATAATGCATCGTATTAGGCACATTATGACTTAAAATTTCATTTATTATGCCATGATATATCTACTTTCAGTGTGCATTTTTTGTTTTCCATGTGATAGTTATTTGTGACTTGTTAGTTATTCATTGCATGGTTAATATATTTTCTATAATGGTATAATTTTTTTGATGGTCCAAGTAATTCCACATTAGTTGGTTTGATCAGAAATTTCTGCTAACAGCTCATCTAATCAAAATAAAACTATTTAATGTTACACTTTTTGTCTGGTGTAAAGGCCGGGATACAGTTACTTGATGTTCCAAATTCAATTTATAAGTCGCATGAGCACTTAAGAATTATTATTGGAGATTAAATTAAATACATATCATTATTAATAATGAAATAAATAAGAATGAATCTAAATTAATTAAAATGAAGGTATTCTTAACATGAAATGGTTACTTTATATGGAAAATACGAGACCTTATCTTGACCCAACCTTAGTAGTGGGCTGTAGTTCATGTCTCCTATGTTTATTATGTGACTCATTATCACCACATATACCTAACTCCATGACTAGGAAGAGGGGTGTGTTTTCTTAGTAGGATAGTCTAGGGCCTATTCTTTATTTATCTCTTTCCATGTTTGTTATAAATATTGTATGAGGTATGCACTTGGAAATTATAGAGAAATTCCACCACAACAACCTCATGGTGTACACCAAGAAAGTAGTAATGAGAAAACTCTGGAGGTTGTGGGACCTGAGCCACCTGTGATAGCTGTTGTAGTGCCACATAAGGCCCCTACTATATATCTTATAGTGGGTGTTGATTCCCAAGTCTGTGATAGTTTCCTTCGGTTCTTGAAATTAGTATAGGGTTCCCCTTGATCTATCCCTTATGGAAGAGCTGAATTGTGAGTTCCAGAGGTAGTTTCCTCCCACCTTCTTAGGGGATGGATGACCCCCGACTGCTGAATCTTGGTCGGTGTCTATAATTTCAGTCATCCATAAAATCAATACACCTATAGAGAGGACGGTTAAGCTTTTGATCTGCATGTAGCTTGAATCTTCCAAACGATGGTGGGATATACTAACATAGGCTAGATGAAACATTGGTATGGTCTGAGTGGACTTATAGGTAGCCTTATTTGACTACTTATTCCCTCTGACATTGAGAACAGATCGTGTTCAGAAATTTATGCACCTTGAGAATGGTGACATGTTCATGACAGAATACTCATCTTGCTTTACCGAATTGCAGTGTGTTTCATCAACCTTGACTACTGATGACCTGACTACTGCAATTAGATTCAAGGATGGGATTTCTTATACCATCCATTTGCAGGTGGATGTCTTTTGGATGACCAAAATTTTATAAATTTTTAACTAGTCCTTAATCACTGAGTAGAACCTAAGAGAGTTAGGTGACATGTAGCAGGGTAGGTCAACTTCCAAGAAGAGTAGTGGCTTATCTAGTGATAAGAAGGGATGATTAGAGGGTACATGAGAGGGAGGTACCATCCATGTGGCATGAACTGACACCAATTTATTATGTCATCAATGTTTTAGGTTGGCCCACAAAATCCCAATGTATGAGGAACCCAATCGAGTGTCATGATTGCAGCGAGATGGGTCACCTCCAGTGTTTCTAATGACATTTTTCTCCATTGTAGAGAGAGATAGGTTCTGTTTTAGCACAACCTTCTAGTGTATGATTAGTGACATCTCATAAGGTAGGAATATGGTCTTCTACAAGCCATTCAGGCTAAGAAGGTGGTCATAGATAAGGTAGTTAGGCTTCAAACATTTAACATCAGTAGAGTGGGATGATTAGGTGACTCAGGCAGCATATTAGGTCCACAGATTAGTTCAAATCTATATAGTGCATCCTACACCTGATAAGTAGAGTCTAGGTCCATCTACAGTGGGAGGTTCTATTATGATAACCTCTAAATTAGTATCTTAGTTATTTGATATAGGTGCATCATACTCCTTTCTATCTACTACAACTATGAGAAGTCAAGGTTTAGAGGCAGAGTACTCAAGTGGTGTTATGACCCTTGACATGATGTTAGGATCTTGGGTAGAGGGTATATTCCCATTAAAAGACTTCCCCTCAAAATATGTGGGTACCATTTTTTGGAGTTTCTTTATCCTTGAGATGACTGGATTTAACCTCGTTCTTGGTATGGACTGGCTTGTACCTTTTGTGCCCTGGTGGATTTATATCACCATCAGGTATATTTCACATCACCCTTGGGAAACACATATATCCATAAGGGAGAATGTCACATTCAAGATAGTCGATTAGGACTCAAGCATTGTAGACTGGGTGGAATGATAGGCCAGATGGCCAGTCTCTTTAGGATTGAGAAATGTTTATACCTTGTGGATATCCCTCTTATCATTGATCACTTCAAGTATGTATTCCCTAATGATTTAATTAGCTTACCTCATGAGAGGGAGATTGATTTCATAATAGATCTAGTTCCAGGTGTTTCACTAGTGTTCATTCCTCCATATAGGATGGATTCTACAGATCTACAAGAACATTACAAGTATTTTGAATACATAGAGACAAAACGTTTTATCAGACCCAACACATTGTCATGGGGATCACTAGTCCTATTTTCCAAGAAGGTGGACGGCACGCTTATACTTTTCATGGATTACCTTTGACTGAATTATATTATGGTGAAAAATAGGTATCCAATTTCTCGAATATATGATCTCTTCGACCATATCTTAGGTAAAACTGTTTTCTCTAAAATTTATTTGATGTTGAGATACCATCAGGTTCATGTGTGGCCATCAGATATACCACATATAGTGTTATGGATTTGGTGCGGACTATACGAGTACTTGGTTATTCCGTTAAATCTAACAAATGCATTCATATTCTTTATAGATCTGATGAATTGGGGTTTCCACCTATATGTTTATTTATTTTTGGTGGTATCTTTTGATGAAATATTGTTGTACTCACACGCCAGATATGATTATTTCAATTATCTTGAGATTGTTCTGAGTACACTAATAGAGAACCATCTATATGTGAAGACCAATAAATGCCACTTTTGGACTAGTAAGGTTCACTTATTAAGTTATATCTTATATGAGGTGGGAGTAACAGCTGACCTAGAGAAGGTGGGAATCATAGTTTTATAGGAACAACCCATGAATGTGTTTTACAAATACATATTTTTAGGGCTTCCATGATATTACATGAAATGTATCCTAGAATTCTTACATATGGTTGTGCTTCTTATAGGTTTGACCAGGAAGGGTGTAAAATATGACTGGACTAAATTTGGTGAGAAAAAATTTCATAAGTTAAAGGGTTGACTCATTTTAGCTCTGATTCTAATTATTCTAAATCCATGTAGAAGTTATATTGTTTATTGTGATGCTTAATGGATTGGTCTAGGTGATGTTTTGATGGAATGTGATTGGGTTGTAGTGTATGGATCTTATCAGGTGAGGCCTCATGAGTGGAACTATCCTATGAATGACCTCTACCTACAATTTGTGGTTAATTATCTAAGTTGTGGGATGAATACATTTTTAGTTAAACAAATAATTGTTTACAAGGTTCATAAAATACTGAAATATACCTCCACTGAACATGACATGAATCTAAGGCAGATCAAGTTGGCGAAAAACCTATAATCGTTGTACATTGAGTTTGATTACACACCTAGGAAAGGAAATTTAGTACCTGATTCCTTGAGCCGGAAAACTCAGAAGCAAGTCATCAAAGAGGAAAGCAATGAGTGTAAGTTGATGGATCTTTTCTCTCAGATGCATCATGAGGTTTAGGAATATCATGGGAAACTAGTTCTATTTGCTCTAGCAGTGAAATATTCTCTTTTAAAATGAGTTCAGATGAGGCTGTTGTCAGATTCAGAATTTCTCATTCTGAATGAGAGTGTCATAGGAGAGAACCCACATCCTATATGCGTTATGAATGCGAGTGAGGCCCTACTTTTACAGGATCTTGTATGGGTTAATTTAGATATATGAGAAGATTTGATGATAGAATCACATGACTTTGTGTGGAGAGTTCATCTTGGGATTACCAAGATGTAAAAAGATATGCATTATTAGTTTTTGTAGCCCTTTATGAAGAGGTAGAAAAAAGGTTTCGTCACTCAGTGCTTCACCTATTAGTCGGTGATGGTATAGCATTAGTGAATTGGTAGATTTATATAGCCTCTTTTTATTGCTTAGTGGAAATTGAATGACGTCACCCTAGACTTCATGATTGGATTATCGAGATCTCCTCAGGGAAGTGATGTAGTATGGGTGATCTTCAATTGGATGACCAAGGTCATGCACTTCCTAACAATTTTGGAGACCTTATTTATTGATGAGTTGGGAAGGGTATGCATCTAGGAGATAATGAAACTTCATAGAGTGTCTCATTATATCATTTTAGACCAAGTCACCCAGTTCACTTCATGGTTCTGAAATGGTTTGTAGAAGGCACTAGTTTAACAAGTTCTCTTGAGTACTGCATATCACCCTCAAACGGACAGGCAGTCCGAGCATACCATACCGGTGTTAGAGGATATGCTACATGCCTGTAACCTTGATTATAGAGGTTCCTGGGAAAAACATATTCCTCTGTTTGAGTATTCCTACAAAAAAACGTTTTTAGGAAATGATTCATATTAATCCATATGAGGCCCTCTATGGTAGACCATGTTGTTCATATCTATGAAGGCTTGAGGCAGGCGAGGCAGCTCTATTGGTTCCTCATCTTGTTTAGGAGCCTTCAAAGAATGTAGAACTGATTCAGAAGTGTATGGACATTACCCAATCTAGGTAGAAATCATATATCAATCATCACTGTAGACCTCTAGAGTTCATGGTGGGACATCAAGTCTTCCAATATATATCAACTTGATTAAGTCTGAGACAAATTAAGAGATATGAAAATTTATCACCTCAATATATTGGGCCCTTCAAGATAGTGGATAGGGTTCGGTCAGTAGCTTATCATTTTCTATTACTTTAGAGTTACCATTCCATGCATGATGTCTTCCATGTATCTCAATTTCAAAAATATCACCACGAACCATCTCATTCATTTGACCCTGAAGATATCGATTTAGAGGGAGACACATCCTACGAGGAGCATTTGATTTGTATCATCGGTCATAGCATGAAGATCCTATAAAAAAGGTTTGATCCTATAGTCTAAGTATCATGGAAGGATGGAAACATATAGGACGAAACCTGGGAGAGGGAGGCTGATGTGTGTGCACAATGGATGAAACTCTTCTTAGATGAAATTCTACTACACTTAGAAGGGAAAATCAGGGATGATTTGTCTTAAGGAAGGGAGGTTCTAATGTCCCAGTGTTATGAAAAGGTATGAATACTTAATTTTATATTTTAATTCATCTAAATTTCTTAATTAGGATAACTAATCATGTTACAGAGGTATTGGGTGCATCAGGGAATCATTTGAAGCCTAGATCCCTGAAATGAAAAGAACAAGAATAATCCATATGATTTATCTACAACCATGTGACCCAAGGCACATGGCCGTGTGAGATTGAATAGGTTTTTGACAGTGATATTTCATATGGTTTCCACATGGTCAGTTAATTTGTGTGCCTAACTATTCTATGTTCTCAATATTAGCAGTCATCGACACATAATTGGCATACAGTTTACCAACTATGTGGACAAATGGTGCACAATGAAAAATATGAGTGAAATTACTTTTCCACCCCTCTTTAATGATTTTTAATACTACTTATTATTTATTTATTTCCCCTAGTATCTGAATCCCTTTCATTCCCTCACAGGAATATCAATATCCTCCTCTAGGTTTTGATGAAACTCTTCCAAAGAAACTCTGATTTATTCATTATCATATCCAATGTGATGATAAAGGTATAATCTTTAATCCAGTCCAATCCTTTTCAATTTATTATTCCCATATATTTCACTATTTGGGTGTAAGATCATTTTCCCCCTTTTTAGGGAATTTTATGATTTCTCTAATTTCATAAAACCCAGCTTGAATTAATGGTTGAGAGTGAATGAGGGAAGATCTATGCAGCTAAGATAGGTGTTCATGGACTTTTACCATTGTTTCAATTCATTTTATATAGTGCATCATTATGCTTCTTGTCAAACCATTTTGGGGATGCTCCCAAAATGTAGAGTTAATTATTCTAAGTTGTTTTTCATGTGTAGTGTGACCCTAAAAAGTAGATAAATACCTTTGAGTTTAATTTCTTTGATTTAGACCACCCTAATGGGTATGTTATTCCCCATATGGCCTAATTTTTCCCTTTTCCTTAAATTTTCCTAACACCCTTAAGCGTGTCATCACATAGTAAATGTCTTAAGAGATTATTTGATTGAAATGGCTGATGAGCCATGTATTGAACCATATACCCATGGAATTGAAAGAAGCCTCTAAATTAAATAAATCTCCCAAGTGAGAAAATCCATATACCCTATTCCATAAATATTTTTTCTAATGACATGATTGGAAAATTATGCCTAATAAGATCTAATTTCTTGAATTTAATGAGACATTCCATCTTGATTGACCATTTTATAAATGTTTTTATTATTTAGTGCTTTCACCTTAGTGTTGATGGTGAAACAAGGGGTTCCAACATAAGGGTCCCCTTGGAAGAACTTTTATTCTATGCTGCTAGAATAGTTAATGGTTAGTAAAAACAATGGGGGTGACACCAGCTATGCCTCGGATGGAGTCACCAATCATTATCTATTTTTACCTATATATGAGTGACATTGTTTCCCTAGTGGAGAAACCTTGGATGATCTCAAAGGCATGATCAGTTGAACCATGCCTCAAGAGAGACTCTTTCCCATACGTGAGATACTATATACAAACTTGGAGGCTAGTACTTAAATTTTCACACCATGCATAGAGTGACATGTGGGACTTGACCTTGGTTCACCACTGACATATTCCTTTGCATTGGTCTTTGATTATCCCCTCATGTAATACTTGGAATGTCTCTTTGAATTGTCTTGGATAGGCTCTGGGTGTCTCACTATATTTTATGAAATGGATTTCAAATTAAATTAAGAAGAGATAAATGGGAATTTTAAAAATGGGAATGGATCCCTAGGTATTAAATATATAGAGATGTTTCCTTCAAGTCAAAGTAAAATCTTGGGGAAAATACACCACCTAGAACTTTATATATCCCACTTTACCGTTATAGGTTCATTTGATTAGACTTACCGAAATAGTCTAAAGAAGTTAATTTGGTGGGTATCTAAGTGGATCCCAGTCCAGTGGGACTATTTATTTATCCTATATGGAATTTAAATTATTAAGGAACACTTTCTATTTTATAATGTATGTTATGAAAAGTCTTAGAATCTGTGGTTTCTAGCCTACTAATATTGTATATCACACCCTGCATGGGAACCTTAGTTACTTGAGTAAACTTTATGGTTGTAGGTGTAGATAAAGTAAGGAATCCAACTACCAATGTTTGATTTATATCTTTTGGATGGAGCTTGGGGAAGAGGACCGATCCTATGCTCGAGATACTAGTATTTATAGTTTTCCCTTTTTTTTATTTTGATGGCATGTTGTATATGATTGTATCACATGCCCATCATAGTCATTTTTGTATAGTTACAAATTCATGAAATGATAATCATCATATTGTATATTTTGATTGTTCACCTAACACTTATTATTTTTATTCATATTTCTTGTTTACTTCTTACCATTTATACTAAAATCTATTGTTTATTATACTATTTGTTATATCTAATGTTGTTATATACTCTAATATATTAAGTAATAGTCTTTCTATGGACATACACATGGCCCTCACTACTATTTGGTAGCGTCTGGGGTTTGGGGAGTCATGCTTGTGGTATCATAAAAAACTATATCAGAGCATTGGTTAGTGGCATACGAGGTGAGACACTACATCCCCATCCCACCTTCTACCAATGAATTCCCATGTAACTTCAGTTATATATTCCATATGAAATATGTTTAGGATCATTGTTACACCTTATCTAGGATATAACTGTGGAACTTTTATAAAATTTATCCTTGAAAAATACTCTAAGAATATTATCAAATTATTGTTATGTGGAATAACAATCACCATGTGATAATCTTTTCATTAATAACTTGATAATATAAATTAAAAAATCATTTGGTTTTAGGGCACTAACTCCAATTGACTCCCACTTTCATTAGAGATAATTATTAACTATCTTTTTTTTTCACATGATAAACCTGCTTCTATTGAGGTATAACCATAGTTATTGTGGTCTTTATGTTATCCTATGAACATTATACTTACGATGACATCACTAATTTGAAAAAATTCATTAATAAGTGACATCAATGAGTATTTACCTTTGGTCATCTGCTCTAAAATTTACATCATAGATAATATAATATTCTTATGTTTATTATATTTTATATATATATACAAATTATACTTTATTGTCTTGGTAAAATTAAAAAATCATGAAAAAAACATTTCTTAACAACTTCTTAACCTATATCAAAATCCACAACATAATCCATATTTGAATAAATGGAAACTACTAGCTTAAAAAATGTTGTCTTTCTTATTAAAAACTATTTACTATTATTATAGATAAAATTATTCTAAAGGAAGAGTGGTTTTTAATACTATTCATAACTATAATTTTCATTTTTCTATGTACTATAAAATCATTAATTTTTAATTTGTCATGTAATAACAGACAATTTTGAATGCAACCCAATGTCATCCTTCAATTTCTATATGATATTTCCCCACTATTATTTATGCATTAGAAATATCAAACCTCAGTACATATCATGGAATATGTTATATATTTAAATCACTTAAGAAAATTGAATTCTATTTATCACAATAATGTAATCATATTATTTAGCACATAATTTAGGAGAGATTTAATTCCATGTGGCATAGGAAACTATTTTTTCATGGAATATGTTGATGATTTATTCAATCCATAAATGGATTTCTTTGAATCAGATGCCATATTGGATTTTTATGGTGTCATCATCCCTTCTTATCATGACATATAGACATCTTACAAAGGATTTCCTTCATGGAGGGTGGTAAAAATTCCACTCTCCCAATTACATGATCATATTAGGTTGATATGACATTTACTGTTATAATATATTTTATAATGATGATAGATTTATTTTTCATGCACTATGTTTAAACAAATCATTAATCCTTTAGTAAATAATCAATCCTTATTGGTACTAGCATATACCATATATGTCCAGTTCCTTATTGAACACCCACCAATAACATTACATCACCTATATAAACTACCAAAATAAAAAACTATATTCTTTTCCTTGGAATACATCTATAAATTCATATGAAGTGTCTAATCATAGCTATTTTCCATTCAATTATTCATTATGAGATTCATTATTCTTATTTAATAACATATCACTTATATTGGTGAATATAAAACCACTTATTTTGGATTAAATTTCATATATAGTATGGGTATTAAAAATAACTCCTCCCACTTGGTCTTAGGGATTTTTTTCCCTATGCCAATATTTTTGCATCTGTAGTATTAAATACATAGAATCATAACCTTATCCCGCTATATCAATATGGAATTTTCTCCCCTATTATATAAATAAATTTTATTTTGAACAATAACATTTTTAATTTAGGGATTTTAGTATCCTGGGTATGTTTAGGATAAATACCTGAGATGTTCTTAGGGTTTTTCTTTGATATATGTTTGTTTTATAAGATTATATTTAACAAATATTTCTCATAAAAATCATTATTATTTGGCATAATGAATTTCCATCATATTGAAAATGTTATGATATCCATTAGCGAATATAGTTGGTATATGGTTAGTTATCAATTTTCTATATGTGAAACATGTCTTTAAAGATAATATAAAGACTTGAAATATATAAAAGACTCCTCATATATCTCTATTGAACTACCATCCCTACTTTTATGAGTATAAGGTAATGCGATTTCCATAATTTATCTACACCATAATTAAATTACTGAGGAGTTCTTGGCTAATATATTCTAAAAAAATAATTCAAATAGGTTTTTATATCTTTTACCATATTCATTCATTAAAGGAAACTTATATTACCAAAATATTATAAATACATCACATGGAATATAATAAATTTACTCTAGCTTATTCATACAATAATTAAATATTGTATTGTCAAACTTACTATAGAAGTCTTGTAGAAACACATTTAACATTAAAGGTTTCATTGTCTTCAAATTTAGTAAGTACATCAAATTCCTAAGAGTTTTATCTCTTAAGAGTCTAAACACTCTTCTAGGAATATACTTGACAATTGACTTTAGTTTTACATGATTAAGAATTATCATGACATAACTTTGTATTATCTGATTCTTATATTTTATATTCATCACTAATTTCTAATTTTGGAAATATGTGATTCATGTATTACAAAACTATTAGGTATCAAGTACCATAACAACATTCATTTTTAATATGAAATATTATATTTTCATTTATATAACTAAAATCCATGTTAAATGTTTTAGTGGAATTTATTATAAAATAATAGTTTTTCAAGAGTCAATTCAAATATAAATTTGAGGTTATGTCCATATTTTTGATGAAATACGAATCAAACTCCTTCATCCACTAACAGAATTCACCTTATTAATTATAATGTTCTTAAAATTCCTTGATTCCTATATTTGAATAAAAACATGGTTACACATTTTTTTGATACCCAGTAATTAAAATAAAAAAAATAGATTTTATAATGAATATATCTGATATTGAATCTTATACTTTTTTTCTTTAATTCATTACAGTTCAACTTTTAGTGGCATTTCTTTCCACATGTGAAGTAGATATCCTTCTATTCATTTCACCCAAATGATTATTTTTAGTTTGAAGTAAGTTGTAAACGCTCCGTCAACTTTGAAAATTTAATGAGTTTTCCAAAATTGTATTTCACTTGGTTTACCATAAGGGGTGATTAACTGTGTTCCCACCATTCCATATCTTCCAGGAGAAGCAAAGTTAAAATATTCTTGAGCAGTTTCCCCACACTTTTCATTAGGTAATGATTTATGAACAAGGAAACTCTTGGTTGTAAATATGAAAATATTATATTAGAGGATAATTAATTTTCCATTTGAAATCACAACATTTCTAACTGATCACTATACATTAACATCTTAAAGGTAAGATCACTAGATATGCACTCATCATCTAATTTACACTTATATAGTGTAGTGAGATTCCCATTTATCATTCACCTATATTTTTTTCCATTCAAGATCTTGAAGATGATTTATCATAATTTTTGAATCAATATATCTATTTGTATATTAAATTATATATATATATATATGATATTATAATGAAACATACATTTAAAGAGCCCTCTATGTATCTATTGTCAATATCCTTTTCACCTTCACTCACTTCTGAGGGTGGCTGGTCTAGAACAGAGGATTCCATCACATAATAAGAATTCTCCAGTTGCATTTTAGTTTAAAAATGACTATCCACTGTTATAAATTCGTGTTGACGAATAAATTATGTTTTTTTATGAATGATAGTAGTGTTCACATGTTTTTACAAACCATTTTCTACAATAAAAGAAAATTTTAGAACCTTATCTTGATTACTGCTTGGGAGGTAATAAATGAATTTTATTTGAATCCATCCATTTTAGTAAATACAAATATTTCTATCAATTGTATTATGAATAACCTATCTCATTGATATTCTAGTGTAAATGATCTATATAAACCTTCTCATATCCTAGATGAGGGCCTGGTCAAATGAATCAAAGGTATTTAGGTAGGAGGTACTTCCAACAACATTAAGTCATAGTTCCTTGTATTATTTAGTGGAATCCTCAAAATTTAAATCTTAAAGTCATATTTCCTCACCACTATCCTAAACTTTTCACCAATTATTTTGTAGAAAACTACTCTTGATAAAAACTTGGTTATTTCAACCCAAAAGTTTCATTAGAACTCCCTGATAAATAAATGTGTGCTAACAAGGGTTGGACCAACACTTCAATGTTTGGTTTCATTCTAACTCAAGTAATTTAATGTGTTATCTGATATAATATTTTAATAATAGTTATTATTTAATTTATGTGAAACTATTCATTATTTTTTTTCTTCATACAATATTTAATGATTTGTGGATATTATATAATTAATTAGCGGTGTCCAATAAAATAATTTATGCACAATAATATTATTTTATTTTATATTTTATTATAATTATTTATTTTATTTATGAGACCCCATTTAATGATAAAATAAATGTTTATTCTACCAATAAATAACCATTCTCTAATAAATACAATAAATAAGTGATATGATCATGATATTTAAATTACTAGTTGTTTTATCATGTGTTAGATAAATGGACCTTTATGCAAAGGTAATAAAATCCTTGATGTAATACCCAACTCAAGTTGGAACATTCCTCAATTAACTGGTGTATCTCCCTAATTTGTTTTAACTCAGAACATCTCGTGAACCATCTCATACCACATATATCCCCATCATTTACTAATTATTTTGCACTCATATGTGAGTGGTACAAAGGGTTTAGGGTTACATAAATAATTATTTGACATACCTGCCCATACATAATAATGGTGGATGGGATGATATACAAATAATCATGTTTAGTTTAATAGTAAACTTATAAAAACATCTATACAATAAATAATTAAATTAAATAGAAATCCAACACATACAAAGGTTGTTCGAGCTTATGATCAATCCCCACATTCAATGACAATACATCATAATATCATGAATTAATTTTAAATTATTCTGTTATTAAGAAAGATATATTAAATTAATCAATTAATTCTCTTTTTTAATTAGTTAATTATTTATCAGAATTATTGGTCCCAAAAAATCGTTGGGATTCCTAGTCATTATAATTTTAAATAAATAAAATAAATAAATTTTAATATAAAAGTATTTAGTAAATGGTGTGCACTGAACTCGTACATGAAATATGCCCACCTAGTTAGATTAATTTTAGTATAAAATTTAATATATACATGATATGTGCTGGTGGAGACAAGGTGTGCACCATTATCTATTTGATCAAAACTATTTATGGTTTTTAGCACTTACACAACATGTACAATCGCTTAGAAAGGCATGTGAGAAACATTGTGTATGGTCCTTATAATATACTATGTGTCTAGGTGGCATGTATGCCTATATGGCGTGTCATGAAATAATACGGAATTTTGTTCCATGGTATAATCCATGTAGTCCCCATGACATGTATGGACACATGAAATTCCATGGTTATATTAGGCATGTACCACTGATAATTCCCATGGAGTACATGGTGTGTACAACAACTATACATGTTGCGTATTTTATGAATAATATTGATATTAATTAAAAGTGTTTATTTCCACATGACCCACTGAACATCCCTAGACATATACTCTGCTATGAAATTATGTATTACATGATGTGTATAGCCACCTACATGTCATGTAATTTTGTCTCTCTTTTGATAATACAAATGTTTTACTCACACGAAATGACTATCTTAATGTGTAACTTGAATGGTTTCGCTTGAGTTACAAGGAATGTATATCTAGCTACATGTCTTGTAATTTATTATTGGCCACCCAAAATATATTCCTAGAGACTCACTATGTTTCCCACAAGGATTATCATGTATTATGTGGTGTGTACAATAGGTTACACACAATGAACATTATTTTATATTAGGATTAATGGTTTTATGTAAAAACATTATAGGTGTAATAATTAAAAATAGTATAACTAGACTAAAAGATCTTTGTGATTCCCACGGGGTAAAAATTGGGTGGGGTTACACATCATTTAACCCAGCTACATTCCATGTACTCCATTTCAAATCATATACCAATTAGGGGATGATACATGATTTTTAATATCACAACATACCAAACCCAAATGGGTTTTCATGATTAATGTTATATTTTCTTTGGTGGTTGAATAATGATATAACACATGTAATTTCAGCTACATACTATGTCACTTTGTCTTATTATAACACCCCATGGTTTTGAAAAAATAAATTGAAATTCATGAAACACCAATTCTATACATAATGAAATTTTGTTTTAATGATATAGTTATTAACAATACATTAAACATAATTTTTATACTTCTATGATTTGAATTTTTAAAAATGGACATCTATGTTTGCAATGAGTATGTTATTTCGAGTATGATAGAACCAAATTTTTTTGATGAATAGTAACATACCATTATGAATAGTAATATGAAAATTATGAATAGTAAATTATAATATTATTTTTTCTTAAGGTTATAATATAATGAGATCTTGATTAATTTTTTAAGGTGATATAAAACGAGTTATAGTTTTAGAATTGTTATTTTTCAAATAAATTATCATTCTATTTTAAAATTAAATTAATAACATTTGGACAATTATTTTCCAAAAATGGAGTTCATTTTTGAATTCTACAGGTCAAAAATTGGTGATGGTGTTTTGTTGGATTTTTCTAAGATAGTTGAATTTTTCAGTGAATAGAAAAAAAAATACAGTTTTCAGTTTTTTGAATGTTTAACGACATCGTAATGATGTAATAATGATGTATTAATTATGGTAAACAGTTGAGGATTAAAATATGATATGATGTGTCCCAATTGGCCAATACAATGTGGAGAATGGTGGTCAATCTCATGGGTTTTAAAATACCACTTATGAGGTGTCCTTTGAAATTACTTAAAAACTCCCAAACTTTAACTATAAATACCAACCTTGAAGGACCCCGGGACACCCTTAGAGGGGAGGGGTGAATTAGGGTGACAAATATTTCTTTTAATGTTATGGATCTTGTTCCCACGTTGGTAGGAACATGTTGAACCTGTATGATTAATATGATCAAAAAACAAACATTCACATGCATAGAGAAGACAGAGCACTTTTTACTTGGTTCACCACTAAGGGCTATGTCTAAGGAGCATACGCCGACAAGTTTTCGGTCGTACCAAATTCCACTAATCTTCACAAGCTGTGGATTACAAAGGTTCAAGCATAATCACTCTGTCCCAGGTGCACTACCTTTACAAAGGTTTAGGGATAGCTCACTGATTCCCTCGGGTCACTCCCGTTGTATCCCCTGGCTCACTGCCCTTGGTTAAGCCACACTTAGTTTATAGACGTGAAGGTCTCTTCATTATTTCATTAGAATGCATCTTCTATTGTATGTAGATGCTCTATTGAAGTCCAATTCTCACCAGAAGATGAATCTGACTTTGTGCTGAGGGTACTGGGAGATCTTCCTGCTTTCGTGCAGCTTCAAAAGAAAAGATGTACTTTAACAACCCTAGCACACTTCTCCAAGCCCGACGCGCAAGTTTCAATCCCGGCGCGCAAGTCACTTGCGCAGTACAAACTCGGCGTGTAGGTGACTCCAAACAACTTGCGCGACACTGCCTCTTTGAACTCCAAACTTGCGCGACTCAGTGCCTTTAAATCCCAAACCACTTTGGATGCGCATCCAATAGCCGGCGCGTAACCTCTACTTGCGCGACCCAACAACCACTTGCGAGACTCAACCACTTTCACGACGAGAGATCGAAAAATATCAAAGTCTCAAACTTCATTCCAAATGAGGGGGGGGGTCCTCTATTTATAGGCAAACTGGACCCCCATGCGCGGTGGCGTGCAAGTCTTCCCTCAGCGCACATGTTCCGGCATGCAGCTCATCCTCTCTAGCCTCTGTCGCACTACTCACTTGTGCGACCACACAAATACTTGCGTGACCTTATTTCCTTTTCAATATTTTGAAGATGAAATCTTGAAAAACAATAGACGCGCAAGTTTCCAATCCTCCTAGGCATCAGTGCGCAAGTCTCTTCACGACGCGTATGTCACTTGCGCGACCAGCCCAAAGCTTGCGCGGCCCTTATCCCTTTTCCTTTTCCCATGTCTTGATATTGAAAAACATAAGTCGCGCAAGTTTCCTCTCCTTCAAGTACACGACGCACATGTTTCTTTGCCAAAAAAACATTTCTCCATTTTTTGATTTTCAGGACCAATAATTTGGAAAACACTGGGAAATGGCACCACCTTCAATACTATTGTCTGCTTGAACTGTATGATCTCCTTGCTGGTACACATTCTGAACTTCCACTGAGGATTGACAACAAACACAAACCATGCTCGAAAGCATGCATAGAAGACCATGGATCCAACATCCCTCACCCCATCATCCTCTCAAAACATAAAAGCTTTGATAATTGCCTAAATTATTCTCAATACCCTTCATAAGTATCATAACCACATCGAAGACCTGATGGTCTCACCAAAATGGAAAAACCAAAGGCCATAAGGAGGATTTCAAGGAGAAGAGATCAAGAGGTAAAGATCCTCTTCCATGTTTTGTGTTTTCTTTTCAACTATTTTATTTTATTATAATATATTCTCCTTCCCTTATCCAAGATGCATAAAATATATAGTATTATATATATTCTTGATTTTTTTCATGTTTATGGAAAAATTAATCATCATTCTTCCTCTACTATTTCTCTTATTCTAAAAATAAAAACATAGTTCGTGAGGTGTCGATTTACAAACATCATTGATGATGTGTCTTCGATTTTATTTACTTAATAAAATATAGTTGTAAAATCTTTATAATTTTTGAATAAGATTTTAAATTGTATTATATTACCTCAATTATTTTCTGAAATTAACTTATATTCATAATGTTAAAGGTATATGATGAAACAAGTTTGTGATTATCAAAGAACTGCAAAAATGATCTAAACGAATATCACTAATGATTTATTTAATGAATCATCCACAAAAAATAACCAAAATAATTTATGGAATAATTTATTATTTTTAAATCATATTGAAAATATTTTGATCCACTTCTGGAGTTTCACTTCCATTCGACAGAAAAATCCTTTGCGAACTAACCATGGAAGTCATGCGAAGCATGAACCTAAAACAATTGAAAAAAAATATTATTAATAAATGGGTTGAATGATGTTATAAAATTTTCATATATGTTGTTATAAACACAATTATGCTTCTGTAAAATATTAATAACACTCTTTTATCCATTATACAAGAGGTCTATAAAATTATGAATTTAGAAGAACCCAAGGTAAGGGAATTCTTAACCGAGTTTGTATTCTTTGGGTTAAACTTATATTTCATTAATTATGTGGTAAAAAGATTATTTGTGTAATTAATTTAATTAATATTAAGTTTTATTGTGTCTATTTTTAGTTTTCACACATATTAATTTCTTTCTATCAATTCTCACTTTAGTTATATAATATTTGTAAGGGGATTTTCGTTAATAATTATTTTTAGAAAATTCAAAAATAATATTTTTATGAAATTATTCATGTTTTATGATTATGTTATGGTTATTGGAATATATTTTTATTAATGGTTGGACCTATATCTATCTCTAATTATGTGGGTGTGTGTGTGGGAGGTTCGCAGTATGGTTACTTCAAGTGTAACTGCAATGGTTACACCATGGGTAGACGTGGGGGTTACATTGTAAGGTAGACGCGATGGTTAAAAATCATAATATAGTATTGAGGGTTAAAATATAAGTAAATAATTCCCCAATATACCTTTATTATTTTATTTATGTTCTCTATGTTTTATAGAAATCTCACATTTCACAAAGTAAGTACACATGGGTGAGAATTATGTCTTTGTGAAAATGATTTCATATGTTATTAAGTATTCATGGACTAATGGTTTATTTAATTATTTCCATATCCCTAATGAGATTTTTATGCTCATCCCATGTTTTTAAAATTTTTTCATAGGTTATAAGGACGTGTAAGAGAAATTAGGAAGTTAATTTAAATGTTATGATGTTTTTTTAAAGAAATCATGTTGTTGTTTTGTGTTAAAATTTTTATGTTTTGGATGAAATGGATACTATTTTAATGGTACACACTTTGTCTTCTTGAGGGTTTATATGGATGAGTTATTTCCTAAATTTAAAAATCTATAATCCAAAACTATCTTTGTGAAAGTGAATAATTAAAATCAAGTTGAAGTATCTAGATTCTGTAATGTTTAAGGTCTGGTACTTATAGTTGGTATCATATCACATTTTAGATAACTTTAGGGGTTTTGATGATGTTAATATAATACCATAAATTATTTTTACCTTATTTTTATGTTGAAATGGTATAGCATTTAAATATTACCATGTTTATTCATCTAATATATTTCTATTTAGAATGGTTTTCGATAATAAAAATAGGGAATCTGAAGTTGGAAGGAACTGAGAGGCTGATATCTTTCCGAATCTGCAACCAGGAAAGGTGGGAATTGGATACTAGCACTTTACAATAGTAATGGATCATCTGAAAAATGAAATAAATATTTGTGGAATCTATTAAATAGAACAACCATATCTACAACAAAGGATCATGATAATATTGGAATATTTTATGAGGAAACACCCTCCTGATTTCGGTGAATCTTCTGACCCAGTAGCAGCTGAAGGATGGATAAAAGCCCTATAAAAGATATTTGATATTTTGAGATGTTCATATAATCAAAAGGATAGTATTTACATTTATCATTTTGAAGGCAAAGATGAGTAGTGGTGATCAATAGTCAATAATATTAGGGATAGATAGAAAATTTAAGCCTTATAGTGAAATGAATTTGAATGTGATTTCATTGAAAAATATTTTCCTAAGGTGGTTCGATATAATATGGAGAATAAATTCATTTAATTGAGGAAAATAGAGGAAGATATAGTGGCCTTTTATGAAGAAAACATCCCTTGACTAGAATGGTATGCTCCAATTCTTATTCTGTTTCTTAATAAAAAAATCAACATTTTTTACTCGGGATTGAAGCCAAGATATAGAAGGGGATTGGCTTCCTAAAAATTAAAAAGTTAAAAAACTTATCCAATGTGTTGGAAGGGTATAAATGGAATTTTCTGATGATCATGTGTAATTTTTTTACAAGTAGAAGAATAGTTCTAGATGGAAGGCGATTGGTAAGAATCAATCAGAGAAATTTGATATTAAGAAATTCCAGTTTCTAGTTTTTGAAAAGTGTGGTAAAAAGCACCATGGGAAATGCATTTCCAAAACTAAGAACTGATTTTGATGTGGTACGTTTGGACATATGACCAGATATTGTAATAAAATTAATCTTAAGATCAATTCTGATAAAAAAATTATAAAGTTTTTGAAATGAAGTGAGATGGTTCATTATGAAAATTCCTACCCAAAGAAAGATCTGAGTGATGGAAAGAAACCAGAACATAAGTAGAATGGTGTATGAGATCCTTTGAGACTACTTCAGTAGATGTCGAGCCATCCAATGAAGAGGTATCAGGTAATGTTTTTAATTACTCTGATTTTTCTAAAGTATTTTTTGATATGGGGTCTACACATTCATTTATTTCTGAGAAATGTTTTGTTAAATTTGAAATATCACCTCAACAAATGAGACCAGAACTTATTGTTAAAACACCAAGGGAGATGTTACAGAAAAATTAATTTTATGAATTTTCCTATTGTTATCTTTGGAAAGGAATTACCTGCAAACCATTTTTTTACCTTAGTAGAGTATGATGTCATTCTGGGTATAGATAAACTTTCTGTTTATCACAATAAGATTGATTATAGAGGTAAAGTAGTTGTTTTTGCAATGGGATTCAGTTTGTATTCAAGAATGAAACCGTACAATTGATAACATGTATGTAAGATGGGAAATTGTTGAAAGATGTGAATGAACATTATATTGGTCATATTGTTTAAAACAAAGGAACTGTTCAGATTAATGATGTGCCAATAATAAATGAATACCTTGATATTTTTTCTGATGAGTTTCCCAATGTTATACCTGATCAGAAATTTGAATTCAAAATTGAATTATATTCTCATGCTAATCCAATTTCAAACCCCCCTTATCGAATTTATCAAATTGAATTTATTGAATTAAAAAATTAGTTACAGGAGTTTCTTGATAAAGGCTTCATTCTTCCCAGCACTTCACCATGGGGAGTTCCTATTTTTTAGGGAAAAAGAATGATCAATCCATGATACATTTCATTTATTATATAGCTTTGAATTATATTAATATTAATAATATGTATTCTTTTCCTCACATCGATGACTTTTTGTTCAGCTTCAGGGAGCTCAGTATTTTTTCAAGATTGACTTGAGGTTTGGTTACCATCAGCTGAAGGTGAAGGGGAATGAAATTCCAAAAATAGCTATTTTATCTACATATAGTCATTATGATTTTTTGTTTTGTTTGGGTAAAATAATGCACCTTTTATATTCACAGATTTTAAGAATATTTCTTGAGTTGTTGGATAAATTTGTAGTTTTTTTATTGAAGACAATTTGGTTTATTCTAGAAGTAAATTGGAGAATGAAAAACATCTAAGGGTTTTTTAAAAAACTTAAAATAAAAAAATATATATATAAAATTCTACAAGTGTTTATTTTGGTTGTAAGAAATTTATTTCCCTGGTCACATTGTTTCTAAATATGGCATAACTGTTGATCATGTTAAAACAAGAGTTACTGAAGAATGGAAAAGACCCAAAAATATAACTGAGAATCATATTTTTCTTGGTTTGGTGGGATATTACTGCAGTTTTGTTGAAACATTTTCATGGTTATATTGTACAGTAACAAAGTTAACTCAAAAAAGAGTTAAATTCACCTGGACTGAAGAATGTGATGATTTTTTTCGAGAATTAAAAAGAAGATTGGTGAATGCTAATATTTTGACCCCACCTTCTAAAAATAGAGTGTTTTTAATATATAGTGACGCTTTATTTAGACGAATTTTTTGTGTTCTGATGAAGAAGGATTAGGGAATATATTATTCTTCAAGGAAACTAAAACCTCGTGAGTTAAATTATCCCACACATGATTTTGAATTAGCAGCTGTAGTTTTCTCTTTAAAAATTTGGAGGCATCATTTATACATACCCAAATGTAAAATATATACTGACCACAAAAGTCTGAAGTATATATTCACTCAAATGGAATTAAATATGATGCATAGAAGATAGCTTGAATTGATAAAATATTATTATTACACAATAAATTACCATCTTGTAAGAGAACAAAATTTCCAGATGCCTTGTGTCTAAAAAATCACACATCACTAACTATGTTACGGGTGTTATAAGTCTCCTTGTTTTGTGATTTAATTAATTTTGGATTGGAAGTTGTTGGTGTAGTAAATTCCACTATTTCATTTTAGGTTTTAGTGTAGTCATATTTTTCACACATAATTAATAAAGTGTAGAAGGCAGACGATGGGCAACTGAAAAAGGTAGAATTGGTTAAAATGGGTAAGTTTCTAGAATTTAACATTGATAAAGATTGTGTTTTGAGATTTGGAAAAACATTATGTGTTTATTGTGATTCTCAGCTAAAGAAAGATTTGTTGTGTGAAGCTCATAGTTCTACAATTTTAGTTCATCCTAGCAGTACAAAGATGTTGAAAGAACTTCTAATGTATTTCTGGTGGGATGTAATGAAAAAAATATTGTGGATTTTACCATGAAATGTTTGACATGTCAATAGGTTAAAGTAGAGAATCATCTACTAAAAGGGATTATTTAGCCTTTACTAGTGCTAGAGTGCAAATGGGAAAATATATCTTGGGACTTCATTGTGGGACTACTAAAGACTTCTTGAAGTAAGAATTCAATCTTGGCTATTATTGATCGACTAACTAAATATTCTAATTTATTTCCTATTCAAGATACTATGTCTTTAGATCAGATTTATCTACTATAACCCAAATATATTTTTAGGTTACATGGAGTTCCTCTTTCCATTATACCGGACCGTGATCCCATGTTTAATCCTCTATTTTGGAAAGCCCTTTAGAAGTTGTTGGAAATAAAATTGAATCTCAGTACACATTTTTATCATCAATCAGTCAGAACAGATGATTGAAACTTTAGTGGATATGCTTAGGGATTTTTCATTGGATTACCAGGTATATCGGAATCAACATATTTCATTAGCTGAATTTTATTATAATAATAGTTTTCATTCGAGTATACATATGAAACATTTTGAGGCATTATATGGGAAGTGGTGTCGAACTCCTGATTTTTAAGATGAATTCAGGGAAAGGATGTTGATGGGACCAGAATTAGTAGAGTAAGGGGATGAGAAAGTGAAGATGATCTAGAAACACAAGAGGACAACTCAGAATAGGCAGAAACTTTATACAGATAATAGGAGGAAAAACTTTACTTTTGAGGTAAGTGATCATGTACTTATTAGAATCTCACCATTGAAAAGTGTTATTTGTTTTGGTAAGAAAGGAAATCTAAATCCATGTTTCATTGGACCTTTTTAAATCTTGGAGAAAGTTGGACCAGTTTCCTACTAAGTATCGTTGCCTCCGAGTTTATCTTATGTACACAATTTTTTTTCATTTTTTTATGTTGAGAAAGTATGTTCTACATTCATCTAATGTTGTGAGACAATAAGTAGTTCATCTGGAAGAGAAAAATTCTTATGAAGAGAAACATGTTAAAATTATTGATCAAAGAGAAAACTTATTGCAGAATAAGGAAATACACTAGGTAAAGGTTTTTTTGGAGAAAACCCATGTTCAAAGAAGCAACACGAGAATCTGAAAATGTTGTGATGGAAAGATACCCTCACTTATTTAATAAGTAATTTTTTTTACGAGGATGCAATTTTCTGAAGGTGGGGAGAATGTAACATCCCATTTCTTTGAAAAATAAATCGAAATGCATGAAGTAATGAATCTTTACACAATGAATCTCTGTTCTAAGGAGATATTTATAAACTATCTATTAAACATATTTTTTTGCTTATATGATTTTAATTTCAAAAAACGGACATCTACGGTTGTGACAAGTTACTAGTATTCTAATAGAACCAAATTATTTTTTTTGTGAATATTAAAAAACCCTTATAAATATTAATATGTCTTTTATGATTAGTAATTCATATTATTAGTTTTTGTCTAACGGTTATAAGATAATTAGATCTTGATTTATTTTTCAAGGTGATATAAAATGAGTTGTAGTTTTATAATTTCTATTTTTCAAATAAATTAATATTTTATTTAAAAATTAAATTAATCATATTTAGGAAATTATTTTCCAAAAATTGAGTTTATTTTTTTAATTCTACAAATCAAAAATTAATTAATGTAATTTTTTGAGGATTTTTAAGAGATAGTTGAATTTTCGAGGAATAGTGAAAAATATAGTTTTAAGTTTTCGATGTGTTTAATGAAATCATAATGATGTAACCATTCTAGTTGACTATTGAGTGTTAAAATATTATATTAAGTTTCCTACTTGGCCAATACCATGGGAAAAAACTACGGTCAAGCCCATGGTTTTTCAAATAACACTAATGCGTTATCCTTTGAAATTAATTAAAAACTTTGTCACATTCACTATAAATACTACCCACCCCCGTCTTCCTATCACAACTCTAAAGAATTGAGAATTCTCTAAATTCTTCCCAATACCATTAAAAATGATCTTCCCCACTTCCAATACCTTTTGGTCTCACCAAAAGGCCAAAACCAAAGGCCTTTAAGAGGATCTCAAGGAGAGGAGATCAAGAGGTAAAGATCCTTTTTCATTTTCTTGTGAACTGAACAGTTACTTTTTTATTATAAGGAAAAAAACATCCAAAATAGGAAAAAAATAATCCAAGAAGTATAAGGGGTCCTGAAATGGTGAAGGCCGAGGGAATCCCCTCAAATCAAATTGACCCCATCGGGTTTCATTTTCTGGTGTTTTATTTTCAATTATTTTAGTTTTCTTAAACTATATTCTCCTCCATTTATCCAAGAGCAATGAAAGATTAATTTTTATATATATTATATAACATTATCTTGTTTATGGAAAAATTCATCATCAATCTTCCTCTCCACTTCCTTGTATTCTAAAAATAAAAACACCGCCTGTGATGTGTCGATTTACCAACATCATGGATGATGTGTCTTCAAATTCCTTTACATCCTTAAAAATGGTTGTAAAACCATTTTAATGGATGGATGAGGTTGTAAATTTTATTATATGACATCTATTATGTTCTGTAATTAACTTATATGCATAATATTAATGTTATATGATGATACAATTTCATGATTATCGAAGAACCGCCAAAATGATCTAAACGAATATCACTAATGATCTATCTAATGACTCATCCCCATAACAAATAACCAAAATGGTTTAGGTATTAAGAATTTAATATTTTGGAAACATATTAACATAATTTTATTCTACTTCTATAGTTTTTCTTCCATTAGACAAGAGAATATTTTACAAAACGACCATGGAAATCATGTAAAGCACACACCCGAAACAATGAAAATAAAAAAATATTATTAATATATGGGTCGAATGATGTTATAAAATGATACTATAAGGTGGAATAAACATGATTATTCTTATTTAAAATATTAATAACACCATTTTAACAATTATACAGGAGGCTTAAACAAGTTTGAAAAAAGAAACACCCAAGGTAAGGGAATTATTAACCGAGTTTCCATTCTTTGGGTTTACTTCTATTTCATTAATTATGTGGTACTAAGATTGTTTGTTTAATGAATTTAATTCAAATTATGTTTTATTATTTTTTATAGTATATACAGAATTTACTTTTATTCTATCTATTCTCACTTTAGTTATATGATATTTTTATGGGACTTTTCATTAAAAATTCTATTTTCAAATTCTATTTTAAAAATTTAAAAATAAATGTTTTTAGGAAATTATTCATGTTTTATGATTATTATATGGTTTTTGAATTTCTTATGATGAAATTTGGGACCAATATCTCCCTCCAATTCATTGGTTATGTATAATTTAGAGGTCGGCTGTGTAGTTACACCCAGTGCAACTGCGATGGTAACACCATAAGGTAACTGTAAGGGTTAAATTGCAAGGTATCCATGAGGGTTACAAATCACAAGGTAGAAGATATGGATAAATATAAGTAAGTAATTCCCCAATATAAATTTACAATTTTATTTATGTTATCTATGTTTTATGGAAATCTCATGTTTCACAAAGTAAGTGTGTTTTGGTGAGAAGTACATCTTTATGAAAATGATTTCATATATTTTTAAGTATACATAGACTAAGGGTTTCTTTACTTATTTTCATATCCCTTACTATGATTTTTATGCTCATACCATGTTTTTTAAATGTTTTTAATGGGTTATAATTATGTTTAAAACAAATAATGAATTCATGTTAATTGTTATGAATATTTTCAAAGAAAACATGTTGTTGTTTGGTGTTAAAAAGTTTTCGCTTTGGAAGAAATAGATACTATTTAAATGGTACCCACTTGGTATTATTGTATATTGATATGTATGAGTTATTCCACTACTTTATAAAATATAAACCAAAATGATATTTGGGAATGTAAAGAAGTTTAATCCAGTTGAAATAGGTAGATAATGTAATGTTTAATGTTGGGTCCTTATACATGTATCCAGTATCCTCAGTACCTGTGGATGGGATATCTGAGTTTTATTCCTATTTTCATGGATTCTTCTTGATCATATAAACCAAAAAAAAATTAATTATATCAATTTTTTTAAATAATTAAATAATATAAATGGATCTCTCTTAATGAACCAAAATTTGATCAACCAAATAATGAATAATTATAAATTATAATTTGATCAATCTGCTACCACTTGAAGGAAACATGGTGTGATAGTAGAAGTCGAGAAGATGCCTAAATATTTATTCCATCATTTTCAATAGATAAAATCATATGAAATTTACGAACAAATCATGGATTATTTATAGATAGGATATTTTAAAATATAATTTATAGTTAATTTAAATAAAATAATTACCTAAAATTGATAATTTATTTTGTTTTTTGAATAATTTTTTTCTTCTTTTATCATATTATCATCACTTTGATGATTCTAAATAGGAATTTATCTATCTACATACACACATGTTCTATAAATATTATATCAACATCATTGGTATTTTGGGTTCTATCATAGAGGAATTGAGAACCTTGAAACATTATTCATTGAATGAAACTTGTAATCTTTCATCCTTTAAAAAATTATCTATTATTCTGATAGTAATAATATGGAGGAGGAGGAGTATTCTCTATGGTCTGAGAAATTTTTTTGAGAGTTTCTCTCATTCTTGAGAAAATTCTATTGAGAGAATTAATTGTGCACAATAATTCTCATAAACCATTAAAAATGATATAATTCAGATTATATACTCATGGTTAATAAATTTATAGTTGATCAGAGACCTTTTATCTAATTTTTTATCCAAATTAAACCCCATTTAAAATAATAATAACACTATTTTTATATTCCAGGACACGTTCTAAAATGACTGATATTTAAATATCAATTGTTAAATCAAAAAATAAATATTTTTTAGATGATAATAAATAAAAATATATCATTTCTATCAAGCCCTTAACTCGACCAGTTAATCCACTCCAATATTTTTTGAAAACATTAATAATAAATATTTAAATAAAATAATAAATATTATATCCAAGAAACCAATTAATAAACATTTTAATTTTATTTTCACTGAACTAAATAAATGTTTATTTTAATCTATTTAATAAACTAGTGAATAAATAAAAAATGATTTATTATATTTTGAATAATAAAAAAGAGATAAATACATATTTATATAATATTCATCTCACATATTATAAAATCATTTATATCGAGAGATTTCATTTATGGACTAAAAAATACTTAAATAATTATAAAATCACAATACATGAATAATATCTATTATTACTATTAAATTCAAATATAATTTAGTTCAAATTATTGATACAAATTTTGTGTGACCCTTATGGCGTCTTTCTCAGTGGAAATAGGTAATCATTTCTTATAGTCAATGATTAGTGTTTAGAAACATATAAGTTCATTGATAAAGAAAAATTTTAACGTTTATATTATAGAAACCTTATCTGAATACACTCCATGTAATATAATCCCTTTATATTGATATATCATAGACCAAGTTTCATATTGGTTTCATTAACTTATATTTTTGATTTATCATTCTATAAATACCGAAAAATCACACATTGATGAATTATCATGTATATGGATTTAATCAGATATTTCTATTTTAGTCAAAGGGTCAATGATATCATCTTCTAAAACTTGAAAGGGAAGATCCTCCCTTAACATATTCAATTAATACCATATCACTTATGATGAACCCAATTTATTATACCCCACCGAATGAATATTCCATCACAATTTTCATCTATACATGAATGCAAGTGATTCTTGATATACATTAATAAAAATATCAAGTCAAAAGAAAAACAAACATGTTTTTATATATGAATATCCAATGGAAAATATAACATGTGGAATCCTTATTAGTGGGTATATTCTCATAACATCCTCTCATAGTGATTACAAATTGAAAACATTATAAAAAGAATTATCATTTACTTATAAGAATCTAACACTTGATAATTAAACACCATCAATGTTTTTTCAGAAAAATGTCATATAGACTAGAATATATATGTTTAAGAATATTTTCACAACATCTCTAGGTACTCATTATAGAGGGGAATTGATATAACATTTTTGTGTGATAAATACTATAATGAATTTATCACATTAATTTTATAGATATGAAAATTAATCATATGATAATATATTCATTAATATTGAGATAAAGAAGTATAAATTTAGTTTGTTCTTGGGAACCAAATCTAACATGATGCACATTTTGAATAAAAAAGAAACCATTAAATTCTACAAGACACACTTTTAGTTAGTATAACTATATCGAGATTTTAAATGATATGAAGCTCATTCATTATATTCCAAAAGTGAATCAAATATTATTTAACCCGGATTTTGTGAAAATTTGATATAATTTTCTTAGAATTAATCCCACGATAGACATATTAAACTAAAAATTCAGTTTTAAATTTACAAACTATAAATAAATTCCTTTTCAAGAATTATTTGAATATTATAACACAACAACACCTTTCCATTAAAGCATAAATTCATCCATCTAATCAATTAAATATATATGATAAGTTGAGTCCATATAATACTAAAAAAATATAAAAATATTTAATGTTAATAAATATGTGAATTGAAATTGTATATATTCTTATATTGACAGATATAATTGATAATATCAATGGGTTACAATTTGTTCTATATGCTATGAAATCATTCATAAATTCACAGAGGTTGTAACTATAATCGTTTCAATTTAACTAGTTTTGACACATTAATAGTAATGAAAGTATAAATAATTTTTTAATTATATATGTTTTTATGGATTTTGGAGGGATTATGATTTTCCTAATATTTAATAAGAAAAATTAAAAAAAAATAATCACAATCCATCCATATTTTTGTAATGAATAATTAAATAAAGAATAAAACTATATACTATACAACAGAAAATACATGATTTAAATTAGTAATTGATAATGATCACATTAGAGAAACTAATGGGTTTCCATATCCTAGTTTATAAATGGATAATTGGAATCTTTAGTCACTTAGGAAATAAAATTATGAAGCCATGGTTTTTGAGAATCTTCTATTTATAGGAAAAACAAAATCACAAGATACAGAGTAATTTTACCAAGGAGTTGTATAATAATTGGGTTCCCCATGCATCACATGATATGACATTGTTTACATATCCTTAGTACAAATCCTTTAGTATTCCAAAACATTTGAATATTTAATGAATTATTTTATAAAATTTTCATAATATACAACCCACTTTAACTTATAACTCGTCATCTTGATTTGTTTCTCTAATATCTAAATGAATGATTAAGATGCTGAAACTCCATCTAGATTTTCATCACATGATAATAAAATAATAATAATTTATTGGAGTGATTTGTAGATTCCAATACAATAATTATCATAAAATAAGATAATTTCTATGAAAATCACTAAAGTGTGGTGACATTCTACAATCTATGGTTCTTTCCAAGGTGGACCTTGATGTTTTCTGAATCACCATGGCATGATGGTTCCTTAAATACAAATTTCCATCAATATATAACTTATATTAAATCCTCATATACTTATTAAATTTTCAGCTAATGAAAAATTATATAAAACAACTTTTGGATCCACATCTAAAATTATTTTCAGATATTTTGAAAACCGATTTTGGCATTTATATTAAAGAAATTATCTATATGTTACATTTTATATAGGATTGTCTAAAAATATATTCAGATATTCTTCTATATATTCTCTAAAACACTTTTCACATAGCTCTTAATGTTACATATTCTTGAACAACATTCTCATAATCACTAAGTATGACCCCACCAACATTTGTAGGATTGAATAAAATAAGAAATCTTGATTCCATAAAAATTTGCTAAGAAACATTAAAGTGGAATATTGAAGCTTTATTTTATGTTTTGATACTTACCATGTTAATAGTTTTTTATATTTTATTAATTACTATTAATTTACTTATATTACTCTATAGTAATTATTGTTATATTTTTTGAAAAACAATATTAGTTTTTTACCATTACATGGCATATAGAAATTTATTTTTACCCTTACTTAACATATAAAAAACATTTAAGCTTAATTATCATGTAAAAATTTCATTTTAACTTTATATAACATACATAAACATTAATTTAACTTCAATTAACATCTATAAAATTCAAATAAACATTACACAAGAAAATTTGGATACCTTTATATTAGTAATAGAAATTTCAAGTTATCCTTAGGTAACATAAATATTTATCAAATCCTGATATCTAGATTTATTTTGGTGTGGGGTTTTGATCATAAAATGAGCTTAAAACCTCTATGAATGAATTCTTATTTCGGTGATATTTAGATAATAAATTAATCCAAATTTCCTTTAACTACATGGAAGATTGAATCAATATTTTTGATGTTTGAAATGCGGTATAAAGTATCATCATATTTTTGTTATAATTTTTTAGTTTTTAGATTAATTTTACTTTTTTTTTCAATGGTATCATGTGGTAATAATGTTTAACTGAAGATATATTTGATGATTTGTAAATATAATAAAATTTACTATTTATAATTAAAATTTAATATAAGAGAACAAATCATTTTAGAGGGTAAAATTTTAGACAAAAATCTTTTTAAAAGCTGATACCAAAATTCTGGATTTCATTTTACCTTAACACAAGTGTAACTTAAAACTGTAACATGAGTTTAGTTTTTATAATTTTGAAACAATTTATGTCATTCAATATATTTTTTCATATTTTATTTATTATTTTATGTGGTATTTATTTCAACATTTACATAGCCTACTCGTTCTTCAATTACAAGGATTTAACCATACCTTCATGCATTATAGAAATTTAGTTTTCAAACATACTATGTTTTTAGTTTTCTTTATATTTTATATTTACTACATTTTTTATAGATGTTTTACTTCATATATTGAGTTTATGAAATCATATATATAATTTAGTAACTATGATAATTGTTTTTAGATTATTTTAAAAGACATTACATGTATATTAAAACTCTTATTCATTCACATTAGAAGTTGCATCAAGATTTTTAAAAATGTGAATACATTTATTATTGTTTTTTCTATGATTTGTTTGATTTGAAATTATTATAAAATTTTAGTGAACATATTCTAATTTTTTGAATGTGATTAATTCAATTTTATTAATGTTTAAGTTTCTACACATATTTTCATGCATGAATAAGGAATGTTTTTTAAAATTTGAATTTAATAGTTTGAAACTATATAATATATATATATATGGGATTTTAATTAAAAATTAATATAGAGATAATTTTGAATTAATTCAACCAATTCTAATGAATTTTAAATTACAAATTAGTTTTAATTTTTCATATGATAATTCTATACACTTTTTCTCCCTCTCCAGTAATTCTAGTTAATATTTTTATTACTATTTTTTAATAAAACTAACTGATATCAAGATATTTTTTATTGTCTTGAATGTTATTTAAAGGGTATCAATAATTTCATTGAAGATAGACGAAACTATCAAGATACGATGACCATTTATATAAATACAATGAGTGATATTTTTGAATATTACCGCGATACAACAGAAAAATGAGAGGAGATGAAACTGTATGATCTAAACTCACAAAGTGAATTGATAAAAGCTACATCCAAAATTAAGATTCATTATTCAATAACTGTTTTCTAAAGTACATTTATGGATCACCTAAAACACATCTTTTAAATAAATTTTAAGGGTCAAGAAGAGTTTTTCTACACCAAAATTTCTACTTGCAAATCTCTATTAGTTATTTCATTATTTTATTATTAATTTTTTTATTTCAGAGTTGTCTACACTGCATATTTTTACTCACTGGTTATACCACCTAAAAAATGTATTCCTATGTTATATTAAACTGACTAATAATAGGGAACACATGTTGTGAAGGATCTTGTATAAAATGCATATAGGTTGGGGATTAACCTTTTATAAAATCCATGTTTTAGTTATTCTTGTGAAATGCCAGGGGTTTACTTTTATGGAGGAACCTCTATAAAATTTGATGAGTTTTGGATTGTACCAATTATAAAAGTATCTCCCTATTTATTTATAACCATACACTATTATATTGGGTGTGAATTTTATACATAGGATCATTTGATTATGAACTACTATAAAATTCCCAATGTTCATATCTTTATATTTCTAAATTCACTATTTACACATCCATTACCCTTAATAATTTAAGGAATAATAGTTCAATCTTCTTAAATAACCAAATAATTCAATTTATTTTAATAACACTAACAATTTTATGAAAATACAACTTACGTACCCTCTTTTCTATTTCCATCAAACCATTAGATTCCTAAAACCTGGTATTAGAGTTTGAACATAAATGGAGAGATTCTAGATTTGTTGATAATTTTTAAATATTATTTCTTTTTTATCTAACTTGTGCACATTTCCTTCAAAATATTTACGGAACGATCTTTTTGAAAGATTTAAAATCAATAGATTGAATTATTAAATCCAGTGAGTCCCCCTCACTTCAATGAAAGTGGTTATGAATACTGTAAAGATAAAATAGAGGCATTTTTAAAGAATATAGGTGTTGAATATTGGAACATCATGGATAAATCATATAAAATTGAAGATTTTGATAATTAAAAATTAACTCATAACAATTCTATGAATTATGTCTTGAATTACAGAAATTGAATTTATTTATTATTCCATTAATATAAATTTTTATAGCTATATATCTTCTTTTAAAAATACATCTGAAATTTATAGGACATTAAAATTCACTCATCAAGGAAATAATAAATTTATATAAATAATAATTATATTCATTGGGATAAATATTAATAATTTAGAATGTATGATCATTTATGTGTTAATGGTATATTAAAAAGATTATAATTATTGTTAGTTATATGGTTTCACTTGGAGAAACAATGAAGAATGATGTTTTCATTGAAATAATACTTCAATCTTTTCTCAATAACTGGAGTTTAAAAAGTATATATTTAAGAGAGAAAGGACTATTATGATTACTCTTTAGATGATCTTATTAGATATCTCTTACAATATGATCATTAATTGAAGAATAATGATAATAAAAATAATTATATAATAATTATATTTTATTTTTAATCTAAATATGAATCTACTAACACTTATCTTGATTATTCATATTCTAGAATCTCATGTGAAATTTATGATCTGAATCAAGATGAAAATTATATTCAAGGTCTCAAAAATAAAAAGTATCTCAACAAAAAGGGTGAATGAAAAATTGAGATATACGTGAATCACTTTAACTAAAAAGTATTTAAATATAAATCTACTATTTTTTTATAAATGTAGGAAATACATACTAAATATGTGTGTTCAATATTGGAGGATAAAAGAGAAGAATAACATAAGGATAACAAGAAAAAGAAGAAATAATTTATTGGATGTTGGGATTTCATTAGAGAATCCAACTCTAGTAAAGAATCTAGAAGTTAGAAGGAGACTTTAAACCTTTATTTGAAGTAAAAATGTCCTCAAGTAATAGATTCATTTAATTATATGTTAATTCCATCTAATATGTGTTTAATGGATACATCGAGTAAGGTTAGTAATGATTCTAATATTGATTTTTATTCTCAGTCCCCCTTTTATTCTAGCACAAAAACTATAAAGTTAAATAGTTAACTTAATTATATGATAAAATCCAAGAGGAAATATAAATTATATCTTAAAGTATAAAAATTTTATTTAGAATTTCAATAAGGTTACTAAAGAAAAGAAAACACTAATTTTGGAAAATTGGAAGTTGAGAGATACTATTTACAAGATTGATAAAGAGAAATAGAAAATAAAGAATATAGAAAATAACTTAATTAAGTTGTAAAATAATAATACTATTTTGAAAAAAATCAACATCTACTACTAACGATAATTTTTTTGATGATCTTGAATTTATTCAAATGGAAAATATGAGGATTAATGAGGAAATTAAATGTTTTAAGGAAATATTATCTATAATTAATATTGGAATTCAAAATCTGGTTGAATTAATGATATTATAAATATATTCTATATATTAAACAAATAGAATATTTGTTTGTTTTGAAGAGATATTACTCTAATGTATAAAAATATATTTTAATTGTAAAAATGAAGTTATCTTATATTTCAATTAATTAAGATGTGGATTATTTGTAAATTATGATAATGAATATTATTTACAATTATTTAATGACATGGTCAGGTAAAATATTTTATTTCTAAATTTTATTTCAGTGTTAAGAGTATTGACCCTTCTGTAGCACGGGTGCCTAAATAAAATTAGACAAAATATTATCTGGATTCACAATTAAGTATCTTTATTTTTTCCATAATTTACATGAATATTGTTTTCTGATTTGGAATATTGTCATATGCTTCTATGTTTTGTTTCTTATTGCCAATAAACAAGAAATATCATTATTTATATTATTTTTTATGGTATGTGTATTTTTGAATCTATCTAATTCCTTTCATTTCTTTTATAATTCTTTCAATATTATATAATTTTCGTTCATGGATACTTTATTTTTTTAAAGATAAATTTTAAGAGTATATATTATAATTTTATCACTTTTATAATTATTTTAATTCATTAAATTAGGAGGAGTAAGTTTTTTTCAAAACACTTCATTTTAAGCATTTTATTTCAATCTTCTTATATCAATATTTTATTTTGTGGGTGATTTAATATTTTTATTCAATAGTAAATTCACATATTTTTAATAAAAAATAATTTAAGGGGGAGATAATGTTACATTGTTCTATTTAAATATTTTGAAGTATTATATATTTTATTGAATGAATATATTAGTTGATTTTTTATTTTTTGGGAAAAAATTTATTGTAACCCATATCTTTTACAATTTTCTTAATGATTTGTTATATAAAGACACACATAATAAAATATAAAGACACTGATAATACTAGTTTCCATGGGTAATTAGAAACATAACTCAATAACATATAATAGGTATATAAGGAAATTATTTTATACTCTTTAACATGCTCTTAAAATTTTACTGCGCTTATAATACTACACAGGATAACTTGGGAAAGTTCCCAAGAAAGGGGTGCGATATAAATCTCATTAATTTAAAAATATTAATATAAAATTATGGAAGTAATAAATATGAATCAAGAGGTAAATCAAGGTGATAAAATTGGTGATAATCATAACCATTAACACTGAATTATGTTATAAAATGATAACTTTAAGGTTACATAAGAATGTGGAAAGAATATAAAACATGAAATCAAAAGAATAAGTCAAGGATATCTATAGAGACATAATAACATAGTGTTATTAAGATAATATTCCATGAACTGTACATGTAATATCATGAGATAATACCATTACCCAATGCATTGGATTGATATATAATTCTAGGTCCACCTGTCATATTCATATCATGTACATGCATTTGTGTGCAACATTGATCATACAACATAATAATATATTCCATAAATTTTAATCCCATGATAATGGAGTGTAAATTATAAAAATGGAAGTACCTAATAAATAATTTATATTTACTTCTAGGTGAATACCCTTTAGTGGAAATGTGGATGGGGATTCACAACACAAAAAATTTCCATGGAAAATTATGGAATAATTTTAGCAGCATAACGGGTATAGTTAATGTTTCTTTTAAGAGTTAAATGAGAGTGAAATGTGTTATATAATGACTTTATAATCATAAGAAAATTAAATTTATGTGTAAAAACACATTACATCATAAAAAATTGGAAATTAAATGGATTATTACCAAGAAAGTACTTGAAATAAAAAGGAAGAAAAGAGTATCCCTTACCTTGATAGCATTCCACTAAAAGACTAGGAGGATATTATTAAGATATTAGGATCACCTTGTAAGGGATTTATAGAGTCATAGAGAGTGTATATTGTTTATTAATGAGTTTTTAGTGAAGTGGAGTGAGAGGTTGGGTTGGTATTTATAGAAAAAGGGACGGGAATTATTTATTAACTTACAAACATAGGTTTTGGACTCTATATAAAAAAATAATCAAAACTAAAAAAATTACAATGGGTTTTCCCATGGTTTATTCCAAATAGTATTAGTTTTAAATGTTTTTATGTTCAATAACTGAATATATTAAAATAATACCATTTTTTATATGGAAGTTATTTATGTTCCTAAAAAATGGTTTTAAAACCTTATAATATAATATAGTTTTTTTGGTGGATTCACTAATGGTTTTTGAAAATAATTAACTATCACAAAAAAGATTATTTTAAAATGAAAATAGATATTTGGTTGTGAATTATTTTTATGGAATTTATTACATCAATTTTGGGCTATAAATATGTCATAATAGAGGCTATATATTTATAACGTGTTAATTTTTTACCCAAAAATCTTACTATCACAATAAATTATGAAAGATTTAACATTGGTTGATTTCAGTGTAATGAATTCAAAAATAATATTTATTTTATTAAAATAATTTTCTAAATTATATAATGTTCAAGTTTTTCTAGAAAAATACTATTTTTTAAAATTCTAAAAAATTTCTGATGATTTTAAGAATTACATTGGACTTCAATAAATTATATTATCATTTATATTTAAATAATATTTTTTTGATAGTAAATTTTACTAAAATATTTTTTTAAAAAAACTAATGAAATTATCAAAATAGTGTTTTCTATTTACCCAGGTCTTCTGTGCATTCATCATTTTCATAAAGTGGTTGGGAGAATTGTGAATCACATAAAAAATTAAAAGAATATATTCCTCTCATTCGGTGGAAGAATTAATTTGGTCAAATGCATCATATCCGTTATTACAATTTATAGTATCTCAGTACTCAAGTTCAAAAAAATTTTATCAAAGAGATTGGATCACTCATGTTTACCGTAATATGGGATGCCCCCTCAGAGGGGAGGTCCCACTGGGCATCATGAGACAAAATGGAAAGACCGAAAACCTTGGGGGCATAAATATTAGATGTGTGAGGGAAGTGATGAGTATATTTCATGCTACAATGGCTTGGGATCACATTCAATGAAATTCATTTTGGGATTCCTTCATGGATAATAGGTATAGACACTACTATTATAGATCCAATAGAAATTATACTCTACTATGGTGGAAGATTTAAGATCTCATGACAAGCATGAACGACCATACACAATGGATTATTGGCCAAGGTTATATTAACTTTTGGATATATAATTTGGATGGTACCAGAATCAGCTATTTGGGCTACCCTACTCCCAATGAATGTTTTCTTCAAGCTATCTTTTACCCTATATTTATCTAAGAAATCACCAAAAAGGTGAAAAAGTAGTTGTTCAATCATATTTTCTTTACTCAGGAATTAGAATAATTCATTTTCAAAGGTTCTTTATTCAGGGCTTTCAAAACCAAGGCATATCGTCAAACTATATACAACAAAAGTAACATTGATCCATGGTAATGACGTCTTTGGTGTACGGAGGTTCTGAAAAATTTCATATTTCTGATATGGTTGGTGCACAATAATTCAGTCCCCATTTATGATGTTATACAACATAAGAGAATTTCAATGACTTCTAAATGATATTACTACACCGATCCTAAATAAGAAATATTACTCTACTAATTTTTTACTCGTGACTGGGAAAAGGATATTTAGCGCACTATAGGTGTTTTTGAATGAATGTCAATATATTCCTTCTATAGTATCAAATTCATTCAAATATGTATTCAAACAACCAAGAACAACTTACAATAAATTAAGGAGAGAGTTATTATTATCATTTTTGGGTTCTGGTATTTATGGAATGCTCAGAATAAGGCCTAATTGAATGGCCTAAAGAGTTCAAGATTAGATTTGAGTGCGAGAACTAGGTGTGTGGTGGTTGACGTTTCCATCTTTCCCAAACCGATGTAATATTATCCATATCTCAAACACCACATTTCTCACCATAATAATGAGGTCCTCACAATCAATACCTCTCAAGGGTGTTGAGTGTGTTGGGGGCCTCCTATCAATAGGCTCAATCTTAAGGTGGATGGTTCATGATTTATAAAGATATATGAGGTGGTGTAGTAGTCAAAGATAATTATGTTCATGTGAGTTTTTCTTTCTCAACATCATTTGTAATAGGCTACTCACTTAGAGTGAAGGATAATACTATTCTTCAAGGATTTTATCTTTGCAGGCTTAGCAACATCATAGTGGAGGCAGTAGAGGCTGACTCTCTTATTCTCCATTATTTTCTCATAAAGAAGATCCACCCTACCTAGACTATCATATATCACATTATTCAATGTAAGTTCCTTATAAATGATCGGATAGAAATTATTCACACTTGGCATGAAGGTAATAAAGTAGCGAACTATCTCATCTCTAGGAACTTTCGGAACAATTCATTACAAACCTTTTCTAGAATGGGATCACTTCCTAGCTATTGCATGAATATAGTGACAGGTGATTCTATTGGCCTTCATTTTTATCACTCCCCTTGATTGGTGTGAGTCTAATTTTCCATAGTTTCTTCTGGTTTCTTTATATCCTTCATAAATAAAAATTCATATTTGGTCATTTATAAAGTAATAATAAAAATGGATAAATATAATAACTATTTTATGAAAAAGAAAATATAAAACTCATACTACTAGGGTCTAGATATATTTCCCCTTATTACATCGCTATGCACCGTAAGGGTAATTTTTGATGTGATGGTACTTTCTTGGGGTTGGTCAAGGTAAACACCTAGTGACTCCATCTCCCTTATAATCTCTAATAAATGGGATTCATTAGGTATGAACCTACTAGTTTAGGTCATCACTTATTCCATCAATATCAATTATATTTCCTCATAATTCTTAATATATAATAATATTAATGTATATTGTAATAAATAATATAATCAACAGTTATGATTATTAATATTATTTTAAATATAATATAAAATATTATATAATGGTCTAAAAAAACCAAAGTATTGCATGTGTTTTTATCAATACATTACATAATGAGGTATTTATTCATTAAAAAGATAATTTAATTTATAAAATTTAGGATGTTACATTCTACCCCCTTTATAAATTTATCCCTAAAAAATTCATACACTACAAAATATAAGGGTACTTTTGTTTCAATTCCTCTTATAGTTCCCATGTAGCATCCTAAAACTATTGTTTCTTCCACAACACTTTTACTAGGTGAGTTGTCTTATTTTATATAAATTTGTATCTAAAATATATGATATTTTCTAGATGATTCATATAAAAGATGATTCTCTCAAGGTACCACCTCTAGATTTGGTAGATGATAGGGGTCTGGTATGTACTTCCTTTTGATGGATACCTGGAACACATCATATACTTGAGATAAGTTAGGTTGGAGTGCTATTTGGTAGGCTAAATATCCTATATAATCAAGGATCTCAAATGGGTTGATATATCTAGGACTAAGTATTCTCTAATTTAAAAAAATCATTAATGTTTTCCATGATGATATATGATGGAACACCTTATCTTCAACATCAAACTTCAATTCCTATTGAAAATTGTATGCACAAGTTTTATATTGAATTTTTGTACATTTCATATGACATTGACTTGTTTGAACCTTCTCTATCATCTCTTGGATAATATTGGGTCCTATAATCTTCCACTCACCAACTGCATCCTAGTATGTTGGATTCCAACACCTATTCCCACACATAGTCTCATAAGGTTCCATTTGAATGCTAGAATGGAATCTTTTTTAATATAATAACTCCACTAGGGGAAGGTGATAATCCCAACATCCCTATAAATCCATTCTACAATATATGAACACATCATCAAGATTTTGAATGGTTATCTTAGACTGACCATCCATCTGGGAGTGATAATAAATATTGAAACTCAACTCTATATCCTACATATACTGAAGGCTTCCCCAGTATATCAGAGTAAACCTTAGATATCAATCAGATACTATGGATACTATCACTCCATTTAGCCTTACCACTTAACTTATATTTTTCTTGATGAGTTAGTCAAAAAAGAAATATTCCTTGATTACAATGAAATGTGAAAACGTTTTAAGGAGATCTACTACCACCATATATGGGAATATTGTCTTCAGGAATCTAAGGATGTCTTTTGAATAATTCTAATGTTATGTTTTCCTGTTTCCATATGGGTTTGCAAAATGGTTGTAGAATATCCATAGAATTATGTTATTTAAACTTGACTTATTGGCATACCTATAATTTAGATTCAAATATTGGAATATCTCTCTCCATGTTATCCAAAAATATTTTCTTCTTAAAATATCTATTCATCTTAGTGATTCCTAGTTGGATAGAGAAGGATGATCTAGGCACATCATCTAGATGTTCTCTCTTCAACTCTGGTTTTGATGCGACACATATTCTATTTCTAAACCTTATAAATTCACTTTTAGAAAAGTTGAACTCCTAAATTTTCACTACCTTTTTATTTATGTCCTCATCATATTTTTAGGCCTCCTTGATCCTCTCATTAATGGATGGTTGACAGGTTATTTGATAAAGGTGGGATAAAGTTTCTTTTATGATTACCATGCCCATCCTTTTCATATACATGAAGATTGGATCCCATTTAATCCTTATCATAGATATGGTTGCATGATCCTTTTTAATCAAAGCATATGACACTTTGTTTTATTTAACAAGATGGTAATGTATTTAATAATCATAATACTAGATAATCTCTAACCACCTTTATTGGCGCATATCGATCACCTTTTGTGTGAATATATACTTTAGGATTTTATGATGCATATATATGTCGAAATTCACCGTGTAAAGATAATATCACCAAAACTACAATGCTAAGATCACTAATACCAATTCTATATCTTTCATTGGGTATTTTTTCTCCCGTACCTTTAATTGAAATGTGGAATAGGTTGTCCCCTTTAAATCTTGTATTAGTACACAACCCAATCCTTTTTTGGATGTCACTATAGATGGAAAATCATATCCCACTGGTGGGTAATGTGAGATAATTTGAAGGTATTAACCTCTTATTTAGCCTTTTAAATCTATCCTCACATTAATTAGTATAGAATTAATTCAATTACTTTCAACATTTCTTCTATATTTGGAATGAAAATATAGAAATGTTACTCACAAATTGATGACACAACACAAGTAATCTATGGAAACTACCAACCTACATCCCAGATATTGGTTTGATCCACCCTTAAATTTTGTGTATTTTCAAAGTATCTATAGATACCCATTTTCATGTAATAAAATTCCACATTAATTTTATTTTCTCCATATAAAAATTAAATCTATTATACTTTGTGTATAAATTTTTATTTTGTAGGGTCTTTTGTGAAACATTCAAATTATCTTAATGTTTCTCCTTTCTTTTGTAGTAGATAAGAATATCTTCTATAAAGGATACCCCAAATTTATCATGATAATACCTAAAGTCTCTATTTATTAAGTCCATAAAGATAGATGGAGAATTGGTGAGTCCAAATGGAATCACTTTGAACTCATAGTGTATGTACCACATATGCGAAATAGTCTTTTGGATATCATCCTTATTAACCCTTACTTGATAATATCCCATATAGAGATCCACCTTAGTGAAGTATTGGTCTCCATGTAGTCGATAGAATAAGTGATCAATCCATAGAAGTAGATACTAGTTATTTATTTTTGTCCTGTAAAGCCCACGATAATCAAAGAAAATGTTTATTGACCCATCCAACTTCTTGATGTAAAGGATTGGTGCACCCCATGGTGAAGCACTTGGGCGTATAAACCCTTTAACTATACTGTCTTGTAGTTTCATCTTTAGATATTAAATAGTTTCCATTCAATATAGAGCCTTGAATTTTAGAAAATATCATGGTATAATTTTGATTAATAAATCAACATATCATCATAGAGGAAGACTAGTCAATTCATCGGGAAACACATCAATGCATTCCTTTAAAATGTTCATGTCCTCAAGGATGATATTTTCCTTATTATTAATCATTTTAGAATGATAACCTTTCCCATAGGGCAATAATATCCATGCTTGAGATGATGATTCAAAAGAAGATTCATCCTCCTCCTTGCTCTGTATAGAATCGGAGGTAGATTCAAAATACTAAGTCTAATTTCCATTTCCCAGCCATTTATTTTGGATATTTTTAAGGAAAGAAAACCCATACACATAATAGCATTTAGTTCCACTAAATGTATCCTCACAATGTTTTTTGGGAAATTAAACCCATAAATATTGATGCAGAGTTGTATTCTTAGTATGAAATAATTTCCTCATTTTCTATTTTCATAGATAACTCGACTACGATGTTTTAGGTGATTTTTAACAGTTTCAATAAACTTTCATAATATGAATGAATCCATATAACTAGGATCAAAGAGAATGTTCACTGTCCATAATTTTATAACTAGTCTACGTGTAACCCCATCATTGTTAGGATCTACCTCAATAGTTGTAATGGAATAAGAACACCCATTCTATCTCAAAATTTATTCTTATTTGTTATAATAAAAAACCTTTGGCATAGTTAATTGGTTTGAATAGTGTACTTTTCCTTATAGATGAAACATTGGATAATATGATGAGGGTTATATAAAGTATTTCTTTATTCCATCACATTAGTGGGTTTCTCCCATCAGTATTCACTAGATAGTTTCTCTTCGTTCCTTTTCCTAAAACATATCCATATACACTTCAATAAATTTCAAGGATAGTTCTTCCAAAACAAAATTATAAGTTTGATATTGTACTTTCTTACCACAATGAAATTTCTCCATTGATTTTATAGAATTGAAATGCTTTCTACACTTCATATCTCCTAACCCATGAGAGCCTTGATATTCAGTGATCACCATTTTTACTTTAAGGGAATGTAAAAATAATTCCTTGGGATGTAAAAATATAAAATCAAAAAATATTTTTATATATTGGGATTTAGCACACTAAAGAAGCATGAAACTTTTGTTTTCGGGTCAAAGAGGAAGCTATAGCCATACCATTAAACTCTTGTGAAGTTTTACTTGTATTCCCTAGTGGATTCATAATCCTTTTACTTGAGTCTAAGGAAATACCTCTCCACTTTAATTCATAGAGTCCAAAGTAAATATTTATAAAAAAAAATCTTTAATACTTTCCACTCCACCGCTACAAATGCTTTCATGGGATTCACAATCTTAATAAACATCCACCATTGTTTTAATTATCCCTCCACCCATTAAACAACATGTATGAACCTATCTCGCTTAGTTTATTGAAGGAAAAAAGATGATATTTACAATAGAGTTGATCCATTTTTCCATAATTAAGGGATTAGAAGATCCAAAAAATTTCAGATTCCATAGTTATATAAAGGTATTAATTGAAACATTCCCATTCATATGGGGTGTATGTTTTCCCCATAATTATTTTTTAAAAAAACATTAGTCAATTTAGTATTTATTTTTATTATTTTCTTGACTCTTACTCCCATTGGTTTGGCCATATCATTTGGGCAGTCATTGCACTACCCATCACATTGGGTTTTGACTCAATTCCCTTTATTTCTAGACCTTAGATAAATTAATGGGAAAAATAGGGATGCGATTTTTTAAGCTATTAAATTTCCAAAATAGAAACTATGATAATTAAAGGGATAAATCTAAAATGAAATAAATTCCTTAAACTTTGAATTTATAGGATTTAATATAAGATACACATAATATATTTCTTAAAATATAATTTCATAGAAAATTTTATTCCCTTCTCAATGGTTCATTAAGAGAATGTTTATTTAACCTGTAATATCCATCCGGAGTGTCAAAATAGGTGTGAAACAAGTCGAATTTGTTGTGAACTAGGTGACGATAAAGTTAAAACTCAATTCTTCCTTTTTGGGGTTATTACCAATGGGAAAAACTATTTCATATCCATATCCACTTATAGTATCCAAACATGGATTTGTTTTTCTTGGAAACCAATTAATTTGTACTTTACCAAAATTTCGGGATGTTTTCCTACGTTTAGCCTTACCCTTAATTCTTTCACTAAGGTTTTATAATCCAAATCATGAAAAATAACTAGGCCTTTTACTGATACAAACTATGACAACCCATATCTTTTCAAAATTTTATTTTATGATTTTTTACATAAAGACCCACATAATAGAATCCCAAAAGATTAATAGGACTGGTGTATTTAGGTAATTAGGTACATATAAAAATAACATAGAATATGGATACCATAATAATATTTAGTACTCCTTAACATTCACTTAAAATTCCATCACTCATAAAAAACTACACAAGATTACCTGGGGATGTTCATAAGAAAGGGTAACGGTATAAAGGCCCATAATGGAATACCCAAATGGATCATTCATGGATTTGGAAACCAAATAAATGACTCAAAAATTATTAATAAAAATATAACAAACAACAAGGAGTGTAGGTTAACCAAGGAACATCTTACCACATAATAAACAAGAATTACATTCCTATAATTCCCTCTAAAGCCTAAATTTCTAGGATGTATTCCCCTACACTCTGGGTGTCTTCCTCTCTGCAATGTCTTAGAATTTTGTGGTTCCAGATACTCCTCATCAGGTGATGATACAAAGGATTCTCCCATAATGGAACAAATCCTGAACTTCAAAGAGAGATCTCGAAAGTCCATTTCCAGATTAGATCAAAATTCATCCTCTAAATAAATTTCTAATAACTTCTATAAAAGAATGTATTCATTGAAACCAAAAATATATAGTTCTATAATAGAGTATATTTCCCCATGATGTAAGATAAACTAACTAACCATCTCATTGACGATGCCTACAACATTCCTTTCAAATTCATAATCATTAGGTGGAATAATAAAAGAATTTTTTTCATGTCTAGTGACACATTCTTCATCTTAATCCTTACCAAAAAATTCATATGTATTTTTCATAAGATCAAAAAAAGGTCGATTATCACCAATCCTCATTATTATTTCCCATTAAGATACTGTAAGGCGGAACTTCCACCTACATAGGGAGTTACTAAAAATGATTTTTCTACACCAAATCTGGTGAAAAAACATATGCCTTAGACATCCAAGGGGAATTAGTTGGGAACCATCTTCATCCAGCACTACGTTATTAACTTTCAGAGTAGACTGCTTATCAACAAATTCATGGTCAAGAGGTTTCTCTAATTGATGGTAATTTATCACCAATAACCCCATATTTCCTTATCCTCTAGGCATAGGATAATTAATTTTTAGTGGTCTGGCCACCTGAGGAGCCCGGACATCCACAATGGGTAAATTCTTAGTATCCATCAATGTAGTTTATAGTCGCTTAACATGGGAAACCTTTGGAAAATACTTTATTAGTGCAGGAATCTGTAATTGTGATTTCTTTCCTTTATGGGCTCTTGAGATGATGCATTCTTAAGATAGGTATTAACTAAATATCTCTTGTGAAAACTCTTCTTTCACTTCTTCACCTAATCCCTCGGCTTCCACCTCTTACCATGACCTAGAGGCTGATTTCCTATCTGAATTCATGCCATAAGGCTTTAAGATAACAATAGTACCATAAAATGTATTTTTATCACCATCAGGTTTCTTGTCATCCATATCAGTTACACTAAGAATCCCGTCAACATCAGCCAAGAGAGAACTATGCTTCTGTAAATGGGCACTTCCAAGATTAAACACATCAAAATCAAATCGTTTCTCACAAAAAAGTCCATGATGATTCTCTAGAGTAGCCATGATTATTTTTCTTGATGGCACTAATTTGCAGAAGTCTCCTACCACATCTGTAGAAGCTATTTGAGGACCCTTAGTAGCTTTCTACTACAGAACCTGTCACTTAAAAATATACTCCCTAGTAAATTTAAACTTCCACTTTCCCACATGATGACTAAAAATTTTACAATTGTTATAAAATATATTCCTATGGAATAGATCATGTTGATTCCCAATGTAAAAACATTTACTATAAAAAACCTGATTCTTCTCGATCTCAACTAAGAGATCAATTTAGTATTCACCAACAACAGTGGTCCCAATCATCGATTCACATAAATAACCTTCAACATAAACCAATAAAAAATGTTTATATCATGAATTCTCCATCTCCACATCATATTTTATCAGAATTCATACTACAAATTCCATGTCCTAGAGAATTTGTGAGTGACACAAGAACCAAATGAGGCACCGAATATGAATCCAAACTTACATGGTAGATTTTTTTAACTTTACTAGATCGAAGAAAGGATCTGAGTCCTAAAACATAAGATTCCCTAGTTTCAGGAAGATAGACCCACATACCCATTCCTAAAATTTAATATCATCCTAAGGTAATTAATAAAATGAAAAAATACCTTAATAATAAAAATCATGTTCCAATCATTGAAACCTATTACCTTCATCAGCTTCTCACAAGGGTCGTCAAACTTCCACTGATGGTTGTTGGGAACCATTGTAAGTCTCCCAAGGATCACGAATTTACATTCTTCAAAGATATATTCAATGATTTTTTTTATTCACTTCTACAAAATCTAGTAATCCAATTCATAAAACTAGATTCTTCACCACCTTGGTATCCTCTTTTATATCAGAGAATAAACGATGAGTCTGGTCCTTCTCTGGTCAATTTGAATCCCGATGTAGCTGCAATATGGCCACATCCTCTCCTTTAGTAAACCATAAGCTATCTGTTGTGATCCCTCTACAAGAATATTTTTGATATGTTGATCCATCACCCATATTTTTTTGGGAGTCAAATATCCCTTTATCCAAAAAAAAATATCTGCCAAATATTGACTAGATAAAGTATCCATGTGTAAAATACCTAATCACCATTGGAAGCTCAAGAAATGCCAATAAGGGAATAAAATAATAATAACATTACAAAAGTAATACATGTGATTCAATAGGTATATCAAGGTGAAAAGGGGTGAGAATAAAAAACATGAACATAAAATCATGATATAAGATTATAACATCAAGGTCATATAAGATTGCAGAAACATCATAGAACATGAAATCATAATTATAAGTCAAGGCTAACCACTAATACATAAAAAAAATATTTTTATTAAGATAAAATCCCATGTACCATACATGTTATATCATGAGATCAAAAAATTACCCAATGCATTACAAGCCTATATAATTCAAGTCCCACATATCTCATTTATATCATGTACATGAATTTGTGTTCCACATAGATCATAAAACATAAAAATGTATTTCATCAATTTTAATCCAATTATTAAAGAGTGTGTGTTAGATAAATTGAATTACCAAATAAATTGTGTATAATTATATCTAGGTGAATACCCTTGAGTGTAAATTGGGATGATTATTCATAACACACAAGTTTGTCATTGAAAATCCCAATATAATGTTGGTGGCATAAAAGTGTACGTATGGTTTCTTGAAGGGTTTAATAAGAGTTAATTGTGGTCTATAATTACCTAATAATCATAAATAATGTAAAGGTATGTGTAAGAAAAAAATACAATATGAAAAATTCGAAATAAATAGGAATTTTATAAATAAAGTACTCAAAATAAAATTGTAGCGAAAATGCCTTCTAACATTGAGTGGTAGTATCTAAAAGATTAGGAGGATCTTATTAAAATCATGGGAACACATTGGTAGGGATTTAGATAGGCATAATAAGTTTATCTTCATAATGAATGGGTTTTTATTGAAGTGGAATGGGAGGTTTGGTGGGTATTAATATTAAAAGATAGGGTAATTCTTTATTAATTTATAAATGTAGGTTTGGGATTCTATATAATAAAATAATCCAAAAATCAAAAGATTCCATGGTTTTTTAACATGTTTTATACCAAAGGGGAGTGGCTCAAAATATTTTATAATACCACAAACTGAACATATTAATATAATTCCATTGGTGATGTAAACCTTAGTCATGTTTATGGAGAATTGATTTTAAAGCCTTATAATATAATATAGGTTTTCGAGGATACATTAAATGTTTTTAAAACTAATAAAATAAAATCTAAAAAAAATATTTCATGGGGAAAATATATATTTCACAGTGTTTTTTATAGAATTTGTTACATAACTTTTTGGATATTATAATTTTTTATTACAAACTATATTTTTATTCTGTATTTAAATTTTTCCTAAATATTTGACTGTAACAAAATATTTTGAAAAAATAACCATCGGATAATTTAAAAATGATGATTTTAAATTGATGATTTAAAAAATAAAATTTATTTTACATAAATAATTTTCTAAATATGATATTTTGTGCTTTTCAATAATAATCCTTATTTATTGGAAAATTCTTGTTTTTACAACACTAATAAGTTGTTGATCCTTATAAAATTTCATTGGAATTCATTAAATTATATATTATTTATATTTAAATAAATAATAATTAGTAATAAGTTTTTATTAAAATTAAATTTAAAGAAAGAATTCCATATTATATCAAAATAGTGTTATAGATTTCCAAAAAATACAATTTTAGTTTCTTCATTTAAAAATCAGATTTTAATCAAACTCTTTATGTCATCATTTGTGAAGTAATAATAAAAAGGGATAAATATAATATTTATTTTATTAAAAAAAGAATATAAAAATTCATACTATTGGGTTCTAGAAAAAGAAATCCTTTTTAAATTAGTTTACGCCCTAATAGTAAGGTGTGCAAGGATGACACTTTCTTTGGGAGGTTTGATGAACATGGTTTGGGTTGTGATCTCAATAAGTTTATAATTATCCCTTAAATGGTTTCACCCTGGATTTTTTTGAATGTCATCTTGGGATTGGTTAATTTTAAATCCCAGCGATTCCACCTACCATGGAAGCTCTGACAAATGGGCCTCATAGGTTACAATCCTACTAGTCCTGGCCATCACTTCTTCCATATGTGTCAATTGAATTTTATACTAAAACTTAATATATAATAATATTAACACTCATGGTAAAGTTATTATTTTATCAAAGGTTAATACACCTAACTACTATTTAAATATGAAAGTATATATTTTATAACATTTTGAAATACCAAAGTTGCGCATGTGTTTTCTATAACTACATTACATAATGATGAATTTATCAATAAAAATGGAATTTCATTTATAAAATATTGGGTAATTATAAAATGTTTTTGGAAGATTTATTATTTTTACTTGTTTTCCTAAAAAATGTTGATTTTTTTCATAGGAGAGAAAATGTTTTCAAATTTTAATCTTTTGGATCAATTATAAAAAGGGAAAGATGTTTAAAAAATGATATTATGTTTTATAATTATCAAAAACATAGAGATTGTTGCATTATCTCTTTTCAAATTTATTTTATGTTTTTATAACTACCATATTGCTTATTTTTTAATTTATTATTATTAATTTATTTTTATTTTTATTTACTATTTTTTAAATTTTGTGAAAAAAATATTTTTTATAGTTATTTAGCCTTACTTAACATGTAGAAATTTCTTTTTATCCTTTCTTAACCTGTGGAATCTTTATTTCTCCTTTTAATTACACGCATATATTTTATTTTACCTTCACTTTTCATATATAAAATTCATTTTACCTTTAATTAACAAGTACAAAATAAATATTACCATTCTATATAAAAATATAGTTTCATTTACATTAGTGATTTTAATTTCAAGTTACCCTTACGTAACTCATAAAAAGGGAAAATTGTTCATATTAAATACTTATTTCTATATTATGTTTGGTATTATATTTTGATTATCACATGAACTATAATACTCAATATTTTAACAATACTTGATATGATGAATATATAAGAAAAGTATCTATATTTTTTTAACTACACGTAAGGGTGAATCAATCATTATGATGTCCAAAGTTTAGTCTGAATCATCATCATGTTTTTATTATAATTATACCATTTTCAGATTTCTTTTACTACTATTTTGCAATGATATCATGAGATAATGATATCATATTTAAAGGATATTTGATGAATTAAAAATCTTAGGAAATTATATAGATATAATTCAACTATATTACTGGATAAAAATTCTCTTTAGAAGTTCTATATTTGGATAGAACATCATATTAAAGAGATGATAAATTGTTTATATATTTTTTTACTATAACACACGTCAATCATTTTACCCAGATTTTAACTCTATTTTCATTTCCTTGATGCGAGCTATGTTATGTATTTTTTATTAACATTTTTTATGCTTAACTTGATAAAAGATTTATTTTTATCTTTATAAATATTTTCTAATATATAATTATGTGGTTTTAATATTCCCTACACATAGTGTATAACTATATTTTTAAACATTTTTTTCTTTTCATTGGTGATTTGTTATACTTCTTGTAATTATTTGATTCATTAATTAATTTATTGATTCAATGTCCTTATATAAATATCATTGTAACTATGGGAATCATTTTTATAGCATTTTAATCATATTTAAATTTATATTAAATCTAATATTCATTTATGCATTAAGTTTCAACAAAAGTTTTTAAAAAATTGAGTATATTTATTGATGTTTTTCCCTAATTTATTTGCTTCCAAAATATTACTAAAATTTTAATAATATATTCAAACATACTTGAATGTCATTAAGGTAATATTATTAAAGTTTGAATATATATACATATATGTATGTATAAATAAGTAAAGTTATTTCTAATTTTAAATTTATAGTTTGAAACTCTATAAGATATATAAAGTATTTTATTTAGAATATTAATGAAAAGATTATTCTAAATTAATTAAAATTTTATTGAATGTATTTTAAAATTTCAAATTTATATTAATTCTTCATAAAATAATTTATAAATTGTTTCTCTCACTCATTGATAATTTTAATTAATATTTTAATTATTTGTTTTAAACCCAATAACCAATTCCATTATTATAATTTAGTGTTTTAAATCTTATCTGAAGGGCCTTAAGAATGAAGTGATAGATAGATGAATCTCTCAAAATACTGGGGACCTTTCTACCAATACATTGTGATACTGTTGAAGATAAATATGATGCAATAGAAAATTTAGTGGAGATTCCATTTCATGATCCATAATCTCAACATGAAGTTCTACAAGCTACATCCAAAATCAATATTCATCATTCAATCACATCTTACTAAAGATTATGTAGTTGGGATTTGGCTTAGTGGTAATCACCCCTTAATTCTACATAAAAAATGGGGGTTCAGAACCCATTGGGTGCAGGGTACTATAGCAGCGGCGTCACTATAACAACGGCGGGAACTGTAGTGGAGGTAGGTCACTATAGCGGTGGCATGGTACTGTAGCAGTGGCGGGTACTGTGCAATACTGTAGCAGTGCGGGTATTGTAGCAGTATTATTCACAGAATGGGCCTTGGGCCAAAAAAATGGGCTTATGGGCCATGTAATGGGCTAAATGTCCACAGGGACCTCAGGCTGTGTAATGGGTCTCCCTCTACCTAGTTAAAGAGGTATTTTCTTTGCTTTAATAATAAATGAGACTTCAACCCCAACCTTTAAAAAAACATCTTACTAATGATAATTACTATATTTCCTAGACTATATCATTCAAATAATTTTATGGGTTGATAAGAATTATTCTATAATTTTATTTATATCTGCAACTTTCCAATACTGTATTCAATGTTTTATTATTTATTTTTGGGATGATAGTTTTTTTCACTATATCATTTTACACACTGGTTATACCACCTATAAAATATATTCCACTATTGTGCTGACATGACAAAAAATTATGAATATTGGTTCTGAGTGATCCTGTATAAAATTTATATAGGTTGGTGATTCTTCTAATAGAAAATCTCTAGTTCTATTTCTTCCTATAAATTTATGAGTGTTTATGTTTTCAGTGTCACATATATCAAAAATTTTGGTTTTGAAATTTTACCCATTATTAACTTATCACTACATTTAGTTTGAACCATTCTCCACTGTTTGGGGTATGAAGAGTGGACATATTATTGTTTGGATATGACCTACTATAAAATTTCCAATGTTCAACTCTTTAAAATTTAAATTATTTAATCACACATCCACTACACTAAAAAATTTAAGAAAGAATTTTGTAATCTTGTTAATACAAAAAATTTCACAATTTTTTAATAACTCTTAATGTTTTTAGAAAAGAAAAATCATTTCATTTTTTCTATTTCCATGAAACCATATGATACCTAACAATAGTTTCTTTTATATAAGTGTTAATGATAATCATGTTTCAAAGAGATTCTGTGTGACCTCTATCGAACATGTACATAACCATAACTATTTCCAATAATTGTATCATATAAAAGTTATCATAAAAAGTTCCTTTGTCCTAGACATTGATTTACCAAGAAACATAATGTATTTTAATCCTATATGTCTTACTCATATATAGTCTTAATTCTCCAATTATATATTGACTATGTAAATGATTACATCAGAGGTCATTAATTTATATTGATGATTGCATAACATGTCCCTCATTTATGTAGATATTCACAATACGTGTAAATTATATAAGTATATAAAAAATTACTTAGTTAATGTTAATCAAGGGACTAGATGTCTACTTATCATATAAGAGGAAAAATACCATCTCAGTTAAGACCTTACATATGTTACGATAAACATCATAAGTAACCATACACTAATTAGAAAATCCTCAAGGATTGCATATAAATGGCATGATTTTATAAATATTATAAAGTTATGTATCAGTCCAACCTTTGTAATTAGTTTTGAATATGAAACATGAATCTCTAAGATAAAAAATAAATAGTAGGTGACACTCATTTTGGTTTACCTAATCGTCCATCTAGTGGTCAAAACTCATTTTTCACCTCAGGATAATACTCTATATCTCTATATGAGATCCTAACCCTTATTATATAAAAATTTCATAAAAAACTATATTATTAATTAATGAAAATCATTTGGGGATAACTCAAAGTCATGATTTTAGAGGAAAATCATCATTTCACTTTATTCATTATATACGTCCATCACAAAAGAATATTGTAGAGACAAGTTTTTTTATAAGACAATAGACTTTATATTGTTAAATAAATTTAAAAATATTAACAAAACCATTCATAAGTTACAAGTTAGTCACATCCCATATAATATAATTCAAGAGAGGTCTTAGGTTCACTACACTTTTCATGTTCTATTAAACTCATTACATCACTATGAAATTATTTCCACATCCCAATGTGATCATCTAATAAAACAATCCCACTAAACTCTTTTCATGAGTAACTTATTTGATTGAAGTTGGTTTGAATAATGATAAGAATTATTAATATAATACCTATTATTTAAATCCATGAATATAATATTCAAACTCCATAATTTTATAATGTCTGATTTTAGGATGTTAATAACTTATATTTTCAACTTATACCTCTTTATAATTTCATTATCTTTTTCATTGGAACATTTATATTTAAAATTATCATTTGATATCATTCAGTTACTAATTTAATACATTACATTATTCTTCACCAATCACATATAAAATTATTTTAGGATACAAATTAACATTTACATCATTCTAGTAAATAAATGTAACTATTTACATTTATGTTTACCGATATAACCAAAACTATTTTTAGATATTAAGTGAAAATCAATCTTAATTATAACTATCATAATCATTAATTTATTTAAACTGAACTACTATATATCCATTATTGTCTCACAAGAAACATTGAAACTATGTTCTCTTTAAAATATTTATATAAGGTACATAAATTCCTTTTCATAAGGAAATAAAATTTAATTTATTTAGGGGGAATAATTAATAAACTATTGCATCTACACCAGATTTGAAATTTGATACCTATATTTCATACATACAATTTAGTTTATTTTAATATTGTAATTTCTATAATTTAGTTGATGATCTTGAAAAATTGTGAATAGTTTGACTTGTTTTGTGTTTTATGGAAGGATACAAGAAATATTTAGAAAAAAACAAAAAGGGATGAATAAAAGTGCTAAACTCACATTGCGACACTGAAAAATTGAAGTTAGAGGCCATAATATTTTGGTGTGGAACTCGTTTGTAGAACCTGAAGGATAAAGTTTTCATGACACACAAACAATACACATTATGGGTTTCTCAAGAAATGAAAATGATTTCAAGGATGCATTTCTTCAGAAGTGGAGGTATTTCATGATGTGTAAAAAATAAAAATCAGGAGAATATTCATTTCATGATACTTTTGTGAGATACTATTTTGGATATGTCACTACCACCCCACATTATAAACAGTGTAATCTTTACATGGTGTTAAACCTTCAGAAAGTGTGGACTTTTAATGTGTTGCAGTTGAAGGTTTGATGTGAAACCTATAAGAGACCAGTTTTTATATGAGGTAATGATCCTTCAATTTTTGGATTAATAACTTATTTTTGACCTATTATGTTTTTATGGTGATGATATGGAGGATATATGTGTGTCTAGGGAATTCTCAAAGCTTGAAACCGTGGCTGGTGAAAGAATGCACTAGGCCAAACAGTTAGTAGAAACCATGTAGTCCAGCCAACATGATTACTCCAAACCATGAGGGGATTCTCATTGAGAAGAATAGGATGCAAAATTTCCCCTAACCATTCACCTAGGGCCACATTCTCATGCAAGAGCTTTTCAGTTTTGATAATATGTGAAAAGCATGGTTTGTTCATGGTTTCCCAAACTGTGCACATGAACCATGTGAGATGGTTTTTTAGGTAGCGAGGTGCACATGGTTTGACCAACCTTGTGACATAGTATTTATGAGTGAAATTACCATTTCCCTATAATTATATTTAACTCAACCCTCCTCTTCCTTTCCCATTTTCAATGGACAATGGATTCTTTTCTTTCCATTTTGAGCTTATCCTCATCTCTACATAGGTTCATGGATAAATGCTCTTTTAAGACTTTGATTCAACTTTTGATCATATATTTGGATGTGTGTCATTGAGTTATATATTCATATTTTACATTTCAAAATTTTTATTCCTCTTTATGGTGTTATTTAGGTGCATACTCATATACCCTATTTTTATGGTATTCATCTATTTATTTTCTTTTCTTCGGATCTATACTAAACCAATGGCCAATACTAGATGAGTGAACCTATAAAAAAATATAGTTTTTTCTAGTAATTACCCCTTAAATTCATTATGTTTTATATTATGTACCATTATTCCACATGTTAATTTCATCGTTTGTTTCCCCTAAAAAGAATCTGTCTTAAATTGGTTTTCTTAACTGAGAACCTAATGACTTTCTTATGTCCCCTAAAACAGTATTCACCCCTTGAGGGGTGCTGATCAAATTTCAATTTTAATTATAAATGTCTAAATTCTCAAAACATATTCTATATGGTTTTGTTTTGACTTATAGATTTGGATATCATAAATGAAACGGATAATCATTGTGTTGTAGCATGACTAACCCACTTATCAATCTAAAATGAATTGATTGGAAGTGATTGGTATGACTACATCACTAAATTAAATAAGAAAATGGTTATTCCATTATCAAACAGATATGATATTGAATTATGAACTACCTATATGCTTGTATTAAAGTCTTTGATTACATATCACTATTTTGATAATGTGAATGATGAACCATTTTCTTATGGATATATGGTAAGGGAAACCCTTATTAGTTATGAATGGGAATGGAGACCCTTATAAATTATGATACAGGGGAATGATGACCCTTACTATTATATGTGAGCATGTTGACCCTTATTAGTTATGAATGCTCATGGGAACCCTTATGAATTATGATATATCGTCAGGGAAACTGTAAAATTGCGAATGTGAATGGAAACCCTACTGATATTATTATGGCACGTCATCCCTATAGTTATGATTCAGGCATGATGATCATATTATTATAAGTGTGGCTTGGATACCCTACATATGTGATTCAAGGAAATACGACCATTATCTAGTATGATATACGAGCATTAAAAACCTTTATAATTATGATTTGGGCATGGAGATCCTACTGTTATGAGACTAGTCATGGAATCCTCTATTTTTGTGATGTCGTGCATGGCGCCCCTTGATACTTGTGAGATTTATGTTATAGCTTATAGATGCTAGAGTTATACCTCAGGTCTAAGATAGTATAAGTTACTATATATATGGTTGTAGAAGTCAATATGTATATAGACCATATCTGTGTATATATCTGGTTTACTATTCAAATATTTTCTGGTTTAGGCCGAAGAAGGTAGTGTCAGTTTGCTTTCCTTCATTAACTATATCCAACCTTTTATATATTTTATTACTACTTACCATTCTTACATACACATTTTCATAGTATATTCACTGATTGGATATTTATAAACACCATTGGTGGTGGCCTACTGAGTTTATCTCACACCCTATCTGATCTACCGATGGTACCTAAAATGATTATGTGGATGTAGATTGGGAAAAGGGAAAGCACCCATTTCTAAACACATTATTTGTTTATATCATGGGAGTGGTGAAACATAAGAATGAGTTGTGGATCTTGATGCTATTGGAGATAATTTTTTGGTATTTTTTTTCCTTTGATGTATGTATTTTATTACATTCTAAATACCATACATTCATATTTATTTTTTATAGACACATGAAATTACATCATTTTGTATATGATACTCGATATTGTTGATGTTGGCTATTTATTATTATTGGATTTTGTATATTCCACTATCAGTTATTAATTATTCTTCCACTGTTAATCAATCTAATTATCTACTATTTTAATCTGATCATGAGGATATAATATCCCCACTGTAACACCTTGAACCCTCACTACTAGTCGGTAGCCTTTAGCATATGGGGAGGCACACTTGAGGATTTGTATCCCACTGAATCGGGGCACAGTTTAAGTGGAATCCAGACTGGGACACCACAAAGAGGTATCAAAGGGATTTTTTTTCTTTTTTCTTGTGATTTGGGAATAATAGATAGGATATAAGACTTCAAGGTTTGGTAAAGATTTTTTTCTAGGAGTATCTAATTTACATACAAGGAAATACCAAATTTCATGGGATGGGGTATATCATTTTATATTATGCTTACTACAGTTGATTTGACTGAACCATTGGGTGATGTACATGACGTGTGATGTTTAATATTATGATTGTGTATTATATTTTATCCTTGAAAGCATGTAGAAATGAATAATTTATCGTGCATCATTTTAGGAACCTTATATGTTTTATATTTCATGCATTATACAATGTTATGTTTTGCATACATTTCCTATAACATGTTTTGGGGCTTATTTTATATTTCTATGAATTGTTATAAAATTTCCAAGAAGGACTTGATAATGGATTTTTTATACTTAAATAGATTCCACACTTCAATTTGTGAGTTGTATGGGCCCTTATAAATTGGAATTTGTGATCCATATAGTTCATCATTTGAAATAGAATTTATATATAATTAATAATGCATTTAAATGAAATTGAATTAAAAATGAAAAGGTCACACATAAATAGGGATTACAATTGAAACTGAAAGGGTTTTTCCTCTATAAAGTGAAATTTAGAATCTATATACCTAGAACCTTATAGAGAAACAAAGAGCTAGACCCATACCTGATATTAGTAGTATACATTAGGTAGCATCTATTATGTTTTATATAATGATTCCTATAGCCCAGACCTAGATTAATAAGAATATAAAGGGGTGAAACTATTATATAGAAAGTATTGTACCTATCTTATTCATGTTTCTATTATATTTATCCTGATATTTAATATATAAGGCATGCATTTGTTATTTATAAATCTATTCCACCATGATGTTGTGCACGAGGAGGGAGGTGACAACCATTCTCTAGAGGTGGTGGGCCCTGAGCCACCAGTGATACCTCTAGTAATGAAACCTATAGAACCACTTTTTATCCATGACATGATAGATGTTTTATAGTTAATAGGTGAGTTTTTTCCACTTATGAAAACTATAAAGGTAGCAATGTGACCTTCCCCTTCTATGGGAGAGTTGACATGGGTGGTTCAGCAATAGCATCCACCTACTTGTTTAGGGAATAGTATCCCCCAGGATGCCGAGTTATGGACTTTTAAGGTTATATCTATATTATAAAATGTTGAAATACCTATTCAGGGGAGATTTAATTTCACTATGTATATTTTTCATGGATTTTCAAAATGTTGGTGGGATATTCTAAACTATACATGTCAGTATAGGGATGTGATTTTGAGGGATTTAAAATAATGTTTCTATGAAGACTTGTTCATTAAGACCTCGAGGGTCAATAATTATAGGGATTTCATGAACTTGAATTAGGTTTATATGTCTTTTATCGACTATTAAAAATGTTTTACAGAGATTTAGTGATTTTTTCCTATCTATAATACCGATAAGCCAGCAAAAGAGAGATGATTTGAAGATGGGATTAGGGATCCAATTTTTTCCCAAGTAATTGTTTTCTAGATGAATTAAATGTAGGATATAGTTCACTATGTTATCATCATCTATTGAAATGTGAGGGAAGGTGGAGGTGTGAGCCGGGTTTGTTAAAAATTGAGATAGGGTAGTGTTCTGACAAGTGGTCAGAAGCGATGCTTTGAGACTGTGTGCAGGAGCAGTGAAAAATAGTTGGATCCCACTAATGGTTATGTAGTTTTTCAACAGTGTGGGAATCTTGTGAATAAGAATACCAAGCGTCGTAGAGACCCCATTGTGTACTAAGGTTACAATGAATTGGGGAATCTTCACTGTTGTTCAAGGACCAACCCATTTGTGCCTAGTGCGAGAGGATCCATATCAGATTCACCTTCAGATGAAAAATCAAGAGCACCTCACCAAATAGGTAGATGGAGTACTATTGGATGTATGGGTCGGGGAGGAGTTCTTGGACATGGTTATTAGGATTCAGATACTCAGTACCAATAGATCAGACCCACTTTGGTTTATCAGGTTGTAGCACAAAGTTGTGGTCATTCCATATTTATTCAGTGCGGCTGATACCATAGGAGTAGGGTTCCTTACTATCTACAATTCAAGGTACTATTATAGTAGCCTCAACTGTTTTATTTGTATTACTAGATATGGGTGATTCAAATTCCTTCATCTATGTGGCTATTATTGAAAGCCTCATTCTTGATATTGAGTACATCTATGGATTGATGATGCTTGATATTCCTTTGGTTTTATTTTCAGAGAGTATATGACAATACAAGGAATACCCCATGAGGTATTTATCCATTATTTCTTATGGGACCTCCTCATACTCATGATGATTTTCATTAACATCATTCTTGCAATGGGATGGTTTGTCTCCAATCATGCCTATGTATATTTTTATCACATGAGGTTTTCAGTCATATCATCAAAGAGAGATACTTGTATTCACAAAGGAAAGTGGAATGTCTAGGTGTGTAGAGTTGGAATATAGAATCTTGGTCTAGGTGGAGGGATTGAAAAGATTTTTATCCTTTATATGGATGATTGGGGAATGTGTCCTAAAGTATTCCCTCCTGTAGTCAATCGTTTTGGGGATGGTTTCACCAAGGAATTTTTTGGTCTACCTCTTGAGGGAGAGGGATATTTTACTGTTTGAGATAGTTCTTGGAGATACATCAATATCCATCTTTCATATAGAATGGATACAACCGATTTTTATGATATCAATAGGTAGTTATAGGATTTAGAGGCCAAGTTTTTTATATGAACCAATACCTCACCATGGGGTTCACAGATCCCTTTCTACAAGAAGGAAGACTAAAACCTGAAGATTTTTTTTCATTACTTGAAATTGAACTTGTTGATGGTTAATAAACAATAAAATTTACCATGTATAAATGATATCATTCACTAGCTCATTGAAGAAAGGGTTTTCTCAAAGATCTATTTGATATCAGGTTATAATCAAGTACGTGTGCAACCTTCAAACATATCAAGTACAATGTTTCATAGTTGGTATGGTTTATATGAATATTTTTCTATTAAATTTAGTATCATGAGTATCGATACTGTTTTTATGGCCTTGATGAATTGTGTTTTCCATCCGTTATTGGATTAATTCATGGTGGTCTCTGTATATGACATCTTTGTGTATTTTCATACTGGAAGCAATCATGCTAAACATTATTAAATCGTTCTGAATTCACTAAGTGAGTACCAGTTGTACGGTAAGCTTAGTAAATATCCCTTTTAGATTGATAATGTTTACCCCCTAGGTCATATAATCTCAAAGTAAAAAAGTATCATTGGACTTAGAGAAGGTGAGTACTGTGGTTACCTAAGAGAATATCAATAACATATTTGATATTAGAAATTTATTAAGGATAGATGGATACTATGATAATTTCATAAAGGACTTATTATATATAGAATCACATCTTACATTCTTGAATATGATGGGTATGAAGTTTATATGGTCACAAATATGTGAGAAAAAATTTTAGGAACTAAAAGGGAGACTAACTTCAATGTTGATCCTAATTCTTCTGAAGCCAAGAAAAATATATACCATGTACTATGAATCATCCTATATCAAACTAGGAGTAGTGATGTTGTAGGAGTATAGAGTCTCAACATATTGGTCATGGAAGTCAAGGCCTCATGGGTAGAATTACCTAATGCATGATCTCAAGTTAGCCACTGCAGTTCATGCCTTTTACTGTTATAGGCATTACATAATATGAGAGAATTTTATACTTTTTCCAAACCACAAAAGCTTCAACTATATATCTACAAAGTGTAACATGAATCTCAGTCAATGAAGGTGGTTTTAATACCTTCATTACTTCAACTTTGATGTTTCCTATATGACCAGGATGGAAAATGATGTTGTAGATTTTCGGAGTAGGGGACTCAATCCTAGGGAGTTCAAGAGGCCAATTTTGAGTGTAAACTTATGGCCCTATTTAATGAGATGCACATAAATTTACAAGAACACCATGGATAGTCTACACTTTTATATTTATTAGTTACCTCTTAACTTTTGTAGAGAGTGAAGATGAGTCTGTTTTCAGATCCATGTAAATATAAATTTTTATTAAGCCACTTTAAGGGAAAGTGGGAAACTATAGTTTTCAAAACAAGGACCATTACGTGATGAAAGAGATCACAAAATTATTAAACACCATACTAAGATTATTTAAATCAGACACTCTATATAATTCCCAGTGTAAAGTACTAACCTAGGTGTCTAGATTCAGCTTGATGAGTTCTTCGAGGTGAGAAACCATTGTGTCCATTTTCTAGATGAATTCCTCATAGGTGATTTTGCCTTGGTTGAAGCCTCAGGCGATGAATCAGTCTTGTTTGTCGATCCACGCATCTATGTCCTCAGTGGCCTCAACCTGCAACCTTCTTTCATAAATCCTTAGAATATCCTCATTTGAAGTGTTGTGCCGAAGGAAATTTTCAGTAATTTTTTCCTTGGATTGGAGTACAAGCCTCAGACATTCCCCTACCTCTTCTTCCATCAGTCTTGGTTCTCTTCTTTGATATACACTTTCCCATACTTGTTGGTATTTTCTTTCCATACTTCCCATTTTTTTAGCCGACCTGGTTTACATTGGTTTAGGTAGGTGAGAATATTCTTTGTGTCCCTTGGGGGTTTTCCCCTGGACCACAATGCATTTCCCTGAGTCACGCTTTCCTTTTCCCCCCTTCATCCTTCTTGGGCTATGGGGACCTTTCCCTTGGAAACAGTCCAAACTACCCACTAAAAGTTGGTTGTAACTTTCATCACTTGAATCGTCTTCCTCAGACGTCAACGTTTGTTCTTGGACTTCCAAACCTTCAAAACGGTTTTTTGACTCAACCCCTGGGCCTTCTTTGAGAGGCCGCAGCCTGTACAGAGAGTTCACCTTTCCTTCTTTCACCTCCATGCTATTGGAATTATTCTTCTCACTCCCAGTATTCTGAAAGGATGGGAACTTAGAAGTGGTAATGTTTGGGACCAAGGGCCCCAATACACTGGCCCCATCCTACCTTCCTTGGCCCTTATCAGGTTCTATAGAAGCAAGCATAAAGGACTTCCCCTGCCATATACCAGATGGCTCAGCCTCTTTGCTAGAATCACCAACAGAAACACCATTGTCTCTTTTGTATTCCTCCACTTCCGCCAAGGACATAACCACATGATCAATGGCTGCCTCTGGATGAGGTGAAAGTAGACTGATGTCTAAGGATTAATCAATGAAAATCCTCCTCATCCTTCTCTAAATATTGTGGGTCATGCTCAGTCTGTTTACAATCACCTAAGTCATTATTCAGGAGGGAAAAAATATCCACAACCTTGATTGCATGCCTTTCTACTTCCACCACAGAATTACCTCCTACCTGAGTCATTGCCTGAACTCTTTCAATCATCGGATCAACACCCCCACACCTAGCTCCTTGCCGGAAACTAGAATCAAGATGACCTAGCTGCCTACACATCTTACAATACTCCATACAGGATTCGAAGAAGACCGGTTGCTTGCACCTGAACTCTTCACCAACAGATAACCATACCCACTCCACTGGTGCCTTGGATACATCAACCTCTAAACATATCTATAGGTTAATCGGATGGCTAACAAACATAGTCTTGTTGTTGGAGCATAGAAAATGTCCAACCATGTTCCCTAGCATCTGGAGGATTGCAGGGTTTTGGAATGGAAATGGATGTTCAAGGAAAGAAAACCAGATTGCTACTGAAGAGGATTCCTGATTCATATGAAAATCATAAAACCAACTAAATAAGAAAAATATGAGACTGATGCACTTACGAGGAGCACTGGACCACGCACGAACCATATCTTCCTATGAGGCAAAACGAACCATCAGGTGCCGTTTTTCGAGAAGACCAACAATCACGTTCCCTTATAACCCCAAATATTAGAATACGAAGTGGTCAAATTCATCTACCGAAGGACGTAGATGAGATAGATGATCCATTGGGGTCATATCCAAGGGGCTTGAAGCTTCTGTGAACTCCAAGAGTGATAATGGAAGTTTAGGTGCACCTTCAAATAGCTCGGGGACCTTCGGGCTAAGTGAAATGGAAGGAAAAATAGGGCGAGCATCAGGATTGGAGAAACGGAGGAAATGGAGGGGCTTCGAAGCCGGATGGGTGAGATCCTCACACCTCCCAATGACGAGAAGGGGGAAGGCTGAGGTTGAGGCCGTCTCTATTGTCGTTAGGGCCTCTATTTTCAGATCCTGAAGCCTTGGTCCAATGAAAGTGTCTTCCTTTTGTGGACCCACCTATAGATTAGTATGTTGATGGAGATGAAATAATATGTATATATGGGTGTATCTTGGTTCATATGAATATAATAAATGATCTAATGAGAGATTAACACACTTCTTAGGGGGTAGTTCATCTAGAAATATTCAGGATTTATCAAGATATGCATCGCAAATATTGTTGGATTGGGATGAAATTTCAGATATCAAGTTTTATCACTAGGTGTTCCACATGTTAGTAGGTGAAAGATGAGAAACAATGACCTACTAAACTATTATAGTAATTTCAAATCCACAAATGGAAATCTGAAGATGTTGTGATGGATTTTAGGCTTGGTTTACTAAGGTTTCCTCAAGGTAGCAACACGGTTTGGGTAGTCATTGATCGACTGAAAAAGGTATCCCACTTCCATCCTTTTTAGGATAAATTATTAGTTGATGATATGAGAATAAAATTTGCCTGTGATATTATATGAATATAAGAGTTCCCTCATACTATCATTTCAAATAGGTATTAACATTTTTCATTGAGGTCCTGTCAGGGTTTACAGAGAGTTATTGGTATATAGCTACTTCTGAGCAAATCCTTTCACCCTCAGACTGATGGTCATTTAGAATGGACTATACATGTGTTGTAGGACATGATATGAGAATTATTCCTTGATTTAGACTGATCTTGGGAAAATAATATACATCTAATAAATTTCACCTATAATAATAGCTGTTAGGTGATTATTCAGATGGATTTGTATGAGGTAGTATATGTTAGGTAGTGTTGTTCACCCATTTGTTGGTTAGATGTAGAAGAGACAATGCTACTGGGTCCTCATCTCATTCAAGAGACTTTGTAGAAGTCTCTTTTTATAAATAAAACATATGTCTATAACTCAATATAGAAAAATATATATTATATTAATCTCCTTTGATGACCTTTGGAGTTCATGGTCGAGGATTTTGGTTTCATACAGGTATCACCCAAACATGGGAATATATGGATATAGAGGAAAGGGAATCTAACACATCACTTTTCAGGCCTTTTGAGATCCTATATAGAGTAATTCTTGTAGCCTATAATTTTTTATTAGCTTAGGGGTATCATTCCATGCACTACCTCTTCCATGTTTCACAACTTCACCGTTATCAAGTTGAACAATCTCATACTTTTAATCCAAAGGATTTAAAATTAGATGTTGATGTTTCTTTTGAGTATATTCTCATTCCCATCATTGAACATAGAATAAAAGTTCTCTATGTCTAGTTTTTTCCTTCAGTGTTGGTGCTATGGTAGTACAAGCATGTACAAAATGAGAATTGGGAGTGGGAGGGTGTTGTACATGACCAGTGGCCAAAGTTATTCTCATACAAGGTTCTATCACCCTTGTAAGGGAAACTTGAGGAAAATTCCTTTTAAATGGGGGATAATATAAGAAACTAATTTTTATATGAGGTATGGATCCTTTAATTTTTACTTTAATACCTTATTTTGGATTTATTATAGTTTTGTGGTGAGGGTACGGAGGGTACAAGGGTGTTCGGGCTTGTTTATATCCTAGAACCCCGACTGGTGGAATAAAGCACTGGGACACATGGTTAGTAGAAACCATATGGCCTAGCCTACACTGTTTCTACTAAACATGTGGGGATTTTTAGTGACTAAAATTGGGGGAATGGGTTTCTATAACCATGCGTCTAGTGCCTCACACCCATTCATGAGATCTATAGTTTTTAGTAGAGGTGAAAATCATGGTCTTCACATGGTTTCCAAAACCATTCCCATGAACCATACAATATGTGTTTTAAGGTATATAGGTTTACACAATTGGAACATGATTTGGCCAACCATGAAGCTAAACTGTGTGACCTATAAATTATTAGTAGAATTACCATTTCCCCAAATTCTATTTTAACTTGACCAACCACTTTATTTCTCTTTTCCAAAAGGTAGGGGGTTCATTTTTATCCATTTTTATATCACAGTCCTCCATACTTACACACCAAACTAAATATAGTTAATTATTGGAAAGGTGGGGTATGAAATTTATGAATTATTGAGGTAGTTGAGACCTAGAGCATCCCCAATAACAACGTCAAAAGCCTCAGGGAGGGGACCAGTGCTAGAAAACTATATATAATGAAAGTCGTGTGAATCCTTTGAATCCAAGAAGTCATCCACTTGATTCTATTGACACTACGTATAAAGAAGCTCAATCCCATTGGGTGGAAGGGTCGTTCATTTGCAGATCAAGTATGTAATATTCCAAGGTGTGGATGAAATTCCCTAAAGGGAGCTCCAAATAATCTTAGAATCCATCTTGACTGCATCAAAGGATTTTTTTTCAATAGAATAATTCAATTCCATTAAGCATTGAAACCGCATCCACCGTTAATGAGTTACCCACTCTGTAGATTGTGTTGACAGAAAACTACACTGAACCTATAGACTCACGCCCCACACATGCACCCTTGGATAAAAGAACGATAAATATTGAGTTTGATTCATTAAGTGGGAGGAAACCAGCTCACCCAGTGTCCCATATTCCAAGTTCTAAGAGGACCAATGAAATTATTACTATCCATATACTGCATAAATGAGGGTACCTACTCCTAATTCATAAAGAGGCTCACAAGATCCACAACTAGGAATTTATCCCTCCACACTAGTTTTAGGCAAGACGTAGAGGGAATATTGTGAAAATAATGGTTATTGGCCACCCATATACAGAAACATCATACCTCTAGGAGGAGGGACCATGCCCTATCATTGAGTTCATTCCTATTAGTACCTTTGAACCAATACTGGAGAAAATACTCATAGGATGATACCACCTCAATAGGGTAAGAGAACTCACCCAGTACCCTCCACACCACACCTCCCACTTTCTTTAGAAGAAATGTTTCAACAAGGATTCCTCCTGATTTGTATAGCAGGGGAACTAGAATTCCAGTTGGATACCCTTGCCTATCACAACTTCATCAGTTTGGATTGCATGGTTCTGAACCCTGAAACCAAAAAAAATTGGGATGTAATATCCTTGAAACAAATAATACTTCCCCATATATCATTGGAATGTTTTGAATACATCCCCTTTTGTATGCCTTTGAAGTGAAATTTCTGCAAGTAGAGCCCCTAAAAAAGAAAACATCATGGGACTCATCCAACTTGATGTCCCCAAAACATTTTTTCTGATTTGGATCCAAGAACACATGGATGAATGAGGGGTGAGATCTGACCTTTTTTAAGGTCATGTGAGGTATGGGAATCCCAAAAAACCCAATACATTTCTTTCCCAGTTGTAGTCCCATAAACAGATATCCCCACATCTGAGTACCCATCGAGAGTGATGATGAAGCATCTATAATAGTTCTTAGAGATATTTACAAAAGGAGGAGAATCAATTCCCTATTAATGTTCCTAGTACCTTTATACATTTTCCCTCATGAACCTTCTCTAGAGGGACTACCCTTCGATGGTCTCCCATGACAATTTACCTTAAAGGTAGAACATCGCGTCCCCAAATTTCTTAGGTTGATGCCCCCATGCTCCACTGGCTTGGCCAACCTATTCCATGAGGCCATATGACACCTTCCCTCCTGTAATGCATCCTAGATAAAAGGGTTTAAGAGGTTCTCAATCTCTTTCAAGATAGTGTTTTCCACCTTAATCACTGATAAAATATGAATGGGGGTAGAATTTAACATGCAATTGACAAGGGTTATTCTTCCACCAAATGAGAGAAAGTTGTTATTCAAGTTGGTAATACGGTTGGTGATCCTATAAACCACCCATTCAAAGTGCCTGAAATGAATCGTTATAGAAGGAATAAGTGATCCCAGGCATTTAAAGGGGATGTTCTTCTTACTGATACCCATAATGGCTTTAATGTTATTCTTTCGCCTCTCTGATCATGTTGATGAAACATGCATGCTATTTTTTCCCCAGTTGATCACCCACCCACACCACCTAGAGTAATAATCTAAAATTTTCTTAAATCCTCTTATATAAGTCCAATGAAAATTAATAAATAAGGCCATATAGTTATAAAAATCCAGGTGAGATGCCCCAAAGAAAGTGACATCTATAGTGGTAAGGATGAATAAGGCCACATTGCACGAAGGAGGTGACATGTCTACTTTGAGAGTCCCGGGACATGATAAAAATACTAGGGGATAGGGGATCCCCATTTCTAATTCCAATTTTTGATTTAAAGAAGCCACATTACCTCCAAATGAAAGTAATATTTAACAATTAAAAACATTAACACTGAAAGAGAAAGTTAACCAGCCAATCTGAAAATCCCATACACCTCATGACCATGAGAATAAAGTTCCATTAAAGGTGATCAAAGGCCATATCCATATCCACTTTGAAAATGATATTGGATCTATACACCTTTATAGTTATTTCACTAACCATATCTTGATTTATACCCATCTCACCATGGATAGACATGTCTTGAAAAATGAATGTTTCTCCTATGAGATCCACAAGTGATAAAATCGAGTGAGTTTTCTATTGCTAATAGAAGCTAAAATTTTGTATAAAAAGTTACACATACTTATGGCCTTGTACTATTTGATGGAAGCATGTTTTTCCACTTGAAAATGAGAATCATTGTAGTAGCACATGCTACTTGGGGGAGAGGAACGCCATAGAATAAGCCTTTAATGGGTCCAATTAGATCACTCTTGATGACCTCCCAATAGTTAGCATATAATGCCCCTGGGAAACCATCTGGGCCTAGAACATTTTTTGGATTATGATATTTGATGGAATCCCATATTTCCTTCTCCTTCAGAATAATGTTTAAGATTATGTTGTCTTTGGAGGATACAATATGTGGTATCATGTTAAAGAGGTTAGACCACCCCCCAGGATAACCACTTTGCATGCTTGAGTTAAGAATACTAAAATGGAGTTGAAATGAGAAGCCACCATACCTCCTATAACACCACAAGACTTTAAAATATTTTAAATTTTGAATAAATTTAATTTTTTCCTAGATTTATTTATATGGAACACCTTGATAATCTTAGACTACACACAACAATGATTTGGTTTTCATTACACGCAAGTTCGAGTTTAACCGAAAAATAATATATTATTAAAATATTATCATTTAATATAATATGATATAACATTTCTTTTAAGAAGAGGTTTATGAATATTATTAACTTAATTATTAAAATATATGTTTGAATTCATTGGTTTCAAATTAATTAGAAATGAATATAGGAAGTAGCTGAATATATAAGAAATGTTTTTATAAAGAATTATTTTTATAAAGAATTATGTTTATGCTCACAAAGTTCATTTATCCTTATAAATGAAATTGAAAATAATTAGTGAATGATATTAATGTAATACATATTCAATAGAATATTTTCAACATTCATACAATATATTTAAAAGGCATAATATAAGAACAAAAGTAATATTACATATAAAAACTTATATTTTTATAAAATAAATTTTACCACCTTCTAATGGTGAAATTATTTTAAATAAAATTGTGAGAAATTTATTTATTTAATTTTAAAAAATTAACTTCTTCTATTAAATAGAAATATAAAATTTTACATTATGCTAATTGTTGATATTTTCTAATAAGTTTCATGTTTTGATAAATAGTGATAAAATATTTCTTGAATGGCCCGAAGGCCTTCAATTTTTATAATTTTTTGATAATACAACTTTCAAGGGGTGATGTGGAACCATTAAAAGGCCTGAAGATTTAAGAGATAGTTACATGACCCCTAGGTCTTAGAGGAAATCACCCAGACAAGACAAATTAGAAATACTCCTCCCTAGTAAATTTCCTGAATTCAGCACTCCACCTTCACAAGGCTAGTCAGCTAGCTATCATGGGATGAGCTACACCGACCTAGTACTGATGTAAAATTCATACCCTCTTAATCCTTCAATTCCAATTTTCTCTACTCTCGTGAATACACCTGATATGAATCCTCATTTGGAGGCATGTCCCTTATAATCTGACTAGTGAATCTGAATATTTCTTGTGGCCTGAAGGCCTTGGGGTGGGATGAAGGCTGTGAGGTGTCCGAAAGAACTTGAGAGACAAATTTCCTAATGGAATTGGGTGGCCTGAAATCCTTGTAGGACCCGAGGACTAAACAGGTGGCCCGAAGGCCCATATGGATGAATAGTTCCGGCTTCTACAACACCTGCTACAGTACTTGCTACAATACTACTATACTAACCTGAAAATATTTATGCACCCAAATTTGATATCGGGTCTCTTGGATGTACTTAAAAAGTTCTATATGTTTTTTTCTCCCAAAATACCTAGCACAGAACTGTTAAGAAAATATTTAAATGATGTTCACTGAAGAAGAAGCAATCATTTTTACTAACTCATTCAAGATCATTTATTATTCTACTTACTATTCAATTTTTTCCATGATAAAGTAATAAATACATTATCAAATATATTATTATATTTTATTATGGTAATCAGACAACCATTTTCCATGTTTTATCCATCCTATGATAGGAAAAATCATCGCACATACGTACGTATGGTTTACCGTCTCCACGACACGGTGTAATCTGTTTTTCATCACCACTTTACTTGGATGGGTATAATGATGTTATTAATGGATATATATGATAATAATTACATTATATTTATTATATATAAATTAATATACCATCCACTACCTTACCCTTTCACTATTAAGAGAATGATACTGCAGCCCATGCGTTCATACGACCTATCGTCTCCATGAATTGATGTGATTAAGTTTCCATGTTAACCATTCAATAATGATTAGAAAAATTAATTTAATGATTAAATATTATATTTAGGAAATTAATATCATTCTAGAGAAATTTTTTATATAACTTACGAAAAATAACTGAGATATTCATAACAAAACATGCATAGTAAAATGAAACAATTAACAACCAAAACAAGGTTAATAAAGAAATATTATCACCAAATGGGTGATAAAATAATATAATAAGATCATATATAATGTAATAAATACGAATAATGTTATGATATAAGTAAATATAATTCCTAAAATTATTCTAAGGGAGGTTAAAGCATGTTCATCTAAAGGAAGCATAAGGTAGGGGATTTCATCTTAATTTCATTTCATTGAGGCATATTGTAATGTTATATATCTATTTTCTGTTAAATGGTGTATATAATGACCATTTACATGTTATATCATGAATATTCTAATTTTTATGATATTATAAATTCCCTTTAATGTTATTCATTCATGTTAATTATGATTCAAATGTTTCAATATGGGATGAGACACTTTGGAATGTTTAAAGATTACTTTCCTTAAGAATGTTTTAATGACATTTCAACAGTATTTTCATTCATCAACATCACCAAACCTTGTTGTTACTTGTCAAACACTATCTAATTATTGTTATTTATGTATTATTTATTCAATATGGATATTTGATACAAAATATTAATTATTAATTAAATCAATTACATGATATGAGGAATATTTTTTCTGGAAATGATGGGTGAGCCCCAGACTTTATATAGCACCTTGATGCATCGATAGGTTTTAATGAGAGCAATAAGTTGACCAAATTAAAGGGGTTTCTACCTATGGTTTTAAACCTTCTTGTGAAAGGTCTTGACATTATATTTTTTCATGTGCCTCGTATCGGAGTTGGTGGCCTAAAAACAACTATTGTGTACATTATGATGAACTTGAATTAATAAATACCAAACAAATATTGATTGTTCTTCTATATGAAAATGCATGTGATAATGTCCAAATGATATATGTTTCACTAAAGGGTCATATCGGATTCCTGGTATGATGAGAACCCAGAAGTGCTATAACACTATTCTTGAATATATGTTCTATAACCAAATAATGTTATTTCCGGGACACAAATAATATATGCCATTAGGGGTGAGGGCACATAAAACTTTGAGGAATCTTCTCATTGTGTGTGACTTTTGTAGTATCTAGGAGGATATTATGAGAAAGAGACCCACTAGTAGGTAATCAAAATTTCATAGTGTCATTGGATATTCCTATCCGCATACGTGTGTATTGGTCCTCAGACATTAAGATTATTATTAATAGGTATTACAACTCGTGCTCCTAGAGGTTTTGAAAAAAACTATGATGACGCGCTGTTTGTAGTGAGGTAGGATATGTTGGGTGCTTCAAGAGTAATACTTCATTAATAAATAATGTGAGAATGGATTATTTCCCTACTGTTCAATAATAGAAGTTGATATGTCATTCTTTTTGATGAAATTCATATTTCCCAAATAAATCCATTTCCATGGTGAGGAATTGGAAAGTCCAATTCTGGGAATTCAATGAAATAATAATCGACCACATGGGTTGATGTCACTAGCATGCAACCCGATTGATTTAAGATAACAAGATAAAGGGACTATATTACACGGTAAGCATTCGTATGAGGTGACACGTCATTGTGGTGTTAGCTTATTTCTCTATAAGTGCCTTAGCATGTTTCTATATGCTAACCTTGTACTTTAGGAAAGATCCATCTAATGCCACTGAGAAAGAGTCCTAGAGGGATCCACACTAAGTGTCCAATTAACTCAGTCAAATATTCATTTAATAAGTTGAATAAACATTATTCCCGCTTGTGGTTTAATAATTATTCAAGGATGCCTGATAGTATTTATTTCAACACTAGTTATTCGAGAGAATATATTGTGGGAGAAATAATATAAATTTATTAGTGAGTAATGTAGTGATATTTATTTAAAAATAAATAGCCATTATTCAAGGTATAATAAATGTGGTGGAGGAAATAAAGAAAATACACACTGTGTATATTAATATACAACCCGTGTTAGTTTTTGGGGATTTGTGAGAAGTAATATTATTTATTTAATTAAATAATATTATGTGTCATTATATATGTGAATTTCAATTGATAATAATAGTAAACTATTATTATTAGACATGGGGTCTTACTAAGAATTAAATTATATGAATAAATGATTTAGGGTAATTAATTCGTATTATTATTCTAAGTAATTAAAAATGAAATTATATTATTCTCATAAGAATAAACATTATTTGTGGTTGTGCACAATGAATTTATAAAAAACTCTCAAGCCAAGAGAGAATTCTTTTTTCTCTTCCATGAACACTCTCAAGTAATGAGAGAGGTCCTCCTCCACCAGATCAAGAAGATCACCTTAGAAGCTGTTCTGAAGGCGTTCGAAGGCAGACATCGCAAGTGAAGTATCTTATATGTTATCACCTAGAGATCACTTTGGAGACGTCTAGAGAGACATGGAGAATTTGTGGATCACCGCTAGAGGAAACCTTCACATAGCTTCTGTGATGCAATGACAGATCACATCAGATTGTGACTGGAAACATCAATGAAGATAGAATTTCGTCAAGGTAATTCTTGTATTTTAATTAAATTAATTATAACTAATATATGATGATCCTCTCTATGGTTTTGAGAATCCCCTATTTTCTTTGTTTCTTCATTCTATTTTGAATATCTAGAATTTTATAATCATGACGAATCCCAGATTGATCGTTGTTAATGGAAAAAATTAAAGTTCAGTACACCCATATACGTTCTTCCACTGTGACTGGAACCTAAAAGTGGTATCAAAGTGGTCATATCAATGATTTTAATTTTTTTTTCATTGATGATTTATTCATTTAATAATTTAGTTTTTTCAATTCTAGTTAACCATTCTACAAATATGAATCTCAAGGTATCTTCCGCTTTTGTTTCTTGTTCACCTAACAAAAATGATCTTTTATTTTAATTTTGATTAAAATAAAATATAGGATCTCATATGGAGGTGCCAAAGCTTCTTGTACATACAACACTAGAACACACGACATGTATTCAGAAGTACATGTTGTGTAGTCACTATTCAATGCATCATACCAGTCCGCCAAACCAAGTTGTGTTTTGGAGTCTTTCTAAGTATTAAATGACTCCGTGTGTTGACTATGAAGATGTGACACATGGTTTCTAGATTACATGCCATGTGGCCCATTGGACACGATGTGTAGTCCCTTCGAGTTAGGGTTTGACCTTGTACCCTGTACCAGGCTTTCCCAGATAGAGATCGTGTAACGCCGATACTACATAGTGTGTGGGCCACTGGACATGCCTTTTACTCCAAATATTTCAAAAGTACACTCACAGACTATATCCCTGAACATGTACTTTGGATGGATGGTTAACGATAGTACATGTCATGTAGTTGGAACCACATTCCATGTACTCACCCAAATTATGTAGATATTTGTAAAATTTATTATTTTATTATCCAACCAATGAGACATGTACCATGGTGTGGTCGTAGAGCTGAGGAAAAACACATGATAGGTGTTTTATATATATATATATTTTTAACATCTACGTAATGTTCATTTCTACTCATTGGGTAGTTATGAAAAGGAATTCATCGGGTTTCCTCCAATTTACAAGTTACAAACCAAGATAATTTTAAATGAAATTATTTGTTTATAATTATGATGGATGAGAATCTCATGGAAATTTAGAAAAGGGTTTAAGATAAAATGATTGATTAATTAAAGATAATTAGTTGATTTGATTGTGATTTATCTTAAACAAGAAATATTAAATAATTTAATTCTAGTTATATTTATGTATAAATATCATTGCATGTATGAATGATCATTATCTAGACCAAGACCTTTTTATGTGGATGGTTTCTTTTCATTTATTTATTTTAATTTAATTTTTTTTCCTGTAATCATTCTCCTCATTAATATGTAGGGTCTGTGTGCCCAAGGTTTATTTTAAGTAAAACCCAATTTTACCCCTCAATTGTGAGTGAGATAAAAGAATATGTAATGGATGGATCTCCCAAGCTAGTGAAGGAGACTCAAGTTAGGATCCAAGGTGAATCAAATCCAAGGATATACAAAGGTGGACAAGTGGAAATCTGTAAAGATGAACCCAAAAGGTTCCAAGCATTTCTCGTCGAGGTCTTAGGTTAGTTTATAAACCGTTAGATAAAATAACCAATATAAAATCTCATGATCATAACATTTATTTCATTTCCGTAAATTTCATGGTTTATTTATAGTGGGTGTATTATCACGATCACATAATTAATGAATTAACCAATCATGCTAGATAGAACTAAAATAAGACTGTATTATTCGTAAATATTATCTTAGACATGGTTAATAACATAAGTATATCCCACTTAATATTAAAAATCATGTAATCAAAGATAATAAAATATAAATTTATGTATAATGATAAAATCCCTCAAAGACATATTAAGTCGTTATAGCCTTCCATAATCTTGGTTAGAATCGAACCATAGTTCAAAGTGCATGACCAACCCTAGTAGGGGTGATTTCAATTATTGGGGAATTCTAATTCGAGGTTTTGGGTTGACTTGACTTGGTTCACATCAAGGTTTGACTACCATAGTAGGATTTGGTGTGACCAAGAGGAAAATGTTGATGAAATCCAAAATAAATGGATTACAGGATTGGGAAGTCCACTCAGCAGATTAAGGAGATACAAGTTAATTTCATTGGCATTTGTAATGCATACCTAATACCCTTCAAGTTTCTTAACCAACCCTAGTTGGGGTAATGTGAGGGGAAGTATGGATCATGGCCACTAGAATATTCATGAAACAGAATATTCTGAAGTCAATAGTGAGGGCTATTGTATTTAAATAAAATAGTGGAAGAATAATAAGTATAAATTTATATATTTCTCTCAGTTTTATCCTGATAAAGCACGAAATATTTTCTTATCTTAATTTGTATAAATAGAAAGAAAAATTACTTCAAACATATCATTACGAACCATACTCGATAAGGAAACCCTTCTCACTAGAAACAATTTATAGGAGTGACAGAGGTGTTTACGCGTCATCCTTCTCCATGAGAGGAAATTATATATAACAGAGGAGCCTATTCTAGTTGTTCCTGGAAAAGAGTCCAGTGATGAGGAACTATCTCTCTGTAGGAAACATTTGGATGATGCCACAAATGTCCAATGTTTCATGATATTGGTCATGTATAATGAGATCTTGAAGCAACATGAAAACATGGACACATATATCATGATGTCTAAAAATAAGGATCTCTATCAAGAGAAGTTGATACAGGAGAGATATAAGATCTCCAATGATTTGTTCGCAACTAATCTTTGAGAGTCTATGCTAGTTGGTCCTCATGTCTTCAAGCTTATTGGCTATATTGAACACCAGAACATCTTAGGGATTAATTTCCCGGATGAGTTGAATATAGCTCTCATCCTATCATCACTACCCAAGACCATATCTAGCTTTGTTGTCTACTAAAACATGAGAAACAATGAGAAGAGTTTGTCAGATCTTTTGACCTTGATTCTCTAAGTAGATAAGGACATCAGGTGTGACAAACCCAAATTTCTTATGGAGAATAAGAAAAGGAAGGACAAGGAATAGGGGGAAAGGATTCATAAAGGGTATGAATCCCCTAAGTGTCTTCCCTCAATGAAGGGGAAGATCAAAAGGTAATGAATGGAATGGGAGGAGGTATGTTTTACATGTCACAATGTAGGCCACTGGAAGAGGAACTCCACCTAGAAGCATGGGGATGGTAATGGTGTGTTCGTTATTGAGTGAAATATTTCCATTTCTATACATTGGGTGTTAGATATAGCTTATGGGTCTCACATCTATATTTAAATGCAAGAACCAAGTAGATTTAGAAATATTTCCAGAGGATAGGAGTATCTATGAGTTTCCAATGGCGCGAGGTTGGATGCATTAGCAATTGGTGATTACCATATCTCATTTCAAACTAGGATGATTTTTGTTTTACATAATAATTATTATGTTCCAAGTGTTACCATGGACTTAATTTCTAAATCATATTTGGATATGGATGGATTTATTTTCATGTTTGGAAAAAATGGTTGTCTCTTTTATAATAACAACGTATGTTATAGTATAGTGCATTTAAATAATGGTTTATATGTAATATATTACAAAAACCAAGTGTTGGAAATCGACAATGAAACAAACTCACATGAATCATACAACACCTAGTTGTGGCATCACTATCCTGGTTATGTAAATGGGAACTTCTTGACAAAGATCTTCCAAGATAGTTATTTATACCATACTAAGCTAAAAACACTTGATAGATGTCATACTTGTTTACAAGTTAAAATAACCAAGCTACCTTTTGGTGGACCGGGTGAAAGGGCCACAAATCTTACATGATTGGTACACATGGATGTGTGTGGACCATTTATAGCAGAATCCATAAGTGGATATTCTTACTTCATTACTTTTACTAAAGATTTGAGTAGATATTTATATATATTCTAAATAAGGTATAATTCAGAATCCTTAGAGAAATTTAAGGAATTCAAGAATGAAGTAGAGAATCATCTTGGTAAAAATATACCGAAACATCGATCGGATTGAGGTGGAGAATATCGGAAACAAGAATTCATCTACCTAATACGAGATTCTAGGATTCTATCTCAAATCACTCATTCTTATAAACCATAGTGGAATGGCGTTAGATAAATAAAGAACCACACCTTGTTGGACATGGTGATGTCAATGATGAGTCATTCAGATCTTCTATTACCCTTTTGGGAAATATGCATTACAAACTAGAACATACACATTAAACTGAGTACCAAATAAGGTGGAAAATCTAATTCCCTTTGTGATATGGAGTGTAAATAAACCCATTTTGTCTCACACACATGTTTCGGGATGCTAGGAGTTTTTTAAGTCCATCTCAAGTAAGAAACTGTCACCTCGGTTCATGAGGTGTATCTTTATAGGATATCCCAAAGAAACAAAAGGATATTACCTATATAACCCTTCAGACAAGAAAGTGATTGTCGCCAAACAATCCATGTTTTTTTAGAGGGATCACATCCTCAAGAAGTATAGTGGGAGTAAGATTGACTTCAATGAAGTTGATGCTCAAGATAAATAAGAGTTGGTATAGTAACAAGTTCCACAGGTCCCCTTGGAAGAGGTTCTAGAAACACAAGTATTGTGTAGGATCTCAAGAGAGGTAAGGGAACCAGAGATATTGGGTTTCCTAGTCACTAAGGATGGTGAATAATTATTTTTGGACATTGATGAACCTCTCTCCTACAAGGAAGTAGTTGAAATCTCAAAAGTTAGATGATGGCTAGAAACTATGAATTCTGATATGGATTCCATGTATCAAAACCAAGTTTGGGTTCAGTTTGATGAGCTTGTTGATGTAAAGCCTCCTGAATGAAAATGGGTATTCAAGATAAATCAGGACATGGAAGGTCAAGTTAGCACCTATAAAGCAAGGATAGTGGATAAATATTAATACAATATCAATGAATTGACAACAATGAAACCTTCTCATTAGTTTCAATGTTTAAGTCCCTAATAATCATACTTTCCATATTATCTTACTGTGACTACGAGATTTGGAAAATGGATGTAAAAATAGCATTCATTAATGAGAAACTTCAGGAATATGTCTATATACAATAAACAGAAGGGTTTGTGACACCAGGTGAAGCCAAATGGTTTTTCAATTTGCAAAAATTCATTTATATATTAAAGAAAGAATCCAGGCCATGGAACATTAGATGTTACGAAGCCATAAAAAATTTGGTTTAATTAAGAATGAAAGTGAGACATGTGTTTATAAATGGTTTAATGGGAATGAAGTCATTATTCTAGTAGTATATGTTGACGACATATTACATATTAGAAATGATGTACCATTCATACAGTTACTTAAGTACTGGTTGAATAAGTGTTTCTCCATGAAGGACTTAGGCGAAGAAGCCTATATTCTAGCGATTAAGATCATTCATGATAGATCCAAGAGGTTTCTTGGACTAAGTTAGGGTACATACATTGACCAGATAATAAATATATTTTGTATGGAACAATCCAAAAGAGGATTGGTTCCAGTTTCACATGTACTACATCTTTCTAAGAGAATGTGTCCTGAGACACAACAAGAGAAAGATAGGATGAGTAAGATATCATATGCTTCAGATACAAAATCCATCATGTATGTCATGTTACATACTAGGATTGATGTTGCCCATGCACTAATAATGGTAGGATGATATCAAGTAGATCTAGGAGAATAGAATTGGACTTATATTAAGACTATTCTTAAGTATCTGAGAAGAACTAAGGATATGTTCCTGGTGTATAGAGGATACAAGGATATTTTCATCAGAGGGTATGATGATACTGGTTCTTAGATAGATTAGAATGATCTGAAGTCACAATCAGGATCTTTTATCTATCTCAACAGAGGAGCAGTGAGCTGGAAGTGTTCAAAGCAGCTAGTTTTCACCGATTCTACAATGGAGTCTGACTATATAGCGGCTTATGATGCCGCCAAGGAAGTAGTCTGGATTTATAACTTTTTCCAGGAGCTTGATGTCGTGGCTAGCAGTAAAGATCCTACCACATTGTATTGTGATAATAATATAATGGTGGATCTTGGAAAAGAACCAAGGTCACATCAACAGACAAAGAAAATTCTCTAGAAATATCACCTCTTGAGGGATTTCTATAAATGGGGTGAAGTTGCAGTGAGTAGAGTGTCCATAGAAGATAATGTGGCAGACCCCATGACTAAAGACCTATCTCATCAGAATCATTAATATCATGTGATAGAAAGTGGGTTAAAGGTTATTAGTAGTTGGCTCTAGTTCAAGTTGTAGTCTATTGGAGTTGGTGGCCTAGAACCAACTATGTTTTACTTTATGATGAACTTGTATTAATAAATAACTTATCACTTCATGATTATTCTTCTACATGACAATTCATGTGAAAATGTCCAAATGATAACTATTGCACTAAAGGGTCGTAGTGAATCCCTGCTATAATGAGAACCTAAAAGTACCATAACACTATTCTTGAATATATGTTCTTTTTCCAGATGATGTTATTTGAGGGACACAAATAATACGTGCCATTAGGGGTGAGGACTCATAAAACTTTGAGGCACATTCTCATGGTGTGGGCCCTAGGTTGTATGCAGGAGGATATTATGAGAACAGGACCCGCTAGTAGGAAATCCACATTACAAAGTGTCATTGGATGTTCCTATCTATGAATGTATTTTTTGGTCCTTATACTTTAATGAGTATTACAACTCACACACTTTGATGTATTGATAAAAACTGTGATGAATCACTATTCAAAATGGGGTAGGATGTGTTGGGTGCGTCACGAGTAATACTACATTAATAGATACTATGGGAAATGTTTTTTCACTTATTTTCCATAAAAAAATTTGATATCTCAGGCCCTTTGATGAAATTGATATATCCTAAATAAATCCATGTCCACAGTGAGGAATGGGAAATTTCAATTTCAGGAAGTAAAATAAAGAATAATTGATCACATTGGTTGATTGCACTAGCATGCGACCCTCTTGATTTTAGATATTGAGACAAAGGAATTACATTACATGGTAAGCATTCTTAGGAGGTGACACATTATTGCAGCATTAACCTCTTTCTCTATGGGTTCCATGGTGTGTTTCTAGATTCAAACCATGGAATTTAGGAATGATCGATCTAATTCCACAATGAATGAGTCTTAGAGGGTCACACACTAATTGTGTCCAAGTATCTGAGTTAAATATTCATTTAACAAGTTGAATAAATATTATTCCCAATTGGGTAATTCATTCATTTTATTGTTCTATGTAATTACAATCCCAATTATATTATTCTCATAATCCTAGACATTTTTTATTGATGTGAACAACAGATTTAGAAAATATATGAATCCAAGAGAAAAATATTTTTTCTCCTCCAAGAACACTCTCAAGTTACGAGAGAGATCATCCTCCATCAGATCAAGAAGAGTTCCTTAGAAGTGGCTCTCAAAGAGATCAAAGGAAGACATCATAGGTCAAGGATCTTCTGCGCTAGCACCCATAAATCCCTTCAGCAATGTCCAAAGATACATGGAGCACGTGTGGATCACCAGTAGAGGGAGCCAATACTTTTCTTCTGCAAAACAAAATGGCAGATCACATCAGATCGTGACTAGAAACATCAATGAAGAGAGAATTCCATCATTGTAATTATTGTATTTTATTTAAATTAATTATAACCAGCATATGATCATCCTCTCTATGGTTTTGGGACTCCCCTATTTTCTTTAATTATTCATTCTATTCTGAAGATCAGGAATTTTATCATAATGAAGGATCTCGTATTGATCATTATTAATATAAAAATTAATGTTGGGTACACACATCTACGTTCTTCTGTTGTGCCCAAAACATACACCTCAGACATTACATCCAATAATTAATAAATTTATTCATAGATATTTTAGTTATCGTAGTTATTATACAATATTTTTTCATATGATAAAATCTATGGATGAATTTCATTATTAGTTTATTGATTAAATGACATGTATTTTCAGTTATTTACCACAACATATTGATTATGCCTTATCCATTTATTTTAATGGCATGTGTTATCGTTTATTCACCTTGCAACATTTATTTAGTCTCACTACTTAATTATTTATTTCACTTTACAGACCCTTAATGAGAATTAGAGATCTCCCTTATTATGATTCCTTTCTTTAGGTTATGAAAATTAATCCTTTGAATGATTTTAAAGGATATGGGTCTTTTATTTTTGTTATGATGTATTTCCTTTCCCAATTTAATATGGGTATCATGCTTGTAGTATTGTTTTCCAAAACTACTAAACTACTTGGTCCATTGGGATTTGATGATTTTATCAATGCCAATGTTAACAAATAATGCACCTGCTCTAGGATTCTGGGTTGGGTAATTGTAGTTCGCATCAAAGGATGTTTAGCAGAATCCTTGGAAACTAGATTTAGAAAACATAGATTATGGAAAATACACCTAATATAGACTTTGATGATCAGTATAGAAGAACATCCTATAATTTTGATAAATTATATATTTTTTTAGTATTCCTTGAAATATATCCCTATCTAGATACTACAAGTGGATGAGGTTCTAGTGTAGATGTACCTAGGGGTAACAAATTTGAAAAGTTGCATCGGTCCTGACTCGAGCATAACCTGGTACACGATAACATGCCTTACTATGTACCAGGTTTGAAACTCCTAGAGGATATGCCTAGGATAATCCACATTTTCTTTATAAACCATTATTAAGTATTTTAATGTGAAGATATCCCTAATGAAACCATGTTTATTATTATGATGTTATCTATGCATAAATATTACAATTTTTTGTAAGTGTTACACCATATTAAGAATTATTCAAAGTTTATAATTTTATGAAATAATATAGTATATGCCATTTTTAGAAATGTCATCTGGAAGGAATAAGTGTATCAATACTCATGCCCAACGTAGAAATCTCCCTACTGAGAAAGTCAATGTAGATGATATTGGAACAAAGCATGTTATGGTTATATTAGGGAAGCTAAATCAGGTTATCCCACATAACCTATCATGAATGGAAAAACATGTTCCACAAAAAGATTCATTGATGTTGGATCAATTAATGTTATTGAAGCCCCCATCATTTAGTGGGACTACTAACCTAATATCAACTAATAAATGGATTATGTCTTTGGAGAAGATATTTATGGCTTTGGAATATGGTGAAAAGGAAATGATTACACTAGTAGTGTATTATATCAATGGTCATGTGGATCAATGGTGGTCATTGATCCAGAATATTAGGTAGGAAGAATAAATATAACTCATGGAATGAATAAATTTTAAGGAGACATTCTTCGATAAATACTTCCATCATGAGCAAAAAATTGTGATGAGGAGAAATTTACTTAGTTTAAATATAAAATAGGAAGAAAGTGTTACAGAGTATGAAGCTACATTTACCAGGTTAGTAAGATATGCTATGGATTTCATACACAATACAAAATTCATGAACAATTATTTCTTTGAATTACTAAATCTAAGCCTCTAAAGGGAGCTGGTGTCTCAAACCTTTTCTTCAGACAATGAAATAGTTTTATATGATATCAAGATAGAGAAATAATTCTCCATGTCTAATGGATTCAATGGGAAGAAAGAGAAGAAGGGAAAGGAATAGTAAATTAAAAATAGAGGGAAAAGGTAAAGAAGGATTTTCCCACATGTGATAACTATGGAAATAATCATAGTGGTAAATGCTTGAAAGGATTGAGAGCTTGTTATAAGTGTGGAGAAAAGGGTCACAAGGAAAAATAATTTAAAGGGAAGAATGAAAATGTTGTTATTCAGTGTTACAACTGTAATGAGATGGGGTGCTAGGAAAATGAATTCCCAAAGCATCAAGTTCAGTTATATGTTATTGACATAATCATAGTGGAATTATTAATGTACTTATATTTTTGGATCTAATAAATATGTTATAAAATTATTTTATTGATGATGTATTAATCATATGAATTATGAAATATATATATAGTGTATTGTCAATACATTTTTATTAAGTATTTGATATCATATGTTGAATATTTCCAAGAAATGTGAATCAATAGCATTATTACTTTTTTTTGAAAATAAATGGTTGAGGAAAATATCTCCCTTAATATATTCCTCATGTGGAGATAATGATGATTGACATGGATTAATTAATTAGATACTACTATATTCCTTGAAAATGATTCTATGGTTTTGGATCATAATACTCTGAAGGTTCATAAAGAAAAAAATTTATGAAATGGTTTAAATTGAACTTTGAATGAGGTTTCAGAGATTATTGTATTACTTCACCATAAGAAGAAACCTGTTCTAATAAAAGAAGTATAAATAGTTCAAGGCTCATGGATAATATTTTTCTTATAGAAATGTATCAAATATGTATAGTTACTTATATTCTTAGAGGGTGAAATAATTTTTCAACTCTATAAAAAGAGTCATAAAACAAAAATATTTCTGTATTATCATAGTTTTTTATGATATCAATGACCTTTATTCACGCCTTTGGGTGATGGTTTTGTGGTCAACAACTTTCTCATGAACATGTTCTCGATCACCCTCCATCAGAACATGATGGTTAGATTTCTCTTTCAAATCCATGTTTTCACTAATGTTCTCTTATTTGAAATCCTGGTTTTGTGGTTCCCTTCACATTCATTTTTCCCTTCTATTAAGAAGATGTGTTATTAACGCTATTTACTATGTGGGTTTTTAAAAAATAGTTTATTTTCAAATATGAAAACCTTGAATATCAAAATTAAGTCTATATTGTGAGGAAAAAATTTAATTAAGGTGGGGAGAATGTAACAACCCAAGACTTTACAATATTTTAAATTTTTAATAAATTTACTTTTGTTTCTATATTTCTTTATACGCAACACCAAGATATGCTTACACTACACACAGTAAAGGGTTAGATTACGTTACATGCAATGATGAGTTTGACTGAACAATAATATATTATTAAAATATTATTATTTAATATAATAAGAAATAACATAGTCATTAAGTTTTTGGTTATGATTAGTATTAACTAAATAATTAAAATATATCATTGAATTAAATGGTTACAAATTACTTATAAATGAATATAGGAACCAACTAAACATATAGGAAATGTTTTACAAAGAACCATTTTTATGCTCACAAAGTCATTTATCCTAATAAATTAAATTTTTTACAATTATATAATGATATTAATGTAATATATATTCAATACAACATTTTTGACAGTCAACCAATAGATTTAATAGGCATAATATAATAAAAACCCAATATTACACATAAAAACTAGCATTTTTATAAAAGTAGTTTTATCACATTTTAATGAAGAACCTATTTTAAATCCACTTTTTGACTATTTTATATAATCTATTTGAAAAAAATAAACTCTTTATTTTAAATAGGAACATAAAAATTTACTTTATTTTAATTTTTTGTATTTTTTTGATAAATTTCATGTTTTTATGAATAGTGATAAAATATTTCATTTTAATTGAAAAAAAACTTTTTCTTATAAATATTTTCTAGTGTTTAATTATATTTTTAATTAGTTTTACATTATAATCATATTAATTTTATATCATTTAATACAATTTAGGTCATTGAAATAAATTTTATATTTAATATGAATATAAAAACATTATAATCTTTTGTACATATTCTCTTTAATAACTGGTTTTCTAATTCTGACAACAAGATTAATTTTAAATTAATTACTCTACATTCTTTGTTTTAAATTTTGAAACATTGATTTCATATTTGGAATCATTCGTTAAAAATTATGTAAATATTTCCCTTTTATTTTTGGGCATTTGAATAGTAAATTTAGTAATACTTTAATTATAATGGTTGAGGGTATATCAGGTAATTATGAGTAAAAATAATATTATAAATACAATAAAATTACCCTAAAACATGTCCTAAAATAATTGAATGATTTTGGTTTGAAAATAATAATCCTTGGAACCAAATTATAACCTTTTTAAGCCACTTGGATGAGAGTATGACATTTATAATATTATATTCAAAGGAAATTCAATTTTGTCACACTTGTTTTTAACAAGCGAAATATTTTTAATATTGGGTTATATAAGGGATATATTCGACGATAAATAGTATTTTGAACCATAAATTTTTTATCTTTATCAAGATAATTTATTTTTAGTTTTTAGAGAAGAAATAATTATATTAAAGTCTTGCACAATGATAATGCAAATAACTGTTTAATTAAAGGAAATATCAAATAAATGATATTAAAATTACTAAAATAAATATAATTTGAGACTATTAAAGTCATCCACAAATTTTTTAGATGAATTTATCATGTTAGTGAATTTTTTTAATTATTTCATTGAATTTATATTATTATGATATTTTAAAAAGACAAGTAATGAATAGTGTTAGAATTTACATTATTGATATTTTAAAATATATAATATTTAATTTAATGATATAAAATTCATAAAAATATAATAATATAGTCATATAATTTGGATAATGTTAAAAATGACATCAAAGACACATGTATGGTTTGTTTGGAATTTTATAGTAATTATATTAACCCTTAAAGTGTAACATACATGATATCACAATAAGAATTAAAAGGGTTAAAAAAAAATATAAGGACAAAAAATAATCCAAAATTGTCTAAATTTAATTGGATGAATTTAAGTAGATCCCTAAACATTATATATTCAAAATTGGTCATTTTGGAGTAATTTGGATTATAAAATTAATTTATATTAATTTGATATTTTGAGAGTTTCCAAAAGTTCCCCTCACCTCATTTATAAAAGGGAACCTCCTCCCTCACTTCCTCATAGAAATTGGAGCCTTATATCTCGACCAAAACCTGAAAATTTCTCTTGAAAACATCCTCATACAAGTTTTTGATGTTTTGTTCCTCCCAAAATGTCTACCATATATCCCTTAAAGAGAGATACAATGAAAATCTAGTGAAGAAGAGGTAATTTTTTTTAATAACTCATTCAAGTACATATATTCTTCTACATCATATTTATGTGTTGTTTCCATTATAAATTAATAAATAAACTTTTATATATGTAATTATATGATATTATGGTAATGGTAAAACCATATTTCATGTTTTATCAATCCTAGAAATGAAAAATCATTGCTTGTGTTTACGTACGACTTACCACCTCCACGTCGCGGTGTAGTCTATTTTTCATCACCACTTTACTTTGATGGATATTTTTTTTAATTTGGGATAAAGCCTCTTATTTGAAGTCAAATCAAACACCCTCTTTAAATATCATGGAAGGAGGGAACCAAAAATATGACCTTGTAGCCTAGTGGATACCATATAGAATTCAACCCGTCTCACGAGCCGCACCCGCTGACGTCGTCGTCCCCATAACCCACATGGAAGCGCTGAAACGCCACCCATGTCACGCCGTGCTCATCATCCCCGCAACCTGGCTCCGCCGTCATCCCTGCTGACTTCACGCCATCAACCATCGCCCATCGTTCCCACAACACATCGACGTCACGCCATCTCTGTCTATTTTACCACCTGGCACGCCCCGCATCATCCAGTCAGTAACGCGCACCGCTGTCGTTGCTGTGTGGACCACCACCCATCCAACGCAACCCGTATATTTTGGTCTGTAACTCCCACCACTGTCGGTGGCCATCCAGTGGGACCGTTGTGTTTACCGCCTGGCATGCCCTGCATCGTCCCGTTGTGTGCACACACGCCCATCCAGCCAGACTGCTGTAATTACGGCTTGGTGTATGTCGCCCCGTTGAGGATATTCCACCCCCTTTCCACGTCACCCATAAATCCTCAAATTTTTTGAGGTAGTTAGGATTTGAACCCTGATTCAAGTTTTTTGAGGCAGTCGGGATTTGAAGCCTTTCCACGTCACCCATAATTAATGCATGATATTGATTTGGGAAAAATTAATATACCATCCACATCCTTACCCATTAACTATTAAGGGAATTTTACTGTCACTCATGCTTACGTATGATCTACTATCACCACGACGTGATGTGATTCATTTTCCATGTTGAATATTCAAGAATGATTATAAAAATTTATTTAATTATTAAATATGATATTTATGACATTAATTGAATTATGGAGATGTTTGATACATACCCTATGAAAAAGAACCGAGTCATTCATAAAAAAACATTCATAGTAAAATGAAGAAGTTAACACCCAAAACAACGGTAATAACGAAATATTATGAACAAACGAGTGATTAAATAATATAAGAAGATGATATATGATATCATAAATATAGATAATGTTATTATATAATTTAATAATATTCTTAAAACCATAATACCTGAGTTCAAATAATGTTCAACTAAATTATGTGTAATGTAATATATTTCATATCAATTTCATTTCATTGAGGTATATTGTAATGTTATACACCTATTTTCATTTATTTTGTGTATATACTGACCATTGACATGTTACATCATTAATATCTTTATTTTCATGATTTTATAAATTCATTTAATGTTATTTATTCATGGTAATTATGATTCAAATATTGAAAATTGGTATGGGACACTTCGGAATGTTTAAATATTATTTTCCTTAAGAATGTTTTAATGACATTTCAATAGTATTTCCATTAATAATCATTAATAACCCTTGTTGTTACTTATCCTACAATAGGTACTTATTGATAATTATGTATTATTTATTCTATATAGATATTTTTTAAGGAATATTAATTATTAATTTAATCAATTGCTCGACATGAGGAATTCTTTAGACTGTAATGATGGGTGGGACCTAGACATTATATAGCCCCTCTATGAATAAAAAGGTTTTCATGAGATAAATAATTCATCCAAATTAAATTTGTTTCAACCTGTGGTTTTAAAGAATCTTGTGAAAGGTATTTACAGTATAGGTTTTCATGTGCCTCACTTATGACATCTAATAATTAAGCATTTCCTTCATAGATGTTTCAGTTGTCTTTATTATTATCCATGATGTTTTCATAAGATAAAATATATGGATGCATTTCATTCTTAGTTTATTGATTAAATAATATGTGTTTTTAGTTATTTACCATTCCATATTGATTTTTCCTTATCCCGTTATTTGAATGGAATGTGTTATCAGTTATTTACCATTCCTTGTAGATTTAGTCTCATTAACTCATTATTAATTCTGTTTAACTTAACCTTACTAAGAATTAGATTTAACCCTTATTATGTTATGTTTCCCCATTTTATGCAGAGGAATCCTTTGAATGTGTTCTAGGATTCTGGTTTTTTGTTTTTATTATGTTTTATTTTCTCTCACAATGTAATATGGGCATCATGTATGTAATTTGGTTTCCAAAAAATGATAAACTATTTTCCCCTTGGGATTTGAAGTTGGTCTCTTTTTTAATGTAATAAAATAATGCATGGGATATGGGCTTATAGGGTTTGGGTGTCACACCTACAATAACCACTAGGTCACTAGTGAAGGATCCATTATCCATCTAGATGTTTGAAGTACTACCCCAACATTTCTCTTTCAGGAACGCATGGAATCAAGCATAATTCTGATCTCCTTCCCTGTTCTATATAGCATGGGACCTTTCACTAAGCCATCTCTCATCTTCCAAAATCATCTCATTATTTGATTCCTTTTTGAGCCTGAGGTAGATGAATAGTTCCTCATCCCATGCCTCCCCCATACACTAATCCATACACTCAATCTCTCTCTTGAGAGCATCCGGATTCTATTGAGAAGAAGGGAGGGATTTGGCCCAGATTATGAGATCATTTTTCATGTAGTGCAGTTTGTTATAGAGACCAACCAAGTGTCTTCCCTGGATCAGTTTTTTTCAGGATTCCTGAACCTCATATAGAAATCCTTGATGTTTTGAACATCAATTGAAGAATAATAAATTCCCTCAACAAGTTGAAATAGACTTGAGATGAATGAGAAGGAAGAGCGGTATGACAATTCCTGGACCAAGTGGATGACCTCAGTGTTTTTAAAGGAAGATATGGCTTGAAGGTTACAAAAACAATAATCCAATATGAACTAGATCCTTAAATTTCACAATTTATTGTTACACCAAGTGTACTTGTTTCCCAATAAGCCCAGATTGAAGAGACCCTATTGAGCTAAAAAGGAATAAAATGTTTCCCTACCCCAATGTGGATGGAATTCACCACCCTTTTTCTCTGAAGCATCTATAATAGTGTTGAAATATCCACAAAAAAAACAAGTCATATCTTTGGGGTTTAAGGGATTAAGATCACGTAATAAGGAATCATGTTTTCTTGCTACTCACTTTGTAAAAATGAAGAATAAGAAAAAAAATGTATCACCAAATTCAATTATAACTGAGAAATGTTTCTAAATAGTCGTCATCATATTTACTACTAAGAAGGACTTCCATAATATCCAAATATGCTAGTTCACTGTCTTACCATGCATGAAGAAATATATGCCAATTCTCTTGGATAAATATTCAATCTTATAGGGTCTTTTCTTAGTTTCAAGGATGGAAACAATGTAGAAATTATACTTGGACACCTAAATGGAGTGGTAGTCCATTTTTACCTGGTATCTTAGGTCATGGGACATAAAAATGATAACCATGAACATTAAAAGAGGGGGATCCTAGAACTAGCTCTATGTGGGAGAATCCTTTTTCAATAATGACTCGGATTGGTTGACATCCTTCTAGAATGAGATCAAGTTTAAACTCCATGTGAGGGAGAAATGTGTTTGAGAGGAGAATGTACCACCACCTTTAGTGATATAGGATTTTTCTGGGAGATCTTTAGGGACTCATAAGGGGAGGAGGATCTATCATGCTCATAAAATGATACACTGTATCAGTTCAATAATGAGACTAGGTGGACTAAAGATCTAAGTTCTTGAGTAGGTGGTGTCCCTTGAGAAGATTTAGAGAGCACAAGATCCTTCCCTTTGAATTTTGAATCATAATAGGCTCAAAAAAAGGAGGGGAATGATGTTTAGAGGGAGGGGCCGTATCATAAAGAAGGGGACAAGGGCCATGCATGGGGGATGTAGAGGATCTCAGTAGCTGTGTTAGGGAAGATGAGATAAAGGGATTTCATAGAGATAGGGTTGATGACCTACCCCCATCCTCACTGTTCACCAAGGCCCTTCAAAAAAAATATTGACCAGATCCATCAACTGTAGGAGAAGATATGCCTCTAACCATAGGATTCGGCTAACACTGAGGAGATTGATGGGATGCTCACTTTCTGATTTCTAAAAATGATTGACCCTGGAGTTGAAAGGATGCACATTAGAGGGTAATCAAGGGATGAAACGTGTATTGTATCCATTCCAAAGAATCCTCAAGCTAGAGAAGATGATTTGACAGAGGAGGGGAGGATAGATCCATGGAAATATAGACTCTTGTCAACTAAAGGGATTGAAGCCTAAGGGTCCTATCACCTGCACACAAAACATACCTGTGTAATCCTTCAATATTCTCTATAAAGGCTATGTTTTAGATGGAGAGAAGAAATATGGGGAGGGTGACCCACACCACCACATGTGGGTACTGCTGACCTTAGTGAACTTCTAGCGACCTATAAGAGAGGTTGAAAGTCCAGTAGCTAAGTGATTTTGGGAAATGGGTGCATGCCTTAACAAATTACTCATGAGAATCCATCATGATAGAGAAGGATTTACTATTTAGATATAAGATTTTGTCTAGATGCTTTAAGTTCCAGGAGTAGGAAAAGTTCTGGAATAACCTTAGAGACAACTTATCAACCCTGATACGAACTATAAGGGTCCATATTAGCTAAGATGAGGTATCTTAAAAATATGAAACTAGAAACATAATAAAATGGGTTGAATTCATCACACCAGAATATGAGGAACCTAAATGGACTACCAAGAATAGGGAAGAAGATATGGGGATTGATGGGAGGGGGTTGAGAAGAACATCCTTTGGTGATGGCCTAGGGGGGAAACCAAACTCGACATCCATGGGTGTTCATCTAAGGGATCACATGGAGCAATACCAGGAAACTCTAAAGGCACATATGGAAGGTATTTTCGTGATACTAGAAAATCCAGGGGATCTGAGTCCAACATAACTTTCAAAAATCAAAGAGGGTGCAGACGCACTTGCAGTGCATTCTTTGAAGGTGAATTCGAATCAATTTATTTTTTATCCTCCTTTGTACATTGATTTGTAAATAAATCCTCCATATAGAATCTGATTCGACTTCTGATCATCTCTTTGGATATGTTCCTGTGTTTTCTCTATTATTCTTATACCTTTGTTCATTTTCTTCCTCTCAATGGAGCTTCTAGGTGAAAGTTCATATGCCCTATTTTTAGGTGGTTTATTTGTTTTACTATTTTCTTTTGATTTGGTCCAAACCAAAGGTCGATACTGGATATGTGATCCTCTATTTCAATAAGGTCGGTGGTCTAGTAATTATCCATTATGGTTGTGATGTTTTATATTTTGTTTTGTTGTGCTGCCGGCCTGTTTCATCATATATTTCCCTTAAAATGAATATGTCCTAAATTGGTTACCTCAATTGAGAACCTAATGACTCTCTTAGGTCCCCTCCAATACTCACCACCCCTTGATGTGTGCTGATCAAATTTACACTATAATTTTAAAACTCTAAATGGAAAAACATATTATATATGGTTTTGGTTTGACTAATAGATTATGATATCAAAAATGAAATGGATAATAATTATGGGGTAGTAAGACAAACCCACTTATCAATCTAAAATGAATTGAATGGACGTTAGCAGTATGAGCATGTCACTAAATTAAATAGGGAAATGATTATTCCATTGTCAAAGAGATGTGATATTGAAATATGAAATACCTATAGGCTCATATTAAAACCTTTGATTACTTATCACTATTATGAGAATGGGAATGGTGACCCCTATTCTTATTGATATATGGGCATGTAAACCCTTATAAATTATGATACATGGGTGTGATGTCCCTTTTTTGTTATGAATGGGCATGTATACCCTTATAAACTATGATACATGGGCATGATGGCCCATGAAATTATATGTGGGTGTGGAGAGCCTTATTAGTTACAAATGGGCATCAAGACCCTTATGGATAATGATACTTAGTCATGGAGGCCCTAAAATTACGAAAGGGCATGAAGACCCTACTGAAATGATTCCGGCATGGAATCCCTGTAGTTATTCTTCATACATGATGACCCTATTATTATGATCTAGGAATGGTGAAAATACATATATGATTCTATGAATGGAAACCCTTATCAAGTATGAAATATGGGAATAACAACCCTTATATTTATGATCTGGGCATGGCCTCCCTAGTGTTACGACACTAGGCATGGAATCCCCTATTTTTGTGATACCGGGCATGGCATCCCTTGATACTTGTGAGACTCATGTTATAGATCATGGAAGTATGAGTTACACCTTAGGTCTAGTATATTATAATTATACATATATATGGATATATACATCAAAACATATACAGACCATATATTTGTATACATATGGTAGCTTGTTTAGAGATTATCTGACATCAACGGAATTAGGTACTATCAACCTAGTGCCCATTGGGAACAAGATACAACCCTTTGCAGATTTTATTACTACCTACCATTTTTACCTACACACTCACATAGAATATGTACTCACTAGATATTTATAGACATCATTGGTGGTGACCTTCTAAGTTTATCTCACAACCTATCTAGGATGCTAATGGTACCCAGGAAGATTATGTGGATACATGTAGGGAAAAAGGAAAGAACCCAGTTACTAAGGCTTGATTTGTTTATAGCAAGGGAGTGGGGAAAAAAAACCAAGCTATATCTCATGATGTTATTAAAGATATAATTTTTGTTCTTTTTTCTTTTGATACATGTATTATATTGCATGCCGGCTACTATGCCTACCTATTTATTTTTTATAGGCACATGACATTACATAATTATGTATATGATACTAGATATTGTTGATGTTGGTTATTTATTACCGTTAGATTATTTACATTCCATTTTAGTTATTTATTATTATTCTTCTATTTATCTATCTAATTATCTAATGTGAAAATATGATCATAAGAGTATATTATACCCACTATAACACCTCAAACCCTCATTGATAATTGATAGTATTTGGAATATGGGGAGATACGCTTGAGGCCACATAGACTACTAACTTGTGGAACAATTGAAGTGTAATTTCTGCTAGGACATCACAAAACCCAATTTATTCAACCCTTTGGCTGCCATCTTGAGGACATCGATAGAGATAGGGTAATAATGATGCAAGGTCAAAGCAACACCAGAACCCTACTATTGCTACTCTTTAGGTTGTATTTATCATTTATTCTCACTATCTAATGGATAGAATCAACAGTGATTTGTTTGTTTTTTGGCGTACATGATGAATGAAGATTCAATTTATAAGGTATTTTTTTTACAATTCATGTTAGGATTTAACATTTTTTCATTTATATCTCTTTCTATATTATTTTTTCATGACCATTGTAAATGGGGTTAGGAAGTGGGTTTAAATTATTTCATTATTTTTGCATTACCATTTATTGAGTTGATTGAATACCTATGTTTAATGTGATATATAGGTTTTAGACATCTTCTCTGACCATTGGGATAGTTCTTACCCTATTTTTGAATAAATATTCTAGTTACCCATTATTTGCAACATGAAGTACCTGATTAAATTAATATTCTCTCAAACCCTTTCTTGATGGGTTTTACCTCTATATTTCATGTCCTATAAAACTTTATATTTTAGTGATTTGTTTGATTTTTGTTATAAATTTCTAAACTAAATAACCCTAATAGAATTAAAAACTCCCACAAAGCTATCAAGATTCTATTTATATATAGTAATATATTAAAAAGAAGGTTTCATACTTTAAAATTTTACATCATTGGCTAGTGAAAACCCTTTCCCTCAAATTTTAACAAATATATAGAATAAATTCCATTATACTGGTTAAAAATAATTTTATCTATGTCTTATTTTCAATATATGTTTTTTAATTTGATAAATCTTAAACCATGTGTACCATCGCATATTATTTATAATGAGTCTTTTAAAAAATAATTTCACTTATCACATAATAGAAATGAGAAAACTGTACACATATTTTATATAGATTTATATAAGATTAAAAAAATATTTAAATTGAATACCATGATCTAGAAACACATTACTTGATAACATTAGTGAAAAAAATAAATTACCTCAATTCTTATATTGATTTTGAACTCTACTATATTTATAACATTTTTAAAGTATACATTTGGTATCATATACCTTTTATAAAAAATGTATTGATTCTATAACAATAACACATGACATTGAGTTTCAAAACTAATTTAGCTATCTTAAAAAAATTCACCATATGAAAAAAATATCAATTATTCCTGCAATCTACTATAGGATTCAAGGACTAGAACATTATTCTTGAAGAAACATTGTTTGACAATTCTATCTAACGTTTATTTTTCCAATTTTATCTTTTACACACATTTACTATCAATAAATCCTTCCAACCATGAAATATTATACCCAGTTGTTAAATAATTAAGGGTTTAAAAAAATAGAAATCATTATGGAACCCTATTCACATTGTCAGAAAATTTCCAATCATGATTTTAGAATGAATTCTATATATAGAAAAAGTCATAATGGAAATATGTAGTATATCTATGTCAAAAATATATCCAATGATAAATGTTATTTGAGTATATATTAATTGTATCTATATTCCCCTTAAATGTAATAACTTTGAATCATTAATTGATTTGGTTTATGATTTAATAGTAATCTAGTTCCATTGGTGAAAAAACATAAACATTTGATTGCTTATAAAGGTGTTACTATAACATATAGAAATTACGTGTTTCTATCATTAGAATTTTTTAAGTTTTTATACTATTCTAGGAAGTTGATTCCAATAATATATTCCCGCATTTAGTATCATCTCAAAGTCATGTATGATGATGATTAACCTATTTATCTACAAAAAATAATTTTTCAGTTGAGTATCATGTTTTATATTCCTTTAATAAGATATTTTATTAAATGTTCTCCAAATAAATTGATAAAAAATTAAATTACATCATGTATATTAGTGGAAAAAGTTCTATATTTCACTAAGTTATGAGTATACATTAATGTTAATTCTATCACTTAGTTATTTATATTTTATATCATGATGATAACATAAGATATGAATCTTGTATAGTTTAGTGGATAAACCATTACCAAAATTAATAACATAGAAAAACACTCTATTTCTTTGTTATCCCATCTTATAGGGTTTCCCAACAATGTATAACCGAAATCAATTGCCAAAAATGAGGAATGTAAATCTCAGGGTAACATCATTACCTGCATACCTGATAGATGATAATTTAGGGGCATCCTAATTTGGTAGAAAGTACCTAGTCAGATGATTCAGCTATTAACATGTGCTTACTTATTTTATAATTATATATATATTATTTTTGGGGGATTTAATATCACTATTTTTTATGTTATTCCCATCACAAAAATGCATACTTATAATGCTTTATTTTAGTAACCCTTTTCTTTTCTATTAGATTAATATGTTCAAATCGTACTACCATGTTACTCTTTACACAACTTTTGAACAATCTAACTTCATAGTGTAAGTAAACAGAACCAGTTATCAGAATTATCTTGTAACTTCTCAAATTCATTTATCATAATTTAAAGGAGATGTTTAACACCTTAAAAGAAATCAACCATGTATCTAAAAAATAACAAATAATCATAATAAATAAATGAACAATTCATATATATAGAAAATGGATAATCATTAATAAATGATTCACAAAAAAACTATAAACACATTATAATTTAAGAATGGATAGACATGAAGAAATAAAATTTATCTAATATGTACATTTATTACTGTAATTTTCATAGTATTAATAGTAACTCCATCATATTTTAGAAACGTGTGATAATTATAAATAATTTTATAACCAAATAATAAAAATTTCATTATTTAAACAACCATGAACATAAATCACCCATTTTTCTAAAAAATCCATATAATATAAACACATTATATTTATGTTTATTATCTAACATTAAATTAATACAACCCATTTCTTTTTTAAACTTATTTTAACCCTATAAGTGAGATTTAAACCATGATCACTTCTATAAAAATGTTTTTGGTAGTATTTAAGTCTCCACATCAAATGTTCCTTGGGATCTCAGACACATGACTATGAAGTATTTTGATAATATTAACAAAAAATATATTTTTATAAATTATTCTCTAATAGCTTGAACCATTTTATAGTGTATTCCTTTTTTTTCCTTTTAAAAAATCCATACACCATGGTCATTCTAGTTACTATTTTCGGATAACCTGGGTGTTTTTTAATGACATAAATTTTTGAGGAGTTCTCAGCCATTTCAGATAATATATTTTCAATTTTCATCTAGTTATATAAAATATATTTTCTTATTACACTTTTTCATGGTGGTCCTAGAAGTGGGGGTTTACCATGAAATAGTATAAGCCAGCCCAAAACATAGTGAATCATCATATGGTGGAATGTTTTTCTCAATTTTCTAGAAAATACTATAGTGACCAATTCATGAGTTCTTCTACTTTGTATTTTAAATTTATAAGAACCTTTCTCACTTTTTATAACCATTATGTCGTGTTCCTTTAAATTGGAGAAATAAAATAACTATGTTTTATTTGATAATGTAGTGACACCTACAAAACTCATCATTCTATTTTGTATTCATTCATATATCAAATTGTTGGCTGATATATCAACTTTGATACATTGGATGGGTTCTAGATGGATACCACTTATTCTAACATAGAGGAAGAATGAAACAATGACCTAAAAACATTAAAAATATATTTACATGCTTGGAAGGAATAAAAAATCAAAGAATAAAATGGAATACCTTACCCTAATTGATCTATGATTCAACAATTTTTTATAATAATAATTGAGGATAAATTGACATGTTCAACTATCCTAATGTATCCAAATATCATGGGAATATCTTATCAATCTAGAAATACATATTTAAATCCATGATTTTATAAAAAATTGAGATCTTAGTTTATAGAATAATAGATATAGAGTAACACATTCGAAGAGTGTCACAACATTTTAATGCCCCATAAATCACGTACTATGAGATCCTTTAAGATTTTAAAATGTTTAACTATTAAATGAAATGTTTCATAAGTTACAAACCTTTATAACTTACAAATCATCATTTTGATTCACCTGTTTAATATTTAAATGAATTATTAGGACATTAATACTCAATTATATTATCATTAAATTATAATAAATAGATCGGGAAAAATTATTGTGGAATATCGAGGATGATCCAAGAATTATCACACAATATGATAATTTTTAGGAAAAGTAGTACAAAGGGGTGAGATTCACTATGTTATTGTATATTGTAAGGTAGAATATGGTTTGGTCTAAAGAACAATGTTGTGGAAACTCCATTAGTGTTTAATTCCATTAGATTTAATTTTTAATAATAAAAATATATACAATTACTTGTTTCCATCTGTAATAGTCCATTGATTTTTTCTCCTTACCCCTTTTACTGAAACTTATTATTGATCAGTATATTGGAATCATAATTCTAAATAAAATATGAATGTTAATAAATATTTTAAGAAATTTTATTTATAGTATATAAAATTTTAAAAATATAATGCTTATATTTTAAAAAAATTATATATTGTGTGGATTATTTTTGGGGAATCTACGAAGTGGATACATAAAATATACTATTGGATTAATTTTTTTATCATATTTATAATTCAATGAAAGCAAAAAAATCCAAAAAATAATTAGTACTATATAATATGAATGGAAAATTATCATAATACTAATCTGTTTGTATAATTATACCCTTTCATAATAGGTAATATAAGTATCTTATCATATAAATTCCCTTTACATCAACCAATTTTTGTAATTTTTCAAGATGTAGGTTCAATTTCATCTTCAACCATTAATATTGATTCTGATGAATGCATGTAAGGAATTAAAAAAATTCAAAAATTTAGTTCTAATCATAATTCAATATTAAAATTCTAATATAAATATCTATAATAAAAAATGCATCATTGAAATTAAAAGAGATATCATACATCAATAAATAAAAACATTTATTTCATCAACAAAACCTATATCTAAATTTTTTTAATCCGATTAAATGAGGAATCTACAAATGAACAAAGGAATAAATACCTAAATATAGGTATTATTTTTCCCCATAAAATAAGGAAAGAAAACGTGGTCAGAACTCATAGATCATATAAGACTCTGAGATACATGCTATTGCAAGACCTTCAAAAGGTCTCTTAAAGGAGACTTGCATAGTGCATGACCTACAGAAAATCCCTGGGAGCCCCTTTGAACATTCCTTCTACTCTTGTGAAGGCATCCCAAACAATCTATACCCATGTGGTGGCTACCAGATGATCACCCTAAGTTCATGAGAATTGTGAGGCATCAGGTTCCAAATAATCAATCCAAGAATCCTCAGAAGATAGGGAGAAAATATAAAAAAGGAGGGATCCTCTTGTTATCTTAAAACACACTCAAACCACCCATGAAACTCATGATAAACTGCTGAATCCCTAGTGACATTTCCTCCTGGTCATGTCACCCTCATCATGTGAAGGGCGGCATACTTGTCTAGGTGGTTTCATGACCCCCCCTTTGGATTCAAATACAAGCATAAGGTTTTGTCCATGACAATGCTCGCACATAACCATAAGACCTTTTTTTGGTCATGTGATGCATTACCGATGGGGAGAATGATTTTCCTCAATAACACTAATGAAAACTCCTGAGAACCCTGACCCTTGAAAATAAACAATGAAATAAAAAGGGGAGAATGGAGGGCCTCTTTCAGTAATAAAAATCATGTGATGAACCCCATATATTTCACAAGATACCTCAATCCCATAGAGATATTTCCATCTCGACACACTAGAGCCCTCTAGAATGTCACCCTCACAACTCGAAGGGCTTTGGACATGTCCAAATGGTCATATTCTCACCCTTTGACTCTATAAGGAAACAAGAAGTAAATTTTCCCTTAGATTCTCATAAATCGCCACAATATCTTTTTTTGGTCATGAGATACATCACTAGTGGAGAGAGTGATTGTCTTCGACAACACTCATGCATGATCACAAGAAACCCCAGCCTTTGACAAATAAAACAAGGAAATAAAAGAGAATATGTGGAAGCCTCTTGTTGTTATAATCTTCAAGCGATGTGGTCTTGTAATCTGCAAGACCTCTCAAAATCCATTTGGCATGATGATCTAATCTCATGAAATATCCATGGAAATCCATCCTCATCTCACTAAAGGACCCACACAAGTTACCTAAGATCACATGAAGGCCTTTCAATGGGTACCCTGATCCCACATAGGCCATTGGACATATCGTTCAAACAATGTGAAAGTACTTTGGTGTGCCCACATCATTAGGAAGAACCCCATTAATTGGATATAATTAAATAAATAGGGAATTTACCGGTTGGTGTCACAGTTGCATAAAATCATGTGATTCCCCAATAATGACCTACAGTAGGATCCCATGAAAGGTATGACACCAAATCCCTACACCGACTACATCATAGATTGATGCGATATGCGTCGTGCAATGCAGCGAATAATCAGGGTGGTGAGGCCTATAAATCCCCCACCCCAGCATCAAAAAACCCATATTTGGATCCTTGCACCAGTGTACCCAGTAATTAGAGTCGTTGTTTTAGAGTGACTTACCTCACAATTGGAAATGTTTTGTGTTAGTTAAAATCTGAGGAACCACCTAAGTGGATCATGTGACGTGCATAGGCACTTCGTGTGATCACTTATAGTTTATGTAAAGGACTTATGGAGGGTTATGGGAAGTACTTACCACCTAAATGATTAGTCACATGATACTTAAACAAGCTAACGCTGAATAAATCTATGTCATATGTAATAAAAGGGTTGGAATAAGACTTAAAAGATGGGATAATGACAATAAAAACACATATGTTGATCCCAATGGGCTTCTCATGAACCCCCAGGTCATGTGACAACACCATGAAATGTCATCCATATCTCATGATGCTCCTTTAATATACTATTTGGATCATGAGAAGTCCCTTGTATATGTTAGAGTAAGTCACATGGCGCCACCTGGGCATGCCACCCAAGTCTTGTGAAACCCTACAAGTTCATCATCCAAACCTCACGATGTCCTTTAGACATGTCACCCAGATCATATAGTAGCACCAGTGCATGCCAGCTATGTCTCTTGATGGCATCATGACATGTCAGCAGGCTCCCATGATGTCCTCCAGACAATCCAGCCCGACATCGGGACATCCTCCAGACAAGACAGCCCGACATCATGACGTCCTCCAGATAGGCTAGCTATATCTTACTACATCCTTCAAAAATGTTAGTCATATTTTGTGATGGCACCTAGAAAATTCCTCTAGGAGATTTAGCAACCTCCAAACATTTCACACTAACTGTCATGATTCCCTCTATGTGAGTAGTCCATATTTTGTAATGACACAAGGGAAGGTTTTCCAAATCATGTGAAACCATCCATGAATTGTAGCTGAGATCATGTGATGGATTCCAAGATCAACCAGTTAGGACGTGATATGTCCTCTGTAGAAATTATCCTTGGTCATATGAAGACCTTCAGACTTTCCATCCCGATTATGTGATGTCCCTCATAAAAGTCAACTAGATCATATAGTTGTCTTTAGAAATGGTAGGAAGACATCCTCTGAAATGTCAAGAAGACAAGGAAGGAATTTCAATAAGATAATCAATATATGTCAGGAAGGAAAGTAGGATAGTTATAGGGGGAATCCAAGGACTTTAAAACCACTTCTAGCCTCCATAAGGATAACTGTTAGTGTGAAATCCTCAATTTATTATTGGATTAAAAATATATATCATAGTTATATTACAATGAAACAAAAAAATCTAAAAAATATTTATTACTACATAATATAAATGAAAATTTATCATAATAGTAATCAGTGTCTGTAATGTTAACCTTTAATAATATTAAATATGAATTGTTTATCACAAATTCCCTTTACTTCAACCAATTTTGTAATATTTCCAACTTTATGTTCAATTTCATATTCAACCATTGATACTTATTCTAATGAATTAATATTTCTAGATAAAAATTCAAAATGTTGTTCTAATCAAAATTAATTATTAACGTTTTAATATAAATATCTATAGTAAAAATGGAATCATTGAAATTAAAATTCAAATCATAAATTAGTAAATAAAAACATTGATTTTATCAAAATAACCTATATATACATGTGTTGATTAGGGTATTATTTTCCCCCCAAAGACAAAGGATGAATAAGTGGCCATAACTCATGGATTGTATAAGCCTCCAAGAGAAATGTTATTAAAAGAGCTTTTGAAGGTCCACAATGGAGATATGCATAGTGCATGACCTATAGTAGATCCCGAAGAGCACCTTTGATAAATCCTGATGCTATTGATAAGGTTTCCCAGACAATCAGGGATCATGTGGGGGCATCCAGAAGAGCACCCATAGGTCTCTTGAATTGTCCGGTCACAGACGCTTGACAAGCCATCCAAAAATCCTTGGAAATTAGGTAGAAATATCCAAAAGAAGGGAGCCAATTAGTGTCTTAAAACTCATGCGACACACCCATGTAGCTCCTTAGAAACTGTGGAAGCCCAATTAGAATATCCTCCTAGCGATGAAAGATGTTGTTGTCATGTCACCCCCATCAGATGAAGGGCTTTATACATGTACATACGGTCTTGTGCTCCCCCTTTGGATCCAAAAACTAGAAGAAGGTTTTGTCCATGATAATAATCGCACATCACCATAAGACCTTTTTTTTGTCACTTTATGCATCACCGAGGGGGATAATGATTTTCCTTGATAATAATCTAAAAAAATGTGAGACACCCGACCCTTATAGAATAAATAGGGAAATAAAAGGTGGAAATGGCCGAAGCCTCTTGAAGTCATAAAAACCATGCAGCAAACATCACATGGTTTGTGAGATGCCACAATCCCATGGAGACATGTTCAATTTTGAGTGAAAGATCCCACTGGCGTATCACCCTCTCTAGGAGAATAGATTTGGACATTTACAAGCAATCATGTGCTCCCCCTATGGCTCCCTAAATAACAGATATGGGTTTGTCCATGAAATGATCATCCATCACCACAAGACCCTTTTTTGGTCACGCGACACATCACCAGTGGGGAGAGTGATTTATTTAAAAACACTCATGAAAGATCAAAAGATATCAAATCCTTTAATAAATAAATGATGGAAATAAAAGTGTAAATTTAGGAGCCTCCTGCAGTTTTAAACTTCATGGGATGCACTCATGCACTCTGCAAGACCCCACAAAATTCATTCAACATGATGGCCTAATCTTGCAGAGTCCCCTTGAAAATCCTTGCATGTCTCACAAAATGTCTGATACATGTCTCCTATGATAACATGAATTCCTTTAAATGGTCTCCCTAATCTCTTGAAGTCCCTTGAAAATATCACCCTGACGATGTAAAAGTACCTTGAAGTGCCAACAGGATTAGGAAAGTCCCCATTAGTTGGCTATAATATAATAAATGTAATGTTGATGGGATGGTATCACGGTTGATGAATATAAAATTAAACCCCATGAATGACCTATAGTAGGATCCCATGAAACTCATGATATCAAATACCTCCACAGACTCCATACTATATTCTCAAAATACACACTACACAAAGCAGTAAATAATTGTAGCGGAGAGGCCTATAAATCCCCCACAACATCATAAAAAAACTAACATTTTGATCCTTATAAAAACATAACCCAGAATCAGAGTGGGTGTTTCGGAGTGGATAATCATGTGAAAAAAAATTCCATTTGTTAAAATATTAGGAACCACCAAATCTAATTATGTGACATGAAAAGGCACATTGTGTGATCAGTTTTAGATTACATGAAGGACTTCTGGAAAGTTCTGTGAATGACATCATGCATACCTAATCTGTCATTCGAGACTAAAAAAATCTTACAATAAAAAAAAATCAAATTCATATATAATAAAAGGTTGGTACTAGGACTAAAATGATGTGAGACTTATTCTAAGAACACATACATTGTTCCTCATGACCTTCGCATCAACCATACAAGTCATGTGATAGAACCAGGAAATGTTCTCCAGCTCACATGATGCTCCTTCGGTATACTATTTAGATCATGTGAATCCCCTTAGATATGTCAGACTAAGTTGCATGGAACCCCCAGGGAATGACACAAAAGTCTCATGAAACCCTTTGGGTTTTATATCCATACCTGATGATTTCCTCTATACATATCAACTTTATCATATATAGAAACTAGTACATTTCATCTATGTCGTGAGATGGAATTAGGACATGTGAACTGACTCTTGAAACGTCCTCTGGAAAATCCATCTGTACATCACAATGCCCTCTGGGTAATATAGCAATTTCTTGTGATTTCCTCTAGACATGTCATCCAAAATTTGTGATGACACCCATAAAATTCATCCAGGACATGTAGCACCCTCCAGACAAGTCACACTGACTCTCAGGATTCCCTCAATGAAAGTCATCTAGATTTTGTGTGGACACAAAGGTATGTAAGATAGATCATGTGAAACACTCCAAAAATTTCATTTCTGATCATGTGATGGATTCTAAGATCAACCATCCAGGTCTTGTGGTGTCCTCTAGACAAATCATCCTTAGTCATGCAATGACCATTGGGAATTACATCTAGATTATCGGATGTCCCTCAGAAAAGGAAACTGGATCATGAAATTTTCTTTGGACATTTCATGAAGTTATCCTCCAAAATTTCAAGCATTCAATCAATGAATTTTGAGCCGATAATCAATGTATGTTAGTCTAGTAAGAATTAAAGGTCATGTAGGAATCCAAGGAATTGAAAACATTGTCCAACCACCATAAGGGAAAATATCAGTATATAAGCCCCTTTTTTGATAAACTATGATGACTCTAATTATTGTTATAACCAGGATACATATGAATCCTTATTAAGGCCAGATCTCCATAATAAACATCCAAAGGGTAGTCCTAGTACATAAGCCCCACATACAAAAGTATTTTTACTGGTCATTTTCTATCCCGTGTTTCCCACAACAATTATATCTCATGTGGGATTAGAAAATTGAAATGATCATATCTTTCACAATGGGAAGACTCAGTGTGTAAGCCATGACCCAATAAACTACGATGGCTTTGATTCCTACCATAACTAGGATATGTAGGATACCTTCTTAAGACCTGATCACAAATTGGAATCCACTGTAGAGTAAGTCCCTCCATATATATGACATTCCGAACAGCAGGACTCAACCTCCTTCATGGTAAGATGATCCTTTCTCATCCACCAACTGATTGAGAAATCACTGAACTACAATAACTCTTATTCATTCCATAACCAGGATATGTAGGATGCCTTCCAAAGGCTATATCTCTTTATTAAGAATCCAATGGGCTTTCCCCACATGTAATCCCTACATCTATAATAAATGTGGTTGATTACATTATGTCCATTTTTTCTCACACCAATTAAAAATCACATGGGATTTGGGAGTCGTAATGACCACCTAATTTGAATCCTGAATGTCCACCAACTAGGGAAAATTTAATGTGTAAGACCATATCAGTGGTATGATACAATTATCCATCACACATGGGCATCTACATTGAGGTCATTCCTAAGGGAATGACTGAACAATGATGACTATAATTCCTAATATAACCAGGATACATAAGATATATCATTGAGCCTTGATTTCAAAACCTAGTGCCCAATATCCCATATATATATATCCATTCAGTATGATTTTATACTACACGAGTTTAAAAAAAACATGGGTTTTGAATCTAGTTATAAAATAGGAGTCCTAGGATGCCACATAATATATTAATCCCATCCTTGAAATATTAATTGCCTCCCTAGATAGAAAAAACTCTAGATTGCCTAGTTATATGGATTCAAAATATAAGAAGTTACCCACCATTGGGAAATGGACAAAGAACCTCAGATACATACAAATGGATTCACCAAAAATAGCCCCTCTCTTTTCATATGAAGAGACTGAACCTATGATCATTTTTCTAGGGTAACTAGTCCCATATTGGGATTAAGAAGAGATTATATAACATATCTTAAATCTATAATAGGGTCCCATTGTAGAAACAATTCCCGCTAAAAATGGTGCGATGTTCCTGACCTACAATCCTCTCGATGAATGTGAGTTCCTAAGTATCATTGGGTCTGAAACCCCAAAAGAACACCTATATTTGGAAATCAGGTTTGTACCCAATTTTGGATGTGGGATACATTGTGAGTTTTCACTAGGTATAAAATATGGTAGGTCTGACTTGAATGATTGTACAAAGACATTGAACCCAAACTACAATCAACCCATCAGGTTAGGCCAGACACGTATTTCCAATGAAATAAGAAAGGATAACCATATTAGAAATCATTTAATTATGAAGTCACCTCTATAATATAAAAATGATAGACTAACCAATTACCATCAAACTGTTGATGTTCTCGTCATATGAGTGGATTTTTAGCCCCAAAAAATGTGAGGAAAAAATGGTGAACCTAACATGAATCTCTAAAATAAAAAAATGACTGGGTTATTATATGTCAATCCATTTTGTTTCTACTTCCTACACACACAAAAATGGAGAACCTGATGTGAAACTATCAAATAAAAATATGATTGATTCATATGATATCAATATTACAAATTATCCTTTATAGTTGGGGTTATCATGAAATAATTCCATCCTCACTTTGATAGATGTAAGTGAGTATAATGGCCAGATCAGGAATAAAAGGACAATTGTGTTACCCATTCATATCTGATTGAGCACATATAATGCCAATAATGGTGCATTGATTGGTGACCTTGTTCCTTGTTGACTACATTACTATAGATATTGATCCCATCAATAACAACCAAGTTTGAGAAAACATCCTTATCCAGTGATCATTTTGGAAAATCAGGTGCAACTGCAACCTCAACGGGCCTCAAAATGACCTCACCAAACCAATATGTTATGCGTAGGGTCAAGAATGAAATTTTATAGGTATACCATCAACATGGTACGATCGTGACCATTGAGGCTACCCACAAGGGTCTTTAGGTACTGAAACTAAGGATTTATCATCGTCCAAATAAAGTTGTAGTAAATCTAGTGGCCTTTGTTTCCACAACCAAAAACTTCAAAATTTTATCCTTGGAGTGCGAAAATCAACACCTAATGTAATTGATGAAGGTGGATCAAGGATACAAATATAAATATTTTCCTATTTAGGTTATGATGATGAGGGATCATGTTAATCACCATCACCGGTGCCATCACACAAGTACCCATCAGTCTCTTACTGAAGGTTCCAACCGACACACTTCCACCCATGACACACATGCATAAGAAATAGGGAAGACACATCGGGTGTAGAAGGATTTGGATAATCATATCTGGGATCATATCCTAACTCCTACTAATGATTTCTACTGACATATTTTGGAAATATCCAATAAGCACAGTCATATCCCTGCTCACTTGGAAATGTTTTGTGGGCCTATTTCTACTACAAGAATGGGGGAGGCATATATCCCTATCCACATGCATGAGGACCATTAGTATATTCTGGTGGCACAACGGGGATAATAGTGGGCTCATATCCCCACTTCAATTATAGATATCATCTAGTATATAGTGTAGATGAAAAATTTGTATGCTTATATAACTACATAATCTTTTCTAAAATGCCATTACATATTAGAAATAGCTAAATAACTCTATCAGAGTATTCCATCACTGGTATAGATATAAAAGAAGGAGAATATTACTGTCCCTATAGCCAGGGAAGCTCAACACTCTAATCATTATTAACAAGTAGTTTCTCTAGAGTAAGCTCACATTCTTTCTCCCATCTAGTAGGATTATCAATCTATTCTGGTAAAGGGAAAGGCGTCAGACCAGGAATATATTCATGTTCCAACCAGGGCTCACAAGGTGAGAGTGGCATATTCCTCAGGACAGGGGCACATGCATATCAAAAAAGCCTAATGAAATATTTTAATGGCCCATGATTAGGGTCATATCCCTGTTCTGGGTAGGGCTCACTAAGTGAGAGGAGAACATGCCTTGAGATAGGCTTATATTCCAATCTAAGAAGACTAGTGACATAATCCAATGCCCTAGGATTGGGATCATATCCCCATTATATCTAAGGATCACCTAGTGAGAATGTAAAATGCCTTGGGTATATTCCTATCAGTTAATCATCTTGGAATATTCTAGCAGATCATGAAAGACGTGTGAATATTCTTACTTTCACTAATAAATGACTACACCGGTATCCTTATAAGAAAATATAGATGGAGTCTCATATCCCTTATCATATTTGGGTATTTTGACAATATATTCCAGAAGGGAATGCATATTCAGGCCAGGATCATGTTCCTCTTCTAACTATAGGTCACCAAGTGAGGGCATCATATGCCTCAGAGTAGGATAATATCCCTTCCACAAAATACCAATGATATATTCCAAAGGCTGGGGATCAGTCTCATACTCTTGTTCTGAACAACGCTCACAAAGTGAGAAAAGAACAAGCCTTAGGAAAGGCTAATATTCCTATAAATAGTGAAGGATATTATTGGAATATTTTAGTAGATTCTCAATAGAGGCCTCATACTTCCACAACACCAAACGGTTACAAATAGGTTCTGGAAACCGTTATACATCAGGATCATATCCTTGCACAATTATATAAGGTAGGTTATCATATTCCAACCTTGACATTTAATGAGGCTCATATCCCTAATTTGAGCAGTGATAGTGTCCTTGAGGTTGTTCAAGACACATTTTCAACAACCTAAGAGTCGTTCAACTCTTTAACCAAAGTTGATGATGTTCATTGCTATAATAGTTCTCCACATGGTAGTGTGGTGGTGTATCATAGGGAATATACTCCTTACATCCTATGTGGTCAACCACCCCATGGTGATATCTACCATGGACAAAGAAATCTACCAATTTCCTAGAAACCTATGTATGGAGAGGTGTTTAAAACTCATACGACTTCATATAGAATGGTGCATGAAAAATAGATCTCAACTGTATATAGTTCCCAATCAACATCCAGTACCACTCCACTCTAGTCATTATGCATCCATAAGAAGAACCTTTAGTGTTATGATCAGATAAAGGAATGTAAGTATAATGATATATTGAGATAGTTAGCAGGAAATAAATTCCACATCATGTTCTTTTCACTTTCCACTTATGACTTTGAGATCCCAAAAAATATAGGGTAGGAATTCATTCCTTATCTATATCAAAATATTTGGGAAACTAATCAACGACAGACAAATAGAAACCTCTATTGTCTATGATATAAGGGTCACCTTCAGTCTATAATGATAAACTTTTGTTAGCTAGACCTGCCTGCTATCTCCCTGGAATGCGATCCAAAATCAGAATTGTCTAGTGAAAATCAACACCATTCATGCAGCTATTGCATCACAACTCTTAATTAATTAATATCCAATGCCACATCATGTATCAGTATTCAATGATGGGGAATGTATGGAGAGGTACACTTAACTGCACCCCTAGAATAGTAGAACCCATCAGATACAATGTCCTATAATTTCATAGACTCCGGTGAATTAAAGGGACCAATTAATGTTCGGTACAATTGGTCACTACAAAGAAATGCACCAGCTTCAATAATGCCAATAAATCCAGATTAGAGGAAGGGGATAGAAAACAATCTTTGAGATGGGACCCTAAAAGTAACGAAAATTCATTTTAAATACATATGTTGAGTTTTCAATCAACCTAATGATATCCTATAGAAATTGAATCCTATCATGGGTTTCCATTGCACCCAACTCCTACATGAGCACAACTATGCTACATCAAATTGGAAAGATTAGTATCAATCATAATAGTAACCCTGGATAAAATCCTTCCTATTGAGTGGAGGGAATATTTAGCACCACCTTCACCCCTTGTTTCTTAAATTCTCGAGGGGATTCATGAAATGTCAGTAGAAACATTAAACAACCCTTGGGACATTGGGATTGGGGAATTTATATCACAATCACAATCACTATTTTCATTATCCCCTTAGAGGGTCTGAGTAAAATCAATGATGATTTTAGATCAATCCCATACTACTGGGATAAGGGAATTTATGTCTCAATTCCCATCCCAAGTATCATAAAATCCCGAGTTAGAAGAATAATATCCAAAAAAATAGGACCAATCAATACTAATTATGGCCTTAGATAACACCTATCCCGTAGGGATAGGAACATTTTCATCATCGTAAACACAGAGAGAATCGATCTTCTCCAGCTTGGGAGGTAAAAATCAACAGTTTAAATCCCATTTTTTCCTATTGCAACAATAAAAACCTATGATATTTGTTGGCCATTTGACAATAATGACTTAAAACCCCCTCATGGTTATTACTCATAGGCCACCACAAGAGGAGCGTACGATAAAGGTAATCTGATCCCACCGGGCTCGCAAACCAAAACGACCCAATACGGTCAAGGGTTCAAGAAATTACCCTAATGTCGACAATACATAACCATCGTATTGAGTTAAAATTAATGGTAAAAATAATTACCTGATACACCTTTGTGAATTTCATCACCATAAACATAACAAAAAACATGGATAAGGACACAGATGCAGTGGGCTACAACAAGAAAATATACCCTGAGAGGAGGGTGATTTGGATGTTCCAGCTAAGGCTGAACATACCCAGAACCAAAGAAGGCTCCAAAATATATCACCTATGAATATTGGGTTTTCACATATCTGGTATAACAATACCAAATATAAATGGAAAGGTGTTTCTATATCCCAATCATTACCCATAAGAGTTGAAGTTCCTTCTATGGAGGAATAGTTGTAACGATATGAAAATGAGATACAAACACTCAAACCACTCAATGAAGAGCTACTCCAGGGAAATATTACCATCAATTATAATATTCAGATATAAAAGATTACTCCTCCTCCTATACGATCTGATCTTCCATCAAGAGTGGCATCGGTGCACCACAAACCCACAAAAGCTCATTCTATCCTGAGAGAACAGCTTCACATACCCAAAAAAGTTCCATCACCCAAGAAGGTGACATCAAATATGTATCCTGAAGGTGGACACAACCATCTAATACAAGAAGAGTCATATTCTACTCCAACACATGCACTAACTCTTATAGATTTCCTCCCAGAAACATCTGAAACACAGGCACAACCCCACTAAACGGAACCCTCATCAAATAAAGAGATCATATTTTGTTTTTAAACATGATACACTTAGAATAACACTTATTAAATGATGATTATTACTTAAAGTGTGAGTTCCCCACACCAAAATGGGGAATAGTAGGTCAGATGGGCAGGAACCGAGGAACAATGGACTACAATGGCATGGTAAGACCTAATATTTTGGTTACATCCCCACAGTGGATATATATACCTCTGATCCCCATGGGAATGAACTACAGTAAGCTCATAAAAGACATGTAATTGTCCTAAAACCCTCCAGTGGCTGTTTGTACGTGGTATTCCTGGATAACCACCTAGAGGGGGTTCAATTACCTGATCATCCAAGGAAACATGGAAGCCTAGAATGATATGTTCCACTGGAAGAAGATTCTCCCCCAACCTCTTCACAAGAACCTAGCCTATCCACTTCAAATTCTATAGCTCCTAATACACATATTAAAGAGAAACACCGCCTAGGGAAGCTCCAAACTCTAGCATAAATGTATGAAATTATGAAATAGCCGACGGTTGTCACATCCAAGCTCTCAATCCATGATGTGCTTCATATTTCAAAAGAACTCAGTGAGTCACTCCTAAATCCATATTCTGTAGTAATTAAAGATAAAATTTTATGTATGTGAGGTCTATATAATGGATTCCATTCTATAATATTTACATGTCATCATATTTTTCTCAAAACGGGATTAGGAAGAGATCACCTAGGGACATATCAAACTATTATATGTTTCAGGTAGACTTGATAATGTCAATATATAAAGGGCTCTAACTGATAATTGTTTTAGGATTAGTTTAATCCTAATTCAACACACATTATTTTTGGGATATAGTGAATGATATTTTTCTCCCACAATGATGATCATTCAAGGGTATGATAAGAAAGAGTAAAGACCCCTTGGGGAGATCAAACTCAAAGCTCGGTTTGGGTTTCTCACATCTAATGTAGATTTTATGGTTATCTTTAAAGACACTACATATAATGCCCCGCTTGAAAGACCCTGGAAACACATCCATGGGTAAGTACCTTCAATAGTCTATCTATGTCTAGAATACCCCATCGATGGAAACGTCGGCATACTGCATGGTCATAGTACTCCCTTTAAAGCCTCTGAATCCACATATGGTTAAGCAGTTTCTACAAAAGGGGTGGAAAAAACCCATAGTTGACGATGATATACAAGTTGTATCCCAAATCATCTTGAGGACCACCCATGAAAATCCCTAGATTATACTCAACATCGACTATTTTCTCCCCATAAATATAGTTTAGGTAATAAAGATGGTCTGAGAGTCCATATCCCCTCCTATCCCTAGCAGTATTGTAAAATACTATCAGTTCTGATGTCTCTCTACAATGACTCTAGTAGTAAAGGATGATAATGACTTTTCTCATGGGCTATCTCACCTTGAAAATACAAATATGCACCCATATTTCCATCTCCATATAAGAATTCCTCTATAGAATCATAGGTAAAATAAAAAAGAATAACCTCAGGAATACTCCTACTACATTGGAGGAAGGTTTCTCCACCACCATCAATGAGCTCAGACAGGTAAATATGGGAATATAACAATACCCATGACCTATACTAATTATCATTTCCATTCCCATTGAATATAAATATATGTACATCAATTTTATAAAGAAACATTGATATGTGTTCACATGGAACTATAAATACATTCCCAGACTGAATTCAGATGTGGTTACACACCACCTTGGCTTACCCGATGACCATCGAGGCTTAAAGTAGGAATCCAAGAGGATGGAACCCTCTCATGCTACCAATGTATAGGAGGATGTTAAAAAATTGATCAAATAAATTTTTTTATGATAAGTGACATACATACTATGGATTTAAAATATTGTACCTATCAAGAATAATAATGGGTAGATTATGATCTGCATCAATTTTAGAGACCTTAATCAACATTTCCCAAAGGATGAATTTCTATTACCGATCATAGAACTCTTGATCGATGAAACTACTTGCTTCTAAGATATTACCATCATATATGGGTACTTAGATTATAATTGGATAAATATAGCCCTTGAATATTAATAAGCTACTTCTTTTAGAGTGACCCAAGGAATATTTTTCTATCACATCATTCCCTTTGGATTAAGGAATTAATAGTCCACTTATCAATGCACCATTCATTATATCCTTACACAATTTCTAGTAGGGATAGACTAATGTTATGTCAATGACTTGGTTTTCAAATCTCGTCAGTAATGTGATCACTTCATAGGTTATAAAATAGTCTTTGATAAGCTAAGAAAGAAAAATATAAAGATGAATCCAAGGAAATTCACTTTTGGGTTAACATTAGCGATGTTCCGTGGATTTTTGGTATGGTACCATGGTATCAAGGTAGATTCAGAGAAGACTATTTATATTTTAGAAACATAACTCCATAGAAATCTCAAGTAACTAAGGGGAATTTAAGGTAACCTCACTTACATTCGACGTTTCATAGATAACTTTATTGGAAAATATTTCCCTTTCACTATGATAATGAAGAAGGTAATCACTTACCAATGGGATGAGGACTCCCAAGAATCCTTCAAAAGTCTCAAGTTGTATCTAATTCAGCCATCGGTCCAGATTCCACTAGTGGAAGGAAATACACACATATTATATGTGGAAATCAGGGAACACTCACTTGGCACCCTCATTAAATATAATAATGAGGTGGGGAGTTAGAACCATCATTCTTACCATAGTCGAACAATGCTAGGTACTGAGACCAAATACTTAGATGTTTTGAAGAACTGCGTCACACTCCTCTTTTTAGTGTATAATCGGAGGCATTACTTGTAGAACCACAAATTCCATTTGGTATCTTGTATTGATCTACTCATGTAAATCCTTAACTTCACCATGATAACTGGGAATATAGCTCGTAGGTTGTCATTCTACAACACTATCGAATCTAGATATTTTTGTGGAATGTGATGAAAGGGAAAGTCTTGGATGATTTCCTTATGGAACATCCCACCCCGAAAAGTACACTAGTGGACAACTAACTCCCAGGTGAGGATTGTTTCTATTCCCCTGAAACTCCTCAGACAAGAGGGTTGTATTATAATGGTGCCTAGAAAACTCCTATTGTAAAAATGATGAAAAACACAAATATCATTTGGGTTGGATATGGGATTGTATTTCTTTCTCTTTGAAAATATTTTTTTTTCAAATTCTTTATCATTATCTGAAGGCTGCAGAAAAAAAATATTCAGAATACTAAGCCCTCATTGTTGTCTTAGAACTGGATCTATAGTTGTAGATAGCCTACCTAAATATCAAAGGGGATTTGAAATTAGTGATAAAGAAGATCAATGGAAAATATTCCAACAAAAAGGAAGAATTGGACCCTCACACTGGATATGTCAGGGGACTAATGGTTGAATTCTATATTGATCTCACATTTCATCATTTTCCCCAATCACAGATTTATCACACCAACAAATTAGCTAATGCAGCCACAGTCTTGGAAAACATTGATTTGGAGGAAGCAATCTTCCATATCATGCTCTGAATAATACTCTCATCAATAATCATATGTGATATGGAAGAAATAAATCAGGTAAACACCACCCCATAGCATGATAAACTATTATCTAGCCCTGGATAGATAGCGCCCATAATGGGTTATCTCCAAAATGGGAATATCCCGACAGACTAAGCCGAAAGGGAACTAATTCAATGTTAATAAATGAACTTTCCCATGTGAGATTATCCAAATTAGAAAACAACCCCTCTACATGATATTATTTGAAGGAATCCTCCTCATATGAAAAGTAAAAAGAGAGATCCATGACATTATGGAATAAGTTCATGGAGGCTCCTTCGATGCTCATTAGTTTGGGACAAGGCTCTTCCATAAAATTAAGAGGTCATTTCATTACTAGAAGGCCATGATACAAGACTCTCTAGATTTCACATTTAAATTTCATAGAGTCCATAACCTTGAGAAATTCGCCCATCATCCCTTAGAATTTTTACATGCAACTAAATATTCTTGGTTATTTTCCATTTTAGCAATGAATGTTATAGGTCTATATCCCCTAGCCACACCTAAGTAGTTCATGTACATCCTTAGTGCTACCGACTTCTTCTAAAAATGGGATGATAAAATACACCTCAAGGAACTCAAGATGAATAATATCATCAACTTTGTAAATTCCCATATCATCACTAGGTTTGGGGGCCCTCACAAAATATTCACGGAAAACGACACCAAATTCTACTCTATGTAATTGAATAAATTGTGACAAGAGTACATCATTGAGTCTAATAACCCATCTCAATATCATACAATGGAAAATGGAAAAATAAAGTCCTTCAAAAGGTCATTGTAAAAAATACTATAGAAGATTTGGAATAAATACAAGAACTCATGGTCATATAAACTCTTTCGTGAATTATGGTCCTACCATAGCACCTTGTTCACTACTACACATGAAACTCTGTACTCATTGGTGTATAGGACCGAGTCAGTATTTCTCATAGAATTCCAGTTACCCACGCTATGAATAACCATTTGTAGAAAACTCTCAATTGATAAACAATCACAAAAGAAATTGGATGAGCTAGAATGGCTCAATGAGAAGAGTTTGTGTACATTGCACAACCATGAAGTCCATCAAAATCAGATCGCATAGGCCTTCAATAAAAAAATCATTCCTCCATTCATTCCTCCAAGAAGAACTAGTGTTGGATCTCAGAACCTCAATGATACTTGGAATAAGCCTCCAAATCTGGAACCCAAATAGTAAGGGCCTTATATCATACATAAGGTCTATCATATTGTTGCCTAATCATTCTCAAAAATGGAATTGAAGCATGTCACACCCCCCACCGATGCAAGGTTTCTCAATAAATACTTTTAATAGTTGTCATCAAGCATCAAGTCCTTGTTTTATGATGTGAAAAAATACAATGGAATCTTAGTCGTATGATGTTAAACTGCACATGATCATCCTAACCACATGATGTTAAACTATATGGAGAACCTCCTCATTGCATGATGTTAAATTTCATGTATCCCCCAATGGTTCATCTTTATGAATATTGGTCAAACCAATTCCTAGAAGAGAGACTTTAAAATGAATAGTGTATCACATCCTAACCACGAGATGTTAAACTATATAGAATTGGTCTTAACTGCATGAAATTAAATTGCATAGAAGAATTCCTCACTGCAGGATGTTAAACTGCATAGGAAGAACCATCTCACAAATGAATCATTATACATGAGCTGGAAATATAAAAAATAGTTACGAAATACCCCATTCCCCATGTGAGAGTCAGCTTCACATAGGGAGTGTCACATTCTAAAAACTACATGTGGCCTGATTCCTTTTATCATAGGATACATAGTGATGCCCAGACCACTATTTTGGGCCTAGGAATAGTGGTACTTCCCTTTTACATTAGGTGACCATCATACTCACCACAAGATGTTAAAATTAAATTCTTATGTACTCTATTCATGAAACTAAACATCATGGTTCCCAATAACTTCATATGGCTTCATTACTTCCATCACAAGATATGTAGTAATGCCTATACATTCATTATCTAGTCCAACCACAACAGTCCTATACTTTCATGTTGATTCACCCACATCCTTACCATAAGATGTTAAACTACATGGATGATTTCTTTTCTGTATGACATTAAACTACATGGGTTTCTAGATCTACATATGGATTGATTCTCATTTCAATGAGATATATTGGTACTCCTCAATAGTATATCTTGGTATAGCCACCACATGATACTAAATTCCCATGTTATATCCTTAATCACATATGGATGTTGAGAGGAACCCTTTCAATTCCTTGTTTCTCACACTAAGCATAGTTCACGTAATCTTTGGAATTTCACTAAGGGATTACCTGCATGAAAAAGTCATAACAGATCATCACAGGTTCATCATAGTCCTAAATGAAATAACTTAAAAAGGCGTACTGTGAGTCCTCACTGCATGGTGTTAAAATTCATGGTTGATGTCCCTTGCATGACATAAAATTGCACATTCCTATGGACCTCACCTAAGAGGAACACTATTTTTTCCGATTAGTCTCCTACCACACCTCCATTCAAGAACTATGCGGGACTTGATTCCAGAAATCAAAGGATATTTAGTGATGCCCGAATCTACAACCCTCAGTCCAGTCACCACAAATAGGCATAGAACTCCCCCTCCCTATATATAGGATAAACTTTCATAGTAAACTCTTTATTCAAGAACTACATTTGTCTTCATTCCTATTACCATAGGATACATAGTAATGCCAAAATTTTCATCCTTGGGTCCATATATAATACCTCTTTAAACTTAGGTAATCCTATATCCTTACAGTATAATGTTAAACTCTATAGTTCCTCGAGAACTATGTGTGGATTTATTACTTCCATCACAGGATACAGAGTGATGCCTGAATCTCCAATACTAAGGCCAACTACAATAATCACTGGAAACAATGACCACCTCTACATATGGGTCATCCCTTCATAGAGTGTTTCTCATTCATGAACTATGAGTGGATTTCTTCCTATCATCACAAGATATGTAGTAATGCTTGGATCTCAAATCCTGGGCCAATTTAAATACCTATAAAAAAATACACCCCAACTGCATAGGGGATTGGCCAGACCAGACCATTTTCCATACATATGAGTTAGATCTATGTGCATCCTACTTCTGTATGTAATATATGTTGCACAAATTTTCACATTTGTCCTCATGTCCTTACAGCATGATGTTAAACTATAAGGAAAATGTCCTTATCTCATGATGTTAAATTTCATGGATGAAATTACATAATTACTACAAGATGTTAAACCGTGTAGACCATCATCCATTATCATACCTTATCAAAGGAACAGTAGATCTTTACCCCAGTCAGATAGTGTATTGAGTGTTTCTACAATCTTTTAAGCACCTTAATTCATAAATCACACCTCATGTATCGAGCACCTCAAGTTGTCAGACACCTTAAGTAGACCTTGTAAAAGAAATTGTATTTTTATACTTGACCATTATATCAATGCATAAGTTCTCAAACCTACCAACCATATAAATCTTGGCTCTTTAAGGAGGGGTTTCTAATCCATGTGAGCATGGCATCATTGTGGTGGAAGTCATTATATGCAGGTGTTCTGGGAAATACCTGGTATGATTTTCCCATATCATTACTCATGATCTAAGAATCGTGATCCATGATTTACAACATTTTTATCTCCTACTCATAAGGATGTTGGAGTCCTCTTGACTTTGGGTATCCTAATTAGGATATTTTGTAATATCCCCCATATTAGGTCTATGTGCATCACAACCTTAATATACCTGAAATTTGGTTAGAGATGTATGACCTTAAACTCTAGCCTATAATTGTCCAAATCAGAAGGCCTTAAACTTTTAGTGAAAGAGAAAAAAAACTTATCAGGTTCGAAATGTGAAAAGGGTGGCTTGATAAAAATTCAATTCTTTTCTCTCTAAGCTCTACATATCTAGATTTTAGGCCAAAATTAGGTCACAAAAAATATGGAATAAATCTCATAGGTCTTACTATATATCCCTTGTAAAATCCTAGTTATGATCGCTAGACCCCCTAGTCCTGGAAGAATATAGATTAATGTTTTCTCACAAATTATTTTCACAATAACATCTTCAATAGGTGGAGACACAACTTTTAGGGTTCACGAACCCTTCTTGAATCTCACATTTTTCATAAATCAAACTACATGATTTAAGCACCTTGGGTCGTACCAAACCTTTCATATCTATTTGAATGGAAAATGGATATCTCTAGTTGAACATTTTATCAATGTATAAGGTCTCATACCTACCAACTAGATACATCATAGGCCAATATAAGGGATTTTTTATTCTTGTGAGTCAAACATCACCATAAAAAATCACAGAACCTAAGGGAGTTTTGTTCTATTCCTGGTATGATTTTCCCATATCACCCCATGAACCAAGAACTTTGAACCATTATTTACAATCCCCACAACCAGACTATTCAATTGGATTCAACATCCTTGACATTAAGTTGGTATGTTTTATACCCATTCCCAAAGAAGGATTGGGACACTCTATTCACAAACCTCTGATGGCCAACACCTCATGATTCAAAACCAAAAGGTGTATCAATAAAGATTAATAATTTAATAGATAATTTTACCAAGGGTTTCAAAACCCAACATTTATAGATTTCCTCCATAACCAACATCATTGTCCAAATTCTTGAGACTTCACAAACCATCAATGGCCCTTGGAAACGAGTTTGGATACCTCTATTTAACCATGATATCAATGAATAATGAGCATAGACCTACTAACTAAAGGCATACCCTCTTTATAAGAAAGGATATATAATCCTCGTGATCCACAGTGATACCACGGTGGAAATCATAACCTTAGGGTATCTTGGTTCATCCCAGGTATGTATTCCCCATTCAATTATCCTTTGATTCAATCTCCTGGTAACATGATTTACATCATCCACATTCCAGCTATCCATGTCGGTCTATCTTCCATAGTATTTCACCCTCAACTAATATTACCCACATAAATTTTCTATGGCCCTTAAATAATGGTGGAGATACCTCTGTTTGACCATGCTACTAACGCATAATGGATTTGACCTACCAAATATAGGCATATTTTCTTTCTAGGAATGGAGATATAATCCTCAAGAGCCTCGCCAACACCATGATAATACTCAACACCCTAGGGTGTTTTGGGTCATTCATGGCATGTCTACACCATATCCCATGACCACCAATCATGTCCTATCTGAACGACTTTAAACTGCATGGAATCCTAAAGTCTGAGCTAAAAAACCTTAAACTACAGTGATATAATGTCCAAGATAAAAGACCCTAAACTAAAACAATATAAGGTCCAAGCTAAAAGACCCCAAACTACAGTGATGTAAGGTCTGATATACAAGACCCTAAACTATAGCGATAGAATGTCTGAGCTAAAAGATAATAAACTAAAGTGATAGAAGGTATGATATAAAAGAACTTAAACAATAACAAAGCAACAATTTAGTCTTCAAGAATAAAAATTATTGTAAGGCCCACTATATGGCCTTGGAAAAAATCAAACTACACTCTCCAAGCATACTATATTTCAAAAAATATAGATCACTCTCTCTTTGAGACATATATTCTACAAAATTGTACTCTTGTGAAACAGGTAATCTCAAGATAACTCGAACAAATACATCAATGAGGTACCTCATGATTGGTGTTCATTCATGATCATTTCTTGAGAATAATTTATTCTGATTTAAATATTCAAATAAAGACATTCAGGTTTACTGGATATTATGAAAAGGATGGGTATCATTGGAGATTCATGGAACATCATATCATCATAACATCATGCACATAATGAATTAAAGAAAAATAGGAAACAACATATAGAGTTCAGTAGATCCATTCAATAATAGCATACATGGGGAGGAATCTATACATACAAAAATATCTCAAATGAATATATAATCCAAAGTAAATTTTAAAAATTTCATCTCCATCAGAGAATATGCTCAGAATAATCCTTGAACTCTAGAAGCCTCTGCTCTAGGTAGGTAATATATTGGAATAATTCATCAACCAACTCAACTTCTGTCTCTGCAGCCTTATACAACTCATCCTCCCTAGAAATATATCTCAGACTCACATTCTCTTCCACAACAAGAAGTCCCTATTGCTCCAACACATACTTCTCTAATATCTAGATTGCATGTGGAAACTGGGATAGCTCTACTTGAATACATCTGATCTTAGATTGAAGGTGGTATATTATAGAAATAAGATAGTCAATTTCAACCTTCCTAGTGATGACCACATCTTAGTGAGATTCCACCTTCATCGAACACTAGTAAGCTTCATTTATGACCTCATCCCAGTTCTTCTTCACTGAAGAGGAAGCCTCAATAGCTACCACCCTCAATTCAAGGGCCCAATTGTATTCCCTCATAGATAAAACCTTCTTCACCTGGGTATGAAGGGTGTTATAGTCAAATAACTCATTACAAAGGGTTCCAAACATAAACCAATGGTAACCCAATCGATCCTTCAGCTCCCCTAGAGGGGTCTCCAAGACCAAGGTCTAGATCGTCCCCTAAATCTAACATTACATTGACTAGTAAAATGCTGCAGACCTCAAACCATAATATAATCCCATCAGGGGAACAAGAACATATTTCAGGACTAGATCTCCAACAAAGGGAGATGTTCTCACAGTATTCAATGAAGAAGGAAGGGAGTCAGCCTCTAAATTGGTAGACCTAGTTGGAGTAATCCAAAAGAGATTAGGGACTGGAACCTCCATGATTCGGGGATAAGACACTGTAAAAAAGGGGATCATGGGTTTTTCATCTAAAAAATAAATCACAAGGTGTCACTAGGTAATCAATAGATATTAATAATTTTAGAAACATAACTTTCTCAGTCGCGTCCATAGAAATATCCACTATCCAGAATCCATATTCTGGTGAAGATGCCATATCCTATTGCAATGAGAAGCTTCACGAAACCACTGGCGCTCTTCCTAAAAATTTAGTTCACCATCCACCCTTGAGGAATACAAGAACAAAAGATAATGTCAGATTGTGTGACACAAATTAAACCAAGTGTCCAGTTTTTTATGACATATTCACCTTCTCCAAAAAAACCTCCATGAAGCCATTTTATTATTAAAATAGATACCTATGATGTTATCTTCGAAAATCATTTTTAACTACACTAGATCAAGTGGCATTACCACTAGGAAATTTTCAATAGGCAACATCCATGATTGAGTCAGCACCTCAACCACCTACGCTTATTGATTGGTCAAGCCCAACCACGAAGGGTCTTCTAAATAAAATGAACACTTTCCTTTATCCTTAGGATAAGATACATGATATTATAAGTAGGATTTGTGGGGACATGAACAATTTTTAAAAGTAAGGATGTGATGCTGAAATAATCAAAAACAATATAAGGGTGAAATTAAACACTTACTTAGGGGTTCTATATAAGAGGACTCTAGAAATTATAAGTTCTTCCATTTTCCCTTCTATTCTAGGGTAGTATCTCGAGATGGCGTTGATGTTGAATCCATTTCTCGAAAAACTACATCTCTACCCTCATCTAGGCCAACCAACCGAGGGATCCATCATCATCGGTCTCCCATTTTCTACCAAATTCCTCTTTTATTGACATACCCTGGGGAGAACATACAAGGGATGGAAGGATTTTCCAATCATCTATAGCTTCCTGTTGTTTCAAAAAAAACACAAAGGACATAAATTAAATTTTAATGGCACCATAATTTTTTAAACCTAGAAGTGAGTTCATCCTTACCACTTCCTCGGTGATGGGATAAACCTCTTCATCTATGGAAATTTGTAGCGTACCTCGAACAACCATTTGGAGGACCAATGGGGAACAAAATATTTAAACCCTTATGATTTAAAAATGTACATAAAGGTCTCAAATAACTGCTTTGACCAATTTAGGTTTGTCTTTGAAAGTGATTTCTAAAGGGGAAATGGCCAGGATGAAACCTTCCAAAGGTAACTCTGATCCAAAGAATATACCCCATAGCTCAAATTATGAGTTATGTATCCTCCAAGACATCCACTATCGATATGTGATAGGAAATAATAAATTTGATGTAGCTTCACCCTTTGGTACTTCACTCATTTGAACAACATCAACTTGATCTCCTACCAATAATGTTAAATGCCTCAATTCTTTACAGGGTTCCTCTAAGACTGTTGGTCCTCTCAAAACTAGTTGATTTTATAGCCTTTTATTTTCATCAGAAACAAGTGGAAATTGGAATTATTATCTTACCAATTTATACAATTACCAATTAGGGTATGATAAAATCCATACTGTAGAATTATGATGGGATAAACCAATGGTAGCATCATGGGGAGGATGTTTTATTTCATATAGAATCTCCTCCCTAGTGAACATCAGCCAAAATTCGTGATCCACCATCAAATGATCCCCAGATCAAACCTAAATAGAGAGAGTTCATATGTACTAGACACAAAATAACTGACTACAAAACCAGAAGGGTACATAACACTCATATGGAAGGTCCCCTTCAACACACGTGGAAGGGGCAGCCTCGCAATGTGACATTACATTATGCTAGGCCTCATGAATGGCCTCAAAAATATCAACCATATTACCTATTAGCACTGGACCATAGGTTATGAAGGAGAAATGGGAATAACAACTCATATAATCCCTAAAATCTTGATCCTTAAGTGTAGTGGGATTTACCCCAATGATACAGTGTAAAAATGGATTGAAAAGGACATTGGAGATGTTCTGGATATTTAAGAACTCACATCCTCCTAGGTGAGCCCCTATCTAACCTCATAACACTTTAAAGGGTCCTAAGATTCTATGATGGTCCTTGCCTTATAAGTATGGCATAGAAGGTAGTAATGATTGGTAAAAATGGGGATAGATAACCAGAAACATTGACCTCCTTCCATGGAAGTCGCTATCAAAAAAGTGGAGGTTCTAACTCCACCCATGTCCTCAATGGAAGAACGTACCCACTTAGGTACATCAAATGGAAACCAAACAAATGAATGGTCTGGCCAACACTAGGTATGACCTCTCGTCCCCAATTCTTGAATTCACCTTCCTTGATTGAAGGCCTATAAGCACCTTCCATGCTACAAAAGTCCTTCATTGGAAAATCTTTTTCTTCTTGGTTTTTGTCTTAGAGAGAGCCTTATTGATGAAGTATTCCATCTATGTCTTGAATGGAATATCTTATCCATGACATGGATCCTTAAGGAAGTCTTGTTCGTCTGGCTTTATTAGCTCTCAGGTGAGGGGAGCATTCTTCATTATGTTTTCCTTGATGGACCATGGGGGGAAAACGTGTCATAAATCTCAACCAATATGGGTGAACCACAAATCTTCTCAATATACTAAAGTCGGATGGTCACCTTTACCTGTGTTAAGTGGAATGTGTTTGTGTTTGGACATGAGTGGGTGAACAGGTCTGACATTAAACCATGTTATAGTAGAAAAAATTCTTTGATATCTAGGTATTATTATACATCCCAATTTTCTTAAACTACTAAATGAATTAATATTTTTTGTATTGTATCCAGAAGGGGAAACACCAATCCATTCAAGAGGCTCCCCTTGATCGCAAGAACCCAATCATCAGGCTAGAGGCATACTTCTTCATTGTTGAGTGGTACATTTGAACACCCAAATTAAGTTCATGGTTTCTCCTATTAAACTCTATGGGCATATAAATCAGTATATATCCACCTTCTTGTTCTCCCTCAATGAAAAAATATCCCACATGAGATATGTTCACCTGGAAAGTATTATGGGTTTTCTGAACCCAATAGGAGTGTATGAATGATGAATGTGGTGAAGAAATGGGGGTATCATTGTTAATACCAAACCCATAAAGGAGGAAAATATAAAAGCGTATAGTCCCCATGTTTCACTCCTATCACCACTATCAGACTTAGTTGAAATGTCCCTACAACACAACATCAAGTAGCATCCCCACATGCTATAATAATATCATAACGATCCATCACTACTTCTTCCTCCTTCAAACGATTTTGATAATTATGAAGATACCTGGAATCCATCTTCATAAAAACAAGAATCATAAGTTATATGAGTCAAAACCCAATAAAATGAAATGTATGAGGTCCCAAATCCTCATGTGTTTAATATTAAACATCATTGGATCCACGATAACATAAATGGCTTGTGAAATTATTGGATCTCAAAGATCATGTAGATCACATAAACCCGCAAGGCATCACACCACTACATGAACCCTCAAGTGACTCACAATCTCATGACCGTGATATAGTCATGCGATCCACATAATAGTTAATCAATCATGTGACCAAGCTATTAGATCCCCCAAAACATTCCAAAAAAATACAGGCATCCCTATGGCCAAAAGTTCAAGAAATCACAAAAATTTAGTTCATGTTTGATTTAGGAAACAAAATAGAAAAAAAATATCTTTCAAAGGAGTTATCATGGGAAGGTCTCGTGAATGAATCTCATGATTGAATCACTCGAGGGGGTCTTTTGAAAGGGTAACACGACTGAAGTAGGGTGCAAGATCTATGAGATGTTGAGTAGTTGGTGAATGAAATAATCTATGATACCCTATTTATATTAAAATACTTGAAGTTCCAAACATCACCTAGAAGTCCAAGAATTTCCTAAAATACCAATTAGTGATAGCACCAAAGCCTTATGTAGGAAGTTACTTTCTTCAGAAGTGATCAATTATCCATATGGAAATTGCTCTTGAGGGGGGGGATTTGTTTACCACCACCAAATGAGCATTAGAAAATCCACAAATTAAAAAATATCTGAATATGGGTATTATTTTCACACATAAAACAAATGAAGAAAAGGTTTCTAGAACTCATGGATCACATAAGCCTCTAAGAGACATGTGAGAATGAGACCTTTAGATTGTCAAACGAAGGATCCATGTGCAGTGAATGGAATACAGAAGATATCATGGATCCCCTTTGAAAAGTCCTTATTCTCTTACAAAGGTGTCCCATGAAATTTTTGATCATGAGGCAGTTATCAGAAGAGAACCCCAAGGTAATGCCAATTGTCAGGCGGGAGGTTCCTGACAAGTCATCAGAAAATATTTGGAAAATAGGGAGAAAATATCAAAAAGGAGATAGACTCTTTCAATTTTAAAACTCATGAGACGCACCTATTAAGATCATCAGACACCAAGGAATCATCGATGGCATGTACACATGGTCACACAAGATCTGTTTAGCATGTCGTCCCCATCACATTATGGGATTCAGACATTTCCAGGTGGTCTCATGCTCTCTATTTGGCTCTAAAAACAAGAAGAAGGGTTTTCCATGATAATTTTCATGATTCACCATAATAACTTTTATTTTCAAGTGATGAATCACTGATGGGGAGAATTATTTTCCTCAAAAACACTCATGAAAACTCATGATACCTCAGGCCCTTGTAAAATAAACAGAGAAATAAAAATGGGAAAAGGCATGAGCCTCTTGTGATCGTAAAAAACATGTGAAATTACCTATATGGTTTATGAGATACCGAAAACCCATGGTGACACTAAAAACTCACTATTAAATATCCCATTGTATTTTTACCCTTACCTTGAAAAGGGCTAAAAACATTTCTAACGAGTCCTCCATTCCCCCTTCAGCTCCATAATGAAAACATAAGGGTTTGTCCATGAAATGATTGTGCATCACCATATGAACCATTTATGTTCATGTGACACATCAATGGTTGGGAGATATATTTTATTAAAAAATAATTTTGCAAGTTCACAATATCCCCAATCCTTTGATATATAAAATAAGGAAATAAATGATAAAAGGAAGAAGAATCTTGTTGTCATAAACATAATGGGATGCACTCTTGTTCTCCATAAGACCTTGAAAGCTCTGTTCATCATGATGGCCTAATCTCATGAAAGACCCCTGGAAATTCATCCTTATTATGTGAAAGGTCACAAAAAAGTAACTTAAGATCAAATTAATTCCTTTAAACAGACACCATGATTTCACAATGGCCCTTGTAAATATCGAGTTGATAATGTGAAAGTCCCTTGGTGTTCCCAAATGATTAAGAAATACCCCATTAATTGGATATAATCAAATAAATGGGGAATTTATGGGATGTTCTTTTGATCACTAAAAATCATGCGTTGTACCCATAATGACCTACATAAGGATTTCATGATACACATGACTTTAAATCCCTCCACTAATTCCATATCGAATTTGTGGGATACACACAATGAAAAGTGGTGAATAATCAGGGTGGTGAGACCTATAAACCCTCCACCCCAGCATCAAAAAAAACATCATTGGATCCTCACACCAGCATTCATAGGCATTGGAGTGGGTTTTTCAAAGCGGCTGACCTCATGATCGAAAATTTTTTCTGTCAGGTAAAATCCGAGGAACCACCTAAGAAGATCATGAAAAATGCATAGGCACTTCACCTGATCACTTATAGATCACATGAATAACTATTGGCAAGTTATGATAAGTACATCATGTATACTTGATCATTTAGACAAGACTTAAAAAAGAAAACAGTGAACACATATAAGGTATATGCAATAAACGGTGTGTAATAAGACTAAAAATATAAGATATTTATATGAAGAAAAAATATGTTGATTCTCATGCGCTTCAGATGAACCACCCAGGTTCTGTGACAACACCAGGATATGTCTACCAGATCACATGATTCTCTATTGTAATAACATTAGGATAATAAGAATTCCCTTGTACATGTCATATCGATTCACCTGGTGCCACTCGGGCATGCCACTCAAGTCTCATGAAATTTTTCAGGTTCGCCATTCAAACCTCATGATTTTCTCCAGACATGTCGCCTAGACCAAACAATGACACTAGTGAATGTCATATAAGTCTCATGATGGAATCAAGACATGTAAATTGGATCTCATGACATATTTCAGACAAGACATTTAGACCTTATTATGTCCTCCAGACTTTCCACATTTATCATGATATCTCCTCCAGACATGTCAGTCGGATTTTGTGATGACACCCTGAAAACTCATCAAGGACATGTAGAACCCTCCAGACAAGTCAAACTGACTCTCACAGTTCACTCTGATACTATCATCTACTTTTTGTGAGGACACCAGGTAAATTCACATGGATCATGTGACACACTTGAATCATGCCTTATTTGATCATGTGATGGATTCTAGGATCAACTAGTCTGGTCTTTCGATGTCCTTTGCAGAAACCATTATCGGTTATGTGATGTCCTCCAGACATTCCATCAAGATTATGTGATGTCCCTTGGATAATTCAACCAGATTAGGCGATTCTCGTTGTACATGTCTGGAATACATCCTCTAACAAGTCAAGAAATAATCACAAATTGTAGAGTATACAATCAATGTATGTCAGGAAGACAAGAAGGTTGGGTCAAGAGGGCATCCTAGGGATTAATAACCATGTCAAGCCTCTATAAGGGGAAATATCAGTGTGTAAGCCCTGGTTTAATTGAACTACGATGAATCTAATTCATACTATAACTAACATATGTAATACTCCTTCTTAAAGCCTAATATCCATAATAAACATCCAAAGGGTAGTAATAGCACATAATCCCTGCATCAATAAGAAGGGATTCTATTCATTTTCCATCCCTTATTTCCCACACCGATCATAGCTCATGTGGGATTTGGAAATTGAAATGATCATAACAATCACTAAGGGTGGCCTCAGTGTTTAATACTTGACCCAAGGAATTGTGATGACTCTGAAACCTACCATAACTAGGATACATAGGACGCACTTGTAAGGACTGATCTCAACTGAGAATTAACTTTGATGTAAGTACCTCCGTGTCTCCAACATTCCGACCATCAAGACTCAACCTCTCCCATGGGATTATGATCCTTCATCAACCACCAATGGATTGAGAAATCACTAAACTATGATGAATTTGATTCCTTCCATAACCAGGATACATAGGACAACTTCAAAAGTCTTTATCCCTATATTAAGAATCTAATGGGTTACCCATGCATTGAATCCCCACATCCATATGCAATGAAGTTTTTTACTTTCTATACCTTGTTCCTCACACCAATCATAGCTCACATGGGATTTGGGAGTATCGATGATCACCTAATTTTCATCATGAATATCGAAAAACTAGGGAAACCTAAATTCCTACTCCCTAATTGGTGGTATGATACAATTACCCATCACATAGGGGTATCTATTGTGGGGTCAGTCCTAAGGGCATGATTGAACTATGATAAATCTTATTCCTACTATAACCTAGATACATAGGATGCCTCCCCAAGGATCAATATAAATTCATAGTGCCAAAGTTACCACATATATTTAAATTCTTTATGATGTTAAACTACATGATATTAATAAACTATGTGGGTTTTCATTACTGTTATAAAACAGGATAAATAGGAAACCTTATTATGGCTCAATTCCATCCTATAAACATTAACCACCTCCCTAGATGAGAAAAAACTCCAAAGTTCATGGATATATGGTTCCAACATACAAGATACAACCCACTATAGGGGAATGGATGAAGAACCTCAGATAAATACTGATAGATTCACCAATAAGTCCACTAATCTTTTTATTAAAAGAGAATTAACTAAATCATTGTTTTTTAGAGTAACTGATCCTATGTATGGATTAAGAAGAGATTCTTGAACATATCATAAATCTTTAAGAGAGTCTTGGAGTATGAAAATATTTTACCTAAAAGGGTTGTGGCGATCCCGACCTGTCATCCTCTCTACCAATATGATATCCTAAGAATAATGGGGTTTGAACCCCCAAAGGACCACCTTACTTTAGAATGTAGGTTCATACCCAATTATGGATGTGGGAGCCATAATGAGTTTCCATTAGGGATAAAAAATGGTTGTACTAACATGAATGATTGTACAAAGACATTGAATACCCATTAAAATAATCCTATTGTGTTAGTACATCCACTAATTTTGAGTAAATAAGAATGGAAAAGATAATGAGAAATCATTTAAATATGAAATCTCCTTCTTAATATAAAACGTAAAGACTGTCTAATTCTTGTTAGACCATTGAAGTTCACATCGCATGATTGGTTCCATGTCCCCCCAAACCCATGAGAAATAATAATTTTTATTAATTATCCTAACCATTAAAGATTTGGAACATTATTTACTTTGACATGAGTAATAAAATGAACATAATCTTGGACATACATGTTTTCTTATAAATTAATATTATAGAGTTAACATATTTAAAATATGAATTTTCCAGATCTATTAAGTATTTTATATAGAAACCAAGACTTTTCATACATAGTTATTACATCCAAATAGATGAATATTCATTACATAACAAAATAATCTCTACTAGAATCGTATAGGTCTAGTGACTTTGGAAACATAGAAAAAAAACAACTATTTCACTTAAATTATACATCATCTCCCACTTATTTATTAAAAAAATTACCCTTATCATAAATATCATACTTAATTCCTTTCTTCACAACCTGGGGGGAGGGAAAATAAGAAAAGGGTGAGCTCAGATGCTCGGTAAGGGAAAACAAGGGAGATATCAATGTTTGAATAAGAAAAACATGAGTATAATGGAATAAGTATATAAAAACAACATTTATAATTTATACCCAGTATATCAAAGACCGTCATCTAGAGTCATGGAATAAATCCTAGAGGTTCATAAGAGACGAATCATAATAGAATCAAAGTACATGATCCATGAGATTATAAAACATTGGCCTAAGACATTGAATTGTAGCAAATATATAAAAATAGAAAATAATTTCCTTAGTATTAAAGGCTCATTTACAAGTCTATAATATTTTAATGGGTTCACTCCCCAATATATTGAAGTAGTAAAGTTTCACTCACAATACTTTCATAGTGAATGTAGTCACTAACTAAACTGAGTTCACTCTTCATTCCAGACCTATTAATCTAATGAGATATCAATATTTACCTAATGCATTGGAGGGAGATATAGGTCCAATATGTAACACATTTAAAATAATACATACATGTTCTATAAGATCATAGAACATTCATTATATCATAACACATGAAAGGAACTGGGTTTTATAAAAATATCATCATATCATAAATTTTGAAAAAGAAATGGGTTTTATAAACCATTTTCCTTTTCATCATAAGAATAAAACATTCGAGGAAATAATAAGATGGAATACTTGGATCATATCCCATGTAAACAATATGTAAAATCTAATAATTTCATATTATATGGAAAATTATTTTCAAATATTATTTGGAATAATTATTGAGAAGAATAACCATTTTATTTCAAAATCATTTGTTTTTAAAACACTGCACACTTATAAAGGAAAACATTTTCATTGAGAAAAAAATTATAAAATTTTAATGAAATGTTCAAATAAAAAATTAGTCTTCATGGTGGTAAAATATTTTTATTCCATATAAATTATGAAAAACATTTTTCCAAATTTTTTGTTGAAAAAGTCACAAAGTACCTCATTTGGAAAAAGAAGAAAAGATTCCTTTAATAACATTTTGTAAAAAGTCAAACATGGGTAAAATTGAATTTAAAAAATCAAAGGAGAAAGGTAAAACAATTTTGCATTTTTTTAAAATGGATATTGATATGAAATATTCCCTAGTGGTGACTTGAACATAAACAAATCTGAATGTTGATGAGCTCATGAAATAACCTCTTACCTCATGTTTTCATATCTTCTAAAGCATTATAACATCATGTCTAATAAAGGGAAATTTATGATAAATATATAACAGATTAATTTTAATACTTATAATATCATATATAATACCTTTATAATATTTTGTCACCCCCATTTATCAATAATTCCTTATTAAAATAGTTATTTTTTGGTGTTAACTGTTTCGTTTATCATGTGTATATCAGTCCAATAGTTCTAGTCCTTGTATATTTATCTTGGTTCCATAATATAATGAATATATATAATGAAATAAATATAATAAATTTAAATTATATTCATATTTAGAGTCATCCATAAAATTCAGGGTTAGTGAAATGAATTTCAACATTCATAGAGATGGTAGGTCGTACGAACACATGAACGATGATTTCATTTTTCAACGGATAAAATGAAAGAAAGGTAAATATTAATTAACCTTTAGAATATAATTATTATATCATATATATAATATATATTCATTAAATTGATCATTATTACCATACAATTAAAATATAAATGAAAAAAGAATCACCTCGCTTTGTGAAGGTGGTTGTACACACGTACGCACGAGCAACACAATCATTTCTCGAAGGATTGAATGATAAGAGGTTAGAAATGAAATTTTTATTAAATATTTTTTTCATTAATATCATATATAAATATTAATCCCTTCATAAAACACATTGATAAAATATGGTTATGAAAAATGAATCGTATCACCGCATGGGGACAGTATGTCGTACGTACGCCCGCGCGATACTTTCACTTCACGTTTAACGAGAAAGAGAGTGTATAATAGTGTTTTCATAATTATAATAACATTTATCAATTTTTAGGATACATAATATGGTATTTTAAGATACATAACATATATTTATACGATGTAAAGAAGAGTTGAAATGAAATTGATCTGTTAATGTGATTACTTAGTCTTAGAAACAAGTACTTTAAATCTCCTCTAAATCACTCTATGGTTGGTCTTTTGGGAATAAAAAACCTCCAAAATGTGTATAAGTATGTTTATAAGGTAAATGGAAAGTTATTTGTCTACATATAAGTCACTACGTAGTGTAAATAAGTGATAGAGAATGCACATTTTTATAATTGAGGTGAGGGGCACATTTAGAATTTCTCCAAAGATTCAATTATAATTAATTCTTTATCAAGAAAATTCATAAAAATGGCCATTTATTCAAATATAAGATAGTATAGTTTTTTAATCATATCAAATAATATAATTTATACATGTTTTTCTATCATTTTAAATCTTATCATTTTGATTGACCATTTCTTAACCAATTTTAATTTTGATTACGATAACACATTTTTCAATATTAAAGGGGTGTAGTATTTACTTATATAGTGAATATTGGACCATAAATGGAAATTTATGAAATTATTTTCCATATAATAATGAATTTTTCTCATTTTAATATTTTTATGGTTTTGTAAATAATTTAATAATATACTATTTTGATAAAATATCATTATTTTCAATTTTGACACTATTCTTTCAATTGAACATTAAACAATTAAAGAAAAAGGGGGAATTAAAATATAATGATTTAAATCATATGTAATATTTCCAATAGATCTATAATATTATTTTGTCATAATAAATCATCAAAATTTTATAACTTTTACTATTTTTAATATCATTTATTCTATTTTTTTATTAAATGTATAGTTATTGAATTAGTGTTGCATAAGTAATTATTGTCATTATATAATTACTAAAAATTAAAAAAAAAATCTATCATAAAAATAATTTTATTAAAATCAAAATAAACACATATATTCATTCATAACTTAATTTTTTCCCTATTTGGACACATAATGGATATTAATAACAAAGAGTGTGACATTTTTTAACATTGTTTGCTTTAAATAACATATAATTCATTTTCATGGAAAAGTATCCATTAAAACTTTGTTTTAATCATAAGGTTTTAGGGTAGAATTATTTTCACCCAATAATAATTTATATGAATTATTATGGCCTTATCACTAATTTATAATCTAGATTAACCCAATTTACGCTTTACAGAGTTGATATTTTTTACTACAGTTACTATTCATCATGGCAAAAAATAATAGGGGCATATTTACCAAATTTTAACCTTATGGTTCTAAATAAGTAAATAATTTTATCTAATTTAATTCCTATAAATGGTAGAACTTAATTTCAATGTTTCTGTGAAAAAATTGACAAAAAATTCTTTTTTAGGTTCTGATATATCATCCTCAAATTAGTGGTTTCACCACAAAAATTTTAATAGGTGAGTGATCATGTTTCATAGAAATTTATCGCTATGATCCATGAATTATAATAGTATATATTAATAATAAATATATTATAGTGGTATGAAATATGATTTTAGTATATTTAAAGAATCATGTATGTACATTCTTAGGAGAGCTACATGGAATGCATGATAAACTTATGAGAGATTTATTAGAACCACCAATAGATAAGCTACCATCCTGATATGATCAAGAATTTTAAAAGGACCAATATACCTAGGTTTTAGCTTTCTTATCTTTCCAAATATAATCAACCTCTTCAAAGGATATAATCATTGGAATTCCTTGTCACCAACATCAAGCTCTGGATCTTTCGGATGATTTTCATCATAACTTTTTAACTGACTCTTAGCTGCTCTTATATTTGTTGAATGAAATTAAAATTCTCTAAAAATTACCCGGTTATATTTGGTTCCAATTATTTTATCTCCTTAAATCCATTCTAGAATGTTGGATTTCTTTACTTCCCATCATAAATGGATTTATACGGATCCATACGAATTCTAGAGTGAAATCAATTATTGTATGAAAATTCCACCCGAGTAAGGTGTTGATCCAAAACAACATTGACATGCATTAAATAAGATATCAAAATATTCTCTAGGGTTTGGATGGTTCTCTCAGATTGACTATCTATTTGAGGATGATATGATGGGAAGAAACAAAACTACATATCCAGAGCTTTCTGGAGGCTTTTCACAAAACTATGGGGTAAATCTTGGATCCCAATTAGATATAATAGAATGTTGTCATCAATGTAACATTTCTATATAATTAATATATATCTTGGAAAGATTATCTGTTGATAAATCCTCTCTAATTGATATGGAGTGTGCAGACTTCATAATGTGATGGACTATAACCCATATAAATTTATTCCCTTTAGAAGTTTTGGGGAGTCTGATGAAAATATCCATGATGATGTTTTCCCATTTTCATTTGGGTTTGGGTAATGGTTGTAACATACCCTTATACACCTATATCTCATCCTTAACATATTTACATATCAAAAACTAAGAAACATGCTCAATAATATCTTTATTCATTCCATCCCACCATAAATACTCTTTCAAATATCTATGAAAATTCATACTGCCATGATAAATAGAGAATGAAGAATAATAAGTTCCATCTGTCATCTCTTCTTCAAATATGGTACTGAGGGAACACATATATTTTCGTGAACCTTATTTTTTCATCAAAATCATTTCTGAACTTAAGAACTTTTCTCACCTTCTTTCGCAACTCTACATCTTCTTTTTATTCCTATTTAATTTTCAATTGGATCAATTTTTGAACACTCATCTGAGAAATATAATATTTTACCCTTCCTTTAATATTTCAAGAACCATACTTTTCATGTTTGTAAATATCATTTCATATTTGATATGCAACGAAGAGAAGAAAGCATGATCCTTTCAACTCTAATCATATTACTTATTTATCTCTTTTCAGGGGTGGTAATTTATTGAGCTATCATAATATTTTATCAATTCTAACCATATTCTCTAGAATATATTCAACTATTTATAAGTGAATATATAATTTAGTATTATTTATAAGTGTATATGTTACTCCTTTCGCTATAGAAATAATGCATCTATATCTTTAATGAACAAATTACTGAAGCTAACTCCTAATCTTGTGTTGGGTAATTTTTTTCATGGACATTAAATTATCATGAGGCATAATCGATGACCATATCATTATACATGATGACACATACAAGTCCCTTATTTGATGAATAATTATAAATTAAAAACCCATCACCACAGTAGGGAATTAGAAGCACCGGTGCACTGACTAACCTTCTCTTCAGTTCCATAAAACATTACTCACATTCATCCTTTCGAAGTAACATTTCTCCCTTATGAGAAAACTATGTGAGTGGATTTATATCCCTAAAATATATCTACAATGCACTAATAATATTAACATAAAACAATAAAACTATATATCTCAGTCATAGTGGTTTTTCTAGGCCAATGATCAATAACTTAATTCTTTGAAGGGTCTATTATTATACACTCACATGGAATTATATGACCAAATAATGAAACTTTACGAAGCCAAAATTTACACTTTTAATCATCTTCATAAATCCTCTCCTTCCTATGGGTCTTCAATATGATTCTAAAACAATTTTATGGCTCTTACTTTTCTTTTGAAAAAAATAAGAATGTAATTAATAAATACTACCTCAATTGAATCAAGGTAATATCTCAAGACTATATTCATTAAATCAATGAATATTGAAAGGGAATAAATAATACTAAAAGGATATAATTTAAATTCAATGTGTCCATACCATGTACATATTGTTGTCTTGGGTATATCCTTATTTTTGACCCTCAATTAATGATATAAGAAAAAGAGAAATCTTGGAAAAGTATTGATCTTCATGTAGTTGATCATACAAGTCCTAAATAAAAAGTATATAAAACTTTTTCTTGATATTGATTATGGTAGGTTCTCGATAATCAATGAAGAGCCACATGGATCCATATTTCTTCTTAAAAAATAGAATAAGTGCACCCCAAGGTTATGCACTTGGTTTAATTAATCCCTTTTCAAGACTATCTCAGAGTTCCTTCTTCAATTATAATAACTCAATCATGGGAATTATATATGGAGTCTTGTAAATAGGTGTATAACCAAGTATGGGTTATATTAAAAACTCAACATAAAGATTCAGTATAAGACCAGGAAAATATTCTAGAAAGAAGTCAAAAAACTCCCTTAATAGGCATATCTTCGATGTTGAGTTTCTCCCCAACTATATGAGATAACTTAACATTTTGAATTGGAATCTTAGCCCATATAATTGATTTAATTTACACTGTAAGTTCATTTTTATCATCAAAATGATAGACGATCATAGGTTGGTTTGGAATTTCAAATGTAACTACCCATCCTCGTCAATTAATGTGGGATTTATATAATTAAAAATAATCCATTCCCAAAATAACAGTGTATTCTACTAAAGGAAGAATAAAAAGATTTGTAGGAAACATATTCCCAAAAATGTCAACTATATAAGAATTATAGACATGGGATGTGATAATTTTACCATAATAGTATTTTATTACTCATTCAAAATCTATTTTTTTAGGTGGTATCACGACACCCTTTAAAAATCTTTAGTTAAAAAATAGTGGAAATACCTAGAATAAAATATGATATTAGCAATTCTTGGGTGGATTATAAGTGTAAATTTCACCACATAGTTACCACACACCTCATTAGAAATAGTTCTCATATGATATTTTCCTTTATCTCTAGGATTAAGTGGTTTTTAATTTCAGTCATCATCAAAAACCTTCAAATTTGATCAGTAGTTAACATAATGACAATACTATTTCCATTTAAAAAACTATAGTGTGGGTAACTAATTTTTGGAAGCATTCTCTTTATTCAAATAATTTGATGGATTCTTATGATCACATCATTATTTTATTTCCCAATGAAATTCATTTCCACACATAAAAAATTTACTAATTCCCTTTTAGACAATTTCCCTTGTGTTTCCTTCCACATTTTTAGTATAAAGGAAAGATCATATTCTTCTATCCATGGTTTCTAGAATTTATAACGAATTCCTTTTTTATTTTCTTATCAAAACCATGATATTGACGGGTAACTCAAATCTCTATCTCCACCTTGAGATAACATTGAACAATTTCTTTATATATATTAATGTCACTTTTGACAAGAACCCTATAGAGACTTGGTTTTAAGTCATTGAAGAATCGATCAACCTTATTTCAGGTTAGATGATAATACCAAAATCATACCTCAAAAATCTTGTGACATTATCCTTATAGGTATGAAGATATTCATCATCCTTATTCTTTAACTCATGGAATTATTTCTCCATTTTTATTTGAAGAATATGAGGAAATTAATTTTTGAAAAATAATATTTTAAATTCATCCCACTACACAGATGTAATTTTTTCTTATTATTTTGTGTTATTGATAAGAGTCCACCACTGGTCATATTTTCCTTCTAAATGACAAAAAACAAAATAAATTTTTCATGTTCAGAACATTGGAGAAAAAATTTATCTTTTCAGAGGAAATGATCTGTTGCTCAGCAATTGTTAGATCAAGAGACCCACAAAAAGAATGTGGATGTTTCCTCATGAAGGACTCAAAGGAATTTTTTTGCCTCGTTTTCTAATTTGGATGCTCAGTATGATTTATACCTTGAGACATTTTTGTGATCACAATAGTAATATTTTACATTCTGGCTCCCATAACATTCAATTTCTCATGAGGGAAATCATTGCATTTCCCATCATATTTAGTGTCAATACAATTCATTTGGGTATTATCTGTTGGATAAAACCAACAATCATGGTGTGACCAATGATAATAATGGTGGGAAACCACATAATCCTGAAAAATCATTTATCAGATGTCTAAATCGTGACACATTATTCTTTGAAACCTTAGGTTTAACCTAGGTCATTAATGATCATTACCAAAACTTTTGGATTTTATCCAATACGTAAACATATACCTAGGGTTCTTACAAAAGTTTTCTCATCCTAGTTTCCAATGGGTAGTTAAAACTTTCACTTATACCAACTATAGAGACCCAAACCTTTAATTCATAGATATGACATCTAAATAGATGAATATTCATTACATGATATAACAATCTATACCATAATCATATAGGTCTAGTGCCTTTGGAAAATTGGAAAAATAAACAACTATGTTAATGGGAGCTGGTTCAATATGAAGTGATTTCTTGAGTTTTTCTATGACCTTGAAGATGAAGTATTATCATATGTTTAGCGTGAAGTGTTGACCATGGAGCTTTAGATTAATTATCTTCTATTCAAATTATTAGATACAGAGTTTCCTGATATATGGATATCATATGAAGTGGAAGAACCAAATAGATCAATAATGTTCTAGATTAACCATGAAGCACTAGACTAATAGATACCATATGAAGAAGTGAGGTTATTGTAAATAAAAAAGGTACTAGATAAGCTGGTTTCAGATGAACAATAATATATGAATAGTATCATGTAAAGACGATTCAAAGGAAAGGTTTTATATTAAGTACATTGGAAAATAAATGAGAAGGAAAATTGTTCCAGTGAAATTCAAAATGAATTAAAGTAAGAGTAATGAAAAGTATGATATGAGGAAGTCTTACAACCAGTATAATAAAATAAATGTTTAGTTTTCTGATATTAAAGGGTAGATGTTCATATGTATTACTTTTCATACAAGAGAAAATGAAGAATATTTTTTTATACCAAGTTGTTCAAGTAATAAAAGAAGAAGAGAATAAAAAAAGAAACACAAAGATATTCAACAAAAGTTTCATCGATATAATATTTTCTAGTTTTTGAAAATTATCTAAAGAAGTAGAAGAAGGTCTACATGGGGAGTCTAAATATTCAGTCAGGAGAATTTGTTATACTCAAATGTAACCAATCTATGGAATATGGATTGTTTCTATCCCCCTCCTAAAGTGTAGGGAACAACACTTTGGCTTAATATTTTGTTTGAACCAATATAATGTATTTGTTATCTCGTTATTGTAAAAAATACCTATGTTAATCATCACCATACATGTCAAGGACTAGATACTATTATTGATTAGTGAACCTCGTAAAAACATCATGTGGTATCCTTTACTTTCATTAATATATTTATATATGATAATGAAGAGATAGAAAGAGAACAAAGATCCAAATAGGAATTGGAGGTAAAGTGATAAAAAGTATTTTTTTTTTAAAATTACACAAAATTGATTCACCCATCCTCTTAGTGATGAACATATCCTGATATGGTCCTCTCATTTGGTATCAATGGGTTAGTTCAACTCCATTGTATTATATATGTTTGGAATTTTTATCTTTTTAATATTTGAGTTTCTTTATTATATTTACTATGAATGAGTTTTTAGTGAATATTAATTTCTCTAAGAGAATAATTTTATTTCTATCAAGACTATGTTGAACAAGATAAATAAGGAGAAAAGAAATATAAATAATATTTCTCTATTATTTCAAGAGGAAAAAGACTTAGTATCTTCTTCCATTATATAAAAGAAGACAGAACTAGCTTCGGCAATGTAGAAAAAGTGGTTCAAATTAACATGAATGATAAATATAACATTCTTACCTAAAGTGGTCATGAGTTATGTAAAATCTCTTGTATAAATTTTCCAAATAAATAAGATCATATCTTAAGTGGCGGTGATGATCTTTCAACAGATTCTTATAACATATTTGTTGGTTGATTAAGTGATATTTGTTATTTTATCACTAGAGATATAGTATCCGTTTTTATGAAAACATTGAATGTTTGGAGGAATAAATAATAAATCATGAATAATAAATGAATAACATGGAGGCTTATTTTCCATAAAAGGTTTCATCACATCATGAAGATAGTATCTAGTACGTATTCATGAGTGATGTTTCCAATTTTTTATGGATTGAATTAAATAAAGTAAAATAATAATTAATCTTTACATAACCTTCATTATACCAAACATATCCTATATATTTATTAAATCTATCATTATAATCATTCATTTGAGGTTGTGGTGGAAATTGAATTGTATAAATTAGTGGATTTGGTAGTCCACACATACTTACAAGTGATACTTTAATTTCACATTTGAAGAAAATATGAGATGAATAAAGTAATCAAATTAACAAAAAAATCTCAAATATGGGTTATAATTATGTTATAAAATTGGAATAGTTAGGATAGAATTAAATGAGGTAGAACTAGAATAAAAATACAAATTCTCACTTAAGATGATTACCTCACATTTGAATATCCTCCTTTAGATCTCTCATTTAGGGCCTAAGGGGTGGTCTTTTAAGAAGACCAATGCCTCCAGAATTCCACTAAGGTAGTTAAGAATAGGTTTTTTCTGGTTTGAGTTGAGATAAGTGGATCAAGAATTTTTAGGAAGAGAGTAGATGTGGTATCCTTATATAAGAGAGGAGAGGGGTACCCATGGGATTAATTAAAGTATTAAATTAATATAAATTAATTTTCTTGATAAATTTGATAAAAATTGATATATTTAAAATATATGATTATAATAAGTTTAAATCCTCTCATACAATAATATTTATACATCTTCATGTAATATTTTTAAGCCTTATTTATTCATCTTAACCCCTCATTGACCCTTTAGACAATTTACTTGATTTTAATGTTCTTTATTATTTATGGGTTATGAATTTTACAATAAATGGACTAATGACCTTTAAGTGGAGTTTTTTTATATTATCAACTATATCTCATCCACTTGTTTGAAGATAATGTTTTTACATATTTTAATTCTTTTAATAAAATATTATTATATATAAGATACCATTGAAGTTATTTTTGGATCTATTCTCATAGTTTGACTTTAAAGACATGATAAAAATGGAATTCAAATAAAAAAATTTAACTCATCACTATTATGTTATATTTATCTAGAAAATTCATGGAACATAATAATTCATTCAAGTTGTATAAATTTTAATATGTTTAATATTATTTATTTCATTTCTTTATTAATTTTACAGGCAACATGCCGGTGTTGTGTAAGATCTATATCAATTATTATATCACAAGAAATTAAAAATAAATTACCATGATAAAAAATTAAATAATGTTTCTAATAAACATATATAACTAAACATAAGATCATTTTACCCCTATAAATAAATATTATAGTATTTAAGACAAAGACAGTAACATTTTAGATTTATTCTTTACATAAAATTATATTAAGGTCACTATGTAAGCAAAATAATAGTAAGTTTTCATATCGTCCAATATTTTATGAGGATTGTTGAAACAAACTAATCTAATATAAATAAGGCAAGTGTTAAGTAGATTTTTATAGACTTATCACATTATTTTTAACCTTTATTACTTGATTTACCCATATCGTGGTGAAAAATATTTATCATTATCACTATTCATTATGATAAAAAATAATGTTAAAATATATACCATATCTATATATTTTGATTCAAAAAATGGAATAAATTTTCTAAAATTCAATCTTTATAATTGCTATGAATTAATTTTAAAATAAATAGGTAAAATGTGAAGAAAAATTGTTTTCCATAAAAAAGTATTTTTAAGTTTAAAATGTTTTTATTCCAAAATTAATAATAATAATGATTATAATGAAATTAAGGGAATTATCCATTATATAAAGGGTCTAATTAAATTTTAAAACCAATTCAAAAATAAATTGGAGTTCTTAAATACATGGAAATAAACTGAAAATTTCAATAAAATTAGTATTTTCACTACTCATTGAGAAACCAGTCATTAAAAAATCCAAAAACTTTACCATATGAAAATTTTCATATGTTAGTTTCAAAAATAATATCATTTTAAAAAAATAAAATTTATAAAAGTGGTATAAATTAATTATAATATATTCTCACAAATATAAATAAATACCATTTTGGAAGAAAATGTATTTTTGGAGAATAAAATTACTTCCCCAAATTATATTATTTATGAATAATGTTACTTCATACAGTGGAAGAGTCTCAATTGGGAACTAATGTGGGTCCTGTGATAGTGAGAGGTACTATTACAATTTTATCATCTTTAGTGACTAGTTTTTTTGACCCTGGTGCCTCTCATTATTTCATATCCACATTCATAATGGGTTTATTGAATATTACTATGGAGATAATGACTTATATGATTTAAATTAAAAAAAACCACCCAGAATAAATAGATAGTTGGGTCATTGATTCCCCTCTTATGTGTTCTCTTTATCAGAGATAGATCTTGTGTGGTAATTTTGGTTCTTGAAATGAAACATCTAAACATCATTCTTGGAAAGGAATGGTCGGTTGATAACCAATATAAGATTGATTATTATCATCGGTGGGAGTTACTTACTTCCCATTATAGGGAGACTCATGTATTTTAAGAAGAATGGGACCTAAGGACTTGCTGAGAAGGAACTCCTCCTAAATATATAGGTTGGTTGATATCATTAAATGTTATTTAACTAGAGAACAAATACTATGGTGGTTAACTTTCTTTGGTAGCTATTGAGTTTATAGAATTTATTTTGCAAGGATTTTCTGGCATTTCACCAGATATATAGATAGACTTATTTATTGACTCGATGACATGCACATAGCTGGTATCTATCCCCTCCTATCATATGTCTCCAATAAAACTGAAGGAGATAATTAATAATCTTGGAGACTTAATTTTCAAAGGATTCATTAGAACTATTGTGTTAAAATGTACAAAGCTAGTTATTTTTTCCAAGAAGTCTGATGGAACCCTTCACTTTTTTGTTAATTTCTAAAATCTCGATTAGTTTACTTTCAAGAATAAGTATTTCTTACCCCGCATTAACAATTTGTTTGATTCTATGAAATCTCTGAAGTGGTTCTCTAAGATTAATCTTCAATTTGGTTACCACTATCTTAGGATTAAGGAGTTTGATATCCCATAAACTATATTCTGGAGAAGGTGTGGCCACTATGAGTATCTTATTATTCCACTCAACTTAACCAAATCTCTTGATGTGTTTATAGTGTTAATGAATAGGTTTTTCCATCACTATCTCGAGTCATTAATTGTGGAATTTTTAGATGAAATCATGGTTTATTCTGAAACCAAGGAGGTTCATGTGCTTGATTTGAGAGAAATTTTGGATATCTTGAGGAATCATTGACTTTATGCCAAGATGTCAAAGTGAAAATTGAATATTTAAGGGGTTAAGTTCATAAGTCATGTGGTCTCAAAACATGGAATCCAAGTTGATCTGAAAATTTTTAAATATTTCATTTCAGGGGAGGAACCGAAAAATTTATTTGTGATTTATATATTTTTGGGGTTTCTAGGATTTTACCATTGATTCATAAATGATTTCTAAAAATTGGATTCACTATTGACCATTCTTACTCAAATGGGAATGATGCCCATTTTGGATTCAGAATTATGGGTTTCATTTGATGAGTTGAGGCACTATTTGACTTCATCCCTAGTTTTGACTCTTACAAACTATATGAAGGAATATGTGAAATTTTTTGATGTATCAGGTTCAGGTTTGGTTTGCATTCTAATATTGGGTGATTGTGTGGTTGATTATAGATCTCATTATCTTTATACAAATGAGAATGATTTTCCCACACATCAACTAGAACATGTGATTATGATGCCTGCTATTAAAGTTGTAACATCCCAGATAGTTTTAGTAATTAATATAATCTTAAATAAATAATGTTATGAAATATTTTTATGTGATTTCATTTAATTAAATTAAAAATATGATGCTTTGAATTATTATATTTTTCAAAAATGTAACTTTTAACAACTTATTAAATAATCTTTTATAAAATATAGTATCTTGACATGATAGCTTCTGATAGATAAAGATAATCAAAATTTATATTAAATATAACATAACCACAATATTTTCAATATAGTATATATTTATGAATTAGTTTTATAAATATAAAATATGTTTAGAATTTTTTTAAAATGATGTATTTAAGAAATCATTTTTTATACTTAAGTAAATATAAGGTTTTAAATATAAAATGAACTTATTTAAGACCAATTTATTTGGAAGTTAATATATATATATATATATATTTGAAATTGAATGAGTTATTTTTAAGAAAACATGGAAATATAATCAGACAGTACTTTTTATATTATATGGTATTATATATATATATTGCCGATTTAATTGATAAACGAATATATGAAGAAAATTATTTTTAAAAAAAGAGGGGAGTCATGATTTTTTTGGGATAGGGGTTAGAAGAAGTGTGAATCAGGTTTTGAGAAGAGGAAGCCCAAGGGTATAGTGGAGGCTTCGATTGGGGAAAACGTAGATGAATCCAATGACCAGGGAGAAGTGTTCATCCCCGAGAACCTCAAGTATCAGTTCGATTCGAGCTGAGTTTCGAGAGTCCTCTGTAGGCCGTTTGACATCAATGAGATCGACCAAGAGATCCATGGAAGATTTTAGCATGCTGAGGTCAAGCACTGTATAAATCGAGGTTGAGGGATGAGATTCAGAACAAGAAAGTGGTTGCGGAGTCGGAGAAGTTGCAAGCGTAGGTTTGAATTTAATTGAATTCTTGGATCGAGGATGGCATCAGTTTTGTTTTCAAACTAATATGTCAGGATCAATTTCAAGGAAGAGGTAAAATCAACTCTTAGGTTTTTACTTCAGGATGCCTAAAGCCAATCGAGGGGTTCAAACCCTAGATCTGCATGTAGAAGTCTGAAATAAATCTTCTCTGACTGGTTTTGAGTCGTGTTCATTATTTGAAGTCAGATATGTGTTTTTTATTTTGTTCCCTTGTAGAACTGTTGGTATTTCATGTTTTAATATTTTTTGAATCCTTTGAAAATCGGCATAACAATGATGAACTTGTCAATTTCATCTTCTTGATTCTATCATTGATGTATGTGGTCCCTGTTGTTATGTCGAACCTCACAAATGCGTGAGTTATTTGAACTGCATTTATTTTGGGATATTGTTTCAACAATCGAAATATCTCTTAATTTCATTTATTTATGGTTGGTGTTGAATGCTTTGTGATGAAGTTGTGTCTTGAATTAGACTATTCCATTCAGTACCTATCAATGAAATAAAAAAACTATATCTAAACCAATCCTGTTAACATCTCACTTAAATTCATTTTTCTGTTTCAACATTTCCATAAAAATAATTCATTAAATATTTTGTCTCATTTCCAAATCATTGATGACATATTTAATGTCTTATTATCTTGAGAGTTGATCAAATCGATATATATGATCTGTATCTCAACTTGCATCAACTAAATCTGTATTTTTAATTATCTTATTAAATTTGATATATTATATGTTTATCCAATCAATTATCATCACAAGTTGAAATAAATTATTCACTTATATTATCCTATGATTTTATATAAATGGAGAGAGGAAGGAAGTGAGAGGTCCATTCACCTCTGTGAGTAGTGTTATGTTGTTTTTGGTTCTGAGAGTATGAGAAACAAGTAGAAAATACGAGTAAATGAATTTATAATTTGGTAAGGGACCTCTTTCTGTTTTATTTTATACAATTTTATTTATATTTTTAAGGATTTCTTCAATTAAAGATTTCATGTTTATGTTTGTTTTATCAAAATTATGTTCAAATTTAGTTCTATGTAAGGGACTATTTAATTTCAAATACATATTATGCAATTCTATTTTACTTTAGGTAAGGGGAAAATATTTATTTTCAAGCTTTTGGTTATTTTGAACTCTTATTTCCGTAATGGATTTCTTAAAGTTCTCATGGAAACTCATTCTTCTTTCCTAAAATTATAATTTTTTAAGGGACTTTATTTTCAAATACGTACTCTGCTACTTTATTATATTTGTTATGCCAAATTATTTTCTACCCAAATTATATTTTCTAAATAATTATTTATTTCATATATGATTTCTTCACATTTCAAAGTTGATCGCAATGGAGTTTTCTCCACTTTTCATCTAAGTTTTTCAAAAATTAATTAGTTTTGTGTATAATTATTTATGTATAATTTCATTAAAATTTGGATTATTACTTTAGTAAGGGAATTTTAATTATTGATTTCAAATTTATAAGTTCTATTTTTTGAAGGGGAGTTTTCTCTTTTAAAATTATAATCCCCATTTTTTTGTTTCTAATTTTTTAAATATTATAATTCCATGTGTTATAATTATATGAAATCAAAATATATATATTTTCAATGCACAAATTGAATACATTTGTGCTTTCTTCATGCATGATATATTAATATGAAGATTTATAAATTATCATGTTTATTCATAGTATATGTAAATATATGTATATATATTTATATTGAAGTGTTATTTTTCACAATTTGTTTAAACCATACAAGTATCTAATTATGGGTGTGAGATACATGTGTATATGCTAATTCAAACATATATATATATATATATAATTTATTTAACATTCAATATAATTGGTTTCTAATTCCAGTTATATGATCACATATATTTCTATGTACTTATTAAATTCATTTTCCTTGAAACGTAAGTTCATATAAAATGATGATTTAATTTAAGAAATGTTTTTTATAATTTTTGTGCGCACACATAATTATCCATTATTATTGATTGATTTCAAGAAGATAGAACAAAATGTTTACTATTGTGATCAGTTTATACCTTCATGCATAAAATAAATTTAATAAATATTTCTTTGAAATTATCAGTTCGTGGATATGGATTTAACTTCCTTGTGTTTATGCATATCATCGACGTTCATTGCGCTAAATGCAAACTTATAATTTCAAGTTATAATCTTAAAGTTTATTTTTGAATTCATCAATTACATGAATTTCATTATAAAGTTGAATGTCAAATTTATAATGTTTTATTCATAATATTATGTAAAAAACCTCATTAATTGTTATAATTAATTTCAATTAAACTGGACATATGTGCAACAAAAAGGATTCAAGAAAGAATGATTAATTACCCAGAAATACCTTGTAAAGTGCATGTAGTAGAAATTTTGGTCGTAACCAAACATGTAGATGATAAAAAAATGGAAGCCTTTATTTAATTATGTTATATTTATAAATACATGTGTATTATAATGCATTGATAAGTTAAAGGCAAAAACTCCAGTGACTAATACTAGTATATATATATATAGATGTAAAGAAAACTTTAACCGTTTTTGAAAAATATTGGCGCTTGTTCGTTGTATAAATAGAATGTCATTGGGGAGTGAACGCATCCTTCACTAAGTTGGTAGGCCCAAGATTTCCTTCGACAAATTAAGTTTCCACAAAATAATGTTGTGTTTTAATGAATTTTGCTTAATATTTTCCAAGGAAAATCACTGGATTAGTTTAAAAGTGTTTTCAAATGATAATTAATTTTCAAAAGCATTATATTATTTTGTAAAGGTTGTTTTACAAATGTATTTACAAATTAATATTTCAAATGTATTATTGAAATGATATTTTTAAAATCCATTTATCAAATGTTTCCAAAACCCCTTACTGGGCATCTTTTGTGCTCACCCTACGTTTTTGAAATGTTTTTCACAGGTTTCCTTGAATTCTAGAGTTGGTCATCTTTGTTGTAGCGTGCGTGTAAGTGTAGTGGGAAATCGTTTTTTTTTCAACTTTGATAAATGTAAGGGTTTTTCTAATCCTCCATAGCATAGACCGGTAAAATATCCTTGTTTCTTTAATGTGTTGTGCAATTTTTATGTCACTTTCAAAAAAAATTTCACAACATTTTTTAAGCACCGATTCTGGAAGAGCGGGCTCAGGGTGTTATAATTGGTATCAGAGGAATGGTCTAGACATATTTGGAGATTAGATGTTGTCTTTTGAGGAAAAATAATCTATGCGTTAGATTTTTTTGGATAGTTATGTCCCCTTAGAAATTCTTTAATTCTGAAGATGAAAATTCAGAATTTTCTTAGGTCCGATGAAATAATTGTGAGGGCGCAATTCATTTAAGAGGGGGATAATATAACATCTCAGATAGTTTTAGTAATAAATATAATCTTAAATAAATAATGTTATGAATTTTTTTTATGTGATTTCATTTAATTAAATTGAAAATTTGATGCTTTGAATTATAATATTTTTCAAAAATGTAACTTTTAACAACATATTAAATATACTTTTATGAAATATAGTATCTTGACATGATACTTTCTGATAGATAAAGATAATAAAAATTAATATTAAATGTAAAATAACCTTAATATTTTCAATATAGTATATATTTATGAATAAGTTTTATAACTATAAATTGTGTCTAGAATTTTTTTTTAAATGATGTATTTGAGAAATAATTTTTTTATATACTTAAGTAAATATAAGGTTTTAAATAAAAAATAAACTTATTTAAGACCAATTTTTTTGAAGTTAATATATATATATATATATATATAATTGAATGAGTTATTTTTAAGAAAACATGGAAATATAATCAAACAATACTTTTTATATTATATGGTAATATATATATATATATATATGGCCAATTTAATTGATAAAAAAATAATATATGATGAAATTTTGTTAAAAACCCGGGGCGTCGTGATTTTTTTGGGATAGGGTTTCGAAGAAGTGTGAATCAGGTTTTGAGTAGAGGAAACCCGAGGGTATGGAGGAGCCTTCGATTGGGGAGAATACAGACGAAGCCGATGACTGGGGAGAAGTGTTCATCCGCGAGCGCCTTAGGTATTAATTTGAGTTGAGATGAGTTTTGGGAGTCCTCTGTAGGCCATGTGACATAAACGAGATCAAACGAGAGATCCACAGATGATTTTGGCACGCTGAGGTCAAGCGCTATAGAAATTGAGGTTGAGGGATGAGATTTGGAACAAGAATGCGGTTGCGGAGTCGGAGAAGTTGCAACCATAGGTTTGAATTTAATCGAATGCTTAGATCGAGGTTGGCATCAGTTTTGTTTTCAAATTGAGATGTCAGGATTGATTTCAAGGAAGAGGTAAAATCAACTCTTAGTTTTTTACTTCAGGATGTTGAACTCAAATCGAGGGGTTCAAACCCTAGATCTGCATGTAGAAGTCTGAAATCAAGATTCTCTGACTGGTTTTGAGTCGCGTTGATTGTTTGAAGTCAGATAGGTGTTCTTTATTTTGTTCCCTTTCAGACCAGTAGGTATTTCATGTTTTAATATTTTTTGAATCCTTTGAAAATCAGCATAACAGTGCTGAACTTGTCAATTTCATCTTCTTGACTCTATCATTGATGTATGTGGTCCATGTTGGTATGTCGAACCTCAAAAATACGTGAGTTATTTGAAAAACATTTCTTTTGGGATATTGTTTCAAAAATACAAATATCTTCTGATTTCATTTATTTATGGTTGGTGTCGAATGCTTTGTGATGAAGTTGTGTCTCGAATTAGACTATTCCATTCAGTACCTATCAATGAAATAAAAAAATTATATCTAAACCAAACCTGTTAACATCTGACTAAAATGCATTTTTCGGCTTCAAAATTTCCATAAAAATAATTCATTAAATCTTTTGTCTTATTTCCAAATCATTGAGGATATATTTAATGTTTTATTATCTTGAGAGTTGATCAAATTGATATATATGATCTGTATCTCAACTTTCATCAACTCAATCTGTATATTTAATTCTATTATAAAATTTGATATATTATATGTTTATCCAATCAATTATCATCACAATTTGAAATACATTATTCAATTATATTATCTTACGATTGTATATAAATGGAGTGAGGAAGGAAGTGAGAGGGACATTCACCTCTGTGAGTTTTATTCTGTTGTTTTTGGTTATGAGAGTTCGAGAAACAAGTAGAAAATAAGTGTAAAGGAATTTCTAATTCGGTAAGGGACCTCTTTCTGTTTTATTTTACACAATTCTATTTTTATTTTTATGGATTTCTTCAATTAAAGAATTAATGTTTATGTTTGTTTTATCAAAATTAGGTTCAAATTTAGTTCTATATAAGGGACTATTTAATTTCAAATACATATTATGCAATTATATTTTACTTTTGGTAAAGGGAAAATATTTATTTTCAAGCTTATGGTTATTTGAAACTCTTATTTATGTAAGGGATTTCTTAAAGTTCTTTTGGAAACTCATTCTTATTTCCTAAAATTATAATTTTGAAAGGGGCTTTATTTTCAAATACGTACTCTTCAACTTTATTATATCTGTTATGCCAAATTATTTTCTACCCAAATTATATTTGTGCAATAATTATTTATTTCAAATCTGATTTCTTCACATTTCAAAGTTGATCGCAATAGAGTTTTTCTCCATTTTTCATCTAATTTTTGGCAAAATTAATTAGTTTTTTGTATAATTAATTATGTATAATTTCATTACAATTCATATTATTATTTTAGTACGTGAATTTTAATTATTGAATTCAAATTTATATGTTCTATTTTTGTGTAGGGGAGTTTTCTCCTTTAAAATTATAATCCCCATTTTTGTGGTTTCTAATTTTTTAAATATTTAAATTCCATGTGTTATAATTCTATGAAATCCAAATATATACTTTGAACGCACAAATTTAATACATTTGTTCTTTATTCATGCATGATATATTTATATTAATATTTATAAATTATCTTGTTTATTCATAGTATATGTAAATATATGTATATATTTTTATATTGAAGTGTTATTTTTCACACTTTGTTTAAACCATACAAGTATCAAATTATGGGTGTGAGATACATGTGTATATTCTAATTCAAACATATATATATATATATGATTTATTTAACATTCAAGATCATTGGTTTCTAATTCCATTTCTATGATCATGTATATTTCTATATACTTCTTAAATTCAGGTTTCTTGAAACTTAAGTTCATATAAAATGATGATTTAATTTAAGAAATTTTTATTTAATAATTTTTGTGCGCACACATAATTATCAATTATTATTTATTATTTTTAATAAGATTGAACTATATGTTTACTATTGTGATTAGTTTATACCTTCATGCATAAAATAAATTTAATAAATATTTTTTTTAAATTTCCAATTCGTGGATGTCAATTTAACTTCCTTGTGTTTATGTATATCATCGACGTTCATTGCGCTAAAATAAAACTTATAACTTCAAGTTAAACACATAATGTTTATTTTCGAATTCATAAATTACATGAATTTCATTAGAAAATTGAATGTCACATTTATAATGTTTTATTCATAATCTTATGTACAAAACTTCATTAATTGTTATAATTAATTTAAATTAAACTACTCATATGTGAAACAAAGAGGATTCGAGAAAGAATGATTAATTACAGGGATATACCTTGTAAAGTGCGTGTAGTAGAAATGTTGGTCGTAACCAAACCTGTAGATGAAAAAAATGGAAGTCTTTATTTAATTATGTTATATTTATAAATACATGTGTATTTTAATGCATCGATAAGTTAAAGGCAAAAACTCCAGTGACCAATACTAGTATATATATATGTGTAAAGAAAACATTAAGCATTTTTGAAAAATATTGGTGCTTGTTCATTGTAAAAGTAGAAGGTCATTGGGGAGTGAACCCATCCTTCGCTAAGTGGGTAGGCCCAAGATAGCCTTCGACGAATTAAGTTTCCACAAAATGATGTTTTGTTTTAATGATGTTTTCTTAATATTTTCCATGGAAAATCACTGGATTAGTTTAGAAGTGTTTTCAATGTATAATTATTTTTCAAAAGCATTATATTTTTTTTTGTAACGGTTGTTTTACAAATGTATTTACAAATTAATATTTCAAATGTATTATAGAAATGATATTTTTAAAAGCAATTTATCAAAGGTTTCCAAAACCCCTTACTGGGTATCTTTTGTGCTCACCCTACATTTTTGAAATGTCTTTCATATGTTGCCTTGAATTCCAGATTTGGTCATCTTTGTTGTAGCGCACATGGAAGTGTCGTGGGGAAATTGTTTTATTTTTATTCAACTCTGATAAATGTAAGGGTTTGTCTAATCCTCCAGAGCCTAGACTAGTAAAATATCCTTGTTTGTTTAAAGTGTTGTGTAATTGTTATGTCACTTTTTTTAAAAAAAAATTACACATTATTTTTTAAGCACTGAGTCCAGAAGAGCAGGCTCTGGGTGTTATAAAATTTCGGTTTCAATATAATTTTATATAAATGTTTTGTAACACCCTTAAAATTTAGTTTAAAAGAATAATAATCATGTTGTCTTTTTAAGCACACAACATCAATCTTTACATGAACTGTGATATGCTAAATAAATATCCTTGTTTACAAGTGATTATAATAACACAATCATTAAATTGGAGGGTATGAATATAAATTACCTCATTATGAAATATATTTATAATGGTCCTACTCGAAACAAAAATATTTATTAATTCATAAGAAATAATCACTTAGTTTTTTTTGCAAAGTCATTTTTTCTATCAAAAATAATTTTTTTGAAAAAATGTTATTATTATTATTTTTCACTAAATAATATATTCATTCTCTATAAATTTTAGAAATTTTGTTTTATAAAATGAACAAAAAATTTTAATTCATCACAAAAAAATTAACTTAGGGTGATGTTTTTTGGATTTTTCTGATATTATTGAATTTTTAATGAACAGTGAAAATATATATTTTTAAATTACTATCATTTATTTTCATTAAATAAAATAATTTAAAAGTTCCATTATATTTTATATTTTTTATTAAATTAAAATATGATCCATTTTATTTATAATAATTCAATTAATTATATTTGGATGGGAAATATTCATGATTATGATATAAGTTGATTTTTAGGCTTAAAACACATTTTTCGAAAAATATTTTTTTCGTTGCATTTTATGAATTTATATTAAAATAATTTTTGAAACTTCTATAAATATAATATTTACTAATGGAATCTATATTTGGAATCATTTTGTTAAATGTTTTTTAATAATTCACTTTTATTTTTTTCATTATAAATATTAACTATGGTAAATATTTGTCACCTTGGTAAGGGTAAAATGGGTAAAAATGGTTAAAACTATAGGATTTGAATTTTAAATAACCCTAAAAATTTACTTGAATTTGTTGGATGAGTTGGGTTATACCATCCTCATCTATGAATCGAAATTATGATAATTTTGAATCTTTTTTTATAGTGAATTATATATTATTTTAAGTAAAGAAAATTAAAAAATGTCACTCTCTTTTCATTTAAAAAAATGATATCTTATTATGTGGATGAAATGATGTTATAGAAGATATAAAATTTTAGTTTAAATTTTAATAAACTATTTTTTTATATTAATTTATCTTTAATTGTCAGTGATGGTATAATTACTATAAATTTTTTTGCAACATCGACACAATGATTGTGCAAGTAGTAGAAAATTTTACTAAATAATTCTGAATACATTAAAATAAATACATTTTGGATTAATTGTGGTATGGAACAAATTTTATGGATAATTATAATGTGTGTGTTGGGGAAAGGGTTTAAATTCTAAATACATCTTCGTATTCCTATCTTTAAAGAAACATTAATTGAATATCCCAAAAAATGACATTAAACATATTTTATATTTTATAATATTTTATTTAGATCCAATAACATATAGAATTATAAATTAATACACTTTGGAAATACTTGGCCATGAATGTAACTTTATAATCATTTTTGTTTTGAAAAATAATGAGAGTGCCACTTCCCTATTTTATTAAAGGACACTCATCCTCTCTCTTATTTAATCTAATTTGAGCTACGTAGGTCAACTAAACTCTAGAAAATTATTCTCCAGACTTCACTTGTAACACCCCAAGCTTCCATGGTACGTTTCCCTTTGAATAATGCAACAGCTTGCATTGTACGCAACTTCGAGATTCTAACACACCGTGACCAATCAAACTAGCCATTATGAATAGTAATACCCACTTTTTGAAATTTAATAAATTTCAATTATCAAAATAGACTTTATTTTGGATTTGGAATATCAAAATTAGCTTAGGGTGAATTTTTGGTATTTTTATGAAAACATTCAATTTTTGATGAATAGTGAAAAACACTGCGTTATTGGTTAAAACCAACTTTTTATTTAAATAACTATTTATTTTATTTAAATTTATTTTTTGTAAAAATAGATACATAAAACCTATATACGTTCAATTTAATTCATTTGATTCATTTTATAATCAGTTTAGATATATAAAAAATTTATTGAACTTTTTACCGTCTTTTACCCACCTCTTATGAGCATTTTCCAATTTGCATAAAACAAAATTTTACCGCATCTATGAGTTGAATTTCAAAACTACGAGAGACATGGTTAATATCAGTAAGTAAAGTATGTTTTAATAAGATGAAAATAATTTTTGGTGAATAGTAACTTTTGACTTTTATTTACCAAGGTTAAAAGTAAATAGAGTAATTAATGGTAAAAATGAAATCATAATTACCCTAACACATTTCCAAATTCTATTGGATAAGTATAATTCAATGAAAAAACCTTAGGAATAAAATATGATCATTTTTGGTCCACTTGGATTAGATCAGGACATATATAATTATTTTATTTAATGAAAAGTTGAAAGAGTTAAATTCAAATCTTAATAACTAAATCATTTTTAATATAGGGTAACACATAATATAAATTCAACTATAAATATTCATTAGAAATATAAAAAGATTTCCTACATAATGGTATTTTTTAAAAAACTATATAAATTAAATAATTTAATTTATTATTGACACAATGATGATGTAGTAATTACGTTATTAAGAAAACATTATAATAATTGATATTTTAAATATCCAAATAAATGTAAATTGAAGCTTTTAATGAACTAAACAAAATTTATAGGTTAATATGAGATTTTAGGATTTGTTAAATAAATTTTATTACAAGTTATAAATTTTATATGGATTTCAAAAAAAATCAAATTCTAAATAGTGTCAAAATTGACATAATTGGGTTTTTAAAACAAATACTATATTATTAATTGATATAATATTCCTAAAAATATAAGGTTCTGCCAAAAAACTTATATACGGTTATATATATTAATAATTAACCACATGGGGTTCTATTTACTTGTTATAGTTTGTTTATTAACCATATAATATAAAAATACAAAGAGACATGGTAAATGTCAAACTATTTAACTAAGAGTTAAACCTAAAAGATAAGGTTAATATGATGACCTAAACCTATCTAAAACCTAATGGTCAAGAGGTTTTCACCCCATTCCCACCTTAGCATATAAATAATTCATTTTTCAGAAATTAGAAACCGAAAATAATTTTATTATAAAATAAGATTTCAATCTTTTCCTAAAATGAGCCTCACCTCTCTTATAAAAGGCCACGTCCTCTTATCTCAAAATCACAGCTCCAAAGCCATTTGTCTCAAGAAACCTCTACCCATATATCCTCCAAACTTTAATCTATTCATCCTACAGGAATTCCTTGGGTCATAAAGCCATCTTATGGATCCCTTTTGATCAAATCAAAAGGAAGAACTGGAAGAAGAGGTAAATATTTCATCACCTCTTTCATGTTCTTTTCTTCTTCCACTTCCTCTTTCTTTGTTGTTTCCATTATAAAATAATAACTTCAGTACGTTATATATACTATGATGTTATTATAAAAATGGTACAACAATATTAATTATTCTATCCATCATATGAATGACGAAGTCACCATATGTGCGTATGTACGGCTTACCGTCTCCACGTCGTGGTGTAGTTTGTTATTCAAACACTTCATTATTTGGATGGGTATAATAATGAGTATAAACCATGTAAATAATAAATATAACATGTTATTTATTCTGTATATATTATATAAAATGCAATTACAAATTATTTCACCATCAATATAATGATATTGTCGCCCGTGCGTACGTACGGATTACCATATCCACGAACGCGATGAGATTCATTCCCCCATCGTAATCATTCAAGAATAATTTTTTATTTTAGGATTACGAATAATGTTTAAGAACTTAATATAATTTTGGAAATGAATAAAATACATCCTATCCATAACAAACATGTCATTCTTAACCAATCATATAAAGGAAAATGGATCAGTTGACACCCGATGTAAGAACCCGAGTTTTTGGAACGGGTCAAAATTTAGACCCTGTTTGAATTTTTGACAGGTTTTAAGGAAACTGGAGAAAATGCGAAGTTTCTGGAAATTTCCAGACTACACGCCGTGTTCATTAAGTATACTCCGTGTATGCGTAGGTGAGTGACCGGCCGTGTGCTCGCCGAGTACATGCCATGCGGTGACCGTGTAGTAGTTTCTTACTACACGACGTGTAGTGTTGAACACGCCATGTATACCCCCCGACCGTGTGAGGCCATACATGGAGTGTAGGCCTATTGGATGGGTAGAACCAGGGGCACGTTGTGTTCCCTTTGGACACGTCGTGTAGTCTAGCTGTGTATAAGGGAAACACATGGCGTGTGAGTACATCGGCGAGGAAAGGATGAGGAACCAGGTACATGCTGTGTACCCCTAGGTACATGCCGTGTACTCATGTCAACAGGTTCAAAAAGTATGTCGGCGGAATCCTGTCATCTTAGGAACAGTTAAATGAACTATACATGGTGTGTAGCCCTAAATTACACGCTGTGTACTTTCTTTCGTTTTTGCTTAAAATGGGCAGTAGCCTCATTTTGACGTTCTGGACAAAACCTCCTTCCTCAAGTCAGTCGAATCTTCAATTGCTTCCGGGTTCATTGTTCGAAGTCAGATCTGATCTCGGTTGGATGGGTTGGAACCCCCTCGGTAAGGCCTCGATTTCCCTTTGGCCATTTTGTCTGATTTTCTTTCTAGAATGAGTAATATGCATTTGAACAGTATTGAAACTTTTTTAGATTTACCACTTTTTAGACCGAATTGGGGGGTGTTACCGGAGGAGTATCATCGTGCGAGTCTTAGGTAGGTGATGCACACCTCATTTTGTGTTTTCGTGGTAGTTTGGGTGATGCGGCCTTCAGTGCGTTTTGGGGTATTTTTGAGCGCGACATGTTTTATCTAATTTTTCATAATGTATTGCTTATGAGACCTCTGGGATGATTTTGGGTACGCCTAGTTACCAGTTTGAGTGAGCAGGGCCGGGAGAGGGGTCGTTGCTCATCAAGGCATTTTGGCCGGGGAACGCCAGAATGGTTTTAATTGAAATATGAATGTGTTAAACTATTTAGTTTAATTTATTAAATGCTATTTTAAATTGTTAGATGCATTCAAGACCTTAGTGCCAGTATGAGACAACACCTCGCATAGTGCAATTCAACTGTTTAGTTTGTTTTTCCGGTTTATGTTTTCTGTTTACATATGTTATATATTCAATTGCTGGATTTCATCTGCTAAACCCTTTTGGGTTGTGTTGGTCTTGGCCCAGTTACGCTTGAGTGATGCGGATCACAGGATGGGGATTTTCCCTGGTTACTTTGGATGGTTTTTCCCACGAGATTGAGCGTCATGAACTTCGGCTTGAGGTAGTGCGACTGTTAGGTTGGGGCATGACCCGAGTTACATGGATGGCGAGGCCATTATACTTGAGCGACATGGTCACAGGGACACAAGGTGTTAGATGTTTTGGTGGCTTAGGTACTATTTGGTGATTTCCTCTCACCCGGGACTTTGATTAGTGTGCACACAGAGATACTCCGTGAGGAGGTGGTTTTGACCACTCGTGTGGGTAGAGGCCCCCGTAGTTGTGGTTAGGTATTTTGGTTGGGGGTGATTGTTGTAGAAAGCCACGTGGGAGGTGAGGAGTCTTCAGGGGATGGGTGTGCCTTCGGGACGTCGGTACTTGAGACACATGGTGTCAAGAGGCACATGGTGCCGGGTTACTATTTTTGGGTGTGCCTTCGGGACGTCGGTACTTGAGACACGAGGTGTCAGGAGGCACATGGTGCCGGGTTACTATTTTTGGGCGTGCCTTCGGGATGTCGGTACTTGAGACACGAGGTGTCAGGAGGCAAAGGATGCTGGGTTACTATTCTTGGGTGTCCCTTAGAGGCGTCGGTACTTGAGACACGAGGTGTCAGGTGGCACGTGGTGCCGGGCTAAATGACAGAGATTCTGGCGTTGGTCGAAGCAGGTGACACTCTTTGGTGGCTGTTGAGCACCAGAGGAGTTTGTGTTTACTTGTGCACTGTACTATTTACTACTTTTCTTGTAAATTCATGACTTCCTAAACACATATATTTGGTACCGACCATTGGGTGGTATCCTTCTGAGATTTGACTCACACGCTACACGGGCCCTTCGGGACGTGTGCAGACTTTATGGATTTAATTGTAGGAAAGAGGTCAGCTTCACGATATGGGCTATGTTAGTTGTTGCATGGAGATGGTATGGATCTTGAGGTCATGCCTATCTGGGTTTACTTTGTTTCATTTCCTTTTCTGTATCAGCATGCTTACTAGTTGTAGCTAGTGTTGGTTAGCCATTGGCACCCTTTTTATACTCCATTGTGTATTACCTGCTTTGGATTCATGCTTGGTTGTTTATAGTAGTTGTTCCAGTTGATTGTTGGCATGTTGTTCTATTTACTTTCCACGGAAGTTGTGTTCTATATTGCTTCCGCTGTTTATTGATATTGGTTATGTTTTCGCTCTGCGGGTCTGGTTCGAGTCTGCTGAGTCTTTCTTTCCGCTGCATCTTTACTGTTATACTTAGACCAGTGCTCTTATTATGATCCTCTGAGAGGGTATAGCCTCCCCACTATACCTAACAGACCCTCGCTGCTAGTCAGCAGCCTTTGGAATTCAGGGGAGCTGCGCCTAAGGTATTGACACCCGACCTGTTCGACACTGTTCGGGTGGCTAGCCGGGTCCGGGTCGTTGCAAAGTGGTATCAAAGGAGTTCTTGACAGGGATTTAGGTGCAGTGATTTGAGGACTAGTAATGAGTTTGAGGCTTCTCATTTCTTTCTGCTGGTTTAACTATATGGGATATGGTAGGCTGGAGATAGCTTGTTTAGGGACTTGGTTTCTAGCTTGTGCTTGGGTGCCGACAACCCCAGGTACGACGGATGGACCGAGTTGCCGCGGGTGGGAACTGCTATTTGTTTTTCCTCAGATTACAGTTTATATGATTTCCACCTCGATGACTCACTTGGTGTGTGATGTTCATGATTGTTATATGTGACCCTTGACCAGGTATGTTAAGAGAGAATTGGACCTTGGCCGGTATGGCAAAGCTTGGTTGATTGGATTTTGATAGGCACTTTTTTTAGGGTATTTCAATTTCATAATTGCACGTATGCTTTATGAAGTGAAGATTCCATGTGAATGAAATATCAATTTCCATGCTTTATATGATTTGAAATGTAAATTGGTGAAATTTATGATAGAATTGATTGTAGGTTGCAATGTGTATTCCATGCTTTATATATTTTTAGAATTGCTTGTTGCAGGATATTTGAGTCTGACTCTTATGGGAGCAAGCATGTACTATGACTGAGGCAGTGTAACTGTCAGGATTGGGCGACTCGGTCGTCGGTTTGAGGCAACGTGAGTTTTCAGGACGGGCATGGACCGAGGTACTTTCATACTTGGATCTGTTGTGGGCGGGTAAGGAGGCCATGAGGCCCGGATGGCATGGGGCATGGGTTGCAGTGAGGGGGAGTAAGGGTAGTTGTAATGCACTACCTTTTACTGCTTTCCTTATCTGCATAGAATATATTGTTATATATATGTATGGGTCGTATGACCATTTATGGTATTCAGTGGGTTACTCCTTCACGACTCGATGGAGTTTCAGGTAGGAGATGATACAGTGCCATAGGATCAGGGAAAAAATTCAGTACAGGCAGAGCACGAGCCGCATATACAGGCTCATGGACAGGATCAGGTTCAGGATCCTGTGCAGGCAGGACATCAGCCGGGTTTGGCATCGTTTGGGCTTTGGCATGACGAGCAACTCCGAGATAGCCTATTATGTGTCTTGCAGGGGATTGATAGAGGCGCGCAGGGTACAGAGCCTTCTATAGCGTATCTGACATGGGAATTCCAGTCACAGCACCCGCCACTTTTTCAGGGGGAGGCTAGTCCGCAGGCGGCTGAGAAATGGATAGAGAGTTTGCAGATGATTTTTGAGTAGCTCGAGACTCCTCCTGGGCTGAGGGTCAAGCTGGAGACGAACATGTTGAGAGGACCGACAATGCGTTGGTGGGATGTACAGGTATAGGCTCGTAGGCATGAGGGACTGGCTTGGAAGGACTTCGAGGACAGGTTCTTTGAGCACTTCTATCCAGAGACCCTGAGGGTAGAGAGAGCTCGGGGGATCTTATGTCTTCAGTTGGGAGATATGTCTATCATTGACTACGCAACTACCTTCACAGAGTTGTCTTGATTTGAACCTGGTATGGTGAGCGATGACACATCTAGGGTGAGGCGCTTTGAGGATGGCTTACAACAAGCCATTCGGGTCTACGTGAACATCTTCAGGACGGGTTCTTTCTCAAAGGAGGTGAATCCGGCGCTCATAGCCGAGGGAAACGAGAGAGAAAAGTCTCTCTTGGGCAGAGTGACAGTTTCATGTATTGGTTTGGAAAGTAGGAAGCGACGACCGGATGAGTTCTAGCACAGTAGTCAGGCTAGGGATTCATCTAGACCACCTCATGGTAGTTCTTCGGTAATTTGCTTCCAGTGTAGACAGTCGGGACATGTTTGGGCACAGTGCGATAGGCCTCCGAAGGAGTGCCGGGCATGTGGACCGGATGGGCATCTGGAGAGGTTTTGCAGGCATCCCTCTCAGACAGCTGGTAGGAAGGGACCATGAGAGACTATAGTATCTGGAGTTGGTTCGGGTTCGGTACCCAGTGAGGGTAGTCGAGGTTCGGTTGTGCGAGGAGGTCGTGGCAGGGACAGTGGGACCCATCTGAGGGGTCAATGTCCAGTGAGTGGAGCAGCATCACAGGGAGGTCAGGCGTCAGGCATCTGTGTTTCAGGCCAGGTGTATGCTTTGGAGCTTCTAGAGGCTCAGCAGGCCGGTGAGCCGACGACAGTTAGAGGTACACCGCGGTGTGGCCGTGATCTCCATGTTTCCTTTTTGGCATGAACTATGGAGGCATGTCTGTATTGAGTGCACGTGGTGCACAAGATCTTTGTGGACTGACTAGATGCTAGTCAGTGGGAGTGGCACCATATCGGGTGCGTGATATATTGATATATATGTATGAGATACGTGGCATTAGGGCATCCAGGATGCGGGTTACTTGAGGTGCCTTAGGCATCGGGGTATCGAGGATGCGGGCTACATGTGGTTCCTTGGGAATTGGGGCATCGAGGATGCGGGTTACTTGAGGTGCCAGGCACCAGGACCTCGTAGAGGCAGACACCGATGCGGTGCAGGCTATGTTGGGTGTCGAGGCGGACACAGGAGCACCTATGTGGCGCAGGTGTGACGATGCGTCGCGGGAGGACTATGCATCCAGACAACAGTTTAGTAAATCGAGTTTGTTTTACGTTTTGTTGGTTGAGACCGAGTACGTCGATTCCTAAAGTGGGGAGCCCCCCCCCCCCCCCCCCCCCTTGAGAAATTTAGCCAGAACCTTGGGACCAGGGTAGTCCAGGTTGATTAACCGGGATGGGTGAGTTCGGTGCCATCTCTGAGCTTCGTTCGGTAGCTCGAGGATGAGCTATGTTAAGGTGGGGATTTTGTAAGAACCCTGGTTTTTGGAACAGGTCAAAATCCCGACCCTCTTTGAATTTTTGACAGGTTTCTGATGAAACTAGAGAAAATGCGAAGTTTCTAGAAATTTCTAGACTACATGTCGTGTACTTTATGTGCACATCGTGTATGCGTAGGAGAGTGACCAGTCATGTGATCACCGAGTACATTTCATGCGGTGACCGTGTAGTGGTATCTTACCACACAATGTGTAGTGTTGAACACGCCATGTATACCCCCAACCGTGTGAGGCCATACATGGCATGTAGGCCTGTTGGTGGGGTAGAACCAGGGGCACGTCGTGTTCCCTTTGGACAGGTCGTGTAGTCTAGCCGTGTACAAGGGAAACACATGGAGTGTGAGTACATCGGTAAGTAAAGGAAGAGGAACCAAGTACACACCATGTACCCCTAGGTACACGCTATGTACTCATGTCGGTAGGTTCAGAAAGTAAGTTGGAGAAATTATGCCGTCCTAAGAACAATTAAATGAACTATACATGGCGTGTAGTCCTAAAGAACATGTCGTGTACTTTCTTTTTTTCTCTTAAAATGGGAAGTATCATCGTTTTGAGGTTATGGATAGAACCTCCTCCCTCATGTCAGTCGAATATTCAATTTCTTCCTGGTTCTTCATCCGAAGTCAGATCCGATCTCGGTTGGATGCGTTGGAACCCCCTCGGTAAGGCCTCGATTCCTCTTTGGCCGTTTTTTCTGATTTTCATTCTAGAATGAGTTATGGGCATTTGAACTGTATTGAATCTTTTGTAGATTTACCGCGTTTTAAAACGAATTGGCGGGTGTTACCGGAGGAGTAGCATCGTGTGAGTCTCAGGTAGGTGGTTCATACCTCATTTTGTTTTTTTGTGGTTGTTTGGGTGACGCGGCCTTCAGCGCGTTTTCAGGTATTTTTGAGCGGGACCAGTTTTCTCTGCATTTTCATACTGTATTGCTTATAAGACCTCTGGAGTGCTTTTGGGTTTTCCCGGTTACCAGTTGGAGTGAGCAGGGCCGGGAGAGGGGTCATTGCTCGTCAGGGCATTTTGGCCGGGGAATGCCGGAATGGTTTTAATTGAAATATAAATGTGTTAAACTGTTTAGTTTAATTTATTAAAGCCTGTTGTTAATTGTTAAAGGAATTCAAGACCTTAGTGATGGTATGGGATAACACCTCGCATAGTGAAATTCAACTATTTAGTTTGTTTTTCCGGTTTATGTTTTATGTTTACATATGTTATATATGAAATTGATGGATTTCATCTGTTGGACCCTTTTAGGTTGTGTTGGGCTTGGCCCGGTTACGCTTGAGTGATGCTGATCACAGGTTGGGGCTTTCCCCGGGTTACTTTGGGTGGTTTTGACCATGGGATTGGGCATCATGAACGTCGGCTTGAGGCAGTACGATTGTCAGGTTGGGGCATGGCCCAGGTTACTTGGATGGCGGGGCCATCGGACTTGAGTGACATGGTCGCAGGGACACGAGGTGTCAGATGTTTTGGTGGCTTAGGTACTATTTGGTGATTACTGCTCACATGGGACTTTGAGTAGTGTTCACACAGAGATACTCCATGATGAGGTGGTTTTGACCACTCGTGTGGGTAGAGGCCCCCATAGTTGTGGTTATGTATTTTGGTTGGGGGTGCTTTCCATAGAAATCCACGTGGGAGGTGTGGAGCCTTTAGGGGATGGGTGTGCCTTCGGGGCATCGGTACTTGAGACACATGGTGCCGGGTTAATATTTTTGGATGTGCCTTCGGGACATCGGTACTTGAGGCACGAGGTGTTAGGAGGAATATGGTGTCGGGTTACTATTTTTGGGCGTGCCTTCAAGACGTCAGTACTTGAGACACGAGGTGTCAGGAGTTATAGGGTGCCAGGTTACTATTCTTGGGCATGCCTTCGGGATGTCGGTACTTGAGACACGAGGTGTCAGGTGGCACGAGGTGCCGAGCTACACGAGAGAGATTCTGGTGTTGGCCGAAGCATGTGACACTCCTTGGTGGCTGTTGCGAACCAGAGGAGTTTCTGTTTACTTGTGTACTGTACTGTATACTTCTTTTCTTGTAAAGGCATGACTGCCTAAACACATATATTTGGTACGCCCCGTTGGGTGGTATCCTACTAAGATTTGTCTCACACCCTGCACGGGCCCTTCAGGACGCGTGAAAACTTTATGGATTTATGTGTAGGAAAGAGTCCAGCTTCAGGAGCTGGGTTGCGTTAGCTGTTTCATGGAGAAGGTATGGACCTTGAGGTCAAGCCTAGTTGGGGTTACATTGTTTCGTTTCCTTTTCTGTATCATCATGCTTACTTGTTGTAGCTACTTTTGGTTAGCCATTAGCACCATTTTTATACTTAATTGTGTATGAACTGCTTTGGATGCATGCTTGGTTGTTTACAGTAGTTGTTGCAGTTGATTGCTGGCATGTTGTTCTATTTACGTTCCACTGCAGTTGTGTTCTATATTGCTTCTGCTCTACTACAAACATGACCTTTATCAGCGCTAAAAATGGCCTTTATCAGCGCTAGAAAAGCGCTGATAAAGCCAGCGTAGATAAAGGGTGGGGGTCCCCTTTATCAGCGCTCCGAAAAGCACTGATATAGGACCCCTTTATCAGCGCTAAAAAAAGCGCTGATACAAGGGGTCTTTTATCAGTGCTAAAAAAAGCGCTGATAAAAGTACCCCTTTACCGGGGCTTTTTTTAGCGCTGATAAAGGGGTCCTATATCAGCGCTTACTTTATTAGCACTCTCGTTTTAGCGCTGATAAAGGACCCTTTTATCAGCGCTTTTAAAAAATCGGTGATAAAAGTTAAAAAAATTTAAAAAATACTGCAAATCGGGGTGGCTTTTATAGCGCTTGAACCCCCCTTTTACATCACTTTTCGGCCCCTATACAACACCCCACACACCCCCCTCCACCCTTTAACAATGCTTGCTCCAATATTCCCCATGCGCGCGCACCCCTGCCTCTACCAGGATTTGAACTCGAGACCTCCCCCATGCGCGCCTAAGCCCTTACCACTACTCTATTTTGATTTGCTTTCCAATTCATGATATCTCTATATATATATATATATATATTTAGTTATATTTATTCGTATAGTAATATATATTTATATTAATATATATATATAGTTATATTATAATATATATAGTAATATTAATATATATATATAGTGGTATTAATATATATATATATAGTTATATTTATTCGTATAGTAATATATATTTATATTAATATATAGTTATATTAACATATATATAGTTATATGAATATGTATTTATATAGTTATATTAATATATATATAGTGATATTAATATATATATTTATGGTGATATTAATATATATATTTATAGTAATACTAATATATATATATATGTAGTTATATTAATATATATATAGTTATTAGATTAATATATATATAGTTAGATTAATATATATATATATATAGTTAGATTAATATATAGGTATATAAATATTCATATATTGGTATTTTAAATAAAATGGATAATAGTTATTATTTAGATAAAGCTAATATATTTTATATGTAAATATGTTTAATTATTTATTTAAAAAATTTAATTTTTAGGTACGAATATATAAAAAATATGTACATATAGTTGTATATTTGATTATAAATAGCAGTTCATTATAAAAAAGGATGAAATTTCAAATACATAATATCAATATGAATGTAATACCTTGGAATAAATTTAGTCCCCACTATGAAAAGACAATAATACCCCCTTAAACAAGTTTGAAAATCCCCAAAATGTTAAAACATCTGGGTACCCCGACAAAAAACTCAGTTTTGGAGGACTTCTGGGACTCTTTTAGCCTCAAACAAAGCTTGACTAGGGTCCCTCCGAGTAACAGAGACGTAGAGCTCGTCGCAGGCTTCGATTTGATATGTGGTAGTGCTCAAACGGACACCCGGATCAAAAGTTATGGCCGTTTGAAGTTTGAGTTGCGTTTTCAACATATTTTGGATCTTTTTTCAATTTTTTTATTTTTTTAGTCCTCAAATTGTTATTAAATGACTATTACTCCATAATGATTATCAAAATATTAATTAAAAATATTTTTTTAATTTTTTAAGAAGTCATTTTCACTAAATATCTTAAATATTAAGTATAATAAGTGTAAATGTACATTTATACTTATCTAAAATATATTTAAAAATTATATATTATATTTATATAACAATAAAACTATATTTATATATTAATATATTTTTAAATTTTTTTGAAGCCGACCCTTTATCAGCGCTAAACAAAGCGCTGATAAAGGCCCCCCTTATTATGATCCTCCGAGAGGGTATAGCCTCCCCACTATACCTAACAGACCCTCGCTCTTAGTCGGTATCCTTTGGCGTTCAAGGGAGGTGCGCCTAAGGTAGTGACACCTGACCCGTTCGGCACTATCCGGGTGGCTGGCCGTGTCCGGGTCGTTACAAAGTGGTATCAAAGGAGTTCTTGATAGGGATTTCGTATTAGTGATTTGCTGACTACTAATGAGTTTGAGGCTTCTCATTTCTTTCTGCTGGTTTTACTATTTTGGGTATGGTAGGCTGGAGATAGCTTGTTCATGGACTGGGTTTCTATCTTGTGCTTGGGTGACTGTAGCCCCAGGTACGAGGGATGGACCTAGTTGCCGTAGGTGGGAACTGCTGTTTGTTTTTTCTCAGATTATAATTTATATTCTTTCAACCTCGGTGGCTCACTTGGTGTGTGATGTTCGTGATTGTGATATGTGACCCTTGACCCGGTATAGTAAGGGAGAATTGGACCTTGGCCGGTATGGCGAGGATTGGTTGATTGTCTTTTTATAGGCACTTTTTTAGGGTATTTCAATTTCATAATTCCAAATATGCTTTGTGAAGTGATAATTCCATGTGAATGAAATATCAATTTCCATTATTTATATTCTTTGAAATGTAAATTGGTGAAATTCCTGATATAATTGCTTGTATGTTGCAATGTGTGTTCCATGATTTATATATTTTTAGAATTGCATGTTGCAGGATATTTGAGTCTGACTCTTATGGGAGAAGGTAGGTACTATGACTGAGGCAGTGTAACTGTCAGGATTGGGCGACTCGGCCAATGGTTTGAGGCAACGTGAGTTATCAGGACGGGAATGGCCCGAGGTAATTTGTTACTTGGCTCTATTGATTTCTGGTAAGGAGGCCATGAGGCTAAGATGCCATGGGGCATGGGTTGCGGTGAGGGGGAGTAAGGGTAGTTGTTATACACTACCTTTTACTGCTTTCCTTATCTCCATAGAATATATTGTTATATATATGTATTGGTTGTCTGAACATTTATGGTATTCAGCGGGTTACTCCTTCATGACTCGATGGAGAGCCAGGCAGGAGATGATACAGTACCGCAGGATCAGGGACAGAATTCGGTACAGGCAGAGCATGAGCCGCAGGTATAAACTCATGGACAGGATCAGGTTCAGGATCCAATGCAGGCAGGACAGCAACCGGAATTGGCATCGTTCGGGCCGTAGCTTCACGAGCAGCTCTGAGCTAGCATGGTACGTGTCTTGCAAGGGAATTGACAGAGGCACGCAGGGTACAGAGCCTTCTATGGTGTATCTGACGTGGGAGTTCCAGTCACAGCACCAGCCACATTTTCAGTGAGACGGTGATCCACAGGTGGCTGATAACTGGATAGAGAGTATGCAGATGATTTTCGAGCAGCTCGAGACGCCTCCAAGGCGGAGGGTCAAGATGGCAACGTACATGCTGAGAGGACCTGTGAAGCATTGGTGGGGTGTACAGGTACATGCTCATAGGCATGAGGGACTGTCTTGGAAGGACTTTGAGAACATGTTCTTTGAGCACTTCTATCCAGAGACACTGAGGGCAGAGAGAGATTAGGAGTTCTTGAGTCTTGAGTAGGGAGATATGTCTGTCATGGACTACACAGATACCTTCACAGAGTTGTCTCACTTTGCACCTGGTATGGTGAGAGATGACATAGCTAGGGTGAGGCTCTTCGAGGATGGATTAAGACACTCCATTTGGGTCTAGTTGAAAATCTTCAGGCTGGGTTATTTCTCCGAGGTGTTAAATCAGGCGCTCATAGACGAGGGAAATGAGAGAGAAAAGTCTCACTTGGGCAGAGTGACAGCTTCAGGTGATGGTTCGGACAACAGGAAGTGAGGACGGGATGTGTTCCAGCAGAGTTGTCAGGCAAGGGATTTAGCTAGACCACCTCATGGTAGTTATTTAGTAATTTTCTTCCAGTGTGGATAGCCGAGACAAGTTCAGGCACAGTAAGATAGTCCTCCGAAGGAGTGCTGGGCATGTGGACAGGACGAGCATCTGGAAAGGTTTTGCAGGAAGCCCTCTCAGACAGCCGGAAGTCAGGGACCAGGACAGACTGTAGCATCTAGATTTGGTTCGGTATTGGTACCCGGCGAGGGTAGTCGAGTTTCGGCTGTCCGCGGAGGTCGTGACAGGGATAGTGGGACCCAGCTGAGGGGTCAGTGGCTGGTGAGTGGAGCAGCATCGCAGGGAGGTCAGGCGTTAGGCAGCCATGTTTCAGGCCAGGTGCATGCTATGGAGCTTCCAGAGGATGAGCATCCCAGTGAGCCGATGACAGTTAGAGGTACACTGCGGTGTGGCCGTGATCTCCATGTTTCCTTTTTTGAATGACCTGTAGAGGCATGTCTGTTTTGAGAGCACGTGGTGCGTAGGATCATTGTGGAATGACTAGATGCAAGTAAGTGGGATTGGCACCATATCGGGTCCGTGATATATTTATATATATGTAGGAGATGCGTGGCATCAGGGTATCTAGGATTCGGGTTACTTGAGGTGCCTTGGGCATCGGGGCATCGAGGATGTGGGTTACTTGAGGTGCCTTGGGCATCGGGGCATCGAGGATACGGGTTACTTGTGGTGCTAGGCACCAGGTCCTCGTAGAGGCGGACACCGATTCGGTGCGGGCTATGTTGGGTGTCGAGATGGACACAGAAGCACCTATTTGGTGTAGGGGTGATGATGCGTCATGGGAGGACTACATGTCTAGACAACAAGTTAGTAAACTGAGTTTTTTTTACATTTTCTTGGTTGATACCGGGTAAGGCGATTCCTAAGGTGGGGATCCCCCCTTAAGGAATTTAGCCAGAACCTTGGGACCGGGGTAGTCCATAATGATTAAGAAGTATGGGTGTGTTCGGTGCCATCTCCGGGTTTCATTCGGTAGCTCGGGGATGAGCTACGTTAAGGTAGGGAGTTTCTAAGAACCCGGGTTTTTGGAACGGGTCAAAATCCCGACCCTCTTTGAATTTTTCACTGGTTTCTGAGGAAACTGGAGAAAATGCGATGTTTCTGGAAATTTCTAGACTACACGCCATGTACTTTAAGTACACGCCATGTATGCATAGGCGAGTGACCGGCCGTGTGGTCACCGAGTACATGCCATGCGGTGACTGTATAATAGTTTCTTACTACACGGCGTGTAGTGTTTAACACGCCGTGTATACCCCCGACCGTGTGAGGCCATACACGGCGTGTAGGCCTGTTGGCCAGGTAGAACCAGGGGCACTCCATGTTCCCTTTGGACACACCGTGTAGTCTAGCCATGTATAAGGGAATCACATGGCATGTGAGTACGTCATCAAGGAAAGGAAGAGGAACCAAGTACACGTCGTGTACCCCCTAGGTACACGCCTTGTACTCATGTCAGTAGGTTCAGAATGTAAGTCGGCAGAATCCTGTCATTTTATGAACAGTTAAATGAACTATACACGACATGTAGTCCTAAAGTACATGTCGTGTACTTTATTTTTTCACTGAAAACGGTCAGTAGCCTCGTTTTGAGGTTCTGGACAGAACCCCCTCCCTCAAGTCGGCTGAAGCTTCAATTGCATCCCAGTTCTTCGTCCGAAATATGATATGATCTCGGTTAGATGCGTTGGAACCCCCTCGGTAAGGTCTCTATTCCTCTTTGGCCATTTTGTCTGATTTTCATTCTAGAATGAGTTATAGGTGTTTTAATGGTATTGAATCTTTTTTATATTTACCACATTTTAAACAAAATTGGTGGGTGTTACCGGAGGAGTAGCATCGTGTGAGTATCAGGTAGGTGGTGGATACCTCATTTTGTGTTTTTGTGGTTATTTGGGTGATGCGGCCTTCAGTGCGTTTTCGTGTTTTTTTGAGAAGGACCTGTTTTATCTTATTTTTTATAAATTATTTCTTATGAGACCTCTGGGATGCTTTTGGGTATGCCCAGTTACCAGTTGGAGTGAGCAGGGCCGGGAGAGGGGTCGTTGCTCGTCGGGGCATTTTGGCCAGGGAATGCCAGAATGGTTTTAATTGAAATATAAATGTGTTAAAATGTTTATTTTAATTTATTAATGCCTGTGTAAATTGTTAGAGGCATTCAATACCTTAGTGCTGGTATGGGAAAACACCTCACATAGTGAAATTCAACTGTTTATTTTGTTTTGCCGGTTTATGTTTTCTGTTTACATATGTTATATATGCAGTTGCTGGATTGCATCTGTTGGACCCTTTTGGGTTGTGTTGGGATTGGCCCGGTTATGATTGAGTGATGCTGGTCATAGGTTGGGGATTTTTCCGGGTTACTGTGGGTTTTTTTGACCAAGGGATTGGGCGTCATGAATGTCGGCTTGAGGCAGTATGACTATCAGGTTGGGGCATGGCCCGGGTTACATGGATGGCGAGGCCATCAAACTTGAGAAACATGGTCGTAGGGAAACGAGGTGTCAGATGTTTTGGTGGCTTAGGTACTATTTGGTGATTACCACTCACCCGGGACTTTGAGTAGTGTGCACACAGAGATACTCTGTGATGAGGTATTTTTGACCACTCATGTGGGTAGAGGCCCCCATAGTTTCGATTAGGTATTTTGGTTGGGGGTGCTTTTCATAGAAATACACATGGGAGGTGAGGAGACTTCAGGGGATTTGCGTTCCTTCAGGACGTCGGTACTTGAAACACATGGTGTGAGGAGGGACATGGTGCTGAGTTACTATTCTTGAGTGTGCCTTCTGGGCGTCGGTACTTGAGACACAAGGTGTCAGGAGGCGCAGGGTGCCAGATTACTATTTCTGTGCGTGCCATCGGGACTTTGGTACTTGAGACACGAGGTGTCAGGAGGCACAGGGTGCCGGGTTACTATTCTTGTTCATGCCCTCGGGACGTCGGTACTTGAGACATGAGGTGTCACGTGGCACGTGGTACTAGGCTATACGACAGAGATTCTGGGGTTGACCAAAGGAGGTGACACTCCTTGGTGGCTGTTGAGCACCAGAGGAGTTTGTTTCTACTTGTGCGCTGTACTGTTTACTACTTTTTTTGTAAATTCCTGACCGCCTAAACACATATATTTGGTACACACCATTCGGTGGTATCCTACTGAGATTTGTCTCACACCCTGGACGGTCCCTTCGGGATGCGTGCAGACTTTATGGATTTACGTGAAGGAAAGAGGATATCTTCAGGAGTTGGGATGCATTAGTTATTTCATGTAGATGGTATGGACCTTGAGGTCATTCCTAGTTGGGTTTAATTTGTTTCGTTTCCTTTTCTGTATCATCATGCTTACTTATTGTAGCTATTTTTCATTAGCCATTGGCGCCCTTTTTATACTCTGTTGTGTATGACCTGCTTTGGATGCATGCTTGGTTGTTTATAGTAGTTGTTGTAGTTGATTTCTGGCATGTTGTTCTATTTACTTTATGCTATATTTGGGTTCTATATTGATTCCCCTGTTTATTGATACTGGTTATGCTTCCGCTTTACAGGTCTGGTTCGAGTCTATTGAGTCTTTCTTTCCGATGCATCTTTACTTTTATACTTGGATCAGTGCCCTTATTATGATCCTCTGAGAGTGTATACCCTCACCACTATACCTAACAGACCCTCACTGCAAGTTATCAGCCTTTGGAGTTTAGGGGAGGTGCTCCTAAGGTAGTGACACCCGACCCGTTTGGCACTGTTCGGGTGGCTGGCCGGGTCCGGGTCGTTACACCCGAAATGATGATATTACTAAAATATTGTTAACAAAGAAATATTAGAGGATCATATATGATATCATATTTATGTATATAGTTTTTTTATAATTTAATAATAATGATTTAACTATTATACAGAAGGTTAACATACCCTCGACCAAGGAAAAGTACAATATAAGGGTTAATTTTACGATCTCTTTATTATCCGAGGTTGTTTTTACATAAGTATCTACGAGGACCTCTTTATCATCCACATCCATGTTTTCTTAAAAATGTATTTCAAAACATTTTTACTATTTACTAGACAATGGTTTAATGTCATTTATACCCTTATTTGACCTTATATGTTTTGAAATGAATCTTTATGTTTTTTTTCCAAATAAGGTACTTTAAGACCTTTTCGAAGAAATTAAGGTGAGAATATCTTTTTTTTAACTTATACGGAGGGTGCTGCTATTTTCCACCATTATGAAATCGTAGAATCTGCCCTTTCAAGCTTTAAGAATATTTTAAAAATAAATGTTTTCTTTTATAATTACATGACTTATAAATGATTTCAAAATAGAAAGATATATTTCTCTTAAAAAATTTCATTTCATCTATGTCAATATTCTTTGATGGATTTTAAACCTGTTTGAAGTTGATTTATTAGGATAAAAATATTTCATATTGTATTGAAGTTTTTGTGATATATCTGACTATGGATGTGTTATTTTTATACCATTCCATGATTATGGATAAAGTATTGACATTTCATATGCTACTTTTAAAACAAATGTTTATGTTATGTTTATACCTTTTTATATAAGGAATGCATTGGACTTAGTAAGTGACGGGTGGAGCTCGCTATAGCTCGTCGATGCATCGGTAGGTCTCATGAGACAAACTGGTGTCTTGGCCCAAGGCCTTGACAAAATATTATTTGTATTCTTTCTACAAGGCCTTGACTATGTGGTTATGAAGTCTGGCATTACACATTCCATCATTATGAAAGTGGATATTAATATTGAATATGATTATTCGACTAGTATAATATCCATGTGAATAAGTAAGTGTAATTATTTGATTTTTTCTTTTCTATATTAATCTTATGTTTAATTTTAAATGGCTTTTTTTTAGTCTTATTCATTGCCTTAAATGTTTATGCTTATTTATGAAAGTTTCAGCTACATTGTTATCTTTACTGAGCATCTGAGCTCACCCCTTTATATGTTTTATTTTTCCTAGGATGTGAAGAAGTATTTTATGGTTGACCTATTGGTATAGGATAACGGTATAAGTGTGTTAAAAAAGAACAAAATTTTGTTGATGTTTTTATTTCATGATGTTATCTAAAACTTATGACTGTATCTAGTACCTCTAAGGCTACTAAACTGATCGGTCTTTCGGGACATGATTACTTGTATCATTCCAATGTTATGTAATAATTCACCAACTCTGGGTAACTGGGATTGGGGAGTTACATCACTAGGAATTATTTATATGTTCTGTTATTCTCAAAATATCATTCCAAGAGACCTTAAGAAGGGATTTACTGGAGGTCTACTGAAGAAGAGGTAATTATCTTACCCAACTGCTTTAAATTTATTTCTTCTTATACCCTATATATATCTACGGTATCCACCAAAAAATATTGAATTTAATATCTTAAATATACTAATATATTATTATGATAATGGATCAAGCATTTTCTATATTCTTTCTAATGCAAAATGAAATGTATCGCTCGTGCATATGTGTGGACTACTGCCTCCACATAGTGATATGATTCATTCTCTATCACCATTATTCACCATTTCTTATTATGATAGATATAATATTTATATATTATATTAATGAAATAAAAATACTTCTTGAGTTATAATATCTTATCTACATTCTTACCTATCTATCTGTTGAAAAATGATAATGTCGCTTGTGTAAATGTGTGGATTACCACTTCCATAAAGTTATGTGTTTTTTGTTCATATTTTCTTAACATGGATATTAATAAGGATATATTTAATGAATATTTATTATATTTAGGATATATTAATGATTTTGGAAATTTGAATTGTTATTTACCTTTCTTTTTTTTTCTAACCATTCAAAAGTTGAAACATTACTCATGCGTATGTACGAAATACCGTCTCCACAAAGAGGTGTAATTATTTTTTCATTGTTGCTTTATAGAAATAATTATAAAATAGTATATGATGAATAGGTATGATATTTATATCGTGATTAATATTTTATAGATTATGAAACCGGGAACAAGGTTCAAGTAATTGAACCATCTAATCGAAACATACATGAAAAATGAAGTAGTTACCACCTAGAACAGTGGTTTTAATGAATAATTATTAATAAATAGGTGGTAATATGTTATAAGTATTTATTATTTTGTTTTATATGTATGAATATGATTTTATAATATACTTATTATACAGGGTATTTAAACACGTCTATTGAATGATGAGACTTGAGGTAAGCGATTTATGTTTTAATCAAAATTTAATCAATATTGTTTATTCTTGAATTTCAATTAATGAAATTATATGATACTTATTTGATAAAACCCTTTCATTTTTATTCCCCTCTAGTTATTTGTATTATTTTTAAATTTTAGTACCATTTTTGTCTCTTTGGTACTCAAAATGGTTCAGAAAATGTTTTTTAAGAAAAGTGGATCTTATTTTTCCACTTTTGGTTGAAAACCCTATTTATTCCCTATCTATGTTTTAAAAAACACAATAAATTATGTTATTAAATAATATTCAATTATTTTTTAAAGTCAAAATTTCCCATGTTTTACATTTAGTATAAAAAATTAAAAACAATATTCTCATCATTTTTGGAATGAGGTAATTTTTACCCAATGTATTAACGAAATCTTTGTTTTAAAGATTATGGAATGATTGACATTTCCCATAATCATGAACTATCAATGCATTGAATAATCCTTTACAAGTGTCAGTGGATATTTTAAAATAAATTTTTCTCCTTAATATTTTTTAATGATTTATATTTTAAAAAAGAAATTTGAAAATTGAAAGTGCATCATCCTCCAAAAAATACTCTAATGATCTTTAAATATCATTTTTCATCTATTATAGAATACATTGTGATACTTATACTTTACAGGGAATATGATGTAATGATATTATACTTATTCTGTCTCTAGATGGTTTATTGTCTTAAAGTTTATATGTTTATAAAACCCATTCATTTTTCATGTGTTATGTAATTATGAAAAGATAAAATGTGTGTGGAATATGTTTCCATTACATGGGTTATGATATGAAGATGAAATGATTGTTTTATTATCTGGTGGTAAAAATATTTATGGAATTAATTATGTGATAGATGGGCCTATAATTATATATCTGTTCAATGTATTAGGTAAATATAGATATCTCATGAGATAATATTAACTAGAAAGTGGAGTAAACCTAGTTTAGTAATGGACATCATCAACTATGATAATATTGGGAGTGATCCTTGACTTAGGATAATATGGAATTGGAAGTGCACCCAATAGACCACAATATTCTTGGATGTGATCCTTAACTAAAGAAATGATTTTTTGTGATTATGTGTATAAAAAAAAGAAATCTTATTATTATGATGTGTTCGTATGGATCAGGATTGATTATTAACAATTCCACACACTTATTAATTTTTTAATTTTATTTTTAAAAAACCTTAAGCCTCCATTTATGATTAATGATATTAAATAGATTGAGTATGATTACTATAGGTTGTAGTGGGTATCGAAAGAAGGGGTTTGAATTGAGTGAAAAAATAAAATTAACTATTAAAATGAATTTAAATAAAATACCCCAATTTACAAAAAAATACCAGTTAGTTAAAACATCATATTAGATATAAGTTTCAATATTTTCAAATATTTATCAAAGATTTATTAGTTCTCAGTTAAAAAAATTATAAAATATTTTCTAACTTTTTTAATCAACGTACTTGATCAAAACATTATACCAAGAGTAATTAAAACTTACTATAAAAGTAGTGGTTTTTATTGAATATAAAAGAATATTCAGTTTTATAGTATATAAAATAAAGAAAACAAAACACATTTTGGAATTGGATATAGGAGGTTCAGTCTTAAAATAAGACTTAGTTCTCTCCACTTTGAAATATCTTATTTTCAAGTAGTTCATATGAAATAAAATTTTGATCCATAACTTGGATTAGGTATTGTAATAGTATAACAAATGTCTAGGCCACACGGGACCTCTTCCATAGTTTACATGCGAGAAAAACAAAATAACAATCATCTCACAACTAGACCACTACCACAACACATGAAAAACAACAGTAAATGGTGTTGAGAAGATATATAAGTATATTTCATTTTATAATAGAAGATAGTGTGTATAGAAAATAGGGTCTGCACACAATTCTTGTAATATAAAGATAGACAAATGGATTTAGAAAATAAAAGAAGTAAAGGGATAGTGTTTCTTGGTCTCTTATGTTCTGCAGCTCGTAACTCATGAATGTAATTTGAACTGATGCTCAAGTTGAGTTTCAGAATTTTATTGTAGAACTCAGTGTCGTAATATCTTTCTTGTGAGTCTATAGAAATTTTTCTAGATGTTCAATGTTCTTCGCTTTGTCTACAGTTAATCACTAGTAAGAATTATTTATGTATTGAAAGGTTCAAAGATACTCAGATCTCTTAACATGTATAGTTCTATATTTTTTAGCACATCACTATATGTTTGAGGAAGTTTGCTTCCAGTATCTAAGAGTAGAAACAACATGGATATTTTTCAAGATCAGTGGTTTCTCATACTATATGTTTTACATGGAAATTAATTCATATCTGGTGAAAAATTAAGGAACAATCATTAAAAAACTCAATTGAATTAAATTCGATAAACTAGACAATATAAATATTGAATTAAAAATAAATATAAAATATGCGAAGTGAGTATATTGATTGTTTACACTTCTGGAGGTACCCCGAACTAGCAGTGATATATTGGAGCAGTGTCTTGATCTGGCAGTGAGTAAGGGTCTAGCGATGTGTCGAGCTAGTGGTTGGTCAGACATTCAGTGAGATATTCTAACACATTATCAAAATTTCATCATGGAAGTTACTCATGTTTATGCTGAGTCATCCTAGAACATATATTATTTTGGATATTATCGATGATACAATAGAAAAAAATGATACTTTATTGATGGTGTCTCATACTTGGTGGTGTCTCATACTTGGCGGTTTCTCATACTTGGTGGTGAGTCTTTTCCATACATAACCAAATTTCCTTCCAATCTATCTCATAACATAAAATACTATCTTAAAACATAAAACTCATTAAGATCATAATAAACATGATTGTGTGATCATTAAAATAAGGTTTATAACTATCTCTCTCTTTTTGATGATCACACATCATGGAATTTTAATTATACGATATCAAAGATAAATAATGGCATCAAAAGTAAATATGATACATCGGTTATAAAATATATTAAGTATATGGTATCAAGGATAATGAAAGTATGTTATAAATGGAAAATCATGAAAATCATGATATTTTATGAAAGGAATAAACATTTTAATCAGTAATTTAAAACACAATGGCATCAATGAAAGTTATAGAAAATAATTCCACAAAATAATTCTCCCCCTTTTGGAATTAGAAAAAATTGTATTGAAAATGGAAAATCCATAGAAAAACATATCATAAATAGTAAAAAACATTTCCATTGAATAGGATAGTCAAAATGTTCAATAAAAAGTGACACAAAAACAATAGTCCCATTAAATACATTATGTTTTATAAAAAAATATTTAGGATTAGCTGAGGGGTCCAGAAGATCTTTTCCCTTGTCCCTATCTAAGGTTGAAGCAACAGGTTTAGAGGGCTCAGTAGAAATAGTGGTAGGAACATCAGTGATATTTTAAGAAGGGTGTGGCTCGTGAATGAGGATAATCCTTAGGTACCTTAATGATTCTTTAGGGGATAAAGAAAATAGTTAGAATCTATCTAGGAAAGGGGCATGAGTATCTTTAGTCACACCCGCTCTAAAGAACTTCGGATTTGTGGTAGGAGGTGTGAGATGGGTTGTCATTGGAATATCTTCATGATCTATAACTACATACCCATGAAAATGAAAAAAAGGTTCATGAGATTGATAAAATCCATTATTATACTACCAACTATTTCCATTGCACAAAAAAAGTCATGATTTTCATCCATCAAACTCTGAATCACTGGTGTTAGAACTTTCAACTGGTTCACATGCTCCTTGAATTCTTAACTCACTGGGGGCATTCTCATTTTTTTTGCAAGAAACTTAAAATGGATATTCATTTCATTATTAGACTAAATCCTAAAGAGATAATACTTTATGGATTTGGTCATGGTCTCTTGACCAGCTTTCATATCTTTTTCATACTCTAGGATTATCATATGAGCATGATCATTATTTTGATCAAACTTCCTCAAAGCACTAATACAAAATAAGCCTTTAACAGTGTTATCCATTCTCAGCACAAGAAAAAATCAATGATAAAGGTTTTTTTATGAGTTCTAAAACAAGCGATGATAAAGGGTACCTTTAATCAATGCTTCTATCTAACACTGATAAAAGGAGACCTTTATTAGTGCATTTTTTAGCACTGATAATGAGTTCCCTTTATCAGTGCTTTATTTTTAACATTGATAAAGAGTACCCTTTATTAGTTCTTTTTTTAGAAAGGATAAGGGGGTACCCTTTATAAGTGCTTCATTTTTAGCACCCATAAAGGGATCGTTTATCAGCGGGTTTTTAGCAATGAAAAAAATCTAAAAAAATGAAATAATGAAATAAATAAAAAATAAAAATAATTTTATTAAACAAAATATTATAATTTTTTTTTAATTAAATTGTTTTTGATAAAAATTAATAAATTGATTATACTATATATAAATTACAAATACTAATAAATAATATATATTAAATATATAAATATATTTAAAATGAAAATTAAACAAATAAAAATGAAAAATAATTAAATTCAAAAAATATTAAACATAATGTGTAACACCCCAAGAATTTAAAAATAGATTTATTATAGAATGCATGGATCATTGACTCTCTAAAAACACCACTTTATTATAACCAAGCTAAGTAAGCATAATTTTTTCACTTTTGTGATGTGAATTTCAAAAATATTACATACACAGTTGCGATGAGTAAGTTATTTGAAGTCTGATAAGAAAAACATAATTTTTTGGTGAATAGTATCCTACCCTTATGAATAGTAACGTACAATAATGAATAGTGGTATACCCTAATGAATAGTAACTTTACCTATGATATTATATAAATAATATTCAAGTTGTAGTACGATATACCTATGTTTTGGAATAAGTAAATAAAGGTTTTAAAATTGTTTTTTAGAATAAATTATGAATTTAATTAAATATTTAATTAATCATATTTATAAAATTATATTTTAAAAACGGACTTCATTTTTGGATTCTACATGTCAAGAAATGGTTGGGGTGATGTTTTGGGATTTTTTTGAAATAATTGAATATTTATGAATAGTGAAATACTGTAAAATACCATATATACAAATTATCAATTAAATACACTATTTATGACATCACAAGTGATGTAATATCACTCGTTTTGAACTCACATTCATTTATCACTATTATTGATCATAGAAACATCACTATTGCTTGTCTTGAAAGAAATTAATAAACAAATGATTAATGAATTATGAAAAATCTCCTCTCCTCCACTATAAAAACCCTCTCTCAATCCCTCTTCTCTTCACTCATCTCAATCCTTGTGCCTTCTCCAAATTCTGTCCAAATATCCTCCCAACCTCCTCTTCCACTTATATAAATCCTTTGTCTCATAAAAATACCAAAACCTCTCCCTTAAAAAGGCTCTCAAGGATGTTTGGTTCATGAGGTAAATTCCTCTTTTCAATTCTTTGTCTTTCCATTCAAGTTCATTTGTTTTCTTTTCTATTATTACATCTCCTTATCCAAATGTTGTGATGACTCTAGTACCTTACATGTACTGTAATATTTTCATGATAGTGTAATAAGTTATCATCATCTCTTCCTTTTACATTCTTTTATACTAGAAGCGAGAACACCATCCGAGATGTGTCAATTTACCACATTTAAGGACGATGGGCTTTCGATTTCTTTTAGCATTATCTATTCTGGTAATGAAACCAATATTGTTATGGTTGAAATAGATGATTATATATGTTATATAGCCTATTTAATGTTCTTTAATCCATTTTTACAAATGGTATTAAGTTCTAAAGAAAAATGAGTAAGTCGTAATCAAAACCCACAATTTAACTGAAACAGTAATCATTAAAGATATATATAATAATTCATCATCATGACATGTAATAAAATAATATAAATTCCCAATAACACCTATTTATGATCATAAATAATATTCTAATTCAATTCTGGAGATTTACATGAACTCCATTACTTAAGAACAAGGGAACCGATTATGAAAATAAAGAAAACAAACATTGCAGAATGATGAAATTTAATACAATAACGTATTAATAAGGGAATAAATTAACTAAACATAATTATGATAAACTACATGACTAATATTTTCTGAAATAACTAATAATTATAATTTCATATTACAAGAGCTTAAGTTCAAGAGTGGGACAAGTTCGTAGTTAAGGTAAGTGTTTTTCCACATGAACTTCTATTTTCATTCCGATTAATTTTATTTTCTATTAACTCAATCAAAATCTGGTCTATTATTATGTACTCCTAAAACATTATTTTTTTGGGTTATATATATGTTTAACAACCATAATCATTCCTTTTTTATGGATTGTTACATGTTTTAAAATGAACTTTCAAAATTGTTTCTGAAATACAATCCTGATCCAAGGGAATTTCTCTAATTCTTACCTATTTTCAAGGGCACTCTATAATATATTTTTTGAAACCATTATCTTTATAAAATCACTAATTTTATTATGAAAATACTATCTTACTTTACTTATTGTTTTATTCAAATATTTTTCCAAAAGAACTCTTCTTTTCTAAGTAAAAGAGTATTTATCTGAAGATTTACTCAAAGATTTTATAAGAGTATCTTCATCTATTTCAACACCATTGTTGACTCTTATGTGTTATTGAGATTATTATGCCATGTTATCACCTACCATATTTAATTTAATGTTTAATTATTACCTTGTATGTGGATGTGCTATCTTAAATCCATTCCCCAATTTACTTTGAATGATTAGTGTTTATGCATAATGTTTGGGGAAAGTTATTTGCATTTCATATATTAATTTCAATATGAATGTCTATGTTATTTATGTTTATCCCCATTCATATGAGGAATTCATTGAAAATAGTAAGTGTTGGGTGGGACCCACTATAGCCCCTTGGTGCATCGGTAGGTCTCATGAGACAAACTACGGTCTTGGCACAAAGCCTTGACAAACTGATTATTTAAGGTCTTGGCACGAGGCCTTGACAGTATGGTTATGTTGTCCCACATTATGAATTATATCATTATTAAAATTTAATTTATGGTTCATCTGGTCATTCAACTAGTATAATACCCATGATTATGTTTATTTATGCCATTACTTACTCAGCTCTTATTCCTACCATACTGTGTTCAAGTTTTTGTTAAAGGCACGTGTTTTTATGTATTAGACATGCCTAATGTTTTTGTTATGATATCTTTTGTTGTATTTCATACCCTTACTGAGCATTTTATCTCACCCCTTTCATTTGTTTTTCCTTCCCCAAGTTAAGAAGAGTAGATAATTTATTTAGTTTTCAAGGATGCAGTTTATTATCTTTTGTTATGTATCATATATTTTGTTTCATTTAAATATGTAAAATGGGTTCCATGTAGGCTTCTAGTTTCTTCAAGACTACTAAACCGACCAGTCCTTCTGGATTCTTATTCCTTGTTTATATACCAATTTTATCAAATAAGGAACCAGCTCTGGGCAACTAGGGTCGGGTCCTTACAGTTGGTATCAGAGAAAGTTTAGTAGAAACCTAGGAAACTAGATTTAGAAAACATAGATTTGGATAGAGTCCATAATATAGTCTTTGAGGATAAACATAGAATAATATACTGGTATTTTAGTAAATAATAGGTTATGTGTATCATTCATGTAATAAATCCTTGTCTAGATACGATCATGTAGAGGTGGTTCCGAAACATATGTATCTAGGGGTAAACCCAAAAACACCGCTTTGAGCTAGACTCGAACGAGAACTGGTGCACGAAAATGGGTCTTGCTGCACTCTTGGTTATGACACTCTCGGAGGATATTCTTAGGATAAGTCACATTTTATTTACCCACCATTATGAAGAATTTATTCCCCCAAAGTAACCAAATTATATGGTTCTAGAATTTATGATTCATAAATTTATGTTATGTTTTATACCATGTTTAGAGATATAAAACATTCATAATTTTATGAGTTAATATATAATATGGAATTGATTAGAAATGGAGACTAGTAGAAGGAATGATAACTTCATCAATACATGTTATGTGAAGACTAAAAATGATCATATCTCTAATGGTCTTGAGCCATCTTTTCAGAGGAAGATTTTCTCCCAAGTATCCTCATCATATGAGGAAATAATATCATGTATTAAGAAGGTATGTAAAGACTTCTCTGAGTCCAATGTATTTGAAGGCATGAAAAAGAATAACATGATGGTATAGATATATAGGGATAAATAGAAGAAGGGAAAGAAGATTTTTCTCACATGTGATAACTGTGGAAAGAATCACCATGGTAATGGTTTGATGGGAATTGGTGTTTTCTATAAGTGTGGAGAAAATGGAAACCAAGTTCATGATTTCAAGGGAAAGAAAATGGTTTTCAATGTACAATGATTCAACTGTAGGGAGAAGGGACACTATGCAAATCAATGTCCCAAATGTCAGAGGAATATACCCCAAATGATGATTCTGGATAATGATCATGTTATGATGCTACATCAGTTGAAGTAGAATGATTAATATGCCTAGTAAAGAATATTTTCATTTAAATATTATTTCAGTAATATAATGGTTGTATGAATTATAATATATATAAGGATTGTACTGCAGTACTCTTTCCTTAAGGATTTTAGTTTATATGATGAATGGTACAAAGGAAAAGTGATTCAGTGGAAAGTTAAATTTTTTAGAAAACAAACATGATTGAGGGAAATACAACCGTTAATATATATTTGATGATTGAGATAATGATGAAGAAATGATTATTTTGGATAATTACTGACTACCCTGGAACTGATTATTGACTTGTTGAGAATTGGTCTATGCTATCATAAATATTGTTTATAGCACTTTTGGTTTTAAGGAATATATCTAATAACATGTGTTTTACTTAAGGAAAATGGAAGAATGCATGTTTCCAATAAGGTTTTTTAGTAATTCAAGTTATTATGATATTTCAAGAGGATACATGATAAAGTTATTCACCTGTTTGGAATGTGAATTTTAGATCTACTTGTTGATTAAGGGTTGATGATAAGTTCGTCTTGTAAATTTATAGGACTTCATTATACTGTGTAAAATCATTATATTTGGGAATGTTTTTAACCATTTAGAAATGGTTTAATTTGATCATTGTATGAGGTGTATTGCTTCACCAAATGGTGAAACCCATGCTATGTTATGAGGTATAGATAGTTAAACTATAATAAAAGGATGATTTTATAAGTAGAAATGTATATTTATTCTCTGATAGAGTGGAATAATTCCTCGACTCAAGGAAAATAGTCTTAAATAAAATGTTTTCTTATTATCATTATCATTGATAATATTGATGGATTTATTTTTTTTAGTTAATAGTTTTTTATTAATCAAATTTGATCTGAACATGTCCTCTATCATGTTCCATCAGAACTTCATAGTTATATTTTTATTCTATGTCCAATTTTTTTTCTTCCAACTATTGTCACCTCAATCGAAAACATACTTTTTCGAGTGACCACCTCATCTCCATTAACCTTTTTCAGGAGGATATTTTATTAACCCGATTTATGATGTGGGTTTCCATAAGGGAATTTTCAAATATCAACAATTAACTTTCGAAGTTCAATTTCAAATTTTGACGAAGAATTTTTTGTAAGGAGAAGATAATGTAACACCCCAAGAATATAAAAATTGATTTATTATAAATGCATGGATCACTGAGTCTCTAAAAACACCACATTGTTATAACCAAGCCAAGAAAACATAAGTTTGTCACTTCTTTGGTGTGAATTTTGAAAATATGACATACACAGTTGCAATGAGTAAGTTATTTGGAGTTTAATAAGAAAAACATAATTTTTGGTGAATAGTAACCTACACATATGAATAGTATCATACCCTAATGAATAGTGATATACCCTAATGAATATTAACCTTACCTATGATAGTATATAAATAATATTCATGTTGGAGTACAATATACCTATGTTTTGGAATAAATAAAAAATGTTTTAAAACTATTTTTTTAGAATAAATTTTGATTATAATTAAATATTAAATTAATCATATTTAGAAAATAATTTTTGAAAAATGGAATTCATTTTTAGATTCTCCACATTCAAAATGGTTGGGGTGAATTTTTGGGATTTTTTTTGAAATTCTTGAATTTTTTATGAATAGTGAAATACGGTAAAATACCGTATACACAAATTATCAATTAAATACACTATTTATGATATCACAAGTGATGTAAGACTGGTTGGTTTGAAATCAGATGCATTTATCACTTTTCTTGGTCATGGAATCATCACTATTTCTGGTCTTGAGTGAAATTAATAAACTAATGATTAAAAGATTATGAAAACTCTCCTCTCCTCCACTATAAAAACCCCCTCACTCCCTCTTCTGTTCACTCCTATAAAGACTTGTGAATTCTCAAAATTCATCCCAAATATCCTCCCAACATCCTATCTGACGTCTATCAAGCCTTGGTCTCACTAATAGACCGAAACCTCACCCTTAAAAAGGCTCTCAAGGAAGTTTGGTTCAAGAGGTAAATTTATCTTTTCAATTCTTTGTCTTTCATTTCAAGTTCATTTGTTTTATTTTTCAATTATTATATCTCCTTATCCAAATTATGTGAAGAATCCAGTACCAAAAACGTACTAGAGTATTTTCATGATAGTGGAATAAGTTATCATCATCTCGTCCTTTTATCTTCTTTTATACTTGTTGTGAGAATACCATATGAGATGTGTCAATTTACCACGTTCAAGGATGATGGGCTTTCGATTTCTATTATTATTCTCAATTATGGTCATGAAACCATTTATTTTATGGATTAAACAGATTATTATATATTTAATATATCATATTTAAGGTTCTGTAATCCCCTTTTACAAATGGTATTAAGTTATAAAGAAAAATGAGTCTGTTAAAATCAAACCCCACAATTTAATTGAAACAGTTATCCTTAAAGATCTATATAATAATTCATACTCATTACATGTAACAATATTATATAAATGACCACTAACACCTATTTATGATCATAAATAATATGTGAATTCAATCTTGGAGATTTACATGAACTCTATTACTTAAGAACAAGTTAACCGATTATGAAAATAATGAAAATGAACATTGTGGAATGATGAAATTCAATATAATAACTTATCAATAAGGGCATAAATGAACTAAAATGAGTTATGATAAAATAAATAAATGCCTAATAGGTTTTGAAATAATTTATTAATAAGTATAATTTCATATTACAGAAGCTTAAGTTCAAGAGCGGAACACGTTCGGAGTTAAGGTAAGGGGTTTCCCACAAGAACGTCCATTTTCATTCAGTTTAAATTTATTGTCTATTACCTCAATTAAAATCTTGTGTATTATTATGTACTCCTAAAATATTATGTTTATGTGTTATATATATGTTTACCAGCAAAAAAATTCCATGTTTTATGGATGGTTACATGTTTTAAAATGAACATTCGAAATTGTTTCCGAAATACAAGCCTGATCCGAGGGAATTTCCCTAATTCTTAACCATTTTCTAGGGAACTCTATAACCTTTTTTTGGAAACCATCATCTTTATATAATCACTAATGTTATTATGATAATACTATCTTACTTCACTTCTAGTTTTATGCAAATATTTTTCCAAAAGAACTCTTATTTTCCAAGTAAAAGAGTATTTATCTCTATATTTACTCAAAGACTTTATAAGAGTATCTTCATCTATTTCAAAACTATTACTGATTATTATGTGTTATTGGTATTAGTATTCCATTTTATCATTTAACATATTTAATTCAATGTTTTATGATTACTTTGGATGTGGATGTTCTTTCTTAAATCCATTCCCCAATTTACTCAGAATGGTTAGTGTTTATGATTAATGTTCGGGGAAAGTTATTCACATTTCATATATTAATTTAAATAAGAGTGTATATGTTGTTTTTGTTTATCCTCATTCATATATGTAATGTATTGGACATAGTAAGTGTTGGGTAGATCCTTCTATAGCCCCTCGGTGCATCAGTAGGTCTCATAAGACAAACTACGGTCTTGGCATGAGGCCTTGACAAAATGATTATTTATGGTCTTGGCATGAGGCCATGACGGTATGGTTCTGTTGTCCCGGATTATGCATTCATTCATTATGAAAATATAATTTATAGTTTAAGTGGTTATTCAACTAGTAGAATACCCATGATTATGTTTATTTATGGCATTACTTACTCATCTCTTATTCCAGCCATAATGTGTTCCATTTTTTGTTAAAGGCACATGTTTTTATGTATTCAACATACCTAATGTTTATGTTTTGATATCATCTGTTGTATTGCTTACCCTTACTGATCATTTGAGCTCACCCCTTTCATTTTTTTCCTTCCCCATGTTAAAAAGAAGAGATCATTTATTGAGTTTTCAAGGATGCAGTTTATTTTCTTTTGTTTTGTATCATATTTTGTTTCATTTAAAAAGGTAAAATGGGTTCCATATATGTATCTGGTTTCTTCAAGACTACTAAATTGATCGGTCATTCAGGATTCTTATTACTTGTTTATATACCAATGTAATGAAATAAGTAACTGGCTTCAGGCAACTATGGTTGGGTCCTTACATTTTGTTAATTGAATAGTTAATGATAATGTTAATAAATAGTATATATTAAATATATATATATGACTATATATTAATATGATTTATATAATACAAAATATTTATGTTTTACATTAAATAATAATATATTTAGTGAATAATGGTTTACAATTAAAAATTATTACGAATTAAATATACGGACTAATTGCATCGAGTAATGGGAATAATTGAATGTCATTTGATTCACCAATTTAACATAGAACAAATGTATGTTATATTCATTTCAAATATACGTAATTAAAGTATTTTTATTGTCATGAACCAACCCGGGTCGACCTTGAACCGGTCACTCGAGCCGGTTCGCGACATGTTACTACCCATGTCAACAAGGTGCACCTTTCTTTTCGGGAGCCTATCTGATTAGAACTCCACAGTTAAGCATGATTGGCCTGGTGTAGTAATCTGGATGGGTGACGTTCTGGGAAGTTTCCTAGGGTCTGTGTGAGTGAGGAAAAACACTGTAAAAGAACATGTGTTGGCTTGTGGGGACAATCATTAGTCCGATAAGAGACCCTAGTGACTAATAGTCTATGGTGTGCTTGGAAGGAAACCAAGGTATTACAGGAGACTCATCGGGTCAGATGACAGGGTTCATAGCCTGGGGAGGCGGGTCAAGATAAAATGGTATCAGAGCCAATACCCAGCCGGAATTTCTTAGGCACTTCCTAGGTTTGAGGATTGGGGTCCACAAAGAGGGTGTTTTTCTTTAAAGGGGTGGATAATGTAACACCCTTGGAAAAGTGAGACTTAAAAGGATAAATGTTACTACCCATGTCAACAAGGTGCACCTTTCTTTTCGAGAGCCAATCTGATTAAAACTCCACAGTTAAGCATGCTTTCCCTGTAGTAGTAATCAGGATGGGTGACCTTCTGGAAGGTTTCCTAGGGTGTGTGTGATTGAGGAAAAAACACACTGAAAGAACATGTGTTGGCCTGTGGGAATAATCATTAGTCTGATAAGCGACCCCAGTGAGTGATAGCATGTGGTGTGCTAAGAAGGAAACCAAGGTATTACAGGAGACCCATGGGGTCAGATGATAGGGTTCATGGCCTGGGGAGGCGGGTCATGATAAAATGGTATCAGATCCAATACCCATCCAGGATTTCTTAGGCACTGCCTGGGTTTGATGATTGGGGTTCACAATGTGGGCGTTGTGCTTTAGAGGGGTAGATAATGTAACACCCCTGGAAAAGTAACACTTAAAAGGATAAATGTTACTATCCATTTCAACACGGTGCACCTTTCTTTTCAGGAGCCTATCTGATTACAACACCACATTTAAGCATGTTTGGCCTAGATTAGTAATCAGGATGGGTGACCTTCTGGGATGTTTCCCAGGGTGTGTGTGAGTGTGGACAAAACACACTAAAAGAACACGTGTTAGCCTATGGGGACAGTCATTAGTTTGATAAGTGACCCTAGTGAGTGATAGCCTATGGTGTGCTATTAAGGCAACCAAGGTATTACAGGAGACCCATGGGGTCAGATGACAGGGTTCATGGCCTGGGTAGGTGGGTCATGACATTAATTCTATTTGAGTTAGAACATTCATGGTAACCCCTAGATATTTTATATTATTTATTTCTTCCTTATTCTCTATATTTCTTTCATTATGAGGTCTAAGGGACCTAAGGTTCTTTTTATCTTGATTTCCAATTAGGTATTTCTTATTTTTAAGGTTCCTAATGGATATTTAAACCTTCTTTGGTATTTTTAAGGTTGAAAAAAAACCAAAATTGGGGAAATAAAAAAAGGTTAAAGGTAGAATGATCCATGTTTAATCCTTAAATCGAAAACCATGATTTATTGATAAACATTTGTTGGCCTATGGGGACAGTCATTAGTCTGATAAGTGATCCTAGTGAGTGATAGCCTATGTTGTGCTAGGAAGGCAACCAAGGTATTACAGGAGACCCATGGGGTAAGATGACAGGGTTCATGGCCTAGGGAGGTAGGTCGTGACATTAATTCTATTTGAGGTAGAATATTCATGGTAACCCCTAGATATTTTATATTCTTTATTTCTTCCTTATTCTCCTTATTTCTTTCCCTAATTGGGTCTTAGGGACCTAAGGTTCTTTTTATCTTGATTTTTAATTATGTATTTGTTATTTTTATGGTTCTTATTGGATATTTAAACCTTCTTTGGTATTTTTAAGGTTAAAAAACACAAAAATTGGGGAAAGATAAAAGGTTAAAGGTAGAATCATCCATCTTTAATCATGAAATCTAAAACCATGATTTATTGATAGATTTTAATAGATATTTTGAGATTTATATAAAATCTATTGATTTTATTCATTTTCTATAAAAAATTTAATATTTTTACTTGAAATATCATTGAAATTAATTGTATTAATCATTTGATATCAAGGTATAAATTAATTATGGGTACCCATACACACCAAGTGTTTTTAAAAACCCATGAATGGATCCTTATTTAAATTTCATATTTTAAGTGCTAATGCTATCACTTATAAACTATTTATATATATATATATTTCAATATTAATAGTTTTATTGAATATATTAAAGCGTTTTTGAGTCACCTTAAATGATTGAAATATTTTATGATGTTTATGTGTGTGGATTTTAAAATGGGTTGTAACATTATTTTCCAAAATAGAATTCAAAATCTCAGTTTTCACTTTCCTAAAATTTGTTTCCTAAAATGGCAACCCATTGAAACATACCCCTTTCCTTTATGAAATTGATATAAGTTATGTGTAGTGTATTTTTTCTCTTTTAGGTGAATTTATGAATTATTGTTTATTATTAATCAAAAAGAGGTTGTCTATGTGAAGGATTTTTAGTGGTCAGTATAAGGACCCAACCTTAAATGTTACATAATATAGTTTATTAAAATAAAATTCACTTTCATACATTCCTAATGATATTTTTATTTTAGAGTCTTATATAGTTAGCTTATAATTAAAACATGAAAACCAACAAGAAAACAAATACAAAAGTATTTATAAATAAATCACAATTTCATTTTATATACAATCTTCACAAAATTTACCTTTGATTTATATTTTATCTTAAAAAAACATAAAACCTATGATTTTAAAAAAAAATGAATGAGAATAAAACTGTCACTAAGAGACATACAATGAAAGAAAGAAAATAGTGGCCTATGAATAATTATAAACAAATGAAATCATTTCCCCAAAGATATAATTCTCACACATAAAGTAACATATACTTACTTTGTGAAAATGTAAGACTTCCACAAAACATATAAAATAAAAAAAAACATTTAAGTAACTTTGGGATCATTTTATTACTATACATACTTATGATTGTAACCCAAATGGATACTATATGATTTATAACCCTCACAGGTACAATACAATGTAACCCTCTTATCTACCTTATGATGTAACATTCACGGTTACACTTAGAATAACCATCACCATCGACTTCCAACATACCCAATGAATTCGAGGGCTTCACAAACCCAAACCATCCCCCATGATTATCAATAATTCATAAGAACCATAAAATAATTATTAAACAATAATACTTGGATAATATAAATTATTCCTTTAAAAAATCACATATTAAAGTAATACTACTCACATACAAGGGAAAAACATTTATTTGAAAATAAACATGTCATCTGGTAAATAAAAAATCAAAACATTATGGTGTCATGAAAGCAAGAACGTTTCCGAAGTCATATATTTCAAAAAAAAATTCTTTTGAATTTTTTAAAAATAGACATTAAAATAGAATTTTTAAATGAAAGGTCCCTTACCTCATGTTTGAATTACTTTAAAAGTGTCCAGACCTAATGTATAATGGTTTAAAGAGTGTTACTAATTTATTAAGGAATTATATTCAAATTTAAAATACCTTTTATGATCTTCTTATAACATCTTTCCACCATTTATTAATAATATTTTTTACTTCCATTATTTTAGGTGTGTTCATTTCATGGTTTCATGTTCGATTCATTGTGGATTTTCTTGTCAAATAAAAATAATACTCCAAAAGAGAGACCATATATATTTAGTTCATTTGAAAAAATTATAAGTTAATTTTAAACTTTAAATGAATGAGGTAATGAGAAACTAAAAATAATCATCCATGATGTTGGTGAATTGACACATGATGGATGACGATTTCATTTTTAAGAATAAAAGGGGAAAATAAGAGATTTAATGATGGAAATACCATTAAAAAATAAAAAACCAGTATATATATGATACTAGAGTTATAATTCAGCTTTGGATAGGGGTGATTATATGTTATAAGTGACAAAGAATTTAAAATATAAGAAGAAGGGATTCACCTCTCGAATATTTCTCCTTGATAGCCTACTTAGGCACTTAGAATTTTAATTTTTATGATTCCCAGAACACTAGAATGTTCAAGGGGGTGAGGTGAAGGAAATTTGGAATAATATACTCGATAAATATGGCTTAATGTGATAAAATTACATTAAATAATAAGCCCCCTTTTATTATTAAGATGAGGAGAAAATTATGAATTACCTAAAATATGAAAATATATTAAGTCTAATATAAGGGAAATGACTTCAAAACACCAAAAAATCATAGGAGATCACATTTTGGATATAATAAAATCATATTTCATTCTTATTCATGATTTGTTTTAATTTATAAATAATTTAATAAAATATTATATTCATGAAAAATAATTTTTGTGAAATTAAACAATATTCATAACAATGACTTTCAAAAGTACAAAAAAGATAAAAATTAGAAAAAAAATGATATTTTATAAAAGTAATATTTATCTAGATAATTCATGGATTTCCTTAAAAATATTAAATTATATTAATTTTAATAATTTTAATATCATTTTTTATCATTAATTAAATAATTAGTACATCATTGTTGTAAAATCCATTAAGGTAATGATTTATTCTTTAAAATTTAAAAATAAATTTACATAACAAATATAAATTTATTAGATTTAAAAAGAATATTTATGGTTGAATATATCTTCTATAAACCATATATTAACAGACTATACCAATTAAAAACTATAGTGTTAATGACTTTCCATTCTTTTAAAAAAATTATTATAAGTGTATTAGTCATATCCATGTGGATCGAAATTCTCATCAATTTCACCCTTGGGAAAAAATGGTCGAGATATAAAAAACAATAGTATTTATCCATGTTTTTGGGTCATTTTATTGTTCATATAATTTTAACTAGAATCATTTTATTGGTTTTTCTTCTGCATGAACATGCACTGCATCAGTGTTGCATAAGCATTCAATTTAATTATTTAAAATATAAAAATTAAAACAAATACTGGAATAAAAAATAAATTACATTGGTTAAATATAATAAATTCTATTCATTAATTATGTATATTTAATCATATCCACATCAAGTCAACTTCTTTAATTTGTTAACTTTTCTTTTCATGCGTTGTGTAAGCATTGCACATTAATTTGAATGAGACTCATGTAATATAACTCTAAAATTCAACACTATAAGACAAAAATATTAAATATACATAATTATTAACAAAAAAAGTGGAGAAAATAATTTTTAACACTCTATTATTATATATAAGGAACCAAATTTGACTTTTTCAACACTACAGAGGCATTACATCAACATTGAAAAATATTTGTATACTAATCATGAAATAAATTATAATTTAAATTTTTATGAATTATTTTTGTACAATATTTATATAATAATGTCATAATTTACTAACTAATAAAGTTTATAAAAATTTATACCATAATTAATGTGTTGATGATTTTATAAAAAATAATGTATTTAAAAAAATTGTATTTTTTTACTTTTCACCAAAAAAAGTTTTTTAAAAAACTCATAAAAATTTAGACTAAGGTAATTTGGATAAGCTGAGTTCAAAAATGAAATTATTTTTTCTTATTAAAGACCTATTGTTTTAAAATAAATCATTTAAATATAAAAATATAAGAAATTAGTTTAATAAAATTATTTATTTTAAAAAATTACATAACATAGTGAATTTAACTATTTAATTCAATAATACTCAGATGAAAATAAATTATTCTATTTGTAACTAAGTTGTTACATTCTCTCCCCCTGAAATTCTCAACCTTTCAATTTATTCACTTAATATAAATGGGGATACATTTCCCTCATAGAATTTTCATATTCCAATTTTTCTTCTTCAACCTTATGGTTTCCCCACAAAACCATAACCTAATGAATCACCTTTTTCCTCAAAACTTACTCTATTTTATCAAGAATCTTAATAGTATTTTACTCATAATAAAGTTTCTCTTCTAATTGAACTAATTATGCGATGAAAACATGATATGAATCGGGCACATACTTTCATAACATTGAAACATGACAAACATTGTGTACATTTGATAAACATTGAGGCAAATCTACATGGTAGAAAATTGGTCCAAATTTCTCTAGGATTTCATAAGGTCCAATAAACAATAGAAATTTATTTCATTTCTTTCCAAAATTTATAACACTTTTCTTGGGAGATATTTTATAGAAAACATGATCACCTACCTATAAAGAATGGTCTTTCCTCCTATTTTTTGCATAAATTCTTACTACTCTAATATTTTTTCATATTTTTTGGATCATATTTACTTTCTCATCCACTTACTCTACTAATTATGGTCCCATATACATCCTTTCCCAAACATTCTTCCCAGAATGATGAATTTTGACACCACTTTTCATATAATGCCTTAAAAGGATCCAAATGTATACTGGAATAAAAAAATATTATTATAAGAAAAATCAACTAAATAAATATGATGATCCAAAATTCCCGGTTAATCTATTAAATAATATCGAGGAATATAATTCAATGAAATTTTTTTTCACATTATATTTCCATCATATTGAGGATAAAAAGTAATTCTAAAAATTAATGCAGTTCCCAATGACTTCTGAAGGCCTTTCCAAAAGTTATAAGTGAACTAGGGATCATGGTTAGATTCAATGGAGAGAGGAAATCCTTGTAACCTGACTATCTATTTAATATAAAATCTATAAATTAAGTCTAGAGAGAGTATCTTGAATATAAAGAAAAGTTGATATCTATTCATTTGATTAACAAAAACCCAAATCACAATATTACCTTGAGAATTCTTTGGTAGTCCCACCAAAAAATCCATGGATATATTTTCTCATTTCCACTATGGTACTAGAAAGGCTAAATAATCCCCTTTGGTAGTTCTATCTCTTCTTTAATGTTTTGATAAATCAAAAATTTCATGGTAAAATTAGAATTTTATCTTTTCATTCCATTCTATAAATAATACTCTTAAAGGCCTCCATACATCTTAGTGAGGACAAGATAAACTGAAAATGGTGAATTGTGATATTCAATTAACAATTATTTATTTATATGGGAATAAAAATCCACACATAATGTATATAAAAATATCAATATGCAATATTTATCAACCTTAAATTCTGTAAACTTACCTTTTGTAACAAATTCTACCTTTTTTAGTAACTCACATTCTTCATTCAGAGCATGCTTATTTCTGTCTGACTAAGAAACCTGCACTGACACCTAAGAAAATGGAGCAATTTCCTACACCGAAAACCTCTGAGAAAAAAATCAACAAATAATTAATCAAAATGTCATAATCTAAATGTAACATGGTTAATTATTCATGATATTCTCGAATCAAGGCATGTTCAACTTTGTTTTATTTTCCTAGATGATAATTCATTGGGAAATCATAATCTTTTATAAATTCCAACCATCTTATCCACCTTATGTCAATTTCCTTCTAAGTAGATATATACATAGAAATTTTATTATCAGTATATATTTCTCATTTTCCTCCATATAAATTATTCCTTAAACTTTTTAAAGCAAAAACAACCGTATCTAATTCCAAATAATGTGTGGGATAATTTAGCCTATGAGGTTTAAGTTTTCTTGAAGCATATGTAATTACCATTTCATTATGTATAAGAACACAACAAAGTCCCTTCAATAAAGCATCATTGTAGATGAAAAAATCAACATTTCTAAAAGGCAATGCCAAAACTGGAGCATTCACCAGTCTCCTTTTCAGTTCCAAATAATAAACAACAAATTCTTCTAAATAAATTTAACTCCTTTTTGAGTTAAACTAGTCACTAAGATGGATAAAAATAAAAATTTGTTAAAAACATATTGGTAATATTCTACTAATCCAAGAAAACTATGAATCTTGGTAACATTTATAGGTCATGGGCATTTATAATCTAAATTTGATTTAGAGGGATCAAGTGATACAATATCTTTATTGACAATGTTCCCAAGAAAATAAATTTGTTGTAACTAAAAGTAAATTTTTCTAAATTTCCCATATAACTTTTTTTCTTTTAGATTTTACAAGTCATTTGTCAAATATTTTCCCTGATCCTCATACATTTTTTAAAAGGCCAAAATATAATCAATAAATACAACATAAAATTTATCCAAATATTCAAAGAATATTCTATAAATTCTATCCATAAATACAGTAGTGGAATTTTTCAAAATAAAGGGCATAATAACAAAATCATAATGATCATATCTAGTATGAAATGTTTCTTTTCAGAATTTCATCCTCCTTCACCTTCATATAAAGGTACATGGATCTCAAGTCAATCCAAAAAAATACTAAGCTCCCAGGATCTAATCAAAAAATTAATCTATGTGAGGTAATGAATAATTATTATTATTAATAATGTTATTCAAATCTCTATAATTAATGAAAATACCCAAGGAACCATACTTATTTTTTAAGAAAAAAAGAGGAGCACCCCATGGTGATGTTATAGGATGAATGAAACCTTAATCAAGAAACTTTTTCAACTTCCATTTCAATTATATAACATCCAATTAACCCATTAGATATGGGGGTTTTGAAATTATATTTGCATCCTAAACTATGTAAATAGTAAATTTAACATCCCAATTAGGTATAACACAAAAAAAAAACTAATAAGAAAAAACATGAAAGTATTCAATTACCACTAGTACATCATTAATCTGAAAAGTTCCAATGTTATCAACAATATGTCCATGGTAACTTTCATTCCCATTTTTAACAGTTTACCAGCTTCTTGATATGTTTTCAGTGATATGGTTTCACTATAGTATAAAAACTGAAACTCTTTCTGAAGAAAATTCTTTTTCTCTATATTCAATCTTAGCATGTTAAATATATTTTCAATCCATACCAAGAGTAACATCAAGTTCAATACCATTCAAAATATTATAATTCATAATAAGCATAATTAATGGCATGGCCTTATCATACTTCATAAAGAATATCATTTAATTAAACCAATTCATTAGAAGAAGGGAAACCATCATGAATTTTACAATCCCTTTGATTAAACTATTTAATTTAGTAAGACATGGAATTCAATTAATAAGGCTTAAGGTGGATCACTTAGGAGGTGACATAGGAAACCAGGAAATTTATTAATTAGGAAAGTATAAGTATAACATTTTTAAACTCCTAAGAGGTTCTTTTGGTTCCTTTTAATATTCATACCTTCATGAAAATTACATTTAAAATCCAAGACAAAGTTAAATTAGGAATTCTGGGTATTTGAACCAATTAACCATAAACACCAAATCCATTTGGCACACCTAGGGGTGACCATATAAGTTGTACACAACCTTTGAACTATCCAATAAGGAGTAGTATGTGTATATTAATGTGAAATGGTAAAAATAATATGAAGATATCAATATAATGGGGGTGTACGATAAAATATAGTGTGATACATAGTGACATAATTACAAAGCATCAGAACCCAATCGGAAAACGATGTGACCACCTAGTTCAAGGTCATAGATGATTCCTCGCTCGGTCTCAGCCTTTGATATGAAGCATGTTTGGAGAAATATCATAAATGTTTAAATTCCCTAAAATAGGGGAAATTAACCTTTATATAAATAGAATAATGGATGCCAATACAAACTTAGATAGTAATTGAGAGACTAGGGGAGCATATCGAGATAGATCCAACGCTTCTGACGGATGGAGGATCAGACACCGAAGGTAGGAGTTATATCAAACCCTGTCTTAGAGGTGTTCTTGAACTCAAAAGAGTTAGAGAAACAAGGATGAATGCTCGAAGGAGGATAAGAAAAGGATATAGTGTTAAAAGTTATGTGAGGGGGGAAATAGTAATTTCACCTTGAAATAAGGGTCCACATGGTTTAGGAGCATGGTTTTAAAACCGTGCACAAACTGTGTGATAACCCAATGTATGAAAACATTTAATTGTTGCATGATCATGAGCCCGGAGTTGCACTATTGCAGAAAAACAATGTAGATCCAATTTCACCTTTGTTTATCATTTGACGGTTAAATATAACTGTCTGATCTGGGCTGCATGGTTTAATCTAACCATTTAAAACAGTTATTTAGCCAACATTCACGAACTCTAGGCTTTGAATACTCCCTACACACTCATGGGACCCTCCTAATGATGTAGTATACATTTACCGAGATTAACCAAATGATTTAAATTAAAAAACAAATGATTCATACATTTGTTAAAGGATGGGTCGTTAGAACCTACCCTCCTTAAAGGAACTTTTCCCCAAGGTGGGATTCTAATGGTAAATAGGTATTGTTAGAGAATAGCTCTGACCACTGAGCTTGTATATCAAAATACTCCTCCCATGTCTCATCTTGTACTCAGTCATGCTGCCATAGATCCTGTACTAAAGGAACTAACCTACCTTAGAGTATATTCATGATCTGATAAAAAATGCATCGGATACTCCTCGAAGTAGGTATCCATGACTACATGCACCTCATCATGTTGAAATACATGTGATGGGTCTGGATAGAATTGGTGAATGTGAGATACACGAAAGACATCATGAATATACCAGTATCTCTGAGAAAGCACCAACTGGTAAGCCACTAGTCTGATACATTTCACAACCTCAAAGGGTACAATGGTCCTTAGTGAGATATTACCTTCCTTTTGAATAAATCAGTGAACTTTCCTAACTAAGACTCATAAGAAAACTTGGTCTCCAACCTTGAACTCGAGAGGTCATCAGTATCTATTCACATATGACTGTTTTCTAGACTGAGCTGTAAACATGCAGTTTTGAATCAGTTAGACTAACTCTTTAGTCTCCTAAACAAAATGCGTTCCAAGCATAGTAGCCACCCCTACCTATTGATAGCCCAGAGATGAATAGAAAGGCATACTATATAAGGCTTCATAGGTATCCATCTCAATGGTATCCTGTAATCTATTATTATAAGAAGACTCAAAGAGTGGAATGTGTTTCTCCCAAAAAACCCCAAAGTCAAAGACACATGCATGAAGCATGTCCTCTAGAACCAGAATAGTACGCTCTATATGTCCATCGGTCTGTGGGAGATAGGTCATGCTTAGAAGCACGTGTGTACCCAAGGAATTCTGCAACCCCTACCAGAACCATGACTTAAATCAAGTGTCACATTTAGAAATTATAGAATATGGAGCTCCATGAAGATGTACAGCCTCCTTGATGCACAACCTTCTAAGAATATCTATAGAGAAGGTCACCCGCATAGGCAAAACGTGTGACCTTTGTCAAATGATCACTGAGAACCCACAATGTATCATTTCTAGGAGGTGTTCTGAATAGACTTGTCACAATATCCACTGAGACATCACCCCATTGATTGTTGATTTTTCACCTTTATCTACTGATAGGTGGAACATCGATTGTTGAAGCTAATAATATCTTGTTTCATACCAGGCCACGAATACAAGTAACAAAGATCCTAATAAATTTTGGTGATTCTGAGTTGAACTGCCCATGCTAGGGCATATAATTCCCACATAAACATCTCTCTAATGTCATATGGGACCCATACACATCCATGGAACTATATGGTATCATTACCATTCATCATCCGACATGAATATGTATCATATATTGAAATTATTTCCCTTAATACAAGGATTTTAGGATCAGATAACTGTATCATTCTCACATGTTCTAAAAGATTAAAAGTCATTTATAAGGCTGAGAGGATTGTCTGAACATGGTCCTCCTGAACCTTAACATATATCGTTAAGAATAAAGCCATAATATTTCATTTTCCATTGGATTCCTAAACTGCTTATGTCTGAGTCCTCCAGCTCAGAGCATTTTCCACTGAATTGTCTATACGAGGCATGTAGACAAGGTCGAAATCAAACGACTGTAAATATGTTAACCACCTACACTATCTGATATTCTGATCTTGCTACATAAAGATGTACGTGAGCCTTTTGTGGTCTGTTATTACCCAAAAAACTCTCCAATTAGATAGTTTCTCAATCAGTGTGTGGCATGCACAAATGCAGTAAGCTCGAGGTCATGCGTGTGGTAATTTTGATTGTGAGGCCCCAACTGAAGAGACCCACATGCAACGACTCACTCATCCTACATTAGAAAATCTCCATGATCGATACCATATTTTTTACAATATACAATACAACTCCTTCCAGGGTCCAAAAAAATCAATATCGGTATCGAAATCAAACGACTCTTTAATTACTAAAAGGCTTATTCATAGTTTTATAAGGAAGTGAATTTAATACATTTATTTTTCAAACCCATATGTGGCACTAAAATATGTGAGAAATCCTAGATTAAGCATATGTAATATGAAATTGGCCCTTACAAACTCTTGATGTTAAATATGTTCTTAGGATTCTCCAATGGAATTATAGCTCTCACCTTCACTAGGTCGACTGAAACTCTTGAGTTTGAGATGCTGTGACCCATGAAGTGGACTTTGATTATCCAAAAAATGGCCTTTACTGAGCTTAGAATAGAGCTGGTTCTCTCTCAGTGTATTTATCATTATCTAAATATTGGTTTCGTGGTCATGTATAGAGAATGAATACAATAATATATCTTCAAAAAATACTTCCACAAATGAATCCAAATATGGGTGGAAACCCCAATTCATCATATCGAAAAAAAACTACAGGTGAGTTCATGAGTTCAAAAGACATGACCAGGTACTCATATGGGAAATACCTACTTCTAAAAGCTGTGTGAGGTATGTCTAAATTCATGACATGCACCTGATGGTTGAAAAAAGTTAGATCTATCTTTGAAAACACTTTCACTACCTATAGATGATCAAATAGGTCATCTATTCTATGAAATAGATACCGATTATTAATTGTGAGATGATTCAAATGAATTGAGTCCATGCAAATCCTGAGGGTACCATTCACCTTCTTGGTTAAAAGGACCGGTGAACCCTGAGGAGAATTGTTAGGGTATATGACTCCTTTAGCCTCTAGATCATTAAATTTCTTATTGAGTTCCAAAATCTCCTTTGGTGCCTCCTATAATGTGGAATAGTCACTGGTGCTGCTCCTAGTACTAACTCATTAATGAAATATACCTCTCTCACTAGAGGTGGACCATAGAATTTTTCAGGAAATATTTCTTTGAAATGCCACTCTATTTGAATAAATTCAATAGGTCATAACCCCTAATAATTTAATAAAAGACTATAAATATATGTTGTAAAACTTCCCAGCCTCTGCTAGTCGGGCCCAACTCTAGTCACACTGAGAACCTATTATCCCATATGCATGTTCCTATCTCATTATGGTGATGTAACCATCAACCTATGATGAAAGTAGTCAATATGGGATTGATTAGGGAACTGAACAGCCTATTTCAATGATTACATCAAATCTCTTCATGTCGAGGACATAAAGATTACAAATGAAATTGTAACCTTTTATATCAAGAAAAAAATTCTTACAAAGGGAAACACCCTCAGATTTGATACCCAATGGGTGTCTAACATAACAATTCCATAATAGTGCTATAGCTTGAGGCCCATACTCTTTGTGATTTATTCCGATATAAAAGAGTTAGAGGAACCTATGTAAAAAAATAAAACACTAGATTGGAGGCTAATAGAATATCACCTCATAGAGTAGATGGTCTGACACTCTGATCCTCAAGCATAAGTTGGACTATAAGTAACTAGCCTATACCATGGTCTAGAGTAACTTCCTGACTACCCTAAGAAAGCCTACTCTACTGGAAATGAGAATAATAAGTCTTACTACCTCTACCGCAACTTGCAGCTAAGTCTGATCAACCAATGTTATTCTAACTACCTTCTTTTCATGATCCTACTGGCCCCACTCCTAACTGAGGAGTAGGGTGTAGATCCCCGCTCACTAGTCACTATTGGGAAAGTCCTATAGAAAAGCTAGATATAGCCCATCCTACTGAAACACTAAACTTCACTGGATCTTACAAGCACTAAGCCCTCATGTGTCCCAGCTTTCCACACTGGTGATAAATTAAGAATCTATCAACATGAAGAGCCTAACTACTACCACCCCCATGAGCAACCCTAAAGCGATGCTTGTTCCTAGAAGATAAACCAATGATATTTTTTTTTGCATAAATACCTTGACTCAGACCTCATATTCCATCAGATAAAATTCAATAAAAATATAATGGTTGACTATTTTAGAAATAATCATCAATCTGAACACATTGACCTGCAACCGGATGGTGTAAACCAGCTTATCCTTAAGTCATCTCATGGTCATAAGATCTTCTCCTGCCAGAGTAGGATGAACCTGCTGGAGATCTTTGAAATGAGCAGATTATTCCATAACTGATATGATCCACTACTATGGGTTCATGAATTCTATGTCTCTTTTAGGCCTCTAATTCTATGCAAAGATGTAGTCATATAAGATCCTCAAGAATTCCGCACAGACCATATTCCTATGATGATATGCCTGTGTGATTACATCTCACCACTGCTTGGCTGTGTCATGTAGCATACAAGATTCCTGCTTGAACCTCCGCTCTGGAGGTGTCTTGAGATTCTTGAATATATAAGGGATTGCTTCATGCTAAGACTTTGCAGCACGAGGTCAGCCATCCCCCGGAAAGGTGGTAGGACGCTTCTTCTGAAATTACCAAGTCAACTCTTCAATACTCGGGATAGGATGAAATACACCTTGAATATTATGAATCATACATAGAAAACCCTCCCAAACTAGGTGTTAGTATCCCTATCATGTATAAGAAGAGGAAGTACAGGTGGCTCTACAAGAAGAATCAGTGGAATCTCTCATCCCGCTACCTCAGGGACATAGTTTTCACTGCCTTTAGGGAGTGCGACTGGAGGAAATCATAGCAGCATAATTCTACAATGCCAAACACACACCTCAGAAAAGACTTAATCAATTAATAAGATTTAATTTAGGAAACTATAACTGGAGTTAATCCTTCCTATTGAAAAAACCACACTTCTCGGCCTACTTAAAAATCTTGGTCTATATGGTAGAAGATACCATAATAGTACATAAGAACGCAACAGATACCCCGCTTCCCACAACTATGGCTGGGTTCAAGTCAGAGTCATTGTTTCACAAGTATTGGATAACTAATTTCACTTTAGTTGTCATTATAGTTTTAAATTTTTTCTTTTTAAATTGTTTAAATTACAAAAAATGGTATAATTAGATGGTATACCACTATCGATCCATAAGGTCCCATACTCATTTTGAACCAAAATATGATATCCATTCAAATCACACCGTAACACATTCTAGACCATGCGACGAATGGTCCATGGATCAATGTGCCATAATTGACTACTTAAGGTTTCTTTATTAACCAATTCAAGAAAAAATAATTATGCTAAGGTAGGAACATTAAGAATAAATTATGTTTTCCAATCCCTGCAAGAAGTGTCATCACAATTCAATACATATTCAGGGCACTATCAATATGCAACAAGAAGATACACGCTAAAAATATATGTGGCATGAAAAAATGTATGGTATATTAGTCTGAGTGTGACTAATAATAATTCATGTAACAATTATCTATACCATCATATCATCGAACCAAGTATGAAATAAAACCTCAATCATAACAATAATAACAACCATAACAAGACATGTGCATCACCCAATGATGAATTGATATCAATAGTAACAGGAAAAATTATAATAACAATTACAATTCAGGAAACTCAAAAATTACCTCAAAAATGGTTTCATGATGCCCAAGAATAGATTATGACCAAGTTCCAAGCATTCCCAATATCTAATCTATTATCTATAAATTGAAAAGAAAGAAAGGAACCCACTCTGATTTCACCTTGTAAAGTCTCAACTCATGATCCACTTAACCTATTCTCTGAGCTGGTGGGTCGCATGGCCTCAAGAACACCTCCTCGATTTCCAGTGGCTATCAACTAGAAATGAGGGTGTAAATGTGGTTCAATGGAGAGTCTATACACTCATGTCATATTCACATAGTAGATACAGCCAAAAATAAACAACAATAGAAGCATATATAATCAAATAGAATCAATAAACAATGGAAGCTTAAATTAATAACTGAATAACTAAGCATCCAAAGTAATAGATAACTAAGTATGTAATTATAATATCAAAATAATCTAAAGAATTCTATGATACATGGGTGTATGGCCTGATAATAAAAAGGGGGAACATGGGTCAGATAGTTACAAGCATACTATACAAACTAGAAAAAGAAAAAAGTTTCACCACATGAATCTTGAGAAAAATTATGATCCTATACTTTTGAGCTCCATGTATATGAAAAATCATATCAACAACCTGTAGAAGGGAACATACCGTTATCCATACCTTCAGACAGATAATATTCTCAGGTGCCAAAGGCAGTCCGAGTAGGGTGTGAGATAAAAATATAAGTAGGTCACCACCAATGATGTCTACGTGTAATATAAGTAGTTATCATAAGTTAAAGTTGTTCAAGTATACGAATAATTGTAAAATTATGCTGAAATAAATAACCAGCATGCTTATGTTCCTATAGGAAACCTGGAAGGTCTACTTGCTTCAGCTCAAGGATGGAATGAAAGTCCGAATAGTTACCATATATATATATATATATTAGTAATATATATATATATAGTATAATTATATATATTATATCCACCTATATTAACTAGGTACGTGCAGACATAAGTGTCCATATACTAGAAATACTAGTGTGGGATGGACCGGGTGTAACTCAGTCATCCATGACTAGTCTAACGAGCCTATAAGCTCATGATATATGGTGCATGCCCTACATCCCAAATAGATCATGACACATCATGCACCAACACTATAGATGGTGAGTAATTCATCATATCCATAGTCAAATTATGGAATGTGATGGATAAATCCCAACACCCATATAAGATCACTAGTGTGAGATGCCATACTCAACACCTTATGTAAGGGAGTGTGATTATTCATCATGCTCAACACCCCTTACTATCATACACATCCCATATAAAGGTGTATTCATAATTATAATTGTAATGAGTCATAACATATAATGCAACATGTTCACCAATCTTATACATATAAATAATGAATATTCGTCTTTATAACATTACACATGAGGAAATACCTCTCATATGTTCCTTTTTTTCAAGTTCAATCCCATTCAAAACATTATAGTTCATAATACACATAATTAATGGCATGGAATTACCATGATTCATAAAAAAATTCATTTAACTAAACTAATTCATTTAAATAAGGGAAACCATCATGCATTTCCCACTCTATTTGATTAAACCATTTAATTCATAAAGACATGGAAATCAATTGATAAGTCTTGAGGGGGTAACTTATGAGGTGCCACGGGAAATAAGTCAATTTCATACTTGTAAAATTCCAACTATAAGAGGGCCAGACACCTAAGAGGTTCTTTAGGTTCCATTTAATATTCAGGTCTCAAGGGAAATTCCTTTTAAAATCTAATCTGAAGAAAAAATGGGCATTTTGGGTATTTGAAACAATTAACGATAAAGGCCAAACCCATTTGGAACACCCTAGGGTGACCATATAAGTTTTACAAAACCTTTAAACTACCCAACATGGATCAATAGGTGTATATCAAGGTGCAATGGTCAAACTGATATGAAGAACTCAGTATAAATGGGGAATAATGAAAAATCTATCATGCATCACAATGACATAATTAAAAATCATCAAAACTCAATGGGAAAAAAACGTGACCACCTACTACAAGGTCTTAGATGAGTCCTTGTTCGATATAATACTTATATTTGAAGAAGGTAAGTAGAAATATGAGAAATGGTCTAATTCCATGAAAATAGAGAAAATGAGAGTACACCTAAATATCACAATTGATGCAAAGATAAACTTAGATAAGAGTTAAGAGACTATGTTAGATTACAGAGATGAATCCAACACTTTTGACAGACTGGGGATCAGACACCGAACATAGGAGTTATATGAAATCCTAACTTGGAAGTGTTCAAGAGCTCAAAAGAGGAGGGGAACCAAGGATGGTCGTTGGAGGGAGGAGAAGAAAAGAAAATAGGGTTTAAACTTATGTGAGGGTAAATATAGTCATTTAACATTGAAAAAAGGGTGGGTCCATTTGGGAGCACAATTTAAAACCCGTGTGATAACCCACTATCTAAAAACCTATAATGGTCGCATGGCCATGCGCCTAGAGTCACACAGTTTCAGAAAACCATGCTACTCTGATTGCACCTCTATTTTCAGCAACATGGTTAAATCTAACCATACGACTGAGGCTACTTGGTTTAATCTAACCATGTTGTGCAGTTCTGCATCCCATTTTTTAGAACTTTGGGCTCCGAACAAGCATTGAATGCTAGTGGGACATTATTTAGGTCATAGAATACATTTAGCATGATTAAATAAAGGATTAAAATTGAAAAACAAATGATCTATACCTTCGTGAAACTATGGGTCGTTACACATGAATACTATTTAAATTAATATTCCATTTCATTTTTTTAAATAAAATTATGTAAATCAATCTTTTAGCTTTTATGGGAAGGAAAGTAAACCATATAATTTAATATGTTAGTTTAAATATTTTTAATGGAAAACATACTTTTAGATTTTTTAATAGTAGAAATTAGAATAAAAATTAATCATGAAAAAACCAAGAAACATGGTAAACCATAGGACTTCTAAGTGTAACACCAATATATTTTATAGAATAAAACTAGGTTTGATAGAATATTCGACATGAAACACTAAGCTTAAATGACCCGTGAGATATATAATTGTTATAAACTAGCCTTTAAATTGGAAGGTATGAAAGGCACTAACTAATTTTTGAAATATATATATATATGTGTGTATATATATATTATAATCAATATAAAATTTTAATAAATTTTTATAAAATAATCAATCAAATTATAGTAAAGTAATTTTATTCTTCAAAAATATATTTTCTTCAAAAAGAATTATTTATTTTCATGGAAAAATTTTATATTAAATTTCTAAAAAGTTTACAAAATTTATCTTATAAAATGAAATTTATTTTTTAAATTTTAATATCCAAATTTTATTTGGGTAAAACATTGGGTTTTTTTGAAGATATTGATTTTTCAATGAATAGTGAAAATAATGATTTTTGCAAAAACGTCATAGATTTTCAATAAATTAAGTAAATTTACAAGTGCCATTATGTTTTGAATATGATTTAAAATTAAACAATTAATATTTATTTATATTTAATACACTTAATTACATTTTAATCATCTTTTTTTGGATTTTAGTATATGTTTATTTTTGGGTTTTAAAACGGTTTTTTCGGAAAACTATTTCCAAGTACATAATGTTTATCCTTTTTAATTAATTAATAAAACCACCAAATAAGAATGATTTAAATAGAATATAAATATAAAATATAAATAAATATTAATTTACTATCACAAAATAATTATTATTAGTCATAGAGTTAATATAAATTCATCTTTTTCTTGAAAACACACTTCTTGAAAGCCTGTTTTTTCATCGCGTCTATAGGTTTAGTTTTAAATTAATTTTTTCCAATTATATGAATTTAATTTTTTAAAATGGATTAAATATTTTTAATATTGATAATTTATATTATATAATAAGGTAATATTAATTTTTTATCCTAATTAATAGTGGAAATAGTAAAAACAAATTACTATAGTTAAGGTGAAAACATGTTTATTAAGGGGTTAAAATAAAATATAAGGGTACAAATGGAATCAAAACTTTTCTAAAATCCATTTTATGAACATATTTAGACCTCATAATATATAATTATCTATAATGGTCCATTTTTTATCCTTTTTTCATGTGAAAAATATGGCTAAACTATTTTCCATTCAAATATTACATGTGTTTCACTCACCTCACTTATAAAATCCCACCCTCTATCCTCTCCTATTCACAACCTCAAAGAAATTTTTATAATCCAATACTTAAAAAAATTTCTTAAATAATTAAATAACCACATAATATATCCCCTATTTAGATTATTAATACATCCTAAGAAGGATTTTGGATCTTACTTAAGGAGGTTTTTTAAAGAAGAGGTATTGTGCTTAACCAAGCATCTTTATATTATTTATTATTCCATATCCTTAAAATTTTATTAAAATTTTCTTATATAATTAAAAAATTATATTAAATATATTTATATTTTATTATTTTAATGGTATAATATAAATCAATCTACTCTTCCATCAAATGGGATACAAAATAATAATTTGTGTGTATGGTGGAATATTTACTCGGGAACTGATGTCATTCATTTTCCATCATCCTCTATCATGATTTGTTATAATGGTGGATTTCAGTTATTTAAATAATATTTGTAACCCTATTATAATTATTTAGAAATTATATCACATATACCTTCTTAATGTTCATTCCTTGGGGGGATATTATAACTTCGCTCGTGGGTACGGTGGACTACTGCCTCATGAAGTGATGTGATTCATTATTCACTAACTATTATTATGAAAGGTAATAAAGATAAAGTTATGTGATATATGTGATATAAATTACATAATAATTATAATCATGATATATTTATCATTCATATAATATAATATACATATTTATTACACATAATAGTGATAACGTCGTTCGTGTACATGTGGACTATCACCTCCACAAAGAGATGTGACTCTTTTCTTCATCACCACATGAAAATAGTGAAATATGTCAATATATTTAAATAAATAAAATTATGTTTATTATATTATTATTACACTTTAAATATAAAATAATACATACTTTCTTTCCGTAACGATCATTGAAAAATTGAAATGTTACTCATGTATACGTACAACCTATCATCTCTATGATCATAACATAGTCCATTTTTCATAACCATTTATCCAAATTGGTTTAAAAAGTATTATTGAGTAATAAATATTATAATTATTTCATTATTATAATTCTATATGTTGAAATAATTACCACATTGATCACAGTCAACACACCGAATCTGTTTTGAAATAATGAACTGAATATCCTCAAAACAACTGATGTGGACCTAACTGATTAAGTATTCAAATATGTAATTGTAAAGAAATAAAATAAATAAAGAATTTATATGATGATAAAAAAGAAAATTTCATTAATAAATTAAATAATTGATTTAATATTATTATATAGGAGTTAAAGGACATTCCTGGAAAGTCTATACTTGATGTAGGGATTTCTCATTTCACTTTAATTTTTGTGAGATATATGTCATATTCACCTATAATTTAAATTTATTGGTGTATATACTACCCATTTTACATTATATATCATTATTCCAACATTATTAATTGTATTTTAAGATTCCATGTGAATTATATCATCCAAGTGGATTTCACTTGAAAGTTACCATGTGGTAATGAATTTCATAACCTAATTTATTTTCATTGGGTTATATTACTTATTCACCATCTTTAATATTCTATTATTATGCGTGTAATTAATATTTATTATATTTTTTTGTATTTAAAATTCTATTATGTTGATTTATATTTGATAAACTAATTCTATTCATTGATTAATTTTCAAATTCAATGGTATGTTTTTTGTAAAGGGTTATTCATTACAAATTCACTTTCTTTGAGACATACGTTTATGGTATGCACATATATTCATTTGTGAGGTTTATATATTACCATTTTTAAATTTTATGTCCTGAATATACATATTATCATGATATTTATTGTTTTATTTGAATTAATTCTTTCATGTGTCTTATGATTGAAGAGTTACCAAAGTATAAAAGGCTTCATGTTAGAATATCCTGTTTTTTCAGGATTGTTTATGTTCAAGGTTCCAATTGAATAACTAATTTGATTTTAATTTCTGGATACACATATATTTTATTCTGAAAAATTTATGAATGTGGTTTGAAGGATTAATTTCCACTTCCTACCTTATTGATTCAAGAAATATAAAATAAATTTGTTTGTAAGTGATATTGATCTTTTATCTCCTTCCAGATCGTGAATTTTTCTCTTCCATATCCATGATTTCAAAAATGTTCTAAAAAATGTTATATTCTATAAAAATTATTTCATATAGGCATTTTACATGTCATTTAAAATTCTTTTAAACGGGTTTAAAGTACATTTCTTAATATTTTCCAAATGGGTCACTTTTGACACCCTTATTAAAAATGTTTTAAAAAAATGTTTTTTTCTAACATTTGTAACATGAATTGATTTTACTACCATTATGTAAAATTATTTTCATTTATGTATCCTTAATATGTTTACAAGGATGTTTTCAAAGAAAAATACATATTATTTTGGAATTTCTAATTTTTAAAAGTTATTTTCAAAATAAATAGTTTATTTTCCTCAAAGATGTTTTTTACAACCTTATAATGGTATTTATGTTCATCAAAAACAAAAACATTATTGTTACATATGCTTCAATATGAATATTTTGTAATGATACCATACACATTATTTCTCTCAATGGATTAATATTGTTTCAAATAAATTGATAAGGAACCCATTTTCCATGGGTTAATCATGATTCAATGAGAATATTATAGAAACTATGTATTTTCCATGAGTTAAACATAATTAAAATATATTTTTATAAAACCTATTTTTTCAATGGGTTAATCATGTTTCAAAGATATTATTTTGGAAAATGTTTCTTTTCCATAGTTTAATCAATTTTGAAAGATATTATCATGGGACATGTTTCTTTTCCATCGGTTTATCATGTTATGAAAGGAATAATAATTATTTTTATTAGTCTATTATGAAAGTAATGCTCTATATAATTTATTTGGAAATGGTTCCGGGACATTATTAATGGTATTGGGTGTACCTAGATAATGTTGCATGATCTCATTTTAGATTATATGATGGGGGAACACAGATAGCACCAGGTGATCCCATTATAGATTATATGATGGGTGTGCCTAGATATCACTGGATGAGCTCAATATAGATCATATGATGGATTCACCCAGATAGTACTCCAATTCATTGGCTAATGATAATTTTCTCTAGAGAATTATATTGGATGTTGATGGTATAATTAATCCAATTGTAAAGGTTCTATAAAGGTTCTATGATGATGAAGTTACAAGATACCAATGCATTATATCAAATCATTCTATGTGTTTTGATTATATGAAATTATATATACATTTTTGATTCATTTAATTAAATATTATTCATGATTTATTTGATAATGTGTTGGGTATATATTTATTTTTTCAAAGAATATATATCCAATAATCCAAAGGAATAGATTTCAAAAATAGAAAAAAGTGTACTTTATATGTTGTGAAACACATACATGATGTGTATGAATCATTCACAACATGTACGAAGAGTATAGCACAAGTCATGAATAATTTATATGTTTTTAAAAGATTACATGACACGAATCTCCAATACACATCATGCAAAATTCAATGCCCACTTCCTGTTCAAAATTTAAGATGTGAGATGAAGCGTATTGTAAGTTCCCAATACACATCATGAAACTAGTCATATCTATTAATCCTAAAGATTTAGGCCACGAAAGGTGCCAGATCCAAAATATGTGGACAATTCCTTTGATCAAGAATACATGACATGAGTAGGTTACACATCGTGTAAATTCCTGTTTATTTATATACAGAATGAGGATAGTCGTGCATATTTTTTTCTCAGTAGTATATTTTATCTAATTATCTCTTATTTTATTCTTTTTCTTCTCTTCCAACTCTACTTTAATAATTCATTTTACCATTTCAATAAAATTTAAGTTCCATTGATCAATATATATGTGTTGTTCATGTTTTTTGGATTTATTTACCGTTCCAAAGATTGTTTTCCATTATCATTTATCTTTGGAAATGGATACACACCATGTTATTGTGTATTTACTCTTTCAAGTAAGTGTTTTATTGATTTTTTTATTGTTTTTTGAAACTACTTTATTCTTAATACCTCAATTGAAAACTATATTATTTCAAGTGTTTTATTAATATTTCAATCATGTCTATAATAATTTTATATTTTTCGATTAATACCATCACGAGAGGATAAAACATTTTGGGTAAGGGTCAAGTGTAAGGGTTTTTATGAAATTCATGAATCTATAAACCATAATTTGGTAATTTTAAGGTTAATAATCAGGTTAAACAATAATTATTTTTTCAATTATTTTTTGAAATCCTATCCATGGGAAGTTTAAATTAATAAACCTCACCTGATTAGAGTAGGGAAAGCTATGACAATTATCTTGTGCCTCTTTATTCCATAAAATATATTATTAATTCATATATGTTGTTATCTATATATAGGAAAAGGAATAGTATTATATTAGATATATCTAGTTAGTTTGACCATAATCAACTAGTTCTCTATGAATTTCTTTGCAGCCTATGCCCTAAGACTATCCCAATTGAGGACTTATATTATTCTTTTTACCTAATCCTTGAAATTTATCCTGATCTATATCTTCTCCCTAAATATTGAAAAAATATCAATATATTCAATTTAATCCCAAAACCAAATAAACTTATGAGGACTTCTGCATAAAGATTTAGAAATCACTTGTTCTCGGGCTATTAATCCTTCCCTGTGGGTTCGACGCCACACTACCACTCCACAATTCCATTTAATTAAATATAGTTTAGGATAATAAGAAATAAAAAATATGATTATATCCCATGTAAATTAAATGAAGCATATGGGCATGTCAAATTTTGGCATCATTTCTAGGGAAAACATGTGTTTTGATTATGAATAAGAACCTTTGGTACGAATTGGGATTACCTCACCCATCACCCATTTCTCTTTTCAATTTTATTTACCTATTCCTAACACCACTTTTACTTCTTCATTTTAGGAATAGTTCATGTTTTAGGTTCCCTTGACTTGGTCAAGGATCCTCGATGCTTAATAATTTCTCACAATAATTCCTGAGATTAAAACATATCTCTTTGAATGCCACCATATAATTATGGAAGACTGCAGCAATCCTATGTGTCCCAACCAACCCAACATGAAATATATTCCACCTACACAACATTGAGATCAACCCTTTAAACTAGATCACACCATTGTGTATTATAGCTTAATTCCTATCAATAGTGCAACACCCAACATTTATCTCCCACATTTCTAGGTGGAAACTTTTGAAATAAAACATGGAATCATTAGAATGGTCAAGAATATGGGCATGTTCAGTAGATTACTGAGAAAAGATCCTCATGAGAATATCTCTAACATTTGGGAATCCAATGATTCCTTTTTCAACCAGTGAATGTACTTTGATGCAATTAGATTGTGTTTTTTCCCTTTTCCTTTCATGATAGAGGACTTGATTAGCTAATGAGTCAAGCTCCTGATTCGAACATGACTTGAGATGATCAAGGCAAAGAGTTCATGGATAAATAATTACCCCTGGTAAAACCTAGAAACTACACAATTAAATTCAAAATTTTAATCAAGTATAAGTAGAGTCAGATTGGGAGGCCGATAACCGCTTTACAGAACTTACTCAGAATTTCCCACATCATGAAATTGATGTGTCGATTCAACTACAAACCCTCTAAAACAGTCTCCATCCAGCTACTTGCAAAGTTGTAGATATTTTCGTTGATAGTGGTTTATGATAATAACATCATAAGTAGTACAAGTAATTCTAGACAAAGTCTCAAACTATTTAAGTTTGTTTTCAAGAAATCATGGAGCACCTCAGTGTAGAATCCACCATGTTTAAGAAAACACCCATCTTGATGCACAAGTAGTGGAACTTACTAAATATTTGGAATCCTTTCAACTGTCTACTGCACCACCACCCCCTACTATGTCTGTGAAAGAAATTCAATCTTATGAGATGTGTGGATTCCCACACTTGTATCATGAATGAAGGGAAAGAGTATATGAACAAACAACCAATATTTTAATTACATTAATTATAATAAAGAAATCCAACAATTCCAAAAACTACATTTGGGATATCAACAGAGGCCGGATAACTAAGTACCACAAAATAATAAGGGTTACTATCAATAGAGAAGTGTTTAAGAACTTCCAAGGAACCAAGGAAGAACTGGATACCCACCTATGAATGTTGTTCCTCTACCACCGCAACAAGTTACCTATAGTGACCCCTGAATTTTACATATAACAATACATGATTTTAAGCATAATCATACATCATAGTACAAGCAAAGAATCATTAATTTTAGTTTATTTTAACATTAGGTACAAAGAACATAAAACATGTGGCTAAAACCAATTCTTTATTTAATCTCCATAAAGTGATCCTAACTTCCATTGAGCCCTTACATCTGAATATGGTACCCTGGAGAACACATTAACAAAGGGATGATGTAAAAATCCCAGTAAGGTAATGAACATAAGGATACATCTTAAGCATATGAGTTAAGAGGCACGACATAATGATATCAAAAGCATGGAACATATGAAATCATATCATATAATCATGGGATCATATAAAAATGGAATCATATAAATGTTGAAAAATAATAAAACATGTCTTTATTATGGGTCAAGACTAACCACTAATCATGTGTCCCATTTTAGTATGGGTCAAGGATAACTTCCAATCCCGATTCCCAATTTAATATGGGTCAAGGCTTACAACCAATCTTGTTTCACATCGCATCTCATGACACATAACTTTACCCAAAGAATTGGAGACCTATCTGGGCACACCCATATCAACATTTTCATGAATATTCTTGACACATATATAATCAGGCATAATCAATCTTACATAACCATAAGGGTACCCTTGAAAAGAATTGGGTACCACAATCATGACAAAAAGAAAAACCAATGGACGCATCATGAAATTATCCATGAAAAAAAGGGATTAGAACATACATGAAAGTTTATAAGATAAAATAGACATATAAAATGGTAATTTGTGTCAAAAATAAGTGACAACATATAAGAAATGCATTTTATAAACATTATCACTAAAACATTTTCATACAATTTTAAGGAAAACACTATAGAGATTTTAAAATAGAAAATAGGAAAATCTTTTATATAAAACCAGAATTCAACCAAAAATATTTTCATAATAAAAATAAATATTTTATAAATACAATTGTGGATTAAAATATAGGATATAGTTCACTTGAAATTGGGTAAAGATTTGGGAAGTTTCCTTAAAACAGGTTTTCTTATCAGAATGTTCCAATGGGAGAATCCTTTAAAAATATGTATTTCTAAAAAAGAGAGTGGAGAAAGGGTCTTCATAAATGAATTTTTTAAAACTAAAAAATAATTTATAATATTTACATAAACATATAATATAACTCCATTTTTATATAAATAATGATAAGGCAACCTGAAAGAACAAAAATGTTCGGGTAGAATTCGTTGCAGTTTATTGGCATGGTGTCAGGTGTACTTAAGAGGGAATGATAAGAGAGAAAATGGGTTTCTCATAATTTATACATCATGAAGGAAGTATGGTGGAGTTTCTAAAACATACCCATTCATTTGGTATTACACATAAAAAGGCATATCATTGAGGTCAATCTTGATTAAGAGAGAAATGAGAGGATCCCTTACCTTAAATCTGGTGGTGTTCTCCACTTGTTATTAATGAACAGAATAAACAAATTAGGTTTATTAATTAATAATTGGAGAACAAATTATATATTTAATTGATTTAGTATAACCCTTTTTAGTTCATTTAATACCTTTTTGAATGGTTATATGGTTCAATTTTATTGTTCAGGGTGGTTTTCTTACTTCGTTTTAAGGACTAGTTCTCTTATATTCATGTCTGGATAAACATGTAAGATGAAGGTTGTTGTAAATAATTAATTTTATATGATATAAGTGATCATAAAAAAGATTAAATGGTTTCAAATTTAATTAGTTTACATAGAGTGATGTCGGATTATTATATAAAACCTTAGTGACAATAATTTTTGTTAAACAGTGGGTTTGATTACAATGAACATGTTTTTCTTTATAACATAATACCATTAGTAAAAAAGTATTACAGAACCATAAAAAGGATATATTACATATAAAATAATCTGGTTCAACCATAACCCAAATTTTTTCATGGATATAATTAAATATGATAATAGAAATTGATAAACGGTTGTCCTTGAATGTGGGAAATTAACACATCTCACACGGTTCTTTCATTTCGTTCAAATAAAAGATGGTGAAAGGATAGAAGATAATGAATTATCCCATTATCATAATAGAATTCCCATACATGTATGTTACTTGAGTTATCATACCATTTGAGTGAAGGGAGGTGAGGAAAGAAACAAAAAAGAAAAAAACTTAAAGAAATGAATGAATTGGAAAGAGGAATTAACATCTTCAGTATTCCTCCTTTAAGAACCTCTTAAGGGGAGTAGTTTTGGTATTTTGAAGAGACTAGAGGCCTTTAGACGTAGGGGAGGATCTTGGGGAGAGATTTGGGAAAAATATTGGCAATTTTCAAGGCTTGATAAAGTGAAGAGAAGAAGTAACAATGGGGGGTATTTATAGTGGAGGGGAGAGGGGTTTTCATAATACTATAATCATTAATTTATTATTTTTTCAAAAAACTAGAAATAGTGAGTATTACATGACCATGAATAGTAATAATTTAATTTGAGTTCAATATTTGGGTGCTTACATTTCTTTTGATGTTAGGAATAGCATATTTTAATTATAATGTATTTATACGGTAAATTGATGTATTTTACTATTCACTAAAAATTCATTTATTTTAGAAAAATCCCAAAACATCACCATAACCATTTTTCGATGTGTAAAATCCAAAAATGAAATCCATTTTTCAAAAATAATTTTCTAAATATGATTTTTTTAATTTTTAATTAAACTCATAATTTATTTTTAAAAAATAGGTTTTATAACATTCAATTATTTATTCTAAAATATAGGTACATCATACTTTCACTTTAATATTATTTTTATACTATCATAGGAAAGGTTACTATTCATTTGGGTATATCACTATTCATAAGGTTATTTTACTATTCATAATGGTAGGTTTCTATTCACCACAAAAATAAGTTTTTCTTATCAGACTCTAAATAACTAACTTATCGCAACTGTGTCTGTCAGATTTATGAAATTCCAAACACATAAGTGAAAAACTTTTCTTTAAAGGACACATAGCACTTATTAGTTCATTATGTTGTGATTTCATGTGATTATATGGAATAATTATATGAGAAAAGTTTCTATTTATAAAACATTGGGTAGTTACATTCTCCCCCCTTATGAAATTTCTCCGTCGAAATTTCATTTTACATTCAATGCCATAAACAGGTGCGTAGAACTTGGTCTCTATAATCTATGATCTTTAGTGGTTTCTCCTCATAGAAAAGATCATCCTCCAACTTTACCACTTTTGAAGAGAGTACATGTGAAGGGTTAGGTATGTACTTCCTTAAGAGGGATACATGAAAGACATAATGTAATTTTGACATGGTGGGTGGATGTTCCAGTTGATAGGCCAGATCCCCAACACGATCAAGAATCTTGAAGCGGCCAATGTACCTGGGACATAACTTCCCTTTCTTTCCAAACATCATGAACTTCTTCCATGGAGATATGCGTAGAAATGCCATGTATCCAACTTTGAATTGAAGGTCTCATCAACGATTATCTAAATAACTCTTCTATCGACTTTGGAATGCTTTGATATATGACTAAATGGCTTTCACTTCTCGATGATTTATTTGACCATTTTAGGTCCTAGAAGTTTAATCTCACCAACTTCATCCCAACATGTCAGTATTCTGCACCTTTTCTCATAAATGGCTTTATATGGTTCCACTAAAATGCTCAAGTGGAAACTGCTGTTGTAAGAGAATTTAACAAGTAGAAGATGTTGGTCTTATTCTCCATTGAATTCCTTAGAACATGCTCTCAAAATGTCTTCGAGTGTATGAATATTCCACTCATATTGGCCATTAGTTTAAGGATGATAGGTCGTACTGAAGTTCTGTTCAATACTTAGAGCATGTTGGAGATTTTTCCAGAACTTTGAGGTGAATCTATGATGACGATCAGATATAATAAATAGTGGTACTCCATGTATCCATACCACATATTTGATTTAAATCCGTGAAATTTGATCCAATGAGAAGTCATCTAGAATCCTGATGAAGTGATCTATCTTTGTTAGACGATCCACAATGACCCATATAGCATTTTTTCCTATGGATTTCTTTGGATGTACAGTGAAAAAGTCCATGGTAATGTCCTCCCACTTCCATGTTGGTATGTTTAGTGGTTGCATCATCCCCTTATACTTTTTCTTCTTATCCTTCACTTACTGACATTCCTAGAACATTGATTCATATTCAACAATCTCCCTTTTCATATTGTCCCTTCAAAAGTTTTCTTGAAGATATCGATACATCTTTGTGATCCCAAGGTGAATAGAGAAGGTTGAGCTACGTGTTTCATTCAGAAGCTCCTTCTTTTTATCAAGATTTTATAGTTCATATAATTGTGACTAAAATCATACAAATTCTTCCTCATCAATCAAGAACTCATAGGATTTCCCATTTTTAATATATTCCACCCTTTTCAGAATTTCCACATCCTTTCTTTTAGAATCCTTTATTTTCTCTAATAGGGATGGTTGAGAAATAATTTGATAAAGGATTGATGATGTTCCCCCATTAATTATTACCATAGTGTTCCTTTTCAAAACTAAGAAGATCATATTCATTTCAATTCTCATCTTTGATAAAGATGCGGGGTCCTTTCTACTAAGAGCATCATCCACCTTATTTGCCTTACCAGGATGGTAGTAGAATGAGAATACATAATCCTTGATGAGATATAACCATATTCATTGGAACATATTAAGATATTTATTTGTGAATATATATTTGCGACTCTTGTGGTCAGTTTATGTCTCACACTTCTCCCCATAGAGAAAATTCCACCATATTTTCAATGCAAATATCACAGCTGCCAACTATAGATCATGCGTTGGATAGTTTTTCTCATGTATTTTAAGATTCCTTGAGTTGCAGGCTATAACTTTATCCTTTTGCATCATCACACAACCTTAGACCTTCTTTGAATAATTATTTTACACCACATTGAGTTCTCCACTTGTTGGGAATGTGAATACTGGCGTTGTGATAATCCTCTTTGTCGACTTAGTGAAATAGTATTCAGATTCTTGAGACCATAAAAACTTTACTCCCTTCTATATTAGCATGATTCTTTATATCCTATTGGTATGTTTTAGCTAGATGACCAAACATTCCACATTTTAATCAATTCTTGGCTCCCTTCGGATTGTTCTTAGGGTGCTTCTTCCCAAAACCTTTATGATGGGAAATGTCAGGCTTCTTTCCATTATGGGATTTGTTAGTTGAACCAACCAGGTTTTTCTCCATTTTCTACTTCTTCTCACTGGGCCCATGGGACCACTGAGAGTCTCCAATCTCCATTTCAACCGTGAGGGTATAATGTACAATCTCCTCATAACTATCGAAGTATTGAATCGCCAACGCTTGTTTTAGACTCGGATTTAGTCTATTAAAGTAGTGATCCACCTTGATTTCGGTGTTCATGACAATGCCAGTGGTTTACCTTGCAATACTTGTGAAGTTTACTTCATATGCTCTGATGGACTCATCTTCCTTCTACTTGAGTTTGAGGAAATTGCTTTCCTTCTTGAGATGGAGGGTTCAGAGAAAATAATTTTGAAAACATCCTCTTGAATTCCTCCCAATCCATGGATTCAATTTCCTCTGGGGACATTGTATTCTGGATCAGTTTCCACCACTGATTAGCTTCCCCAACAAAATGATAGACTGTTAGTACAACTATCTCCTCCTTGTTGCACTAGAGGATGAAGAATATCTTTTCAAAGGAGTTAATCCATTTTTTGTGGGGAGGGGATCAGAAGATCCACTAAACATGGGAGTTCTTTGACACATGAAAGATTCTATGGAAACTTTCTCTTTCCTTCGAGGAGGAGGGTGTTCCTCATGATTCAAGTTATTATTCAATACTTTAGCTAGATGAGAATGTACTTTCATGAACTTTTGAGCACCCGCTCCCATCATATCAGGCAGTTCATTAGGGAAATCCTCACATTGCATATCACATTGATTGTTGGAACGTTTTCTTCTATTTATTTTTATTAACTAAATAAGAACATACAATTATAGGGCTTGAATACAATGTAATTGAACATAAAAATGAAGATTTTGGAGATAAAAGTATAAACTTGTAGAGGAGAAGTATATCCTATCTTGTGATTCCTCAGGTTTAAATCTAGGTTATCCTCGATATATTTCTTAACATATATTCTTATTGGATTTTTTTATTCCCTTACTAACGATTTTTACTCAACTCTGGAATTTACCAAATCATATCCCCCAGGAGTGTCAATACCAAGAATGAAGCAAGGCCCGTTGTCGTGTACAGGGATACCCCAGGTCAAGACTGAAACTCCTTGTCACAATTTTCACTCCTAGGTACATCTATTCTGGAGCCGCCTATACCAGTTTGTATCCCGACAAGGACATATTTTCCTGATAAACCACTTAAAATATACTTACCAAAACTTAAGGGTGTTTTATTATACTTTGTATCATCCTTGAGGTTTTCACTAAGGTGCACTATTCATAATATCCAAAAATAACTATACCATCCTATGATACCAACTGTAGGGACCCTATCCTTTTATTTATTACATTACATGATTCTAAGCCTAATTATACATCATTTTACACTCCAATGATCATTATTTCTAGTGTCTTGGAAGACAAGGTACATAGAACATAAAACATGGGTATAAAAAACACTTCTTTATTTAATCTACATAAGGATATCCTAACTTACATTGAGCCCTTACATATGCATAGTGTACCCTGGGGAACCCATGAACAAATGGATGTGCTAAAAATCCTAGTAAGGGAATGAATATAAGGATACATCTTAAGAACATGAGTTAGGAGGCATGACATAATGATATCCAAAGCATAGAACATATGAAATCATATCATATAATCATGGGATCATATAAATATGGAATCATATAAATGTATCAGAATCATAAAAAATGTCTTTATTAAGGATCAAGGCTAACTGTCAATCACTTTTCCCATTTTAGTGCGAGTCAAGGCTAACCGCCAATCCCAGTTCCCATTTTTGTATGGGTTAAGGCTAACCACCAATCCTGTTTCTCATGGCATCTCATGAGACATAACATTACCCAATGCATTTGAGCACTATCTGGTTTCACCCATCTCAACATTTTCATGAATATTATTTCCACATAAATAATCATACATAATCAATCTTACATAAACATAAGTGTACCCATGGAAAGAATTGGGTACTACAATCATGATATAATGCATAAACAATAGGGGTATCATGAAATTGTCCATAAAAGAAAGGGATTAGAACATACATGGATGTTCATAAGTTAAAATATGCATATAACATGGTAAGTGGTGTCAAACAGAAGTGACAACATATAAGAAATGTATTTGGGAAACATTATCATTAAAACATTTTTGCACAGTTTTAAGGAAAATACATTAGAGATTTTAAAATACAAAAGAGGAAAATCATATATATAAAACCAAAATTGAATCGAAAAGGTATTCAAAATAAAAAAGACTGATTTTATAAAGACAATGGAGGCTTAAAACATAGGATAGAGTGCACTTGAAATTCTGTACAAATTTGGGAAGTTCCCTTAAAACTGGTTTTTTTATTGGAAAGTTCAAAGTAGAGAATCTTTTAAAAACATGTATATCCCAGAAAGAGAGTGATGAAAGGGTATTCCTTAATGAATTTTTTAAAACTAAAAAACATTTAGAATATTTATCCATTTTTATGTAAATAAATATAAGGCAACCCAAAAGAACAAAAAGTTCCAGGTAGAATTCATTACGGTTTATTAGCATGGTGTCAGGTGCACCAAAGAGGGATTGATGAGAGAGAAAAGGGGTTTCTCATCATTTATAAATCATGAGGTAATTATGGGGGGTTATAAAATATACCCAATCATTTGGTATTACATATAAAAAGGCATAGCATAAAGGATAATCTTGATTAAGAGAGAAATAGAGAGGATACCTTACCTTAAATATGGTGTTGTTCTCCACTTGTTATTAATAACCCGAATAAAAAAATTAGGATTATTAAGTAATAATTAAAAAACCTATTCTATATTTAATTGAATTATTAAAACCCTTTTTAGTTCATTCAATAAATTTTTGATTTGTTATAAGGTCCAATTTCATTGTTCGGGCTCATTTTCTTACTTGGTTTTAAGGACCGGTTCACTTATATTCATGTTTGGATAAACATGTAAGATGAAAGTGGTTTTCAAGAATTAAATTTATATTATATTAGTGATCATAGAAGATATTACATGGTTCAAATTTAATTTGGTTACTTAGAGTGAAGTCGAATTATTATATAAAACATTAGTGACAACAATTTTTGTTAAACGGTGGGTTTGATTACAATAAACATGTTTTGCTTTATAACATAATACCATTAGTACAAAAGGATTACTGAACCATAACAAGAATATATTACATATATAATAATATGGTTCAACCATAACACAAATGGTTTCATGACCATATTTAAAAATGATAATAGAAATTGATAAACTGGTGTCCTTGAATGTGCTAAATTGGAAAATCTCAAACGGTGCTTTCATTTATTTCAAATAATATATGGGGAAAGGAGTTAAGATAATGAATAATTCCATTAACATAATATATTTACTGTACACATATGTTACTGGATTTATCATTCAATTTGGTTGAAGGGAGGTGAGGAAAGAAACAAAAATAGAAAAGAACATAATGAAATGAAAGAATTGGAAGGAGGAATTTACCTCTTAAGTCTTCCCCCTTTGAAAACCTCTTAAGGGGAGAGGTTTTGGTATTTTGAATAGACTATGAGACTTTAGACATGAGGGAGGAGATTGGAGAAATTTTTTTGAAGAATATTGGCCTGGAAAAATGCTTGAGAGTAGTGAAGAGAAGAGTTTTGAATGAGGGGTACTTATAGTGGAGGGGAGAGGGGTTTTTATAATATTATAATCATTAATTTATTATCTATTAAAAATACTAGAAATAGTGGGTATTCCATGACCAAGAATAGTAATAAATTCATGTGAATTAGATATTTGGGTTTTTACAGCACTTTTGATGTCAGTAATAGTGGATTTGAATTATAATGTATTTATACGGTAAATTAATGTATTTTACTATTCACTAAAAATTCAAGTATTTTTTAAAAATCCCAAAAATTCACCGTACCCATTTTTCAATGTGTAGAATCAAAAAATGAAATCCATTTTCCAAAAATGAATTTCTTCATATGATTATTTTAATATTTAATTAAACTCACAATTTATTATTAAAAACCCAATTTTAAAACATTCATTTACTTATTCTAAAATATAGGTACATCAAACTTTCACTTGAATATTATTTTATACTATCATAGGTAAGGTAACTATTCATTAGGGTATATCACTATTCATAAGGGTGTGTAACTATTCATAAGGGTATGTTAATATTCACCAAAAAAGAATATTTTCTTATCGGACTCCAAATAACTAACTGATTGCAACTATGTATGTCAGATTTTCAAAATTCCAAACACAGATGTGATGAAACTTATGTTTAATGGTCACATGTCACTTATGAGTTCATTATGTTTTGATTCCGTTATATTATATGAAATATTTAAAATATAGGAATTTTTATTTATAAAACATTGGTTCGTTGTATTCTAAAATTATCTTTTCCTCCTAGTGCCCATCAACAATTTCAACCTGCTATGAAAAGACCACCACAGCCAGCCACATCGCTCCAATAAAATATGGAAATTAATCTCACCACCTTTATTCAAAAATTGTATCATAGGAATACCACCCAATATAGAAAAATAAAAAATCAAAGGGTGGCCCTATGAAACCTCGAGCGCCAAAATGGTCAGATCTCAAAGACCTTTTCTGATAGATTACCAGGTATGTTGTCTAGTAATACTAAGATTTACCCAAAGGAGGATTCCAAGGAAATGGTGATAAGGACCATAAAAGTTCTTGATTTTTAGTGACCCTATAGAGTAGAAGAAAATAATACTAATGATCCCAAGAAACATGAAACATTCAATAAAGATTACAATGATCAATATGAAAATAGAACTGTTATAGAGAAAAATTTGGAATCATAACCCCCTGAAAAAGATCAACATAAGATAAATCTAAAGAGTACATCAACCTTGAACCACCAACTTACAAACCACCTCCCCCATTCCTGGAAAAAATGGAGCAATGAAAAATTTAAGGGAAGAATAATAAATTTTTAGGGATGTTCAAGAAGTTACATATCAACATCTCATTTGTTGATGTTATTTCTCAAATGCAAATCTATGTGAAATTTCTAATGGAACTAATCTCCAAAAAAAGGTAGATGGAATAATTGGGAGTCATACCCCTAAATAAATAGCGCTTGGTAGTTTTTAGTAGAATATTTAACCATAGATGAGACATCTTAGGAGTTTCTCAATTCCCTGCACCGTAGGAGCTTACATATTCCGAAGAGTTTTGTGAGACTTAGGTGCTAGAATTAACCACATGACAATGAGTGTATTCAAAATGATGGGACTTGGGGAACTAAATACAATAATTTTATAACTTAAATTAGCTAACTAATCAGTTATATATACTCGAGTACTTCTCAAGGATGTCCTAGTCAAAGTTGAAAAATTAATTTTCCCAATAGACCTCCTCATATTGAATATGGAAGAAGAATTTGATGTTCCAGTTATACTAGGATGAAAATTATTAGCCATTGGGAAGGAACTTATTGATGTGAAATAAGGGAGACTTATATTTATAGTAGGTGATGGACAATTTGTGTTCGACGTAGTGAATGATGTTAAACAAACAAATGAATCTATTAACGATCTTGTTATCTTTCTCACTAAAGAGAGAAATGGATACATGACCATCAAAGATGGTAGTTATGAACTCTATCCTATAGAAAAGTATGATTATCAATATGAGGAACTGAACAAAATAGAACCTTTGGAAAGGGACACTATCTCTCCATTAATACCCATGGTCATCAAACTACCAACACTAGAGATAAAACCTCACCCCAAATCACTCAACTAATCATTATTAAAGACAAAAAACTGCACTACCAGTTATCATAAACTCATAAATGATGTAGAAATGAGAGGAAAAGTTGATTAAAGTCCTTAAAAGTCATGAGAAATCAATTTTATGTGGATTGGATGCCATCAAAGGGATCAACCACACAATATGCACTCACAATATTTTACTGGAAGAAGATGAAAAACCTAAATACCAGCACCAAAGGAGACTCATCCCACTGATGAAAGAGGTAGTTAAGAAAGAATTACTAAAAATTCTTGACACTAGAATTTTTTTTATTTCTAACAATGAGTGGGAGAGGCTACTATAGGTCATTACAAAGAAAGGTGAGCTCACAGTTGTAAAGAATGAAAAAGAAGAGTTGATCTCAACTCAAACCATCACTAGATGGACATTATATACTGATTACATAAATATCTATATTGTTACCCAAAAATATCATTTCATGTTTCCTATAATGGATAAAATACTAGAGATAATTCTAGGGAATGAATTCTATTATTTCCTGGATGGATATTCTGGATATAATCAAATTGATGTCAACCCAACTGATTACTCAAAAACTAAATTCACTTGAACATTCAGTCCCATCACATAAATATGTATGTCAATTACTATGTGTAATGAATTGGAGACCTTCCAAAGGTTCATGAAATATATATTCCAATATATGGTGGAGGAATTTTTGGAAATATTTACGGATGATTTTTCATTTTATGGAAGATATTTTTAGGTATGACTAAGAAATCAAGAATTAGTCCTACAATATTGTAAAGAAAAGTACATAGTTTTAAACTGGGGGAATTCAAATTTATGTTCCAAGTAGGAATAGTCCTAGAAAAAAAATCTCAAAGAATGGGATTGAAGTTGATCCATTAAGTATCCAAGTGACCAAAGACTAGCTTGATCCCTCAACTGTTAAAGACATAAGCAGATTTTTTGACCATTCTAGATTCCACTGCCGCTTTGTAAAATATTTTCTGAATGTAGACCACCCTTTGAAACACCTATTATCATAGGATAATTCCTATTAATTAACAAAAGAGTTTCGATGGGCATTCAAATTTTTTATGAATAGCCTGGTGGCCACTCTCATTATCATTTCACCAAACTGGGACAAAGACATCGAATTAATGTGCGACACTAGCAACTTCACTGTAGGCACTATTTTAGGGATGTGAGTTATCCACATCTTTTATCCCATCTACTATTCTAGTAAAACCGTTAATGATACTCAAGTGAACTAAAAAAATACAGTCAAGGAACTCTATGTGGTCCTCTATGATTTCGAAAAGTTTTTCTCCTAACTTGTTTTGTCCAAAGTAATTATTTACACTAACCATGATGCCCTTAAATATTTTTTGAGTAAAAAGGATGTCAAACCGAGACTAATATGGTGGATCCAACTGCTGCCAATTTTTTAAATCATTATAAAAGAAACAAAGGGTACTATGATCGTTATCACATACCATCTATCAAGACTCCCACTACCCATCATTGAGGATGATGATAATATGGACATTGAGGTTGAATTCTCTAATGAAACTCTTTATAACATTAACATAAAGGTGAACACTTGGTTTTATGATATTTCAAACTATATCTCCACACAATCAATCTACCCAGATGTCACTTACCAGTAATGGAGGATATTTTTGGTTGAAGCCTCACACTACTACTGGGATGAGCCTCTACTTTTTCATGATATGTGTTGATGGATTAATGTGCACTGCAGCCCATAGGAAATGAAACAAAGTGTACTGAACATGTGTCACACATCACCAACTGGAGGGCATCATGGACCAGAACACACAGTATCAAAAATCCATCAATGTGGATTATTTTGTCCTATAATCCATTATGATGGAAGAAATGTTTTCCAGAGGTATGATCGTTGCCAAAAAATTGGCAATATTTAGAATATAAATGAAATTAACCAAAGCCTAATCATGGAATTCGAAATCTTTGATGTGTGGGGAATAGATTTTATGGGGACATTACCTAATTTATAGGGGATGTTATATATTTCAGTTGGTGTTTACTATGTCTCGAAATGGGTATAAGCGGAAGCTACTACTCATGAAACAAAAATAATAGTTATGAAATTTCGAAAGAAAAATATATTTTCAAGGACTAGATTCTCATGATTACTCATTAATTATAGAGATACCCACTTTAACAATAATTATTTCAATGTATTACTAGAGAATTACGGAATCTGATACAACAAAAGAACTCCCTACCACCCACAAACAAGCGATCAAGTTGAATTTTCAAACATGGAAATAAAAATAATCCTATTAAAACTATGAACACAAGTTGGAATGACTCGATCCTCAAGTAAGATGAAGCACTCTTGGTATACCACACTGTGTACAAAACACCCATCGACACAATTCCATTTTAATTAGTGTGTGGAAAGCTATGACATTTTCTAGTTGAACTAGAGCATCACCCATACTAGAAATTTAAGAATTTAAATATAAAATATCAAAAAATTGAGAATTTAGGGTGCTAAAAATGTAAGAAATAGAAGAAATAATAAAGTATTCATATGAGAATGCCAAGAATTATAAAGAAAAAAACCAATAAGTGTCATGATTAGTGCATCACGTAACAAACCTTCAAACCAAGGAATAATGTCATGTTATTCAATTCCTGATTAAATATGTTCCCTAAAAATATAAAATCTATATATTCATGACCCTTAATAGTCATACACCTATTCCCCTATAGAACCATCAATATTTATAAATGAGGATAACCACCATTCAATGTTAATGGTCAATGATTCAAAATATATTACGAATTGTTCCATGAGTGATGTGTCATCACATTGAGATACATCTAAGAAATACTGAGTCTAAATTTTGATTTTAAATAAAGAAGTGACTGGGAGGCAACATAAGATGTGTGAAATAGTCTAGAGTAGGATAGAGTATAGTTTTTGAAATCCCTTAGGGTGATGAAATCAATGAATCAGGCCCTAGTTCAAAAAGTAGAAAGTGGTCCAATTTACACGCCGTGTAGTGTTTAAATGATGTGTATGTTTCACGACATAAAAAATAAAAAAATATGTGCATTAAATGTCATGTAATAATACATTATGTGAAATTTCATGATTTAACCCTAGGGTTCATGACTCCCCAACCCCGCACGTTTTCCTTCCCCCTCTCTCATCTCTCTCTACCACGCAACCTACCCCCTTTATCCACTCCCTCCCCCTCACCATACCCTTTCTAAAACATACTCCTACTACTTCCATGAGAACATACTCCACCTCCTATCTATCACATCTAAAATGGCACACATGAAGACCATTTCCCCCCCCCCAATCGCGCACTAGAGAATGATGATTCACATCCAGCCAAGTAACTAAGGGATTTTGCACCTCTTTCACATGAAGATTCATATTCTTCCATTTCCTGTATATCCCCCAAGACTCCTTCGGCCACATAGGAGTAATATTCTACCTCTATTAGTTCATAGGGTGATGGCCATCCAAATCTCCATGCCATATTGCACCTATCTGCACCCAAGTATCAGGTCACACTAGTTCATTTATAGGAAATGCCTAGGAGAACCATCAATACATTTGATCTGGCCTTCCACACCTATCTTAGAATCAGCTAGGAGGCCCTCCATATCCTTGAAATACATCACATCACCCCCAACATCGATTTATGATAGGATATTTTTCACGAGATCTTTATTTATTTCTTGGACTCTCTCAGGTTGACCGTCAATAGAATCTGATTTAGGCTTGATTGCAGGCCCCATGAGCTCACCATTGGAGAGTTTGGTATTGGGATTACTCTTTATTCTTACAAATTTTTCACCTCGTCGAGGTTTATGACTCTTCATCTCAAGACAAGAAATTTATACACATAACATCTCTAGAGAATGATTGCCTAGGACCCTCAGAATATCCATAATCCTTATATTATAATGTCTACTAGGATGTGAGGTCCCACCATCTAGATTCTTCATCGATCATTAAAACATGCTGGGTTTTCTCATACAGTGGCTCTTAAGATCTTGAGCCAGATAGACTTATTCATTCTTTATGCTTCCATGGGAAGTCCTACCATAAGCATGGTGTCTTAAATCACCTTTTTTTCGGGATAATGTGCAGTGGACTCGAGGCACACTGATGAGTGGATCCTTTATCAATCATTTTTTCAGATATCTCAAGGCTGTTGGAACTGATTTCCCCACAAATCCATAGACTCGATCGATTCAATAGACTTCCTCATACTCCACAATATGGGGGTACTGAAGAAATTTGGTGACCAATACTACTAGGCAGTAAGACACATTGATATCAGTGATGAGGAACCTGACGACCCTGTTGCTGACCCAAACCCTTCTACTACCACCACCAACCTTGACCCTACTCTATCCACCTCTATGTTATCCCATAACTCCACCAAAACCTTTCCTTTGAACATTTCCACATCCATTTATACCACTCACACAACCCATATTCCATATCAATCTACAAAAACCTTACCCACACCATCATCTACCCCATCTTACCTTACTAATCTCTAGATCTCACACCAGTACATTCTGGTGGACATGAATCAGATATTCCTCCTCTTGGGCATCCAATTCATTATACCAACATACTTTACCATCCCTTACTTACTACCAGCCACTGCAGACACTCACCCCCACCACCAATAAGCCCATCATCCTCAATTATTCATGCACCATCTACCACCCTGACTGAGTTGACCTCTTAGCTGATAGACCCTACTATCCAACATGAATATTTGGATGATCAGGCTCAATGGGGCATGGGATCAACCCTCCTTCCATCCACTGAGTTGGAATGTGGTAATCCAACTTCCAAACACATGGCTATAGTCTGGATCAGTACTTGACCTATACCTTCCACCATGATAGCTGCCAACACCATGACACCTTCTGAGGCCATTATTGATTCTCTTTCCTTATAAAAATAGGATATCAATATGGAGTGTCATATTATGATACCAATTACTTGGGAGGGTACTTAAAATGAAAATACTAGTGGGAGTTCCCTAGAGTAATTGTTTCCCTTTTACCCCTCCCCATTTTTTTCTATTTTGTGTGGGTCACACTTTTTATCCTACTTGTATTTAATTCCACATTTAAATATCATTTCTATATATATATGGTGAGTTTTTCCACTTAAGGTATGTTATCAGTGTCCCAAATTGATATTACCCACTCTTAAACTTAGTATAGTGCAAGTGTGGGGTCGATCCACAGGTAACTTTGGTACGTGCTTGAATTCAATTTAGTTTAGAATTAATTTAGTGAGTCTTGCTGAATTTAGAGTGGATTTTCATGTTTTGGATTATTGAAACTGTTTTGTTTACTTGAAATTAGGATTAAAAATTTAAAAGAAAACAACAAGCGGTTTTTAATGTGTTTCGCAGTAAAATGAGCGTGTTGGGGATATGGTATTATGGACATTGTATGCGGATTTCTTATATAGTTGTGTTGTTCATGATAAATCAACATTCTGGATCTTATTTATGACAAGATTCCCTTGGTCCGGTTGATTTTGTCTTGGAATTCAAGAAATTTGACTCCTTGGTCAAGTAGTCTGTGTTTCACAATTCTTAATTTCAGTTTAGTCTATTTATGAATTGCTGAATACCTTCAATGATCATGAAGTTATTTCATCATTAGTCTTCTTTTAGATCCCTGAGAATTCTATCCTTGGTCCGGTTCAGAATTCCCAGTTGTAGTTAACAATGTTTTAAGAAGAATAAGAATAATTTTAAAAGAACAAACACAACCACATAAATCTTTACAACATGAAATCCTTCATCATCCATAGCTCCAACACAAGGGGTTTTTAGTTACACATATATGACATAATGAAAATAACACCTTCGATACCTGATGAGATCATCGAGTAAGGCTCGAGTAGAGGTGTCAGACAGTGGAATGGTGGAATAGTGACACCACGGTGGCTCGGGAATATGGTAGCAGAAGTTCCCCTCTCTCCAAGTGTTCTGTATCTCTCCTTTCTCTGGAGGCCAAGGCCTCTATTTATAGAAAACTAAAGTACATGGAGTGTATGAAAAGTACATGCCTTGTACTTTCGTCAATGCAATTTTGGATCTATTTTTTTCGGTAGGTGGCTAGTCGCACCTTCTTTGACTCACATGGTGTCTGCGGCCGGTTGGTGGGTAGTACACGGTGTGTAGTGCTTCCACACATGGCGTGTAGTCCATAGAAAGCTCCACCAATTGCATCTAGAAGCTGGTACACGACGTGTATCAGTAATCCGCATGGCGTGTAGTGTCTCGTTGATGACTTGGGTCTGTAATCCCTCTTTTTGATCTATCTCCCCGTCCAAATGTACATGGCGTGTATAAAAGAACACGTTGTGTAGTTGAAAATTTTTCACAGACTTCCCTTCATTTGTGTATCTTGACCAGAAATCTCTAAAAATAAACAAAATCACCAAAATAAAAGTATATATTCATGAAACAACAGATATTTGATGAAACATGTTTTTATTTTGATTAATAAATATGAAAATGTATACCCAAATCGGGTTTATCAAACTCCCCCATACTTAGTCATTTGATTTCCCTCAAGGAAATATAAACATCTAATTAAAAGAGTCTATATTTTAAAAGTAAGGAATTCAGCTAATCATGAATGTAAATAATAAGTTGCATGAGAAAATTTTAAAAAGAAAACAAATCGGTTTTAATTCAGAAATATTCTAATCATGCGTCGTATATAATTCAATTAACTAATTTCATCCTATTTTAACACATGTTTCAACCATTCAAAAATAAGCAAGCCACGTGATGAGTTTCCTCAACAATAACATACTCAACACTCAAGACAATTTAAGATCAAATTTATGCTCATTAAAAGATATATACACTCTATCCATAGGTTTTCAAGAAATATAGATCTCCACTTTAGAAAAATTGACTTACAAAAATCATTAGGGATTCCCAATGAGGATCGGATGTTTTTGTGGCTAAAGGTTGGAAGGTAAGATTTGAAATTAACTCTGGGGATTGAAGGAGGAGGCTAAATTATTTAAAAAATAATGCATGATATTAAAAATTAAGCTCAATGTAAAAATATCCTCAACAATCTCAAATGATATCACCATCTCCTTTAGTTGAGTAGGGTTCACAAACCAACAAGTGTGTATAGGGCCCCTTTGTTTGTATCATTTTTTCAAAGGGAACCTTTTTTTATTTCCAAAATAGAGGTTTGAAACTATTTTCGCCCCAAATGATCAAGAGGCTCTACCCCATACTTAATTTCTTGACAATTCATGAATTTATACCATGTGTTTCCAATCCCTTATTTTGAGCTCAAATGAATAATCATGAAAAATCATAAAATAATTAGGGTAGGAAGGTAAATAGGCTTGTATTATGGCTTCCTATAAAGGCTATTCATGGTCTTTATGGGATTCATGAAGATAATATGTAGGGTAGGCTCAAGATAAAGATGTTTAAACAATCTTATGCCTCAATAATTTTAATGAAATTAAAAAATTCCTCATGTTTTGAAAAGAAACATTGTAAATTCTAGTAGTTATATATATTCTAAGAATCTCTCAAGAAATAGGGTATGAAAAATAATATAAAAAATGTGTTTAGAGTACCTCTCAGGAGTGGGAAAAATAAATAAAGAGACAATTAGGTCATGGCTTGAAAAATAATTGATTGGTCTAATCGATGTAATTATCCAAGGATTACAAGATGTAATTTAAAGTATATCAGCAACAATTTTAAAACACTCAAGAACCAAAAAAACATATAATTGTTTTTAAAATTTCCCACTTTTAGCTTATTATTTAAAAATATGATTAACAAAAATTATCCTCGCAAAAAAATCTGCAAATAATGATGTCTCCTAGAATATAAAAATGGAAAAGACTAAAGAGTTAGATAGATGCCCCCCCCCCATACTTAAAAGCACACATGGTCCACCAAGTGCCTAAAAAGAGGAACAAGAAAAGGTGGGGACATAATAGGGGACCATACCGAGGGGAAGTAATGAAAGAAGTAAATCATGAAAGAAAAGAAAATAATTGAAAAAGGATACTCCCCTCGTGTCTAGTCATAGGAAAACGGTATGTGATGAAAAAGTGTAGCCCAAAATATGCTAGAGTACCTGTGAGGGGAAAAGAAAAAGAACACTGCAAGCAGGAATAATAAAAACAGGCACAAGAGATCACAAATATATATACAATGAAAAGCATGTGTCCCAAATCTAGTCACGGGGTTGCCTCAGAAGAGGCATCATCCAGTACAGACCCGGCCGGAAGAGATGGCTCAGGAGACATGGAAGCGGGAGGCTTGGACTCGGCATTGGGAAGGGAAGCTGAAGAATAAGGAGTCATAGGTACTGGATCTAGTAAAGGAAGGTTAGAAGCCCCCCTTGGACTTGAAATAGTGGTGGTGACAGCAGTAGCAATAGATGGGCCCATAGTAGAGAGCAGAACAGAATCCGTGGCCAGCGTAGTGAAGGGGGGTGGAGCAGCAACAGAAGGGCCAGGAGTCGGGGCAGAGGTTGGTGACAGAGCCAATGGAATACCCAGATTCTGAACAAGAAGCTCCAACAGCTGCTCCATGCAATCCTGGCGACTGTCTATACATACCAAATGCTTCTCCATTGCGGCCAAGTGGAGGGAAAGGGCAAGATCAACCGAGGGTGCGGGGGTAGGTGGGGATGGTGGTGTTCTAAAAGAAGGAAGGCTAGAAGAAGTGGGGTCAGTAGGAAAGGGGTGGGGTGGGGAAATTGGTGGGGGAGGGTAGGGAGGTGCAGCTGCATCAGCTGGGGCATGAGGGTCAGCAGGTGGGTGGGGGTGAGCCTGGGCAAGGATATAGGCACCCACCTACTTCCAGACCATTCCCATGCGAATGATCATGAGAAAGTCCACACACTGAGGAGAACCTAATAGGTAATGGGGTAAGGAAGGCTCGAAAACCCCAAGGTGGTGGGCGAGGCCATTGGCGTAAAACCCGCCGTTCCGGTTGCCCTGATGGCTGGTAAACATAGCGTGGAAATAGGAGGCAGCTAGGTAAGGGAGGTCCGGGTAGTCCTGTCAGATGACACAAGTATGGAGATCCATGTCAAGACCAGTCACGACCCACATATCCTCATGGCAGGTAAAAATAATGGCACTCACGCACCAGTGGGTAAAACGAAGGATGTGGTTGATGATAAGGGTGCTCTTCTGTGAGGTTGGGGCATAACAGTGGTCAGGCCCAACAAGATCCCTCCACATAGCCACGAGGTCAAAGCACTCGGGTCTGGTCAGGGTGGAAATAGGGGGTGGGGTAATAGGATGGGGGTAGAAACCGCACCCTCAGCCAAAATTTGTCATGGTGAGGTAAATTTGTCGGTCGCCCAGCCGAAACTGAACCACGGGCACCGCATCACCAGGTGTCTCCCAGTACTCAGCTCTGTCAAACTCGAAAGAGTCCGTGAACTCAAAAAATAAATCATGGAAGATAAGAGTGTTGACCTTGAAAATAGCAAGTAGTGGAGTGTGGCCAAGGAGATCCTCTAACTCTCCCCAGATGTCGAGCTGTTAAGGAATAGTGCTATCGAGGTAGCAGTCACTCATCGGAATCAGACGGTGAGAAACGTGATGAACCCTGCCATGTGCCAGATCGGTGACTGGGAACACCATGCAGGGATAGGGAACACCTACAGGTCCCGGCCCAGGTGCAGGTGCAGCAGTAGGAGCTAGCTCTGGGGGTGGATCGGCTACAGCAGGTGAAGGGTCATTGGATGGGGAAATCGATGAAGTTCCAGCTGTGGACGAGGAGATCTTAGGTGGAGTGGCAGCTGGAAGGGAAGGAAGGATGGTGCTCGGACCAGCCTCGTTGGAGGGAGTGAGGGATGGAAGGGTGGCCAATGGAGGGATCTCGTAGAATGGAACATCAGGGCCTGGCTGTGTTGGAAGTCGGAGTCGAATCCGCCAAAAAATGGGCCTCTCGCCCTCAGTGGCGGTGGCCGGCCGCTTCACCTGGGAAGGATCGTGATCTTCCATAACCTAAAAAACAAAGAAAAATAAAACAAAAGAAAAAAAAACATAACATAACAAATAAAAATTGATAAATATGAAAAATAAAAGTACACGACGTGTAAATCCAGAGTACACGACATGTAGTACAATCAGAGAAACATCCCATGTTCTCTGGATAAACACGCCAAGGGTGAAGAAGATAGACCATGTAAATGTACACGGCGTGTACTGAACATACACATCATGATCAGAAATAGTGCATATGGTCATGTAACACAAACAACGCGGCCATGATTTTATCAGTTCTAAGAATAAAGGGCACGCTGTGTATGTGACCAACACGGCGTGTTCATGACTCGAGGAACATGGTCATGTGGGGGCGAGACACGGGCCGACCAAAAGAAATTGGCTACACAGCGTGTACTGAACACACATGCCGTGTATAGGAACGTCGGATGAGAGGATATGTTAGGTGCTACCCGCAGAGGGTCCAAATGAAATGATATACACGACATGTACCAAACACACACTCCTTGTACGTGAAAATGGTGTGTGAGGCCATGTGCAAAAGAGTACTCAGGCACGATGGGGAAAGTACACGGTGTGTACCGAACATACACATCGTGTATATTCAAATTGTGAAGAATTTTGTGTGTGGCCATATACAAAAGTACACGACATGTGTTCTTCAATTCGTGGTCATGTACCGCAGAAGCCGAGTGGTCAACAGATCCAAAAACACCCTAAAAGTTTCTAAAAAATTGAAATAGTGAGTGTAGAAGGGCGTACCTTGACCGAGGACCACAATGCAAGAGAAATCAGAGCTTGAAATGAACCAAAATAACGGATCTGAGAGTGGGGCGGCAGGTGGCATTTAGTAGAAGAAAACGGGAAGAAGGGGAGGAAATGGCGAGCTGTGCGACATGGCGTGAATCCGGGTGGCTCGTCGCTTATCTACCCGCGGTACACGGCGTGTACTTCGGAATTACACGCCGTATATCCCCAATTTTTTTTACAAATATATAATAAACTATATAATAACTAATATTAATTAATTAAAATAATAAATGTAAAATAGGTATATATATGTATATATAGAATTAAAATAAAATAAAACTATACATGTAATGTAGTGGGAAAATACATGCCATGTGTTTAAAAATTGTAAAAAGAGAAGTACAACATTTGGTCCGGTGCTCGGGGCAAGGTTCGAACCAACGATCGGCCACTCTGAACAGAAGCCCTCAACCACTGGAGCGAAGGTTTTACTGCTGCCCAAATTAATTATTTATATACATTTTATCTATATATCCTATATGAACGGGAAGAATGAAATGCATGGTGTGTTGTTTTTAATTATAAATGAAGGGGATGAATCAGGGAGATTAGTCGAGTTCGAACCCGGGTATTTTGGATCCAGGGCTGAGACTTTGCCAATATACCAACTTCATCTGCATGAATTACATTATATATAAAATTGTTTTTATATTTTAATTTAAGAAAGAAAATAGGGCACACATGCCGTATTTTTTCAGACATGCTGTGTGGTTTTTATTAAATGGGGAAATGATGGAAATGGGGCAATTGTCAGGATTCGAACCTAGGTCTTTTGGAAATCAGGTTTCGATCTTGGCCAACCGACCCATCCCCATCATTAGTTTTCTTATAAACAAATATATATATATATATATATATATGAAGTTTACTACACACACCGTGTAAGAAAATATAAAAAGGAGGAACCCTGTGCTGAAGGTAGGTCGGGAGGATTTGAACCGGGGATAGCTCAGATAAACTCCAGTGACCTTACCATCAACACCGGCATCATCCCTGTTCATTTATTAGTACTCTATATAGTTATACTATTTAAGATTAAAAACTAAAAAGATAAGTACACGCCGTGTATAGAATTGGGACATGGCGTGTAACCTCTAGGTTTCCTTCCATGAAGCGCCTTTATTTTAGTTCGTTGGATCGACTGACTTACATTTTCTTACCTGAGAGGGGTGGTGGATATTGTCCTCAGAGTAGACGCCCTGGATTTTTAGGAATTCTAAGTTCTCTGGATCTTCTTCAACGGGACCATCTGGAGTGATAATGTTTTTAGAAATAAAGGAACATACCAGTTCATCCACCAAGTGATCATCCACGGTAGTTATCATAGAACATTCCTCATGATCGGGCGATGAAGCCTACTTGATAGCCTTGAGGACATTGAAGGAGACTTTCACATCTCCTACCTAGAAGATCAGCTCCCCCTGGTGCACATCGATCAAGACTTTTCCTATGGTCTGGAAAGGTCTTCCCAATATAATAGGTGACTCCTGATCCTCCTCCATGTCTAGAATAATAAAATCTATAGGGAGGATCAATCTTCCCACCTTCACCAACATATCCTCCAGTATCCCCTTTGGATATTTAATGGATCTTTCAGCAAGTTGAAGGGCAACTCGGGTAGGCTTCATATTATGGAGTCCATGCTTTTGGAAAAATCCTAATGGCATGAAGTTGACATTGGCCCCTAAGTCGCACAGGGCTTTTCCAAATTTACAAGGTCCAATAGTATATAGAATATTAAATCTACCTGGATCCTAGAGCTTGGAAGGAAGGGAATGTTTTAGGACTACAGACCACTCCTTTTTCAGTGCTATGGTGCCCAAATCCTCCATCTTCCTCTTATTCAAGAGGATTTCCTTCATAAATTTAGCATATGTGGGAATTTGTGTCAAAGCCTCTGCAAATTCGATTTTGATGTGTAGCATTCTGAATACTTCCATGAATTTTCCAAACTGGTGATCCGGCTTCCTTTGCTTCATCCTCTCTGGAAATGGTAATGTAGGCTCGAATGGTTTGATGACCTTCTTTCCTTTACCTGGTTGAGCCTCCGGTGATGGATTTTTGGATAAAGAGGGGTCTGAAATTGTTCCATTGTTATCATCAAGGATTATAGGTATAGTTGAATGTGTTGGTTCCTTTTGGTGTAGATTCTTTCCACTTAGTAAAGTGATGGAATGGGCCTATTTCCTTGGGTTCTTCTAGGTATTTCCTGGTAGTGTACCAGGATGTCACCATCAGAGCTGGTTTGCTAACTGGCCGATTTGGTTTTTGAGGCTCCAAATAGAAGCCTCCTGGTTCTGAAATCGGGTCTCAGCAGTAGAGATGAATGTGTTCATAAGATCCTCTAACCTGGAGGTATTCTCTTTCTGAGGTGGTTGTGCAGTTGGGGGAGGTGGTTGCTGCATTGGCTTCTACGTGCGAGGGTTTTGATACCCTTTCTGCTGGTAGATTCCCTACTGATTCTATTGTTTCCTTGGGTAAGGGTTCTAATATTGTGGCTGACTGTAGCCAGGCGGTCGCTGACATGGAGGATTCTACTGCTGTTGGCCCCCACCTGTGTTCTGGTTTTCACACCATGCAAGGATCTGGTATTGTTGAAAATGGTTCGACCCTCTGTTTTGAGAAACATATCTAACCTCTCTTGTCGAAGGGTCACATGAAGGTCCCATGCATTCTCCCATGATTTAGTTGTTACCACAGTCACTTCATGTTGGCTGGTTCGCCGCATGTACTTGAGATGCGCCCTTGAGATTCAATGCGTCGATCTTTTTGGATACATCATCCAACTGGGTAGCAAACATGGTAGTAACATCAACACAATGCATACCTCATTTTTGGGTCCCCTGATCAGAATGCCACTGGAAGCTATTGGAATACAAATCTTCCTGCAGTTCAAAAAGTTCTTTAGGGGGTTTTCTCATTGTTGTTCCTCCAGGAGCTGCATCCACCACATACTTTGTATTCATTGTAAGTCCTCTGTAAAAGGATTGGACTTGCATCCATAGTGGAAGTCAGTGGTGTGGGAATTTAAGTAACATCTCCTTGAAACGTTCTTAGGATTCATACAGGAATTCGGAGTCGTGCTACTGGAAGTTGTGGATCTCATTCCGCAAGGTTACTATCTTCGAAGGTGGGAAGTATTTGGACAGGAATACCTGAGCCAACTCCTCCCCGGTGAGGATAGATCATTGTGGAAACCCTTTGATCCAGTGTTTCACCTTGTCCTGTAGAGATAAGGGGAAGAGGCGAAGAGAAATGGTATCCTCAGACACGACATGGTAAAAGAATGTATCACAGGGCTCCAGAAAATTAGAGAGATGGGTGTTCGGGTCTTCACTGGGCAGGCCGCCGAATTGAAAGATGTTCTTGATCAGCTGCATGATTGTAGGATTGATCTCGAAGTGCTAGGCCTGAACCGGAGGACGAACGATGCCCGTATCAGATCCATTGATCGAAGGCAGGTCGTACTCCAGAAGAGTACATCGGGGAGGTAGTTGCTGAGGGAGTGGAGGCGGCATGTACTACTGCTCCTGAGCGGTGAAGTAGGATTGTTGAAAGATATGTCGCTACTGCTGGGGCTGGCCGTACTATGGAAGTGGTTGATTTTGTGGTTGCTGGTAGTCCCTCGGGAGGAACTCCATGAAACCTCAAGGTTGGGCCTTCTCCGGTACACAAGCAGCGGGAGGCTGCTGGTCTTGGAATGGTTGTCCAGCTACAGCTTCAGTGGCCGATGCTCCCTCTTCCTTGTTTTCCATAGGTAATGATTTTTGTTTGTGCATCTCTACCAGTGCATGTCGACATCGCAATAAGGTTTGTTCGATCTCCGGGTCAATCAGAGGAATATCTGATGACTCAGTGCTCCTGGACCGTGTGAGGCATTGGTTCATTCATGTGTGATTAGACACATACACAAAACAAAACCCAGGCTTAAAAATGCAAAACAAAAGATAAATAGAAATGGGTTTATGAAAGAAATTTTTGAGAATTTTAATTTTTATTTTCACCTAATTAATTACTAACACAACTAAATTTATCACTTGAACTGTTAATATTCCTCGGCAATAGTACCAAAATTTGGTGAGTCGTTTCACCGAAGGTATGTTATCGGTGTCCCAAATTGATATTACCCATTCTTAAACTTAATATAGTGCAAGTTCGGGGGCAATCCATAGGGAACTTTGGTACGTGCATGAATTCAATTGATTTTAGAATTAATTTAGTGAGTCTTGCTGAATTTAGAGTGGATTTTCTTGTTTTGGATTATTGAAACTGTTTTGTTTACATGAAATTATGATTAAAAATATAAAAGAAAACAACAAGCGATTTTTAATGTGTTTAGAAAGAAAAAGAGTGTGTTGGGGCCATGGTGATTATGGAGATTTTATGCGGATTTATTATATATTTTTGTTGTTCGTGATAATTGAACATTATGGATATTATTTATGACAATATTCCCTTGGTCCGGTTCATTTTGTCTTGGAATTGAAGAAATTTGACTCCTTGGTCGAGTAGTAAGTGTTTCACAATTCTTAATTTTAGTTTAGTCCATTTATGAATCTATGAATACATTCAATGATCTTGAAGTTATTTCATCATTATTCTTCTTTTAGATACCTGAAAATTCTATCCTTGGTCCGGTTCAGAATTCCCAGTAGTAGTTAACAATGGTTTAAGAAGAATAAGATGAATTTTAAAAGAACAATCACAAACACATAAATCATTACAACATGCAGTCCTTAATCATCCACACCCCAACACAAGGGGTGTTTAGTTACAAATATATGACATAATGACAAAAACACCTTCGATACCTGTTAAGATCATCGAGTAAGGCTCGAGGAGAGGTGTTGGACGGTGGAATTGTGGAATAGTGACTCCACAGTGGCTCGGGAATATGGTAGCAGAAGTTCCCCTCTCTCTAAGTGTTCTGTCTCTCTCCTTCTTCCAGAGGCCTAGGCCTCTATTTATAAAAAAATAAAGTACACTACGTGTATGAAAAGTAGACATCGTGTACTTTTTTCAACACATTTGTGGCTCCGTTTTTCTTTAGTAGGTGGCCAGTCGCGCTGTCTTTGACCCACAAAACATCGGCGGATGGTTGGTGGGTATTACACATCATTTAGTGCTGCCACACATGGCGTGTAGTCCCTAGAAAGTGCCACTAACCGCATCTAGAAGCCGGTACATGGCGTGTATCTGTAATCCACACGGCGTGTAGTGTCTAGTTGATGACTTGGGCGTGTACTCCCTCTTTTTTCTTACGTGTACCCGTCTGAATGTACACGGTGCGTATAAAAGTACATATCATGTAGTTGCAAAATTTTCACAAACTTCCCTTGATTTGTCTATCTTGACCAGAAATCTCTGAAAATAAACAGAATCACCAAAATCAAAGTATATATTCATGAAACAATATATATTTGATGAAAACATGTTTTTATTTTGAATAATAAATATGAAAATTTATACACAAATCAGGTGCATCAATATACATGGGATAATGTTTTTGGGTTCTCTATTGGTTGGATTATTTTTATTTTGTTACTATATTACATTATAAATTTCAATCTCTTCTACCTCTTCTATGGTCATCAATATGCAAATTCAACCACCAACTTACCTCGTACTTCGGATGAATCAGCATCTGGATGATGCCAAGTGCGAGGATGAGAAATTCTCACTGAAGATTTATGCTCAATAGAGACCCCTTCCATGATAATAATGGATTTTCTATTCATTGCATGAGATTCATGATTAGTACACTCCTAAAGTGGCTAATCCCACTAAGCATCCATGTGAGCTCAATGAAACATCCATCAGTTCCTATAAGTGGAATCAGACAACTGAAATCATTTTTTCAACCCAAAAACTCATTACACCAATTTAACATAAAGGAAAATTAAGGTTTTCAATTTTTGAAAACCAGGTTTTATTCATTCAAGAAATTTTTTCCGGATTGTCCAGTTTAGTAATTTAGTACAAATTCAATTTTTTGAAAAAAAAAATTGACTTATTACTTAAATTTATAACCTAATTAATTTCCAGTAATTTTTGTATTCTCTCGTTCTTTAGAGGATTATAAACCCATGATTTCATCTTCTTTTCTGAATATATTTCTTTAGAGACACTTACGTCATGTAAAACTATCATAACTTTCATTGAGATCTTATTGAGGCTATAACTAAAAAAATAGTAATATGATTGAGGAAATTGTTGTCAGTCACTTTTTCCTGATACCCACCTTACATGTTTCCATCTATAGACCTTAGTAATCATGAATAACCTTGTTAAGATGGATCTATTTCAATATGATTATCCATCCCAACCCAGCTCTTGGTATTATGCATGATTATCCTTTGAAAAATTGTTAGGTATTTTTTTCTAATGGACAGAAGATATATTTATTAAGGATATTTATTGTGAAACTATTACCAATATGATATGATGTGATCCATTTATTACTCTTGGAATTTTTCACACTTACCCTATTCCATTGAAAAATATAGAAATAAAATAAAAAGGATTTGGGTTTTAAATTTAGAAGGTCAAAAAATCACCATTTCTAGACTAATGAACTCTTTTATTGATCAAATGTGGTTAGAGTATAGATGTGAGAACTATCCTGATCATGTATTCTTTAAAATTTAAATAAAAAGAAAAGAAAAATAAATGAACAAGGTATATTTTTTGATACTTACTTGATATATTCATGGGTCCACTTTAAGCTTCTTGAAGCAGGGACACTATTGGATCTCTTAAGAGTCACTTCACTACACTATTTATTTTTATCACGTGTTATAATTCAAAGATTACCCTCCATTTGAGCTTTATTTTTACTTTTTTACCACCTTTCCTTATCCTTAGAGTCATTTGAACCCTTTTTATAAATCCTTCATGAATGATTTTGTATTTGTATTTATGAAGTGGAGATGATAGATCAAATGAATCCTATGTTTAGGAACATGTATCCATGGTATGAGCATAACTCTATTTATATTTTTAACCCGAGTGATGCGAGAAAATTCATTATTAGATAAATTGAATAATGGGTATAGAATTTAAGAAACTATTATGAAATTTTAATTAAAAGAATGAGAATTTGGATAAAGAATTGAATTGTGAGGCATGACTGATTTTATCTACAGGGTAGATTTTAGAGGAATAATCATTTTATTACACTTAGTTTTATTTTATTACTTTTAATATATGTTTATTATTTCAAAAACTATTTTTTTGTAATTTTTGTTGAGATTCTTTTTGGTTGAGGAAAAGTAATTGTTAAAGTGTGGGGTAATTTTATAAGATAAAATTTTATATACATTTTTTATTCATTTAATTAAATATTATTCATGATTTATTCAATAATTCATTGGGTGTATATTGATTTTTTCAAAGAATAAATATATAATACTCTAAAGGTATAGCTGTCAAAAAATGCCAAAAGTGGAATTTACACTTTGTGAATGACATAAATGACATGTATGAACCATTTGAATCATGTATTAAGAGGATACAAAATCTTTTGAAGGATTTAAAAATAATGAAAAGAATACACTCAAGGAATCTCCAATACATTTTGTATAAAATCTTAAGGCCACTTCCTGGTCAAAGTTTATGTCATGAGATGAATCATGACATGAGTTCCCAATACACGTTGTGAAATCAGTCGTATCTCTAAAACCCAAATATTCATTCCATAAAAGGTTCCAGATCCAAAATATGTAGTGAAAACTTTTGATGGAAATTAAATTTCATGAACAGGCAAGACATCATGTAAATTCATGTCTATTTATCTATAGAATGCGGACAGTTGCACATATGTTTTTCTAGGAAACAGATTTTATCTCATTATCTCTCATTTTTCTTAATTTATTACCCTTAAAATGCTGATTTAAAAAATTCCTTTTACTATTTTAATTAAATCCATGTTTCATTGATAAATCTGTAATCATTCTACATTTTTTTCATCTTTTTTATCATTCCAAAGTTCTTTTTCCATTTTTGTTTCAATTAAAAAATGCATACACACCACGTTCTTTCTTTTATACTCTTTCAAGTAAGTGTTTGATTGATTTATGGATTTTATTTATAAAAAAAATTCTTGATTCTTAATCCCTTAATTGAAAACCATATTATTTAGTCTATTTTATTAATCTGCCGAGTATGATTATAATTGTTTCTCTAGTTTTGATTAATAACGTTATGAGCGGCTAAACCATTAAGGGTATGGGTCGAGGGTAAGAATTTTTCTAAAGTTAATGAATCTCTAAACCATAATTTGGTAACCCTAAGGCTAGCCATTAGGTTAAAAAATAACTATTTATCCAATTTTTACTACAAACCTGGCCATGGGAAGTTTAAATGAATGAACATGGCTGGATTGGTGTAGAGTAGTCTATGACCATTATCTTGTGACACATTCTACCATAAAATATAGTCTTAAGGCATCTAGGTTTTTAGCTATATATAGAACAAGAAATAGTTTCATTTTGGATAGATCTAGTTGGATTTACCAGAATCAACTAGTGATCTATGCACCACTTCACATCCTAATCGCTATGAATACCCCAAGATAGGACCAAGATTATTATTTTTACCTAAACCCTGAAATTGTCCATGGTATCTATATTCTTTCTAAATACTAAAAAAATATAAATAAATTCAATTGAATTCAAAACCCAAATAAATGCATGAGGAATCATATATAAAGGATTCAAAGTCTCTAGATCCCAGTCTTCCAATCCTTCCCCATGGATTTCAATGCACACTACCATTGTACTACACCACCATATCAAGTGTAGTTTGTTATAATAGGAAATTCTAATATGATCGCCAACAATTTTAATTAAAATACGCATATAGGTGTGTTAGATTTATAATATTTCCTTTGATCAAGATTGATATCACATGGATCATGATTATTTATTCTTCTGACACTTTATTTAGTTAAAACTTTACTCCATATTTCACGATTGATGATCTAGGTATTAATGGTTATGATTTATTTTATGATTTTCTCATGCAATCTGATTACATCTTCATACCATTGTGTACATATTATTCTCACTGATGACATTCAATTTTTAATGCTTATGTTTAACCTTACTAACCATTAGAGTTCACCCTTATTATGTTTCCTCTTCCCTGGGTTGTCAAAAATGATATTAAATGAATTATTTCTATAAAGGAATCATATGGATGATGATGATGACCTAATGTGGAATTTGAAAAGATGGGTATAGTGGGAGATGATATTCATCTTTATAAACTACTTTTTTATAAATCCATGATATTAATATTTGGTCACAATTGTCTAAAACTCTAAACCTAAAAGGCCATTGGGAATGTAAGAGATCCAATATTTCCTTATGATGTAGTAATTTTTGGAAGAAAAAATATGATCAACTTTATCATTATCAAATACGAAAATGTAATGTATATGAATTTATAACTGGATTTGAGAGTGTGGGTTTGAGGGTATTATAAAAAGATCTGGGCTAGACTTATGATCCTCACATTCTCACTTATCAGACTCTACATAACCATTCTCATGCACATTCCACTGGAGACGATGAAGCCTATGATCCAGCGGTAGGTACATCAAAATTACCACATGATGTTTAGTTAGTGTTGTATAATTTTTCAAATGATAGGGAGGGAACACCATTTTCTAGTATTTCCACCTAAGTACCTAAGGATCTCCTATGCTATTCCCATTTCATAAAGATCATGTTAACAAAGGAAAAAATTCCACTTTAAACCATTTTTCATAAAAACCAAGGGAACCATTTTAGAAAAACAATGAAATTCATAGATTATTATCCAAAACTACTATTACATAGATTTAATGGATTAAAATTCTTTTTTCAAATCATTTTAAGCTATGTAAAACATGATAAATAAACCTTTTTAATTTATTTTAGAAACCCAAACACAAAACCCATTTGAAGACCAATTTCTAAAGAAAAAAAATTAAATTCTAAAGTCCTCCCTCTCATTATTCTCATACATGATTAAAAATTTATATATTTCTCTAATTTCACAAAATCACAAATTATCATGTGAATTTTTAAATATATATATGTGTGTGTACCTATGTATAAACCTCACGAGTCTAATAAAAACCCAATTTTGGTTCCTTTTATCAAGTCATGGAATTTTATGTATTCACTTAAAACTCCATGTACAACTAGAGAGGCATCTAAAATTATTCATTAATAACCAAAACACATTTAAAATTCTAGAAAAAATTTATAAAGGAATTTCTAGTTTTCCATAAAATAATCGATGTGTGAAGTAAGAAAACTCCATTTAAATACTTCAAATTCACATTATTAAAATAATTATGGAAGTTTATGAAAAACTAATGGTCTAATGTTTTATAAAGTAGAGTTTTTCAATACTCCCATATTGATAAATACTATGGATTGAAATAAAAAACATGTGAGACATTATTTTATTTTAAAATAATCTCCAGTAACATTTAATATCATAATTTAACATCAAAATAAAAAATTAAAAACATATGAAATTACAGTTCTAGAATTTAAAAACCAAATACATGGGTAAACCTACCTAGAACATGCAGATATGAAGAGAACCCTTTAAATGTGATGAAATGAAGACCCACTAGTTATATCACATAACCTATAGATCAAATACATAAGAAATCAGAATCCAAACCCAATTAGGGTCTGATATAGGGAATAATACCACAAGAGGGGGATGGAAAATCAAGAGGAGATTAGAGGGATGAGGTGGAGATTGAGAAAAAACCCTTAACATGGGATGGTCATATAAGAAATCAGTTAATAAATTGAATATCAGAGGGATAAAGTTGTGGGATTACCTGATTGAGGGGTCTCCATGGAATGTTTTGGTGTAAAAATTGAAGTAGACAGGGTTGAAGTGAGTGAGGTTTTTAATTTTAAAGGGGAAATTTAGGTATTCTATATTTTGAAACACTGGCCACATTGAATGGTCTATACATATTTTAATAAATTGTATACCTATCATGAACCCTTTATAATATACAAAAAGTTTCCTATATGGTTTAGATGAATAGTTTGAGAAACTATAAAAATATCATGTGACATTTGATTTCCAAGATACATACATGGGTGCATGGTTTCCACATGGTTTCTACTAACCATGTGAAACTCCTGAACCTGTGATAAAAATTCATAAATATTAACAATTTAAAAGGGTTTTTCTTAGTTCTCAATGGTAATATTAAAATCCAATAAATAAATGAATTCTTTACTAAAATGATTTTTAGGTTTTCATAATTCTCCCCACCATAAAACTTTATACATATGAAAATTCACTGAATTCAAAATGATGCAAGGACTCTCAACTAAGAGGAACGAATCATTAAATGAAAACCTCTAAACCAATATGAAATAGATAGAGCCACCACCCAAGGTATAAATATCAACATTGAAAGTTAAACTTGACCAAATATATAAGGATCCAAAAATAAAATACCAAATCATGTATCCCCACCATTTAAAGACTCAACTAGAATATCACATCCACAAGACTATTAGGGAAGACTACTAAGGGTATCCAAAACAAAACTTGATCCCTCAACCAAAGATACAAAAACAAAAACCTATAATAAAATATACATAAATAATCCCCCAGAATACCATTTAATCACAAAATTAATACTAGGAACTTATTATCCTAATAGAGAATACACCCACATTAAAATCAAAAAATATCAATACATGAGCTATCCAACCACTCACTGACAACCATCTAACCAAGTATAAAGGAAGTTGAACTAACCACTAGCATTACCCACTGAAATAGATTGGTCTCTAACCTTGGATATAATATAAATAGAGGTTTTACTAGGACCTCATTCTTGGAATACCAAATCAAGTGATCCCAAAATGATCAAACCATTACCATCCAATGAATAAATTAGGCCAATTAAATATATATCCCAGTCACCCATGTATCACAACTACATTTTCTCCCATGGTCAATGAATATAAAAAAATATCACTATAAGACCAACCTCACAAAAACCTTAAAATACTCAACAATGTTAACAATTCAAACTAAATATTTCATTGATCCATAGCCCATAATAAAAAATAAAGAAGATAACTATGAAAACATACCCAACCTATAATACAACCCAAATTAGCTGACTAAAAAACCATAAGGGACAACTTCCTAGACTCGGTGATGCTTGAGACATTTGAGGGAGGAACACCCTAAGTAATGAATAAGAAATCAATAATTGACTAATAAAATTCTAAGGGAAACTCATATTTACTCATAATTGTATCCCAAAGTAAAACGAACACTCAAAGGAAATAAATCATAATCTCTAGTCTAGCAAAAAATAATTAATAAATCAAAAATCACTTATTTGACATTTTTGAAATCAAAAATCTAAATGTAAAAATATTAAATCTTTATTTAAAAATTAATTTTAAATTATTATTATTAATTATTGAATTTATTTATGATTTTACAAGCATTATTTCCATTTTAATCTATTTCAAAATTCTATCTAAAATCTTTTATATCGATATTCTTTGTAAGATCATATCTTTTCCAGGTACATCCCTCTTGAGTTTTGGTTAAACCTAATTTAGATGGTTTTTCTTTTATTCATTAAACCTTTTTGGTTAAGACATTTCTTTACAGATAGAGAGGTTCTTCTAGGAAAAATTACCTAATGTTTGGGGATGTGTGTTTGTATGAATTAATGGATTCTAGGTATAAATTTTTCAAAGGAATTCAAGGGTTCTTTATGGTTTTGGAATGTTTCAGAGGTAGTTTGGTTTTTTTCTATAGAATCTGGGTTGTGATCTATCTGATGGACACTTTCACATCTTGAATATGGTATACGATGTGAACCTATTGTCAGGAAGATTTTTTGAACTAGTTCAAAGAATGAAACATTCAAACACCATGAAACTGATTCACATTGTGAAATGATTGACCATGGTTATTTTAACCTGAGGTAGTGTGTTCTATGAATTTTCTTATAAATCGATACATTCACATCCTAAAATTTTCTAACATCATTAATATCTTTGGATAATAGAATTTAAAAAAACTACACCTATGATTTTTATTTTCATTCTCCATGAATCCTCTTCTCTAGAAACCTAGGGCATCTCTAAGTGATTTTTATGAAATTCCATCCCTCCTAAGAATACCAATCTATAATTTGAACTTTGGTGGGTTCCTTTACTTTTGGTATCTCCTTTATTATGAAATCCTTCATTACAATGGGGTGATATATTAACCATCATTGTATCAAATTTTGATATTGAGGTTTTTAGGATATAGGTTTTCCTTGTAATATCCTTCACCTTCATTATTAATTTGTGTTATATATTGAGATTATTTTATTGTCAAATATAGTTAGGAGTTATATAAAAAATTCCCATTTTATGTTCCTAATTGTTTAAGTGTGTGAAATACTATGTGATCGTGTCGACACAACATGTGTGTTAACTAATTGATTAATGGGTGATGATAATCATGTGATACTACATGGATCCATTTGGATCCAATAGTGTTGAGACCTATATTGTATCCACCTATAGGGTAAGCCTACCCTTTAACAATAATGTACTCGATTTTGTCTTAAATCCCGAATTAGCGTGAAACTAGAACTTAGTTTATTTTTTGTGATAGGATCACTTTGGAAAATAGATTTCCTATGTATTGAAATTAATGGGGATACTTTGATTTGACATGGTTTTGTACACTAACATTTAAATGATTTAGAGATTAACTTGATGAATGAAAGGAAACTGAAAGATAAAAGGTAATTGGTAGAATTGAACTTTTTGGTTTATAATGTGATGCTATGTTGTTCTTCACATTATGACTTGTGTTGTATCTTAAGTTGTAATTATTATAGGGCTTGGCACAGTTATGAAAAAATGATTATATAGAGGTAATTACTAGGATATGTTGTAATTATTATAGGGCTTGGCATGGTTATGATGAAATGGTTTTATGGAGGGATTAACAAGGTTATACTGTAATTCTTTTAAGGATTGGTCGGGTTATGCTAAAATGATTGCATAGAGTTATTGGCCTGGTTATGATAAAATTATTATTTTGAGGTATTGTCCTAGTTATGTTGAAATGCTTATATAGAGGGATTGGACTGGTCATTATGAAATACTTATATAGAGGGCATGGATCGGTTATGCTGAAATACATATAAAGAATTATTTTCTCGGTTATTTGATAAATATATGGAATTGTGGTTACCGCTGGTATGGTAATTATACATGCTCAGATATGTTCAGGTATAGTTCTAAAGTAGGATGATTATTTTACTATATTAATTTATTATATAATACTTATATTTATCATTTTATTACATACACTTACTATCAGAGTTGTTTTGTTTAGACATGATGATTTCAACCTACTGAGTTATACTCTCATGCTATTCAGGATGCCATTTATTACTATAGAAGATTACATAGAAATAGGTTTGTACAAGGGAAAATGAACTTGTTGTTTTTTATTGTTGTATGGATTTTTTCTTGGAGATGGGACCGACCATGGATTTAGGACTGGGGACTTTTGAGTTTATTTGTGTCAACTTGGTATTTTATCTATATAACTTTCAGCATGTCATTTATACATATTTCATCTAGACAATATACAGTTCATTATTATTTGGTTTACTCAGTTCATCCTTTATCTTCCATTTATATTATTTATTGTTTCCATTATTTTTGTGTCTTTGATATTTTCCTATTTTAGATATAATGTAACTCTAAAACATGGGGTATAGTCTCCCCACTATGTTATATACACCCCCGCTTCCAGTTGATATCCTCTTCTATATGGGGAGGTGCGTCTGAGGTCCAATAACCAACCTTATTTGGTCACATGATTGAGTGTCAGATTTGGGGATGTTACAATGTGGTATAAGAGGCTTGGTATTTCTTTTTTATAGTTTTACTATTTTGAAAAGATAGAAAGGTAACTAGTAATATGTTGGTACTTTACCAAGAGCCTTTCTATGGGAGTAGTTAACCCATATACAGGGGAAAATATGAATACCTAAGGATGGGGTTGTTGTTTATATTGTTCATTTTTTTAGGTTTATGTAATTTCACCTTGGGTAATACACATACTGTGTGATGTTATTTCTTCATGATATTTATTATCATGGTCCAGTATGGAATGAGACGTGTATTTATGCATCATTATAAGCATTTAGGGACACACACACACACACAACATATATATATATATATGTATTTGATATGAATTTTTCATGATAGTGAAATATTTATTAAATGTGATATATTTTTCCTTTTGAATTGTGAAATGTGATCCTTATTATATCTGATAAATGAAATGAAAATAACTCTTATTTAATTCTAGTCCACTGATTAATCCATATTCATAGAGTCCTTGATCCAGTGGTACTCTGTTGGTTTCACCTATTGAGGTTGACATTGATGTTATCCAGTGTATTAAGGAATGTGTTTTTCTTATAGAGAAAATTCCTCCTCAACATATTTGAGTTAATTATCATGATAAGAGAAATCAGATCACTCATAATGTAGCTAAATCGTATCTTTATATAGCTTCTGAGGGTTATATAGATGTTTTGTATCATAAAATCATCTTGATGATCCTATGATTCATAGAAAGGGATGTTATTTTCACTAAACCAAAAATGTCTAAACTGATGAGAGAGATTCAACTACATTATCAACCTATATTCACTAGGGAGGGAGGACCCCAAGATGCTATGTTTTAGATCTATTTAGTTCAGACAATCTCCATTCACCTTGACAAACCTATTGATAGGAGGGGGAATCTTGCTACATAAATTCTTATTGTACATTACAAGTGTTTGTAGAAAATTCTATAGAAAGATGGCAACAAGACGAGTTATCTAGGAAGGACTTCAAGTCAAATTTTCTGATCCACTTCTATCTTAAATTTTTTAGTGATGATAAGGGTCACTGGTTTATACACCTGACACCTATGGGCATGTTAATAATGGATTATGCTAGATGTTTCACTTACTATCAGTGATTTGCATAATATTTAGAAGCTGATGAGATTTCCAGGGTAAGGTGTTTCCAAAAAGTGATTCACTATGGATTTAGGTTATAAGTGTTTTTTCTCACTTGAGTAGCATTTTGAACGTGATGATTCTGGATTTTTTCATATAAGGGAGTCTCATAAAGGCCCCGAGCAGCGGCTAGGATATTTTAGCAGGGTGAACTAGAAGCTCTTCTTATGGTGGAAAGAAACACTTCTATAATAGGCATTTCCAAGGAAACTGTTCGAAGAGCAGTTAGGGTAGTAGGCATTCATCTTAGGACCATGTTCGATTGTTATTCTATCAATGTGTAATGTTTTTCCACAAGTGGCCTTAGTGTCCATTCCCTGCTTTTGAGTTCTATGTTTAAGAAATGTTGGGATACATGTAGTGGTTTTTTAGGGGCATCCAGTAGTAAAATGGTGATAGGAGATTAAATAGGTACCAAGTCTAGGAAGGACTTAGATATCCCACAGAAAACTCGTATCTAGAGTTCCAGTAGAAATTCATACGGGGATAGGGGATGTGGTAACCCATTGTAGTAACAACATTACCATCTAAAGGGTGAAACACATTAGAGCCAAACTTGTGCCTAAGTAAAGGGGGAAAAGTAATAAAATTTCTATGAAGACTACTCTAATTATTTTAGATTCAGGACCTTATACTTCCAATGGTAAGATTCTTGTATAATCTATCCTTACCTATGTATTTTTTATACAAATGTATTTCATTCCTTTATATCTTTTATTTTGGAAAAATTTTTGGTCTTGGTTGTGGAAATATTGGATGATGTCTTAACCATTGATACATCTTTAGGGCTAAGGTAAGAGAGTGTAAAATTCTTCAAGGCATGATCTCTTGAAATCAGTTGTTATCATTTCTTTTGGAAACTATTTGTTCTAGAATTGATAGGTTTCTATTTGATTCTTGGTATGGATTGGATAGTTATATATCATGATCATGTTGAATGTTTCTGGAGGAGATTTTTCATTCTATATCAAGAAGGATGAATCTATTTTCACCAGGGAGAATGGGATATTCAAGCTAGTTGTGTAGGATCAATTCAGTACAGATTGGATTGTATCATAGCTAAGATAGAAGGTATTGCTATATATAATGGTGGAATATATCAGTATAATTTTTCTCTTATGGTAGAACATTTTAAATATGTTTTTCTGACAAGTTCTATGGTTTATAACATAATCGGAATACCAGGTTCATGATTGAGATGGTGTCGAGAGAGGATCCAGTTTCTATCCCTCCTTGTAGGATGACACAAGTGGACCTTCATGAAGTGAAGATTTGGTAGGAATATCCATAATCTAAGGGTTTAATATGACCCAGTACATCACCCCGATGTTCTCTTGATCTTTTATCCAAGAAGTCTAATGATAATTTTCACATGTGATTGTAATGTAACACCCCGATATTTTTGTGAAATATTTTTTTTGAATTAATTTAATCTTTTTAATATTTTTCATTTCACACAACACCAAAAATAGTTATTTTATATATCAAAGAAATAAGTTTTTCTTATGTTATACACTATTCCAATTTAATCATGGACTACATGAAATATAATGGTTAGCTTCATCTATATGGAACACTGAGTTAATCTTACATTTCATGTAAGACATACTTTCCTTAATGGCTTGGATAACACACAAGACCGAGTGTTACCGAACAATAGGATATTATATAATAATATATATAACGTATATATTAAATTATATTTTTTGAATATTAAAAAATATCTTATGAAAGTATATGATTTCTAAAAAATATCTAATGAATTAATTAGTTAAAAATTCATTAGAAATGAATATAAGAACCAATTTAATATAAAATAGTATTTTTATAGAAAACTTTTATTATGCTCAAAAAGTTATTCTGATCCTAATAAATTATATTAATTATAAATATTAAGTAATTTTAATTTTTATATATCTAATTAAATATTTTTTATATTCATATAATAGATATTAGAATCATAAGATAATAATAAAACCAATTTAACTCATAAAACCCAATATTTTTATTACGGAAATCGTACCACCTTTTAATGGTGAACCAATTTTAAATCCAAATTTTTGAACTTTTATAAATATTATATGTAAAAATAAACATTATATTTTAAATAAAATATTAAAAATTAAGTTATGTTGAATTTTTGGTATTTTTCTGTGATGTTTTATTTTTTAATCAATAGTGAAAATATTGTATTTTAGTTCGATGCTGCATTTTCATCAAATTTATTTATTAAGTTAAATTACCTTTAATTTTTTTTAAAAGTTTAATTAGATAATATTCTTATCAATTAATATAATTTAGGTCATTAGTACCAATTTCACATGGAAAGAAGATATAAAAACTAAGCAAACTTTTGATCATTTTTACTTTAAATCCCCATATTGTCGACCCAACTACGAGATTAAATTTAAATTAATTTATGCCAATAATGTGATTTTAATTTGGAAAAATTGATTAAATATTTTTAATAAATATAATTTATTATTTCAAATAAGTTTAACTCAATTTTTTTCCAAAAATATTAGTGAAATTAATTAAAAGCAATTACAATGATTAAAGTTAAATTATGTTTAAAAAAGAACTCAACCATAACCATAAGGCCCAAAATGACCAATAAACATGTTCTAAATCCATTAAGAATTCATAATTATACCCTATAATCCACTGGATATATGTTCTATGATTATTGAACCACATTCAATAAAAAACGTGAGTGGTGTTCCTCTCTTTCAAAATATTACAAGTGTCACTCCTCCGTTATTAAAGGTCTCATATCCTCCCACTTACTCACACATCTCAAGAAAATTATTTTCAGAAAAACACTTCTAGAATATCTCCCCATTTTCCCTAACATTCTTCTTGAATCATCCCTTGGGTAGAAAACGTTCCAAGGAAGGCCTTTCCTGCAAAGCAAAAGGAGTTACCTAATTAAGAGGCAACACCCTCCCTCAAACTCATTTCTTTAATTTTCTTTCTCCAATCCATCAAATATTTTTATTACATTCATGTATAAAAAATATATGAGGATATTTTTATGATAATTTTTTAACATACACTTACACACACTTCTATCTAATGGGTAATGAACATATTGTTTACATGTAGGTCGGACTATAGCCTCACTAAATGATGATTGTTCACTTTTCCTTTACCACCTTGCATGGTGGACATTATGATGGAAACTATATTTATATATAATATATAAAATTTTTATTATGTATTAAATCTTATTTTATTATTTTACAACAATTTTTTTATACATTCCATTTTTTGTTAACATGATAATTTCGTTTGAGGGAGTGTGGACTACCGCCCCCTCAAAGCGATTTGATTCGTTCATACACTACATTGAATATATTAAGGATGGATTTAGTGAATATATATATATATATATCTTCTTTAATAATGATATATATACATATATATATATATCATTTACTTTATATCTGTGAACACGATATTTAAACAGAAATAGTGTTTATGTGTACGCATGGCTTACCGTCTTCATTAATAGTGTATTATATTTCATAATTATATATTATAGTGATTATTATAATAAAAATATACTAAAAATATAATATATTTAAATCATGTTTTACCTTATGGAAATTATCATATAAATATAAGGACCAAATATATGACAAATTAAGACACACGCAAAAAACAAAGTGGATATTACATAAGTGAAACCTTAAAATAGAATTGTTAACAAACTGGTGATATAAATCCATAATAAAAACACATATGTTATTATAAGTAATAATATAGATTTTTTAAATATTTATAATAAATTTATATTTATTATATAGGAGGTTTGAATGATTGTGATGAAAGTCAAGACACAATTAAAAGGAATCACATATCACTCTTTATTTCTGTGAGATACATGCCTCATTCACTACTCACTTATCTTGTGTGGTGTATATTATTCCCATTAATATATTATATTCTTCTTATATTTAAATATATTGGAATTTACATAACCATTTTATGATATTTATATAATGGGGTTTAAGTGACAAAAGTTACCAAATCGGTAATGTAATTTTTGTCTCAATTTGCCTTCTTTGAGACACATGTCTTTTTATGCACCTATAATTTTATATGATGTGTATAAAATGAATTTTTTATTTAATATCATTAATATCCTTACTTTAATTAAATTTTATGATACATGTACTATCATTTTATTACATGGAGAGTATGGTTCAAAGTTACAAAGTTAAAAGAGTTTATTGAAATATTCTCATACCTTTTCAAGATTATTTATGATTATGCATTATTAAATGAAATCATATGATATATATCTTATGAACACTCATAATTTTTATTAAACTCTAATTATTAATGATATATTCATGTATTCGTACCATTTATCCTCACTTTGGTACATAGATAGTTAAGAAAGTGTTTTTTGATAAATTCAGACATTACCTATCACTTCAGTAATAAATCATTGTTCATTCCAAATCATATCTTCTATATTGTTTCAAAAAATATTTTATTATATTATTATGGACTTTAAAAGATATTTTTACCCATATTTTACCTTTTTAAACAAAAATGGGTTCAATAATGAATATTTTAATTATTTTTTGATCGAGTCACCTTGATAAAAATTTTACAATGTAAAAAGAATGTTCAGTGTGCTCAGATTTATCTACCGTCATGACCAAAATTCCCTTTAATATTCCTTTATAGGATTAAAAATTTATTTTTTAAAAAAAATAAAAATTTTTCCTAAATTTTTTTAAATTCATTGTTTCAAATTATTTTCAATGAAAATTGTCTTCAAAACATTTTCAAGATATTTTATAAGTTTTCATGGAGAATGATTTTCCAAATATTTTCATGATTATTTTATAAGTTTTCAAGTGAAGTGGTTGTCAAAATGTTATCATGATTTATTTATATGTTTAATTCTCAAGAAAATGGTTTGAAAAGATTTCGTATTTTAAAAAACATTTTTTCAAAGGAGAAAGGTTATTTTACTCAAGAAATGTTTTTGAAATATATTCCATAATTTTTTCCATCTATGATGACATCCATTGATGTTACTCATGTCTTTATTAGAAATTATCTGAAGGTTTTATTCATATTATTTATCTGAATGGTTTATTCTTGATGTAATGGCCTTTATGAAACCTATTTCTTTTTATAGGGTTATATGTTTATGAAATCTATTTTTCTTTCACAGGTTATTCATTTTATGAAATTATTATGAAACTTATATCTTTTTTCGCAGGTTATGATGCAATTTCATGTTTATGATACCCATTTGATTTCATGGTTTCTGATATGATTTTTTTTGATCTAGTGTCATATGTATGTATGATTTCACTATGAGATGGGTGGGACCTATATCTCTCACTAATGCATTGGGTAAAGATTTATATATCATGAGATGGACTAATATAGTATTGTGATTGAACCATGACTACTAAGATGGTATGAGGAGTGAACTCTTGAAACTAATATGGACATGGGAGTTAAACATGACTACCAATATGGCATGGAACGTGAACTCGTACAACTAAGATGGTCTTGGAAGAGGTGTCTTGGATACTATGGAAATCATATTTGTTGACGCTCCTTTCGTCATAGAATCTAAAGATCGGAAAAGGGGAATATCTAAGCTCAAAGTGATTCAACCTTTGAAGAAAACATCAAAAATGGAAAAAGGCATGAACAAAGGATCAAAACCAACTGCACCGCGCAAGTTATATCACTGTCGCGCAAGTACACTTGTGCGACGCCCTTGGTCGCGCAAGTCACTTGCGCGACCTAAGTGATAACCGCCCGATAACCACCCAGGGTCTTCTTTTGCCTATAAATAGACCCTGTGGGCCCCCCATTCGAGGAGGATATTTTTTCAGAAACTCGGATTGAAGCTCCCGACGCCCAAGTCTCTTCTCAAAGCTTCCGGAACACTTCTAAGGTAATTTCTTACCTAGAATGGAAGATCTAAAAAGAAGGAGGAAGGACTAAGTGTTAAAACTCGTCAACACTTGCGCGCCTGAGTGGTCAGCCCTTAAGGGAAGTGACCACACTTGCACGCCACCTTATTCCTTCAATAGAACTTGCACGTCCCTTTTCTGGAAGAACCTCAAGAGGATTATAAAGGGATTAATAAAGAGTCTCTCATGTATTCTAATGCTGGTTGAAAATCGTGCACGTACCCCACATGTCGCGCAGGTATACCTGCGTGACCAATACTTGCGCGCCCACGTAAGACTTGCATGCCTTTCATGACTTGCGCGCCCCTACCTTTTTGGGTGCCCATCTTGCCCATTTTACTCCTCTTAAGCCGTTACACCTTTCCTATTCAAGATTCAGTCTTCAAGATACTCTTCAAACCCATTTATGGCATGATTTCTTGATTTGACTTCCTTATCTGAAAGGAATTGTGTGGAATATCTCTCAAAACCTAGTGATTTAAATATCCTTATGTCACTAAATATGGAGAGTTAATTCATTCAACCTCATCCTTTAAGAAGAGAGAATCCTTAACTTGGGTCTCCTTTTCAGGAATTATCCCCAGTTATAAGTCCTTTAATATGGGAATCTTCCTCAGGAGTAAGTCCCAAATTCTTAAAGTTCCCAAATCTAGGCATCCTCCTCAGGAGTAAGCCCTAATCTCAAATATGGGCATCCTCCTGAGGAGTAAGCCCCAAGTCCTCTAATTTCGGGCATCCTTCTTAGGAGTAAGCCCCAATCTCAAATATGGGTTTCCTTTTCAGGAGTAAGCCCCAAGTCCCCTAATTTCTCTTTAACCAGTCCTAATTTACTTTTGATCTGGGATTCCTTCTCAGGAGTAAAACCCAGTTATCAATCCTCTCCTAATTTGGGTTTCCTCTTCAGGAATAAGTCCCAAGTTAGAGTATTCAAATCTCCATGAAGCACATATACCTTTATGGACCTTGTTCCTGGATTTTCTCCCTAATGTAAATCCTCTGGGCAGTCATACATACATAAGCCCCAAACCATTTCTTATGATTACATCTTTCATGGCACAATTGTCAAAATTTTACTAATACCTCTTTTTTCTCACACCGAGCATGACTCACGTGAGCTTAGAGTGTAAAAGTAATTGTGACATCCTGCTTTGATCCATCAATCATAAACATCATACCCTTATTCGAACTACGTGGGTTCTGATTCCTTTCTCAAAATAAAGGATACGTAGGTAGCCCATCTATGGGTTCGATCCCAACTCTGATGTAATTCATTGTCCTTCTAAATGACGATAAACTTCAAGTGCCCCACTGTGTGGCTTTAAAACCAGCCTGGTCATCATAATGACCAAGAGACTTTTATATAAATGCTTTGAAAGATACTATTGACCAAGAATCTCTAAATAGATACAGATGATTCTCTATTGATGTAGAACCTCGAATACATATAAAAGATTATCTAAATTTCTTACATATTTAATCATTGATTGTTAAACTGAAGGAAAGCTCATTTTATACTTGGTAATGTAATAAGGATTCACGAACATAACTAAAATCTATAAAGAGATTCCCGGAGTAGACAATAATTCCCCTCAAAAAGGTGTGATGAGTCCGACCTCCCATCCTCTCGACCAATGAAAATTCCTAAGCCTCATCAGTCCACAAGATAATGAGCGCCTACCTTTGGAAAGTAGGTCCAAACGGATGTGGAATCATTGGATGTTTCTGGTTCTACGAATAAACCCGCTAGAAACTGATCGGAACGTTTGAATCTCTCGTCCAGTAGGTCATCCCCGGATTCCGTGCGAAACAAAAATGGTGAACCCGACGTGAATCCTTAACCAAGTTAAAGTGATGTTCTTCTTATTTTTTAGGCACCTTGGGCCAACAAAGCAATCATTGACATATTCTCATCCAAAAGATGCAGTGGCCGGATTCATCTTGATTATGTCTGTTATATAGAATAGGCACTCTTTTCTCAAGATCTTCTGCAAAATGGCTTTCCTTAAATTCACCCCTGTGAATACTAATGCTGTAAACACCTCTACTGTGAGGTCTACTACTGTGAAAACCAATGCTGCTACTCCTACTGGAACGTTGTCCTCTCTGAGGATGACATCACCAACTCAGCGTCTTCAACGCTGGGTTTCTAATGCACTGGTTAAGGAGTACCGTCGCAACGGTACTATCCCAACTCTGGAGGCCGCTCGTCAAGCCCTCCAAGTTAAAAACTCTACCTGGTCATCCGGACAATGGCAGCCAACGATCAAGAAGCAGGCGGTGCTGACTACCGTCTCCAACCGTTTTGGGTCGTTATCCCCGGAACGCAATTTCCATTCACTCCCTTACTCCGAGGAAGTGAATGAGTAGGTCCCTCAGGGACTTAATTCAAAAAGACAGGAGTCCTTCCCGAGGGCTCCCATCAACAATCGCCGCCAGACTCGTGCAGTAGTGCGCCCTCAACATGATGAGGGTACCGACTCCAGGCATTCAGCTCAGGTTCCTCGAACCCGAGCAGGCAAGATGAACCACCAGAGACAGAATCCGGTTAACAATAGGCAGATTGTCATCCCTGCCATCTCCGGAGAAGTCCGCCAACCTAAATTGGTGGCAAACAACGAACAGGCACACACACCTGCCCGTTTTAATTCTGTTGTCCAGCATACTCATCTGGCAGCATCACGCCAATACCGCAAGGAAAATCCGGCGGAGTACTATAGGCAGGAATATACACCTGCTTATACATCACCAGTTAGTCAGCTGGCTCGTCTGACTACATATGATGGATCTCGTCAACCGTGTTTGGCGAAGTGTAATCAGCAGTCACATACACCTGCTAATACTAATCAAACCTACCAACAGTCTCTCTTGGTAGCGCACGGAGAAGTCAGTCGGAAAGCCCCGAAGAAAAACAGGAGGCAGACTCAACTCTCTGCCCCCACACTTGAGTACTGTCAGGATTCACTAACAGGAAAAGGAGGACAGGAAAAGGAGGACAGGAGCAGGCACATACACCTACTACAAACCCAGAATGGATGTATATTCCCATTCCGGTGGCTGAAGTCACCAAGCATATTTTGTCAATGGTGAAAGAGCAGAAGCAAATTCCTGCTCATATTCTTGGATGCTTGCCAGGATATCATAACAGCTTCAACATCATCTCAGGGACAGACACATAAATCTATCCCTAGCAGTGGAGTGACACATCAACGATTCACTCCGGAACAGACACACACATCTGTTCCAGTCCAAGAGGGTCATGGGGCATACTTCCCCATATCATAAGGACAACCAAGTCAGGCACATACACCTGATTTGAGTGAAGATCGTCAGCCTCACCTGACCATCTTTCCTGATCAGGCACATACACCTGCTCAGAGCAATCACTTTTGTCATCAAGTGGTTTCTAAAGCGAGTAAGAAGGAATCTAAGACAAAGATCCGCCCATCACAGTCAGGAGATCAAAGGCCAATCTATAACAAGGCCTTTCTCGATGCTGGAGTTCTTGAAGCCCTCAGACATTTATCTGTCGGAATTCAAGATTCTACTCCCTCGGTTCCCAATAACGGGAACATTAATTCTGAAGGTCTTCAACAGACACTTCCTCATGAAGGCTTGCTTCATGAAAATTCAGTCAATCTTGAAGTTTCTTCTTCAGATGAGATCCACATGAACCCTCTGTGTGGTCAGAAGACCAAGGAGCAAGAGATCTCATCTTTTTCTGTAACCCATTATGGTGGTCCTCCCCATGATGATGAATTTCGCAGCGAAAGTCCTCTCTGCAGTAGTGATTCACATTTCCTGGAAAATACTCTAGTGGACAATGTAGTGCCGAGAAATCCCTCTTATCTTGAGGCACTTGCAAATGCGAAACCAGTCATGTATGATGCTTTATCGCTAACAAGTGAAATAATTTCTCAATCAGAAGATAGCCCAGGGTGTAGGTCATTATCTGAACCACCCCTAAGTCATGCATCTTCTAGTTTGACCAATGATATCTCTACCAATATTGTTGAATCCGATGAAGCAACAAGGAAACACCAACTCTGGTCAAAACAGGTAGAAGAATCTTCATTTAATGATAAAGAGGAAATGCTGAACATGAGGAAAAAACTGGCAAAAGGTGAAGTACCAGTCATGTTTTGGCCTTTGGCTGACTCCCAGTACGACATTCCAAAGATGTTGACGGATGATGGAATCCATGATATTCGTCTCAACATATGGAAAACTCTTTGTCAATTAAAGAATAAGGTATTATCTTATGATGAATATGTAAATCATCTTAAGATAATATAAGGGCAACAACGTCAGATTTATTTGGCATCTCTATCAGTCTCTCGGTATCCGAAGGTTGAAAAACAACAGAGAACCCTTCAACGTTCATGCCTTGGCGCATTAAGAAAATTGTGTCAGTTAATTGCCAATGCTTCATCTGATGTTCATATCAGAGGATGGGGTGTTCACGAAGCACTACATTTCACAGTGCTTTACAGTCAGCAAAGCCCGCCGAAAATGGTCTCATGCAATGTTATTGCCCATGTCCAGCCACAGTCAATGGGCTTTGTTCATAATCAAAAGCTTGCTCAAGAACAGGCTTCAACTAATTCCTCTCAAAATCAAGCATATAGAGAACAAGTTGTTGAATTTCTCCTACATCAAGCAGGAAAAAATATTGCACAATCCTCTCGTATGGAGCAAACATGACATCAAATGACAGAAGTCTCGGAAATCATCCAACGGTCTGTTGAACCAGGTGATAAAAGTGGATACAGGTTAATGCATCTAGCTAATTTCTGAACTAAGATTCGCAAGATCAAGAGATCTTTTAAGAAGATATCAGACGTAGCATGTCAAGAGCCACCCCAGCTTGTCAGACTAGGGACTTCTCTAACCCAACCCTAAGAGTCAACAAATGGGATTCGAGGAGTTGAGCGGAATCAGTAGGAACATCCCCCGTTCACGAGACTCAGGACTCTTTCAAATCATCAATCCCCTTCTCAGAGAATGTCGGTCTTTTCTTGATTAGGGAAGAAGCCCCAAGAGGAACGAAGAGCCAAATTATCAGGAGATTCCCTCCAAATTATAGCTCGTCAAGAAATTCCTAAAGGATTGAATCAACAAAAGGCAATGTCTAATAAAAGATATGAATGAAGACAATATCACAGAAATGTTGATAGAAGGGATGCGATGCATCATGCATCAATAAATGTCTTCAATGCCATTGTTGTTAATCCACCAGAGGAGACTCACTCAGGGGACTCAGATGAAGAGCGTCCTGCTCAAGAAAATGTACGCACCGATACAAATGAAGAAGGTGTACGTACACGAAGTAAAAGGATTACTCAGAACCTAGGTAATCCACTTCCCTCCCTCCAAAAGGTACCCAACAAAGGGAAGGGAAAGAATCAGGTTACATATCCTTCCTCTGGAGAAGGTCAGTCACTCTCATTAGAGAAAAGGTTTTCACAACAGGAGGAAGAAATGAAAGAATTAAGAAGAATGAATGCATAACTACTTCAGAGTAGTCTTATTCTTTAGAATGTTGAAGTTCGACAGCCGAAGGAATTTTTTGCAGTTACTGAGATGGATCAAGAATATCCTCCTTTATCAGTACACCCTCAGAGGTCTAATCCCGTGGGTCAAGCGCAACAACGGTTGGCATTGCTACCATCAGTTGAGCACCAACCACCACGTCTGTCCAAGCTCCATTCATTGCACCTACCCAAGACCAGATTCAACCGGATGTTTCTCAAAAGTTAATAACTACTATTGAGTCATTAACAGCTCAGTTAGAAACTATGGAAGGGAAACAGGCGCAAGTTTACCCTGAATGGGTAGATTCAATTTCTCCTCCATCCAGTTTTGGAAACCCTGTTTTCCCTGCTTTCAATGGATCATGCGATCCTGAACAACATTTGACGCATTACGTGTCTTGTTGTGATCCTATGATGGGAACTCCAGAGCAGCAAGAAGCAGTGAAACTCAGATGCTTCGTGCGAACCTTGCAAGGACCATCTTTTGTCTGGTATACAAGCTTGAAATCCCGGTCAATCATCGGATGGGAGGATCTTCGTCAAAAATTCCTTCTTCAGTTCAGCTCAACTTTGCAAAAAACGACAGTTTTCGATCTTACAAACTGCAAGAAAAGGGAGAATGAAAGAGTCTCTGATTTCATTTCTCTCCGGAAGGGATTAACGTATTCCCTGAGTTTAGCACTCCCTCAGTAAGAACTGTTTCCAATCTGTGTGGCAAATTTGCGTGATAAATTACGCACGCCATTGATCCCTGTGAAATACACAGGAGGGTTTCGAGACCTTACTTCAATCGCTCAGCAGATTAAAGATTCCCTTATACAGGCTAAGGTTAAATCTCGTGTAATTCCATCAGCTCCAGGAAGAAGAATGGGTAAAGCAGAAAATGCTACAGTTATGCTTAAACAAGCACCTGTACCAATTTCTACTTCAAATCCTTCATCTTCTCGAAGGACTCCACCTCCCGAACGCCAACAACAAAGGCCGTTTCGTCCAAATGATCAAAGATATCAACGACAAAAACAATTTGGGGATATGAAGAGTAAAACATACTCTTTCCAAAATGAGCAAGTTCCTGGTTACTTTATTTCAGCTCTAGAAAATAATTTGGTTCAATTACCAGTGCCCAAGAGGCCAAACAAGGAAGGAGATGAAGACCGTCCCGATTATTGTCCCTTTCATCAAATGTTGGGGCATCCCATCAAGGATTGTTTTGTCTTTAAAGACCTCCTGCAAAAGATGGTCGACTTGGGACAAGTCAAATTTAAGGGTTCTTCAGCTCATGTAGTGTGTGTTACCGCTATAGGTCTAGAGGAAGGAGGCGAGTGGCAGGAAGTCAGAAGAAAAACTGCGCAAAAATATGATGATTGGATGGTCAGAAAGATAATCAATCGGACCCATGCCATTTTGTGAACACAATTGAAGAAGCCAGTTGTGTCTCCTAAAAAAGCTACAATGAAGCCTCCATCAAAAGACAAATCCGCAAAAGGGAAGCGCAATTCAAAGAAGAAAGAGGAATCAGAAGAAGATGAGTATGTATCAAGGCCTAATTTGCCTTTGACTCTGGCAGATTTCATGCCATCTACTTCAAAGCCACGGGCACCGCCCCATCAAACGGCACATCCTAAACAGGCTAGTCAGGCAAGGTCTTTATCAGATTAAGAGTTAATCTTCGGTTCTGTTAATATGATTCAATTAACAGATCCATATTCCAGTCTTGATGAGCCTGAATTTCCTGTATCAAATAAGGGAATCCGAGGAAGTTCTCGAGGTTTAGGATACAGGGGAAGACGTGGATCTTTCCGAAGCCACTACTCCAATTCTACCCCTGCTAGCACTGTGTATGCATCAGAAACTCGTGGTAGAGCACTTCAGTGAGCTCAAAAAGAACAAGCAAGTTCTTCTGCTAATGGCCAACTCAGTCTTGGCACAGTTATTTTGGAAGACCGATTAAAGGTTCCATCTTCTTTATCTCAGCAAGTAAATGGATCTAATCAGTCTAATCTTACAAAACCAAGGATGTTGCCAACTTCTATCCCAATACAAGATGCATCAGCTTCCAAAGCATCTGCTTCCAAGGTACCTTCCAAACTGCATATTCCTGTTGGGAAACGGAGACCTCTAGATCAAAAGTATGATATATTGAAACACTTGGCCCAAGTACCAGCCAAGTTATCAATTTTGGATGCTTTGAATCTTTCAAAAGATCTTCGGTAAGCACTCATCGAAGCTTTTTCACGTCCTCAGGAGTTTGAAGCTGAAATTGCTGCAGCTGAAGTCTATCATATAGAGAATAATCCTACAGAATGACGTGCATTGATATATTTTACTGATAAAGATGAAGATGATGTTGTTCATGGGCACATAAAACCTTTTTACTTATCTGGAAAAGTCAATGGCGTAGATATCCGAAGAGTTTTCATTGACAATGGTTAAGGAGTCAACCTCATGTCCATTCGTACACTTCGTCGATTGGGGCTCACGGAATCTGATTTATCTCCTTATACCACGATGATACAAGGATATGATAAAAATGAACAAGAACCACTGGGCGATGTTACACTCAGAACCCAGTTTGGAGATCTTGTATCCAATTCGGATTTCATGATTGTTGATCAAGACTCAGCTTTCAACGTCTTGCTTGGAAGACCCTGGCTACATCAGCATGCAGCTATTCCTTCATCATACCATCAATGTCTCAAATACTGTTTCAATGGTCAAGTTGGAACATTGTATGGTGATAAGGCCCTGTTCAAGACATGTGAGTCTCAATACATTGAGGAAGAATTTTATCACATGAAGGGAAGAGAAGAATCTACAATGAAGGAAATTACCAATGTTAATGCTCCATATGGTTTGGAGAAAATTCCAATAAATCCATTTACACATGTGAGTACAGATTATGTGTTACCTATCAGTCAAATTGACAAAATAGGCCCAAATCAAAATACTCTTATGGAAAGATCCATAATGTCAATTACGGCAATTGAGCCAGACAACATGGGAGAAATTGGTAACCTACCAAACAGTGATGAAAGCATAAGTGGTAACGTTTTCATTTCATCAGCTGAAGTCCAACAAGTCTATACTTTTCCAATCAGGCCATAAGAAGTTTTAGCAAGACTAGAGGTGAATGATGATGTCGATTCTCAATCCACCATCTCCTCTTTATTTCCCACAGAAGGCCCTTTATCATCAATAGGGTCGGAAATGGAAGCTTCTTCTTCAAAATGTGAAAATTTTGATATCTTTTATGATCATGAAAATTTCGTTTTGTCATCTACTATGCAAGTAGAAACGGGAGAAATAGAACATGATGAAGAGGAAGAGGAAGATCTTAGAGATGCTCCTTCAGCATTTGAAGAGGGTATCTCTACCAATCTGGATGAACTCAGAGACTTAAATCTGGGTACATAGAAAGATCCACGACCCACTTTAATTAGTGTGTCCATGACCCTTGAAGATCAAGATATGTATATTTCTTTTCTAAAGAAAAATAAATATATTTTCGCTTGGAACTATACAGAAATTCCTGGGCTTGATCCTGATGTTGCTACTCATCATTTGGGTTTACCAAAAGAACATTGAGGATTTAAGCAAGCCGCGAGAAGAACACACCCAACCTATGCTTCCAAAATTGAAGCTGAAGTGGATAAGCTGATCAAAGCTAACTTCTTCAGAGAAGTTCAATATCCCAAGTGGTTGGCTAATATTGTCCCTGTAAAGAAAAAGAACAGACAAATTAGGGTTTTCATCGATTTTAGAGATCTTAATCGGTATTGTCCTAAATATGATTTCCCAGTTCCGATTACAGAACTCTTAATCGATGTGACGGCTGGTTATGAAGTACTTTCCTTCATGGATGGATATTCCGGATATAATCAGATCCGAATGGCCCCAGAAGATGAGGAATCTACAGCTTTCAGAGCCCCACAAGGTGTGTTTTGTTACCAGGTGATTCCCTTTGGTTTAAAGAATGCAGGTGCAACATATCAACGCACCATGCATCGTATCTTCAAACCTTTCTTAGGGAAATTTCTTGAATGCTATGTAGACGATTTGGTGGTTAAATCCAAACAACGTTCTAATCACTTGGTTGATTTGGAATTCATATTCCACAATCTTCGACAACATAATTTGAAGATAAACCCCTTAAAATGTGCTTTTGGGGTAACCTCAGGAAAATTCCTCAGCTTTGTTGTATGCCATCGTGGTATTGATGTCGATCCTGAGAAGACCAAATCAATCCTTGGTATGTCACCTCCTCAGAATTTGAAAGAATTAAGAGGACTTCAAGGACACTTAGCCTATATTCGGCGTTTCATCGCCAATTTGGCAGGGAAAAGTTTACCCTTTACCAAATTATTGAAGAAAGGAGTCACTTACCAGTGGACTGAATAATGTCAAGAAGCATTTGATATTCTCAAGAAATAACTCTTGAGTCTACCAGAACTCATGCCACCTGTTGAAGGAAGACCACTTATCCTCTATGTGACAGCTCTAGAGCGATCATTGGGGGCCTTTCTTGCTCAAAAGAATGATGCTGGGAATGAAAATAGCCTCTACTATCTCAGTAGAACTATGCTTGAAGCAGAAACCCGATATTCAAGTATTGAGAAGTGCTACCTGGCATTAATCTTTGCAGTTCAGAAACTGAGACACTACTTGTAACATCACGAGGTCCAATTGGTATCTCGCAATAATCCTCTCAAATTCATCCTTAGTCGTCCAAAGCTTACAGGACGTCTAGCAATGTGGGTAGTTATTTTGCAACAGTTCGACATTCAGTATGTGTCTCAAAAGGCAATAAAGGGTCAAGCTCTGGCTGATTTCCTGGCTGAACATCCTTCCATGGAAGACGCGTCTTCAGATATTGAACTCCCTGATGAGGAAGTTTTCTCTATTCAAGAGAATCCTCAAACATGGGAAATGTATTTTGATGGTGCTTCCAGAAGTCCAACAGGGAAGAAAATGGAAAATCCTAAATTCAACAAAGTTGGTTTAGGAATTGTACTCATTTCTCCAGGTAAGGCATTGTTACCTTATTCCTTTATATTTTGGGAAGGTGGTACTAATAATGAAGCTGAATACCAAGCTCTCATTACAGTCTTGGAGTTAGAGCTCCAAGCACAAGTGAATCACTTAAAAGTGAAAGGTGATTCAGACCTGGTAATCAAACAAGTCAATGGGGATTATGCCATCAGAAAAGAAGAATTAATCCCTTTGTATGATTACGTCAGAGAGTTAATGGCGGAATTACCTTCAGAACTGACATTTTCTTATGTCCCAAGATCACAAAATTCTCAAGCTGATGCACTGGCTAATATAGACACAGCTCTAGCAGATCCAAATCGGGACGAGACAACCATCAGTATTGCCCACCGTCGTGCAATTTCACCTTATGTTCAAGCCAGAATAGAAGAAATTAATGAAATTAGTCCCATTCCTGAACCGTATGGTCATACTACAGGATGGATGTCACCTATCAGGGAATACCTTCAAAATGGAACACTTCCACCTGATAGAACCGAGAAAGAACAAATCTGGCGACGTGTGGTCAAGTTTACTCTTTATGATAGTCCAAACCACCTAGAGAAAATTCTCTACAAACGTGGTTTTGATGGAGTTCTCTTCAGATGCATTGATGGGGAAGAGACAATGGCTGTCATGAAAGAAGTGCATGCAGGAGTATGTGGTGCCCACCAGTCTGGACATAGATTGTGTGATCAAATTCGAAGGCTTGGATACTTTTGGACTTCCATGATACAAGATTGTGTTGATTTCACAAAGAAGTGTCATTCATGTCAAGTACATGCTAACTTCATTCATCAAACTCCAGAGTTGCTTCATATAGCTAAATACTCGTGGCCATTTTCCACATGGGGAATGGATGTGGTGGGACCTTACCCTTCAGCTACGACCAAGCAGTTTAAGTACATTATTACTGCTACTGATTTCTTTTCCAAATGGGCAGAGGTAGTACCTCTCAAAGAAGTCAATTCTAAATGCATTGTTAGCTTCATCAAGTCTAACATCATTACTAGATTTGGTGTCCCTCATACCATATTGACGGAAAATGGCACCAACTTCTGTTCTTCTGAGGTGAAGAAATTGTATTAAGAATACAACATTAAATACAACCATTCATCTCGGTTTCATGCGGCGGCCAATGCCCAAATAGAAGCTTTTAACAAGGATCTTTCAAATATACTGCAAAATATGGTGGATAAAGATAAGAGGTCATGGCCGGATAAACTCTTTCATGCTTTATGGGATTATCGGACTACCACCCGCAATGCAACGCGGTCAACTCCATATTCGTTGGTATATGGAACAGAAGCAGTCTTGACAATTGATGTTCAATTTCCCTCACACAGAGTAGCCATTCGTGATCAGTTATCTACAGATGAGAAATCCCAAAAGCGATTGAATGAATTGGAACAGTTAGATGAGAAAAGATTGTGCACTTTGCACCACATGGAAATCTATCAGAATCGAATAGCACGATCTTTTAACAAAAAATTTCGTCTTCATTCATTCATTCAGGGAGAATTGGTATTAGTTCTCAGAACACCAATGATACCAGGAAAGAAACCTCCCAAGCTTGAACCAAAATGGGATGGACCTTATTCAATACATAAGGTCTACTCCAATGGAGCTTATTCATTAATCTCAATGGATGGAGAACTCATCACGACTCCATCCAATGCCAGATTTCTGAAGAAATATTTTGTATAAACACCAAATATGGTCCCCAGAACCAAGATTCTTACAAGTGGTTCATACAAACTTAATAGTCCAGTATGACTTTAAACTGCATCATCATTAATAGTCCAGTATGACTTTAAACTGCATCATCATCCTCGGTCCATGCATATGACCTTAAACTATTTTCACATTCGTCCAACATGACGTTAAACTGTAGTAAAGAAATTGTCCCCGTAACATGACACTAAACTGTGCGGCACCAGTTCGTCCTTGGTATATGACGTTAAACTATACAGCAATGGTCAGTATGACCTTAAACTGCAACAACGTACAACATGACGTTAAACTGTAGGAAAGTCCCTTACGTCCAGAAAGACATTAAACTACATAAGCACTTAATAGTCCAGTATGACATTAAACTGCACTATTCACGGTCCATGCATATGACCTTAAACTATTCGCACTTTCGTCCAACATGACGTTAAACTGTAGAAAAGAAGATGTCCCCGCAACATGACACTAAACTGTGCAGCACCATTTCGTCCTTGCTATATGACATTAAACTATACATCAATGGTCCAGTATGACCTTAAACTGCAACTTTGTCCCACACGATGTTAAACTGTGAAAATGTTACCTAAACCATCCAGCATGACCTTAAATTGCATCATCCTTGGTCCATGCATATGACCTTAAACTATTCGCACTATCGTCCAACATGACATAAATGGCACACTCTTTTTTCCTTACTGCATGACATTAAACTGCACAATCCCCCTTTCGTCCAATATGATGTTAAACTGTATTGTCCCCATCGTCCTAACTACATGACGCTAAACTGTACAGAAAATCCTTGATATGTCCTACATGACATTAAACTGTTATTTTTTCCCTACTATATGACACTAAACTGTGCAGCACCAATAGTCCTAACTGCAAGACTTTAAACTGCATAGTCCCTGGATATGTCCTACATGACATTAAACTGTGCATCGTTAAGGATGTTGTTACCTCTTGTTTCTCACACCGAGTATTACTCACGTGAGCTTAGAGCAAACATCAACCATAACACTCTCTTTGGGCCCCTAACCATGTGTAAGTCTCAACAACATTTTTTATTAGATCATTGTCCCCAAGAAAAACTTGATCATTAATTCATTCTTTAATTGAACTACACGGACTTTGGTTCTTGCCCTCCAGGCTGGGTATGTAGGCAAACTCCCAGGGTTCAAGCCCGAAAACAATCTCTTCACATCGGTTCACCACCATCTCATATGATGTTGATTTGGGAAACCGCACCTAGAATCAATATCTTTACATTGATTCACTTTTGTCCTTGTTATATGACGTTAAACTATGCAACACTTTTTTCTGGTACGACAACAAACTACAATACTCTTTGATTTCCTCATTTGAGAGAGAACTATTATTGACATTGATTTTTCAATCATGGTTTTCATTTTCAAAAGACTACGTGCATACATGGTAATACCTAAACTTTTTATTTGAGGTTGAACCATCATTGCACTAAAGTCCCCTTTCACCCTTCACATGTACGAACCAAATTTGTACAAAGGGTAGTTCTAGAACTACGTGTACTTGATTCCCATCCCTATGGGATACGTAGGAACATTCGAGTATCCCTCGAATCCAGTCTCAAGTCTTTTGGGCCTAACCCCAAATTTCACTTTCAGTCCCTTGGCTAAAAATTCCTCATGAAAACACACACTGTGTATTCATTATTATGGTCCGAATTCTATGACCCTAAACTAAGATCACTCATACTTTCGTCCTGCACGACGTTAAACTGCATTTCAAGAACTACGTATGGCTTGATTCTCATTCGTATGAGATACGTAGTGAAGTCCAAAATTTCAATTCAGGACCCAGCCACAACATGATTATGGTTATCATTGACCTATGTATCTCTATATACATTAGAAAATACCCATATTTATGTGTTATAATCCTAACCTTAAATATTTTCAGATCTTCATAACCATTTTCATGACTTCTAGTCACAAAAATGCCAAACTTCTGAGAATTCTTTTGCCTAACTATGCAGCACGTGCCCATAGGTGGCCTTGCATAAATAGTCCACATAACAGACTTGTTATCCAAAATATACTATTTTATTTATCTATGCAGCCAATGCCCTTAAGTGGCCCTGCATAATTCAACCACCTAACGGGTTTGTTAAATAATGGTAACTTCATTCTTGGGAAGAATGCCTCTTTTGTCCTTATTTGTCTTAAACGACGGTATGTAAGGATCCGCAAAAAAATAGCCATCCTTAACATATTTGTCCCATATCCTTTTTCATGATCTGAATGTATTCAAGTCTACGTTTTATTCTTCTTCCCTACGTTTGGGTCAAACCTTCGTAGGAGTGATATTCATCTAGTTCTTCAATATTCTTGTTCGGAAATATCTTCTCCACATTCAAGTACCTCTTTCCATACAACAAACTCTATACTTTAGAAAATTTGAATCTCCATAAACATTCACTGGCTTTTAGCACTAGGAAAGTAAATTTTTGAGAGTTCTTTCACCTGACTATGCAGCACGTGCCCATAGGTGGCCTTGCATAAACAGTCCACATAACAGACTTGTCAGCCAAAAGGTACTATTTATTTGACCATGCAGCCAATTCCCATAGGTGGCCCTGCATATTTCAACCCCCTAACGGGTTTTGTTAAATAATAGTAACTTCATTCTTGGAAACTACTTCTTCTAATGCCTTTTAGCTCTTTTTCATATCATTCCTCAGATTCAAATATTATTAAGCCATAGTTTACATATTTTCTCTCATACTTGAGTATGGTAATATGTTTTCAGATAAATTGTCAAGGAATTGAATCAATTTTAATCCATTTTGGTCAAAGCTATTTCGACTTTAAACATTAGCCCATTTATGTCCGGCATGCATGAATTTAAACTGCCCACAAAAGACAAAGGAACTCTGAATAAAAGTCAAGTTCCAGCTCACTAAACATACATTCTGTATGATTTAGGTAATATTGAGCAATTAAAAGATTCAATGTTTGTAGGGTTATTTGTAATAATCCTACTAAAAATCAAACTATGCTTACTAAGACCATTGGCTTAAGTAAATTTGAAGTAGGTTGTGAAAGAATGCAGGTACAAATGATTGAAGAAGAAAGTGTTTTTCATTGATACACAAGAGTTAGAAGGAAATCCATAGACTCGAGTCTCTTCTCTTTTTCAAGAATTACAAGAGGCTTTCAACATAACACTTCATTTGATTTACGGCATCCCGAGCTTCATCAGCAACCACATGGAATTCATTCATTGAACTGGATACAATAAGAGATACAGTGATACCAGATCTTCTTGGAAAAATTGTAAAAGGATGTTATTGAGTGCGGTTTGAGAAAATTTTTTGCTGATCAAACAGTGACTCTGTTTCTGTCCAGGAGACTTGGAAGATGGATACATGGATCTGAGAATGGAGCATTGGAAGTAAAGAGACATTTGGAGAGAGTACTCTTTTCAGATATTTCTCTAATACCATGTTTGTCTTCCCCCTACCAACCATTAGTGGAAAACATTTCAGCCCATGGGTTTTCCATTTTCATATCTGCAAGGAAATGACATGGAGGAAGAATTTGAAAGTTCACACCATTGTTGTTGCTCTTAATGCACAGCATAACCGAAATAGAGAAGTAGCAGTGCAGCTGCATCTCAGGTGTATAATATTTTGCATTTGGAACATTGACTCCTTGCAGATGACCATGACAACACAAAGGCAGATGGATGCTCTGTGGAAAATTAGGATGATATTTCTTCAAGTACTTAGCCAAATCTGAGAGAGTGCTATTGCAGATATCATAGTAATCATGTCCAATAATGTTCATCATGTCATCAATCTGCTTGCTATCCAGTTCATCAGCCGTTCCAATTCCCTTGGGGACCACTGAATCTGCAGAAAAGATAAATAAACTAACTCTTAAATAAAAAAATGGCTAAGGCATTAAGGTGCGCAAGTCTAAAACATGGCGCGCAAGTATTCATGTGCCGCACTAGTTTTTGACGCGCAAGTGTAAACCGCGCAAGTACAAGTACCTTTACAGTAGCGAGACAGCGATGGAATAGTGAAAAAAGAGACTTGCGCGGCGAGGAATACTTGCGCGGCGAGAGCTCGAGAAATTCGGGATCAGATGCTACACATGGCCAAAGGCCATGTATTTAGAGGCCAGGAGGTGTATCTGCGCGCCGTACCCATTGCGCTCAAGGCCTGCGCGATTCAAACTTGCGCGCCACCCTCTATGCCCTGAAGACTTGCGCGCCCCCTTTTCCTTTGGATGGATTCGATTTCCTCAGAGTCAAATCCTCATTTTTTTCCGGATCCAACTCTGAGGGGGGACTTTTGTTGACGCTCCTTTCGTCACAGAATCTAAAGATCGGAAAAGGGGAATATCTAAGCTCAAAGTGATTCAACCTTTGAAGAAAACATCAAAAATTGACAAATGCATGAACAAAGGATCAAAAGCAACTGCACCGCGCAAGTTATATCACTGTCGCGCAAGTACACTTGCGCGACGCCCTTGGTCGCGCAAGTGACATGCGCGACCTAAGTGATAACCGCCCGGTAACCACCCAGGGTCTTCTTTTGCCTATAAATAGACCCTGTGGGCCCCCCATTCGAGGAGGATCTTTTTCCAGAAACTCGGATTGAAGCTCCCGACGCCCAAGTCTCTTCTAAAAGCTTCCGGAACACTTCTAAGGTAATTTCTTACCTAGAATGGAAGATCTAAAGAGAAGGAGGAAGGCCTAAGTGTTGAAACTCATCAACACTTGCGTGCCTGAGTGGTCAGCCCTTAAGGGAAGTGACCACACTTGCGCGCCACCTTATTCCTTCAATAGAAATTGCGCGTCCCTTTTCTGGAAGAACCTCAAGAGGATTATAAAGGGATTAATAAAGAGTCTCTCAAGTATTCTAATGCTGGTTGAAAATCGCGCAAGTACCCCACATGTCGCGCAGGTATACCTGCGCGACCAATACTTGCGCGCCCATGTAAGACTTGCGCGCCTTTCAAGACTTGCGCACCCCTACCTTTTTGGGTTCCCATCTTGCCCATTTTACCCCTATTAAGACATTACACCTTTCCTATTCAAGATTCAGTCTTCAAGATACTCTTCAAAGCCATTTATGGCATGATTTCATGATTCGACTTCCTTATCTGAAAGGAATTCTGTGGAATATCTGTGAAAACCTAGTGATTTAAATATCCTTATGTCACTAAATATGGAGAGTTCATTCATTCAACCTCATCCTTTAAGATGAGAGAATCCTTAACATGTGTCTCGTTTTCAGGAATAATCCCCAGTTATAAGTCCTTTAATCTGGGCATCTTCCTCAGGAGTAAGTCCCAAATTCTTAAAGTTCCCAAATCTGGGAATCCTCCTCAAGAGTAAGCCCCAATCTCAAATATGGGCATCCTCCTTAGGAGTAAGCCCCAAGTCCTCTAATTTTGGGCATCCTTCTTAGGAGTAATCCCCAATCTCAAATATGGGTTTCCTTTTCAGGAGTAAGACCCAAGTCCCCTAATTTCTCTTTAACCAGTCCTAATTTACGTTAGATCTGGGATTCCTTCTCAGGAGTAAAACCCAGTTATCAACCCTCTCATAATTTGGGTTTCCTCTTCAGGAATAACTCCCAAGTTAGAGTATTCAAATCACCATGAAGCACATATTCCTTTATGGACCATTTTCCTAGATTTTCTCCCTAAAGTAAATCCTCTGGGCAGTCATACATACATAAGCCCCAAACCATTTCTTATGATTGCATCTTTCATGGCACAATTGTCTAAATTTTACTAATAACTCTTGTTTCTCACACCGAGCATGACTCACGTGAGCTTAGAGTGTAAAAGTAACTGTGACATCCTTCTTTGAGCCATCAATCATAAAAATCATACCCTTATTCGAACTACGTGGGTTCTGATTCCTTTTTCAAAACAAAGGATACGTAGGTAGCCCATCTATGGGTTCGATCCCAACTCTGATGTAATTCATTGTCCTTATAAATGACGATAAACTTCAAGTGCCCCACTGAGTGGCTTTAAAACCAGCCTGGTCATCATAATGACCAAGATACTTTTATATAAATGTTTTGAAGGATACCATTGACCAAGAATCTCTAAATAGATACAAATGATTCTCTATTGATGAAGAACCTCGAATACATATAAAATATTCTATAAATTTCTTACATATTTAATCATTGATTGTTAAACTGAAGGAATGCTCATTTTATACTTGGTAATGTAATAAGGATTCACGAACATAACTTAAATCTATAAATAGAGTCCCGGAGTAGACAATAATTCCCCTCAAAAAGGTGTGATGAGTCCGACCTCCCATCCTCTCGACCAATGCAAATTCCTAGGCCTCATCAGTCCACAAGCTAATGAGCACCTACCTTTGGAAAGTAGGTCCAAACGGATGTGGAATCATTGGATGTTTCTGGTTCTACGAACAAACCCGCTAGAAACCGATCGAAATGTTTGAATCTCCCGTCCAGGAGGTCATCACCGGATTCCGTGCGAAACAATATTACATGCTAATGTGTTTTCTACAATTCCATGTTTTATTCCTATGTTATGCTTTTATGGATAATTTTTTTTAATTCCTTATGATTCATGCCTTATAAACTATCAATATTTATTCCATGATACATGTTTATGATCTTTGATATATAGGGTATGATATTCAAATATTTTGATCACATTCTCAAACCCCTATGATCATATTTATTCTTACATGTCTCCCTTATTTTCCCTTACTAAGCATCTGAGCTCAACCATTTTTATGTTTCATTCCCCAGTTTATGAAGATGTGTATTATATTTCAAGTGTCTAAGAAGGGTACTAGTCATTAATAAACTAGTGTGAGATAATGTATCTTGCTTATGTACTAGTGTTTATGTTTCCACGTTTCCAAATGTACTAGACTAGTTCAGTCATTGGGAATCTATTTGTATTATGTTTTATGTATTCTTTGAAAGTGATGTAATTTTAATGTATTCCAAAATTGGGTCATTATAGTTGGTATCAAATTCATTTTTTAGATACCCTTTGGATACTAGGATGATAAAACCATAGTGAGAACCCTAAGGACATGTCTAAGGATAAGTCTAAGGATAAGGAAAAACTTTGGAAAATGTCCTAGGATTTTCATAAAGGATGGAGTGAGTGGTTTCCTAGAAATATATCCCTTTCGGGATACTAAAAGTTGATTTGGGTCTAGAATAGACGTTTCTATGAGTAACAACTCTAACTAGATGTTTTGGGCCTGACTCATTGAAAACCTGGTACAAGACAATGGGCCTTTCTGTACATCTAATTTGATACTCCTAGGGGAAATTATTTAAGAATTCAAAAACTCTTCATGAACCATTATGAAGGATTTAAATAGATGTTGTTTATGAATAACTTAGGATAAACCTAAGGGGTTTTAGTTTAAGGAAGGTTTCATGATTTAGACATCCTAAGTAACTTTTTTTGACTATGTGGTTTTCAGCTATGATAATAAATTCTCACACTATGCTTCTTGTTTTAGAAAATGGCGAGAACTGAATGGAAATGGATTAACATTGAATGTGAGGAATTATTTGTTGATTATAAGTCAAGTGGGATGATCAATAGAGTGAAAGATGTTGTGATCATGCCTAATTAGTTTTCACAGAACATGATTAACAATGTGTACCTTAACTAACTCTCGAACTCACCAAGTAAAAGAAGGAAGGAGTTCACTGAGAGTTTGGGTAATGGAGACCACAAAGGAAAGAATATTCAGTTTCCATTGTGCTAATAATGTGGATAGAATCACCTGAGTGAATGTCTTAGAGGAATAAGAAGCTGTTTTGGCTATGGAAAAGAATGATATAAATCAAGTCACATAAAGAAAAAAAATAAAGAGTTTAGTTAATGAAATAGATTAGAATATTGACCTCACTAGGTCTTTGTCAAAGGTTAAGTGTTTTAAGTGTTGAATAAATGGTAATTATGCAACTCAATGTACCAGGATGAAATATCCTAAATAGAATCAGTAAGGTGGGGTGAGTAATTGTTACATTTCATATGATGAATATACTACTTATGAAATGTCAAAGGAGAGAGGTATTGTATAATAGGATGAGGTACCCTTGTTAATGGAATAAGGATGAAGTGGAATAATAAAAGTTTTTATATATTTGGATTTAAGAATTATGTTATATTACAGGTGAAATATATAAGAATTATCATGTTTATGCTCTTTCTCTAATGATTTAAAAGAATACGTTGAATGGATTTGATGGAATATAAAAGTAATTTAATGGAAAGCTGATGTCCATATAAAATGCATGATTAGGGGAAAGATAACAATTAATATGTTCCTTATGTTAAGATAATTTTTTTACAAAGATATATTGGATATAAGTAAATTAGATTGTACTAATAACTTGTTGACAAGTTTTTTATTCTAAAATGAATGAATTTGAAAAAAACTTGGGTTTATGGAATATATTTAGAAATCTATGGACTAAGGAAGCATGCATGTTTTCCAGAATTATTTTTGGTAATTTAAGTTATTACCATGTTTCAAGAGAATATATGATGAGGGTATTCACACGTTTAGAATGTGACAACCACGATATTATCTATGATATATGGTGGAAATGATGTATAAGTGATTTCATGACTTTATAATGTTTTATATTTTCATATTTTATAAGGGTTAGAAGGTTAACCATTTATGGGATGTTTAACTTAAACTTCGAATAATGTTCATGTGATTAAAGTATTCTCTCACCATATGAGGATTCATTAATATTGGAGAAATTGGTCTAACAATTTTGTGTTGATAGTAACTGTAGAGATATGGGTTGAATTATCATGGATCTCATGATATGTTAGTGATTTAGGAATGAAAAATTCCACATCATTTTTTAGAGAAAGAGGTTAAGTGGATCTAGTAACAAAAAATTATCAGATTTTATAGATGTCATGAAAGTATATATTTTCTGAGTTATTCTTGGACTACATGTAAAACAATGGTTATCTTCATGTATGAAAAACATTGAGTTATGATTACATTTCACGCAAGACTGACTTTCCTTGATTGATTATATAACATGCAAGACAGAGTGTTACCAAACAATAAGATATTATATAATAATATATATAACCTACCTATAAAATTATATTTTATGAATATTATTAATTAAATTATGTAAATATATGGTTTTCAAAAAATATAAAATGAATTAATTAGTTACATATTCTTTATAAATGAATATAAGAACCAATTCAATATAAAAGTGTATTTTTATAGAAAACTATTATTATGATCACAAAGTTGTTTTAATAATAATAAAATAAATAAATTAAAGTTATGCAGTAATTTAAATTTTTATATATCTAATATAATTTTTTTATATATTCATCCAATATATTTTATAACCATAAGATATGAAAAAAACTAATTTAACTTAAAAAACATATTATTTTTATTAAGGCAATTTTACCACCTTTTAACGGAAAACATATTTTAAATATAAATTTTGGATGTTTTTTAAATATTATATGTAAAAATATACTTCATATTTGAAATTTAATAATAAAAATTTTGTTAGGGTGAATTTGTTGTATTTTTTCCATGATGTTTTTTTAAATGGATAGTGAAAAATATTGTATTTTAGTTAAAAACTTCATTTTCATATAATTTATTTATAAATTTAAACTATATTTCAAATTTGATTAAATGTTTAATTAGATAATATATTTATAAATTAATCCAATTTATATCATTAGAACAAATTTCACTTTGAAATTAGATATAAAAACATAGCAAACCTTTGATCATTTTTACTTTAAAAACCCGCATTGTCGACACGACTGCAGTTTTAAATTTAAATTAATTTTTCACTTCTGAAATTGGAATTTGAAATAATTGATTCCATTTTTGGAATCAAAATAATCTATAATTTCAAATAATCTCAACTTAGTTTTTTTACCAAAAATATTAGTGAGTGTAATTAAAATTCATTACAATGATTGATGTTAAATTATGCTTAATAAGGAACTAAATCATAACCATAAGGCCCAAAATGACCTATAAACTTGTCCTAAATCAATTTTATGGAATTATTGCGACCCTATAATCCCTTGGATCGACCTTTTACCATTATATAACCACTTTAAATAAAAAAAATGTGGGCGCGGTTCCTCCCTTGTAAAATATTACAAGAGTTCCACTCCTCCTCCATTATAAAAGGCCTCATCTCCTCCCTCTTTCTCACACATCTCAAGACACATAAGTTTGGAAAAACTATACCAAAATAACTCCTCAAAATATCCCACTTTATACTTTAATCCTCCATTTTTTATGAATTATTCTCAAGGAATCCCTTTAGTGCAGACCAAATTGAGCTACTTGATTAAAAGGTAACACCCTCCCTCAAACTCATTTCTTTTATTTTCTTTATCCACTACCTCAAATATTATTATTCCATGATTGTATAAAAACACAATTATACCAAATATACTAGTATATTTTCATTCTAATGGTTCAATATACACTTACACAAACTTCCATATAATGGGTAAGGAACATACTATTTACGTGTACGGTGGACTAGCACCTCACTAAATAATGATCATTTATTTTTCCTTTACCGCCTCTCATGGTTTAAATTATAATGGAAAAATGATTTATATATGTTATATATAATATTTATTATGTCTTTAATCTCTTTTAATTCTTTTACAACACATGTATTTATACTTTCCATTTTGTGTTACTACGATAATTTCATTTGAGGAAATGCAGACTATCGTCCCCTCAAAGCGATGTGATTCATTCATACACTACATGGAATGTATTAAGGATGGATTTAGTGAATATATATGATATAATAAATCTGATTTATTAATAATATATAAATATATATGTGTGTGTGTGTCTTTTTCTTTTACTTTCTTCTTTCAACATGACAATTAAACGGAAATAGTGTTCTTGCGTACGTACGGCTTGTCATCTCCATGAACGGTGTATTCAATTTCATAATTATATATTATTTGGATTATTATAATAAAAATAATCTAATAATAATATATATTTTAATCATGTTTTACATTATGGAAATTGGGATATAAATATAAGGACTGAAGATATAAAAAATCAAGACACATGTAAAAACAATAAGGATATTACTTGAAGTGAAACCTTAACATATAATTATTAACAAGTGGGTGATATAAAACCATAATACAAATATATATGGTATTATAAGTAATAATATGTTTTTGTGATATATTTATAATAAATGTATATTTATTATAAAATAGTTTTGAATGAGTATGACGAGAGTCAAGACACAAGCTAAGAGAATTTAATCTCACTCTTTCTTTATGTGAGATACATGCCTTATTCACCACTCAATCATAGATGTAAAAGGGGTTAAATTTTAAACTATTTATCATCCAAATTTTTCTCTTGTAGTATTTCAAATAATTTAACTAAATATATTTAACATAAAATACTATAAATTTCGTTTTATAAACTATTTAAATAATTTGAATTTGAAAACAAAATTATACAAATGGAATTAAAATATAAAACATTAAGACAACTCTAATATTTTATTTTTAACTTCAAAATTCATGGGATAATTTAACTCTCCCATACAATATTACTTTTATAATTTTTAATAATCATTTACTTGATTTTTTTGCTGCCTACACAAGCACTATGTCGGTATTGTGTAATAATTTATGGTAAATATATCTTAAAAAATTTAAAATAAATTAAAATAAAAAATTTAATTAAGATCAAAATAATCATTTATAATCATTAAAATTTGTATTTACTAACATATATGTCATGAAAATTTATTTAAAATGTTATATTGACTTTTATTGTCTTGTCCAAGCATTGCACTAGAATTTAGATAATTCACTTGTTATATGACTCTAAAATTCATATCTATACATAAAAACTATTAATAATAATTAATATTTAATAAAAAAATATATAAAATAATTATTCTAAAATATTACCTTTAGTAAACCAATGATTACTTTTCCAATATTGCGGAAGTAGTGTGTCATCCCTAAAAATGATTTTCATTTTTATTTTGAAATAAATTCTAATTTATATGATATGGATTAATTTGTTATGATAATTTTATTATATTATTATACATTATTTTTTCCATAATTTTTGTAAATTTTAGGTCATATTTATAAATTTAGGATATCATAAAACATACTATATTTCATAAAAAAATATTTTTTATTATTCACCAAAAGTTTAACTTCTAAAAATAAATATAAAAAACTCATAATAGGATAAATCTGACTTATTTAATCCAAAATTTAATTACATTTCAACAAAATCAACTACTAAATGTGGATGAAATTAATTTTAATATAATTTCATAAAATGCAACAAAAAATAGTTTTTTATTAAAGTTGGTTTTTAAGTATACAAATTAACTTATATAAAGATCATGAATACTAATGATTAAAAAAAATAATTAGATTACTAAAAATAAAATGTATCATTGTTAAATTTAAGAACAAAACTAAAATATAATATTACATTTAAATTTCTTTGTTTAAGGGAAAAAAGAGAGTATTTGAAAAATCAATATTTTCATTATTCACTGAAAAATAAATCATTTCAAAAAATATCAAAAGTTCACCTTATGATAATTTTAATATTATAATTTTAAATATGAAATTAATTTTATAAAATAAAATTTATAGAATCGTTATAAATTAATTATAATTTTAATTCAAAAATACAATAAAATAATTTTTGAATAATCAAATTTTTGAAGCATAAAATGACTTCACTAAAAATTAAGAACTTATTTCCTAAGAATTCATCAAAAAAATTATTGTGTTAGAAAATTATAAATATATTTCAGAATATAGTTACACATATTCATACTAGATAATGTAATGGACAGGTTATAACGGTTACATTTTAATGATAATATTTTTATAATATATCTCAATTTGCTTAAATCTCGGTGTTACATGTTAGGAAAGCTATCAACATTATTATTATTTTAAACTAAATTTTTATTGTGTTACAATAAGAAGGATAAAACATCTAATGGACATAGTTTATCACATCATCTCAACATATTGAAACATTGTATTACTCAATAAGTTCATTGAACATTAAGAATAAAAAATTAAATCTGCACAACATAACAAACATAGACAAAAAAACACCATGTTAAATCAAACTCATTATGAAATGTATTTTGAATTTAAAAAAATAATAATAAAGTAATCGAACGTATCAAAAATTTACCAAGAAATCTCCCCTTTATGAAAAATAATATTAAATATAAGAAAAATAATGTTTGACTAAAATTTTAGAAGGAAATTGTTCTTATAACTTTTTGTGAAACTCTCCCTAATTTTTACATTAAGAAGATTTAAATTTGTAACTATCTCCCACTTTTTCTAATATATATCTCTTTTAATTCATCAATTAGCATCTTAATGAATATATGGTGTTAAATTATTACTTAGTTGAAGGAAAACTTACTTTCTCAACCCCCCCCCCCCCCTTCACGATTTCCAAAAATAGAAACACAAAGAATAAAGGAATAATAAGAACAAAACGAAAACATATGAAAAGTAGAACTAAAGATATTCATTTATCATATGAAATTATTCCCCCATGATATATGTATAATTTTAATTTACCAGAAATCAAGAAAACCAAAAATATACTCCCCTTTTGGGATAATAAAGAATAAGTGATGTGGAAAAATAATTCCTTCATAAATTAATTTAACAGAAATTAAAATATTCAATAATATAAATTTTATAAATCAACCAAAGTTTATATAGTAATTTGAAAAAGACTAAAATTTATTATTCATTATTTTCTAATATTTTTTTATAAATTTTTTTTCAAACATTTCCTTAATATTTATATGACTATTATCATGTCCTTTTGATGTTTTATTTGTATCATTCAACACTTTATTTAGATTCAATATCACTTCCCTATATTCCTTCGTCTTTCACTATTACAACTTTATCTTTTGGTATTGATTAATAGTACATTCATGAAACTAATCAATATAAAAAACCTACCACTTCTCATAATTAGTCATCCTATTTATATTTTATAAGTATATCTCAAATTCATCATTTGAAAATAAAAATAATTCCTTCCTCCCTACCAACTAATCGGTGATCTATTTTTATTTCCAGGTGTCTTGAGAATCTACTATATTATATTTTAAATGGATTAGTCTCAATTAATTCAATTTAAGGATATATATGATGTTTGAAACTCATTTCAGGTTTTCATACATATCACCCTCATATTTCTCTAAATACTCAATCCATGAACTATCCTTGGTATAACTTTATTTTAGATAAATTTTGTTCTTATATCTATCTCATTTATCTTCTGGCGTAATATTATTTCTATCATTATCCTAAGGATAAATGTTTATGATGTGATCATGACATGAAGAGTTTGTTTACCCATATTTTTCATCATCAATACCATTCCATCATGTTTCTTACAAAGTTTTCCCCTTTTCAAATATTAGTATCTCACCAAACTCTCTATAGTTAGTAATATATCCTATGGAAGATTTATTCAATTTCTAAGCATCATCAGAAGAAATATATTTCATGATTCATCTTTTGTTTAATTTAATATCAAGATCATAATATAATATGTTGAATTAAAATTTTAAGATAAAGTTGAATATGAATTATTGGGTGGTGAGGGTAGAGTGGCTTGAATGATCACTTATTGTTATTATGATAATAAGTATGATTTCAAGATGGTGTTGGTAGTATATAAAAACCAACGCAGAAACCTCTGTAGTTTCAATGAATATTCTATTCCCCTTTATAGAAATATATTATTGGTGTTCTATCCTTCTCTTAGGAATCCTCTATACTTTTCCAATAGGATCCCTAATGGTAAGATGATGATGTGTATCCTTATATTTCTTAATCTTCAATGAATATTTTTTCTACCATTTATCATCCAAAATGTTGATATTTACACTCTTTCAAATCCGAAACATATAATTTTGATAGACTAAAAGATGGTTTACTTGACTTCCTTTCTGCAACCTTATTCATGACTACATCAGTATTTCTCTTCCAATCTAATCTATATTTTCTAATTAATTTATCAAATGATTCATTTTTATCATGTTCTTCTAAGACGGCGTTTTATCAAATATTTTATCTTCATATTCTATTATATTTTTTCTTATTGTCCTCTTATTCTACCATTCTTCCTCTTATCATGCTTATACTAATATTGAATATCTTCTACATGGTTAACTTCCATTTATTTTTCTATAATAATATTCTCATGTGGATAATAAACCAAATTCATTCGATTTATAATCTCATTATTCAGTGGAGACTCCTTCCTCATTTCAGGAAATCCAACGTATTTGATTCTAGCCTTCTATAAATATTATACAAGCATCTATGAGTATCAAAATATCATTATCTTAACCATACCAGTTCATAATACTTAAATATATTCAAAAATAATTACAATATTAAACATTATCATTCTAGTGATAATGTTTATAATATAGAAATATTGAATCACCATAGAATCTCTATATATTTTTCTCTATATAAGGAAGTCATGGACCCACTAAAAATTAATCCTAACTTTTTGATTTATTTTATTCATTTCATGAATATTTCCATTCACCTAGAATAATATTTTCATTACCTTGACACTATTTAAAGTGTTTAAAATTTATTGAATCTAATAAGATAGGAAAAATGTATCTCCTTTGGTGTAATTTCAACTACATCCACAAAATAATTATTTGACATTAAAATCATTCTCTTTAACTTTAAACATCATCGGATTAACTTCATCCATATTATAAAATATTATATACACATTAAAATTTCCCAATAATTTAAAAAAGAACAATTTTTTATCCTCATATGGTATAAAAATATATTCAAAACCTATAAATACAGTATCTCTCTTCAGAAAATATTAGTGCTTTGAAAACCATTCATGATTATTCACTCTATCAATAATGATTTCTCTTGATGAAATCTCTATAACTAAATCCATTTACATTTTTACAACTAAAATAGAAAGTTTTGATAATAAGATTTGAAATCTACAATTCTTCTTAAAAAATTTGGAAACCAACTCTAGATCCATAATATCTTATATAGGTGATTCACACTGTCAATGATCTGGTTTGATCTAATGTTTCAAGATAATTCTCACAAAAAATATGAATCCAAAACTCTATGAAATTATTTAAAAAAATTAGTTATTTATTTTTCTTTTAAAAGAAGACAATTTCTTAAAGTAATCAAAATACCCTAATTTAACATAATATTAAAAGTGAAATGGATAAGCAGTTAAAAAATCTACAAGAGAGAAATAATGAAATTGAACCTCTTAAAATTTATCTCCCAAAGTTAAACCCTTGAATTTTTCTATATAATTTAGTTCTAGATGTAATTCTTAAAGTGATTCATATATTATTTTAATATATCGATAGGTAAATACATATTAAAATTTAGAAAAATGAAAAAAAAACTCCCAATAAATGAAGAGTTAAATTTTAAATAAATACTTTCAAAAAATAGTAAAAGTAATTGAAAATTTAAATGTTATCAGATATAAAATATAATAATTCATCATCTTTTTTGTAGTTCATTCATTGATAAATATTATTTCTATGGAATCCAAACCTTCATGGGTCTGGAGAGATCATCAAATAGTACTTTTAACACCCACATTATTCTAAATATTTTTTGACCAATAACAACAGGTTACGTGTAAAAGGAGGCTCAATAAATTTTGAAAGATTTAATTCTTTTTAATAGTTACTTCCTCCAATGTCTACCTATCTAACATTCAGAGATGAATGGTACAATAATCAACACTATTTAATTATTTTGATTGTTCCCCCTTTTGTGGCTTCACTGTCCAATTAAAAAGTATCGGAGTTGGTTCCCTTGAACCGAATACTTTGTATATTTTGTTTCCTGTATTAATATTAAAATAATCTATATTAATATATGTATTTTCACATTCTAATTTTTCTTCTTCATAACATAGTGTGTTAAATATCATTAGAGTATTTTTCGAATTTATAGGTCATAAAAGTTACACACTATGATGAGAACCTTAATGTTCTAGAACAATATTCATAATCTTATATCCTATGGATATTATAAGATTATATGATGGGACACATTATATGTTTGAATATCATGTTCTTGATACATATAATAGGATAAAAATTTATATCTTAAATTCCACACGTGGTAATCTCTAGGATAAGAGATTATGAAGATGAACCCACCAGAAAGATTACAACATGTTTTTATATTATTTGATATTCATATTTGTGAGTGTTCTTATTGGTCCTTGTACATGATATTATGATTAAATAATATCATGAATGGTTAAATTTTATTTATTTACAAAAACAATGATGAAATATTTTATTCATGACATGGGAAATATTTTTCGCATCAAAAATGATATTACATTAATGAGTAAGTCAATATAGGTTTGGCCTCTTCCAGTTTAAGGACGATTATATCTTTGGACCTTTTATTGCAATGGAAAATTCAAACTATAATTCCATTTCTATGGTGATTTATAGGTTCATTTCAGAAAGATAAATAAATATATATCAACAACTTAATTAAAAAAAGTATGAAAACTTCTTGATTTTAGATATCATGACTCAGTGAATATATAACACTGTGAGAATTTTTATGTGGTTATTTTTGTTGAGGCAATAACATCTCCCAGTATGAGTTCCTTGATGTGTTGTTAGATCTTGATCTTAGAATTTAGGAAAGACTACCCATTTCCATTGAGGAAGAGACATTGACGGTTACACACTTAGTTTATCCATTGATCTTAGATTCTAAAAGAATTTAATAGTCGGAATAAATTTTATTATCCAGACGGAGGAATAATATTTATTCAAGATTTATTGATATCAAATATTTAATCACTATATATATGTGTGTGATTTTAATTTTAAATTAATATTTAATAACAAGACTGACATATAGAATATTTATCCCTTGTTTTATTCAAAATTTAATAAATAATATTTATTATTAAAAAAGTATTATTTAGTAACACAGATATTAAAATGGATATTTATTCACAACACTTTTAATATAATATTTATTTTTTATCAAAATAATAGTGTTTTATTCATCAGGGTTCGATAACTATCGAGGAAGGATGGTGGACCGAGTTATGGGCCTTGTAATGTTAATGATATAACCATAGATATCATTTAAATAAATATATAATTATGTATTTAATTAAAATGATATTTATTTTTGAAATTTTGTACATTCCATAATGTATAAAAATAATTTATTATTATTATTCTGAATGGGGAATATGTTGGATTTATTATCTGACAAAGGGAACTTATGCTATTTTCAATAATAAAACCTAGCTTCATATATTTTGTTTTATATCATTTCATGAGGGTTAATTCATTGGAATGATTTTTCTGGTTGTGCACAACATCTCTTCTACCTAAATATATCTCTCTAAAACAAAAAAACCACTTGGGTTTCTCCCAAGTCCTATAGAATATTCCATCTCCTCCATCCCTCTTAAAATCAAGAGAATAAGAGATAAAATCTATATATACTAAAAGATTTTGTTCTGATAAAGATGAAATTTCAAGATGCATGGATCTTCTATTCTAGAACCCAACATTCCACTGGAATCATTCATAGATTATAGAGAATTTTTGGATTACTACTAGTGGAATTCTATTTTGTTTCCGATTATTATAAGGGAAATATAACTCAAACAATGGGTCTTAAAAATCAAAAACTTCATCAATGAAATATTATCAAAGCCAAGGTAGTTCTTATTTATTTTTTTAAATTTAACATAAATATCCATTCTTATTGGTTCTAAGATTATTTTCCAAGTTTATTTAAGTACATTCACTAAGCATGATAATTTTTTATTTTATTGTGGATTATTCATTAAGTTCGACAAAGACCTCAATGGGTATGTTCCTTATCAATGCTTTCACTATTCCCAAAACCTTCTTGTTGTATTATAGTGATCATGTCTAAATTTATAATTATTTAATATTTCATTTATATTATGATTCTTTTGTTAGGTTTTCATTTTTTTGTTCTTAATCTATTAAGTTCAGATAACATGTTCATTCATAATCATATAACCAAGAATATTCAAATAATAAGTGAAGAGATCATAGATATTTCATCTAGAAGTTTTAAAGATGATGGATGCACAACTATATCACATTACATGTAAATTGATTACATGTTGTAAAGTCTCAATCAACTACATGAATATGTGATGATTCCAGTTGAAAAATCTCATGTGAGGGATCAATACACAGTTTTTTACACCATGTATTGACCGCCATGGTAGAAAATAGTTCTCTGGTTTACCTGGTGTGTTGTTGGAGTACACACAATGTAAACCCCTTGTAAAGCGGTTGTCATGTATCCATCATACATGGTGTATAATTATAAACACAATATATAATTAATTAACATTCCATGTGTTAATTACTGGCTGTGAAACATAGTAAAACAATGATTACATGATGTGTAGTTGGAATAAATATCATATAATGCAGTAAAATCCCATATATATTACACATCAATTCCTTATTCATAATAATTATGGATGTATATAATGAAATTATGCATCACTTAGCGGGTGTACACACTGATCAATATGTGTCTTCCATAAAAGGTAGAAAAATATGTAGCTGGTTGGGTAGGTCTTTTGACAGGGTTTTTCCACACACTGAGTTCTATTCAAGTTTCATTAGGTAATAAATTCTTCAATTGTTATTTTACATGTTTATTTAGTTTCTCACATTGTATATCTTTTATACACACTACGTACTTTACATGATAAAATCAAACAATACAATCTATTCATATTAAGGCAAATCATATGGTCAAACAAATAGTATTGGCTACATGAGTTATCCCATAGAACTACACATTTCCTAATATCATGACATTTCATGTATACTAATATTCCATGTAAGTATACAGTACAAGACTAGTGATATAATTTGTGAAATTGGAGTAGAATTTCACTTATAGTGTTACTTCCTGGTACAAGTCATATACTTTAGTAATTTAAAATAAAAATAATTTATTTAATTTACATAAAAGTGCAGTGAATGGGAATATTATGTATATCCATTACTTCTTGGATTGATAATTAATATAAATAATCAATTAACTAATAATATTATAAGTTATTAATTATATTGAAATTTATTTTAATTAAGAAATATATTCGAAATGTATATGAGCATTAATGAATGTTATGTCATTGAATGTATGTGAATGATCATCAGCATGCTTGACCAATGTTCATGTTGAATTTCTATTTAATTTAATATTATTTCTTGGGATTTTATATGTGTTAAAGGTTTATTAAATTAAATATGATGATTTTTTCCATCCCTCACACCATTATTATATACAACCTTTATGTCCATTGTTTATTTTATGTATCCCATACCCTTGGTTACCTCACCAATGTGTGAGTAAAACATGTAAAAAAGATGAATATGCAAGGAGAGAAGATGATTCAAAACATGATTTCAGGTGAAACCAACCAAAAAGATATAAATCTTGATGGTAGATTGCTGAATCTCTATCCAAACCCACCTCATAGAAATTTCCCTAGGGTTATAGGTTGATTTGTTGTTCACTTAATAGATATACCATTAGAAATCTCATTATTGGGTATATTGATTTTATTTTGTCAAATTGAATGGTTATATATTCTGTTATTCGTGATTATATGATTTTAAATATGATCACATAATATAAGATAAAAATACATGTAAGATAATGTAAAATAAATGGATTATCCATAAATTATATTATCAAATCCATAGTTAATTAATTATGTAAAATCCACATAATATTAATAAGAATTATAATGGATAAAATAAATATATTAATTCATAAATAAATAAAGTACTTCATATAAATATTAATTCAAAAAAAACCTTCTATTACTTGATCTAAAGTGGAATATAAGAACTATGTTTTGTTATTCCTCTTTTCAAAACACTTAAATTCTTTGTGGAGTGGTAATTATTGTTTTAGGTTGAGTTGACTAAGTTTAAAACAATAGATGCATCCCTTCTATACTTTTTGTAACTTGGAGGTATTTGTTAAGGAAACCTAAGCCATGACTTTAGGATCGAGGAGTCCACTCAATAGATCGAGGACCAATGAGCTAGAAGTTGTCAAGATCTCCTACCTAAATACCTTTGAGTAATAGACCAAAAACATATCTATGTTATGAGAAGGGAAATATTGGTAATTTCTACTAGAATGTATATATGACATGATATTCTTAGTCAAATGGTGAGGGATATTATGACTTGATAAAATAGTGAAATTCTAATAAAATGATAATAATTATTTCAACACACATATTTTTGTAATCAATATAATGTACTAAAACTACTTTTATTTGTTTGTATAAAAATGAAATGGTTTTCAATAGAAATATCCATGTTATCTATACTATAGATTTACAACATCATATATTATAGAAAAATTTAGGAGTGGAACAGAACATTTTAAATTGTACTACAACATGAGATATTGATTTACATGCTAGAGTCCCTAGTTTCTGATCCACCTACTAAGAAGGTGAGTGAGGAAGAACTCAATGTATATATGAAACACTTTTATGATGTTATATATTTCTAGTTTGTGACATTATCATCCATGTATAGTGATCTTCAGAAGTCAAATGAAAACATGGATGCATATTCTATGCCCAACCATCTTTATGATCTTTATCATAAGAGGGAAATATATTAGTAATATGATATTTTTAAATAATTAATTATGAGAGACATTTGAGAGAGTGTGACAACTGGAATTCATGTTGTTGACAAGATTGGCTATATTGAGTATCTAAACATTCTAGGGTTCATATTTCCTAATGAATTGAGAATAGGTCTCAGACTTTCCTCACTCCCTAAATTTTTCTATGAATTAGTTTTTAATGTTAATATAAAAAACATTGATAAGTATCACCAAGATCTATTTAATATTCTGCTCTGGGTTAATAAGGACATAAAGAACAAGAGGCCTTATATCCATATACTCAATAAGAGGAAAGTAAAAAAAAAGAGCTCCCAAAAAAACTCCAAGCCTAATTAATCTTCACATCACCCATCCAAGAAGAGGAAAATCAATGGGAAATTTAGGGATCATGCTTCTATATTTTTTACATGTGTAAAGAAGGGACGTTGGAAGAAGAATTACACTATAGTAGATAAATAAGGGGAATATTAAAGTGTGTATTTTATTTATTAAAATAAATATATTTTTTATAGATACAGTTTATAGTGCTAATATTAGTATATAATTATAGGAATCAAGTAGATATAGAATATTTTCATGATTTCAAGTGGATTTATGAGCTACTAATGAAGAAAGACACATTGTAGTGGCTATTGTAGACTACCATATAACTTGATAATAAGATTGATCTTCATTTTTAAGAGATTTTATTAGGTTACAAGAATAAAATAATCATTATTTTTATATAAAATATTCATATATATGGTATTATTTTAAAATTTATCAGTTAAAGCTACTAATTTTATAAACATTTCTAATATTATGGTATGGTATATCTAAATAATTGTCTTTATGTATTAAAGTAAAAAAACATGGTTTTAAAAATTGATAAATAGTCTTGTTTGTATGAATCATATAGTTCCAAATTATCGAATAACCGACTATGTCATCTAAACAAAAATCACTTGATAAAATTATATTAATACCGTTATTTATATTCTTTTGAACTATATCCACTTGATTTAGTTCATGCTTGTTTATAAAAAAAATGGACAAAACATCATTTAGTGTAAATGGTGAGAGATTAATAGAGATTCTTGATTTTTTTTCATATAGATGTGTCTAGATTATTTCTTATTAAAATAGTGGTGGATAATCATACTCCATAACTTATACTAATGACTTTAGTATACATGGATATGTCTATTTAATGAAGTATAAGTATGATTCCATTGAAAATTTATGGAATATAAGAGTGGCATTGAGAAATAACTTAGTTGGAAGATGAAGAGGATATACTAAGAGTATCATTGATAATATCATAAAAAAGAGTTTATAGAGTGTTTATAGGAGTTTTGGAATCAATCTAAACTCACTCCACCTTATAAACCATAATGGAATGGTGTAAGTGAAACTAGGAACCACACATTTTTTTGGATATTATAAGATAAATTGTAATTCATGAAGGTTGATCATTATACTTTTATAGATATTCATCACATACCACAACACATATACTAAACTATGTGACAACTAAAATATAAAAAACATTCCTTATGAACATTGGGGTGGAAGAACATCCATATTGTTAAATTTACATGTGTGGGGATGCGAAGAATTTCGTGAAGCCTATTTGGGTAAAAAACATGCACCCTGAGGCACAAAGTGTATCCTTATAGAAAAACCCAAGGCAATAATGGTTTATTACCTATATGAAACCTAAAATAAAATTTAAGATTGGAAAGACACAACATGTTCTTTGAGAGGGAGAACATCACTAAAAGTGATGGTGGGAGAAATAATGGATTTAATGAATTTGAGGCTCAAGATACATAAAAGTTGTCACATGAAAATATTCCATATAGATCTATAAAAGATGATATTATAGATACAAATATACAGTGTTGGAGAACTAGAGTGTTTATATAGTTAAAAATACATTTTTTTTATTATAACCAATTATGGTAACTCGTTATTAGTTCAAAATAATGAAGATGTGTCTGAAAAGGAAGAAATAATTGGTGTATATGTTACTAAATATAAATAATCCTTTAATTTTATGATGGGTTCCATTTACTATACCAAAATATGATTTTGGTATATCTTCAAGTGGATGTATAGTATGTTTCTTATTAAAGGTTAATCATGAAGAAAGTGGCCATGGAAGGTAGAGTCAGTACCTATAAAGATATGAATGTTGTAAAATGTTTCAAAGAGTGTCAATGCATTGACTATGATGAAACTTTTTCATTAATAGTTATGCTAAAATGAATTAAAATTATACTTTCCATAGAAGATTCTATTATTATGATATTTTTAAAATGGATATTAAAACGTCCTTCATTTATGGGAACCTTCTGGAAAATATCTATAGGGAACAACAAAAAGATTTTATGACTACAAAGGATACCAATAAAGAATTAAAGATATATAAATCCATTTATAGGCTAAATAAATCATCATGATCATGGATCATTTACCTTAATGAAGCTATAAGAGAATTATGTTTCTAAAAGATTGAATATGTGCCGTGTGTCTATAAGTGGTTGAGTGGTAGTGTGATTGTTTTCTTAAAAGTAGATATTGATAATATATTACTTATTGGAAATGAGAAATGAGTATTAAAGACCGTTAAGATGTTGTTGAATACATGATTCTATATGATGGGTGTAGGTGAAGAATAATACACTCTTGGTGTCAAGAACTATCATGATATATCTAATAGGCTACATGTACTAAGTCAAGTTACATACATTGATAGGATACTGATGAGATACTGTATAAAAAATCCAAAAGAGGATTGTTTCCAATGTGACATGGAATACATTTCTATAAGATAATTTGTCCTAAGAAATGGGAGGAGTGAAGGATGATGAAAAGGATCCTATATGCATTAATGATAGGTTCATACATGTATACAATGTTATGTACTGGGATTGATGTTTCATAAAACTTATGCATGGTAAGAAGATATCAATCAAACCGAGGAGACTATTATTAGATGGGATTCAAGACTATCCTAAAGCATTCAAGGCATACTAAGTAAATTTTTATCATATATAGAGGATATTAAAATCCATACATCTTGTGATATAAATATAATAGTTTCCAAATAGATCAATATAATCTACAATCGTAATCAGGTTATGTATTCTACCTTTGTGGATGTGTTAAGAGCTATAATATCTCAAAGAAGCCAGTGATCTCTATTTCAATAGTAAATTCCTAGTATACTGAGGCTTTTGATGAAGCTACAGAAGAAATGTGGATACAAAACTTCATCATAGTGATTGATGTTGTGCTAAGAAGTAAAGATACTATCAAAGTGTAAAATTATAATATTACATCAACAGATCTATCCAAATAGCCATGTTCACATCGGTGAACAAAGTACATATTTAGGAAGTATTATCTCTTTAGAGATTTTTATTAGAGAGGCTATGTCATAGTAAACATAGTTTATATGAATTATAATGTGGTATATTCATTGACTAAAGCATTATATCAATATAATCATGAATATAATGTGAGATATAGAAGGAAAAAAATCATTAGTAGTTGGTTCTAGTTCAAGTGGGTGTCTTCAAGATTTTGTGACCTACAAACAAAAACATTTTACTTTATATTTCCTATATTTATATCCAAAGAACTAAATATTAATAAATATCATCTCATATATTGTTTTTTATTATTATATTTGGTTCCCTAGAACCAACTTATGTGTACTTTATGATAACATGTATGATTTGTTTAATATTAATAAACTACTTATCACATCATGATTGTTCTTTTATGTAAAATAGTATGTGATAATGTTCTAAGAGTAATTGTTGCACTGAAATGTCAGCATAGTTCCCCACTATGATAAGAACTAAGAAGTTGCACGATAGTATTCTTAAATATACATTCTATATTCAGATGAAATAATTTTAGGGACACTAATGATTTTGGCTATCACGGGTGGAGACTCGTAAGAATTTGAGGCACATTCTCATAGTGTACACCCTTAGTAATATCTGGTGTTGGATATTATGATAACTAGACCCACCAGTAGGAATCCAACATTTATATGTGTCATTGGATGTTCCTATATTTGGGAGTGTGTACTTATCCTTGTACTTTAAAATTATTATTATTGAGTATTTCAAGTCACATAATTTAATGTATTGATGAAAAATATGATGATATATGTTCATGGTGAGGTAGGATATATTGGTAGAATCATGATTAATATTTAATTAATGAATAATATGATAAAGTATTTATCCCTTCTATTCTTTAATAGAAGTTGAAACCTCAGAAAATTTGATAGAAATGATAGAGCCAAAATAAATCTATGGACATGGTGTTCTATAAGAATGTTTGAATTTTGGAAAGTCAAAGAAAGAGACATAAAACACATAGGTTGATGGCACCATCATGAAATCTATTTGATTAGAGATATAATACTAAATGAATTATATTTCATGGTAATAATTTTTGTGAGGTATTATTTCATTGTGGCATCTACTTTTTCTCTATGGGTACCTTGTTGTGTTGTTAGATGATAACCTTAGACTTTAGGCTGCTTCATCTAATGCCACTAAGAAAGAGGCCTAAAAGGTCACACATTAAGTGTATTTAGAATCTCACTTAAATAATATATTATTATTTATTATTTAACAAGTTGAATAATTAATAATCCCACATGTCGTTTAAAATTTATTCTTGTTTTCTTGATCACATATATTTCATCACTAGTTATTCAACATAATATTATGTGAGAAGAATATTTACAAAATATTCATTTTCTATTTAGTGGATATAATTTTTATTTATTTATTGGAATATAATAATATGATATTTATTTATTAAATAAATAGTCATTATTCAAGGACTAATAAATATTATAAAGGAATGGAGGACCACGTTTAATGGACTGGTGATAAAATATATATATTGAATATTATTTGAATAAAATATATTTAATTTAATTAGTGAGTTTAGCACATGTAAATAAATTAGTATAATAATATTATTATTATTATTATAGACATGGGGTTTCATAGGGATTACAAAAACAATAAGGACACATGTGCAATTATTATTTTCTAACCCTTGTGGTATATAAAGACAATTATATTATTTTATGAAGTGAACAAATTCATTTTTTGTGTAGAGAGAGATCTAGAGAGAATAATCTCAAAGCCCTAGAGAGATCCTTCTCGAAGAATGCTCTCAAGAATAAAGAGGAATCCTACTCCACCAAAACTCTCAAGTCTAGAGAGAGCTAAGAGAACCCTTCCCTAAAGTGGTTCTTGGGGTGATCAAAGGTGAACAACACAAGAGTTAGGATATTCCATTCTAGAACATACTGATTCCTATGATGATGTTCAGAGGTTCATGGAATCCGTATGGATCACCACTAGAAGGAATATATTCTTGATTCCTATAAAGAAATTATGGAATGACACATAGATGTTTCATAATCCATCAATTGAGAAATAATTTCTCACAAGGGAAATTATTTACTTGCTAAAATTAAATATAAATAATATGTAATGATTATGTGCTTTGGTTATGGTGTTTATCAATTATCTATATTCTTTAATTCAATTTTGTTGACAACAATGTCTATTGTCATGTAATTCTCATATTAATCATTGATCATGACAAAATAAATTTGGGAATTCCCACTTGATGCTTCTATTATTTTCGGAACCTTCAAGTGGTATCTACAGGGTCTCATAATTATTTATAATTATATAATGATAATTGATGAATTTATTCATTTTTCAATAGTTTTCAATTCTATATTAATCATTATTAAATATCGATGGAAATATATACTTTATTACTCTTCATTTCTTGAAAATATAATCAAATTGAATAATTTTATGATTGAAATATATTTAAAGATCTTGTTTGGAGGTTCCAAGTATTATGGAATGATAAAAAAATAGTATACAACATGTAACCTGGACATACATGTCATGTACTAGTATTTAATGAACCATTAATTAATTTAGAATTAATTAAAGGTGTGTAAAATTATTACACATAGTGAATTTAATTATACACTGTGTGTTGATTGGGCAAGCCTGGTGCATGGTCAACCAGAGTACAGGTTGTGTAACTTCCATACATGATGTGTAGTCCCTTAGTCAAAAACAGGTTGTGTATCCTCTTACAAGGCCTACAAGAATAGTGAATGTGTAACTCAGAGACCATATGTAATGTATCCCATGTACATGGAATGTATCCCAATATTTTATATGTCATGGTTACACACCAAGACCCAAGGCATGATTTGTGGATAGATGGTGAGAATAAAACATATTGTGTAGATTTAATGTACACGTTGTGTACTTTAACCAAATTACACGTAATTAAAAATTGTTTTATGATACTATGGAAACCATATCAACATGTGTTATGTGTGATCATTATGTCTATAGTACATGCCATGTGATGATTTTTATGTGTGTGTGTGTAATTAATTTCTGTATAATTATAGTGTCTACATATCATGTATAAGTCATAATACAATTATTACTCTATGTGCATTAGAGAAAAACATGATACATAAATACCATACATTCTATGTTTTCATTAAGTTAATATTAAATTTAGTGAAATTGTGTGATAAGTCATGTATTCCACATGTCACAATAGTAAATAGTATATGAGTATAATGAATATTGGGTAGTTCAAACGGGTACTCGTCGTGTCACCTCCAAGATACATTTTTTTACATAGTTAATTTGAAATAAATTTATTAAATTTGTTTAAAATTATGTTGGATGATAATAACAAGAAATATCATGTGGGGATCAAGATAAAATAATTAATCAATTAAATAAGATAAATAATTGATTCAGACATTATTTATCTTAAATAAGAATGATTTAAATTGAATTCCAATTTTATTAAATACATAATTTGTTGCCCCACGTGTCATATATCCTCTCATTATGTAAGGTCCTATGTGCCCATGTATTCCTTTATGTAAACATTTAACCAATCATTTTGTTCCCTCCCGTGTGTGTGAAAAAATTCATATGTAATAGATGGATCTCCCACGCTAGTGCAAGCTGATGATTTTTGAAGATGAGCTGAAACCAATATAATAGAGATACATAGGTGGATAGGTGGAAAGCTATAACATGAATCATAAATGATTCAAGGTGTTTTCCCATAGTTTTATGATTAGTTTAACATCTACTAGAAAACTAAAAAATAGTAAAATCTCATGATCATGCCACTTTATCATTATATTTCTATCGAGTTTCATGTTTATTTCATTATGGATGTTTTGTCATGATCATGTGAATTAATGAATAAATAATAATGAAAGATATAACTAAAATAAACCATTTTATGCGTAAATATTATCTAAGGCATGGTTTATAACTTCAGTAAATACACTTAATATTAAAAAAATGTAATATGGATTATAATTTTCAATTTACTCATAAACATAAATTCCCTCAATTAACTACTAATGTAGGAATTAGTGTATTTGAGAAGTAATGGTTTAGGAAAACCGATTTGTGTATCTCATGATTTGGGAGTCTACTCAGCAGATCATGTAATTGTGAGTTAATACAATTGGTATTTGGTATCCCTACCTAAACCCCTTTAAATTAATTGACCAACTAAATTCTTGGTGATGAAAAGCGGAATATGGATCCATATGACTAGAATGTCCAAGAAACAATATATTCTGAATCTAATTGTGGAGGATATTGGGTTTCAATAAAATAGTGTGACATTCATAAATTTAAGATTTATTTATTTCTCTAAATTTTATCAGATAAATTACTAAAACTCTACTCATACTATTTTTAGAAACAATAATAAAAATGAATTCAAACATATTACTGTTATCCGTACTTGATAAGGATAACCTTATCATTAGATAAATATTCTAAGAATGGTAATGGTTATTACATGTTATCCTACACCATAAAAGAAAATTGTGTGTGATGGAAGAAACTATTCATTATGTGACTACTAATGAGGCTAGTGAGGAAAAGTTGTCTCTATCTGAGAAATATTTGAATGATTCTACAGATGTTTAGTGTTTCATGCTATCATCTATAAGCAGTGATCTTCTAAAGCAACACGAGGACATGGATGCATATAGCATGATGTCTCACCTTCATGATATCTATCAAGAGAAGGATATAAATGAGACATAAAAGAACTCTAATTCTTTGTTTACAAATAATATTGGGGAGAAAAATATATATGAGAATTATATAGTCAAACTTATTGGATACATTGAATCCTTAGACATATTAGGGATTAAATTCCTAGATAGTTTGTGGAAAGATATCATACTTTCTTAACTACCCATGTCCTCCAGTTTTATTGTTAATTATAACATGGGAAATAATGAGAAGAGTGTTTTAGATTATATTACTATAATTTTAAAAGTTGATAAGAACATGAAGCATTATAAACCAATGGTCCTTATAGTGAATAAGAAAAGGAAGAAGAATTTAAAGGGTCCCAAGACTCATAATAAGTTTAAATCTCCTGATCATTGTCCTTCTAATAGGAAGAAGATCTAGAGGCAAGGAAATTAAAAATAAGCATCGTGTTTCTGAGGGGTAAATCAAGGCCACTAGAATAGTAACTACACCCAAATGCAAGGGAAAGTTAATGGTGCATAAATTTTCAATTTTAATCTTTTAATATCTACACATTTGGTATTTGTTATAGTTTTTTATGCTCACATCTATATCTAGATGTAGGAACCAATTATATTTTAAAATATTTCTAGAGGATATATGGATTTGTAAGTTTCCAATGGTGGTAGGTTGGATTCTATATCAATTACTGACTACTAAATTTTATTTCCAATATGAATAATATTCATTTTAATATATTGTTATTAAGTACCAAATATTACCAATAGCATATCTTATGTATCATACCTATATTTAAATGGTTTTATTTTCATGTTTGGAAATCAAATTTGTTACTTTTATAAATACATAATATGTTATGGTATGGAACATCTAAATAATGGTCTTTATGTATTAAATTATGAAAACTAAGTATTGGAAATAGAAAATGAATCATGTTCACAAGACTCATACAACATCCAACTATGGAATCACCATCTTTGTCATGTAAACAAGAATCATTTGACAAAGCTCTATCGAGAAGGTTATTTAGAATCCATTCATCTAAAACCACAAAAAATATTTTATGCTTGTTCATAAGGACGAATGATGAAAGTGTTATTCTATGGATAGGGTGAAAGGGACACATAGATTTTTGGATTGATATACACTAATGTGTGTGGACCATTTCATGTAGAATATAGAGGAGGGAATTCATAAATAATGAATTTTACTGATGACTTATGTATATATGGCTATGCATACTAGATGAGGAATAAGTCTAATTCCTTTGAGAAAGTCAAAGAATTCAAGAATGAAGTAGAGAATCAACTTGGAAGGAAGATATAGGATCTTTGACCAGGTCAAGGTGGTGAAGATCTTAACTAATAGTTTATTGACTTTATGTGGGATTTTGGGATTCTATATCAACTCACAACACCTTACACACCATATTGGAATTGATTTAGTGAAAGGAGGTACCGTACCTTATTAGACATGGTAAGTTCTATGATGAGTCATGCAGATCATCCATTATCCTTTTGGGGATACGCATTACAAATTGTGGAATATACACTAAATCGAGTTCCAAATAAGGAAAAATGGAATTACTTTTGAGTTATGGAATAAAAATATACCTATTTTATTTTATACACATGTATGGGGTTGCGAGGTGTCTATTAAGGCCTTATCAGAAAAAATAACTAGCACCTCGTGGAAAAAATTGTATCTTTATAGGGTATCCTAAGGAAATAATGAGATGTTACCTATATAAACCATTATATAAGAAAGTGATTGTCTCTAGAAAATCCAACTTTATTATGAGGGAGAGTATCCTCAAAAGGTATAGTGGGATAAAGATTTAATTTGATGAAGCTTATGACAAAGACATATAAGAGTTGGTACAAGAACAGATTCCATAGGTCCCCATGCAATAAGAAGTTCCTAAAACACAAGTACCATGTAGGAGAACTAGAGAGGTAAAAGAAACAAACAGATATTGATTTATAGTCACCTAAGAAGGTGACACAATATTGTTTGACAATGATGAACATATCTCCTATTAAAAAGGAGTATATATATTAGAAGCGGTAAGATGAAAATATTCCATCAATTCTGAAATGGATTCCATGTACCAAAACCAATGTTGGGTTCTAGTCAATGAACCCATTCATGGAAAGCATGTAGGGTGAAAATGGGTATTAAAGAGAAAAATGGACATGGAAGGTATATTAAATACTTGTAAATAATGGCTAGCAGCTAAAGGTTTGAAACATAATCAAAGAATTGAATACAGTGATTTATTTTCACTACTTTATATGTTTACATCTATAAGAATTCTAGTTATTATATCATATTACCATAATTATGATATTTGGTAGATGGAAATAAAAATTACTATCCTTAATGGGAAAGTTCATAAAGATGTCTATATGACACAACCTAAATTTATTGTGACTCCAATTGATTCCAAAAATATTTGAAAGTTGTATATATCCATTTATGTGTTGAAGAAAGAATCTAGGTCATAGAACACTCCATTAAATAAAGATATAAAATAATCTGTCTTTATTAAGAAGGAATATGAGCAATGTGTTTACAAGAGGTTTAGTGGGAATGTAGTCATTATTATAGTAGTTTTTGTTGAAAACGTGATACTTATTAAAAATTTCATACCATTCTTATAGTCTATTAAGGACTGGTTAAAAAAATGTTTCTCAATGAAAAAATTAAGTGAACTAGCCTATATTCTAGGGATCAATATCAATCGTGATAGATCCAAGAGGTTTCTCGGACTAAGTCAAAGTACATACATTGAGCGGATACTAAATATATTGGGAATGGAAAAATACAAGAGGGGAATGGTTCCAATGCTACATGGTATATACCTTTCTAATAAAATTTGAACTTAGACAAAAAATGAGAAAGAGTGAATGACTAATATCTCATACACTTCAGTTATAGGACCAAACATGTATGTCATGTTATGTACTGGACTTAATGTTGCCTATGCATTGACCATGGTAAGAAGATATCAAGATTATCTAGGAAAATAGTATTCCCTGCTATTAAGGATATCCTTCAGTATCTGATAAGAACTAATGATATGTTCCTAGTGTAGAAAGAAGATGAGGATTTGATCATTATGGGTTATAAGGATTCTAGTTTTCTAACATATCCTAATGATCCGACGGTGCATTTAGGATATTTTTTCTCTCTCAATGGAGAATATTTCGGTTAGAAGAGTTTATAAAAGTCAGTTGACCCAGATTATATGGTAGAGTTCGAGTATATAGAAGATTCTGATGTAATAAAGGAATCTATTTGGATAAAAAATATTTTATAGGAGATTGATTTAGTTTCTAGCATAAAGTCCATATCATATTGTATTGGTAAGGTTCCGGGACTGCGTAGTGGAAGCCTGTGGGCCGAGATTTTAAATTTTTTCTGCTTCACCGGAGTGACATAACCTTGTCATCTCCGGTGATCTTGTCCCGGCTTGGTCTAAGGATCTCGGAAGGTTCTTTAGGAGCAAAAAAATAAACATAAACATTTACCTTGTTCAAAACTGACGTGCAGGATGGCGATGATCGTTGCTCGAGGACTCCGACGATGAAGCCCTCTAGATCGTCCACACACGCCTCGCAAATCTACACGCGCGCCGTTCATCAAGATCTTGGTGCTAGCGCGGATCTTCGACGCAGCGATGATCACCATAAAACTAGCATCTTCGATCCATGAAGGCGTAACATGAAGAACTTTCTAGTTTGAGAGAGTCTCTCTCTAGAACTCAAGAGGAGAGAGAGGCTCTCAATTCCAACGGATGAATAGTAACCAGGGGAGAGCCTCTCTTTAAATATATATAGGGAATATCAAAAATATGTGGTAAGGGTTCCCGTCCCCCCTGTATTAAACATTCACTATATATATATATATTATAAATAATTATTTATGAAAAATTAAATTATTCCATAAATAATATTTATTATTTATCACTGAACTGCAATATATATAATTATATTTATATATATATATATTATGTGATAAACATGAGTCTAACTCGACCTGCATCTCATGATAATATTAATCGAACCCAATATATAAATATCTGTCCAATTAATATTTATCTTTGTATTTAGATAATCACTCGTAAATACATGTTATAAATAAATTCAGAAAATTATTCTAAACATGAATAATAAAGAATTTATTTATTACTTGGTGATCCATAGGACTTGGATAATACTCGAAAGCCATGGTGGGGCCCACCAAGCCCTATAATCCTATTCATCAGAATAGGGCAGATTGTCAAAGCGCTGTTGTGTGTGACCCTCTAGACCCTTATCTCAATAGTAGTGAATAATATCACCAACCTAGAGCGGGGTCTAGCAACCCATCGAGGCCCCTATAGAGATAAGGCAAAGTCAAAGCAACGACTACCTTCACACGAACACTGTTCGTGTAATCTAATCTCTTCATCATTGACATCTCAACAAAGTAGAATGCATACTCAGTGTCATCATTCTTCATTTTATTTCCTTTGTTTGTTGATTTGTCCGGATGGCCCTACCTTCCACTACCATGGCCATGGATTTAATGAAGGTGAAACCATCCTAATCAACCAAGCCTGAGATATCTGTTCCTAAACTCGGATGTGACAAATCCTTTCTCGATCATTCAATCAATGCCATTCCATTAATGACGTACCTGATATAAACTACCTCAACACGACTTGTCGCCATGGTTTTTGCCTTATATTAAATGTACGTAATTAAATGACATTCATTGATAATAATCTAAAGTCAGGACACCATTACACATGTCCATAGATAGGAACGACCTATGACACCAGAAACATGTGGTGTTCCGATTAAACGGGCCAGTCCTCATGATCTCGATAGCTAGAGATCATCAAGTGCGAACTTCATGAGATGAAGTATCAATGCTTATGAGCCCCCAACACCTGATGGATACACATCATTTGTGTCCTTTCAAAATGATGTAACTGGACCATAGGACATAAATTTAAGATTACTTTCATGGCATCTCAGGGTTCTCATTATAGCCTGGGACCTGCTATAACCATTTGATGCGACAGGTAATATAAGGACATTTCCATTAATAAGGTGGATTCGGAAGTATCTACACTATCATGGAAAGATAAATACATGTATAAAACAAACTGAATACATGTAATAGTAATCAAAGTAAAAAAAAAGTTGGGTCTATGAAACCCACTTTCAACACTCCCACTTGCACTAGAACCAACTGCTAATAGGTTTCAATCCGCTAACTCTCACATGTGAATCATGCTTCTGCAGAGAAATGGCTTTAGTCAGGGGGTCTGCCATGTTTTCCTTTGTGGCTACTCTACTAACTGTCACTTCACCTCTTTGAGTAAAATCCCTCAAGAGATGGAACTTCCGAAGAATATGCTTTTTTCTCTGGTGAGACTTGGGCTCCTTGGCAAGAACCACTACAGCAGTAGCATCACAATATACTGGAATAGGGTTTTCACTGCTAGGTACACCACCAATTTCTGAGATAAAGCTATGTATCCAGACTGCTTTTTTTGCTGCATCGGAAGATGCAATATATTCGGACTCTGCTATAGAATCAGCAACCACAGCTTGCTTTGAGCTTCTCCAGCCCACTGCACCACCATTCAGGAAAAATATGTAGCCTGACTGCGATTTCATATCATCATGATCTTTCAGGAAACTAGCATCAGTGTATCCCCTCACAACTAGTTCCTCATCTCCTCCATACACCAGGAACGTATCCTTAGTACGCCTCAAGTACTTCAGGATAGTTTTAACAGGTGTCCAGTGCAACTCTCCTAGATTGGCTTGATATCTACCCACCATGCTTAAAGCAAAGGTAACATCAAACCTAGTACATAGCATGGAATACATGATAGAACCCACTGCCGAATCATAAAGGACTCTACTCATTCTGTCAATCTCCTCCTGTTTTTGTGGACACATTTTCTTGGAGAGATTTACACCATGTGACATAGGTAACAATCCTCTTTTGGATTGTTTCATATTGTACCATTTGAGTACCTTTTCAATATATGTACTTTGACTTAGGCCAAGCATCCTTTTAGGTCTATCTCGATAGATCTTGATCCCTAGGATGTAGGCTTCTTTACCTAAGTCTTTCATGGAGAAGAATTCATTTAAGAATGTCTTAACTGACTGTAAGACTTGCACCTCGTTTCCCATGATTAATATGTCATCAACATATAAAACTAGGAAAACGATAGCATTCTGTTCAACCTTTTTATAGAAACAAGGCTCGATTTTAGTTTTTAAAAAACCAAAATCTCTTATGGCCTCATCAAATCATACATTCATGATCTTGATGACTGCTTCAATCCATAAATGGATCTCTGCAACTTGCATACTTTATTGGAATTCTTTGACTTAACAAACCCTTCGGGTTGAGTCATATAGACGTCTTCAACCAACTTCCCATTTAGAAAAGCAGTTTTGACATCCATTTTCCATATTTCATAATCATGAAAGGCTGCTATTGCAAGAAATATTCTGATGGATTTAAGCATTTCCACTGGGGAGAAGGTTTCATCATAGTCAATGCCTTAAGGTTGTCTGAAACCCTTTGCAACCAATCTTGCTTTAAAGGTATTAACCTTTCCTTCCATGTACAACTTTTTCTTGAATACCCATTTAAAACCAATGGGCTTTACATCATCTGGAGGGTCTACCAAAATCCATACTTGATTTTGGTACATGTACTCCGTCTCAGAATTCATGGATTCTTGCCATGTTGTAGCTTCTTTGCCTTATAATGCTTCCTTGTAGGTCGTAGGTTCATCATCCTCAAGGATTATTGTGTCACCTGACTCGGTGACAAGAAAACCATAACGCTCTGGTTCTCTAACCTCTCGCATAGACCTACGCAGTATCTGTGTCTCAAGAACAATTTCTTCTTCCACTTGTTCTTGTGGAGATTGTTCCTCTACCAACTCTTGTGCATCTGGAGCATTAACTTCATCGAAGACAATCTTGCTCCCACTATTTACAGTAGAAATGTGATCCCTTTCTAGAAATGTGGTGTATCTTGCCACAATGACTTTTCTATATAAAGGGTTATATAGGTTGTATCCTCTAGTGTCCTTAGGATAACCTATAAATATGCACTTAGTGCTTTTGGATGCTAATTTTTCACTTGGTAAAGTCTTGAAAAATGCCTCGCACCCCCACACACGCATGTGTGTCAGATTGGGTTTCTTTCCAAACCATAACTTATATGGAATCCCATCTTTGGCTATAGTTGGTACTCGGTTAATGGTATATGCTGCTGTCTGCAAGGCGTATCCCCGAGAGGATAATGTAAGAGTTGTATGACTCATCATTGATATGACCATGTCAAGCAAGGTCCTAATCCTCCTTTCACTAACACCATTCCATTATGGTGTATAAGGAGGATTGATTTGGGATACTATCCCACACTCCTTCGAATGATCAATGAAATCTTGGTTAAGATATTCTTCACCCCAGTCTGAGCGAAGTGCTTTTATCTTCTTACCAAGTTGGTTTTCCACTTCATTTTGGTATTCCATAAAGAAACGAAAGGAATCTGAATTATGCCTCATTAAGTAGATATTGCCATACCTACTATAATCAATGGTAAAAGTGATTAAGTATAGAAAACCACCCATTTCCTCTACTGGAAATGGACCACATACGTCGGTATGTATTAATTCCAGTACTGCATTGGCTCTTTCTCCCTTTCCTGAGAAAGGTGCTTTGGTCAACTTTAATTGTAAACAAGCTTGACATACATCTAAGGGTTCTAACTATACCGAGTCTAGATACCCTTCTTGATGTAATTTTGTTAATCGCTTCTCATTTACATGACCAAGCCTGAATTTCCATAGGCGGGTGTTATTTGAGTCATGTTGGTTATTTTTTTCATTGATATCCATTACTAATTTTACTAGTTCTAGTATATATAAACCATTGTTAAGATGTTCCATATCATAATATATGTTATCCCTATAAAGAGAAAACTTTTATTTCCAAACTTGAAATAAAAACCCATAGTGTCTAAACATGACACAAATATAATGTTTCTGGTAACAGACGGTACATAATATCAATTGTTTAAAACCAGAACCAAAACAGTTGGTAAAGTCATGTGATAGTCTCCCACTGCCAAGGCCACCAGACTTGCACCATTTGCAGCTCAGAGATCCACTTGACATTTTGCAATCTTCTTAAACCTACTTGGTTCATGTATATGAATACTAATGTGTGAGCCACATGTTGTATCAAATACCCAACTTGTAGATAAAGGTAGATTGCATTCAATGAAAAAAATACCTGAAGCAAAAGCATCATCTTGCTTCTTTTTCCCAGCTTTGCAATTATTTTTCCAGTGGCCTTTCTTGCCACATCCAAAGCAGACAGCTTCTTTCTCATTACATTGCCTCTAAATCTTTGGCTTCTTGGTAGGACGATGCAATGGTGTCTTTGGCCTTGACTTGGCTATAGACCCCTTTGCCTTGCCCTTGTTTTTCTTGTTCACCATAAGGACAAATGTATTGGTGTTTTTCATGTCCTTATCAACTTGGCGAACTAAAGCCAAAAGATCCAGGAGTGACTTTGTCATATCATTCATATTATAATTGACAATGAAAGTTGAGAAGCTTCATGGTAAAGAGGCATGAATGAGATCCACTGCTAGTTCTTGGTTCAGTTTGAACCCAAGGGCCTCAATCCACTCAATATACCCAATCATTTTGAGTACGTGAGGACCAGCTTGGTTCCCTTCTTCTAGCATGCACTTATAAAGCGCACTTGAGATTTCATACCTTTTCTACCTATCCCTCTCCTGATATAGTTCTTGGAGATGTAAAATCATCTTGTAGGCATCCTCTTCCTCATTGATTTTTTTGCAATTGGCTAGACATGGATGACAACATGATGCTTTTTACATCAAGCGCATCATCTACATGCTTTTTCTACTTATCTTTTTCCGTCTTGCTTGCTCCCTGAGGAGGCTCAGCAGGAATTGGGGATTCCAGCACATATAACTTCCTTTCTTGGCGTAGTACTATGTGCAAGCGCCTGTACCACTCCTGGAAGTTATTGCCAGTCAGGATATTTTCTTTATCCAAGATTGATCGTAGTGATAAAGTACTAGTGGTGTTGGTTATTTCCATTTTGAATCTACATCAGATAAACATTTAGTAGTTAGTAATTTGTCTTGATTACCTTTTTGACATTTTATGATTAATAAATTATTATATCATTTAACGTCTCCCACTATTTTAACAAAACTTAATAGCCCTCACCATTAGATTCGTAATACTCTATCTCTTGATAATTTTAGTGGAAAGGATCCTCGTAACCCCCTTCATAATCTACAAGCTAGGGCTACGACACTACTTGAAGGGTTTCAAGGTAGGCTCTATTCTGGCCAACCACTTTTTCTTGTGGTTCCTTGTATAGTTGAGTAAAGTCCTAGCTTTTGGAATCTGAACTTGATTCCCTCAACATCTTGCCTCTAATGTGATATCAATTTAGCTAAGGCTAATCCTTGACTACTCACTTTAGTAAAGTCAACCCATTTCTCACATGGAAACGCCCCGGTAGTAAGAGGAAATCTCAACTAAGGCTGATGAGCACCCAAACATCCGGTTTTGTTTAGATGTGAGAAATGGAAGGCATTATGACTTAATATATCTTTGAGGGATTTTTAAATATTAATTGATGAATATAATCCTTTTTCTATTTATTATGTTCAAACTGGGTTTTCGCGCTCACAACTAAACATTCAATAGAGTATTTATTCGTCACAACTTTATGCATTTTCTCTTGTTTATTATCCTATGTGATCATGAAATAATCATGTAGTCGCATAAAATAATAAATTGTGTATAAAGTAAATCAATCATTCCTAATGGTCTTGAGAATTCTATAATGATTGATCAATAACTGATCAATCATCATGTAGGGGAACCCGTACCTGAGTCGATACAAGACTCGTGTCACTGCTGGCCCTAGTGAAAAGCGTCCAACTCCTGTTTGGACTACTACCTCATTTTGGCGAGTTCTGCATCTCGGATCATCATCGAATAAATAACAATATACTCGCACTTAGGCGAGGGGGTCTTGGGTACAAAATACAGGTGGTGCAATGGACACGCATGCGCTTATACATATTTGAATTAAAAGACGATTCACAGACTGTCATTTATCTAATTAAATATTACAATCATCGCACGCATTGAGTAAATAATTAAATAAATAAATACATGTCAGACATACACAGGTCGATAAATAGCTCAAGACCAGTCGGGGTAAAAAAACAATAAAAATTAAATTGCAATAAATTAAAATTATGCGATGGTGTTCTAATAAATTAAATGAATTTGTTTAAATTCAAATAATTTATTTTTTTATTTGTTCCATTTTTTTTGTTTAATTTTAATTCAAAAAATTAAATTAAATCATTAATTTAATTCTAAAATTATTTTAAATTAATATTTTTGGATTAAAATAATTTAAACCCCTAAATTAATTCCAATTAATTTAATTTAAAAAACTAAATAAATTAAAATTAATTCAGTGCAGGTTACGTCTAACCGGAGAGGAGTTCGGCGGCATTGCGTAATGCTGCGGGATGTCGTCTGGGAACCGTGGTGTGACCGCGGCGTGACTACGACGTCCGATGATTCCTGCGACGGCTGCATCTCCCGACAGCCTGCTGCTCCAGTAAAGGTCTGGGGCGGCCAGATGGAGTCGGGCCGGCACAGCCCGGAGAAAGTCCAGTGAGGGGTTGGGGAGCGGGCTGTGCAAAGGGTTCTGGCATGGGGTTCCCTGGCGTGGCAGGCAGCTGCCGGCAGGAGCCGGTCCGACGAGGACTGCGTCCGGTGAAGGGGAGGCCGGCGCGAGGTCGGTCCGGTGACGGGAGGCTGACGCGAGGTCTGTCCGGCGAAGGGAAGGTGGGCGCACAGTCGGTCCGGTGAAGGGTAGGTTGGTACAAGGGCTGGGTGGCCGGACGGAACCGGTCCGGCGGAGGCCGGCCAACGGCGGCACGGTGTGGTGCTGGAGAGAAGATCCGTAAGGGACTTCCTCCCCACTTCCCTTTTTTTGTCCTTTGACAAAAAATTTCCAGCACATTTTTTTTAATCAAAAGGAGAAGACCCCATTTTGGGGTCTTTTCCACTCCCCTTTTTTTATAAACAAAATGAAGGAAGACCCCAATTCCTGGTCTCCTTTATTTTATTATAAAAAATTTCCACACACTTTTGTGGAAAAATATTTTATATATTTAATTTTTATAATAAAATTTATTATAAAATATAATAAAATATTTATTATAAAAATTTATAATAAAATATATTTTTGATGTTTATCTCAATTTGATAATTAACATCAAATGAACAAAAACTTGCGACATCGATCCGATTAAAATTTTCAAATGATAGTATCTTGATCATTCGAAATCGAAACAACGAGCGGTTGAATCCGAATGAACCGTTTTAACAACCTGAAATTAAATATAATGTAATTTAATGTTATGGACTCAGAAAAACCATGCACTCCCTTTGATACCACTATAAGGTTCCGGGACTGCGCAGCGGAAGCCTGTGGGCCGGGATTTTAAAATTTTTTCTGCATCACCAGAGTGACATAACCTTGTCAGCTCTGGTGATCTTGTCCCGGCTTGGTCCAAGGATCTCGTAAGGTTCTTTAGGAGAAAAAAAGAAAACTTGAACATTTACCTTGTTCATAATTGATGTGAAGGACGCCGGTGATCGTTTCTCGAAGAGTCCGGCGATGAAGCCCTCTAGATCATCCACACACGCCTCACAAATCTGCACGCACGCCGTTCGTCAAGATTCGGGTGCTAGCGCGGATCTTCGACGCACACTTCGGTGTAGCGATGATCACCATAAAACTAGCGTCTTCGATCCATGAAGGCGGAACTTGAAGAACTTTCTACTTTGAGAGAGTCTATCTCTCGAACTTAGGAGGAGAGAGAGGATCTCAATTCCAACGGATGAATAGTCACTAGGGGAGAGACTCTCTTTAAATATATATAGGGAATATCTAAAATATGCGGTAAGGGTTCCCGGCCCTCGTGTATTAAACATTCAATATATATATATATTAAAAATAATTATTTATGACAAATTAATTTATGCCATAAATAATCTTTATTATTTATCACTGAACTGCAATATATATAATTATATATATATATATATATATTACATGATAAACATGATTCAAACTCGACCCGCACCTCCTGATAACATTAATCGAACCCAATATATAAATATCTGTCCGATTAATATTTATCTATGTATTTACTTAATCACTCGTAAATACATGTTGTAAATAAATTCAGAAAATTATTCCAAACATGAGTAGTAAAATAATTTATTTATTACTTGGTGATCCATAGGACTTGGATTATAACCGGACACCGTGGTGGGGCTAACCAAGCCCTATAATCTTATTCATAAGAATAGGGAAAATTGTAAAAGCATTGTTGTGTGTGACTATCTAGGCCCTTATCTCAATAGCAGTGAATAATATCACAATCCTAAAGCGAGGTCTAGAAACCCATCGAGGCCCCTATAGTGATAAGGCAAATTCAAAGCAACGACTGCCTTCCCACAAACATTGTCTGTGTAATCTAATCTCTTCATCATCGATATCTCAATAAAGCAGAATGCATACTGAGTGTCATCATTCTTCATTTGATTTACAATGTTTTTTGATTTTTCCGGAAGGTCTTACCTTCCACTACCATGGACATTGATTTAATGAAGATGCAACCATCCTAATCAGACAGGCCTGAGATATCTTCTCCTAAACTCATAAGTGACAAATCTTTTCTCGATCATTCAATCAATGTCATGCCATTAATGACATACCCGATATAAACTACCTCACCATGACTTGTCACCATGGTTTTCGCCTTATATTAAATGTATGTAATTAAATGACATTCATTGATAATAATATCATGTCCTGAGATCATTACACATGTCCGTAGATAGGAACGACCAATGACACCGGAAACATGTGGTGTTCCGATTAAGCGGGTCTGTCCTCATGATCTCGATAGTTAGAGATCATCAAGTGAGAACTTCATGAGATGAAGTATCAATGCTTATGATCCCCCAGCACCTGATGGTCACACATCATCTGTGTCCTTTCAGAATGATGTAACTGGACCATAGGACATTACTTTAAGATTACTGTCATGGAATCTCAGGGTTCTCATTATAGCCTGGGACCTGCTATAACCATTTGATGCGACATGTAATCTAAGGACATTTCCATAAATAAAGTGGATGTAGAAGTATATACACTATCATGGCAAGATAAATACATGTATAAAACAAACTGAATACATGTAACAGTAATCAAAGTACAAAACAAGTTGGGTCTAGGGAACCCACTTTCAACAGTATTGTGATAATATTGTAGTAGTGTATCTTCAAAAGGATCCAAGTTCAAATCACATACATTGGAAGTATAACCTCTGGAGGTATTTTTCTCAAAGGGTTGATGTTATAGTATGAAGAGTTACCACCAAAGAAAGTGTGGTGCACACCTTAACTAAATGTATGTCTCAACAGATTCATGAGTATCTTGTGGGAGCTGGTGAAATGAAGGTTGTTAGCTGTTGTCTCTATTGCAAGTGGGAGTCTATTAGAGTTGGTTCCCTTGAACCAACTTCTATGTAATTTATAATAACCTATATTCATTGTTCTGAATATTAATAAACTACTTATCACATCATGATTGTTCTTCTATGTAATATAGTTTGTGATAATTTCCTAATAGTAGTTATCACACTGAATGATCATTGTAGCTCACTACTATGATTAGAACCCAGAAGTCTCATGAAAGTATTCTTAAATATTTGTTATATAGCTGGAAAAAATCATTTGAGGGAAAAAATGATACCAACTATTAGGGGTGAAGACTCATAGGAATTTGAGTCACCCTCTCATGGTGTACTCCCTTGGTGACATCTAGTGTATGATATTATGATAATGATACCTACCAGTAGGAAAGCCACGTTTATATGTGTCATTGGATGTTCCTATCTGCAGACATGTGTGTTGATCCTTAGAATTTAAAATTATTATTAATGAGTATTTTAAGTTGTGTTGTTTTATATATTGAAACTAATGGTGACAACATGTGCTTTTGGTGAGGTAGGATATGTTGGGTGTGTTTCAAGTAATATTTCATTAATGAATAATGCGATAAATGATTTATCCATTTTTTTATTTAATGGAAGTTTATATCTTAGGCCTTTTGATAGAAATGGTATAGCATAAATAAATTCATGTCCATGGTGTTCAATAGGCATGTTATAATTATGAAAAGTAAAATAAAGATACATTAAGAACATAGGTTGATGGTAAAGACATGAAACCTATTTGACTAGAGATTTCATGATAAAGAGATTATATTACATCGTAAGAATTCATATGTGGTATTAAGTCATTTCATCATTAACTTCATTCTCTATGGGTGCCTTGGCATGTTCTTAGATGCTAAACTTAAAAATTGGGACACTTAACCTAATGTCATTGAGAAAGAGGCCTAGAGGTTCACACACTAAGTGTATCCAGAATCTCATTTAAATAATATATTATTATTTATTATTTATCACGTTGAATAAATATTATTCCCACACATGGTTTAATAATTATTAATATTTTCTTGATAGAATATATTCTTTCACCAATTATTTAAGATAATATTATGTGAGCAGAATATTTAATAAATATTTATTTTTTATTTAGTGAATATAATATTTTTTTATTTATTGGAAAAAAAATTAAGTGATATTTATTTATTAAATAAATAATCATTATTTAAGGCCTGATAAATATTATGGAAGAATGTAGGATCTAGTTTAATGGTTCGATGAGAAATAATATTTGTAGAATATTATTTGAATAATTAATATTTAATTTAATTTACGATTTTTGCGCATGTTAATAAATATTATTATTATTATTATTATTATAAACATTGAGTTATATAGGAATTAAAAAAAACAAGGTCGTGTGTGAAAATTTTATTTTATAACCCTAGTGTTATGTAAAACCAATTATATTTTTTTTCTAAGTGATTTTTTTGTCCACAACAAGATCCTAAGAGGATCCTCTCAAAGACCTAAAGAGATCCCTCCCCAAGAACACTCTTATGAACAGAGAGCAATCCTCCTCTACCACCACTCTCAAGTCTAGAGAGATTGAAGATAACCCTTCATTGATGTAGTTCCTAGGGTGATCAAAGGTGAAAAACTCAAGCATTAATATCTTCTATGTTAGCACCCAAAGATTTATATGGCGGCACTCAGAGGTTTGTGGGACACATGTGGTTCACCACTGGTGGGAATCTATTCCTACAAAACAATAATGGTATGACATATAAACTTTTTCTAATCCATCAATGAGGAAATAATTTCTCACAAGGTAATTATTTAATTTATTTTATTAATTATAAATAATTTGTGATGATTATGCACTTTGGTTCTGAAAATTATCCATTTTCTATATTATTTGATTAAAATCCATTGATCAAGAAATATATCATTATATAAATCCCATATTAATCATCGATCGTGAAAAAAAGAAAATTTGGGCATTCCCCATCTAATACTTCCTCTATTCCCTGAACCTATATTTCTTCTATGTAATATTATGTGATAAATTTCCTTTGAGTATTTGTTTCATTAAAAGGACACAGAAGTTCGCTGCTTTTATGATAACCTTAAAGTGATATGATGATATTCTTAAGCTTATACCATATCATCAGTGTAACATTTTATAATGGAAAACACAGTGTATTTAAATGTCATATACTTCACACACATATGTTGATGATAATTCATCACATAAAGTCCATACATGGCAATCTCTTGGATGAGAGATTATTATTACAAAACATCCAATAGGAATTCCACATATTTGTGTGTCATTGGATATTCCTATTTGTGACTGTGTGTGTGTGTGTAAGTCCTTGGACTTATGATAATTATTATTTCATATCATGAGTCACATAATTTTATGTATTGATGAAAATCATGAATTAATATGCTTGGGTTGGTGTAAGATCCCATTTTTTCCTAGTAAATTTATCATTACATTCTTAGTTAAACCTCCATGAGTTCATCTGTTTTTAGTTTTGACCTAGGTAATGGAGCCTTTGAGCTGGTTTGGTTATATTTTTAGAGGGAAAAAGTAATTGTAGGTAAAGTCTATGTATATAAAGTATTCACACCAATAATTTTCAATTCATGACATTAATGGTTCTGGACAGACCCTAACAAAAACACTCAAGTCCTAGATGTTTCGGGAAATACAACATGAAAATAAATCATGGTATGAAATTGATATCCTAGGTATGAATCCAAGGTGATGGGTTATTCAGTGTATAAGGAAAATAGAGGATTCATGACATGAATCCTAAATTCATGTTTTGATTGGGGTGTTTCCAGTAGGTAATTTCAAACCTCACTCCCTGCTTATCTCTATTCTCTCACACTACTTTCTCTCTTGTTTTCCAGCCCTCCCGTTAGACATTTTGGGTATTCTCTTCAATACAAAACCATTTTCTAGTTAAATATTGGTTTTTCAAGACATAGATATTGAATGTAAGTCTCTAAATGCTTCTTCTACATCTATATCCATTAGTTTTCCTTTAGGGAGAACCCAAGAAAAACCTATATCTACATTTGATGTCTTTTGATAATGGAGTTTATTTGTTTTCATTGAATGGAAGGAATGAGGAACCTAATTAAACCTTGTTTATTGATTAATCTACTTCGTATTCACTATTTTTGAGTCAGGAGGTCTACTTTATCGCTTTATTCCTTATTTTGTTATTTTATAGTATATAAAATGAATGAAGTCATGTTGGACCACCATGTCTATGACCAAAACAAACTAATAATCCATTGTTATGATACATTCATGTATTTAAACCTCCTAAGGATTCCATTGGATTTTATGGTGCTGAGACTAGGCTTGTGACCACTTTATGGGTGTTCCTACCTTAAAACCTATGATAAATTAGTATTAATTAATATAGAATTTGGTTTACCCATGATATTATCTCAAAAGGGTAATTTGGTAATTGGATAAAATGATTTGGAAAATATTTGAAATAATTAATTAATATGTATATAGATTAGGCCTGATAAACTATATAAATGTATATATAATGGCATAATAACTATAGATGGACATAACTAATATATGAAAAAAAATTAAAATTATTATAATAATTGGTAACATGGATTAATGGAATAAATGGTTGTTAAAAGGTAAATTCATAAATCTACCTTAGTGGTATATAATGACATGTTAGGTATTCTTGGTTCTTGGTCATGTGATTTTATTTCTTAGAATTTTTTCATGATATGACTCTGTTTATATTGTTTTCTAAGGGCATGATGTTATATAGATTGTTGATATTTTTTGTTGGTATGAATTATACTTGTTCTTGGTGTTTGAGGACACCACAAGTGATGCCTGAGGGTATGGTTTACGGTTACAAACCCACATCACTGTAAGATTAATAGTATCCAATACCACCTAAGGGTATGATTTTTAGGGTACTAACTGCATGATGTTAATATGCACAATCACTGGATTCCTGGGGGTGGTATTCTTTTTTTCCTGAGTCCAGGTTTCACTGGTTCATTATACGATATGGGGGATTCTTCCTATTGGGAATCTTCCAATGATTTTGGTGATTATTCCTTTATATGATAATCCAACACTTGATAGATACATCTAGAATAGGGCCAATGTTGGTTTGGATAACCCCAAGTGTCACCCTAGAGCTCAATGTTTGACAGGTTTACTTGATATTCAACATTAATTTATGAATAAATTACCCTTTTTTGTATTATTTATTTCACTACATATATAGGATGGATATGATTAGAGACCATGGGTAGAAGCCTATTGGGTTGTACTCACATGATGTTTGGGAATCGTTTGGTACCCAATTAGATTTCATGGTTGTAGGTCTAGTTAAGGGAAAGGGTCCCAACATTGTTTGATCACTTACTTGATGGGTTGGAACATAGAGACGGGACCAACAAGGAATTCTGGGACTATGATTTTAAAGTCTTATTTATCATGTCTCTTTAATTATTTACTTGTATGACTTCAAAATGTCATTTAGTTATATTTATCCTTTCACTACATTGTTTTTATCATTATTTGAACTATCCTATTTTTTATTTATTATTTTTATTTTACTTGCTTATTTTTCATATTATTAACACTATTGTTACTACTCTACTATTAAAGGTATAGTCTCGCCACTATTTTCCTTAAACCCTCACTCATAGTCAATAGCCTCTAGAGTATGGGGAGGCATTCCTAAGTCTATTAGAGACCAAACATGGTCACATGAGGGAGTATTGGGACAATGATGTTGCGTAGTGGTATTAGATCTCATGTCTTATCTGTTTATTTACTTTTTGGGAAAGGTAGATCGTAGTCTAGGATGTGTTGTGGATTAGAAATGAGATCATGTATGGGGGTTACTAACCAATGTGTTGGGGGAAACCCAAGTGCCTAGGGATGGGATTTTTGTTCAAGTTATTCACTTGTTATAGTTTTTATGTTTCACCAACTAGGGTGATTCACTTATTGTGTAATGATTCTATTTTATGTGGTTTTACCCATGTTCTTGTATAAAAAAAGATGAGTATATTTTCATCATGGTAGAAATCTAAGGATATATGTTGACATGAATTGTTCATACTAGGGGCATAGTTATTACGTGTGATATATCATTCAACCTGTTTTGTGAAATGTTATTTATTTTCTTATATCTAATAAAATAGAGAATAAATAGAACTATTATATCATACCAATTAAATTGTTAATACAATTATAGGTTAACATTGAGATATTGGTTCCCTGTCATTGATATAACCTTTTGTGTTTGACCTATTATAAATGTTATGCCATAAGGAATGTGTTGACACTTGAATAGAAAATTAATCCAAGTTGTCTTTGAATTGAGAATTAGGACAGTGGTAATCAGCACACTCTTAAAATAACTAAGCTGAAACTTTCGACATCTATGAAATAATAGATAGACAAGAATATTCATGATTTATTTCTATGGGTCATTCCATAGATGGAGAGGGAGAATAATATTACTAGGACTTTGATGTATGACTTTATGAGAGATTCTCAGCTACAACATCCACCAATATTTACCGATGAGGGAGGGACTTAGGAAGCCGAGTTATGGAACATGTTAGACCATATGATCTTTAATAACTTCAAGACACCTATAAAAAATAGTTTAAATCTATATATTTATATCCTATACTTATTAGCTAAGCACTTGTGGGATATTAAAGATATGCATATTCAGCAAGAGGAATTAACCAAGAAGGAATTCAAGTAAAAGTTCCTGAACTACTTATATCTAGAGATGATGAGGGATGAGAGGGCTCAAGAGCTCATGCACCTGCCATAGGGGATCATGTTAATAAAGGACTATTTTGGACACTTCACCAACCTGTAGTTTTTTTTCCTTTCTTTGGTATTTGACAAAACAACTAGGTCGAACTGTTTCCAAGATGGGATCCACTATGATATAAAGTGATAGGTGAATAAATATTACCTGAGAAACTTGTGAACATGATTATTATATCTCTCATCACAGAATCCAAACTAAGGGAGGCCACTACTAGTATCTAAGTAGCCATAATAGAGATATTATGGGTACTTCTTCTGGAAAAAAGAAGTACCACTATGACAGTTACCACTGAGGTGGTAGAGGGAAGAGAATTTAGTGTAGTGGGTATCCATTACTAGACCATATCCTAGTATAGTTCTTTCAGTGTGGAAGTTTTAGCCACAAGATTCCATAGTGCCCTTAACCCATTATGGAGTTCCATGCTTGCAGCATGAGGAAACATATTTAGAAGTTTCATATGGGAATAAAGAAACAAATAAGTATAATGGGATTAGAAAAATCGTCAGAGTGTGGGAAGGACTTATCTACCTCTCAGTTATAGGTAAATGGAGTTCCATAGGATGCTTAGGATGAGGTAGAAGACATGGTACCCCAATAAAGAAGTGTAACGACCAGCTAGAAGGATGAACATAAGGGAGTCAAACTAGAACCTAGGTTAGAGAGATGAGGGATATTATTGTTATACAGTCTAATCTAACCAATTCTCCTGTGGGACTTTCTAATAATATAGGTGTGATTATTGTATCATATACCATTTCTTGTGTTTTTTTATATAATAGTATTTCATTCATTTATATGTACAAAATTTTCTAATGGATTGGTGTTGGTTATAGAGAGATTATATTGTGTCATCCCATTTTCATGTCACTAGGATTGTGATCAGAGGGTATCAAGTATTACAATGAGTGATCAATTCAAGTGGGTTGGTGGATTCCATTTTCTTTGAGAGATGTTTTTATTGGAAATGATAGAATTCAATTTGATTATAGGTATGTATTCGCTATTTTTGTACCAGGATCATGTCAACTATTATCAGAGTAGAGTTACCTTTATATATATATAAGGGGAAGTTATGTTTATCTGGGAGAATGGGATATTCTAGTTGGTCATGCCAGACCAATTTAGTGGAGATTGGATTCTATCGAGGTACAGTAGGACATCCTTGTTTTATATGATGGTTAGTTGTAGCAAAGAACTTCTCCAACCATAGTGAACTATTTTTGAGACATATCTCCTAAATAATTCTCCAGATTACCATCTAAGTAGGAGATTAAGTTCACTATCGAGTTGGTAATGAGATATAATCCAGTTTCTATTCCTCTGTATAGAATGGAACTGGTGGATATTCATGAGTTAAAAGTGTAGTTAGAAAATCTGGAGGCAAAGTGATTCATATGGCCTAGTTCCTCGCCATGGGATTATCCAATACTTTTTTCCAAGAAGTATTATGGGAATTTATGCTTATCCATGAATAATCAGAGACAGAACTAGATGAATGTCAAAAATCGATTTCCCCTTCAATGAAATGATGATCTTTTCGATCATATGAAAGGTACCTAGATAGTTTTCAAGATCGACTTATGTTTAGGGAACCATCATTTTAGGATGATATTGTTGGATATAACCTATAATAATTTTAGGAGAAAATATGTTCTCTATGAGTTCTTTTTGATTTCATTTGATCTGATAAAGTCACTAGTGGTATTCATGGACCTAATAAATCAAATATTTCATCCATTATGATAACATTTTATGGTGATATTTTTCAATGAAATCTTATTGTGCACCTAGTATATTGATGATCATGCTAAACATATTGACATTTTCTTGAGAACAATGAGAGAGAATAGGGTTTACACTAAACTGTCCAAATGAAATTTCTGGATTGATAGACACCACTTATTGGGTCATTTTATCTAAAAGGATAGAGTGTCTGTGAACCCATAGAAAGTTACAGTTGTGGTTTAATGGGATCGATCGAAGAATTTCCTTGAGATTTGGAACTTTCTGGGTCTAGAGAGCTATTACAAATGTTTTATATAGGACTTCTCCCATATAGAAGCACCAATGTATTGGATGAACAATGACGGGATGATGTTGTTTTATCAGATACTTACGAGAGGTATTTCCATAATATAAAGTGTAGTATGACCTCTAAACTGATCATAACCTTACCTGTTCTATGTAAGGTATATATTGTGTACTTTGGATCATACATAGTCAGAATCATATAATTTCTTATGTAGGAGGATCATGTAGTTACTTATGCCTTTGAGAACCTAATAACCAATTATAGTAACTATCCTACTAATGATATGGAGTTTTCTATTGTGATACACACCCTAAGATATTGGCATCACTATCTCCCGGGGTGAGTGGTTCATGTTCTATATAGATTATAAGATCCTCAAGTTTATCTTTTCTCAGTGGGACTTGAACCTTTGGTAGTGTAGCTGGGTCACATATTTGTATTCTTTTGACTTTGAGTGGCATACACTCCAAGAAATGGAAATGTATTTGTTGATGATTTCATCAAAAAGATGAATCCAAAGGTATTATGTGAGTATTATAACAAGTTTTGTGTTATGGAACACTTTTTGGATACTCATTTAGATGTTATAGAGTATCTTGGGTGGGAAAATATGAAATCAGTCTTTTTTATTCATGTTCTTTTAGACCAGATCAAAATAGAGATGATATATGCAATGGAGTAAACAGCTCTGAGGGAAATTATATATGGTGGGGAGACACCATTGGGATTTTCTCTTAGTAGTGGTGATATTATTCTTATCAATTATTGTTCATGGGTTACTATGGGATTACATGAGGATCTGATGGGGGATTTTCTTTCTTATAAATAGGTGTTACATCCTAGTCTGACAAATATGTATTATGATCTCCATAGGTATTTTTAGTGGACATGGATAAATATGTGGATATCATGATATTTGGTGTGATGTTTCACCTATCAATATGTGAAGGCTAGGCATCAGAGGCCTTCTAGGTTGTTACAACCTCTTCCTATATCAGAATGGAATTGAGGTGATTTGAATCTAGATTTAGTGATAGTATTACCCAAGAAACCTCACAATAATGATGTAGTATGGGTGATCTTGGATCAATTTATGAAGATATCCTACATATTTTCTATTAGGGAGTCCTTCACTATTGATAATATAGGTATTCTCTATGTTTGGTAGAGAGTTCAATTGCATGGTGTTATAAAGAGTATCATTTTTTATCAAGATCCTCATTTCACATCATGATTTTGGCATGGCCTTAAGAATTATTTAGGATCACAGGTTCTTCTGAGTATGGCCAATCATCCTCAAACTGGATGCCAAGCTGAACAGATGACTAAGACACTGGAATTTATGTTTTGAGCCTATGTATTGGATTTCAGTGGTTCTTTAGAGCATCATATGGCACTTATGGATATCAATTATAATAACAGCTTCCAGGCACCGATCCAAATGGATCAAATTGAGTCCTTATATAAACTTTCATGTCATTCGCCCCTTTTTTTGTTAGTAGTAGGTGATTCAGTACTCATTGGTCCTAGTCTCATGTAGGAGACACGTGAGAATGTATAGTCGATGAAGAAGTAGTTGGTGCCCATGAACAGATGGCATAAATCATACACTGACCACCATAGATAATCTGTAGCATTCTAGGATGGTCATTAGTTTTTAATTCATGGTTTTCCTAGGTTGGGAAACAATATATCAGGAAACATGGAATTCTTATGTCCAATTTTGTTGGGTAGTTTGAGGTTCTAGAGAGGGGTGGTTATGTAGCATTCCATTTGGCCCTTCCATAGCACTATAGTTTATGTATGGTATGTTTCATGTGCCACAACTTCAAATGTATCACCATGATCCTTCTCACATAAAATAAGTTGATGAAATCAAGATGGATGTTGAGGAATCTTTTGAGGATCATTCAATCCATAATATATACTACGTTGAGAAGAATCTATGAGTAAATATCATGATGCTAGTATGATTGTAGTGGTGGAATGGGAGTGTGCAAGAGGGTACCTATGAGAGGGATTCTGATATGAGAATGCAGTGACCATACCTGTTCATTGATTCATATAGTGATGTTTTAAGCACATCCTATGGATGATCTGTTATATGGTTGGTAGGTTGTAGGATTCTATATTTTACAAGTACGTTCTTCTTTACATTCTTAGTTAAACCTCATTGAGTTTTATTTTGTTTGTTAAACCTAGGTAATAGATCCCTTATGCATGTTTGGTTAGCTTTTTGGTGGGAAAACGAGAGGATAGATGAATTTTATTTTCATGAAGTATTCACGCTGTGAATTTTCAATTCATGGTGTGAATGGTTCTATACAGACCCCATTAAAAATATTTAATGCGTGAATGGTTTGAGGAATACCCCATATAAATCATTCAAGGCGTGATGTTTTTTTCCTGATCCTTAAGCTGAGGCAGTGGGTTTTTTTAGCATATATTGAAAACTATGAATTCACAATGTGGATCCTAAATTAATTTCATGAATGGGGCATATCCATTAGGTTATTTCAAACCTCGTGCCCTACTTTTCTCAGATCACACACTCTCCCTTATCTCCATTTTTTAATCACTATCATAGGCTATTTTTGGTTTTCTCTTCAATCCAAAAGTAGTTTCTAGTTGGATATTAGTGTTTTGAGACCGTTATTTTGAAGGTAAATCTATTGATCCTTCCTCTCCATATAGGTCTATTATTTATCTTTTGGAGAGTACCCTTGTTCAGAAAGTCCAAACCCGTATCTTGATACGATGCCTTTTGTTGATGGAGTTTATTATTTATCATTGAAGGGAATGAAAAAGGAACCCAATTCTACCTTGGTCATTGATGAATCTTATTCTTCTTAACTTTTGAGGTAATATGTCTAAGTCATCTCCCAAAATATTGTTTGGTTATTTTCATTTATGTTCAACACAAGAAACCATGTCAGGACATTGTGTGGGTGAACTAAACTAACTGGTAAACCATTGTTTTGATGAATTCATGTATCTAGACCTCCCATAGAACTAGTTCGATCTGATGGTGATGAGACTTAGATTGTAGCCACTCAAGGGGTGTGAATACTATTGAACCTATGATAAATTGGTATTGATTAATATGGAATTTTTCTTAATCTGGATATTGGATCAATAGTGTTATTTGGTAATTGGTTTTAATGAGAAGAATATGATTGAAATAAGTAATTAACATTCATATGGATTAGGAATGATAAGCTAGATTAATGTTTATATAATAGAATGAGAATGATAAATTGACATAATTGATAAATTAAATAGAATTTTAAAATTTCTGATAATAACATGAGACTTGGATTAATGGAATAAATGGTTGCTAAATAGTAAATTATTGAATTAACAACTTTGGTTTATAATGACATGTCTACAATGATTAGTGCTTGATCATATCACTATTAAAAATAGGTCTTTAACAGTACTGACCTTTGTTATCACTACCAAAAGGCGATGATAGAGATGCCCTTTATCAGTGCTAAAACAAGCAATGATAAAGAGTATATTTTATCAGGACTTTTTTAAACGTTGGTAAAAGGTGCCCTTTATTAGTGATTTTTTATTAATTCTGATAAAGGGTAAACTTTATCAACACTTTTTTAGCACTGATAAAAGGTACCCTTTATCAGTTCTTTATTTTTAGAGCTGATAAAAAGTATTCTTTATCACCACTTTATTTTTAGAATTGATAAAGGGATCTCTTATCAATGCTTTTTAGCACTGGAAATGGTCCCAAATAAAATTAAGTAATTAAATAAATAAAAATTAAAATGATTTTACTAAGAAAAATATTAAAAAAATTATTAATTAAAAAATTATTGATAAAAATGAATAAATTTAATATATTATATATAAATTATAATTACTAATAAATTGTATATATTAAATATATAGAAACATAAAATTAAATAATTGAATAAATAAAAATTAAAAATAAGTAAATTAAAAAAAATATTAAAAAAATTAATTAAATAATTATTGGTAAAAATTAATAAATTTAATATAGATATTTATAGATTATAAATATTAATAAATAGTATATATTAAATATAGATATATATATAAATGTATACAATATTTTCTGAATATGATTTATATAATACAAAATAGTAATTATAACATTAAATAAGTCATATGTTTTGTGAAAAATGGGTTTTAATTAAAAATTAATATGAATTAAAAATATTGACTAATTGCATTGATTAATGGAAATAATTGAATTTTGTTTGATTTTTCAATTTAACATATATATATCAAACGTGTGTTGTGTTTATTTCACATACATATACGAAATTAATTAATTTTTATATACCACTCACACACACAAATACTTACATAATTAATGAAATCTTATATAGAAACACATCCACCTCATATTTATGTAATTTATTCAAAATTTAGCATTTTATAATTTCATTATAACATGATAAATTTAATATATCATATCCTTAATCGATAAATTTTATTTATTTATTTTTAATTTTATTAAATTTAGGTATTAATTCATTTTTAATATTATATTTTTTGGATAATTTATTCATTTTCTAATATGTATTTATATTTATTTATCTACTATGTTTTTCTATTTTCAACATGTATTTATATTTATTTCAATATATAGATATATTTTTTAAATTATTAATATTTAATTAATAAAACATATCCACTTTTTAATATTGTTAAAGTTTTCCCATTTTTAAATATTCAATTTCACTCATTTTTAACATCGTGCACTTAAGAATAAATTTTTATTAATAATGTTCAAAGAATATTTGTAAATAAATATTTATAAATAAATTTATTTATAAATGTATATTTACTATATTTATACATTTGTATATTTATAATTACAAATAAATAAATATTTTTTTAAAGGTATTTATTTATTTAGAAATAAATAATTATATATTTTTAAATAATTTTAAAATTAAAATCAATTTATTTAAATAATTAATAAATTTACTATATTTATATCTATATATATTTATTATATATATACTTATATAAATATATATAATGATATAAATATATAAGTATTATTTTCTAAAAAAGTATTTATATAACTGTAAATAAATAATTATATATTTACATAATTATAAAATAATAATAAATATATTTCAATAATGAATATATTTACTATATTTATATTTATATTTATAATTATATATTTTAAAAAAAATATTTATAATTATAATTATGAATCCTTTATCAGCACTTATTAATTTAGCACAAATAAAAGAGAGGTTTATGAGTGTTTTTTGGAAGTACTGGAAAATTTTTACCTCATCTATTTAAAGAACCCAAAACAATCGTGAACCAATCGCGATAATTGAAGCTTTCCACATAATCCAACTACTATTGGTGCTCCTTTTCATTGAATCCAAGATCAAATCAAGGCTTGAACAATTACAACGCTCGAATCCAAGGCTCAAACAATTCAAGGTTCGATAGAATCAAATACTCAAATGAATCCAAGGTTTCGAAATATCTCTAATTTCTCTCAGATGATTCAAAACTTTAATCCAAGAGATGTTATTTCTCCTTTCCTCACTCATTTGATTCTTGTTTGACAATATATATTTGTGTTTTTTTTGGTCATTATCTATTTAAACTAATTATCCATCATCGATTTCCCGTCTATAATGAATTTATAATTGAGGATTTCTAGGAATTTTAGTTTGTATTAACCCTTTAAAGGATTTTTTTAGGCCTTTTATCATATTAAGAATTCCACACAGCAATTTTATCTTTATAGCGTATTGTGTTTAAAAGTTTTGAACTCCCTTCCATGGAAATAATGCACACAAAGTGCTTCTTAAAATGTCACCCATGATTTTTATTTAATAAATTAAAATGGATTTCGTGTATTAATTTTGTGTAGTTGAGGTGCAGTTTATTTGTGTTTTTTCTATTTTAATGCTTCATTGATATTATATGTAGATTTTTTATTTTATATTAAATTTCTTAAATTTTATCTCTTTGTTTTTTTCTTGATATCTTATATGAGCATCCATATTTATATTTTTGTGTGTGTGTGTGTGAATTTTGAAATCTATATATATATATATATGAACACATTATTTCATGTATATATGTAAGCATGTAGTAATATGAAAAATAGATAGGATTCATTCAATAAAGAAGATGATAATTTTTTTTCTTGGCTTCAAAAATGCATTCCTAGATAGGCTATTAATGTGTGTGTTTTAAAATTATGACTTTGAGGCATGTTTGTAAGTTTTTAAAATTACTTTGATTCTTACTTTGTTATTTTAAATGATATTGAAAAAAAGAATTTCTTCATTGAAAATTAGAAGTAGTATCAAGTGTTATGGCCTTATTGAAACCATTAAATGGTTTTTATAAAAAGTTACCATCATATATAAAATCTTTATATATTAGTTTTAATGAGATAAGATTTATTTCTTTTAAATAGAGACATCGTATTGATGGGTGTTGGAAAGATGTTTGAATAGAAATGTTTGGGTATGTTGGTTATTGATTGATATGTTTTCTGAAAATGTGATCATACTTTCCATTACTATCATAATAGGGATTGTATGCATCTTAGTGAGGGTTGATAGATAGGTACAATATAGTCCCGATTAGATTATATGGGTCCCCACTTGTATCAAAGTCCATATGGGGGTCCAACAAGGTAGGAAATTGTGGGTCTCTAGTAGGTTATAAACATAGGAAATAATCATCATGCTTATAGGTGGTTCCCACCCAAGTCTGTCTAGACTCACCAAACAGTATGTTTTGGAGTTTTCCAAGATTACATATACTTTCTTTTACTGTTGTGTACATGTATGTTATTTTTTAATTACTCAATATTTAATATTGATCCATTATAATGTGACTAATTTTCTATATTTTTTATGTTGTTGAATTGATTTATTTATTTTTTTGACTAATGTTTCATTTTATTATTATATATTTTTCCTCATGGGTATGGTTATAAGGAGGAATATTCAAGGACCCTAGAATATTTAAAGAGTCTATAAGTATCTTCATTCAATAAAATATCATTTATTAAGGTGAAGTTATTTATTAAGAGAAGTTATAGAGATTAATGATATTTGATATAACATTAATATTAAATGAAATAATTCTTTAGTTTGTTACATTACTTGTTACAAAAAATTGAATGGAGGTTATAAAATTCAATATATGTTGGAATAATTATTAGAAAGTATTTTTATGTATTCATCATTTTAGGTCTACATGAATTGGTTCCACCCCTAGGAATCTCATATTACCATCCTTGTATATGAAATAACTCTTTATTTATTAAAATTTTATATCAATGCATTTTTATATATTCTAATTTATGGAATGATATTTTATTATTCTTGATTATCATATTTCGGTTTCCTATACTCCCTAATTTCCTATATTATATTTTCATTTTTTAGGGGATTTAAGAGAGACTTGATAGCTCATTTTAACAGATGTAGGACTAGTCTTAGTTATAGGATTGAAATTATTAAAAGTTGGATTTCAACTATAAATATAGAATTCATAGAGACCCCAAGGATTCATATATCATAACATGTACCTACTGAGACCCCTTTAATCACGTACAAAAACATGTATGCCCCCCAAATATCACCTTTAATAGGCCACAATTTAATAACTAGTTCCAATGGTGTATTTCATACAAATGGAAGGCATTTCCATTTTATAGGACACAATGGAGTACAAATTTCATCCTCATCAACTTCATCTTATGAATAGTTATTATTGAGTTTTTTTTTCTTGAGACTCATACCCCATCTCTTTTATGATTCTTGAACTATTTTGATCAAGAGTTATCCCATGGATGATTTATGCTTACAGTATTTCAAGAAACATAGGTTCATTTCCACAAGAGATGGAGGATGAGTCTCAAATAACAAAATGAAATAATAAGTATTTGGGAGATGAAGTTTATGAGGATGAAAATTTTCTATAACTTTCACCTTTAGATGAATTAATAGGATAAAACCTACAATAGTGGAGTAATTTTTTTCCCAAATTCAATAAACCATTTCCTTCAAAGCATACATAAATTATTTGAAACAATCAAATGCTGGGTTTCCCTTAATATAATTATCTATAACATTCACCTTTTATAATGACTATCGTATATGTGTTTATTTATTTATCATAAATATGAATATTTTATGAACCTAATTGTATGGATATATAACAGAAATGGATGATCATTGATTGTTTGATAAAATATTGTGAAGATGGAGTTATAGAGTTCATCAAGTTTGAAATAGAGAATGTATATAACCCTTCTCAAATCATTTTTCTACATTTATGTTGTTGTTATTCAAGAAAAAAAGGTTGAAAAGAGTTGTAAGAACATTTAATTTGTCAAAGAATATATCAAATCTATAAATGTTGGAATAATCATGGGGAAAACTAAATGTGCATGCCAATTTGGATGATACTGTTGTTTACGGATCACATTATATGAATACTAGTGTAAATGATGATGGAGATTGCATGGAAGAAATGAAAATGAAAATTGAAGGTGACCTTATTGATTTTCCAAAGTTGTTTAAGAAATTAAATAGTTGTGAAAAGATTCAATTATATACCTTTTATACTAAATAAATAGCATTTTTATTTGTGTTGATGTTATATAATTTGAATGTTGGAAACAGATGGAGTGGCACCAGATTTATAGAACTACTTGCTCTCTTAAATGATATGATACCAAAATAAAATGAACTACTGTGTAAAATATATAATGCTAAAAAAATGATATGTTCAATGGAAATTATCTCTAAAAAATACATGCTTTTCCAAATGATTTCATATTTTTTTTCATGGACCATAAATCACTCATAAAATTCCCTATGTGTGGCATGCATCGATACATGAAAAATGAATCAAGTCCTTCAAAATTTGTATGGTACTTTCCAATCATTAAATGGTTTAGAACACTACATGGATGTTAGGAACCCATTTCACAATTGATATGGAATGTAGATACAATAATTAAATATGGTTACCTACATCATCTAGTAGATTCTCCTCAATTGAAGAAAATTGATTACGAGTATCCTAAATTTGGAAATGAGCCATGAAACTTCAATCTTGCATTATCTATAGATGGAATAAATATTTTTTGTGAACATAATAGTACTCAAAGTACATGGACCATCATACTAGTAAATTATATCTTTCCTACATGGTTATGTATGAAGCATAAATACATTATGTTGTATCTGCTTATATCTAGAACAAAGCATCCCAGTAATGATATTGATGTCTATTTGGATCCACTGATCGAAGATCTGAAATTGATATAGAGTTCAAGTGATATAATGTATGATTCTCATAGAAGTTTATAATTCACATTGAGGTCCATGTTGTGTGGGATGATAAATGACTTTATTTTTTATGGAAATTTATGATGCTATAGAATTAATAGAATGTTGGGGTGTACAATTTGTTAAGAATACACACACATGGTTCAATTGAAATGATCCTCCAAGATTTTATTTTTAGGAAATCAGAAATTTTTATGTCGATGACATAAATACCAATAATGTATGGTAACATTTTATGGTAATATTGAATAGGGTACAACACCATCTCTACTAACAAGTGATCAACTATTTGATAAAGTAAAGTATTTTGACACTACTTTTGGTAAACCATTTTTGAAAAACCTCAGAAAATTAGGTTGGTAGAAGAGATCTATTTTGTTTGAATTTCTATATTATAATTGTTTGTATGTCAGAAATTTTCTTTATGTCATGAAATTATAAAAAATGTATTTGATAGTGTTATTGGCATGTTACTAATTGTTTCTAGAAACAAAATATGGCATCAAGGCCAGGTGGGACATGATTGAAATGACGATAAGGGAAGATTTGTCACCAGTGAAGGGTAAAGGGAAAGAATTTCTTCCTCTAATAACTTACACTCTATCCTGATTGGAGAAATTAAAAATTTTCCTTTTCCTTAATAGTGTAAAATTTCTATAGGGGTATTCATAAAATATTAATAATTTCATGTCAATGACTAATTTAATGTTATAAACGATCAAATAACATGACTTCCATGTTTGGATGCAACATTTTATGTATGTGGGTTTCTCTTACATTCTGCCTACAAATGTACGACATATATTAATCATACTTGGTTTCATTTTCAAAACATTATGCTGAAAATTTATAGACCCGGTGAAGTTTCTAATCATTAATAAGAAGGTTACAGTCATATTATGTGAATTAGATATGTTCATCCCAACATCATTCTTTGACATAATATTTCACCTTATTGTTCACTTGGTTATATGGGTTCAACAATGTGGTTTTATCCATTATAGATGGATGTACCCCAATTAACAATATATGAATATTTTGAAAGGGTATGTTAAGAATCAAAGTTAGCTAGAAGGCTGTATTGTATAATGATATATTATTGAATAATTTGTTTAATTATATACTGATTAACTATTAGATGTTAATAGCATTGTTCTCCCAAAGTCTCGTCACAGGGGATGCCTTATGGGTGAAGGGATTTTCGGAAGAGATGTTGATTCAATTACCTTTATATATCAGGAGCAAGTGAACCATTACATTTTACATAATAGTGAAGATGTTGATCCATATGTTAAATCCCACAAAGCAATTATTAGAGATTTTAATCCATCAAGGGATGAAGGATGGATATCAAATACACATAATCCATAGTTTGTAGGATGGTTCTGAGATCAAATTTATGAGGAGTTATCTAAAAATCAGAATTCAATTATTGGAATAATTCAATAGCTATCTAAGGGACTAAATGAAAATGTTATATATTATATGGTTTTTATAACCAATAGTTATACGTTATATAAAAAATAACATGATGAATGTAGTACGATGAAAAATTGTGGATTTTTTCTTATGGTGGAAGTGATGTACATATCTGGTTCCAAGGATAAAAATCAAATTTATAAAAATATATCATATTTAGGAATTATTTAATAGATATACGAGTTGGGTTACAAAACATTTCAAGTTCCAATTTTCCATTTTTCCATTGAAAATGGGTTGATAATAGTATTTTAGTGAATGTTAATGAAATTGGCTTCATGAAGGTGAATTTATGTGTGGAAGGGAAAAAAGATGAGATTTTCATAATGGAATCACAAGAAGCTAATGTATTTTATGTCTCAGATCCTTCAAACATGAATATGTTGATTGTCCTACTGTAAACTAACTCAATTGTCATGTCTGATGAAAATTAAAACAAGGATTACCCTTCCATTTGGATGTCACAATATTTATCTATTATCTACTACATTAACATAATCTAAATTAAATGTTTGACTACTCATGAAGATAATGCCTTCTACACATGATTATGTTACCAATCCCATGGAAGAATAGACTATAATGAAGGAAAAACTTTGGGAAGATATAAAGGTAATATTATGATATAATTTCAATGTTTTACTAAAAATTATATAATTAAGCATTGATTTAATTTTCATTATTAATTGCAATGTTAGTTTATTTTAGAATATTTTTGTCTATATTTCATACCTTTATAAACCAAAAATTACATAGGCTTCTTCTCCTCCAAAACATTTTCCCACTATAATGTTGGCATTTATCACATCCCATAAAATTCATTCCACTGCCTTTATAGGAAGAGAAATGACACTTCCTCTACTCATTCACAAAGGTAATCTTGATGTTTTCATAGTAAAATCATTGTCTATAAAATTAATTTCATATTTCTAATTTATTTTAAATATATTTCTTTTTAGTATTACTCAAATAAGAATTATTTTCGTATATAGGTGGATTATTTTATTCGAGTTAGGGTGGTTTGTTCAATGCTACTCAAGATCGTGACAGATTGGACTTCAAGGATGCAACTAAGATAATGATAATAAGGAAATGGGTTAATAATTTATATAAAAATCATGAAAATTTGAATTTTTACTATTACTTAATTTTTTTCATCATTTTATCTACTATTTGTAATTTAATTTTCTTATCATTCTTATCTCATAATTATTTAGTTTTTTTCAATTATATATTTTGAAGTAATATTTTAATAGTTCATTTATTTTAGAATATTTTTATCTATATTTCATGACATTATGACCCAAAAAATCTATATAATTATTCTCCCTCAAAACTTTTTCACCCCTATAGTGTTGGCATTTATCACTTTCCTTCAAGTTCCCTCTACTACCTTTGTAGGAAGAGAAATAATGCAGCCTCTTCCCTATCACAGAGGTAAAATTTATTTTGGCATAGTAAAATCATTATTCATAGAATTAATGTATTGTTTAATATTTATGTTAAATTTATTAATTTTTAGTATAACTCATGTATGAATTGCTTTCATGTATAGGTGGATTTGTTTATTTGAGTTGGGGTGGTTTGTTAGAAGCTGCTCATGATCGTGATAGATTGGAATTTGAGGCTACAAATGAGATAATAATAATAATGAAATGGGTCCAGAATGTATACAACCATCATGAAAAGGTGAATTTCTACTACATATTTTATTAATTTTTTCTTCATTTTACCTATTAATTTTAAGTTAATTTCCATATTATTTTTATCTAATAAATATTTAGTTTTTGAAATATATTTTAGGAAGTCATATTTTTCTTTTAACTATCTGTAATAATCCACAAAAGATATATCATGTTTCTTTCTGCCAATTTTACCACTCTTTCCATTTCCATTCTTTGTCGAACTAGAAACATTGCATATTGAGTTGATTTTCTTAGCCGAAAACCATTTTTCAGCTAAAAACATCAACTTAATTTGAAGTGTTGGAAGTTTGGAAAATAAATCCAATGAAAATAATGGTATAATGGTTGTTTGGATTTTTTTGATAATTTGGGGTGTATAGGAATCATCAACACCTTAATTAAACACATGGTGTGACCGGTATGACTCCAAGTACTTCTTTTTATTTAAAATTGTCATTAATTTCTATAAAAAAGACAACTGACATGATCAAAACAAAGAAAAAACATTTGTACTATTTTAGGAAATTAGTAACATGATCCATAATTCATTTTTGACTTGTAGTAATTAGTCTCAACATAATCTGATACATGATGTGCCCGATATAACTCAATGTGTCCATTATGAGTTTAAAATTTACATTTTAATTCAAAAAGTTTCACTCACTGAAAATAAATAAAACAAGATCAGTTTTTCTTGATAATTTAGTACAATGATTATTAATTAATTTTTCATGTATAGTAATTAGTCTCATGTCAAATTGAAACATGATGTAACCAGTATGACTCAAAGTTTGTGTTTCCAGTTTAAAATTACATTTTAGTAAAAAAAGGCAAGTGACGTACACAAAACAAAGAAAATTTATTTTTATTATTTTGATACTTCAGGAATATAATCGATAAGTCATTCGGTATGTTTTTAACACTCTCAAAATGATCATTGACAAATTAAAAAATGAATAAATACCTAAATATGAGTCTTATTTTCACCGTAAATGTAATGGAAGAAGAAGGTGGCCGAGACTTACGGATCATGTGAGACTCCAAGGGACTCGTGATCATGTGTCCAATATAAGTTCATGAAAATTACCATGAATATCACATATCCTATACAAATCCCATGTATCCTCTTTCAACAAGTATTCATTCTCTTATGAAGCCTCTCCAAACAACCAATGGTCATGCGGCAGTAGCCATATAAGATCCCCCAGGCCATGCTGTTTGTCATCGACGAGCGGCTGGAAAAACCATCAAAAAAATACATTGACAATAAGATTAAATTTTGAAAAATGTGGATACCTTTAAAATTATAAAGATCATGCGACTCAAAATAAATGGTAAAGGTAATTTTCCTTGATAATATCCAAGAAAACCCAAGATAACCTTAACCCTTTGTGGAATAAAACAAAATCAAATAAAGGGGAGGAGGCAGGAACCACTTGCGGTAAAAATAGAAATGTGATACACCACTAGTGATCCAAAAGACTCTACAAGTCCCTAGTAATATGTCCAACTCATCTCACGAAAACCCTTTGGCTTGTCAGCCTCATCACATGAAAGGCCTCGGGTATTTTCAGGAAACCTCTCACTCTCTCTTTGTCCCCTCAAGGAAAAATGGATGGATTTGTCCACAAAACGATCACGCTCCCCCATAGGACCTTTTAGGGTCACATGACACATCACCAAGAGGTAGAGTAATTTTCTTTGACATTACTCATGTAATATCACATAACCCTCGACCTTTAGAACATAAAAAAAGGAAATAAAATAGGGAGGATACAAAATCCTCTCACATTTGTAAAACCCCTGCAATATGATAATGAAACACACAACATGGGCTCATAATAAACTTGAAAAATCCCATATTATCCCATGAAGGCCACAAAAAAATGATCCTTGTCTCACAGAAAGTCGCAGACAAGTCACCCAAGATCATGTGAAGGCCTTTTAATAGGCACCCTGATCTCGTGAAGGTCCTTGAACATGTTAATATGACAACAAGGAGGTCCCTTGGCATGAAAAAAAGATAAAATAAGTCACCATTAATTGGAAATAATAAAAAAAGAGATGATGATGGTATGGACTTGTGGTCACTGAAAGTCAGGCGATACCCTCAGAATGATCCATAGTAGAGACTCAAGAAGATGTGTGGCGTCAGGGCCCTTATCTAACTCCATTCTAGATTCTCACAAGATACACTGTGAAAACTGGGGAAAAACCAGGGTGGAGAGTCCTATAAATCACTCACCCCAGTAGGAAAAATGAATCTTCCGCTCTACATAGATGAAAAATCCCATGGAACCTCACACCGGCACTAGAGAGGATTTATCGGACCAGTAGATCTCACGACCAACAAGTTCCTCATCAATTAATGGTATGGTTAACCACTAGAGTAGTCAAGATACATGTGTAAACACTTTTTGTGATCATAATAGATCACATGAAGGATCTATGGCAGGACAAACAAAGAAAATCTCACACACAATCTAGATCACACAAGACTTAAAATAGTATAACACTGAATGAATCTAAGGAATTGATAATATAAAGGCTGGAACTAATACTATTAAATGGGGAAAATTAGTTAAAGACACATGTGTTGATCCTCATGTGCTTCTCATGAACCACCTAGGTCAAGCGATAGCACCAGGGTATGTCACCCAGGTCTCACGACACCCCTTGTGCATAAAATTTTGATCATGAAAAGTCCTTTGGACATGTCAAGGTAAGTCATACAACACCCCCTAGGCATGCCACCCTAGTCTCATAAATCCCTATGGGATGGCCACTCAATTATTGCAATGAACTTTAAGACGTATCTCCTGACTGATATAATGGAACCAGTTCAGGTCAGCTGAGTCTCATGGTAGCACCCGATCATATCAACTGGCTCTCACGATGCTCTCTAGATACACCAACCATGTCTCACTATGCCCTCTAGGCATGTCAACCAAGTCATGTGACACCCTCTTAGATATGTCACACTAAATCTCTTGAATCCCTCTATATGTGACATCCATATCTAATGATGACACTAAGGTGGGTCATCTGGATCATACAAAACCCTCTCGACAAGCCATACAAATCATGCGATGGCTTCCAGGACAAACCATTTGAATCTTGAGAGGTCCTCCGGATAAGTCAACCTTGATCATAAAACAAACTTTAGACATTCCATCCAAGATATTTAGTGTCCCTTTGAAGATTAAACTGGATCACATGGTTTACTTTTAACATGCTAGGAATACATTCTCTAATACATTAGGTAGAAAACCAAGGCATGTCAAGAAGACAACCAACGTATGATAGGTAATAAAGAAGGCTAGGTCAAAGGGAATCCAAAGGTTTGATAACTTTTTCCACCCTCAGTGTGTATGGCCTAACCATAGTGCAGCTTCGGTGTGTAAGCCCTGACCCGCAGCATGGTATGATATTCCCTGAATACAAGGCAAAAGTCAGAGTGTAGGCCCCAACCAATGAACTATGAGGACTCTAATTCTTGCAATAACAGGGATACATAAGATGCCTCTCCGTGGCCCGAGCGTCATGTCAACCATTCAATGTGTAGTCCCCAAACATAATTCCAAAATCTAAATGTAATGACAATGATTATATTCCATCTGTTGTTTCTCATAACAAGCATAGCTCACTTGGTCTTAGGGAGTTTAAATGATCATATCATTTACACCATAAAACTCTATAGAGGAAAGGGACACCTCAATATGTAATCTCCGACCACAAGGGAAGTCTCAAAGTGTAATCCTAGATTAATTGAACTAGAAAAACTCTGATTCATTCCATAACCAAGATATGTAGGACGCCTTCCTAAGGCTACAGCTCAAATAAAAAAATCTACATTGATGAAATACCCATGTCTTTAACACTTGAATCATCAAGATCAAATCATTCCTTTGGGCTGATCATTATTCCTCATCCCTTAGTAGATTGAGAAATCAACTGAACTATGAAGACTTTGATTCTTACCACAACCAGGATATGTAGGATTCCTCCTTGAGGACCGAGATCTATATTAAACATGTTAGAGGCAGTACCAATACATAATCCTCCATAACCACATGTAGTGAGGATGATCACTTTTTATCCCTTGTTTATCACACTGAGCATAGCTCATGTGGGATTAGGAAGCCACAATTAACACCTCATTTGCATCATTAATATCCACCAGTCAGGGTAATCCTAGTATGTAATCCCCGATGTGTGGTATCATATGAATACCCCTCATATAATGATATCTACCTTAGGGTCAGTCCCAAGGGAATGATCGAACTAAAATAACTCTGATTCCTTCCATAACCAGGATATGTAGGACATATCCATGAGACTCAAGCTCAATAATTTGAGGCCTCATTTCCCCACATATTTCTTCTCCGCGTAATGTTAAACTGCTTTAGTTTAATAAACTACATGGGTTTTGACTCTTGTAATAATCAAGATATGTATGACACCTCATAATGGTTCCATCCTCTCCTCATAATATTTAATCACCTCCCTACATGGAAGAACATTCTGAAGTACTTGGTTATAGAGTTTTATCATATAATGTATCTACCCATCATTAAGGAATTGGATAAAGAACCTTAGATACATACATATAGATTCACTAACGTGAACCACTTTCTTTTATTCATCAATGAGATTCCATTTATTTTTCATATAAAGAGAATTAACATATTATCATTTTGTTAGGGTAACTGGTACCATATAAATATTAGGAATAGATTCTTGAACATATCTTAAATCTTTGAGGGAGTCCCATTGTAGGCAAAAATTTCCCTCAAAATGGTGCAATGAGCCCAACCTCCCATCCTCTTGACCAATGTGAGTCCCTAAGTGTAGTTAGGTATGAAACCGTAGATAATCACCCGCCTTTGGAAATTAGGTTCATACCTAGATACATATTAATGAACTATTGGGAGTTTCCATTAAGAATGACAATGACCCGATGTATCCCTATAATCAATCATTAATCATAAACTGAACCCACCTTAGTGAGGGTTTCCCTGGCCATCTTTTTCCAGTTGTAATAGAAATAGTGAACCCGACGTGAATATATTAAATAAAAAACAATTGGTTATTATCCATTAGGCCATTTCATTGTCCCATATACAAAAATAGAAATTGTGAACCCAACGTGAATCTATAAAATAAAAATATTATTGGTTATTATCCATTTATCCATTTTGTTTTCCCCCATATGAAAACAGAAATGGTAAAACTGACATGAATCTCTAAAATAAAAAATGATTGGTTGTTATCCATTGATCCATTTTTTCTGCACACCATATACAAAAAAATATGGTGAAATAAATGTGAATCTATCTAATAATAGGAAAATCATGCATTAAGACACTTTTTTTGCATTACCTATACAAAAATATAAATAAGACAGGCATGATCCTATAGATGATCATGTGTAAATGGGGTTCACATGAAATAAGTCCATCCACGTTTTGATAAGTCCAAGTGAGTATAATAGAAACAAAGGGAATAAAAGAACAATTTTGTTAACCATGCATATCTGATTGAGCATATTATGCCTACGATATCACACTAATCAATAACCTTATTTTTTGTTGTATGTACAACTATAGATATTACTCTCAGCATCCGAGTTTGAAACAATGTCTTCTTCATCCTGTGATCTCTCTGATAAATCACTTACCTCTACAACCCCCACGGGTCTCAAAAAAATATCACATTCTCAGAAACTTCAACTACAGGTGGAGAACAAAATGGTCCGATAATACCATCAGTGTGGTATAATCCTAAATTTGGAATCTTCTAGTCAGTTTCTCCAAGCACAGAAACCGAAAAGTTCACATCACCCAGGTAAAGCTGCTGCTGAGCCAGTAACCCTTATTTATATAACAAATAGCTTTAGGAGATTATCCCTGGAACATGATAACTATCACCTTCAGTCTCTAATGAAAGTAGACCAGGAATCCAAATACAGATCCTTTTCTATTTAGGTGTTGTCAAGGAGGGAATATGTCAACTGTTGTCGCTAGTATCAACCCTCCGATACCCACCAGTCTCTTGTTGAGGGTACCAACCAACACACTGCCACCTCTAAATCCCATTCACAAGAAACAAGGAATACTCATTTGAGGATGAAGGTACTAGATATCCAAGAGATGGCTCATATCCCCACTTTTGCGAACGATGCATGCTAGCATATTTTGGTAGGAAGTTGTAAGAAAGCTCATATCCTTGTTTTTAAGAATGTGGTGCCTTGGTCAAGGACCAAAGCACAATTTATTGAATATAAAAAAAAGAAATAGGGTTACAGGAGAAGAAAAGTAGGCAGTTTTTTACAATATTGGTAAAAAATCTGGAATAAATCAGGAGGAAGATCGTCCAGCCAAGTCATATCCTGGTGAATTCCCTTGTTCGCAAGAGCGTCAGCAACAATGTTCACTTCCCGGAAGGCATGAGTGGTGATGTAATCAACATCTGGGAGAGAATTCAGACATTTCATCCAAAGCATAGTGAGGGGCCAGGCCAGGTGAATCACCCCATTCCAGATTTCTTGAACAATGGTGGTTGAGTAACTTTTTATCCAGAGTTTTCTCCATTCTTTTTGAAGGGAAAATTTGACAGCATGAATGACACCCACTATTTCCTCTTCCAATGAGGAATCTATAAAACATTTTCCAAAGAGACAACCATGGAACTGACCATAAGAATCTCTGAAAATCGCCCAGTAGCCGGCAGACACAGGGTTTCCCTTTGAGGCACCATCAACATTCACATTGATCCATCCTGGCATAGGGGCCTGCTAGAATACTTCAAAGGTAAGTTTGGTTTGTTGATAGATTCCATCAACCCGGATTTTGAGTAATATATCCCAGTCTCCAATAGAGTTGTTGTTGTGAACTTTTTTGATCGAAGCATCCTCACAGACAGCAATGAGAATCTGGGATTTTCCTGCATTGAGATTTAATGAGAATTTATTATAAATGATATCATTTCTATCATACTAGATCACATGTAGAATCTCATCAATGGCAGAGGGGAAGATGTTTTTTATTTGCTGAGAAGAATCCTGACCAACACATTTCTATAAATGAGAACAGATTGAGTAGGCATATCCTTGCTCATATCCTTGCTCACTTGGAAAAGGTCAGTAGGCATATCCCTGCAACAGGCATGGGGGAGGCACATATCCCTACCCCCATTCACAAAGTCCATCGGTATACTCTGGTGGTACATGGATGAAAGAAGTGGGCACATATTCCAACTTCAATTGAAAATATATTCTAGTGTATAATGGAGTTGGAAAATGTGCAGGCTTATATCCCTGCACACACTTTACTAAAATGCCAATATATTTTAACACCAACTGAAGACCTCCATCATCATATTCTAACACTATTATAGATAAATTGATAGTCACATATTTTTATCCCTACATCTAGTATAGCTCAACACTATGAACATTGAGAATAAGTGGTTGTACTGGATAAAGCTCGCATTATAGTTCCCATCTAGGTGCATTATCACCATATTTCAACAAAGGAAAAGGCATCATATTAAGATCATATTCTCATTTAAACCGGAGATGATCATATGAGAGTGACATGTTCCTTAGGACATGGTCATATTCATATCAAAAAATGTTTTATGTAATATTCCATGGGCCTGGGATTGAGCTCATATCTCTGTCCTGGTCGAGGCTCACCTAGTGAGAGAGAAATAAGCCTTATCAATGAAGTCTGGAGGAATACTCCAAAGGCCCAGGATCAAGCATATATCCTCATTCTATTTGGTTATATCCGAGTTAGAATAGAACAAGCCTCGAGATAGGATCATATTCCTATTGGTGAATCTTCCTGGAATATTCCAACTGATCACGGAAGACAGGTGCATATTCTTACTTCCACCAATGAATGACTACAATTGCATGATTCTGAGTTAATATAAGAGGAGCTTCATATCCCTTATTCTATTTTAGACATCCATCAGAATATTCTATTAGGGAACACATGTTCAATCCAGGCTCATATTCCTTCTTTAATTTGAGGTCACCATGTGAGAGCGGCACACACCTCAGGACATGCGCATATCCCTGCTAAGAAAGACCACCGACATGTCCCAAAGGCTCAGGATTGAGCTCATTCTCTCATCCTGACCGATGATCACCAAGTGATAATGAAACGTTCCTCAGGATGGTTTTATATTCCTTTTAATAGTGAGACATGTCATTGGTATATTCCAACATCTTCTCAGCAGTGAGCTCATACTCCCAGAGCATCAGACAGCTATAAGAAAGTTTCGACAACTGTAACACCCCAAGTTTTTATGAGAAATATTCTTTTAAATTTCATTGATGTCTTGTGTTTTATAATACACCAATATTAGATTTTTCTATTCACAAAATTATATTAACTTTTAGTATATGCAACACTATTCTTTGTGTGTGTTGCATGCAAGAGAGACCTTCCTCAATAGCGTGTGTTGTACGCAATACCGAGTTTCACTAAGCAGTGATATATTGTTATAATATTATTATGAACTAGCCGTTATGAATAGTACTAAACACATTTTTAATTTTATAACATTATAATTCATCTTACACATATTCTAGAACAAGGTATGAGAAAAAAATAATTTGTTTTGGTAAAATAAGTATTTTTCAAAAAATGTAGTTTTTCCACCTTTTGATGGATCACCCACTTTAAATCTAGTTTTGACATTTTTATAAGTTAAATTTGACAAATTAAACTTCTTCCTTGGAATCATGATATAAAAATTTACTTTGGATAAATTTTTGATATTTTTCTGATAAGTTTCTTCTTTTGATGAATAGTAAAAATATTCTAAATTTTAATTGAAAAAAACTCCTTTCATCAAAATAATATACATGGTTAAAATATATTATTTAATGGTTTTAAAGTATAAATAGAATATATTTTTACCATTTAATATAATTTATTTCATTATCATTAATTTTACATTGAATTCCTAGGAAAAAACATTTCAATCTTTTGTAATGTTTTAACTTTTAAAACTTGTTTTCTCAATAGCGGGAATAATTTTAAATTAAATACTACAACTTCTATGTTTTGAATTTAGAAAAATGTATGAAATATTTGGAATCATTAGTTCCAAATTATGTTAATAGGCTAATTTTTATTTTAAGGCATTATGAATAGTAACTACGACAAATTTTATTTACAACAGTTAAAGGTAAATCTGGTAATTAAGGGTAAATATAATATTATAAAATTACCATAACACTTGTATTAATATAATTGGATGATTATATTTGATCCTAAAAGATATTTGGGTCGAAATGGTATCTTTTAGAACTGACTTGGATGTGATTAACACCTTTTAATTATTTTATTTAAAGAATGTGAAATATGTCTTACTCAAACTTTAATAATTAATGTATTTTTAATATATTATTATACATAATATAAATTAGATTATAAATACTCATTAGAAATATGAAATACTTTTCTTCCTCATGGTAATTTATTTGTGATTTTTAAGAAATATATAATTACCTTAATATCTTATACATTAATGAAGCATAAATTATTGATTTAGTGAAAAATCAGTAATATAGTTTTTATTAAAGTACTAATACCCATTAAAAGGACCCGAAACTTGACAAAACCTTATTGGTTAAGTATATCTATACCCTAAAAATCCAAGGGTAGTCTTTTGGACCATTTGGAGCCATAAAAAACATATTATGACATTTATATTATTTTATTTTAAATGATGTCATATTTGTGACCTTCATAATTTAATGAAAATATCATTTTAAATGTTGGGTGTTTTACATTGTGGAAGTAAGGAATAATGATCTATGTAATCAAATGAATAATTAAAAGTCAAAATACGTACGATCAATGAAATGATTTTACCCAAAATGCTTCTTTAACATGGAATTGACAAATGAACGGGTAATATACATTTTTAAGTGAATAATATATGATATCATAAATATTATTATGGTTTTGTTAAAAGTTAATAATATATTCAAACACAATATTCAGGATTCTTATAAACATATGGAAGAAATTGGAAATAAGGTAATGGATAATTATTCTAATCTCATTCTTATCCGAGGTTATTTATTCGTAAGTATTTTCTGGGGTTATGCTTGTCATCCATGTCCATATTTTCTCAAAATGTTTTCATAAAATGTTCACAATTCTTCCATGTATGTTTAAATTCATCTCTACCATTTTTTAACTTTTACCACATGGTAGGGAAAGAATCTTTATTTTTTTTACAATACGAGGTACTTTTTTACTTTTCTGGAAAAAGTACGGGGATAATGTTTTTTTAACTTATACGGCATGAACAGATTTTTCCAGTTTCATAACACCTTATTTTCAGGAATATTCCTCTACATTATTTCACGATTATTTTAAAAAAATTCCTTTTCTTTTAAAATCTCATTGAATTTTGTGAAAATAAAATTAGTTTGAAGAAGAAAGGATATTTTCCTCAAGAATTCTTTCAATTGTTTTATCAAAACTATTTTCCATCTAAGATGACATTATTTAGTATGATTATGTTTCAAGTATAATGTCTCTATTATTTAAATTGTTTTATTTTTCTTATGATTAAATGATATCCATTTGTTTTATATGGATTATGTTATGATGGGATGATGTTTATGAAACCCATTTTGTTCTTTGGGTTATGATGAATGATTTATGTTTATTTTGTGGCACACGTAAGAATGATTTCATTATGAGATAGGTGGGACCTATATCTCCCTCCAATGAATTGGATAATGATTTATATCTCATTAGATATACATGGCTAGAACGGTATGTAAAATCCGGTTCAGTAATATAGGGATGGAACGGCTAGTAATCCCGGTTCCGTAATGGACTTTGTCCACTATGATGGTCTTGGAAGCAATGCCTTGGCTACTATGGAAATAAAATCATGTGATTAATGGTTTTCCATAATTACATGCTTTATTCCCATGCTATTTTATCATGATTAATGTTTCTTTGTGATCTAGGCCTTATGTACTGCTAAGATTTAGGTCATGTTCATGTTTTTTACGTTCAAATGTTTATGGATTGTTTTATGTTCTCCATGTTTACCCTTACCGAGCATTTGAGCTCACCTTTTTTATGTTTTATTTTCCCCAGGATATAAAGATTGTTTTTAGGTAAGAAAACAAAAGGGGAAGATCTTTATGAGATATGTTGAAGATCATTCACAATGATTAGAATATTACAATCCGGGTTTCCAAAGAGACTATACTAATACGGTCTTTGGGCATCTATTTTTGTCATGTCTTAAGTTTTATGCAAAAGTAATGTACTATACCTATACGTCAAGCTTTGGGTATCTAAAATTGGTATCAGAGTGAAGGTCTAGTTAACCTTTGGAAATTTGGATGTGAAAACTTTAGTGAGATCCCTAGAGATATTTTTATGGTATGTCTAGGGATGTTCGGAAGGTTATGTATAAGTATAGGTTATAGTCCAAGAATTATGGTAATGATATTAGAATTAAACCTAAGATGTTAGATATTGAAGGTACTCCCCCTTTATTATGTTGTTTTCCTAGTATGATTTTTTCCTCTCACACTATTCTTTTGGGGTTTTAGATAATGGATGGAACCTAAAGGAATCGTGTTAATGATCAATGCATTGGGAAATGCAATGATTGTCCTCCTGAACAACCAAATGTTATGGTAAATAGAGTGAAAAATCTTATTACTATACTTACACGTTCTATGAATCATTCTGGACTTCCAAATCAGCATATAAGGGGAAAATATTATATTAAGTTCATCATGAGGCAACGTCCACCTTCTTTAAATGGGTATTCTAGTCCACTTATTGCTGAAAAATGGATCAGTACCATTGAAACAATATTTTCCATACTTCGATGTTCAGAACAGGAAAGATTCATTTTGGTTGTTTACCATTTAGAAGGTGAAGCAGACCAATGGTGGACTATAATTAAGAATACAAGGCCCCAAGATGAAATTGAATACATGGAATGGGACGAGTTCAAGAACTTGTTTTTAAAAAATTACTTCCCTCATATTCTTTTAACAAAGTTGGAAGAAGAGTTCCTTGATCTTAAGAAAAAGGATGATTAATCTGTTTGTATATACGAGGTGAATTTTACAAGGCTTGCAAAGTATGCATCAGGATTTATCATCCAACCTGAAAGTAATGTTGATCAATTCTTCAGTGGCTTAAAACAAAGTCTTCGAAGGGAATTAGTTATAAGATACTTCAGTAGTTATGAAGAAAGTGTGCACTGTGCTATCAAGGTAGAACTGGAAGTTGGTGTTATATATCCATCTCATGGTTTTGAAAAGAAACGAAATATGGGGTTCAAGGAAAAATCTCAAAATAATGGTGAACAGAAGACGGATGTTTCTTTATGCTCAAAGTGTGGAAAGAAGCATGGTGGAGATTATCTTAAAGGGACTAGAAAATGATTTAAGTGTTGAAAAAAAGGTAATCGAGTAGCTGAGTGTCAAAGTAATGGGAAAAGGTTAGTTAATTATGTGAATAGAGAAACGACTACAGAAAATGCACCACCAACACTTCAATGCTACAAGTGCAAGGAAATGAGGCATTATGCTAACCAATGCCCTAATATAGGGGTTAATGATGGTAAACATCAACAACCTCTTAAGGAAAAGGACAATGGTAAGTCACATTCGATCACTATTGGTGATTTTTAATATGACAAAGAAGTAGTGGAATGATTAAGTATATATGTAATGGGATTCCAAAATAGTGTTGTGAAATATCATTTATAGTATCATGGAATATTGGAATATCTATGTATTGGTTTCCAATAATTGTACGGTACTGTTAATCATGAAAAGTGATTGAAATATTTTTGGAGAACAGATGATATGCACATAATGAAAGGTTAAGGATAAAATAATATGTTTGATAGTATTAATGATTTCATAACAAATATAAGGACATAGTGACCTCGTGGTTTGAGTATATAGAAATTTTAGGATTTTGGTATGTGGAAAGAGTTAACTTTTAACAGCATTCATGTTTTCACTAAGGTTATATGGTAATTTGTGTTTCAAGAGAATACATGATTAAGGTATTCACATGTTTGGACTATGACCAACAATATATATCTTATAATATATGGGGGATAAATGGTGGTATTCAGATGCATGGTAGATGACCTCTCTAGTAATCGTTTTCCTTATACTATGAGATTGGACACAAGTATTTTGGATAAGCCTAAAGATTGGAATGGATTAAGTTAGACATTAGATAGTATTGTTTAAGGCTATAACTTTTTCATATTATTTCTGAAATGTTATAATAGTATAGTTTTAGAAAAATGACAACCCATAGGATGGGCGACAACCCATCATGTCAGACAGGGCTACAGGAATTAAACCCACAATCGAAGTGAAATAGACCTTTATCGCCTACCACTGGACTACAATAAGTCCTTGTTTTTTAGAAATAAGTTTTATTTTATTTAGTGGTATGATAGATGAAGTATAAGTCCATTTTTGGAACCATATATGATTAACCTCACCATAGATAGACTTATGTATGTTTAATATCTTGTGCTAACTTTTTTTGTGATAGAGACAGATGGAATGACCTATCATTCTATCGCATGATCTGATAATACTTCAATAATTCCAAATTAAACTTCATTTATTTAAATAAGAGATGAAGTGGAAATTGTTCGTGGAATGACCAACGATGATATTACACTTAAATCAAGTAAGTATTTATCCTTATGAAAAAATTCATCAACTTTAGGGAAGTGATCTTGAAAACCAAAAATGTTATCCTAGTACCCTCATATCCGATGAATCTGATGGTAACATAGATCATCACAAATTTATGGCTTTGTAATTTATGAATTTTTCATAGCCATGTTCTCAACCATTCTTCATCAGAACATGATGGTTAGATTTCTCATCCATATCCATATTTTCACCTATATTTTCTTATGTGGAAACCCAGTGCTGAGTTACTTTGGGTGACCATTATGTTTCTAACTTTAATTTTTAAAATTAAGTTTTAGTATTCATTTTTATGAAGTGGGTTTCTATAAATGAAACTTTCAAGTAATAAAAAATTTATAACCCGACAGAATTTCAAGTAATATTATTTTTAATTTCTTTGATGTGTTGTGTTATATGCTACACCAAGATTATCTTGCGCTATATACAACACCGTATTAACTTGTATTATATGCAACACTATTCTTGGCTTGTGTTGCACGCAAGAGCAACCTTCATCAATAGTGTGTGTTGTACGCAATACCGAGTTTCACTAAACAACGATATATTTTTATAATATTATTATGAACTAGCCATTATGTATAGTATTAACCACATTTTAAATTTTATAACATTATCATTCATCTTACACATCTTCGAGAACATGGTATGAGAACAAAATAAAATTTTCAGGTAAAATAAGTATTATTCAAAAATGTAGTTTTGCCGGCTTTTGATGGTGCACCCACATTAAATATAGTTTTTTATGTGTTTATAAGTTCAATTTGACAAATTAAACTTATTCCTAAGAATAAGGATATAAAAATTTACTTTGGATAAATTTTTGATATTTTTTCTGATAAGTTTCTTATTTTGATGAATAGTAAAAATATGCTAAATTTTTATTCAAAACAACTCTTTTCATCAAAATAATTTAAATGGTTAAAATATATTATTGAATGGTTTAAAATTATAAATAGAATATATTTTTACAATTTAATATAATTTATGTCATTAGAATTATTTTACATTGAATTCATAGGTAAAAACATTTCAATCTTTTGTAATGTTTTAACTTTTAAAACCAGTTTTCTCAACAGCGGGATTAATTTTATATTAAATACTGCAACTTCTATGTTTTGAATTTGGAAAAATGGATTTCATATTTGGAATCAGTAGGTCCAAATTATGTTAATGGGCTACTTTTTATTTTAAGGCAATATGAATAGTAACTACGGTAAATTGTATTTATAACAGTTAAAGGTAAATCAGGTAATTAAGGGTAAATATAATATTATAAAATTACCCTAACACTATTATTAATATAATTGGATGATTATATTTTATCATAAAATATATTTGGGTCTATATGGTATCTTTTGGAACCCACTTGGATGTGATTAAGACCTTTAATTTATTTTATTTAAAGAAAGTGAAATATATCTCACTCAAACTTTAATAAATAAAGTATTTTTAATATATGGTTATACATAATATATATTCAATTATAAATACTCATTGGAAATATAACATGTTTTTCTTCATCATTGTAATTTATTTTTGATTTTTAATAAATATATGATTACTTTAATAGTTTATATATTAATGATGCAGAAATTATTTATTTAATGAAAAATCAATAATATAGTTTTTATCAAAATAATAATACCCATTAAAAGGACCAGGAACTTGACTAAACCTTATTGGTCGAGTATATTTATACCCAAAGCATCCAAGGGTCTACTTGTGGACCATTTGGAGCCTTATAAAATAGATTATGACATTTATATTATTTTATTTTAAATGATGTCAAAGTTGTCACCTTCATAATTTAATAAAAATATCATTTTAAAAGATGGGTGTTTTACATTCTGTAAGTAATTTATCATTATCTAAGTAATCAAATGAATAATTAAAAGTGAAAACATGTATGATAAAGGAAACGATTTTACCCAAAACACCGCTTTAACATGGAATTGACAAATGAACGGGTAATATAAAGTCATAAGTGAATCATATATGATATCATAAATATTATTATGGTACTGTTACAAGTTAATAATATGTTTAAACCCACTATAAAAGAGTCTCGGACACATACAAATGAAATTGGACATAAGGTAATGGATAATTATTCCAATCTCGTTCTTATCCGAGATTTTTTATTCGTAAGTATTTACTGGGGTTATGTTTATCATCAATGTCCATGTTTTCTCAAAATGTTTTCATAAAATATTTACTATTCTTCCATGTATGTTTAAATTCATTTCTACCCTTCTTTTTTACATTTACCACATGGTATGGAAGGAATCTTTCTTTTGTATACCATATGAGGTACTTTTTTACTTTTCCAGCAAAAGTACGAGGATAATGTTTTTAACTTATACGACATGAAAAGATATTTACAGTTTCATAATGCCTTATTTTCATGAAGCTTCCTCTACATGATTTCATGATTATTTAAAAAAAATCTTTTTCTTTTAAAATTACATGGAATTTTGTGAAAAGAAAATGATTTTGAAGAAGAAAGGATATTTTCCTCAAGAATTCATTTCAAGTGTTTTATCAAAACTATTTTCCATCTAAGATGACATTATTTAGAATGATTACGTTTCAAGTATAATGTCTCTATTATTTACATGGTTTTATTTTTATTATGATTAAATGATATCCATTTGTTTTATTTGGATTATGTTATAATGGGATGATGTTTAGGAAACCAATTTTATTCATTGGGATATGATGAATGATGAATGTTTATTTTGTGGAACACGTAAGAATGATTTCATTATGAGATGGGTGGGACCTATATCTCCCTCCAATTTATTGGGTAATGATTTATATCTCATGAGATAGACATGGATGGAATGGTAAGTAAAATATGGTTCAGTAATACAGGGATGGAACGGCTGGTAAACCCGGTTCAGTAATGGAATTTGTCCACTGTGATGGTCTTGGCATCAATGCCTTGGCTACTATGGAAATTATATCATGTGCTTAATAGTTTTCCAAAATTACTTGATTTATTCCCATTCTATTTTATCATGATTAATGTTCCTTTTTGATCTATGCCTTATGTACTACTAAGATTTATGTTATGTTCATGTTTTTTACGTTCAAATGTTTATGGATTTTGTTATATTCTCCATGTTTACCCTTAATGAGAATTTGAGCTCACCCTTTTTATGTTTTATTTTCCACATGATATAAATAAAGGTTTTAGGTAAGAAAGAAAAATGGGAAGATATTTATGAGATATTTTGAAGATATTTTACAATGATTAGAAGATTACGTTCTGAGATTCCAAAGACACTAAACTAATATGGTCTTTGGGTGTCTGTTTTTGTCATGTATTATGTTTTCCACAAAAGTAATGTAATGTACCTGTACGTCAAGATTTGGGTCTCTACAACAACCATCATTCAACAGGCTCATATCTATGCACAATTTCAAAAGGCAGGTCATCATATTCCAACCTTGATGCAAAAGATGGCCCTCATTTCAAATATGGTAAATTTCAGTGTCCTTTAAGAAATTGGAGACACATACTCTACACCACAAGGGTCCATCAACTCTTTCACCAATATAGAATACATTCATTATTGTGATATTCATCCTTGTGGTATTGTGGAAATTTATTGTAGGGACTTTACTCCTAACATCCACTATGGTCAACCACCCCATGGAAATATCTATCTCGGATAAGGAAATACTCCCATTTCACAAACACCTCTATATATAGAGGTGTCCCAAACTCCAACAACTTCATATGAATAATTTATCAAAACATCAGGGTCAAAAGTATATAGTTCCCCATCAACTTCCGATAGCACTACACTCTCATCAGCAAGAAACATTCAGAATCATATTCTATGATCTGAATATATGGAGGTGTGTAAGTCTAATGAAGAGGACGCTGATATTGATATATAGAGAGAGTCAGTCGAAACCAAATTCCCTATCATGTTTTAGCCCCTCGCTATTTCTGATTTTGAGATCCCGGATGAGATAGAAAAGAAGTGCACACCCTATCTACACCAAAATATGTGGGATACTCATTAGTGGATGAAGTCTATACACCTCTATTAACCAAGATATTAAGGTCACCTTCAAACCATCAAGATATTCAATTTTCATTTAGACCTAGCTGCTATCCCCGTAGACTAGGATCCAAAACCGGAAAATCACAGCACAAATCTGCAACACGCTTGACACCATTACATCACAAATCTTTGGTAGATAATCTCTAATGACATGTCATGCATCTATATTCGAGTATGGGGATATTTTGGAGAGTTAAACTTTTCCTCACCACTAGAACAGCATAACCCCTCAGATACGGTGTCCTCTAATGTCATAGACTCCAGTGAAATCATGGGACCAGGTAATGCTCAGTCCATTTTGTCACTATAATGGAATTATTTCACTTCAACAATGCCCAAAAATCATGAATAGAGAGAGACTATAGCCAAAAAAATTCCAAATTAGGCCCCTCAAACCAATGAGAAAGAATTTCAAACACAAAGACCAAATTTGGGATCACCCGAACAATTTCACGTAAGGAATGGTTCTCATCATGGGCTTCCAATGCACCCAACTCCTATATTAGAACACCTACACTATATCAAATGGTCGGAAGTAGTAGATTACATATAATCTGTCTAGAAGAAGTCCTAGGTCACCGGATCAGGGGAATATCTACCACCACCTATGCCTCTCAAATCGTCAATTATCAGGAGGATTTGTAACCCATCAGTAGTAGCTGCGAACCAACCCCATCCCACTGGGATGGAGGAATTTATATCTCAATCATCATACATAGGCTAACTCTTCACTGAGAGGGACCTAGATACATCAACATTAATTCTATACCCACCTCACCCTACTGGGCTAGGGGCATTTATATCTCCATACCCATACTGGGAATCCTCAAATCCCCGACTAGAGCCCTTGGATCCTGAATAATAGGACCAATCAATGCCAACTATGGACCAAAATGACACCCACCCCATAGGGTGGGGGGAATTTTCATCATCGTCGTTACCACAGATAGAATTGGTCTTCTCCATATTGGGATGGAAAGATAAATGGTCGACATCCCACATATTCCTCCCACCACAAGACAACCCTATGATAATTAGGCCCCATTTCGAAATCATGGTTTGAAACTCCCTCAATGTCATTGTTAATAGACCAATAATTGATGAATTTATGTCAAAGGTAATCGTACCCCATTGGGGTAGCTATCTAAAATTCCCCAATATAGACAAGGGTTCGAATAATGACCCTAATCAAAGTAGTGTAGAATCAACTTGTTGCGTTGAAAGTAATGGAACCACTACCATTTCTTGATATGACTCTATAAATATAATTACTGTTAACATGGAGGACATTATGGATCAAGGAATAAATGTAGAGGACTGCAACACGGAATACATACCCTGGGAGGAGGGTGATTTGGATGCACCAAATGAGGCTACACGCACTTAGAACCAAAGATGGCTCCAAAATCTAGAAACTCTAAATAACGATTGACCACCTCCTTGGTGGAAAATTATTAAATAAAAAGGTAAAGTAAATTCTAAATCCTTATCAAGAACCTACAGAGTTGAGTTTCCTTACAAAGAGGAATATTTTTCACAGTACGAGAGTGAGATACAAGCTATCAGACAACTCAGCGAATAGATACTTAGACGAAATATTCTCACTGGGTTTCATCTTCATATAGAGATGAATATTTTCCCTCCCATATCTGATATTCCATCAAGAGGATTATCTGAGCATCATACTGGCTCTAGATATAGGAAGTCGGTTTACATAAATTAAGAAGTCAAAAACAATTGCAACTTCCCTCTATTGTGGTGACAGCCTCTCCCTCATTAGGGAAATCATTTAGTCTCTGGGTGAATTGAAAATAAGTGGGAGATAATTGTGGGTACAATTCATCAACCCCACCCACTCCCTATATATGGGATATGGATCAGAAAATAGTCCCCTCTAAATTTTATAATGTCATCGAGTCCCTGACTACTCGAATGGAAGTCGTGGAAGGGATACAAATAGCTATGCAGCTTGAGAGGAAGGCATATCCCAAATGGGTGGATAATACTCCATCTCCACCCAATTTTGTAAATCCTACCTTCTATACCTTTGATGTTGTGGGAGATCCTAAACAACATCTCACAGACTTCGTATCCCGATGTGGGCCGATTATGGGGCCTTGAGATCAAAAGGATGCAAAAAATATAAGGTATGTTGTATAGACTCTGACAGGACCAGCCCATGTTTGGAATAGAAATATTCTAGTTGGATACATTAGAGGATGGTAATACCTCCATCATCAGTTCCTTTATCAATTCAGTTATACAATGAGGAAAACAACGATCCTCAACCTAAAAAATTTCAAGTAATGCGAGAATAAGGGTGTTTCTGATTTTATATCAAGTTGGAAGGTTTATCCTATTCACCAAGAACACCTCTCTCATAGGATCAACTATTGTAACTCTACGATGAAAATATATGCGATGAGTTGCAGACACATATGATCCCAATGAAGTATCAAGGTGGGTTCTTTGAGTTCATTGAAATGGAATAGAGTCACAAATACATCATTCAATGAACCCAATCCAAACCTCAACTCATTCCCTCAACACAGGGGAAAAGGCTATGAAACAAATTTATCGTTTTCACTCTCAAGTTGATAGTAGTACCTATCCAATCACCCAAGTAGGTCCTAAACGACCCAACACCTCCTATCGAGCGGTGACAACCACATAATCATCGTCACCCAAAAGCACAAAGAAATAAAGGTCCACTGGGATTTGAGGAATCGATGAATAAAGCATACTCATTCTGAAATGAACAATCCCATAGTTATTTATTAGTATCCATAGATAACAACCTACTCATGTTACCATAGCCTGGGAGGCCTGAGGAGGACAATATCACTGATTATCCTAACTACAGCCCTTTTCCATAGAAGTTTGGGTCATAATAACCAAGATTACTTCATCTTCTTGGTCATCCTTCAAGGCATGGTCAATTCCGGAAAGGTGGTGCTAGATAACTTTTCAGTGTAAGTGGATTATATAACCATCACCTAGTCATAAGAAGATGGTAATTAGAAGAAAGTCTTGGCCATTCATGCATGGAATATTTACAACTGGATGACTCAAAAAATAGTTGATCGAGCTCTTTCCACCGAAAGATAATTACTTTGTAGACCCACAATAGTTCCACCACACAATGAGGAAACTTAAAATATGGCACCCAAAAGTGTTCATGAACACTAAAATTAGGAAGAAATATTCTTCTCTAATGCAAGATCTAACTCTTTCATACTTCTTCCTTGCAACATATATGACATGGGCGTATACCCACCAAATGGAATCCTCATCAGATGAAGATCTCATCTTTGGTTATTTTCAAATGATAAACTTGGAAAACCCCTTATCCAATAAGGAATATTCCCTATATCGTGAGTTTACCACACATAACCAAGGAATGGGAGGTTGCATGCATTGAAACCAAGGATAAAGGGGACAATGCAGATGTGTTCAGACCCAATATTTTGGCCACATTCCCACAAAGGATATATATGCTGCTAAGACTCATGGGAAAGCACTCTATAAGGCTCAAAAGAGGCAAGGAGGTGTCCCAGAACCCTCTAGTGGTCACTTTAACCCAATTTTCTTACATTACCACCAAATTGGTGTTCAATTATTTGATCAACCCAGGAAACAAGGAAGGCTGGCACCACCCATACCACTGGAAGAATATACTCCCCCAAGCTCTGTGCAAGCACCAAGCCTGTCTAGATCAAATGCAATGGATCCCGAGCCTTGTGTCTAAAATAAACCCCAATATTATTAAGAGACTACCTCTAGAGAAAAAGAATTACATTTTGAAATAGTTGGTTGTAGTCCCCGCCAAGCTCTCAGCACTCGATTCCCTAAATCTTTCAAAAGAGTTCAAGGAGGAACTTGTTGAAGCAATCTAGAGCACAAAGGAGTTCAAGACATAAGTTACTGTAGTTGAGGTATATCTAGTGGAGAACATGTCATAAGAATTCCATTTCTCCATCTTGTTCACTAAATATGATCAAGAATAGGTCATCCAATGTAACATCAGGCCACTATATGTTTCATTCAGGATCAATAATGTCATCATCTAGAGGGATCTGATTGATAATGGTTCTAGGATCAACCTCATCTCGGTTCAAACCCTATGATGTTTGGGATATGATGATGGATATTTGTCTCCCATATGACTAGCCATAAAATGGTATGATAAGTGTGAGCAATGGACTCCCAAGAAGATCAATATAAAAACTCAGTTTGGGGAACTTACATAAGATGGTGTGTTTATGGTAATCCAGCAAGACATCACATAGAATCTTCTGTTTAGAAGGCCTTGGATCCATATCCACCTGGTGGTACCTTCAACATTCCATTAGTGTCTAAAGAACCCCATAAATGGAAAATTCATCATACTACATGGTGATAGCACCATCTCTAATACTTTCAGAGCCACTTATATTAAAGACTATTTCTATAAAAAGGGAGGTAAATAACCAATGGAGGATAATGATAAATAGGTTATAACCCCCAATGGCACAGGGACTACCCCTGTGAATCCCTGGGGTATGTTCGATAGAAACTATGTTATCCCTGTGAATCTAGATGAGGTGATAGACTTTACCCTAGAGGTACAAACTCCTACTATCCCCAGGGACAGTATAAAATACAATCAGATCTAAAATCTCTCTACAATGACTCAGAAAGTAGGGGATTATAATGCCTCTTATCATGTCCTCAATAACCTATATAGTTATGGATATTCCCCCATACTTACAACTTTATCTATATATTTATCCACATACTCAGAGATGTAAGAAGATGAGGATGATCTCAGTAATGCCCCTCCGGCATTCGAGGAAGGGTCTCCACCCCCATCAATGATCTCAGTAAGATAAATATTTGAATATAGGAAGACTCATAGCCTACACTAATTAGTTCCATCATGACCCTAGAAGTGAAAGAGATGTAAATCATATTTTATAAGAAGCACTGAAATTTGTTCACTTGGAACTATGCATAAATTCCTGGACTAAATCCATTTGTGGATACTCACCATCTTGGACTACCCTATGAGAATCAAGGCTTTAAGTAGGCAGCCAAGAGGATTCACCCATATCATTCCACCAATGTAGAGGAATAAGTTGAAAAAATAATCAAAGGAAGATTTTTTTTGATATGTGAAATACTCAAGATGTCTTTCCAATATCATCCCTGTCAAGAAGAAGAACATGCATATTAGGGTCTGCATTGACATCAGAGACCTTAATCAGCACTGACCAAAGTATGATTTCCCATTTCTAATCAAATAAATCATGATCGATGAAACCACTTTCTTCCAAGACCTTTCCTTCATGGATGGGTACTCATGGTACAATCATATAAAAATGGCCCCCAAAGATGAATAATCCACTGCCTTTAGAGCACTTCAGGGGATATTTTTCTATCAAGTCATGCCCTTTGGATTGAAGAAAACTGGTGCCACATACCAACGCACCATGAATCATATATTTAAGTCGTTATTAGGAAAGATATCAGAATTATATTTTGAAGACCAGGTGGTCATTTCCCAACAGTTATGTGATCACCTCATGGAATTTTATGTGGTCTTTGACAAGCCGTGACACCGTATTATGAAGATGAATCCAATGAAATGTTCTTATAGGGTAACGTCAGGGAAGTTCTATGGATTTTTGGTATGCCACTGTTACATCAAGTTTGACCCAAAGAAAACTAGTTATATCTTACCAATGTCACCCCCCATAAATCTCAAATATTTGAGGGGGTTTTAAGGAAACGTCACCTACATTCAAATATTCATTTCCAACCTAGACAACAAAGCTCTATACATTACCATCTAATGAAGAAGGGAATCACCTATCAATGGGATGATGATTTCTAATAAGGATTTAAAAATATCAAGCATTACTTACTACACCCACTGGTTTTGATGCCTCTGGTGGAAGGGAGGCCACTAATCTTATATATGGCCACCATGGAATCCTCATCGGGTCCCCTCCTTGCACAAAAAAATGATACGGGGGGTGAGAATAGTCTTTACTTCCTCATTAAAATGATGTTAGGTACTATGTATTGATACTATGATGATGAGAAGAACTGCCTTGAACTCATCATTGTAGTGTAAAGGATGAGGCATTACTTGTAGCACCAAGAAGTCCATCTGGTCTCTCTTATCAATCTGATCAATTATATCCTTTGTTGTCCTGTGTTGACTGGATTCTTGGCTCGATGGGTGGTAATTATTAATTAATACGATATTCAATTCATATCAAAGAAATTTGTGAAAGGGAAAGGACTACATGATTTTTTTGTAGCACATATTACCTTGAAAAATACATTGGTGGACACCGAGCTTCCATGTGGGTAGGTATTTTATGCCAATGAGACACCCCAAACATGGGAGATGAATTTTGATGGTGCCTCCCAAAGTCCTATCGAAAAAATGATGGAAAACCTGAATCTTAACTGGGTTGTATTTGGGGTCATATTTGTCTCTCCTTTCAAATAGGTTTTTTTCTACACTTTCTCACTATCTGAAGGTTGTAAAAATAACAAGGAAGAGTTCCATGCCCTCATTGATAGCTTGGAATTATCCTTACAGTTACAAATAGTCTCCCTAAATATCAAAGGGGACTCAGAGCTAGTGATAAAGAAAATAAATAGTGAATATTCCATAAAAAATGAAGAATGAGACCCCTCATTGTCTATGTTTGGGGAATGGTGGAATGATTCCTTTTTTATCCCACATTACATCATGTTCCCCAATCACAAAATGCACACATCAATGCATTGAAAAATGCATCCACCATCCTGGACAACCCTAATTAGGAAGAATAAATATTCCATATCACACATTGAAGAATGCTCTTAATGATCATCATTTGTGATTTGGAAGAAATCAATCAGGTCAACACCACCCCCTAGCATGATGAACCAATTTCCACCCCTGGATGGATGGATCCCATGATCGATTATCTCCAAAACGGGACTCTCCCAATAGACAGAATCGGAAGGGAACATATTCGGTGTTGTGTAGAAAATTTCACCCTATAGGATGGTCCAAATGATAAGAAGACCCTCTATAAGAATGAATTTTATATAATCCACCTTATATTCATAACATTTTGAGAGATTTTTTTCATCATCGAAGAATTCCATGTGAGATCTTATGGCACCCATTAATCTAGGAATGAGCTCTCCCCCAATGTCAGGAGGTTGGGATATTACTTGAAGACCATAATAAAGGACTACATGAAATTCACTAGGAAATTTCATGAGTTCCAAATTCATGAAAACTTCATCCTTAAACCCCATAAATTTCTACATATAGATAAATATTCCTAGCTATTTTACATTTTGGGAATGGATTTCATGGGGCCATAACCCCTAGTCATAGCTAAGTAGTTCAAGTATATCCTTACATTCACCTTCTTCTTTTCTAAATGGTCTGAGGTAATACCCATCAAGAAATTCTGGGTGAATAAAATCATAAAATCCATAAAGTCCCATATAATCACTAGGTTTGGGTCCCCTCACACAATATTGATAGATAATGGCATCAAATTTTGTTCTACGGAGTTGAGGAAACTCTATTAGAAGTACAATATCGATTCCAATCACTCAAATCGCTACCATGCATCGACAAATGGGTATATAAGGCCTTCAATATGACTCAATCGAATATACTCTTGAAGATTGTGAACAAGGATAAGAATTATTGGTTAGAGAAACTCCACCATGATATATTGGACTACCATACCCCCACACATACTTCTACACAAGCAACAGTATAATCACTAGTGTACTGGACCAAGGTAGTGTTACCCTTAGAATTCCAAAATCCCTCACTATTAATAGCCATCTACGGATAGCTCTAAGATAATGATAAATCTCCAAAGAATATATATTAATTGGAGTGGCTCGATGAGAATAGGTTGTACACACTGCAAAACCTTAAAGACCATCAAAATCAGATTTCATGGGCCTTCAATAAAAAGGTTCGCCTCCACTCATTCCGCCAAGGAGAACTGGAATTGGTGCTCAAATCCCCAATGATACTAGGAATGAAGCCGCCAAAACTAGAACCCAAGTGGGAGAGACCTTACATTATATATAAGGTCTATCACAACGGGGCGTCCTCATTAGCCAAAATGGATTGGGAGCATATCACACCACTCACCAATGTAAGGTTTCTCAAGAAATACTTTGCATAGTTGTCACTGCAATGGGCTTCCATGTTAGTGTAAGTCCCACAATTCATCCTATTTAAGTGATGTTAAAATATACCAGCTCATTCTATCCACATGATGTTAAAATGTACAATGGAATCCTTGATCATTATGTCAAACTACACGAAATCTCTCATCCTTACTATATAGTGATAAAATGCATGGGCCCATGACACCCATCTTCATTCACATCGAAAGATCCATGTTCTTGTTGCATGAAATTAAACTACACGGTTCCTCAAGAAATATGTGTGTCTTGATTCCTATCATCAAATTATATATAGTAAAGATCAAACCTTTATTTTTGGTCCCAACCATAATAATCTTTCACATCAGGTTACTTGCATCCTTGCCGCATGATTTTAAACTACAAAGATCCATAATATTCTTTTTCTGTCACAATGGGTGATCCACGTCCTTACTACATGACATTAAAATTCATGTCATTTGTCCTTTTTGCATGACATTAAAATGCACAGGGTTCCTAGAACTATGTATGGCTTGATTCTCATTCCAATGAGATACGCAAGGATGCCCCGATCCTATATATTTTTCCAACAACTATATGATATGAAATACCTTTTTCCTAATCTCAAATGCATGTTCGTGGTGATATGAACCCTTTCTATTCCTTTTTTCTCACACCAAGTATAGATCACAGGAGATTAATAGTTTCGGAAAGGGCTTCCCCGCATGAATAAGGAATAACATCTCTCGAAAGGCCCATCTTGATCCTAAATGCAATATCTTAAAAAGGAATATCATGAGTCCTCACCACACGATGTCAAACCGCATGGTTAATGTCCCTTTCATGACATTAAACTACACACTCATGTGGACCTCACCCAATAGGACCACTAAAGTTGGTCTTGGTCTTCTACCACACATTCATCTTCAAGAAAAATGTGTGACTTGATTCCTAATATCATAGGATACATAGTGACGCCTGACTCTTAAATCCCAGTTTTAGTTGCAAAAAATATAAAAATGTGCCATCTGTGTGTATAGGATAGACTTGTATAGGAAGTTCATTCTCAAGAACTAATTATGTATTGATTCTCATTTTCATGAGGTACATACCAGTTCCTAGATATTCACTCTTGTGCTAAGCTGCAACATATCCATTTTCTCACATTGTACCATATTTTTCCTTGACACATGACATTAAACTATATGGTTACTTAAGAACTGTGTGTGGATTGATTAATGTCATAACCGGAATACATATTGATTACTAGATCTCCAATCGTGGTTCCATCTACAACAATCAATGGAAACAATTCGAACCTCTGCGTACAGGTAAAGCCTACTTTGAGAGTTTCCTATCCAAAAATACTTGTGAATTGATTCTCATCCTCATGAGATACATAGTGATACTCATAATTCCACCCTTATCCCAGCCACAAAATGCCATGTTTTCACATCAATTCATCTTCATCCTCACCACATGACACTAAACTACATAGTATTTCAAGAACTACATATGTCTTGATTCCTATTGACATAGGATACGCAGTGACGCCAAGATTTTCATCCTTAGGTCTAGCCAAATTTCCCCTTTTCATTTTAGTTCACATATCCATACTGCATGATGTTAAAATACACAGAATAATTTCATTACCACATGATGTTAAAATGTAAGGAGAACATCTGGTTATATGACATTAAAACAGCATGATAATAATTTCCTTACCGCATGATAATAAATTTCACGGAACGCGTCTTTACTGCATGACATTAAACTTCACGAAAGAAAATATGTCCCCGATATATGAAAATAAATTGTGCAGACCATCACTCATGTATTATTACTTAACAAATGAACAAAATAATCTTACCCCAGTTAACCAGAGTATGGGATGTATCCATAAAATTTTAATGTACCTCAATCTATAAACCATGCTTCATGCCTCAAGCAACTCAGGCTTCCATAAATTATTCATGGACCTTGGAAAGGATATTTGGATTCAAGGGAAACTTTTAATGACATTGTGGAAATTCCCATGGATCCTAAATATGTGCTTATAGTCTCCAAAAAAACGGTTCACTTTGAAAAAAGGACATTCCAATCCCTGTGATCCCTAGAAATGTTGTGACAGAACTAACCACTCTACTGTGATCTAAACCTCTCCCGATATGAATATCCCATATCATAACTCATGACCTGAGAACCTTGATCCATGATTTACAATATTTTCATCTCCCACTCGAAATAACTATGGGGTACTCCTGACCCTGGGTATCCTAATTAGGATCATTTGTATCATCCCCATATATTAGGTCCATGTACTTCATGAACATAAAATGTCAACACTTTGGTCAATGTTGTACAACCTAAAACTCTGGCCAATAATGGTCCAAATCACAGGACCTTAAACTACTAGTGAAAGAGATGAAAAACTTGCGAGGTTGAAAAATTTCAAATGTTAGCCTAATAAAAATTAAAGTCTTCTCAAGATAAACTCTTCACCTTCATAGTTTAGGAAAAAATCAGGGCGCAAATAAATAAGGAATAATGCTCATTGGGTCGACTCAGTAACCCTAGTAAAAGTAAATATATTCTATATGGACCCCCTAGTTCCAGAAAAATTTATAGTAATGATTTTTTACATATCATCTCCATGAGAATATGTTCACTATGTGGTGGTACAAATTTTAGGGTACTCAAACCCTTATTGGATATTACATATTCCACAAATCACACTTCATAATTTTGGTGCCTCTGATCGCCACAACCTTCCATGGCCCAAGGAAAGGATACCTAGATTCAAGGAACCTTTTCATAACTTTTCATACATGCTCATGGCTCCTGTATATGAACCAATGGTCGTCAACCAAATGAATCACTCTATAGAAAGGGCTTACTAATCCTCATGAGACCTAACACTGTTGTGGTAGAACTCAAAACCCCAGTGTGATTTGATCCTCTCCCAATATGGCTATCCAATATCATTATCCTAAATCAATCATTTTGGGTGTTGAATTATTATCCATGTACCAAAATATCAAATTGGATTCGATATCCTCAATGTTACATCACCGTTTTTTGTACCCTTTCTCAAGGGTTGACTTCAACACTTCATTCCAAAGCCTTTGATGGACCATACCACATGATTCAAAACCACAAGGTGTAGGGTTTGAGCTTCACAATAAAGATATGAAATGACCTAGGTTTCCAAAACCCTTCCTGGTTATCCTTATTTCAATACCCAAAATCATCATCTAGATATTTGAGTCTTAACAAATATTTCATGGCCCTCAAAGATGAGTGGATATCATCTTTTTCATAGAAAAGATACCAATGCCTAAGAACCATGAACCTCCAACTAAAAGAATATCCTCCTTACCAGAAAGGATATTTGATCCTTGTGAACCTCGTAACACCGTGGAGAATTTTGCATATTATAATTTCATGGGACATACTCAGTTTTTCTAGACCATGTCATATTAATAGACTCAAACTTTTGGGTTATTATTTACATCATTTATATTACAACTATCCAGGTAGACCTAACATCCCTAGTATTTCACCACCAACCAATATTACCTTCATAAATATTCCATAGCCCCTGGAAAAGATAATATACTTTAAGGATACTTTTCATGACTATGAATACATTCCCATGGATACTCCATATGTGTCTATGGTCATCAATGAAATGTGTCACTATGAAAAAATGTCTTTCTGATCCTCATAACCATCAGCAACACCAAGTCAATAACCAACTTTTCAATGTGTTTTGGGTCATTCCTAGAATGTCTACATCATAATCTATGATCATTGATCAGGTCCAAGCAAAAAGACACTAAACTAAAGCAATATCACGTTTGAGAAAAAATACCCTAAACTAAATCAACAACAGGTCTATTCTAAAAGACTCTAAACTAATGAAATATAAGCTCTAAGCTAAAATAACCTAAACTAAAGCAATATTAGGTATAAAATAAAAGACCCTAAACTATATAAATATTTGGTCTAAGCTAAAATACCCTAAAGTAAAACAATATTAGGTCTAAGCTAAATTATGCTAAACTAAATAAATATCAGGTCCGAACTAGAAGACCCTAAACTAATGAAATATTAGGTTTGAGCTAAAATACCATAAACTATATCACCATAGTTATTTAGTCTACAAAATCTTGTAAGGCCCATCATATGGACTTTAAAATCAATATACTCTCACCAAGAATATTAGATTTGGAAAACAATATATAACTCTCCCTTAGGGACATATACCCTACCCCAATTATCCTTTTGTGAAATCACAATTCTCAAGAAAATTTTAGCAGATACACTGGTAAATAATCTTTTGTTGGTGGGAATTTATGAGAATTTCTCAAAAGGTATCTATTATTATTTAAATATTTAGATCCAAACATTCAGATGTGCATGATATTATGAAAATTACGGGAATCATTGTTGATTCACCGAATATTGAACAACAAAATTTTGGGCTTATCATGAATGAAAAGAAACTGGAAAATAATGTTGAATGTTTAGAAAATTTATTCCTTTATAGTGTGAAAAAAGGCGGAGGAATATAAAAATTTTAGAGTATCTCTTAGGTCTCGTAAAAAATGGAATTTCTTAAAAAGGTCGGACTATGAAAAAAGTCGATTGGCTACACTGGAAAGGTTAGTAAGAGTCTGGTAGGAAGCGTGAATGTAATGTTGGAGTGCCACTATCCCTACCTCTTCTGCTTATTCCCTAGGACGAATAGTCTCAACCAAATAAGTCAGCTCTTCAAACCTCCTTTATGAAATATCCAATGAATATGATGATGTGGAAATATCATACCTCAAATGGGAAATTATCTCCTCACATGTCTATATTTTCATATTCTAGGAATCTATCTGAACTTGTAGCTCAGATATCAACGGAAGACCCTACTCTAATGCTTCTAATGTCTCCCTCATCTTCCTAGAAAAGGGAGCCTCATCTACTGGATCATGAAAATCTATTTCAGTTATGTTCATACCTCTATGAGTTATGAATATTTGAATCATGATATCATAGAATGGTTACCAAATAGAACCACATGTTCCCATTTTATGAAACATCTTTTGGAGACGGTCCTCTTAGTTATGAAATTCTTCCAAGGGAGTCTTAGTAATCAAGGAATGAATAGGTTTTCTTATTAACCTACATTGTATATGAGCCTCTATAACCAATGAGCAAGGATTGAAGTAGGAGTAGGAACCAGTTGAGATAGTTGGGAAGTGTGAGGATAAGCCTCAAATGTTATTCTCTTGATATGTGTATCATACATGACATATTCTAGAGGACTAATCTCTTCAACAGATTCTGATCCAATAATGTGGAAATAATCACTATAATTAGGACACTTCCTTGATGTCTTACCTAGGTATTCAATCAATTCCATCATCGCCACATAGAGATGGGTTGGTGAGTCAAAAGGCCTATCAACATGATAAAATATCTATCCAAACACACCATCTGGATAAGGTAGCACCAGATCATGGGAATAATCCTAGGTAAGGAATATGGGAGCATCAGCATGAAAAAGTGTGATCTTATCCTCAGAATCTTCATGTTCCAGCATCATCCAAAATAAACAGATGACCCCAAGATATCTTTCTCCTTTTACTTCAACCAAGGGAAGAGGGGATATCCCTTGGATACATCCAAACTGATGAGAAAATCAATATGGTGCATAAGGCTTACAGATGATTAGCTTGTCCACTTTGTCTATGAGGACCCTGTCCTAAAGAGAGATCATATAACAGCTTTTATCATGGGAACCACAACCATCTTCAAAAATCAGTCCAACCAGTGCACGATAGGGGTAAAATCAATGCTACCAGACTAGATTAGTGCATCTTTAACCTCAGCAAGTCTCATAGACTTGGCCCCAACCCCAAAGATGTTTATAAATCTAGGATAGGATAGGGTTTTTTGGATCCATGAAGCATTTTAGTGTTCATAACAATGAAAATTATCCCCTATCTAGACAAATAAAAAACTTGAGAGGACCAGTGATCTAGTAAAGGGTGCTACCTTGTTGAATATAGACCAGGATATGATAAAGGTATTCAAGTATGATCACATCCAAATTAAAACATTATCCTTTCCTTAACTATGTCTCCATCACCAGTGTGTTGACATAGATCCCCGAGCACGTATCCCCAACTTGGAAAAGTTGTACATTCAAAAACATGACTATGAAACCTACCAGCCTATGGTATGGGGAAATATTTGAGTTCACTCAATAACCCCATGAGGTATAGTCCCTAGCCTCCAAGATGGCCCAATACAAGCCAAAACTTGTGCGAACCTACTGAGAAGGGCACCGATGATGGCATATGGCAGTTGGCATGACCCCGTAGCATCAAAGGAAAATATTGATATAGTCTTTGAAAGAAATGGGTGACAACATAATCATCTATTTAATAAATTTCTCATTCACAATTATAATTATTTCCTTCTCCAAAATTGAAGTCTAAGAGGGATCATCCCAAGCATCTGTAGTTGGTAGAAACACATCATAAATCTCTCCAAGTGAGGGAATCCCACCTAGTTGATAGATGTACCATTAGATGATTCCCACTTCACCATGGGGACCGTGGAATGTGTTAGTGCTAGGACACCGATGTATGATAATTTCTTAAAGGATTTTAGACTACTTTTAGACAATGAATAGGGAAATCCACATGGATTCATAAAGATAACCCCTGTATAACTAATCAGTAAATTATATGCAACGTTTCCTAACCCAGAATGACCATGACCACCCATCGGAGAAATTACCACCCAGATGAAGATCCAATTTCAAACTATAGTCCCTGATTTAGTTGTTCATTTAAGGGGAAAATATACTCGAATAGTTTTGAGTGATAAGATGATGAGAAAAAACACAACCATCTGGACCCAAGAGAGAGTTTTACAATATGTAAGACAATTATTGGGAATGAGATGTGACCAATCAGTCATCCTTTGTAATTATTATTTTAGCAAAGTCTAGATAATCTAAAACCTAGTGACACAGACGGTCAAATGTTGAAGCAGGAATAGTATCATAATCCAGTAAACCAAAACCGTACAAATGGAGTCGGTCAGATAATGGATAACTCTAAACCTCAAATGATATGAGCCTCTTCAGGATCTCGCTATCAGTATACATGTGATATTGGGGATTGATATTGCAATTTCTAGGAATCGTGGCCCTTTCATTGGAAATAGTTGAGAAACCATGATGAGAACTGGAAGTCATCTGAATAAAATTAAGTGGCATATGTTAGACAGATAAAATAAAATCATGTAAAACTAAAGACATAAACTAACACCATCATGCACTTTGCATGAATAAAAAATGGATTAATGATTTGAATAAGGGGTTAATGAATAACATGACCCCCATAGGTCTTACAGGTCATATCACCCCAAAGGGAATCACACAATCTCATGAACCCTTTGGAGACTCCTGATCGCATGACCGAGAAATGGTCACGTGATGTACATGATAATAAATCCATCATATGATCAAGCCAGTAGATCCTGTAAAATCCTCAAGACACTCGTAGTCCTCATTGTAAAATTTCAAGAAATTACATAAGTATAGTTCATAGTTGGATAGAGTAGGTTCTTGAGAAGAAGTGGTATTGTGAAAGAGTTCTAGGAAAATGGGTTTATAGAGAAGTATCGTGAACAGATCTCATGACCAGGTCTCACAGAATGGTCTTGTATTGGAGGTACATGATAGAGTCGATGTGAGATTGATCTAGAAAAGTAGTAGCTAGTGAAATGAATGGATCTACTCCCCTATATATATGGAATCTCATGGAATATCAATAATTTCCCAACAGACCAAATGTCACCCAGGACACTAGTTCATGACATCGCTAAAGACTCGGGTGGGCATTTATTTTTCTCATAAATGAGCCCATGTCCCCACGGTCGTCGCTCCTGAGGGGGGGTATTTATTGACACCCACCAAATGAGTATTGAAAAATACAAAAAGGAATAAATACATGAATATGTGTATTATTTTACCCCCAAAAAGAAAAGAAAGAAGAAGGTGGGAGAGACATGCCGATCATGTGGGCCTTCAAGGGACTCATGATCACATGACCATTATAAGGTCAAAAAAAAAGAACCATGTGAATAAAATAACCTATAGTGGACCCAATAGTGCCTATTTTGAAAAGTATTTGGCTCTTGTGAAGGCTCTACAGACAACCAGTGTTCACGCAGCGATAGAAAAATAATCTCCCCTGGAAATATAGTTTTTTATTGGTGAGAACTTGTCAAAACCATACAAAAATTCCTTTGACAATAAAAGAAAAATATCCAAAAGTTGGATACCTTTCATGGTACTAAATACCATATAATGAATCACTGATCTAAAGGGTAATTTTCTTTGACAACATCCAATCAAACCCAGGATTCCCCCAAAAACAATGTAAAATAAAAACAAAGGAAATAAAGGGGAGGAGGCGGTATCCACTCGGGGTTATAAAAGAAATATGACACAACACTAGCGATCCTAAAGACACCACAAGTCCCTAGTGATATACCCACCTCATCACATGAAAACCCTTTGTATTTTCAGCCTCATTTTGTGAAAGGACTTGGGTATTTCCTAGAAACCTCTCCTCCCCCTTTGGATCCTCAAGGAAAAATGGATGGATTTGTCCATGAAATTATTGTGCACCCCCATAGGACCTTTATAGGTCATGCGGCACATCCCCAAGATGTCGAGTAATTTTCATTGAAATTACTCGTATAATATCACATGACCCTCACCCTTTGGAACATAAAATAAAAGAAATAAGAAAATGGAGGAGGAGGAAGCCTCTTGCAGTTGTAAAACCCTTACGATGCACTAAGGAAGTCTACAACACTATATCACAAGACTTCTGGACAATCCAGTCTAATCCTATAAAGTACCCTAGATAAACCGTCATTGTCTCACAGAAATTCCCAAAAAAGTCACCCAAGATCATGTGATGGAATTTTAATAGGTTCCCAAATCTCAAAAAGGCCCATGGACATGTCGATATGACAACAAGGAGTTCCCTTGGAATGACCAGAAGATCAAAGAAGTCCTCATTAATTCATGATAATCTAATAAATAAGATGATGATGGGAGGGAATCATGGGTTCTTAAAAAAGGTGAAACCCTTAGAATGACCCACATTAGAGAATCATGAAAACTTGTGGTGCTATAGCCCTTCACCAACTCCATCTTGGATTCGCACGAGATAGAACACGCAAACCGAAGAACAACATGGGTGGAAAGGCATATAAATACCTCACCCTGACATGAAAAATATATCTTTATCTCTACATAGATGAATTATCCCTCTAAACCTCACACCAACATTAGATTGGATTTCTTAGACCATTGGATCTCGCGACCAATAAGTTCCTCTTCAGGTAAAGGTCTAAAAAACCATCAGAGAAATAATGTGACATGGATAAACACTTAGTGTGATCATCATAGATCATGAAAATGTTATCTGGAAGGAAACGAAAAGGAAATTCCATACACCTTCTAGATAAGATGATACTGAAATTAAGATAACACCAAACAAACCTAAGTAATTCACAATATAAAGGCTAGAACTAAGATAAATAAACAGGATACTAAAGTGAAAGACACATGAAATGATCCTCATGCGCTTCACATAAACCACCCAGGACATGTGATGGCACCAAGGTATGTCACACAAGTCCTGCGACACCCCTTGGGAATACAATTTGGGTCATGTGAAGTCCTATGGTCATGTTGAAGCAATTCATATGACAACCCCCCCATCATATCACCCTAAACACGTGAAGCCCTATGGGATCGCCACTCGAGCCTTAAAATGACCTTGAAGACATATCACATGAATCTTATAGTGGCACTATATTAGGTCAGTTGATTCTCGCAGTAGCACCCAGACATATCAACTAGATCTCATGATGCTCTCTAGACATGACATCCTTGTCTCTTGATGCCCTCGAGGCATGTCATTCAAGGCATATGAAAACCATTGAGAGATTTGACACTGACTCTCACAATTCCCTCTATATATGTCATATAACTCTCATTATGAAACCAAGGTGATTCATCTTGATCATGTAACACCCTCTAGAAAAGCCAGCCAAGTCAAATGATGACTTCCAGGACAAACCCTCTGAGTCATGTGATGTCCTCTAGACAAGCCATCCTTGATCATGTGACAACCCTTAGACATGCCATACAAGATAATAAGTGTCCCTTGGATGAGTCAAATATGTCACATGATTTCCTTATAACATATTAGGAAGACATTATATGACATATAAGGAAGACAACAAAGGCATGTCAAGTAGACAATCAACATATTCCAAGAAAGAAAGAATACTAGATCAAAGGGTTCCCCAAGGCTTGATAACCTTTTCCACCCTTGGTGTGTAAGCCTCAACCGTATGAAAGGTTTAGTGTGTAAGTCCTAACCAGAGACATGATATGATATGCCCCAAATACAAGAGAAACTTGAGAGAGTAATCCCTGATCAATGAACTACGAGGACTCTGATTCTATAATAACTGAGATACATAGCATGCCTCCCTGAGGCCCGAGCTCCTTATCATCCATTCAAAGGGAAATCCCCGAATATAAGGCCTACATCTACAAGAAAAGAAATTGATTATTTTTTATCCCATGTTTTTTACCAATATCATAGCTCACATGGTCTTAGAGAGTTTCAATGGTCATATGATATGCACGATAAACCTTTAAAAAGGAAAGGGAAACCACGGTGTGTAAGCCTCAATCACATGGGAAACCTCATAGTGTAATCCCTAATCAATTGAATAATGAAAAATCTGATTCCTTCAATAACCTATATATGTAGGATTTCTTCTTAAGGCCTAATCTCAAATAAAACATCAACTTCAATGCAAGACACATGTCTCTAACATTTCAATCATCGGGATCCAATAATTCCCATGTTCTGGTCATTCTACTTCATTTCTCAGCAGAATGAGAAATCCACTGATCTATGATGACTCTGATTCCTACCATAAATAGGATATGTAGGACTCCACCCTTAGGCTTGAACTCTATATTAAACATCCCAGTGGCTGTCCCAATAAATAATAATCCACACCCACATGTCATGAGGCTGATTAATTATCATCCATTGTATCTCACACTGAGAATAGATCACATGATCTTATGGAGCTGCAATGAACTCCTCATGGGAATCATGAATCCCCACCAGTAAGGGAAATCCTAGTAGTAACCCCCAATGAGTGGTATGATAGGAATACCCACTCATATAAGGGTATCTACCTTGGGGTTAGTCCCAAGGGCATGATCAAACTATAATAACATTGATTCCTTCCATAAATAGGATATGTAGTAAATATCAATGAGACTCGAGCTCAAGAATTTGGTGCCTCGGTTCCCTCACATATTTCCTCTTTAAATGATGATAAATTGTATGGGTTTAATGAACTACTTAGGTTTTGATTATTACAATAATTAGGACACAAAGGACGCCTCATAATGGCTTGATCCCCTCCTCAGAATATTAAACTATCTCCCTACATGGAAACACATTACTAAGTACTTGGTTATATGGATTCAGCATATAAAGAAGCTACCCATCATTAGTCAAGTGGATGAATAACCTGTGTTACTTACAAATAGATTCACTAATGAGATCATATTCCCTTTGTTCATCAATACAATTATGTTTCTTTTTCATATAAGAATAATTAACCTATAGTCATTTCGTTAGGGTAATTAGTACTATATCAAGATTAGGAAGTGATTTGTGAACATTTCTTAAATATGTTAGAGGGTACCAGTATAGGAAACAATTCCCCTAAATAATTTGTGATGAGTCGGACCTCCCACTCTCTCAACCAATGCATGTCCTTAAGTTCCGTTGGGTCTAAAACTCTAACTGACCACCTACCTTTGGAAAGTAGGTCCATACCCAGTAATGGATTAGGGAACCATTGGGAGTTTCCATTAAGAATAGCAACGAACTAGTGTCAATGATTATGTAAGAGGTCACAATCCCTATAATAAATCATCAGTCCCAAACCAAACCTACCAAAGTGAGGGTTTACTCAACAATTTCTTTCCCATCGAAACATATGTTTAGAAATTATCTGCACCTCGATCTGATGCATAGTGTGACTAGTATGTGTCCAAGTGAAACTATTTATTTTAAATTGACATTAATTTTAGTAAAAAAGGAAACTAGCAAACTCAAAATAAATAAAACACATTAGGATTGTCTTTATACTTTATTAAAATGATACATAATCCATTATTGACATATATGAATCATCTTCACCTAAATATGATGCATGATGTGCCTGATATGATTCAAAGTGTCTGTTGTTAGTTAAAAACTAACATTTTAGTTCAAAAAATGTCACTCACTAAATTATGATAAAATTCACTTGGATTGTATTGATAATTTAGTAAAATGGTTCATAATTAATTTTTGACATGTAGAAATCAGTCACATTTCTAACTGACAAATAATGCGACCGGTATGAGTCAAAGAGTGTGTTTACAGTTTAAAATGAAATTTTAGTAAACAAGTCAAGTGATGTTGTCAAAAATGAGAAACAAATTTCATTCAATTTTGATAATTTATTAAAATGGTCAATATTTCATTTGAGACATGTTGGAATCATCCTCAACTCAATCTTATTCATGGTGAGATCGGTATGACTCAAAGTACATCTTTTTATTTAAAATTGACATTAATTTTAGTAAAAAAGACAAATGACACACTCAAAACTGAGAAAAAAACATTAATATTGTTGTAATACTTTAATAAATAGATCCATAATTCATTTTTTTATAGTAATAATAAATCCCTCAATATGATACATGATGTTCCCAGTATGACTCAAAATTCCATTTATCATTTTAAAATTGACTTTTTAGTTCAAAATTTTCACTCACTGATAAACATGAAAATGGTATCAAATAGTCTTGATAATTTATTAATACAATTAATAACATATTTTTAGAGTGTAGGAATCATTAATTTGTCAAACTAAAACATGATGTGATATGTATAACTCAAAGTGCATGTTTCCAATTTAAAATGACATTTTAGTAAGAAAGGCAAGTGAAGTACAAAAAACTGATCAAATTCATTAGTATTGTATTTATAATATATAAAATTATACAAAAGTAATTTGGGACATGTAGGAATCAACTTCACCTAAATAAGACACATGGTGTGACTGGTATGACTCCTATTTCATCTTTTTATTTAAAATTGGCCTTAATTTTAGTAAAAAGGAATATTCACATACTCAAAACTGAGTAAATGCATTCATAATATTTTTATAATTTAGTAAAACGATCTATAATTTACTTTTAGGTGTATTAATTATATGCACATCAATCTAATACATGATGTTCCCGGTATGACTTAAAGTGTCTGTTGTCGATTTAAGACTGGCATTATAGTTCAAAAGGTGTCACTCATAGAAAACCAAGAAAACAATCTTGGAATGTCTTAAAAATTTATTAAAATGATTCATAATTAATTTTTGACACGTATGAGTTATTGTCTATTCAAACTAACAAATGATGTGACTGGTATGACTCAAATTACACGTTTCCAATTTAAAATGACATTTTAGTAAAAAAGGAAAGTGATGTACTCAAAAATAATCAAACACATTCAGATTATTTTGATACATTATGAAAATGATACATAATTCATTTAAGAGGTGTAATAATTAGACACACCTCTATAAAATTCACAATGTGACTATTATGTCTCCTAGTGCATCTTTTTATTTAAAATAGACATTAATTTTAGTAAAAAAATACAATTGACATGCTCAAAACCAAGAAAACGCATTCATATTGTTTTGATACTTTAGGGAAATTATCCATAAGTTATTTTTGATGTGTATAAATCATACTCTCCTTAATAAAATACATAATATACCCTATATTAATCAATGTTTTTATTATTAGTTTAAAATTGGTATTTTAGTTCAAAAAGTGTCACTCATTGAAAATAGATAAAACACACTAGGATTGTCCTGATAATTTAGTACAACAATTAATAATTAACATTATATATATTGTAATTATTATCACATCAAACCAATGTATTATGTTACTAGTATGACTCAAATTGCATTTTTTCTGTTTAAAATGACATTTTAGTAAAAAATAAAAATGGCATACTCAAAACCGAGAAAACGCATTTGTATTATTTTGGTACTTTAGGAAAATGATCCATGATTCATTTGGTATTTATAGAAATCTTAAACACCTCAATATGATGAACGATGTGACTATTATGACTCCAAGTGCATCTTTTCAATATATAAGTTTCATTTTAGTTTAAAACGTGCATCACTTCACCAAAACTGAGAAAACAATCCAATATTGTTTTCTCACAATTTTATCTTCTATTACTTAATTAATTTCATTATAATTTTTATCTAATAATTATTTTGTTAATTCTCACAGAGATAATGCTTGAAGATGAAAAAGAAATGGTGTGAGGTGAAATAATCAACCGCAACTCAATCTCATACACAGTGTTCATGGTATGACTAAAAGTTTAGTTTAAAAATAACACTTTTTTGATAATTTATTTCATTATATTATTACTAACAAAATACATTTTTTCTTATGTAGGTGAATTATTTTTCTCAATCATGGTTGGTTTGTTCGAAAATAACATGAATCGGATTAGGATCAAAAGATAAAGGAACGTTGATGTTTTTGAATATATGTAATAATTTGTACTTAAGTAATTATATAAACTAATGTTTGAAATGTCTATAGTATAGTTTTTTTCTTCGTATTTGTGTTGTTAATTTTATTTAATTTAAATTTTATATTGGTACTTTTTTTTCTAATTTTTTGTGGTGTTTTTTGTGTCATAGTATGCTATTACAACACACAGTAGTATTCCCCTTTATCAACACTTTTATACGTGCTAATAAATTTTGTCCTTTATGAGCACTTTTTTAGTGCTGATAAAAGCGTAGGGATTTTAATCTCTCCCTGGTAGTCAATACTTCTATAACACTGATAAAATTAATTCTTAGCATTGTTAAAGGTCTATTTTGAGGTAGTGCCTTATTTTATTGCCCAAAATGTTATCTTGATATGACTCTGTTTTTTGTTTATACCTTAGGGAGGGATGTTACATGGATTATTTAACTTTTATCTTTTTATTAATTATGCTTGTGTTTGGTGTTTGAGGACACCATAGGTGACACATGAGGGTATGGATAATGGTTACAACTATACCTTAGGGTATGATATATGGTATTTCATACCTCCTAAGGGTAAGATTCATGGGCTATGGACTACCTGATAAAAATAGGCACTATTATTGGATGTCTGAGGCTGAGATTCTTGTTTTTCTAAGTGTGAGATTCATTGGTTCATGATACGATTTTGACGACTCATCCTCGATAGGAGAATCCACCAATTATTTAGGTAATTCATCCTAGGAAATAGAATCCAGAACTTGATAGATATATATGACATGGGGCTGAAGTAGGTTTGACTAACCCTAAGTGTCACCTTAGATTTAGAGGGTTAGTAGGTTTACTTGATGTTCAACATTAATTTATGAATAAATTCCCCATTTGTTTTAATTTTTCATGACAGAATATATAAGCTGAATATGATTAGACACCATGGGTGTTGGCCTACTAATTTATACTCACATCCTATTCAGGATCTGTTTGGTGTCCAAGAATATTTCATGGCTGTGAGTCTAGATAATTGAAAGGGGCCCTGTATTGTTTGATTTATTTCATTATGGGTTGGATATTGGAGATGGAACTGATATGGGGTTCAAGGCTGGAGATTTTAGAGTATTATTTTTTATTCTATTTATTATTTTTATTTTATGACTTCAGCATGTCATTTAGTTATATTTATCTTTTCATTAAATCGTTTCTATTATTATTCATATTGTTTGTTTTTTCCCTTTATTTGGTTTGTTTTTCTAATTTATTTTTCATATTATTTCCTCTAGTTTTCTAATTTTTCCCTGAGGGTATAGTCTCCCCACTGTGTTTCTTAAACCCTTACTACTATTTGGAAGCCTCAAACACATGGGGAGGAATTCCTGAGGTTTACTGGTGACATGGATCTTCCACATGAGGGAGTATGTGGTCGGGGATGTTATAGGTGGGGTATGATACATTGGGCGCACCACGAGTGATATTGAATTAATCAATAATTCGATATTGTATTTTTTTTCCTTCTAGCTTAAAGAAGACGATATATTAGGCCCTTTTATTTGAAAGAAATTATTAAATAAAAATTCAATGACTGTAGTGATTAACGAGTTCATTTCAGGAAGTCAGAGAAAGATGTGTAGAGAAGGTATGTTGATGACAAGAGTATGCAACTTGTTATATTTGAGATATCATAAAAAACAGATTATATTTCATTGTGAGAATTTATATGTGGTTGTTGTCACTGCAACATTAACTTCTTCCTCTATGGGTGTCTTAACAAGTTTCTAGATGTTGATATTGTACCTTGGTTAAGCCCACTAAATTCCACTAAGGAAGAGTCTTGGAAGGTCACACACTTAATGTATATATCTCTCTAAGTTATATTACTTCAAAATTTCAAATTTGGAATAAGTGTTATCCAGCAGACTGGGGAAGAATATTTATTCTAGATTTATTGATCACAAATATTTAGTCACCATAATTATATTTGAGTTGAATATCAAATAGATATTTATTTTAAATATCATTAATTAGGATACTGCTCTTTATTATTCATAAGGTAGTAAATAATATTTACTATTAAATAAGTATTATTTTGTTATGCAAATATTAAAATGAATATTTATTCACAAGAACCTAAATATTATATTTATTTATCTATAAAATAAATAATAAATTTTTATTTGAGGTTTATTAAATGTTGATGAAGGTGGAAATTTTTTATTAAGGGTCTCATAATGCAAATGATATAATCATAAATATAATTTATATGAGTAAGGAATTATTTATTTAATTAAATTGATATTTATTTTCACTAGTCATTGCATGACATAATGTGTACTAATAATATTATTCTTATTCTTATTCTTTGGTAATATATTTGATTTATTATATGATTAATAGAATACGGGAAATAATCAGTAATAAACCCTAGCTATATATATTCTATGCTATATCATTTCTTGAGTATAAATTAATTTGGTATATTTCTTTCCCATTTTTCTCAATATCTATTCTACCTATAGATATCACTCAAGAATATAGAACACCTATATGGTTTCTATCAATACTTATATAGGATTCTACCTCCCCCTTACCTCTCAAGTTTTAGAGAAAAAGAGAGGTAGTCCTTCACGTTTGAATTATTATGTTCTGATTAAGATATGAAATGAAAGACTTATGGATCAACTATCCTAACACCAAATGTTTCATCGACATCGTTTGATTATTATGGAGAACAAGTGGATCAATAAAAAAGGATTTATATTTTGAATCCTCTTAGTTTAGAAATATTATAACTTGAACAAGGGGTTCAAAAGATTAACATATTCATAAAATAAATAGTATCAATACTGAGGTAACTTTTATTATTAAATTAATTATCATTTTAACATTATATATCATCTCTTATTGGATCTAGGATTCATTATATAGTTTCTTCAGGTATATTCATTTAAAATGATGATTATTTGTCATGTTCTTTCATATTATTCATTGAATGTGATAAAATACATATTATGTATGAATCTGATCGATTATTATAATGTGCCTGTAACCATCAGGAAGTGGTTCCTTTGACTTAACTATTTATACATATTATCAAAATATTTCCATATGATGGTGAAATTACCTAGAAATTTCTTCAAACATTTGACTTAATACTTAAGTTTATTCATTTCCTTATTATCTTCGTCAAAAGATACATCCATCCCATTTTTTCTTAGAAGTTAGTGTTGAAACTTTACTTTTTAACTTTTCTAACTTTAAACCGATTTTAACATTTTATTTTTCAACTTAACTAATATGTTGAATTGAAAAGATTATCCTTCTTATTAGTAAGGTCAACTTTATGTTGTAAATATTTATTTGGAATTTTACATTTGTCTTGTTTATCTTAATCTCATTCATACTTCATCCTTATTTCTATTTTCTTTATCACCACATATTTTCGCATATCCTCAAGTGAAGGAGCATCATCCTCATCATCGAATTAAAATGTGTTATTGTTGACGCTCCTTTTCGTCACAGAATCCAAAGATCGGAAAAGGGGAATATCTAAGCAAAAAGTGATTAATCCTTTGAAGAAACATCAAAAATCGACAAAGGGATGGAAAAGGAGAACATTGCCCATGTATCGCGCAAGTTCCATCTTGGTCGCGCAAGTACACTTGCGCGCCGCCTCAATACTTGCGCGACCCATCATGGTCGTGCAAGGGACTTGCGCGACAGATCTGATAACCGCCCAGTAACCGCCCGGGGTCTTCTTTTGCCTATAAATAGACCCTGTGGGCCCCCCATTCGTGAGGGTCTTTTCCCAGAAACTTGGATCAAAGCTCCCGACGCTCAAGTCTCTTCTCAACGCTTCCGGAACACTTCTAAGGTAATTTCTTACCTAGAATGGAAGATCTAAAGAGAAGAAGGAAAGCCCAAGTGTTGAAACTTATCAAACACTTGCGCGCCAACTTAATTCCTTCAATATAACTTGCGCGTCCCTTCTCTGGAAGAACCTCAAGAGGATGGGAAAGGGTTTAATAAAGAGTCGCTCAAGTAATTCAACTCTGGTTAAAAATCGCGCAAGTATCCCTTATGTCGCGCAAGTATACTTGCGCGACCAATACTTGCGCGCCGCCGCAGGACTTGCGCGACCTTCAATACTTGCGCGCCCCTATCTTTTTGGGTGCCCATCTTGCCCTTTTTCACCCCTCTTAAGCCATTTCACCCTTCCTATTCAAGATTCAGTCTTCAAGATACTCTTCAAAGCCATTTATGGCATGATTTCTTGATTTGACATCCTTATCTGAAAGGAATTCTGTGAAATATCTCTCAAAACCTAGTGATTTAAACATCTTTATGTCACCAAAGATTGAGAGTTCATTCATTCAACCTCATCCTTTAAGATGAGAGAATCCTAACCTGGGTTTCCTTTTCAGGAATAATCCCCAGTTATAAAACCTTTGATTTGGGCATCTTCCTTAAGAATAAGCCCCAATCAAAGTCCTTTAATCTTGGGCATCCTCCTCAGGAGTAAGCCCCAAACCTTAATCCCTAACCTGGGTCTCCTTTTCAGGAATAAAGACTCAGTCATAACCTTGGGCTTCCTTTTCAGGAGTAAGCCCCAAGTCCCCTAACCTAGGCTTCCTTCTCAGGAATAAGTCCTAGTCATGAATCTTGGGCATCTTCCTTAAGAATAAGCCCCAATCAAAGTCCTTTAATCTTGGGCATCCTCCTTAGGAGTAAGCCCCAAACCTTAATCCCTAACCTGGGTCTCCTTTTCAGGAATAAAGACTCAGTCATAACCTTGGGCTTCCTTTTCAGGAGTAAGCCCCAAGTCCCCTAACCTAGGCTTCCTTCTCAGGAATAAGTCCTAGTCATGAATCTTGGGCATCTTCCTTAAGAATAAGCCCCAATCAAAGTCCTTTAATCTTGGGCATCCTCCTCAGGAGTAAGCCCCAAACCTTAATCCCTAACCTGGGTCTCCTTTTCAGGAATAAAGACTCAGTCATAACCTTGGGCTTCCTTTTCAGGAGTAAGCCCCAAGTCCCCTAACCTAGGCTTCCTTCTCAGGAATAAGTCCTAGTCATGAATCTTGGGCATCTTCCTTAAGAATAAGCCCCAATCAAAGTCCTTTAATCTTGGGCATCCTCCTTAGGAGTAAGCCCCAAACCTTAATCCCTAACCTGGGTCTCCTTTTCAGGAATAAAGACTCAGTCATAACCTTGGGCTTCCTTTTCAGGAGTAAGCCCCAAGTCCCCTAACCTAGGCTTCCTTCTCAGGAATAAGTCCTAGTCATAAACCTTGGGCTTCCTTTTCAGGAGTAAGCCCCAAGTCCCTTAAATTTCTCTTAACCAGTCATAAATTATCTTTGATTTGGGTTTCCTTTTTCAGGAATAAAACCCAACCATAAGTCCCCTCCTAACTTGGGCATCCTCCTTAGGAGTAAGCCCCAAGATTAGAGTATTCAAATCTCCATGAAGCACATATAACTTTGTGGACCCTGTTCATGGATTTTCTTCCTAAAAGTAAATCCTAAACCTTCATCTATCTGGGCAGTCATCCATACATAAGCCCCAAACAAAATTCTTATGATTGCATCCTTCATGGCACAATTGTCTAAATTTTACCAATACCTCTTGTTTCTCACACCGAGCATGACTCACGTGAGCTTAGAGCGTAAAAGTAATTATGACATTCATCTTTGAGCCATCAATCATAAACATCATATCCCATTCCTCGAACTACGTGGGTTCTGATTCCTTTTTCAAAACAAAGGATACATAGGTAGCCCATTCATGGGTTCGATCCCAACATTGAAATAATCTCTGTCCTTCTGAATGACGATAAACTTCAAGTGCCCCACTGAGTGGCTTTAAAACCAGCCTGGTCATCAAAATGACCAAGAGACTTTTATATAAATGTTTTGAAGGATACCATTGATCAAGAATCTCTAAACAAATATAGATGATTCTATATTGATGAAGAACCTCAAATACATATAAAAGATTCTCTAAATTTCTTGCATATTTAATCATTGATTGTTAAAACTAAAGGAAAGCTCATTTTATACTTGGTAATGTAATAAGGATTCACGAACTTAACTTAAATCTATAAAGAGAGTCCCGGAGTAGACAATAATTCCCCTCAAAAAGGTGTGATGAGTCCGACCTCCCATCCTCTCGACCAATGCAAATTCCTAAGCCTCATTAGCCCACAAGCTAATGAGCGCCTGCCTTTGGAAAGTAGGTCCAAACGGATGTGGAATCATTGGATGTTTCCGGTTCTACGAACAAACCCGTTAGAAACCGATCGGAACGTTTGAATCTCCCGTCCAGGAGGTCATCCCCGGATTCCGTGCGAAACAAAAATGGTGAACCCGACGTGAAACCTTAACCAAGTTAAAGTGATGTTCTTCTTATCTGTTAGGCCCTTTGGGCCAACAAGGCAATCATTGACATATGATCATCCAAAAGATGCAGTAGCCGGATTCATCTTGATTATGTCTGTTATATGGAACAGGCACTCTTTTTTCAAGATCTTCTACAAAAAATGGCTTTCCTTAAATTCACCCCTGTGAATACTGCTGCTGGGAACACCTCTACTGTGAGGTCTGCTTCCGTGAAAACCAATGCTGCTACTCCTGCTGGAACGTCATCCGCTCTGAGGATGACATCACCAACTCAGCGTCTTCAACGCTGTGTTTCAAATGCACTGGTTAAGGAGTACCGTCGTAACGGTACTATCCCAACTCTGGAGGCCGCTCGTCAAGCCCTCCAAGTTAACAATTCTACCTGGTCGTCCGGACAACGGCGACCAGCAATCAAGAAGCAGGCGGTGCTGACTACCGTCTCCAACCGTTTCGGGTCGTTATCCCCAGAACGCAATTTCCATTCACTCCCTTATTCTGAGGAAGTGAATGAGCAGGTCCCGCAGGACCTTAATTCAAAGAGACAGGAGTCCTTCTCAAGGGCTCCCATCAACAATCGCCGCCAGACTCGTGCGGTAGTGCACCCTCAACATGATGAGGGTACCGGCTCCAGGCATTCAGCTCAGGTTCCTCGAACCCGAGCAGGCAAGATGAATCACCAGAGACGGAATCCGGTTAATAATAGGCAGGTTGTCATCCCTGCCATCTCCGGAGAAGTCCACCAACCTAACTTGGTGGCAAACAACGAGCAGACACACACACCTGCCCGTTTTAATTCAGCTGTCCAGCAGACTCGTCTGGCAGCATCAAGCCGATCCCGCCAGGCAATTCCGGCGGAGTACCATAGGCAGGAAAATACACCTGCTTATACATCAGCAGTTAGTCAGCAGGCTCGTCTGACTACATATGATGGATCTCGTCAACCGCGTTTGGCGAAGTGTACTCAGCAGGCACATACACCTGCTAATACTAATCAAGTCTACCAACAGTCTCGCTTGGTAGCACCCGGAGAAGTCAGTCGGAAAGCCCCGACGACAAACAGGAGGCAGACTAAACACTCTGCCTCCACACTTGAGTACTGTCAGGATTCACTGACAGGAAAAGGAGGACAGGAGCAGGCACATACACCTACTCCAAGCCCGGAATGGACGTATATCCCTGTTCCGGCGGCTGAAGTCACCAAACATATTTTGTCAATGGTGAAAGAGCAGAAGCAAATTCCTGCTCATATTCTGGATGCTTGCCAGGATATCATAACAGCTTCAGCATCATCTCAGGGACAGACACATAAATCTATCCCTAGCAGTGGAGTGACACATCAACAATTCACTCCGGAACAGACACACACATCTGTTCCAGTCCAAGAGGGTTGTGGGGCCTACTCCCCCATATCATATGGACAACCAAGTCAGGCACATACACCTGATTTGAGCGATGATCGTCAGCCTAACCTGACCATCTTTCCTGATCAGGCACATACACCTGCTCAGAGCAATCACTTTCGTCATCAAGTGATTTCTAAAGCGAGTAAGAAGGCATCTAAGAAAAAGATCCGCCCAGCACAGTCAGGAGATCAAAGGCCAATCTGCAACAAGGCCTTGCTCGATGCTGGAGTTCTTGAAGCCCTCAGACATTTATCTGTCGGAATTCAAGATTCTACTCCCTCAGTTCCCAATAACAGGAACATTAATCCCGAAGGTCTTCAACAGACACTTCCTCATGAAGACTTGCTTCATGAAAATTCGGTCAATCTTGAAGTTTCTTCTTCAGATGAGAACCACAGGAACCCTCTGTGTGGTCAGAAGACCAAGGAGCAAGAGATCTCATCTTTTGCTGTAACCCATCATGAAGGTCCTCCTCATGGTGATGAACTTCGCTGCGAAAGTCCTCTCCGCAGTAGTGATTCACATTGTCTCGAAAATTCTTCAGAAGGCAATGTAGTGACGAGAAAGCCCTCCTATCTCGAGGCACTTGCAAACGTAAAACCAGTCATGTCTGGAGTTTTACTATCGGCAGGTGAAACTCTTTCTCCATCAGAAGATAGCTTGGGGTTCAGGTTATTCTCCGAACCTTCCCTGGGTCATTCATCTTCCAGCATGAATAGTGATTCCTCTACCAATCTTGTTGAATCCGATGAAGTAACAAGGAAACACCAACTCTGGTCCAAACAGGTAGAAGAATCTTCATTTAATGATAAAGAGGAAATGTTGAACATGAGGAAAAAACTGGAAAAAGGTGAAGTACCAGTCATGTTTTGGCCTTTGGCTGACTCCCAGTACGACATTCCAATGATGTTGACGGATGATGGAATCCATGACATTCGTCTCAACATATGGAAGACTCTTTGTCAATTGAAGAAGAAAGTATTATCTTACGATGAATATGAAAATCATCTTATGATAATAGAAGGGTTACAACGCCAGATTGATTTGGCATCTCTATCAGTCTCTCGATATCCGAAGGCTGAAAAGCAACAGAGAACCCTTCAACGTTCATGCCTTGGCGCGCTGAGAAAATTGCGTCAGTTAATTTCCAATGCTCCATCTAATGTTCATATCAGAGGATGGGGTGTTCACGGAGCACTACATTTCACAGTGCTTTCCGGTCAGCAAAGCCCGCCGAAAATGGTCTCATGCAATGTTATTGCCCATGGCCGGCCACAGTCAATGGGCTTTGTTCATAATCAAAATCTTGCTCGAGATCAAGCTTCAACTAGTTCCTCTCAAAATCAAGTATATAGAGAACAGGTTGTTGAATTGCTCCTACATCAAGCAGGCGAGAATATTGCGCAAGCCTCTCGTCTGGAGCAAACACGTCATCAAATGACAGAAGTTTCGGAAATCATCCAACGGTCTGTTGAACCAGGTGATAAAAGTGGATACAGGTTAATGCATCCAGATAATTTCCGAACTAAGATCCGCAAGATCAAGAGAGATTTCAAGAAGATCTCAGACATAGCATGTCAAGAGACACCCCAGCTTGCCAGACTGGGGACTTCTCTAACCCAACCCTCAGAATCAACGAATGGGATTCGAGGAGTTGAGCAGAAGCAACAGGAACACCCCCAGTCCACCGGACTGGGGACTTTTTCAAATCTTCAATCCCTCCCTCAGAGAAAGTCAGTATTCTCTCGATTAGGGAATAAGCCTCAAGAGGAACGAAGAGCCAAGATGTCAGGAGATTCTCTCCAAGTGACGGTTCACAAAGAAATTCCTGAGGGGTCAAGTCAACGGAATGCCATGTCTTATCATGGACATAAAAGGAGACAATATCACAGAAATGCTGATAGAAAGGATTTCATGAAATATGCATCCATTAATGTCATCACTGCCGTTGCTGCTGATTCACCAGATGAGGCTCAATCAGAGGGATCAGATGAAGAGGTTCCTGCTCAAGAAGTTGCGCACACAGACCTAAATGAAGAAGGTGTGCGCACACGTAATCAAAGGCTTACCCAAAATCTGGGTATTATTTCAAGTAACCCACTTCCCCCTCTCCGAAAAGGATCCAATAAGGGGAAAGGAAAGAATCAGGTTACTTCTCACCCTTCCTCTAAAGGAGGTCAATCGCTCTCATTAGAGCAAAGGCTTGCACAACAGGAGGAAGAAATGAAAGAATTAAGAAGGTTGAATGCAGAACTACTTCAGAGTAGTCTTCTTCTTAAGAATGCTGAAGTCCAACAGCCTAAGGAATTTGTTGTAACTACTGAGATGGATCAGGAATATCCTCCTTTGTCAGTACACCCACAGAGGTCTAATCCTACGGGTCAAACGCAACAACGGTTGGCAGCACCAACCTCCACGGCTGTCCAAGCTCCATTCATTGCACCTATCCAAAACCAAGTTCAACCTGACGTTTCTCAAAAGTTAATAACTACTATTGAGTCATTAAAAACTCGGTTAGAAACTATGGAAGGGAAACGGGCGCAAGTTCAACCTGAAAAGAAAGTTTACCCTGAATGGGTAGATTCAATTTCTCCTCCATCCAGTTTTGGAAACCCTATTTTCCCTACTTTCAATGGATCAGGCGACCCTGAACAACATTTGACGCATTACGTGTCTTGTTGTGATCCTATGATGGGAACTCCAGAACAACAGGAAGCAGTGAAACTCAGATGCTTCGTACAAACCTTGCAAGGACCAGCTTTTGTCTGGTATACAAGCTTGCAATCCCGGTCAGTCATCGGATGGGAGGATCTTCGTCAAAAATTCCTTCTTCAGTTCAGCTCAACTTTGCCAAAAACGACAGTTTTCGATCTTACAAACTGCAAGCAAAGGGAGAATGAAAGAGTCTCTGATTTCATTGCTCGTTGGAAGGGATTAACGTATTCCTTGAGTTTATCACTCCCTCAGGAGGAATTGTTGCCAATCTGTGTGGCAAATTTGCGTGACGAATTACGCACGCCATTGATCCCTGTGAAATACACAGGAGGGTTTCGAGACCTTACTTCAATCGCTCAACAGATTGAAGATTCCCTTATGCAGGCTAAGGTTAAATCTCGTGTAATTCCATCAGCTCCAGGAAGAAGAATGGGTAAAGCAGAAACTGCTACAGTTATGCTTAAACAGGCACCTGTACCTATTTCTACTTCAAAACCTTCATCTTCTCGAAGGGATCCACCTCCTGAACGCCAACAACAAAGGCTGTTTCGTCCAAATGATCAAAAAGATCAACGATGAAAACAATTTGAGGATATGAAGAGTAAAACATACTCTTTCCGAAGTGAGAAAGTTCCTGGTTACTTCATTTCAGCCCTGGAAAATAATTTGGTTCAATTACCAGTGCCGAAGAGACCAAACAAGGAAGGAGATGAAGACCGTCCCAATTATTGTCCCTTTCATCAAATGTTGGGACATCCCATCTAGGAGTGTTTTGTCTTTAAAGACCTCCTACAAAAGATGGTTGACTTGGGACAAGTCAAATTGAAGGGTTCTTCAGCTCATGTAGCGTGTATTACCGCTACAGATCCAGAGGAAGGAGGCGAGTGGCAGGAAGTCAAAAGCAAAACTGCGAAAAAATATGATGATTGGATGGTCAGAAAGACAATCAATCGGACCCATTCCATTTTGCGAACACAATTGAAGAAGCCAATTGTGTCTCCTACAAAAGCTGCAGTAAAGCCTCCATCAAAAGACAAATCCTCAAAAGGGCAGAGCAATTCAAAGAAGAAAGAGCAATCAGGAGAAGATGAGTATGTATCAAAGCCTAAATTGTCTTTGACTCTGGCAGATTTCATGCCATCTACTTCAAGGCCACGGGCACCGTCCCACCAAACAGCACAGCCTAAACAGGCCAACCAGGCAGAGTCTTTATCAGACGAAGAATTGATCTTTGGTTCTGTTAATATGATTCAATTAACAGATTCATATTCCAGTCTTGATGAGCCTGAATTCCCTATATCAAATAAAGGAACCCGAGGAAGTTCTAGAGGTTCAGGATATAGGGGAAGACGTGGATCTTTCCGAAGCCACTACTCTAATTCTACCCCTGCTAGCACTGTATATGCAGCAGAAACTCGTGGTAGAGCCCTTCAGCGAGCTCAAAATGAACAAGCAAGTTCTTCTGCCAATGGCCAACTCAGCTTCGGCACAATTATTTTGGAAGACCGATTAAAGGTTCCATCTTCTTTATCTCAGCAAGCAAATGGATCTAATCAGTCTAATTTTCCAAAACCAAAGATGTTGCCAACTTCAATACAAGATGCATCAGCTTCCAAAGCATCTGCTTCCAAGGTACCTGCTAAACCACATATTCCTATTGGGAAACGCAGGCCTCTAGATCAAAAGTATGATATACTGAAACACTTGGCCCAAGTACCAGCCAAATTATCAATTTTGGATGCTTTGAATCTATCAAGAGATCTTCGGGAAGCACTCATCGACGCTTTGTCAAGTCCTCAAGAGTTTGAAGCTGAGATTGCTGCAGCTGAAATTTATCACATAGAAAATAATCCTGCAGAATGCCATGCAGTGATATCTTTTACTGATAAAGATGAGGATGATGTTGTGCATGGGCACATAAAACCTTTGTACTTATCTGGCAAAGTCAATGGTATAGATGTTCGAAGAGCTTTCATTGACAATGGTTCAGGAGTCAACCTCATGCCCATTCGCACACTTCGTCGATTGGGCCTCACAGAATCTGATTTATCTCCTTCTACCATGATGTTGCAAGGATATGATAAAAATGAACAAGAACCACTGGGAGAAGTTACGCTCAGAACTCAGTTTGGAGATCTTGTTTCCAATTCAGATTTCATGATTGTTGATCAAGACTCAGCTTTCAATATCTTGCTTGGAAGACCCTGGCTACATCAGCATGCAGCTATTCCATCGTCATACCATCAATGTCTCAAATACTGTTTCGATGGTCAAGTTGGAACATTGTATGGTGATAAGGCCCCGTTCAAGACATGTGAGTCTCAATACATTGAGGCGGAATTTTATCACATGAAGGGAAGAGAAAAATCTACAATGAAGGAAATTACCAAAGTTAATGCTCCATATGGTCTGGAAAAAATTCCAATAAATCCATTTTCACATGTGAGTACAGATTATGTGTTACCTATCAGTCAAATTGACAAAATAGGCCCAAATCAAAATACTCTTATGGAAAGATCCATAATGTCAATTACGGCAATCGAGCCAGACAACATGGGAGAAATTGGTAACTTACCAAGCAGTGATGAAGGCATAAGTGGTGATGTTTTCATTTCGTCTGCTGAAATCCAACAAGTCTATACTTCGCTAATCAGGCCGGAAGAAGTTATAGCAACACCAGAGGTGAATATTGATGTCAATTCTCAATCCATCATCTCCTCTTTGATTCCCAAAGAAGACCTTTTATCATCAATAGGGTCGGAAATGGAAGCTTCTTCTTCAAAATGTGAAAATTTTGACATCTCTTATGATCATGAGAATTTCATTTTTTCATCTACTTTGCAAGTAGAAACAGAAGAAATAACACATGATGAAGAGGAAGAGGAAGATCTTAGAGATGCTCCTCCAGCATTTGAAGAGGGTATCTCTACCACTGTGGATGAACTCAGAGAAGTAAATCTGGGTACAGAGAAAGATCCACGCCCCACTTTAATTAGTGCGGCCATGAACCTTGAAGAACAAGAGATGTATATTTCTTTTCTAAAGAAAAATAAAGATATTTTTGCTTGGAATTATACAGAGATTCCTGGCCTTGATCCTGATGTTGCCACCCATCATTTGGGTTTGCCAAAAGAACATCGAGGATTCAAGCAAGCCGCGAGAAGAACACACCCAACCTATGCTTCCAAAATCGAGGCTGAAGTGGATAAGCTTATCAAAGCTAACTTCGTCAGAGAAGTTCAATATCCCAAGTGGTTGGCTAATATTGTCCCAGTAAAGAAAAAGAACGGACAAATTAGGGTTTGCATCGATTTCAGAGATCTTAATCGGTATTGTCCCAAAGATGATTTTCCAGTTCCGATTACAGAACTCTTAATTGATGCGACGGCTGGCTATGAAGTACTTTCTTTCATGGATGGATATTCTGGATATAATCAGATCCGAATGGCCCCAGAAGATGAGGAATATACAGCCTTCAGAGCTCCTCAAGGTGTGTTTTGTTACCGGGTGATGCCCTTTGGTTTAAAGAATGCAGGTGCAACATATCAACGCGCCATGCATCGTATCTTCAAACCTTTTCTAGGGAAATTTGTTGAATGCTATGTAGATGATTTGGTGGTTAAATCCAAACAACGTTTTGATCACTTGGCTGATTTGGAAATCAAATTCCACAAGCTTCGACAACATAATTTGAAGATGAACCCCTTAAAATGTGCTTTTGGGGTAACCTCATGAAAATTCCTCGGCTTTGTTGTACGCCATCGTGGTATTGAAGTCGATCCTGAGAAGACCAAATCAATCCTTGGTATGTCACCTCCTCAGAATTTGAAAGAATTAAGAGGACTTCAAGGACACTTAGCCTATATTCGGCATTTCATCGCCAATTTGGCAGGCAAATGTTTACCTTTTACCAAATTATTGAAGAAAGGAGTCACTTACCAGTGGACTAAAGAATGTCAAGAAGCATTTGATGTTCTCAAGAAATACCTCTTAAGTCCACCAGTACTCATGCCACCTGTTGAGGGTAGACCTCTTATCCTCTATGTGACAGCTTTAGAGCGATCATTGGGTGCCTTTCTCGCTCAAAAGAATGATGCTGGGAATGAAAATAGTCTCTACTATCTCAGTAGAACTATGCTTGAAGCAGAAACCCGGTATTCGAGTATTGAAAAATGCTGCCTAGCATTAATCTTTGCAGTTCAGAAACTGAGACACTACCTGCAACATCACGAGGTCCAATTGGTATCTCGTAATAATCCACTCAAATTCATCCTTAGTCGTCCAATGCTTACAGGACGTCTGGCAAGGTGGGCGGTTATTTTACAGCAGTTCGACATTTAGTATGTGTCTCAAAAGGCAATTAAGGGCCAAGCTCTGGCTGATTTCCTGGATGAACACCCTTCAGTGGAAGACACGTATTCAGATATCGAACTCCCTGATGAGGAAGTTTTTTCTATTCAAGAGAATCCTCAAACATGGGAAATGTATTTTGATGGTGCTTCTAGAAGTCCAACAGGGAAGAAAATGGAAAATCCTAAATTCAACAAAGTTGGTTTAGGAATTGTGCTCATTTCTCCAGATAAGGCAGTGTTACCTTATTCCTTTTTTTTATGGGAAGGTGGTATAAATAATGAAGCTGAATACCAAGCTCTCATTGCAGGCTTGGAGTTAGCACTTCAAGCACAAGTGAATCACTTAAAGGTAAAAGGTGATTCAGACCTGGTAATCAAACAAGTCAATGGGGATTATGCCATCAGAAAAGAAGAATTAATCCCTTTGTATGATTACGTCAGAGAATTAATGTCGGAATTCCCTTCAGAACCGACATTTTCTTATGTCCCAAGATCACAAAATGCTCAAGCTGATTCACTGGCTAATATAGCCACAGCTTTAGCAGATCCAAATCGGGACGAGACAACCATCGGTATTACCCACCGTCGTGCAATTTCACCTTATGTTCAAGTCAGAACAGAGGAAATTAATGAAATTAGTCCCATTCCTGAACCATATGGTCATACTATAGGATGGATGTCACCTATCAGGGAATACCTTCAAAATAGAACACTTCCACCTGATAGAGCTGAGAAAGAACAAATTCGGCGACGTGTGGTCAATTTTACTCTTTATGATGGTCCAAACCACCTCGAGAAAATTCTCTACAAACGTGGTTTTGATGGAGTTCTCTTCAGATGTATTGATGGTGAAGAGACAATGGCTGTCATAAAAGAAGTGCATGCAGGAGTCTGTGGTGCCCACCAGTCTGGACATAGATTGTCTGATCAAATTCGAAGACTTGGATACTTCTGGCCTTCAATGATACAAGATTGTGTCAATTTCACAAAGAAGTGTCATTCATGCCAAGTATATTCCAACTTCATTCATCAACCTCCAGAGTTGCTTCATACAGCTAAATACTCATGGCCATTTTCCACATGGGGAATGGATGTGGTGGGACCTTACCCTTCAGCTACGGCCAAGCAGTTTAAGTACATTCTTACTGCTACTGATTTCTTTTCCAAATGGGCAGAGGCAGTACCTCTCAAAGAAGTCAGTTCTAAATGCATTGTTAGCTTCATCAAGTCTAACATCATTACTAGATTTGGTGTCCCTCATACCATATTGACAGACAACGGCACCAACTTCTGTTCTGCTGAGGTAAAGAGATTGTATCAAGAATACAACATTAAGTCCAACCATTCATCTCGATATCATGCAGCGGCTAATGGCCAGATAGAGGCCTTCAACAAGACTCTTTCAAATATACTGCAAAAGATGGTGGATAAAGATAAGAGGTCATGGCCTGATAAACTCTATCATGCTTTATGGGCTTATCGGACTACCACTCGCAATGCAACGCGGTCTACTCCATATTCATTGGTATATGGAACAGAAGCAGTCTTGCCAATTGAAGTCCAATTGCCCTCACTCAGAATAGCCATTTGTGATCAGTTATCAACAGATGAGCAATCCCAAAAGCGGTTGAATGAATTGGAACAGTTAGATGAGAAAAGATTGTGCACTTTGCACCACTTGGAAATCTATCAGAATCGAATAGCACGAGCTTTTAACAAAAAAGTTCGTCTTTGTTCATTCATTCAGGGAGAATTGGTATTGGTTCTCAGAACACCAATGATACCAGGAAAGAAGCCTCCCAAGCTTGAACCAAAATGGGAAGGACCTTATTCAGTACATAAGTTCTACTCCAATGGAGCGTATTCTCTGATTTCAATGGATGGAGAACACATCACGACTCCAACTAATGCCAGATTTCTGAAGAAGTATTTTGTATAAACACAAAATATTGTTCCCAGAACTAAGACTCTTACATTTGGTTCATACAGCAATGGTCCAGTATGACCTTAAACTACAACTACGTCCAGCATGACGATAAACTGTATGGTCCGTGCATATGACCTTAAACTATTCGCACTTATGTCCCTGCAACATGACACTAAACTGTGCAGCACCAATAGTCCTAACTGCAAGACTTTAAACTGCATAGTCCCTGATTTTGTCCTACATGACAATAAACCGTATAGAAGTTCCTATATTTTGTCCGAGATGACATTAAACTATATTTTGTCCTAGCGACATGACATTTAAACTGTGTGGCACTTTCATCGTCCAGCATGACGTTAAACTGTGTTAAGTCCCTTATTGTCCTACATGACACTAAACTGTATTCTGTCCGAGATGACATTAAACTATATTGTGTCCTAGCAACATGACAATAAACTGTGTGGCATTTCCAACGTCCAGCATGACGTTAAACTGTAAAAAGTCCCCAGAACTGATATCCTCATATTGGTTCACCTTAGTCCTAGCTACATGACTTTAAACTGTACAGCACAAGTTCGTCCTTGCTATATGACGTTAAACTATACAGCAATGGTCTAGTATGACATTAAACTGCATCATCCCTGGTCCATGTATATGACCATAAACTATTTGCAAATCCCTTATGTCCAACAAGACGTTAAATTGTGACGTCCTAAATTACATGACGCTAAACTGTATAAAAGTCCCTCACGTCCGAAAAGACGTTAAACTATATAATCATCAAAGGTCCAACATGACATTAAACTGCACCATCCATGGTCCATGCATATGACCTTAAACTATTCGCACTTTCGTCCGACATGACGTTAAAATGGTACACTCCCTTGTCCTTACTGCATGACATTAAACTGCACAGTCCCCCTTTTTTCCGTCCAATATGACGTTAAACTATATTGTCCCCCTCGTCTTAACTACATGACGCTAAACTGTACAGAAAGTCCTTTTTTTTTATGTCCTACATGACATTAAACTGTACATCGTTAAGGTTGTTATTACCTCTTGTTTCTCACACCGAGTATGACTCACGTGATCTTAGAGCGAACATCAACCATAACACTCCCTTTGGGCCACTAACCATGTGTAAGTCCCAACAACATTTTTTTTATTATTAGATCATTGTCCCCAAAAAACAATTTGATCATTAATTCATTCTTTAATTGAACTACACAAACTTTGATCCTTGCCCTCCAGGCTAGGTATGTAGGCAACCTCCCAAGGTTCAAGCCCAAAAACAACCTCTTCACATCGGTTCACCACCATCTCATATGATGTTGATTTGTGAAACCGCCCCTGGAATTAATATCTTTACATTGATTCATTTTCGTCCTTGTTATACGATGTTAAACTATACAACACTTTTGTCCTGTATGACAATAAACTACAATATTCTTTGATTTCCTCATTTGAGAGAGAACTATTATTGACATTGATTTTTCAATCATAGTTTTTCATTTTTTTAAAAAAAAAGACTACGTGCATACATGGTAATGCCTGAACTTTTTTTAGGTTAAACCATCATTGCACTAAAGTCCCCTTTCACCCTTCACATGTACGAACCAAATTTGTACAAAGGGTAATTCTAGAACTACGTGGACTTGATTCCCATCCTTATGGGATACGTAGGAACATTCGAGTGTCCCTCGAATCCAGTCCCAAGTCTTTTGGGCCTAACCCCAAATTTCACTTTCAGTCCCTTGGCTGAAAAGTCTTCATGAAAACACACACTGTGTATTCATTATTATGGTCCGAATTCTATGACCTTAAAATAAGATTACTCACACTTTCGTCCTACACGACGTTAAACTGCATTTCAAGAACTACGTATGGCTTGATTCTCATTCTTATGAGATACGTAGTGAAGTCCAAAATTTCAATTCAGGACCCAGCCACAACATGATTATGGTTTTCATTGACCTATGTATCTCTATATACATTGGAAAATACCCATCTTTATGTATTATAATCCTAACCTTAAATATTTTCAGATCTTCATAACCCTTTTCATGACTTATGGTCACAAAAATGTCAAACTTCTGAGAATTCTTTTGCCTGACTATGCAGCACGTGCCCATAGGTGGCCTTGCATAAACAGTCCACATAACAGACTTGTCAGCCAAGAGATGCTATTTATTTGACCATGCAGCCAATGCCCATAGGTGGCCCTGCATGTTTTCAACCCCCTAACAGGTTTGTTAAATAATAGTAACTTCATTCTTGGGAAGAATGCCTCTTTTGTCCTTATTTGTCTTAAACGACAGTATGTAGGGATCCGCAAAAATAGCCATCCTTAACGTATTTGTCCCATATCCTTTTTCATGATCTGAAAGTATTCAAGTCCATGGTTTATTCTTCTTCCCTACGTTTGGGTCAGACCTTCGTAGGAGTGATATTCATCCAGTTCTTCGATATTCTTGTTTGAAAATATCTTCTCCATATTCAAGTACCTCTTTCCATACAACAAACTCTATGCTTTAGAAAATTTGAATCTCCATAAACTTTCACTTGCTTTTAGCACTAGGAAAGTAAATTTCTGAGAGTTCTTTTGCCTAACTATGCAGCACGTGCCCATAGGTGGCCTTGCATAAACAGTCCACATAAAAGACTTGTCAGCCAAAAGATGCTATTTTATTTGACTATGCAGCCAATGCCCATAGGTGGCCCTGCATATTTCAACCCCTAACGGGTTTTGTTAAATAATAGTAACTTCATTCTTGGAAACTACTTCTTCTAATGCTATTTAGCTCTTTTTCATATCATTCCTCAGATTAAAATATTCTTAAAGCCATAGTTTACATTTTTTCCCTCATACTTGAGTATGGTAAATATGTTTTCAGATAAATTGTCAAGGAATTGAATCCATTTTAATCCATTTTTCGGTCAAAGCTATTTCGACCTTAAACATTAGCCCCTTTATGTCCGGCTTGCATGACTTTAAACTGCCCGCACAAAAGACAAAGGAACTCTGAATAAAAGTCAAGTTCCAGCTCACTAAATATACATTTTTTTGTATGATTTAGGTAATATTGAGCAGTTAAAAGGTTCAAAGTTTGTAGGGTTATTTGTAATAATCCTAGTAAAAATCAAACTATGCTTACTAAGCCCATTGGCTTAAGTAAATTTGAAGCAGGTAATGGAAGAATGCAAGTACAAATGATTGAAGACAAAAGTGTTTTTCATTGATACACAAGAGTTAGAAGGACATCCACAGATTGGAATCTCTTCTCTTTTTCAAGAAATTACAGGAGATTGTCAACAAAAGTCTTCATTTGATATATAGCATCCTGAGCCTTATCAACAGTTGCTTGAAGCTCGTGCACTTGACCAGCTTCACTCTTTTCAGCTTGCTGAAGTGCCTTCTTAGCATCTGCAATGTCTTTCATGCAATTTATATGAGTTTCATCCAATGATTCATTAAGCTGATCAAGTTCCCCAGTAACAGCATCTAACTGTTGCTAGAGTTGCACCTGCTGGACGACCTTTTCTTTGATTTTTTGTTTCAGATCCTTCATCTTGACAACATAATCAGCTTCAGCCTGGGATATCGCAGCCTCAAATTTGCCTAAGTTGACTGACAATTTCACTCTGGTCAAATCTTCGCGACTTGTCTGCATTTGCTCCCTCCTGAAGATAATCTGTTTCACTGCAGCATGGATCTTTTCATACCCAAAACCACCAAGTCCCATTATAACAAATTGGGATGACAATCGGGAAATTTTTGATGGTATCTCTTCTAAGGGCACCCCCGATATGATGTTCCATATATTGTTCCACGCCTTACGTCGTGAAAAGCTGAACGCTTTGAGCATCTCTGGATCTGATCCAACATCTTCGTCAGAAGGGGGTATGTAATCTGGAATTAACATGCTTAAAGAAGTGCCTCGTTCTGCTCTTTCCCCTCTGACTTGGGCTTCTTCACTTTCAATTCCCATTGGGGCAGAGGCTGAAGCCTCATATCCGGATCTAGCCATTACAGTTGATGGCCCTACATGATCAATTGAAAGATTTTAGTTGAATCTTAAAGAATAACAAAAGAATGGATTGTCTTGCAAATAAAGTACAATCACAAATATTGTTATCCCTTACCCAATGGTGGTTCAGCAACATGAGAAGACTTCTCCCCATCTTTCCCGGTTTCAACAGGATTTTCAAGATGGGTCTCAGGAGAGTTTATTGGATTTAGCTCTACTTGAGCTAATGTTTCTGCAATGATAGGGTTGACATCAGTGTCCACACCCTCTTCAGGCATTGGCAGTTCAGCAGCTTCTACGGAAGAAACTGCATATTATTTTACATCATGATTAGAAATATTTTCTTTTAAAAGAAAAATTTGGGCGAAGGGTAACACTCACGCCCAAGGTCTTCTAAATCACATGACAATCTAGCATGATCATAAAATTCTTCAAAAGTCATTCCTTGATTCATCATTTCATCCAATGATACTTCAGAATCTTGGTTAGTCTCACCAGTGGGAGCATTTGCTATGTCTTCTTGCTGACTTATGTCCTGCAACCCCTGACCCTGGACAACATCTTCAGTAGTGGGAGGGATACTGGGAATGGATGGCAGCTCTTCTCCAGGAGCTACCAAGTCAGCTTGAGTTTGTGGTTGTTCTACAGCACCCTCCACGGCCTTTGAAGAAGGATCAGTCCCTTCCCTCAAGGGGGAAATTGAAGAAGCCCCTGCAATCCTCAGAAATATGAGTAACCATATGATTATGGGTATAAACTCATGATTGTTCGAAGGACTTACCACTGCTAATGAAACGTTTAGCTAAGGATTTCCTCCTTCGTTGCCTTGGCTTCTTTTGCTTTTTTGGAGTTTCAGCTGTCTCCTTTATTGGCACTTGGATTGGCGAATGAAAGGCTATGTCCAGTGCCTCATTCATGGCCTGCTGGCCTGGAGATATCTCGCCTGGTTCGCGAGGAGAATCAGCAGCAGCCCCAACAGCGGTACCACCAGGGCTATATTGTGGCGAAGGAACCCCGGTCCCTTTCTTTGCAAGCTGCAAGATGAAGAAAATAACTTCCTTAAGAAACAAAGCTTCAACTGAAATCAAGTTGCAAATAAGGAAGGAAAACTTACATCTTCAGGAGCCACGTACTCTTGCCACTCCTCATCTCCAGAACCACCAGCCCCCTTAATGGTGCCACGATCAATCATTTCCTTCACCCGCCTGGTGATAGGAGCTGAATTATCGGTGGCATATATGAGCATTTCCAGCTCTCTGATGTAAGCCCGCACTTCATTGGGGTTATCTCCGTATTAAAGGTCTTTTGAAGCTAGAAGATATCCTATCCCAGGAAGTTGTAGACCCTCACACAAATCCAGCCAGGCGGTTTCAGTATCACAGTATAAGCTCTGCCATAGCTGAACAGCCTCTGGTCTTAGATATAAAGGCTGTGAGGAAGGTCCTACAATTTTTGATTTTAATTTCTTCCCAACTCCTGCAACTACAGATAGAGAATAAGAAAGTGAGACTTATTACTTTATAAAGTAGCAGTGATTGAAGTTATTACAATCAAATAACTCACCAGGAGCTGATGGAGTGGGTCTTTTAACTCTGGCCGGAGGATTATATCGGGCACGAAACCGCTTTGCTGCCGGTTGTGCCTCATCATCCCCATCATGATAATCCGAGGAATCAGTTCTAGAGGAGGAGTCTGTTGAACCTATTTCAGGAGGAGAAGCAGCACCTTCACGAGGAAGAGTTTCTTTCTCTACAGTCCTCTTCCTCTTTCCCACTTGATATACAGGGTGATTCAATATCCCTTTAGGGTATGATGCTATCCAGTGTTCGGCATAAAAAGTAGTCAGATAATGTGCCGCTTTTTCAACTGGTAGATCAAATACTGCTCCAGTCTTCTCTCTTGACGTCAGCAACCATAGTTGTCGAGCAACCATCGGATGTTGCTCTAACCTGACGTGTACTGGAGGGGATACAACAATCTGTTGTAAACATTTGAATTGGCGTGCAAATCTATATGGAGCATAGGCCTCGCATATGATTTCTCCATCAACCCTGGCTACTAACACGCCATCCCTGCAAGCTAGCATGTATGCCCTCAAATCCAAAGGGGCTTTCCCATCATCATCAAACCGCCCAGATGGCGGACTTCCATAAGGAAAGAAGTTGAATTCCTTATACATGCTTAGTCTTACTTTTATGTCATAACCATTGACATCTAATGGAGCAATTCCAGAGAATGCTTGCACTGACGGTCTGAAGGAGCTTCCAGGAATTTGTAACCCATTCTGTACATTGTAAGTCCTGAAGTGAGTGGCAATCCATCCCCACAAAACCTGGAATGGTCCCACTATTCTTAAAGGAGATTTACCCTGGAAGACATGAAGTAAACTCCTGTGAATCTTTGCTAAAATGGGGGTAGCTAACCCAACCATTTTTCCCTCAGCTAACTTGGCCGCAATGACGAAGGTCCCTGGCCTAACGCCTCCCTTCGAATCTCTGACCGGCAAGAGGTAAATACTGAGCCACATTGCCAAGAAACCCGCCAGACGAGTTTTCTTTGGAATTCTTTGATTCACTTCATAGCCCCATTTTTCAAACTCTCCTGCTTCTAGAGTTGGCCAGAATGTGCCAGGATCTCCTCTCTTCTCAGGTTTTGGGCAAGTGGTAGGACGTCTGGGCCGGGTATCCTTGGATTTCTTTTTCTTGGATACTTTTTCCTTTGGCTCCATCCCTTTCTTCTCAGTAAGAAACACCTTCATCCATTCTTCCGGATGGATATCTTTTCTGAAATGAGTTAATGAGGTCTCTGAACTCTTGAGCTTATGAAAGATTTTGAATAATTCTCGAGCCAAAACAGGAGTCTTCTCTGGATCATTCCAAGTCACCTTGGGAGGAATGAATTCATCATACATATCGCCCAAGATTGGAGCTCCTGAAATCTTGTGGACATCCCACAAACTGATACCTACTTCTCCATGAGTCAAGTGGAAATAATTAGTCGCTGGACTCCAGTGACTGAGTATCTCTGGCACGAAGATATCATGTCTGTAAATATATGTCTGCCCAACCCAAACAGCTTCATATATTGCAGCTCTCTTCAGATCCTCAATAAACTCTGCGCAAGTCTGTCGCACCCAGTATGCCCACATCCAAGTTGGCTTCACACCTCCCCCAGGGCGGAAATCCCAACTTTTCTTCCAGCCTTTGGACTGATCCATCTGAGCATCTCGGAAGATTGAAGGATGGCAATGTGGTTGAAGCTCAGGTGTATGTTTTTTCAGATCTGGTGTGCAAGGGCTATGATGCATCACATACGCCTTCTCTACTGTTCCAGCAGTTTGAAATACTCCTCCGCCTGAGATATTTGCTGAAGCAAAATTGGTATAATTCTGAAACCAAGAAAATGGAAGATAATTCTTTACTTCTGGAATAATGACTTCTTGCAGATGACCATGACCATACAAAGGTAGATAAGTGCAGTAAGGAAAGTCGTGATGATATTTCTTCAGATACTTAGCCAAATCTGGAAGAGTGCTGTTTCTGACAGTATAGTAATCAGGGCCAATGATATTCATCATATCATCTATCTGCTTGCTAGCCAGTTCATCAAGGAATCCAGGTCTAAGAGCCATTGAATCTGCACAGGATTTGAATAAATTAAACTCTTAAATGGGTTTTATTTTTTCATAAAATTTGTGAGAAAATCTGAAAAAAATGGCTAAGGCATTAAGGCGCGCAAGTATGGAGATGTCGCGCAAGTGGTACATATGTCGCGCAAGTATTTGTCGCGCAAGTGTGTGTCGCGCAAGCCTTATTACCTTGAGAGTAGCGCGGCAGTGAGGAAACAGCGAAAATAGGAGGCTTGCGCGGCGACAAAGACTTGCGCGGCGAGAGCTTGAGAAATTCGGGGTCAGATACCATCTACGGCCGGAAGCAGCATATTTATAGGCCAGAGGGCCTATCTGCGCGCCGCACCCAGAGCGCTCAAACGCTTGCGCGACGAAGACTTGCGCGCCGACTGGAGACTTGCGCGCCGCCCTTTTCCTTTAGAGGAATTCGATTTCCTCAAAGTCAAATCCTCATTTCTCTCCGGATCCAACTCTGAGGGGGGACTTTTGTTGACGCTCCTTTTCGTCACAGAATCCAAAGATCGGAAAAGGGGAATATCTAAGCAAAAAGTGATTAATCCTTTGAAGAAACATCAAAAATCGACAAAGGGATGGAAAAGGAGAACATTGCCCATGTATCGCGCAAGTTCCATCTTGGTCGCGCAAGTACACTTGCGCGCCGCCTCAATACTTGCGCGACCCATCATGGTCGTGCAAGGGACTTGCGCGACAGATCTGATAACCGCCCAGTAACCGCCCGGGGTCTTCTTTTGCCTATAAATAGACCCTGTGGGCCCCCCATTCGTGAGGGTCTTTTCCCAGAAACTTGGATCAAAGCTCCCGACGCTCAAGTCTCTTCTCAACGCTTCCGGAACACTTCTAAGGTAATTTCTTACCTAGAATGGAAGATCTAAAGAGAAGAAGGAAAGCCCAAGTGTTGAAACTTATCAAACACTTGCGCGCCAACTTAATTCCTTCAATATAACTTGCGCGTCCCTTCTCTGGAAGAACCTCAAGAGGATGGGAAAGGGTTTAATAAAGAGTCGCTCAAGTAATTCAACTCTGGTTAAAAATCGCGCAAGTATCCCTTATGTCGCGCAAGTATACTTGCGCGACCAATACTTGCGCGCCGCCGTAGGACTTGCGCGACCTTCAATACTTGCGCGCCCCTATCTTTTTGGGTGCCCATCTTGCCCTTTTTCACCCCTCTTAAGCCATTTCACCCTTCCTATTCAAGATTCAGTCTTCAAGATACTCTTCAAAGCCATTTATGGCATGATTTCTTGATTTGACATCCTTATCTGAAAGGAATTCTGTGAAATATCTCTCAAAACCTAGTGATTTAAACATCTTTATGTCACCAAAGATTGAGAGTTCATTCATTCAACCTCATCCTTTAAGATGAGATAATCCTAACCTGGGTTTCCTTTTCAGGAATAATCCCCAGTTATAAAACCTTTGATTTGGGCATCTTCCTTAAGAATAAGCCCCAATCAAAGTCCTTTAATCTTGGGCATCCTCCTCAGGAGTAAGCCCCAAACCTTAATCCCTAACCTGGGTCTCCTTTTCAGGAATAAAGACTCAGTCATAACCTTGGGCTTCCTTTTCAGGAGTAAGCCCCAAGTCCCCTAACCTAGGCTTCCTTCTCAGGAATAAGTCCTAGTCATGAATCTTGGGAATCTTCCTTAAGAATAAGCCCCAATCAAAGTCCTTTAATCTTGGGCATCCTCCTTAGGAGTAAGCCCCAAACCATAATCCCTAACCTGGGTCTCCTTTTCAGGAATAAAGACTCAGTCATAACCTTGGGCTTCCTTTTCAGGAGTAAGCCCCAAGTCCCCTAACCTAGGCTTCCTTCTCAGGAATAAGTCCTAGTCATGAATCTTGGGCATCTTCCTTAAGAATAAGCCCCAATCAAAGTCCTTTAATCTTGGGCATCCTCCTCAGGAGTAAGCCCCAAACCTTAATCCCTAACCTGGGTCTCCTTTTCAGGAATAAAGACTCAGTCATAACCTTGGGCTTCCTTTTCAGGAGTAAGCCCCAAGTCCCCTAACCTAGGCTTCCTTCTCAGGAATAAGTCCTAGTCATGAATCTTGGGCATCTTCCTTAAGAATAAGCCCCAATCAAAGTCCTTTAATCTTGGGAATCCTCCTTAGGAGTAAGCCCCAAACCTTAATCCCTAACCTGGGTCTCCTTTTCAGGAATAAAGACTCAGTCATAACCTTGGGCTTCCTTTTCAGGAGTAAGCCCCAAGTCCCCTAACCTAGGCTTCCTTCTCAGGAATAAGTCCTAGTCATAAACCTTGGGCTTCCTTTTCAGGAGTAAGCCCCAAGTCCCTTAAATTTCTCTTAACCAGTCATAAATTATCTTTGATTTGGGTTTCCTTTTTCAGGAATAAAACCCAACCATAAGTCCCCTCCTAACTTGGGCATCCTCTTTAGGAGTAAGCCCCAAGATTAGAGTATTCAAATCTCCATGAAGAACATATAACTTTGTGGACCCTGTTCATGGATTTTCTTCCTAAAATTAAATCCTAAACCTTCATCTATCTGGGCAGTCATCCATACATAAGCCCCAAACAAAATTCTTATTATTGCATCCTTCATGGCACAATTGTCTAAATTTTACCAATACCTCTTGTTTCTCACACCGAGCATGACTCACGTGAGCTTAGAGTGTAAAAGTAATTATGACATTCATCTTTGAGCCATCAATCATAAACATCATATCCCATTCCTCGAACTACGTGGGTTCTGATTCCTTTTTCAAAACAAAGGATACATAGGTAGCCCATTCATGGGTTCGATCCCAACATTGAAATAATCTCTGTCCTTCTGAATGACGATAAACTTCAAGTGCCCCACTGAGTGGCTTTAAAACCAGCCTGGTCATCAAAATGACCAAGAGACTTTTATATAAATGTTTTGAAGGATACCATTGACCAAGAATCTCTAAACAAATATAGATGATTCTATATTGATGAAGAACCTCAAATACATATAAAAGATTCTCTAAATTTCTTTCATATTTAATCATTGATTGTTAAAACTAAAGGAAAGCTCATTTTATACTTGGTAATGTAATAAGGATTCACGAACTTAACTTAAATCTATAAAGAGAGTCCCGGAGTAGACAATAATTCCCCTCAAAAAGGTGTGATGAGTCCGACCTCCCATCCTCTCGACCAATGCAAATTCCTAAGCCTCATTAGCCCACAAGCTAATGAGCGCCTGCCTTTGGAAAGTAGGTCCAAACGGATGTGGAATCATTGGATGTTTCCGGTTCTACGAACAAACCCGTTAGAAACCGATCGGAACGTTTGAATCTCCCGTCCAGGAGGTCATCCCCGGATTCCGCGCGAAACAGTTATTATCTACTTTTTTGGTAAAATATAAATTAACATCAAGGGATAACTATGAAATTTAATCAGTAGTAACTTTTCCTATAAGGAATATATTATTCAACGAATCCTTTTCTTAAAAACCTATTATCTTTTATTTATCATAATTGTATGAATCACTACTACTGGAAGTTAATTGGTCCTCCCTTTCACACCACATATCTTTAGTGTCCCTAAAAGCTTTTATTTCAATCACTTTGAATATTTTCCATCCTTATTCTTCTTCTTCTTTAACCTAATACAGTCAGGTCAGATTTTCCTTAGTTTTTTTTCATTCGTAGAAGATTATGTCTGATGATTACTTTTTCTCATATTTTTATTTTCTGTCCGTCTGATTTCCCTCCAAAAGGTCACCTTTCCTAAATATAAATTTATTAATCATGTAAAATTAGCGATCACACCTTTGATAAGTTCCACACAACCATTATAATACTTCTATTTAGATGTATGAGTTCAATATGTTAAATCTTTGGATGTTGGTGATAATGAAACACAATTTTTATTTTTCTCTTTATTATAATTTCTTTTAAATATCCGATCATATTGTATGAAATTTTCAATTAAATCAGCTAAGATCATATTTCTAAGGTGTCATCAACAGTTTCCTACTTTAATGTCATTTTTTCAATATAATATCAATGTTCTTATCCAAAAATTGATCCAATGATAACTCCTTCTCTCCAAGAGATTAAAGGCTATTTATTATTTTTTAAAATTCTAGGTGCATCTGAGAAACTATCACAATAAGTAAGAAATCAAAACATGGATAACAATCTCTCAAAATTTCCTTTTTATCTCTATAACATTAAAAGATCTAAAATGAGTAATTTATAATTTCATTAAAATTCCACAAGTTACCCGGTATAAAGAAACATTTCTATAATTATTTCATTGGATATCGGAAAGTAATTTATTCCTCACTATGATATAAATATAGAATTCATATCATTAATCATAAATAAAAACTCTATATTTTTTCTCTAATATTGTATAATTTCCTTTCAATATCAAATAGTTTTCAATAATAGTGTTGTTAACATAAGTCACCATGTGATCTCTAAAATATTCATAATATCCACCATCAATGATTGGTGGTATATTTAGATTAAGATTTATAATAAACTTGAATGGTATTCCAACAATATCTAAAACAAAATATATTTTCACTTTTAGACGGTTAGTCTATGAAATCCTTTATAATTTTTAATATATATATATATATATATATATATATCAATAGACTAGCTCAAATATAGAGTTTAAATCAAATATAAAGAGACATTAACTAATACTAAGTGTTCTTCCAATATAGATAGGTAATTAAAATTCAAGTGGTGGTAAAAAAATATCTAATCATGACTTTCCATTTTTTTCTACCAATTGAAGAAATATTTTTTTTAATGCTTTTAATTTCTGAACAAGTTATAGTAAAAAGTATAAGTATTCAATTGAAAATAAATGATTGGAAGTTGAAAAAAAAGGCTGATAAAAATAATATACCTAATAGAAAATAAGGGTAAGTGAATTAAACAATTTAAAAATAGTAAATAATCAATCTATATTAACAATAAAAAAAATATTAAGAAATAATGTGGAGTGTCAAGGGTGACAATCCATAATCTCCTCAAATGAAATTATATTACCAACCGCCTTCAAGTTATGAAAGGATTCTATTTAAAACCAAAGAAGTCGGTTATTCAATAACCAAAACTAAGGTATCCAAGTCCTAACAGAGGAATTTAGTTTATTGGAGACCTATTGGAAGGTATCAAGTTTCAATTTGGTTCTTTGATTGCAACATCAATCATTGGTTGCATTATCCCAGAGAACCTCTTTGATCTCCTCAATTGGAAACATGTCTAATCCTATGGAATTTATCAAAAATGAAGGTTCGAAACATATAGCTTCCAAATCCTTGAATCTCATTGACCATGATAGATTGGAATTAGCTTATGTTCCTTGACCTTGAACCTCCTCAATCACTCAAGATCAGATAATGAACAATTACAAAGATAAAACTAAAATATTTTACAACAAGCATCAATAAAGAAATCTCATAAACAAACAAATTGAAAATACATATTACAATCATAATTGAAAAAATTATTGAGATGATAGAGACTTCAAAACAACTGTAAGAAAGCTCTTGGTAGTTCAATGCCTTCTATTTTTTGAATCACTATGTTGAATTTATAGCCACTGTTGTAGAAAAATCATACAGTCAAATTATAGTATATTTGGGTATGGTTGTAACTACATTGAACACAACACTCCATATTTCAATGAATTTTATCCTTTTCTCTATCTTCTGACAAGTTCTACACTGCATGCCATCACAATACTACAACTTCTGATGGATATTGTACAACACAACTTCTCAATTCACCGGAATATAGGTGTAGTGAATAAGTTCAAAAAATGATAAAGCTTTAAAAGTTAAATATGTAAAACACAAAATGAAACATCTTGAGATTTGATGAAATGTTATTTTTAGTTAATTGAAATGGTAGCTTTCATTATACACAACACCTAGTTAATCTTGTATTACACGCAATGACGATTTTCTTCAATAGCATGCATGACACGCAATACCGAGATTCAACAAACCATAAAATAATATTATTTTAAATATAATCATTATAAATTGGCCATTAAGTAGGTGGGTAATAATAGTAATAACTACTTTATGAAATAAGCATATAAATTTCCTTCTTAGTATAAATTTATATATAAATTATTAGAAAATAATCGACCTTTTAGAAATGTAATTATATTCATAAAAATTTTGTTTTATTCAAAAATATTTTTTATTTTATTTTTATGAAATTTTAGAAAATTTATTTCATAAAATGAACTTAATTTTATAAATAGTCATATCAAAATTAACCTATGGTGAATGTTTTTTATTTTTAAGGAAATATTTAATTTTCAATGAATACTGAAAAATACCTATTTTACTAAAACTATCATTCATTTTCAATAAATAATGTAATTTAAATGACCTATTATGTTTTAAAGTAGAATAATTATATTTTTCGTTATATTTAATTCAATTAATTACTATTTAACCAACTTTATATTGTATTTTAGTATGAGTTTATTTTTTGGTTTAAAAAATAGGTTTTTTAGAAAAATGTTTTAAAGTGAATAATGTTTATCCATTCTATTTCATTAAAATAAATCCAAATGGGGAATGTTTTAAATGAAATTTATATATTATATATGAATAAATTTTAATTTATATTCATAAAATGTTTATTATTATACATAGAGTAAATATAAAATCATCTCATGCTTGAAAAAATACACTTCTCAAAAACCTTCTTTTTTGTCCTGTCTAGGGCTTTTGTTTTAAATTTAATTCTAATATTTATATAAATTTAATTTCATTAAATAGATTCCATATTTTTAATCCTAATAATTTATATTATATAACAAGTTAAAATTAGTTTTCTTCCATAATGAATAGTGAAAATAGTAAAAAATATTTACTGTGGTTAAGGTAAAAATGGGTTTATCATAGGGTTAAACTAAAAATATTAGGGTTCAAAATGACTCAACGTGTAACTAAATCCTATTTTCTAGAAATATTCTATATTATAATTACCTAGTTCTAATATATGGTCATTTTTAGTCTTTTTTCCTTAGGAATGACTTTATTATTTTGGATTCTTTTGGAAAAATTCTAAGAAATTTCCAAGTGGGTTCCTTTCCACCACTTATAAAAGGTTTTCCCAAAACATAACTTATTCAAACCTATCAAGAAATATAGTTCATAAAAACCCTTCAAAAATAACACCAAAAAATCCTTATCCATGTTTTAGAGATGCTTCTCCTACCAAAATACAAACATTAGGGTCTTTAATAAGAGATCCAAATGAGGTGCTTCTAAGCGAATGTAATTGTCTCCACTAAGCTCCTTTTGTTTAATTATTCTTTTCTATCCTTCAAATATGTTTTAAAAAATACAATATAATAAAAAAATTATCTCTAATATACTGAGGTTTTATTATATTAATGTAATAACCTATATCCATATCCACTTTCATCCAATGGAAAATGAAACTATCGATCATGTGAACAGTGGACTACGGCCTCTCCAACTTTTATAGTTTGTTTTCCATCCCCACCATTAAATAATGTATATAATGATGTATTTAACATATTAAGATGATATTTATGAAATTAATATATTTTTAAATTATGATTTTATAGATACCTTTTAACATTCCATTATATGGGGGATATGATAATATCGCTTGTGTGTACGGAGGACTACCACCTTTCAAAGCGATGTGATTTGTTTTCTCTTATGATTTACATGTAAGTTATTAAGGGTAAATTTAATGAATATAAAAGATATATATACCATAATATTGATTTTGGAATGGTAATATATTAGTTTTCTTTTTTTCTTTCAATTACTTGAGAAAAATAGAAATTGTGTTTATGCTTACATACGTCCTACCACCTCCATGAATGGTGTATTTCAAACAACTATAAAATAATCCTTTAATAGGAATAAAAATGGCCTTTATTAGTACTAAAGAAGTTTTTAATTATAAAGAAATATTAAAATCCCTAGTCTTTTATCAGTTGTAAAAAACTATGGATAAAGGGGTCCTTGTCAATGCATTTAAAAGCATTGATAAAGGACAAAATTTATCAGTGATTTTATTTAATGCTAATAAAGGAAGATTTATAGGTCCTTATATAATTGTTGATAATGAGTACCTTTATTAGTGCTTGTACAAGAGCTGATAAAGGAACCCTTTATTAATTCTTCTAATGGCACTAATAATGGGGCATACTGTAATGTGCTGTAACAACACACTACAGCAACTGAAACACCACCAGAAATCAGAAAAATAAAGTACCAACACAGAATTTAAATAAAATAAAATTCACAACACAAATATATGAGAAAAACTATATTATAAACATTTTAAAAATTGTATTGTACAATTACATAAGTACAAATTAATATATACATTCTAAAAAATCAATTTTATTTTGTCTTTTTATCCTAACTTCGACTCATGCTATTATCGAAGAAACCACCACTTATAATGAAAAATAACACACCTATATAATTAATAAAATTATTATTTTAGTAATAATATAATGAAATAAATTAAGAAACTGTGTTATTTTTTATATAAAATTCGATCCATACCAAGAATATTGTGTATCAGATTGACTTATGGTAGATTATTTCATGTCACACCATTTCTTGTTCGTCTTCAAAAATTATATCCATTAAAAATTAAAAAAATAATTATAAGATAAAAATGATAAGGAAATTAATTAATTAATAGCATATAAAATGATGAGATCATTTTATCTATTTTGGTGATGTGATGCACGTTTTAAAACTAAAATGACATGTATACATTGAAAAGATGCACTTGGAGTCATACCGATCACATCGTTTGTTGGATTGAGGAGTAGAAGATTTCTAAAAATTCCCAAATGACTTATGGATAATTTTCTTAAATTATCAATACAATATGAATTCATTTTCTAATATTTTACAGCAGTTGTATTTTTTACTAAAATGTCATTTTAAACTGGAAACACACACATTGAGTCATACTGGTCACATCTAGTGTAGGTTTGATGTGATTCTGATTCCTACACATCAAAAATAAATTATAAATAATTTTCCCAAATTATTAAGACAAATTGAGTGTGTTTTCTTGGTTTTCAGTGAGTGGTACTTTTTGAACTAAAATGTCAATTTTAAACTGATATCGAACACTTTGATTTATACTAGGAACATTATGTATCATATTGAGGTGAGTCTGATTACTACATATCAAAATTGACCTATGGATCATTTTCCTAATTTATAAAAATAATATGAATGTGTATTATCATTTTTTTAGTATCTTAGTTGTCTTTTTTCTAAAATTAATGTCAATTTTAAATAAAAAGATACACCTAGATTCATGTCGGTTACACCATGCATTGGATTGAGGTACATGTGATTCTTACATGTCACAAATTACATATGGATAATTTTACTAATTTACAAAAACAATATGAATTTTATTCATTGGTTTTGAATACATCACTTGTATTTTTTACTAAAATGTTATTTTAAACAGGAAATACGCACTTTGAGCCATACTGGTCACATCATGTATTGATTTTAGATGAGACTGATTACCACGCATCAAAAATGACCTAAGAATCATTTTTTTAAATTATTAATATAATATGATTGTGTTTTATTAGTTTTCATTGATTGGTACTTTTTAAACTAAATTGTCAATTTTAAACACATAATGAACACTTTTAGTCATACTGGGAACATCATGTATTTGATTGAGGTTTTCATGATTCCTACACATTAAATATGACTTATGGATTTTCATAAAGTATCAAAATAAGTTGAAATCATTTTCTCCGTTTTTAATATATCAGTTGTCGTTTTTACTAAAATTATTGTCAATTTTAAATAAAAAGATGCACTTGGAATCATACCAATCACATCATGCATTGGATTGAGTTTTGGTTGATTACTACACATCCAAAATTACTTATGGGTCGTTTTCATAAATTATCAAAAAAATATGAATGTTTTTTCTCTATTTTGAGTACATCACTTGTCTTTTTTACTAAAATGTAATTTTAAAATGGAAACATGAACTGTGAGTCATACTGATCACAACGTGTGTTGGTTTTATATGAAACTAATTCCTACACATAAAAAATTAATTATGAATCATTTTCTTAAATTATTAAGAAAATCCTAGTGCTTTTTCTCAGGTTTTAGTGAGTGACACTTTTTGAACTAAAATGTCAATTTTAAACTGATAATGGACACTTTCAGTCATACTAAGCACATAGGGTATCAGATTGATGTGTGGCTGAATCCTACACATAAAAATGAATTATGGATCATTTTACTAATGTATCAATACAATATAAATGTATTTTCGTAGTTTTTAGTATGTCAGTTGTCTTTTTTACTAAAATTAATGTCAATTTTAAATAAAAAGTCACACTTTGAGTCATACCAGTCACACTGTGCATCTAATTCCGGTGAATATGAATATTAAATGTCTTATATGACTTATGGATAATTTTCCTGATAAATCAAAATAATATGAATTTGTTTTCTTAGTTTCATGTATATCACTTTCCTTTTTTAATAAAATGTTATTTTAAACTGGAAACACGCACCTTAAGTCATACCTATCAAATCGTGGTTCAATTTTATTTAAAACTAATTCATACACATAAAAAATGACTTATGAATATTTTTAAAAATTATCAAGGCAATATGATCATGTTTTCTTGTATTTCAGTAAGTGACACTTTTTGAACTAAAATATCTATTTTAAACTGATAATGGACACTTTGGGTCATACCAGGCACATCAGGTATTGGATTGAGGTGTGGATGATTACTAAACATAAAAACGACTTATCTATCAATTTCATAATGTATCAAAACACTATGAATGTTTTTCTTGATTATGAGTATGTTAGTTATTTGTTTTACTAAAATTAATGCCAGTTTTAAATAAAATGACGCACTTGGAGTCATACCGGTCACACCGTACGTAGGTTTGAGGTGAGTATGATTATTAAACATCCCAAATAATTTATTTATTATTTTACTAAAGTATAAAAACAATAAGAATGTGTTTTATTTTTTTTAATACATCACTTTTCTTCTTTACTAAAATGAAATTTTAAACTGGAAACACACACTTTGAGTCATATTAGTCACATAGTGTGTTGGTTTGACATGATAAAAATTTTTACATGTAAAAAACGACAATATATTAATTTTCCTTAATTGTAAATACAATCTGATCATGTTTTGTCAGTGTTCAATGAGTGACACTTTTTGAACTAAAATGTCAATTTTAAACTAATAATGGGGACTATGAATCATACTAGGAACATAATGTATCGGATTGAGGTGAGAGTGATTCCTACACATAAAAAATGACTCATGGTTAATTTTTCTAAAGTATAAAAACAATATGAATGTGTCTACATGATTTTGAGTATGTCAGCTATCTTTTTTACTAAAATTAATGTCAATTTTAATTAGAAAGACACACTTTGAGTCATACCAATCACATTATGTGTCGGATTGGGGTGTTGATGATTCTTACATGTCTAAATAGACATGTGGGTTGTTTTTATAAATCATTATAACAATAATAATGTGTTTTATCACTTTTGAGTATATCACATGTATTTTTTACTAAAATATCATTTTAAAATGGAAACATGCGCTTTGAGTCATATAGGTCACATCATGTGTAGGTTTGATGCGAGACTAGTTATTACAGGTCAAAAATTTTGTATTCATTATTTTCATAAATTATCAATATAATATGTTCATGTTTTCTAACTTTTCAGTGAGTGACACTTTTTTGAACTAAAATGTCAATTTTAAACATATAAGATACACTTTGAGTCATACAGGGAACATCATGAATTGGATAAAGATGAAGATGATTTATAAACATAAAAAATGACTTATCAATAATTTTCCTAAATTATCAAAATTATTCAAATGTTTTTTCTTTGTTTCAAGTATGTCAATCAACTTTTTTACTAAAATTAATTCCAATTTTAAATAAAAAGATGCACTTTGAGTCATATTGGGAACATCCTTTGTTAGATTGAGGTGTGAATGATTCCTACACTCCCCAAATGACTTATGGATATTTTTAATAAAGTATAAAAATAATATGAATGTGTTTTATCAGTTTTGAGTACTTCACTTGTCTTTTGTACTAAAATGTCATTTAAAAGTTGAAACATGGTCTTTGAGTCATACCAGTCACATTGTGTGTTAATTTGACATGATACTAATTCCTATATGTAAAAAACGACTTATGAATAATTTTCAAAAAATTATAAATACAATACAAGTGCATTTTATCTGTTTTCAATGAGTAAAACGTTTTGAATTAAAATGCCAATTTTAATCTGATAACATATAATTTGAGTTATAATGGGAACATGTTGTATCATATTGAGGTGAAGATGATTCCTACACATCATAAATGACTTATAGATAGTTTTTCTAAAGTATCAAAATAATATGAATGTGATTTCTTGGTTTTGAGTATGTCGGTTGACTTTTTTACTAAGATTAATGTCAATTTTAAATAAAAAAGAAGCACTTGCAGTTAAACTAGCAACACTGTGTGTCAGATTGAGGTGAATATGATTCATACACATCCCAAAGTCTCAAAACAACACAAATACCAATGTAACCATGATTTAAATTATATTTATTTGTCGAACTTCCAACACTGTATATTGAGTTGATATTCTTAACTGAAAAAAATTGTCTAAGAACATCAACCCAATATGGAGTGTTGGAATTTAGAAAAATAATTACAATGGAAGGCATGGTAAATTTGTTAGAAAGGAACATTTTATGTTATTTTTTTCTTGTTTTAGATATTTAAAAAAAAAATTGACTCCCCAAAAGATTTGTGAAAAAAACTAAATAAGTATTTCATAAAAATGATAAAGAAATTAACATACAAATTGAAGATAAAATGGTGAAAAATTAATTAAATAAGTAGTATGAATATACCTTTTCAAGATATTTGTATACATTATTGACCCATTTCCTTATTATAATTATCTCATTTATAGCCTCAAAAGTTCAATATCTCATGAGCATGAGCAACTTTGAACAAACCACCCCAACTTGAACAAATGATTCCAACTATATAAGAAAATAGTTCTTATATTAATAATACTAAAAAGAAATAAATTAAACATAATCTGAAATATTATATTAATTATATAGACAATTATATTATTGTGAACACATCAAGATTACCTCTGTGATTGAGTATAGGAAACATCGTTTCTCTTAATACAAATTCAATGGAGGGAACTTAAATGAAAGAAATAAATTACAAGACAATAGGGGTGAAAAAATTTTTAGGTATAAGAATTATGTTGAAGTTTTGGTGTAGAAAGGAATGAAATATGGACATGAATCATATAAAATAATCAAACCAAAAAATATTAATTCCCAAAAGATATGTGAAAAAACTAAAAAATTATTAGATAAAAATTATAAGGAAAGTAAATTATAAATAGTAGATAAAATGATGAAAAAATTAATTAAACATGTATTATGAATTCAACTATTCTTGATGGTTGTACATTCTTGATCCATTTCCTTATTATCATTATCTCAGTTTCAGCATCAAAATCCAATCTCTCATGAGCATGATCCGCTTCGAACAAACCACCCCAACTTAAACAATAGAATCCACCTGTATAAGAAAATAATTATTATATGAGAAATACTAAAAATAAATAAATTAAAAATAAATATGAAATAATACATTAATTCTATGGAAAATGATTTTACTTTTCAAACATCAAGATTATCGATGTGATTGAGTAGAGGCAGTATTATTTCCCTTCCTACAAAGGTAGTATAGGGAAATTAAAGGAATGTGATAAATTAAAACACTAAAATGATAAAAAGGGTTTTAGAGAGAATAATTCTATGAAATTTTCTATATCTAAAGGCATGAAAGTTGGACAAAAATATTCTAAAATTAATAAACACTTCAAGGAAATTTGAAAATTATATAAACTTTTCGTTAAATAATTTTTCTGTAAAATTGAGAAAGTATATCTTAACATTACATTTACGTCCTTGCAAAGGGTTTCCTTTGATATATTTTTTTCTTCTACGGTATCTCTATCATCATCATGTGTAGAATGAATTTTCTTTATGATTAGTCAAACATTGAATTTAGATTATGTTAATCCTATAGAGAACGGATAATATTATGAGAAAAGATATATTATATTAAAAAACATTTTTACCTTCTCATTGAACTCTATTTCTTTTCTCTAAAGGTCTTAGCGATTTGGATCCTCTATCATGAATCCAAATAGCCTCTTTACAATCCCCTATAATGTACAATACATTTTCTACATTGGGACCGACACAAACTGATTATGATATCTGAATGAAAGTGTCATCCTTGATTGAATTTTCATCAGACCTGACAATTTATTTAGTCGCCAGTATGAAAATCAACCAATTATTGTTTTTTGGATCTAAGTCATAAAATACTTTAACTACTTGTGATACTATTATGAATGGATCATCGTTTTCCCCATCCACACTAAAATTCACCATCACAAATCTCATTTCATCAACTTTCACTTGACTCCAATTGTAATCCCATTTGTAATAGAAAATTTAAACATGAAATGTTTTATAATCTAAATCACATATCTATTTGATAATTCCAAAATATGACATATTTTCATAAATTGGATTTCAATCCTTGGAACCAGATATGTTCATCACTTTTTCCACAAGCATAACTCTATTGTTTTGCATCATATTGTAGTCATAGTGTTCTTTTTTATATAATTTATTACCATTTATTACAAAACTAGTGTAAGATATAACATTTTCATTTGATCCCATATCTGGCCATCAATTAGTTCAACAATTGAATTTGGATTTTCATATAAATCCTTATAAATTTTATCTCAAAACCATACTATAAATTGTTGATTATGTATATTTGATATCCAACCTTCATCCCTTAATGGATTTAAATCTATAAGAATTTATTTGGGGGATTCAACATATAGATCAACACATTCACTATTATGTGAAATGTAAAGGTTTTCTTACTCCCACTTTTAAAATGTAATTTTAACAACGTCTCTTTTGGAAATCCATTCACCTATAAGGAATCCTCTATAACTAGACTTTGGGAGACTGATGTTTTACGCATGTAGTAGGTAATAAAAAAATAATTCAATAGATTATTCAACAATATATCTCTTTTTAATACAACCTTTTTTCCAAATTAGATTCTTGACATAGCCTTTCCAATTCTTCATATACCATTCAATGGGGCACATGCACCTATAATAAACAGGACCACATATTTTAACCTCTCTAACGAAGTGAAAAATTAGTTGGACCATTATATCAAAGAATGGTGGTGGTAAGAACATCTTTAATTCACATTGTGTGACCAAACCCTCCTTATTCAAGATTGGAAACTTCATCTGGTCTATAAATTTACTGCGTATGGATTTGAAAAAGAATTATATTTTGGTTAATGTAAGATGTAAATTTTTACGCAGAATGCAATGGAAAGCACATGCATCAAATCTTTCATCAAAACATGACAGTCATGTGATTTTAGTACCTATAACTTCAAATTACTATTTAACATGACATTCTTGATATTTGATGAATACCCCTCTAGAACTTTTACACATAAGAAAAAGGAAAAATTGCAATTTTTCTTGTCTAGAGAGAGTGTTAGATGCTGGAAGAATAAAATTTCACCATTTATCATTCACCAGTGCCAACTCTTCCCTTATCCCCAAGCCAATCATGTCCAACATATCCTTGATTCTATATTTCATTTTTCAGGAACATTTAGTAATGTGACAGTAACACAATCAAATACAATTTTTCTATATGCATGACATCAATAAAATGTAAGATGTACAAACAATTTCAATATGGTAATTAAAATAAAATTTATCTCTACTTCCAACCTGATTTCATATGTTTTTTTAAATGGTTTACTGAAAATAGTGTCAATATCTTTTACTTTATCGAACAATTTATCACCGATTAGTGGAGATAGTATTGTACCTTCTCAATATTTCCATTCAATATTGTCGTCCAAGATTGGTATTTATGTCATCAAGGTAATAAAATTGATGTCCTAAACACACAATCTTCAAGAAATGTTTCCACTGAACTGAGTGTGTTCATTATTTACAAATGGGACAACACAACATTCCCTTAATGCTACAGCTTGATAAATTTACATAATCAGGGATGCCATTTATCTTTGCATAAAACATGCCCTTAAATGTGAATTCTTCACTTCTATGAGGATATTACATTGTCACACCTATGTACCACATCAATATTAGATATTCAATCAATGGTTCCAAAAAGACATCAATATCACTACTGGGTTTCATTAGACTAGATATAAAGAGAGGAAACATAATGTATTTATACTTCATGCATAATCGTGGAAGAAAGATATAATTTATCAACATGATGGTACATGTACTGTGAGTAATATTTTTTACACCAAAAGTATTTATTACTTCTATAGATAATGCAAGATGAAATTTTCTTAGCTCATTTCCAAATTCAGGATACTCATTGCCAATTTTCTTCCACTGAGGAGAATCTACTAGATGACGTAGGTTCTCATCTTTAATTATTTTATGTTCATTCCATGTTAATTGTATCCAAATTTCCTGAACTCCATATAGGATTCTAAACCATGGAATGATAGGAAATTACCATACATATTTTTATGTACTTGATTCATTTTTTTTGTATCAATCCACACCACACGTAGAAAATTTTATGAGTGATTTATGGTCCTTGTGAAATAATACACAATCATTTGGGAAAGAATGTATTTTTTAGAGATCATGACCATTGAGTGTAGAATTTGTTTAGCATAATATGTTTAAAATAGTAGTTCATTTTCTTATAATATCATATCATTCAGGAGACCAAGTAGTTCTACAAAGCTGGTGTCCCCCCATCCACTGCCAACTTTCAAATTATATAACTTTAATACAACTAAAAATGTTGTGTATTTTGTACAACTGGTATAAAATGGTCTCTTAGTACAACTATTTAACATCTCAAAAAACTTTGGACGATCCTAAAGGTCATCTTAAATTTCCATTTTCATTTTATCCATGCGATCTCCACCATCATTTATACACGTATTCATATCAAATGATCTATAAACCAAAGTGTCATCCCAATCTGTGTGCATGTTCAATATTTCTCTGTGTTTAGCCCAACATTTATAGATCTGATCTATTCTGTGACAAATGAAATGTTCTTCCAAATCATCTAGACTAATTTTTCTTGAATAACAACAACATAAACACAACCAAAGCATTTGTGAAGGTTCATATGCGTGCTCTATTTTAAACTTGATGAACACTTTAACTCCATCTATATACTCTTTTATCTAATGATTAACATGCATACATTTTGGATTCATATCCATCTTATTAGGTTCATAAAATATTCATTTTTTACAATAAATAAATAAATACACAAAGAATTTAAGAAAATAATTACTCTACTATGGTATGTGTCATCTTATAAATTTATCCAAAGGTAAGACAACTATTATCCTAATCAACTTCATCTCCTAAAAAATTATTATTTCATTTTGTTATTTGAGACTCCCACACCACAGTAATTTGTTTAATGATTTTAAATAATTTAAAATTAAGTTTTCTTGTTAATAATATACATATGAATAATTATAATTTATTACATTTAAATTAATTAATATTAAAAAAACAAATGTTATTTTATAGTATTTTTTGTGTAAAAGGATATTTTAATATGAATATATATATTTGATTATTTTTAAAAAATTCATTTTTATCAATAGATTATTTAATTAAATATAATATATATATACTGTTATAATTATTTTGATAAATACTAAATTATGTTATTAATGTATTCACTATTAATATGACACCATAAAATTTTATGGTATATTTCGTTATAAATAATTAAATTTATGAGATATCACATATGCACACAACACTGAGTCTCTGAGAAAAAACATGTTTTTATAGTTTTAACCTAGCCATCAAACATGATTTTACCACTTATGTGATTTGAATTTCAAAAAATAGACATACACTATTGTGATCAGTAAGTTTTTTAGATTCTAATAGGGTCAACTTAAGTTTTGGTGAATAGTAACTTGACCCTTAGGTATTATAATATACTCATATGAATAGTAATGTTACCATTATGAATAGATAGTTAAGATTATTTATAGTAACCTCACCCATGAATGTAGAAATAAAATTTAGGCACCTTTTAATTGAGAGTAAATGTTTTAAAAATAAATAACTAAGTGTTGGTATTTCTGTGAGTAATAAATATTTATTTATAGTTTTAAATTCATAAATTTATTTAAAATAAAATTCATATTCATAAAATTTATTCCTAAATAAACATTTTTTTTCTATGATTTTAGGAAAATTTTATGAGACCTTAGTTAATTTTTAAAAGTACTATAAAATCAGTTTTAAAGTTAATATATGTATTTTTCAAGTAAATACTGATTTTATTTAAAAATTTAATTTCAAATATTTAGAAACTTATTTTGGTAAAATGGAGTCCATTTTTTAATTCTACATGTTGAAAATTTATTAAGGTGAATTTTTTGGATTTTTCTGAAATACTTGAATTTTTTGTGAATAGTGAAATTTAATAATTTACGAAATATGCTAAATAAATGAATTTTTGCATCATGCTTGAGTCATGAATGATGTAAATGGACATTATATAGAACTCAAATGCATTGATTAATATTTATAATCACAATAATCAAGAGTATTCATAGTCTTGATCCAAAATAATAAAATAATGGTTAAAATAATAGAAAAATCCTCCTCTCCTCCACTATAAAAACCACCCCTCACTCCCTCTTCTATTCACTCCTATAAGCCTTGAATCTTCTCAAAATTATGCCCAAATACTCTTCTTTAGTCCCTCACCACCTCCATCAGACCTTGTTCTATCCAAAATACCAAAACACCTTCTTTTAAGAAGGTTCTCAAGGAGGATATTTCAAGAGGTAAACCCTCTCCCTTTTTCTTTTAATTTAATTTTCAATTTGATTTATATTGTTATCTTCTCCACACCTACTCTATCCAAATGATCATTATTACTCCATTATAATATATATAATAGAATTATATCATGTTAATGGAAGATACATCATCAATCTCCTTACTCTCTCTCTTTTATTTTAAAAACAAAATCACCATTCGGGCGGTGCCAATTTACAACCTTCGTAGATGATGAACCTTTGATCTTCATTTTATCCTTAAATTCTGGTCATAAAACCATTTTTATGGTCACAAAATATTCTAAAATATTTATTATATCTTATTTAATGATTATGTAACCATAATTTTTACATGATATTATATAATATAACAAAACCAGTTCGTTGTTATAAAACTCATCAGTAAAAATAAAAACAATTATCACTAAATGAATTATCTAAAGATTCATCCTCATACCATGTAAGAAATTGATATATATATAACCACATAAAATTCTATGTTTTAATTAAAAATATATAAATTCAATCATGTATAATTATATCCATTCCACATGAACATCCACAGTTATAATCTGGCAAACCGATCATGAATATCAAGAAACAAACAGTCTGGGATGATAGAATTCAATCTTATAACTTTTCAAAAGTCCATAAATGAACATAATAAAACTATAATAAAATATATACATATCTAATAGGTTATTAATTAAATTATTAATGGTATAATTTCATATACCAAGACATTGAGGTCAAGTTTAGAACACATCCAGGCATAAGGTAAGGGTTTTCTCATCTCACTGACATTTTGTGAGATATTCCTTATTCCCCACTATTTCTTATGTATTGTAACACCCCGAGATTTTATGAAAAATATTATTTTTAATTTCATTAATGTCTTGTGTTGTACGCTACACCAAAAGGAGCTTTCACAACTCACATCCTTGACTTTCCTTGCATTACACGTAATCACGACTTTCCTCGATAGCGTGTGTAGTACGCAATACCGAGTTTCCCTAAACAACGATATGCTATTAAAATATTATTAAAACTAGCCGTTATGAATAGTAATAACCACTATTTGAAATTTTGTAAATTTTATTTTTCAAAATGGACTTCATTTTTGGATTTGGAATATTAGAATTAGCTTAGGGTGAAATTTTGTTAATTTTTGGATAACTTTCATATTCTGATGAATAGTGAAAATTACTAAATTTTATTTAAAAACAAGTTTTTTAATAGAAATAATTAATAGTGAAAAATTATTAATTTGAGTGGTTTTAAAGTATATTTAGAATATATTTTTACAATTTAATAAAATGGTGGTCATTGGATTTAATTTCACATTTAAACCAGACATAAACAAGTGTCAATCTTTTGATAGTTATTATCTCTCTAAAACACGCTATTCGTTTTGATGACGAGAATTAATTTTTAAATTAATTAATGTAACTGATATGTTTTGAATTTGGTAAAATAGACATCATTTTTTAATTCATAATATAAAATATAGATTAGGCCTAATTTTTTGTATTTTTCTGGAAACGTTCATTTTTTATGAATAGTGAAACGATTAAGTGGTAGTTAAAAAAACAGAATTTTTCATAAAACATAATTTTACTGCTTCTATGAGTGGAATTTCGAAAATCCGAGAGACATGGTTAATATCAAGGACTAAAATGTGGTTCAATGAGATAAAAATAATTTTTGGTGAATAGTAACTTTTTACTTTTTACCACGGATAAAAGTAAATAGGGTAATTAAGGGTAAAAATGATATTATTATTACCCTAACACATGTCCTAATCCTATTGGACAAGTGTAATTCGACCAAAAACAACCTTAGGAATAAAATATGACCATTTAGGCTCACCTGGATTAGATTAAGACATTTATTATTAATTTATTTAAAGAAGGGTTAAAATAGTTAAAATCAAAGTTTAATAAGTAATTCATTTTTAATATGGGGTTATACATAAGATAAATTCGACTATAAATATTCATTAGAAAGCTAAAACTATTTACTACATAATGGTAGTTTATTTGTAATTTTTAGACATTAGATAATTTAATTTATTTATGACACAACGATGATGCAATAATTATCTTATTAATGAAATATTGACATAATTGATGTTATAAATACCCAAATAAATATAATTTGAGACTTTTTATGAACTAAACTAATTTTATAGGTTAATATGACATGTTACGATTGATTTAATTAACATTGGTCTAAGTAATAATTCTGTTATGAGTTTCAAAAAAATCAACTATTAAATAGTGTCAAAATTGACATAAAATAGTTTTTAAAACAAATATTATATTATTAATTGTTATTTTATTCCTTAAAATCTACGGATCAGCCAAATGACTTAGATAAGGTTATATATATTAATAAAACACAACTTGGGGGGTTCTTGGATGTATATGGTAATTTTATTAACTATATAATATAAAAATACAAAGTGACATGGTAAATGTCAATCTAATTAACTAAGAGTTAAAACTAAATGATAAGGTTAATATAATGACCTAAACTTGTATAAATTCAATTGGATGAGAGGATTTCGACCCATCCCCACCTCATATTCGAAATAACTCAATTTTTATCTATTTAAAACCGAACTTGACTTTATAATAAAATAATATTTTTAGTTATTCCAAAGGTACCCCTCTCCTCCCTTATAAAAGGGAACCTCCTCCATCTCTTCCTCACACAACTTTGAGCCTTCATGCTCGGAAAAACCCTACCAAATTCTCTTCTCCACTTCCCTAGAAATATCCTAGAGGTTCTGGTCTTCCTCAAAGACCAATTTTAGTGCCCTAAAGGGAGATCTCAAAGAGGCGCTTCAAAGAAGAGGTAATTTCTGTTACCGATTCTTTCAACTTTATTTCTTCTTCCACTTCTTCTTCTTAGGTTGTGTCATTTTGAAGTAACAACATCAGTATCACTCATATACTGACATGTTATTATAAGTATGAAACATCCCTATTTCACCATCAATCCATCCTACGGAAAACGAAATCACCACGCGTGCGTACGTACAGAATACCGTCTCCACGCCGTGGTGAAATCTATTTTCCACCACCACCTTACTTGGATAGGTATAATGATGTAAATAATAACTATATATTATTATTTTAAAGTTATATTGATTCTGAAATAGTATACATACACTCCAATATAGTTCCACGATCATGAGAACGATATCATCGCTCGTGCTTACGTACGGACTGCCGTCTCCACGACGCGATGAGATTCATTCTCCACTTTAACCATTCATGAATGATTATAAAGTACATATAATAAGTAATAATGAAATACATGACATAATAATGATACTGTATTTATGTGTATATATATGTATTTCGTCTACTTAATTCCATTCAACTCAATAAGGAAACGAAAACAGCATTCATGCATACGTACGGCCTACCATCTCCATGAACGGTGTATTTTATTTCCATTTAATGATTTATTATATATATGTATATTCTGAATATATATTATATATAAATCTTGTTTTATATTCTGTAATTAAGTAATCATGATCTAAGTAATCATATGAATAATTACAAGTCAAAACACAGACGACAAATGAAACGATTTTACCCAAAACGCTTTTTAACATGGAATTTACAAAAGAACAGGTAATATAAAGCCATAAGTGAACCATATATGATATCATAACAATGAGTATGATTCTGGAATAAGTCAATGAAATTATTTAAATCATTATACAGGAGGTTCGGACACTTACGAAGCAAATCGGACCTAAGGTAAGGGAAATATCACAATCTCATTTTTATCCGAGATTGCTTATACGTTTGTATTTACTGGGGTGTATTTTATCATCCACATCCATGTTCCCTCAATATGTAATATTATTTCCATCCACCTAAATTTTTTTAAAAACCTATTTTACCCTTTGGTAAGTTTTTAGTAAAAGATATGAAAGTAACCTTTTTTCATTTTTCATACGAGGTACTTTTTGACTTTTCTGATAAAAGTACGAAAAGAATGTTTTTTTAACTTATACGGCATGAATGGATTTTTCAAACATTATTTCCAAGAAGCATCCTTTACAAGTTTTCATGTTTATTTTTAATCAAATTCTTTTAGTTTAGAATTTTACGACATGTTAAGAACGGAAAAGTGTTTTTGAAGTAGAAAGGATATTTTCTTCAAAAATGGAGTTCAAGTGTTTTATCAAAATTATTTTCCATCTAAGATAATATAAGGTTCTGTTTATATCCCTATTATTACATTGATTTGATTATGTTGTGATGGAAATATTTTTATGAATTTCTTTATCTTATATGAATTGTTTTATGATGTCATGATGTTTAAGATTCCCATTTTTATTACATGGGTTATGCTATGATGTATGGTTTATGATTTTGTGAAACACATAAGAATGGTATCATTATGATATGGGTGGGACCTGTATCTCCCTCCAATGAATTGGGTAAATATTTTATATCTCATGAGATAGACATGGCTGGAATGGTAGGTTATACCGGTTCAGTGAAACAGGACTGAAATGAGGGTGACTCGGTTCAGAAATGGACATTGTCCACTAAGATAGTCTTGGCAATGAGTCTTGACTAATAAAATATGATTCTCTATGATTATGTGTGTATTCCACAAAGTTTCATGTTTTATGTTATGATTATTGGGATTTCATTTCACTACTATGATTTATTCCATGTTATGAAATTATGCTCCCTTTTGCAGGTTAAGATTTCCAAAATGTTATGTTCTTATGAAAATGATGTGATTGATATTTCTTTTGTTTACCATTACTGAGCATTTGAGCTCACCCTTTTATGTTTTCTTTACCCCAGGATATAAAGAAAGGTTTTAGGTAAAAAAAAGGAAGATCTTTATTGGAGATTTTGATGATCTTTCACAATGATCAAAAGATTATATTCTGAGTTTCCAAAGACACTAAAATATTACGATCCTTGTGTGTGTGTTTTAGTTATGTACTAAGTATTCCGCAAAAGTAATGTAATGCCCATGTACGTCAAGCTTCGGGTCTCTACAGTTGGTATCAGAGGTAATGTTTAGTCAACCTTTGGAAACAAGGATGTGAGAACGTTAGTGAGATCCCTAGAGATATTTCTAAGGTATGTCTAGGGATATCCCTAAGGATAAGTATACGTATAGGATATAGTCCTAGAACTATGGTAACGATCTTAGAATTTAACCTAAGATGTTAGATATTAAGGGTACTCCCCCTTTACTATGTTGTTTTCCTAGCATTATTTTTGCCTCTCACACTATTCGTTTTGGGTTTTAGACGATGGCTGGAATCCGAAGGAATCGTGTTGATCACTGTAATGGAAAATGCAATGATTGTACTCCTGAACAAACAAGTGTTATGGGAGATGGAGTGAAAAATCTTATTTCTATACTTACACAAGCTATGAATCATTCTGGACTTCCAAATGAGCATAGAACGGAACCATATTCTATTTAGTCCTTCATGAGGCAACGTCCACCTTCATTCAGTGGGTCTTCTGATCCACTTGTTGCTGAACAATGGATCAGTACCACTGAAAAGATATTTTCAGTTCTTCAATGTTCTGAACATGATAAAGTCATCTTAGCAGTATATCGTTTGGAAGGTGAAGCTGATCAATAATGGAATCTTATCAAAAATACGAGGCAAAGAGATGAAATTGAGTCCATGGAATGCGACGAGTTCAAGAACTTATTTTTCAATAAGTACTTCCCTCATATTCTTCGAACAAAGATGGAGAAGGAGTTTCTTGAACTAAAGCAAAAGGATGATGAATCTGTTGGTATCTAAGAAGAGAATTTTACAAGGCTTGCAAGGTATGCATCTGGATTTATCATCCAACCTGAAAGTAAAGTTGATTGATTCTTCAGTGTCTTAAAACCAAATCTTCGAAGGGCATTAGCTATAAGAGACTTCAGTAGCTATGAAGAAATGGTGTGTTGTGCTATCAAGGTAGAAATGGAAGTTGGTGTTACTTATCCATCTCATAGTTTTGACAAGAAATGAAAGATGGAGTTCAAGGAGAAATCTCAGAATAATGGTGAAAAGAAGATGAATGTTTCCTTATGCACAAAGTGTGGAAAGAAGCATGGTGAAGATTGTCTTAAAGGGACTAGAACATGTTTTAAGTGAATAAAAGAAGGTCATTGAGCAGTTGAGTGTCGAAGTAATGGAAAAAGGGTTTCTAATGATGTGAATAAAGAAAAGACTGCAGTGAACGCACCAACAACACTTCAATGCTTCTAGTGCAAGGAAATGGGGCATTATGCTAATAAATTCCCTAATCCAAGGGTTAGTGATGATCGACGTGAGCCACCACTTAAGGAAAACGACAAAGGGAAGTCACATGCTATCACCATTGGCGATGTTGAATATGACAACGATGTGGTGGAATGATTAAGTGTTTATGTAATGGGATTCCAGAATAATGTTGTATATAGTATCGTGGAATATTGGAATATTTATCTATTGGTCTATTGTGGTTTTCAATAATTTTATGGTACCGGTAACCACGGAAAGTGATTGAGATATTTTTGGAAAAAAAGGTGATATGCGTATAATGAAGGGAAAACGAGAAAATGAAATATTTGACAGTATTCATGAGCTCATGATTGATATAAGGACTAAGTGGTATCATGGTTTGAGTATATAATATTTTGAGGATTTTGGTATGTTGAAAGAGTTAACTTTTGACAGCATTCATGTTTTCTCTAAGGTTTAATGGGTATTCATTTTTCAAGAGAATACATCATTAAGGTATTCACATGATTGGAATGTGACCAACAAGATATATGATGGATAAATGATGGTATTCAAATGCTTGGTTGACGACATTTCAAGTTATCGTTTTCTTTATACTATGAGCTTGGACTGAAGTATTTTAGATAAGCCTAAAGATTGGAATGGATTATGTTAACCATAAGTTAGTATTGTTTAAGGATAGAACTTTTTTTAATATTATTTATGTGATGTTATAGTAATGTAGTTTTAGAAAAAGGAAGACCTGCAGGACAAGCGACAGCCCATCGCGTCGGACAAGGCTGTGGGAATCGAACCCACAACCGAAGTGCGACTGGCCTTTATCGCCTACCACAGGCCTATTGAAAGTCCCTGTTTAGTAGAAACTAGTTTTATTATATTAAGCAGTATGATATATGAAGTATAAGTCCATTTTAGGAACTCTATATGATTAATCTCACTATAGATGGACTTATGTATTTTTTGATAACTTTTCTAACCTTTTGTTTGAGACAGATGGAATGACCCATCATTCTATCACATGACCTGCTAAGACAACACGAATGACAAATTCAACTTCATTTCTTTAATAGATGAAGCGGAAATTGTCCATAGAACGACAAACGGTGAGACTATACCAAAATCACGAAAGTATTTCTTCTAATTTCATCAACTTTAGGGAAATGATCTTGAAAACCAAAAATGTTGTCCTAGTGCTCTTATATCTGATGAATCAGATGGTACCTTATATTTTCACAAAATTATGGCTTTGTGATTACTGTCTTTTCCATAGTCATGTTCTCTACCACTCTCCATCAGAACATGATGGTTAGATTTATCTTCCATATCCATATTTTCACCTATGTGGAAACCCAGTGATTAGTTCATTTGGGTAACCGTTACGTTTCATACTTTTTTTTAAAGATTGTTTTTGGTATTCCTTTTTACGATGTGGGTTTCTATTAAAGAAACTTTCGAGTCGTAAACCATTTATAACCCCGATGAATTTCGAGGGCGAAATATATTTTAAGGGCGGTAGAATGTAACACCCCGAGATTTTATGAAAAATATTCTTTTTAATTTCTTTAATGTCTTGTGTTGTAATCTACACCAAAAAGAACTTGCACAACAAACATCCTTGACTTGCCTTGCATTACACGCAATCGCGACCTTCCTCAATAGCGTGTGTAGTACGCAATACCGAGTTTCACTAAACAACGATATGCTATTAAAATATTATTAAAACTAGCCGTTATGAATAGTAATAACCACTTTTTGAAATTTTGTAAATTTTATTTTTCAAAATGGACTTCATTTTTGGATTCGGAATATTAAAATTAGCTTAGGGTGAAATTTTGGTACTTTTCGGATAACTTTCATATTCTGATGAATAGTGAAAATTACTAAGTTTTAATTAAAAACAACTTTTTTAATAGAAATAATTAATAGTGATAAATTATTAATTTGAGTGGTTTTAAAGTATATTTAGAATATATTTTTACAATTTAATACAATGATGGTCATTGTATGTAATTTCACATTTAATCCAGACATAAACAAGTGTCAATCTTTTGATAGTTATTATCTCTCAAAAACACGCTATTTGTTTTGAAGACGGGAATTAATTTTTAAATTAATTAATTTACCTGATATGTTTTTAATTTTGTAAAATATACATCATTTTTGAATTCATAATATCAAATATATCTTAGGCCTAATTTTTTGTATTTTTCTAGAAACGTTCATTTTTTGATGAATAGTGAAACCACTAATTGGTAGTTAAAAAAACTAAATTTTTCATAAAACTTAATTTTACCGCTTCTGTGAGTGGAATTTTGAAAATCCGAGAGACACGGTTAATATCAAGGACTAAAATGTGGTTCAATGAGATGGAAATAATTTTTTGTGAATAGTAACTTTTTACCTTTTACCACGGTTAAAAGTAAATAGGGTAATTAAAGGTAAAATGATATTATTATTACCCTAACACATGTCCCAATCCTATTGGACAAGTGTAATTAGACCAAAAACAACCTTAGGAATAGAATATGACCATTTAGACCCACTTGGACTAGATTAGGACACTTATTATTATTTTATTTAAAGAAGGGTTAAAATAGTTAAAATCAATGTTTAATAAGTAAATCATTTTTAATATGGGGTTATACATAAGATAAATTCTACTATAAATATTAATTAGAAAGCTAAAACGATTTCCTACATAATGGTATTTTATTTGTAATTTTTAGACATTAAATAATTTAATTTATTTATGACACAACGATGATGCAGTAATTATCTTATTAATAAAATATTGACATAATTGATGTTATAAATATCCAAATAAATATAATTTGAGACTTTTTCTGAAATAAACTAATTTTATAGGTTAATATGGCATGTTAGTATTGATTTAAGTAACTTTGGACGAAGAAATCATTCTGTTATGAGTTTCAAAAAAATCAACTATTGAATAGTGTCAAAACTGACATAAAATATTTTTTAAAACAAATATTATATTATTAATTGTTATTTTATTCCTAAAAATCTAAGGTTCGGCCAAATGAATTAGATAAGGTCACATATATTAATAAAACACAACTTGGGGGGCTCTTGGATGTATATGGTAAATTTATTAACTATATAATATAAAAATACAAAGTGATATGGTAAATGTCAATGTAATTAACTAAGAGTTAAAACTAAAGGATAAGGTTAATATAATGACCTAAACTTGTCTAAATTCTATTGGATTAGAGGATTACGACCCATCCCCACCTTATATTCGAAATAAGTCAATTTGGAGATATTTAAAAACGAACTTGACTTTATAATAAAATAATATTTTTAGTTATTCCAAAGGTACCCCTCTCCTCCCTTATAAAAGGGCACCTCCTCCCTCTCTTCCTAACACATCTTTGAGCCTTAATGCTCGGACAACCCCTGCCAAATTCTCTTCTCCACTTCCCCAGAATTATCCTAGAGGTTCTGGCCTTCCTCAAAGACCAATTTTAGTGCCCTAAAGGGAGATCTCAAAGAGGCGCTTCAAAGAAGAGGTAATTTCCGTTACCGATTCCTTCAACTTTATTTCTTCTTCCACTTATTCTTCATAGGTTGTTTTATTATGAAGTAATAACATCAGTATCACTCATAAAATGATATGTTATTACAAGTATGAAACAACCCTATTTCACCATCTATCCATCCTACAGAAAACGAAATCACTGCGCGTGCGTACGTACGGAATACCGTCTCCACGCCGTGGTGAAATCTATTTTCCACCACCACCTTACTTGGATAGGTATAATGATGTAAATAATAACTATATATGATTATTTTAAAGTGATATTGATTCTGAAAGAGTATACATACACTCCAATACAGTTCCACGATCATGAGAATGATATCATCGCTCGTGCGTACGTACGGACTACCGTCTCCACGACGCGATGAGATTCATTCTCCACTTTAACCATTCATGAATGATTTTAAAGTACATATAATAAGTAATCATGAAATATATAACATAATAATGATACTGGATTTATGTGTATATATATGTATTTCATCTACTTAATTCCATTCAACTCAATAAGGAAACGAAAACAACGTTCACGCGTATGTACGGCCTACCGTCTCCATGAACGGTGTATTTCTTTCCATTTAATGATTTATTATATATATGTATATTCTGAATATATATTATATATAAATCATATTCTATATTCTGAAATTAAGTAATCATGATCTATGTAATCATATGAATAATTACAAGTCAAAACACTGACGACAAGTGAAACGATTTTACCCAAAACGCTCTTTAACATGGAATTTGCAAAAGAACGGGTAATATAAAGCCATAAGTGAACCATATATGATATCATAACAATGAGTATGATTCTGGAATAAGTAAATTACATTATTTAAATCATTATACAGGAGGTTCAGACACTTACGAAGAAAATCGGACCTAAGGTAAGGGAAATATCACAATCTCATTTTTATCCGAGATTGCTTATACGTTGGTATTTACTGGGGTGTATTTTATCATCCACATCCATGTTCCCTCAATATGTAATATTATTTCCATCAACCTAAATTTTTTTTAAAACCTATTTTACCCTTCGGTAAGTTTTTAGTAAAAGATATGAAAGGAATTATTTGTCGTTTTTCATAAGAGGTACTTTTTGACTTTTCCGATAAAAGTACGAAAAGAATGTTTTTTTTAACTTATACGGCATGAATGGATTTTTAAAACATTATTTCCAAGAAGCATCCTTTACAAGTTTTCATGTTTATTTTTAATCAACTTCTTTTAGTTTAGAATTGTACAACATGTTAAGAAAGGAAAAATGTTTTTGAAGTAGAAAGGATATTTTCCTCAAGAATTGAGTTAACGTGTTTTATCAAAATTATTTTCCATCTAAGATAATTTAAGGTTCTGTTTCTATCCCTATTATTACATTGATTTGATTATGTTGTGATGGAAATATTTTTATGAATTCCTTTATCTTATATGAATTGTTTTATGATGTCACGATGTTCAGGATTCCCATTTTTATTACATGGGTTATGCTATGATGTATGGTTTATGATTTTTTGGCACACATAAGAACGGTATAATTATGAGATGGGTGAGACCAATATCTCCCTCCAATGTATTGGGTAAATATTTTATATCTCATGAGATAGACATGGCTGGAATAGTAGGTTATACTGGTTCAGTGAAACAGGACTGAAACGAGGGTGACTCGGTTCAGAAATGGACTTTGTCCACTAAGATAGTCTTGGCAATGAGTCTTGGATAAAAAGATATGATTCTATATGATTATGTGTGTATGCCACAAAGTTTTATGTTTTAAGTTATTATTATTGGGATTTCATTTCACTACTATTATTTATTCCTTTTTATGAAATTATGCTCTCTTCTGCAGTTTAAGATTTCCAAAATGTTAAGTTCTTATGAAAATGATGTGATTAATATTTCTTTTGTTTGCCCTTACTGAGAATTTGAGCTCACCCTTTTATGTTTTCTTTTCCCCAGGATATAAAGAAAGGTTTTAGGTAAAAAAAAGGAAGATATTTATGAGAGATGTTGAAGATCTTTCACCACGATTAGAAGATTATATTCTGAGTTTTCAATGATACTAAACTATTACGATCCTTGTGTGTGTGTTTTTGTTATGTACTAAATATTCTGCAAAAGTAATGTAATGTCCATGTACGTAAAGCTTCGGGTCTCTACATGTATGGTGTATGTATAATGAAAATTTATGTATAATATCAATAATGTATTAATTTTATTGGTTTTTAACGTATTGTTTTATGATCATTAATTTTGTGTCACATGATTCAATAGATTACAAACCGGTAAGGATTTTTTACCCTAACCTCCATTTTCTTTTGGGTTACTATTTTGATCTCTTTACCCCAATTAAATTCATGATTATTATTATTCAATAATCCCAAATTATTTTTAAATGTTCTATATGTGTTTACCAATCAAATATATTCATTATTTTATGGGTATTTACATGTTTTAAAAGGATCTTTCAAAATTCCTTTCCAATAAACAGGCCTGATTAAAGGGAAATTCTTGAATTCGTACCCATTTTCATGTACACTATATAATATTTTTTAATCCATAATTACTCTTCTAAAATAATAAATTTTATCATGAAAAAAATATCATGGTTAATTTCTGGTTTTACGAAAACAAACATGGCATTCTTCTCTAAAATCTCTAATATTTTCCTTAAACCGCGCTAAAATGTTTTATTTGTAAAGCTTCATTAAAAAAACTTTTTATATGATTTCACTTCAGTGGGACAAAATTTATGCCTCAAATATAAGTTCAATGTCTTAAAGAAATTCTAGGATAAAAATATTTACAATCTATTTTTATGAAAAATAAAAATGGTTTTCCAAAAGAACGTTTCTTTCCAAAATAAAAGGGTTTTTCTCTTCTAACTTTTAATTATATGAGATCTATGACTTGTTCACCACTTATTCCTTGAAATTTTTATATGTAATTCCCCTTGATATATCAAATAATTACTCTTAATATTATTATTATATTATATGTAATTAAGAATTAAATATTTCGAAGTGGTATGGGACACTTTGGAATGTTTAATGACCATTTTCCTTAAGAGTTTATAAATGATTTAAATAGAGTATTTTCATATATGATTATGATTAAAAAATTTAAAATTGGTGTTGGAAAATTTTATCTAAATATATCTTTTATTAGACATATGAGTAATTCATTGGACTTAGAAAGTGATGGGTGGGCCCATTATAGCCCCTTGATGCATTGATAAATATCATGAGACAAAAAAAAATTGGGTTTTCGATGAGGCCTCACCCTAGTATTTTCAAAAGTCTTGGTCGAGGCCTCAAAGATATATTTATGATTTCCAACATATGAATTCAATCATTATGATATTAGTAAGAGATAAATCATATGATTATTTGACTAGTAGAAAATTCATGGTGAAGTTTCATGTGATTATTTATATGCCATTATTCATTCAGTTTTTATTACAACCATATTATTCTCAATATTATGTTTTAGTGGAATGAGTTGTTCACTTTTCCTTATTATTTATGATATATTATACTGTATCACTTACCCTTACTGAGCATCTGAGCTCACCCCTTTCTTATTTTTCCATTCCCTAAGTTATGAAGAATAAAAGTTTGAATAAACTTTTAAGGATGCAGTTCATTTCATATTGTATCATGTTTTATTTTCTTTTTCCAATGTATTATGGGTATCATGAATATAATCTAGTATTCCAAGGCTATTAAACTGACTGGTTCATTGAGATTTGATTCCTTGTAATCATGCCAATATATTAAAAAAATGCGTCTGTTCTGAGCTTATGGGGTCGGGGTGTTACAGTTGGTATCAGATTAATTTTAGCTGTAACCTTGGAAAGTAAATTTAGAAAACATAGGTTAGTTAAAATAACCCTAATATAGACTTTTATGATAGGAATAGAAGAAAATACTATAATTTTGGAAAGGTATAGATTATGTGGATCTTCCTAGAAAATAAATATCGGTCTGGGTACTACAAGTGGATGTGGCTCTTGAATAGATATACCTTGGGGTAACAACTCTAACAAGGTGTTCTGATCATGACTCGGGATACATGGAACATGACAACAGGCCTTACTGTGCACCTGATTTGACACTCTTGGGGGATATGCTTAAGATAATTCACATTTTTCTTACATACCATTATGAAGGACATATGGTTCCAATTTAACCAAAGTATAAGGTTCTAGGATTTAAGATTCATAAATTTATGTTATATTGTTAGAGTAATACAAAGTTCATAATTTTATGAGCTAATTTAGTATATATAGTTGTTTATAAATGGATCCTAGTAGAGGGAATGAGAACTCCACCAATGCATGTGATGAAAATTGTAAGAAGGATGATGTCTCTCATGGTCTTAAGAAAAAATTTATAAGGGAAATAGTCTCCATGGTATCCTCATAATATGACGAAATAATATTATGTGGTAAAAAGATAAGTAAAGAATTATACGAGTCCTATGTATTTGAAGGGAATAAAGAGAAGAAAAGGATGGATGTAGAAAATATAGTTAATGGGAAGAAGGGAATGAAAGTTTTTCCCACATGTGATAACTATGGAAAGAATCACCCTATAAAATGATTGAAGGGAATGGGAGTTTTTTATAAGTATGGAGAAAAAGGACACCATGTTTGTGATTTCAAGGGTAAGAAAATGATTTTCAATGTACAATGCTTCAACTGTGAGGAGATGGGGAATTATGTGAATCAATGTCCCAAGCGTCATAGAAATATACCCTAAATGATGCTATTGGATAATGATAACGTTATTCTACTACCATAGATGAAGAGAAATAATTAATATGTATATTTAAAAAAAATAAATTGAATATTTTATCAGGAATGTACTGGTTATAAGAATTATGGAATATATGATGATTGTACTGCAGTACTTTTTCATTAAATAATTTAGACCATATGTTGGATGGTACCAAGAAACAATAGTCAGTAGAAAGTTAATTTTTTTTGGAAAACACATGATTGAGGGAAATACAACCCTTAATATATTTCTGATTTTGAGATAATGAGGAAGAAATGATTGATCTTGATAAGTATTGACTACCGTTGAACTGATTATTGACTTGTCAGGAAGTGGTATATGCTATCATCTATGGGTTTACAACACTTTTGGATTTGTGGAATATATACAATAATATATATATTACTAAAGGAATATGAAAGAATTCATGTTTCTAATAAGGTTTTATGGTAATTATAGTTATTACCATATTTCAATAGGATACATGATGAAGTTATTCACATGTTTGGAAGGTGAAAATTTAGAGCTACTTCATGGCTAAGTTCTACTTGGAAATTCAGTGAACTTTTTTCTGATGTGTTCAATCATTATATTTTTGAACGTTTAACCATTTATGAATGGTTTAAGTTGATCATTTTATGCGGTATTAGAGTTTAATGTATTACTTCACCACATGATCCAACCTATTCTAAGAGATGAATTATAGTTTGTTCAAGGCGCAATTAAAGGACAAGATTGTGTTTATGAAATTGAAATGTATATTTATACTCTTATAGAGTGGAATAATTACTCAACTCAAGGAAAAGAGTATTAAATAATTTTTTTCCTATTATCATAATATTTGATAATATCAATGGTTTTTTACAGTAGTTTATAGTTTTTTAGTAATCAACTTTAATCAGAACAAGTTCTCCATCACTATCCATCAGAACTTCATAGTTTGATTTTTCTTCCATGTCCAGGTTTTTACTTCCAACTAATGTCACCCCATTTAAAAGCATATTTTTTTGGTGACCACCTCATTACCATTAACCTCTTTTTAAGAGGATATTTTATTAACCCTATTTCGGATGTGGGTTTCCTACAATGGGATTTTCAAGAATCAACCTTTAACTTTTGAAGTGAAGTTACGAATTTTAAAGACACAATTTTGTTGAGGGGGGAATAATGCAACACCCTAGTAATTTGATTAATAATTTTAAATAATTTAAAATTAAGTGTTTTAATTAATAATTGAACTTATAAATAATTATAATATATAGCTTTCAAATTAATTATTGTTTGAAAATCAAATATTGTTTTATAGTATTATTTTTGTACAAAATATTATTTTAATATGAATATATATATTAGATTATTTTTTCAAAATTCATTTTTATCAATAGATTATTTAATTAAATATAATATATATATATATATATATATATATATATATTGACTGTTATAATTACTTTGATAAATAAAAAATTATGTTATGAATATATTCACTATTAATATTACACCTCACGATTTTATGGTATATTTCATCATAAATAATTTAAATTCATTAGATAGCTTATATAAACACAAAATTGAGGTTCTGAGAAACACCACTTTTTATAGTTATAACCTAACCATTAAACATAATTTTTTCACTTCTCTGATTTGAATTTCAAAAAACATACATACACCATTGTGATCAGTATGTTTTTTAGTGTCTAATAGAATCAACTTAAATTTTTTGGTGAATTGTAACTTAACCCTTATGAATATTAATGTACCATTATAAATAGTAATGTTATCCTTATGAATAGTAACTTGACCCTTATGAATTGTAACCTCACCCATGAAATTATAAATAAAAGTTAGGCACCTTATAAGTGATAGTGAATGTTTTAAAAATAAATAATTAAGTTTTGGTATTTTTGTGAGTAATAAATATTTATTTACAATTTTAAATTAATGAATTTATTTATAATAAAATTAATTTTCATAAAATGTATTCCAAAATAAATATTTTGTTGTCCTATGATTTTTGGATAATTTAATGAGACGTTAGTTAATTTTTGAAGGTATTATAAAATCAGTTTTAAAATTAAAATCTGTATTTTTCATGTAAATAATGATTTTATTTAAAAATTAAATTTCACATATTTAAATAATTTTGTTGGAAAAATGCAGTCCATTTTTAAATTCGACATGTTGAAAAAAAATTAGGGTGAATTTTGGGGATTTGTTTTGAAATACTTGAATTTTGGTGAATTGTGAAATTCGATAATTTACAAAATATGCGAAAGAAATGAATTTATGCATCATGGTTGAGTCATGGATGAAGAAAATGGACATTGGATCGAACTCATATTCACATATTACTATTTTTAGTCACAATAATCAAGAATATTCATAGTCTTGATCCAAAATAAAAAAATAATGATAAAAATAATGGAAAAAGCCTCATCTCCTCCACTATAAAAATCACCCCTCACTCCCTCTTCTCTTCACTCCATTAAACCTCAAAGCATAAAAAAATTCATTCCAAATACTCTTCCCTAGTCCCTCCAAACCTCTAGGATCCCTTGATCTTTTCAAAATACCAAAACCCCTTCTCTTAAGGAGGTTCTCAAGGAGGATATTTCAAGAGGTAGACCCTCTCCCTTTTTCTTTTAATTTCATTTTAAATTTGTTTTATATTATTAACTTCTCCTAACCTTATCTATACAAATGGTCAAGATAGTTCCAATATCATCTATATACTATAATTATATCATGTTAATGTAAGATACATCATCAATCTCATTACTCTATTTTATTTTAAAAACAAAATCAACATCTAGGAGCTGTCAATTTACAACCTTCGTGGATGACGAACATTAGTTATTCATTTTCTCCTTCAAGTCTGGTCGTGAAACCATTTTTATGGTTGAAACATATTCTAAAATATTTATCATATCTTATTTAATGATTCTGGAACTATCATTTTTACGTGATACCAAATAATATAACAAAAATAGTTCGTTGTGAAAAAAAAACAATCGTAAAAATCTAAACGATTATGACTAAAATAATTATCTAATGATTCGTTGTAATGTCCCAGAACTCTCTGGTCCATTCCTTTGTGAACGTTTGGTGTTTGAGGTGTTCTAGGAGGTCAAGGTGAATTATCCCCAACACTTTTCCAAATTTCCAATTCGTTGAACAGTCCCAACAGTTGCCTTGTGAATAGTTCCAACAGTAGACCGCTGTGAATAGTTCCAATAGTAACCTTATGTGAACAGTGCAATGGTAACCTTATGTGAATAGTGTCATTGGTAACCTTATGTGAATAGTGCAACGGTGACCTTATGTGAACAGTGTTTCCAGAACTGTGAGATTCCAATAGTAACCTCTTTCCCTTGCCAAATTTTGAGTTCAAGAACGGTGTTTCCAAAACGGTGAGGTTCCAATGGTGACCTATTTCATTTTCCAAATTTTGAGTTCATGAATATTTTTTCTAGAATGGTGAGGTTTCAAAAGGGTCCTCTTTTCTTTTCCAAATTTTGAGTTCATGAAAAGTGTTTCCAAAATGGTGAGGTTTCAATAGTGACCTCTTTCCTTTTCCAAATTTTGAGTTCATGAATAGTGTTTCCAAAATGGTGAGGTTTTAATGGTGACCTCTTTCCTTTGCCAAATTTTTAGTTTATGAATAGTGTTTCTAGAATGGTGAGGTTCTAATGGTGACCTCTTTCCTTTGCGAAATTTTGAGTTCATGAACAGTGTTTCCAGAACGGTGAGGTTCCAATGGTGACCTCTTTCCTTTGCCAAATTTTGAGTTCATGAACTGTGTTTCCAAAACGGTGAGGTTCCAACGATGAGGTCTGAATGGTGAGGTTCATGAATAGTGTTTTTCCTTTTCCAAATTATGAGTTCGTGATAAGTGTTTCCATCTTCATACAGTTTCGCACCTTTAATGTTTTCTTTGACGTAAAATACATTTAAATCCTTGTTTTAAGGACTATAAGGCCGATTCAAAGGTCATAACTCATAAATTAATTTCCCTAAGGCTCGGGATCCTTTTACGTGGTCAAATTGTGTGGGTCAATTTGATCTGATTTTAATGGAAAATTTAGCATATCTTAAACCACTACTCCATTAAATCTTCTAACGGGATGATATATGTCAGGACCCGTCCCCCGGGGCCTGTGTCATGACTACCCTAAGACCGCCTTCCATAGGCCATGGGCTGGGGACTAGCACCAAAGGCTTAAATCCCAAAAACTGGGAAGGAATTGCCTTTATAAACCTATAAACAGACACACAAGAAAGCACACAGCTAGATGAAACACCAAGTAAACTGTATAAAAAAAGAGTGGTGAAAGAAAAAGGGGAAAGAATACAATCCCATTTGGAAAGTACAAGTACATCAGTGATACAATACAACTAAAATATAAGGGAACACAACTACTAGATCATCCTCTGGGGTTCCTACCTGAAGGGTAGGTACATATAACCTCCTAAGTACTCCACGTCCGACTATCTTCTCCATGTACAGACTCGCCGTATGGTCCTCCTCCAGGTACCGTCCAGTCCTGGTACTCTAATCCTCATTCAGTGTTGTCTGTCGTCTGCATCCAACACAACAAGGTGCGGGAATAGACCATGCAGAGGTTAGTATAACAATACTTAATAGGGACCCCGAGACTCTCAAGGTCTCCCAAAATCCACCAAGGATAAACAATATATAATTAAATCAATAAAAAACTCTACTTAGTTATATTCCCATACATATACATAAGTTATCAATTGATCCATCTCAATCATTAAGAAAACACAGAACAAATGACTCAGCTCAACTGCAAATTTTATTCAAGGGGTAGTATCAAGTAACATCCCCAGTCACATTTTCAAAACCTCAAATGCTGGAGAGCTCCTCCTCTATTGAGTACAGTGGGCCTACCACGACACCAAGTGTGCTTCCCACTAACCTTGGACTAATGAGATTCTCCTCCGGTTGAGTATCGGGAATCTTTCATGTCACCAAGCACGCTCCCCACCGTGGTTCTGCCCCGTCACCAAGCATGCTCCCCCTTATAGAATATTGAGGTACTCCTCCTATCGAGTATCTTGGGTCTACCATGAAAACAAGGCTCTCCCCACTGTGGGTCTACCACGACACCAAGGCACTGCCCATTGGGCTCCTCGAGTCACTTTGAGTCGTAACGGCCAGCAGTCGTCAGGTCTCAGCCCGCTACTAGGTCTCTGCACTACGCTCGCTCGTTTACGGATGGATCTGCACCACAAGTTTCTTTTTGATACTCCAACTTCCACAAATTTCCTTGAAGAAGTATCTCGAACGTCTACCACGTCATATGGGTCTCAACGCAACATACGATGTGTCAATTAGACGCCCAGTCTGTGAGTTATTGGCCTTTTAGTCCCGTGGGTCTAGTTGGATTCATGCTCGATCCAACCTGACTGTACCTCAAATATACCCAAAACTCTAGTAGGGTATACTCAAAAGAACCGTGTCGCTCCAAGAATTCTAGCACCACTGACGGTTCGTCCAAAGGACGTCCGGTTCCAATGATATGGCCAAAAGAGCGTAAGTGGGTCGTAGTGGGCCTGGGTTCGACCCGACACGGTCGGACTGACCCGGCCCAACCTAGCATGGGTCGACCCGATCTAGGTCGATCCGGCCCGACCCACTGGGTCAGTCCTGGTACGTGATTCGGCCCAGTCCGCTAGGAGGTCCGGCAGGCCGCAAGGTTCGTGAGGGGCCGTGGAGCCCATGGGCGTCACAAAGGGCGCGGGAAGGTTCAATCAAGGTGTTGTGAGGGGTGTGGGCTAGTTCGGCCGGGGTGCCGCGAGGGTCACAGGCCGGTTTTGTAACATCCCAAGTAAATGAAGAATAATATATTTTTATACTTATTAATATTTTTAATTAAATATTAATTTTACATTAAAAGGGTCGCTATGTTCGATAGCGTACCCGATACGCAACAACGAGTTTCTTTGGAATCTTACGATGCACGCTAATAATATAATATTATTATTTTAAATGGTAGTTAACTCCTAGTCATTTTATTGGCGAGAATGAATGAAAATAACTAAAATATGATTATTCATGGTTTTTAAATGTATTTACATTTATCCAATAAAAAGTTAGAGGCTTAAAATATGAATGAATCTAATTTTTAGCATAATTTACATTAAAAGGCCGATTTACCGCCTTTTAAAAGAGAACCCTCATTAAATATAGTTTTGTTAACTTTAATACATTCTATTTGACCAAATATAATCCTTCTTTAGAATGGTGACATCAAATTTTACTTTGGGTAATTTTTTGGTAACTTCTAATAAAGTTCATTTTTTAATGAACAGTAAAAAATACTGTATTTTAAATCAAAAGTGCCTTTTAATCTAATTTATTTATATGGTTAGATTATATTTTTAGTTGGTTTTAAATTGAAATTGAAATATATTTTTACCATTTAATCCAATGTTGGTCATTGGAATTAATTTCACGTTGAAATTGGTTATAAATAAGTATCAATCTTTTGATTGTTATTGTATCTTAAAAACACGCTATTTGTTTTGATAACGGGAATTAATTTTAAAATTAATTAATTCCACTTCTATGTTTTTAATTTTTAAAAATAGACATCATTTTTGAATTTGGAATATCAAATATAGCTTAGGCTGAATTTTTGGTATTTTTCTGAAAAACGTCAATTTTTGATGAATAGTGACACCACTTAGTGGTAGTTAAAAAAACTGAATTTCTTATTTAAATGAAATTTTACCACATCTGTGAAATGAATTTCAAAAATAAAAAATACATGGCTGTTATCAAGAAGTAAAATTTTGTTCATTAAGATGAAAATTATTTTTGGTGAATAGTAACTTTTGACTTTTATTTATCGCGGTTAAAGGTAAATAAGGTAATTCAAGGTAAAAAGAATATTATAATAATTAAAAATTATCTTAACACCTATCCTAACCTTATTTGTTGAGTCATTATCGACCATGGGAATCTTTGGGTCTATTTTGGTTCCCCTTTGATCCACTTGGAAGTGATAATGAAAATTTAGATTAATTAATTTCAAGTAATGGCCAAAATGACATAAACAAAAATATTTTAGTAATTAATTTTTATATGGTGTTATATAAGTCCTATTATCGACTATAAATATTATTTTTAAATCTAAAGAGATTTCCTATATCATGGTATTTGTTTAATAATTTTTAGACATCAAATTAATTAAATTATATATGACATAGTAATGATGCAGTATTTACCTCATTAATAAATGATTTAAATAAATATGATTATAATGACTCAAATATTATCCAAAACATGTACAATTCTGATTGAATGATTTTTTTTCAACCATGACTCATATTATATTCGACTATAATTATTTTTGGACCATTAGAAACTGAATATAATTATATTATAAAATAATAGTTTCACACTTTCCTAAAGAGCCCCTCCTCCCCCTTATAAAAGGAGACAACTTCTAACCAATTTCTCACACCACTCAAACCATTTATCATGTCCAAACTCTACCAAATTAAGCTCCCAACATCCCTCTAATCCCCCTAGATGTATTACTTTATGAAGAAGGTACATCAAGAAGTCCTTTTGGTTTAAACCAAAGGAAGTTTCCTAAATTAAAGGTAACAATTTCTCTTAAATTGTTTTCTTTTATTTTACTTCTCCAATCCCTAAACTATTTTTATTCCTTTATTTTGCCACAACACCAGTATCCTCAATATACTATGATGTTTCTATGAGAAGGATTATAACTACACATACACACACCTCCATCTAATGGGTGAAGAACATAATGTTTCTGTGGATGGGAAACTAACGCCTCATGAAACGATGATTGTTCGATTATGTTCTACTGCCTCTCATGGTGGTCATTATGATGGAACTGTATTTATATATGTTATATATTATGTTTATGTTTTCTTTATGCTTCTGTATTTTCCATTTATATCATGCCTTTAGGGTTTTCATAGTGGGTAAATACGATAATCTCATTTGAGGAAGTGCGGACTAGCACCCCCTTAAAGTGATGTGACACGTTAATTCCTTATGTGGGATGTATAAATGATAGAGTTAATGATATTATAAATGATATTATACTATAATTATAATATAACTATGTATCATTATGTTTTATTTTTATTAAAATAAGAAATAGAAATGAAAGTAGCATTCATGCGTACGTACGGCTTACCGTCTCCATGAAGGGTGCATTTCATTTCTTACCTCTAAATATTATGTACTATTATAAAAACATGTATATACTGGATATATATGATATATATGATATCCAAATCATTAATATCATTCTCTATATAATGAACCTTTTACCACATGGACAACATGTAAATATAACGTGTTCATTTTTACTCAAGTACCAAATATCGACAAAATGAACGTTATTAACTTAAATGATTGCATAAAGTTTATAACATGGTAATAAGTGATATAAAAGGAATAATAAACTTGAAAAAGGTTCTTAAGCAAGTATAAATTAACTTTAGTTTATTATTCAGGAGATTAAAAAATGATTGAGTCAAGTAGGATGCGAGGTAAGGGACTTTGTCTCAATCTCCTTTCATTGAGGCATTTTTAGTTTTATACATGAATTTATTTTATACAGTGTATAAAACCCTTTTAATTTTCATTTTATTCAAATGGAATCTTCTTATACGAAGCGTTTTACTAAACGACAAAAAGGAATGTTTTTTTAACGTAAGCGGTGACAACGTCCTTTCTGCCGCCGCGGGTATTATTTGATCTTTGGCTTCCTTAACAAGCTATAATGATTTTAAAAGAAAAAATAAATACCATATACTCTTTTTATGTATTTTGGAATTGAAAATGGTTTTTTTGAGTGGATTTATTATTTCAATATCTTGAAATGATATTTTATTATTACAATGTGGAAATTTTATCTTTCTTTTATGCTTATTTTATGTGTTATGATAATGTTATGGTTCTTGGGAATTATTTATGTATACGGGTGGTTCCGTGATAAACCTAGGGTCGGTGAGCCTGAGATAGCTCTATAATGCATTGGGTAACATGACGGAGGTAAACTTGAATGTTTCCCCAAATAGATTTATGGAATATACTGTGATGGGTATTCCAAAGTAACTCCCTATGTAGCTGTGATAGCTACAATGTATGTATGATATAGATACCACAAATTACCTTTTTGATTTATGATTTCTATGTGTCTTTCATAAATCTTATGATTTCATGTGGTAAGTAAAAGAGGTCATGTTTTGTATGTATTTATGAACAAATGTTTTCATTCTTTGTTTTATAACCCTTACTGAGATTTTTATGCTCATCCCATGTTTTGAAATGTTTTCACAGGACATAAAGATGAATATGGTCAAGGATGGGATCAAGGGAAAGACATGTTGTCTAAAACATGGAACTAGACATGACTCCTTTTTTAAGAGTTTTTATTTACTGAAAAAATGGGAACTATGCAGATATGTCTACCTTGTACTCTTTTGAGATGTAATAGTTATGTCCTAATTTTCTAAAACTCTAAACCTGAAAAGATCTTCAATGTGAATTATTCATTTAACTCAATATTATGTAATGTTTAAGACCAGGTCCTTATAGTTGGTATCAGATGTCGGTTTAGATAACTTTAGGTGTTATGGTATTGTTAAAGTAATATCCATAAAGTAATTTATGTTAATATTGACTTCATATAGCATTTCCAGATTACCATGTAGCTTCACCTAAGATATTTCTATGTTTAGAATGGTTTTCCGCAGAAGAAACTGGGCAGTTATATTGGGATGTCATCGGGAGGAAGACAACCTTCCAAATCAGCAACCTGAGATGGTCGGAATCAAAACTGAATAGTTTGTTATAGTGATGGCACAGTTGACTCAGGCTATAAATGGTGGTGGTGTCCATGTACGAGATCATCCAGAACAACCACAGAGGAACATGTCAGTAGTGGAACATTTCATGAGGCAACATCCCCCATCATTCAGAGGATCATCTGGCCCTATGCTAGCTGAAGGGTGGATTAAATCATTGGAGAAGATTTTTGATGTCATGGGTTGTTCAGAACATCAAAAGGTTAGTCTTTTTGTTTATCATTTTGAAGGTGAAGCTGATCAATGGTGGTCTATGGTGAAAAATATCGGGGATAGTGAGGAGATTGATGCTCTTGATTGGGATGAGTTCAATGGTATGTTTCTTGAGAAAAATTTTCCTAAGGTGGTTCATCTTAGGATGTAAAATCAATTCTAGGAATTGAGGCAGGAGGATGACTTAGTGGCTTCTTATGATGAAAAATTCACTCAACTGGAAAGGTATGCTCCAAATTTCATACGGGATCTTGATAGTAAAATCAACCATTTTTACTCAGGATGAAAGCCAAAGTATCGAAGGGCTTTAGCTTCTCGTGAGTTCAAAAGTTATGAAAAACATGTTCGTTGTGCGAAGGTGGAAATGGAGTTTGACAATGATCATGAATTCTTTGACAAACAACAGAATAGGAGGACGAGGTGGCATGCGAAAGAGAAAAAATCTTCAAAAAGTCTAATAGTAAGAAACTTATGTTTACGGTTTGTGAAAATTGTGAAAAAATAATGCTGGGGAATGTCTTTTGATTTCTAGTAAGTGCTACCGATGTGGTAAAATGGTACATAAGACTCATAATTGCACTGAAAAAGATCAGGGTAATGGTAAGAAAAAATCTGATTTATAGTTAGTAAAATGTTTTAAGTGCAATGAAATGGGTCATTATGCAAATAAGTGTCCAACAAAGAACTCAACTAAAGGAAAGAAGCCAGACTACAAGCAGAAAGGGGTGGTGAAATCCTTTGCAACTACTTCAGTAGATGTTGGGCCGTAAAATGAAGTTGTATCAGGTACACTGTTTGTTTGTTCATATTATTCTAATGTGTTGTTTGATTCGGGGTCTACACACTCTTTCATTTCTGAGAAGTTTTCTAGTAAATTGGGAATTCCAACTCAAGATATGAATACAAGACATACGGTAAAAACACCTGGAGGAAATATTGAGAAAAAAAGGAAACATAACAACATTTATGTCCTTGTGTGAGGAAAGAATCTTCTTGTAAACCTTATTGTTTTTCCTTTAGTAGAGTTTGATGTTATTTTGTGCATGGATTAGATTTCTGTTTATAATGCTAAGATTGATTGCAGAGCTAAAGAGGTTTGTTTTCAGAATTATTTTTATTATGTTTAAAAAAATGAACCCTTGTCGTTGATAACATATCAGGAAGCTGAGAAACTAGTAAAAGATGGAAATGAATGTTACCTTGCACATATTGTTGAAAACAAAGAAACTGTTCAGATTAATGATGTGCCAGTGGTAAACGAGTACCTTGATTTTTTCCTGATGAGTTTCCTGGTATTATACCTGATCTGGAAGTTGAATTTACTGTGGACTTTGTTCCTGATGCTAAGCCAATTTCAAAACCCCATTATCGAATGGCTAAAATTGAACTTTTAGAGTTAAAGAAGAAATTGCAGGAGTTATTAGATAAAAGGTTTCATTCGATCAAGCACGTCACCATGGGGTGCTCCTGTCTTGTTTGTTAAAAAGAAAGAGGGTTCAATGAGACTTTGCATTGATTATAGAGAATTGAATAATGTCACTATTAAAAATAAGTATCATTTTCCTCATATCGATGATTTTTTTGATCAGCTCCAACGAACTCAGTATTTTTTGAAGATTGACTTGAGGTCAGTGTACCATCAGTTGAAAGTAAAGGAAGTAGACATTCCAAAGATTGCTTTTCATAATAGATATGAACATTATGAATTTGTAGTTATGCATTTTGGGTTAACCAATGCACCTACTGTATTCATGGATCTTATGAATAGAATTTTTTGTGAGTTCTGGGATATGTTTGTGGTTGTGTTCATTGATGATATTCTGGTTTATTCCAAAATTAAAGAGGAACATGAAAGTAATTTAAGGGTTGTCTTGCAAACCTTAAATGAAAAAAAATTATTTGGGAAAATCATCAAGTGTGAGTTTTGGTTACAAAAAATTTCTTTCCTTGGTCACATTGTTTTATAAAATGAAATAATTGTTGATCCTTCTAAAACAAAATTTGTTGAAGAATGGACAAGACCCACAAATATAACCGAGATTCGTAGTTTTATTGGTTTTTCTGGTTATTACCAGAGGTTTGTTGAAAATTTTGCATGATTATCTAGTCCAATGACTAAGTTAACTCGAAAATGTGTTAAGTTCATCTGGAAAAAAGAATGTGATGATTGTTTTTAGGAATTGAAACGAAGATTGGTGAATGATCCAGTTTTGGAACTGCCTTCCAGAAATGGTGAGTTTTTTACCTACAGTGATGCTTCGTTGAAAGGACTTGGTTGTGTCCTAATGAAAAATGATCAGGTAATTGATTATGCTTCACGTCAGTTGAAACCACATGAGTTAAATTACCCTACACATGATTTTGAATTAGCTGCTATTGTTTTTGTTTTAAAAATTTGGAGGCATCATTTTTATGGAGTGAAGTGTGAAATATATACTAATCACAAAAGTTTGAAGTATATATTCACTCAGAAAGAATTGAATATGAGATAGAGGAGATGGTTGGAATTAATCAAGGATTATTATTATATGATCCTTTATGATCTAGGGAAAACAAATAAAGTGGATGATGCTTTGATTCAAAAAAGTAATTCTTCATTAACCATGTTATGTTTGGAACAAGATCCTTTGGTTTTTGATTTGATGAACTTTGGCTTAGAAGTTGTTGTTGCAAGAAATTCTTCTGTTTTGTTTCAGGTGTTAGTGAAATCATCTCTATCGGATAGAATTAAGATAGCGTAGAAGGAAGACAGTGAGTTACAAGAAAAGGTTGTGTTTGTTCAGAAGGGTATGTTGCCTGATTTTAATGTTGATAATGATATTGTTCTGATATTTGGAAAGCGATTATGTGTGCCTTGTGATTCACAGTTGAAGAATGAGTTGTTATGTGAAGCTTATAGTTATCCATTTTCAGTTCATCCTGGCAGTACTAAGATGTACAGAGATCTTCAGGAGTATTACTGGTGGGATGGAATGAAAAGAGATATTGCTGATTTTACAGTGAAGTGTTTGACTTGTCAACAGGTTAAAGCAGAGCAGCAATTACTGAAAGGGATGCTTCAGCCTTTACCGGTTCCAGAATAGAAATGGGAAAATATATCAATGGACTGTGTTGTAGGATTACCAAAGACATCTCGAGGAAATAATGAAATCTGGGTTATAGTTGATCGATTAACTAAATCTGCTCATTTCCTTCCTATTTGAGATAATTTGTCTCTACATCAACATTCTCGGTTGTATGTTAAAGAGATAGTCAGGTTTCATGGTGTTACCCTCTCCATTATATCTGATCGTGATCCGAGGTTTACATCTAACTTTTGGAAAGGCCTTCAAAAGTCATTGGGTACTGAATTAAATTTTAGTAAAACTTCTCATCCTCAATCAGATGGGTAGTCAGAATGAACAATTCATACCTTGGAGGATATGTTACATGCTTGCTCAATGGATTAACAGGGAAGCTGGTACCAACATATTTCTTTGGTTGAATTTTCTTATAATAACAGCTTTCATTCCAGTATAAAAATTGCTCCATTTGAGGCATTATATGGAAAGTATTGTCGAAGTCCAGCATTCTGGGATGAAGTAGGTGAAAGGAAGCTAATAGGACCATAATTGGTAGAAGAGATGGTAGAGAAAGTTCAGTTGATTCAGAAGCACATGAGAACAGCTCAGAGCAGATAGAAAAGTTATGCAGATAACCAGAGGAAAGATATTTCTTGTGAGGTAGGTGATCATGTCTTTCTCAAAGTTTCTCCATGGAAAAGTGTGATGTGTTTTGGTAATAAGGGAAATTTGAGTCCGAGGTTCATTGGACCTTATGAAATTCTGGAGAAAGTGGCATCAGTTTCCTATAGAGTGGCTTTACCTCCAATTTTATCCCAGATACACAATTTTTTTCATGTTTCAATGTTGAGAAAGTATATGCCAGATCCATCTCATGTTTTGAGCCCAGAGGTAGTTCAGTTGGAAGAGAATATCTCCTATGAAGAATAACCAGTCCAGATTCTTGACTGTAGAGAGCAAGTGTTGCTGAATAAGGTAATTCAGTAGGTAAAGGTTTTGTGGAAAACCCATATGGTTGAAGAGGCAATGTGGGAATCTGAAAATGCTATGAGGGATAAATTCCCCACTTATTTTGATAAGTGAATAAAAATTGCGAGAACGCAATTTCCAAAAGGGGGGAAGGAAGTAACATCCCAAGTAAATGAAGAATAATATATTTTTATAATTATTAATATTTTTGAATTAAATATTAATTTTACTTTAAAAAGTTCGCTGTGTTCGATAACGTAATCGATACGCAACAACATGTTTCTTTGGAATCTTACGATGCACACTAATAATATAATATTATTTGTTTAAATGGTAGTTAACTCCAAGCTGTTTTATTGGCAGGAATGAATGAAACTAACTAAAATATGAGTATATATTATTGTTAAATGTATTTACATTTATCCAATAAAAATTTAGAGGCTTAAAATATGAATGAATCTAATTTTAAGCATAATTTACATTTAAAGGCCGATTTACCGCCTTTTATAAGAGAACCCTCTTAAAATATAGTTTTGGTCACTTTAATACATTCTAATTGACCAAATATAATCCTTCTTTAGAATGGGGACATCAAATTATTCTTTGGGTAATTTTTTGTATTTTTCTGATAAAGTTCATTTTTTAATGAATAGTGAAAAATTCTGTATTTTAATTCAAAAGTGCCTTTTAATATAATTTATTTATATGGTTAGATTACTTTTTAGTTGGTTTTAAAGTGAAATTCAAATATATTTTTACCATTTAATTCAATTTTGGTCATTGGAATTAATTTCACTTTGAAATTGGACATAAACAAGTATCAATCTTTTGATAGTTATTGTTTCTTAAGAACACGCTATTTGTATTGATAACGGGAATTAATTTTAAAATTAATTAATTTCACTTCTATGTTTTGAATTTTTCAAAATAGACAGAATTTTTGAATTTGGAATATCAAATATATCTTAGGCTAAATTTTTGGTATTTTTCTGAAAAACTTCAATTTTTGATGAATAGTGACACCACTTAGTGGTAGTTAAATTAACTGTCTTTTTCATTTAAATGAAATTTTACCACTTCTTTGAATTGAATTTCAAAAATCCGACATACATAGTTGTTATCAAGAAGTAAAATTTAGTTCATTAAGATGAAAATAATTTTTGGTGAATAGTAACTTTTGACTTTTATTTACCACGGTTAAAGGTAAATAAGGTAATTCAAGGTAAAAAGAATATTATAATAATTAATAATTACCTTAACACTTGTCCTAAACTTATTGGTTGAGTCATTAACATCCATGGGCATCTTTGGGTCTATTTTGGGACCCCTTTGATCCACTTGGAATTGATAATGACAATTTAGATTAATTAATTTAAAGTAAAGGCCAAAATGACATAAACCAAAATCTTTTAGTAATTAATTTTTATATGGTGTTATATAAGTCATATTTTCGACTATAAATATTAGTTGGAAATCTAAAGATATTTCCTATATCTTGATATTTGTTTAATAATTTCTAGACATAAAATAAATTAAATTATATATGACACAATAATGATGCAGTATTTACCTCATTAATAAATGATTTAAATTATTATGATTATAATGACTCAAATATTATCCAAAACGTGTCCAATTATGATTGGATGATTTTCTTTCGACCATGAATCATCATATATTCTACTATAATGATTTTCAGACCATTAGAAACCGAATATAATTATATTATAAAATAATAGTTTCACACTTTCTTAAAGAGCCCCTCCTCCCCCTTATAAAAGGATACCACTTATAACCAATTCCTCACACCTCTCAAGCCATTTAGCTCGTCCAACCTCTACCCAATTAAGCTCCCAATATCCCTCTCATCCCCCCAGAAGCCTTACTTTAGGAATAAGGCACTTCAAGAAGTCCTTTTGGTTTAAACCAAAGGATGTTTCCTAAATTAAAGGTAACGATTTCTCTTAAATTGTTTTCTTTTATTTTACTTCTCCAACCCCTAAACTATTTTTATTTATTTCTTTTGTAACAAAACCAGTATCCTCAATATACTAGGATATTTTTATGAGAATTAATCGAAATACACATACACACACCTTCATCTAATGGGTGAAGAACATAATGTTTCTGTGGATGGAAAACTAATGCCTCCTGAAATGATTATTGTTCGATTATCACCTATCGCCTCTCATGGTGAACATTATGATGGCACTATATTTATATATGATATATATTATGTTTATTTATTCTTTATTCTTCTGTATTTTCCATTTATATCATGCCTTTATGGTTTCCATAGTGGGTAAATACGATAATCTAGTTTGAGGAAGTGCAGACTAGCACCCCTTAAAGTGATGTGACTCGTTAATGCCTTATGTGGGATGTATAAAGGATGGAGTTAACAATATTATATATGATATTATACTTGAATTATAATATTCCTATGTATCATTGTGTTTTATTTCCATTAAAATAAGAAATAGAAATGAAATTAGTGTTCATGCGTACGTACGGATTACCGTCTCCATGAACGGTGCATTTCATTTCTTACCTCTAAATGTTATGTACTATTATAAAAAAATGTATATACTGGATATATATGATATATATGATATCCAAATCATGAATATAATTCTGGATATAATGAACCTTTGACCACATGGACAACTTGTAAATATAAGGTGTTCATTTTTTCTCAAGTACCAAATATCGACAAAATGAAAGTTATTAACTTAAATGATTTCATAATGTTTATAACATATTAATAAGTGATATAAAAGGAATATTAAACTTGAAAAGGGTTCTTATGCAATTAGAAATTAACTTTAGTTTATTATTCAGGAGATTAAAGAACGATCGAGTCAAGTTGGACGCGAGGTAAGGGACTTTGTCTCAATCTCCTTTCATTGAGGCATTTTTAGTTATATACACGACTTTATTTTATACGGTGTATTAAACCCTTTGACTTTTCATTTTATTCAAAGGGAATATTCTTATATGAATTGTTTTACTAAACGACAAAAAGGAATGTTTTTTTAACGTAAGCGGTGACAACAACCTTTTTTCCACCGCGAGTATTATTTGATCTTTGACTTCCTTAACAAGCCAGAATGATTTTAAAAGGGAAATAAATACCATATACTCATTTTAAATATTTTTGTATCGAAAATGATTTTTAGAATGGATTTATTATTTCAATATCTTGAAATGATATTTTATTATTTCAATGTGGAAATGTTATCTTTCCTTTATGCTTATGTTATGTGTTATGATCGTGTTATGGTTCTTGGGAATTATTTACGTATACGGGTGGTTCCGTGATAAACCTAGGGAGGGTGAGCTCGAGATAGATCTCCAATGCATTGGGTAACATGACAGAGGTAAACATGAATGTATCTACAAAGATATTTAGGGAATATACTGTGATGGGTATTCCAAAGTAACTCCCTATATAGCTATGATAGCTACAATGTAAGTATGACATGGATGCCACAAGTTACCTTTATGATTTATGATTTCTATGTGTCCTTCATAAATCTTATGATTTCATGTGGTACGTAAAATAGTTCATGTTTTGTATGTATTTATGAAAAAATGTTTTCATTCTTTGTTTTATAACCCTTACTGATCTTTTTATGCTCATCCCAAGTTTTGAAATGTTTTCACAGGACATAATGATGAATAAGGTAAAGGATGGGATCAGGGAAAAGTCATGTTGTCTAAAACATGGAACTAGACATGACTCTTTTTTTAAGAGTTTTTATTTTATGATAAAAATGGTAACTATGTAGATATGTCTACCTTGTACTCTTTTGAGATGTAATAGTTATGTCCTAATTATCTAAAATTCTAAACCTAAAAAGATCCTCAATGTGAATTATTCATTTAATTCAATATTATGTAATGTTTATGGTCGGGTCCATATAGGTTCGGTCGGGGCGCCGCGAGGGGCGCGGGTCGGTTCGGCCGGGGCACCGCACACGGTCCGGTTTGGTCGGGGCACCATGAGGGGCGTGGGCCGGTTCGGCTGGGGCAGCGGCTCGGCTCGGCGGCTCAACACGGTGGTGGTCCAGTGGCGGTGTGGAGCGACGAAGGTCGTAGGTGGTGGAGCATCGTTTCCTTTGTCACCTTCCTCTATTTCGAAGAACACATCAAAGAAAAATGGTGGAGGGGTCGGGCCAGGTTAGTTTGGCCCGCACCCTCCGCGTTTAGAGTGGTAGCAAGCGGTTCACCAAGAATGAATCAATGAACGTCAACCATGATCTTCTGCAAAATAAATATTCCCAATACCATACAAGAGAAGAAGTGAGAACATGGAAAGTGATAAACAAATAGCATTTAACCCCTGCCATTGGTTGATACATCGATGGAGTCGCTGGGAAGAAGATGGTTCGTTGGGAAAAGTCAGAAGTCGGTGTCGTCGGTGTTTTCCTCGATCGTCGGTTTTTGCATTAGTTCTTCGTAGTCGAGGAATTTCCACGTTGGATGAAGCCCCAAGGAAGAAGGTTGAAGGAATTCGGTGTTCTTCATCGGTGGAGCGTTCTTCATTGGAGAGCGTAATCCTCCAAGTGTTGGGCGTCGCGACACTTTACCTGCGCTTCGTCGCTTGGTGAAGTCATCCCAAATCCTCCTCCCAAGATCCATATATATATGAGAGGGGGAGAGGTATGTGACGATCATGGAATTTATGACGGTTCATTTATTATAAACCTTCCTAAATTCAAATGGCGCAGTTACTTATTATCTGAAAAGGGTCAAGCCAATTAATTTACATTGGCATAAAAAGAGTGTTGTGTTGGCACAATTTAATATGGAGGAAGTCAACTGGCTCCTCCACATTAATAAGGGGGGTTGAGAGTTTCTCTCAATTAAAGGGGGGTTTAATCCCGGGTGGTCCCCACCACCATAACCTCTCTTGGGAGGTAATGGTTTGGGTGATCCCCACCACCATAACCTCTCATGAGAGGTTATGGTTTGGTGGTCCCCACACCTCAACTTCCACATTGAGGTTTAGTTCTGGTGGACCCCACCTCCCAACACCCACATGGGTGTTGCAAATAAAAATAAAAATGTTGTACACTTTTATTTTTATTTTATTCTTACACGAAAAAACCAAAAACTAACTTTCACCCTCAACCAAGTGTCGTCGAGGTGAAAGTATTCTTACAAAAATACCAGCGCTGTGAGTTCAACGGTGCCCTCAGATTTCAAGTCTATGCACCAGTTCAAAAGTAAGAAAAACCTGCTCACACATTTACTGAATGTACTTGAAAAAAAGTTTGTAAAATTATTTAGAGTCACCCTCGACCCGCTCCGGTCGAGGTTAGGCTATGCCCAAGTGAAACACGCCCCAAAAAACCCAACAGTACTCTCGGATTTTCAATCCGAGTTACCGTTTTAAATTTATGGATTTTACAATAAAATAATTTTCACTTAATTATTTTATTTATGGCCAAACACTAGCTTCCACTGGTGGCCCACGTCGGCCAAGGTTAGTATCTTCTTAAATAAAGCATTACCTCACTAGTTCATCAATGGTCTCAGATTTTTAATCTGAGCTACCGTTTGTGAGTTATTCCACTTTTTAAGGAAAACTGCATATGCGCGCTAAATAAAGCTTAAAAAATTCTAACGGATAATTCTGGGCACTCTGGGCCTTGGAATCGAGCGCCAACAGATTCAACTGTCTCAAAAAATTCTTGTGTAATTAAATAAAATACATGGAATTTATGGGACTTTACAATATATCTTTCTCCCTAGTTCTTCTTCCTTGTTCTCAGTTGTGAGATGCTCAAACCTTTCATTCCATCCCATAGGAGTTGCTCAATCAAACTTTCCTCCTTGGATTGGTTCCACTTTGTTTTGATGCAACCAAGAAGTATCAATCAATATTCGATATAAGGTATGATCTATCGTCATTCTTTTGGGTTCATCTTCTTCTGTTTCTCCTTGCCCTTTTATAGAGTGTAGTCTCCATGTTCTTAATGGGGTTTTCTTGGGTGTTGACCAGTGTAGTGGTGTCTCTACATCCTTGGGTGGATACAGTTTTCATGGGAGGAGGAGATCATAACCCATTTTGTGTCTCGTTCTCGTATAAATAATGTCAAGAACTATTTGAGGTAGGGGATTCATTTCTTCTCTTTTCTTTTATGTGAAACTGTATAGTTAACATGTTTTATCCCACTGGATCACAATGGAATTGAGATAATAAATTTTTGAACCGGATAAATAAATTAATATCGATCGTATGTTATTGCCTCTAGTTTTTCTAGATAGTGTGATATCTATGCTTTCTCTTTTTATCATTTCATTCATTATAGAAATTGGTAAAGATCCTAAATATGGAATTAATCGATAATTATTTGGATAAGGATAAAGAGGAATGTAAATAAATTTAGTTCTTCCTATTGTAATTTTGATGTTAATAAAATCAGTGCAGTAAGCATGTTTAATTATTTGTGATAGATTACTGGTTAGGTTTTCTGAATTTGGAACCTACAGAATATAAATCTATTAATCCAATATTTATTGAAGAACTAGTTGTTTGATAAAAGATAATTCCTTGTAGGGTTCTGAGTTACCCTCTTTCTTGTTTATGGGCTAACAGAACAATTGATATGATGGTTTTTTTCCTGCTGCTTATGTTCTGATGTGAGCCTAGATGGATATTGAAATATGTAGGGGTAGGTAAGCCTATTGGTTGTGGTAGAAGTTGATTCCTAGAGGGGCGAGATGCATCGATTTATGCATATGGGTGTCGGGGAGGACACCGGGGATGATGAAATGGGTTGGATGTGAATGTTTGGATTCTTGTTGATTCTTATTGGTTGTTTATATTCTTTACTTTCCCCACTACTCAAGGAAGTTGGTCTTTATTACCCTTCTTCTGAAAGGGGTGAAGACGCGTGGGGTATGCCACATGCTTTACATGTTTAGCTTTTCAAGGGAGGATGGGTCTATGCTCTTGCTATAGGTGGCAAAGACTCGACGGGTAGTTCATCTACTCACCGTGTTGAGACCCCTTGTGTTTAGTAGATTAGAATATTTTTCTAGAATGCCTGGGAACATGAGAAGGTAATGTTGTAAATAAATAGTTGAATAAATGATGTTATCCCATGGGGTTGGTGCTTGTTGGGACGCATTGATGAGGTTGTAATTTTAAGGAATAGTGGACTTTGGTTGTGATGCTAATGAAATATACTGTGGAAATTTTAATGGTTAATTAATGTTTAAATAATTAATTAACTCAAAGTGAAAATAATAAAAATTGAATTAAGTAATGTAATGAAGAGCTTTAAATGGTTGTGTGCTTATAGGATATATAGTCTTAAAAGTGGAAGCTAGGAGTCCGAGAGGCATTATATGTAGTTGAGTCTAAGACTAGGTAATTCCCACAGTGTGCTTGTGATCTATAGTATATTCTGTACTTTTTGTGTTTCTATATGCTACTCCACCCTGTCAGTAAGGGAAACTGACACCCCAGGGTTTCTGAGCACTAGGGGGTGTTTTCCCCAACATTCCAATGGGAGGATGGATGGCTGAATACCCCCTTTGGCCCCACTCTCTTCTCTTGGTAGTTACTTGTGATGATAGGAACAATGGTTAGTTTTCCACTTATATGTGTGTAGAGAGATGTAATGGCTTGTGGTTAATCACACTCATATATTCTAGATATAGTTTCTTTATGGACTACTATAGGTGTAACATGTATAGGTTATGATGGATTGAGGATCCTTACTCAGTGTATGAGCTATATTGTCTTGAGGTTTAATACCCGACGTTTGATACATGTTATGCGAGCTGTGGTGGATCCCAGAAACTACCTAGTCACTTTTATTATGTGGACGTGGTGGTTTTGTTGCACGAGGTGCATGTTGTGGTGCTTCGCCGAGGTGTCTACAAGAAATCCTTTTTGGAAAGAGATGCGTAGGACGTGTGATGTTGGGGAAAAGAGGAAAACCAGTGGGGAAGTAGTAGCGGGGAATGCATGATATTCTTTATTATATTATATACTCTTGTATGCATTACTTGGTGAGAGTATCCATGGGGAGGCTGAGAACTTAGTATACCTCTTTAGGTGACAAGTTAGTTTAACTTTTTGTTCACTGTGCATTAGCATGATTTCTTTACTTTTGCACAAGAGGATTTGGGGAGGATCCTATAGATTATACTGTTATACTCATCCTATTTCTATATAAACTATTTTTTAGGTCACTTGGAGTATGTTGGAGATCAAACTAGTTTCTATTATCTTGGGGTTATAGGAGTTGTTAAGGCTTGTGGTTGTTGTTGTTCTTACTTTATTTTGGGTATTTATAGTTTTCCCCTTTCAGTTGTAGCAGTTTTTCATGACATTACATATGTGTACTTGGGATTTATTTTATATTTAAGTCTGAGTTGGAGTTGGTTGGTGTTTGTCTTATCTCTCTCTTCTACATGTGTTATCTTAGAGGGTAATGCCTCCAATTTGTGTTCTTACTATACCCTCAGTGCTAGTCGCCAACATAGGGCCTACTGGAGGTGGAAATTGGGGGGTCATTATCTCCCATCTCACATTACCATCCTAGGAGGGGTACACTTTGTGGGGAGGGGGTCATGACAGAGTGGTATCAGACGTCTGGTTGAGGGATAGGATGGAGTTTGGAGTTAGGCACAGGTGAGGTTTCATGGATTGGTAGGGAAACGGTTTTAGTCAAGTTTAGCAAGTGATGTAAACATTGGAGACTAGCTGAGACAAAAGCATTTAGGCCCCCCTATGATCTGATGTACGCACCATTATGTTTACAATGGCTACTAAATGAGGTGATACTAGTTGTAGGGTAGTGACCTAGGAAAGGCTCATGTATCATTATTATTTTTTACTGTGTTTGAATGGGTAGACATTGGGATAGGTTAACCTAAAATGAATAAAATAAAACAATTAATTAATTAATATTGAGTCTTCCATATTCTAGGTTTAGGAGCTCTAACTATTTGTTATTTTGAAGTTATGGCTCCAAGTAGACCTACTCATCAGGATCCCATAGAATATATCCAGTAGGTTGTGCCAGCAGATCGTCGCTGGGTTGAGGTTGACGATGAAGACACTTAGAGGAGGACACATTGAGAGTTTTAGTGCCAGAGTCTACAAAAGTATGAGGGCTTCATTTTACATGGGGTCATAGAAGACTGGTTGGAGGAGGTCAAGATAGGCTTCATTTAAATCCATGCACAGAAGGAGAACTGGTTTCCTTGGTTTTGACAATGCTGCATGGATCAGTGTGGTAGTGGTGGTTCTTGTTCCTCAGGGTTTTTAAGGAGTTAGTGATCTCATGGGAGGAGTTCTGAGACGAGTTTAGAGTCGAGTTTCTTTCTTCAACCGTGAATGTGTCCAGTCTCTAGGATCTTCTTACCCTTCGAAAAGGGATCTCCAGTGTGCGAGAGTTTGGAATCCATTTCAAGAACCTTTTATGATATGCTTCAGACTTGTTTCCAGATGAGGAGGCCATGGAAAGGCATTTAGAGGAGGCTTTGCGTCCAGAGATCCAGTGCCAGATCACCCCATTTATGTTAAAGGCATATCTTGGGGTGTTGGTGAGGGTAGAGGTTGTCGAGATGACTTTGGCCAAAACTGGATCATCACAAGAGGGGATTTGTCATGATTCCTCATGAATCAGATTTGTGGTCTTGGGTTCCCAGTTTTTAGGGTAGAAGAGTTTTCGTTCGGCTGGGGGTAGGTCCCAGCCCTCAGCATCTCGTTTCTCCAGGGGAAGTAGCTCTCGGGCCCATGCTAAGGGATCAAGCACTTGTCTTTTTTTGTTGTGGTCGAGGTCATCAATAGTGAGAGTGCTCGACCTTTTAGAGCATTCATCATGCACCAGGTGCTCTGCTCTACGTTCCTCTATTGAGGCTATTCCAGCTGAGGTACAAGTAGTAGGTTGCACCAGCTTTTGATCAGTGAGGGTAGATGGGGATGGTAGAGGACATCTCTGTGACACTCCTCGTCCTCAAAGAGTAGAGCGCGGCTGTGGTGGTGGTCATCATCAAGGTCAGAGAGGCCATGGATGAGGTCGCATTCAACTTCATTCTTTAGCGTTGCCTGATCCAGGTGAACCAAACGTTGTTCGAGGTAACCTTTTATTGTTTTATACCTTAGTGTATTCCTTGTTTGATTCAGGAGTGACACACTCATTCATATCACTTACCCTTGTCTATTCATTGGGACATGAGGTAGAGAGGCTTCTAGTTCCCTTGGCATTGACTACACCAGTTGGAGGCCGAGCTGAATTGTTTGAAGTATGTAGAGACTATGATCTAATGTTGGGGAAGCACCACTCTTGGGGAGATTTCCTATGTTTACGAATACAACCATATGATGTCATCATCAGCATGGATTGGTTGTATTCGATGCAGGCTGTCGTGGATTGCTTCAAGAGGCTGGTTGTGTTCTTCGATGTGGATAGAGAGCCAGTAGTGTTCATTGGGGAGCGAGACCCTCAGATGGGTCAGAGGCATGTTCGGTCCTTATCATTCATGATTGCTAAGCTACTGCTGAGTTCTTCAGAGATTCATCAGTTGGTGTTTCCTAGGGTCGTATAAGAGTACCCTGATGTATTTCCAAAAGAGGTTGTAGAATTACCCCCTCGATGAGAGATCGTTTTGGGATCGAGCTACAACCAGGAGCATATCCTATCTCTATGTCTCCATATAGGATAGTCCATTATGAGTTATGAGAGATACGTATACAGGTTGATGGTCTGTTTTAGTGTGGTTTTGTTCGGCCGAGTGTGTCACCGTGGGGTGCACTAGTTTTGTTCATGAAGAAGAGTGACAACAGTTTGCGGTTGTGTGTCAATTATTGTCGCTTAAAATAAGTGACAGGGAAGAATCTCTACCGTCATCCATGGATTGATGATTTATTCAATCAACTGAAGGGTGAAAGTTGGTTCTCAAATATCTACTTGTGGTCAAGATATCATCAGATGTGTGTGAAGGATGAGGATATCCTGAAGACTACTTTTTGTTATCGTCATGGGCAATATGAGTTCATTGTAATTCCGTTCGGCTTGACAAAATCTCCAGTTGTGTTCATGGAATTGATGAACGTTGTGTTCATTGAGTTCATAGACAAGTTCTTGGTGGTTTTCATCAATGACATCCTTGTGTACTCCATGTCTAATGAGGAGCATGCAGAGCATCTACACGCCGTTTTGGGAGTTCTTCATCAACATCATTTATTTGGGAAGTTGTCGAATTGTTATTTTTGGGCTCGATAAGTCTGTTTCTTGTGGAACATTGTGTCCCCGCAGGGGGTAGTAGTGGATCCATTGAATATAGAAGCAATTGTGTCTTGGGAATCCCTCAAGATGGTGTTAGAGGTTTAAAGTTTTCTTGGTCTCACAAGCTACTATAAGAGGTTCATAGCCGATTTCTCTCGAGTTGTGACTCATCTGACAGCATTGACTAGGAAGGATCAGGCATTGATATGGATTAATTAGTGTCGGGTAGCTTTTGAGTATCTAAAGGAGAAGATAGTAAGTGCTCCAGTTCTCTGTCTTCCAGCTGAGGGAGATCAGTTTGATGTTTTATACAATGCTTAGCATCTGGGGTTAGGTTGTGTTCTGATGCATCAGAGATCATTTGATTCTTATGGGTCTCAACAGTTACGCCCCCATGAATGTAACCATTCCACCCACGATCTTGATTTGGCAGCGGTGGTGTTTTTTCTGAAGTTGTGGAGACATTACCTCATTGGTGAGCACTTTGTGGTTTTCACCTATCATAAGAGCCTAAGGAATGTTTTCTTCCAGCATGACTTAAACTTACAACAACATTGGTGGATGGATTTATTTTAGGAATATGACTTAAGAAGTATCATATACACCTAGAAAGGGGAATGTTGTAGCTGATGTGCTGAGTTAGAAGTCACGTAGTGATGCATTGTGTGAATCTGGTGACTCCCAGAGAGTAATGGAAGAACATTCAGCATTACATCTTGATATAGGAGAAGTTGGGGTCAAATTTTGTCTTTTTCAGATGACAGTGCAGTCATATCTGGTGCAGTAGGTGGAAGAGTCCCAGTTGGGGGATTTAGAGGTGGAGGTCTGGAGAGACCGAGTTGTTTGTGGAGATGCCCCTGATGGTTGGTCTGAGGATGAACAACACCGATTAATGTGTCATGGAAGGATATTTGTTCCTTTGACGATGCGCAAGACAGTTCTCAGGGAGTTCCATAGTTCTCCATCAGCTGTGCATCCTGGCAAGAGAAAGATGTAATGCGCCTTGAAGATCCAGTTTTGGTGTCCTGGGTTGAAGCATGTGATTGCATAGTTTGTGTCTCGATGGGTGGTCTTCTAGAAGGTGAAGGCTAACACTATGTTCCTAGTGGTATGCTCCTACCGTTAGATGATCCTCATTTTAAGTGGTAGGACATCTCAATGGACTTTGTTACTGGTTTACCTTGAGATCAGGTTGGAAATGATGATATTTGGGTGTAGTGGACCGTTTGACAAAACCATCTCACTTTATAGCAATCAAGGAGTCAAGCTTAGTGGAATTTTTGTCGAGGAAGTATCTAGAGGATGTGGTGATAATTCATAAAGTCCCAAGGATGATCATTTCTGATCGAGATCCTCATTTTAACTCTAGGGTGTGGAGAGGTCTCTAGAATGATTTCTGTTCCCAACTATGCCTTATCACTTCTTTTCATCCTCAGATGGACGGTCAAACAGAGAAAACCATCCAGAATCTTGAAGACATGTTACTCTCTTATGTCCTGGATTTTGGAGGTTCTTGGATTAGGAACATACCCTTGTTGGAGTTCACTTACAATAATAGTTTTCACTCCATCATCAGTATGGTATTGTTTGATATCTTGTATGGTCGGCATTTTCGTTCTCCATTGTGCTAGACTGGGGTCAGAGAGTCATCAAATCTTGGACCGGAACTAGGGAATAATGCAACAAAAATGGTTTAGGTGATTTGTGAGAGGATAAAGAAATTGAAGGTGACCGATTAAAGGAGGATACCCTTAGAGTTTGATGTTGGGGATCACATGTTTCTGAAGGTGACTCTCCGTTGTGGGAAGCAAAGGTTTGGTTGTGGGAGTAATATTTATCCCCAGTTTATTGAGCCTTTCAAGGTCTTAACTCCTCTTGGATTTATGGTGTATCGAGTACCACTTCCCCCACAGATGAACCAAATACATGATGTTTTCCATGTATCACAGCTCTATTTTTATCTCCGTGATGAATCTCACATCATCGATTGGGGATAGATCGATGTTGATGATGATTCAACCTTTGAGGAGTGACCTATGGAGATCCAAGACTGCAAATAGAAGGTGTTTCACGGTAATTCTATCCCCTTGGTTCGTGTCTTATGGCCACACGGTGGCATAGAGGAGAGTACTTGGTAACGTGAGTCACAGATATGTGCTCAGTACCCAGAGTTGTTTGATGTTTAACTCTTTTCATGTAACGATGTCCCCTTTGTGGTTATAGACCTTTCATGTTTATGAGATTGCATTCTTTGGTTACTTCTTGTGGTTTTCTCTCTTTTGAGTGGTATCTCAATGAGTAGTTGTTCAGACTTTTTTTCTGTTTCCTTTTAGGTTGGTTTTGAATTCTCGTGGATGAGAATGTTTTGAGAGGTATCTGACGTAATGGACCAGACCTCTCTGGTTCATTCCATTGTGAAAATCTGGTGACTGAGGTGTTCCGGGAGGTCAAGGGGACTTATCCCCAACACTTTTCCAAATTTCCAATTCGGTGAATAGTTCCAATGGTAGCCTTGTGAACAGTTCCAATGGTAGACCGCTGTGGATAGTTCCAATGGTAACCTTATGTGAATAGTGTAATGGTAACCTTATCTGAAGAGTTTCATCAATAACCTTATGTGAACAGTGCAATGGTGACCTTATGTGAACAGTGTTTTTAGAACGGTGAGGTTCCATGGGTGATCTCTTTCCTTTTCCAAATATTGATTTCATGAACAGTATTTCTAGAACGGTGAGGTTTCAACAGTGACCTCTTTCCTTTTCCAAATTTTGAGTTCCTGAACAGTGTGTCTAGAATGGTGAGGTTCCAACGGTGACCTCTTTCTTTTTCCAAATTTTGAGTTCATGAACAATGTTTCCAAAATGGTAAGATTCCAATGATGATCTCTTTCCTTTGACAAATTTTGAGTTCATGAACAGTGATTCCAGAATGGTGAGGTTCCAACGGTGACCTCTTTCCTATACCAAATTTTTAGTTCATGAACAGTGCTTCCAGAATTGTGAGGATCCAATGGTGACCTCTTCCCTTTTCCAAATTTTGAGTTCATGAATAGTGTTTATAGAACAGTGAGGTTCCAATGGTGACCTCTTTCCTTTTCCAAATTTTGAGTTCATGAACAGTGTTTCCATAACGGTGAGGTTCCAATAGTGAGGTTCAGGAATAGTGTTTTTTCTTTTCCAAATTTTGAGTTCTTGAACAGTGTTTCCAAGTTCCTATTGTTTTGCCTCTTTAATGTCTCCTTTGATGAAAAATTGGTTTAAAGCCTTGTTTTAAGGACTCCAAGGCCTATTCAAAGGTCATAACTCTTATCTTAATTTCCCTAAGGCTAGGGATTCTTTTACTCAGTCAAACAATGTGGGTCAATGTGGTCCGCTTTTAATTGAAAATTACAGTGTATCTTAAACCACTTCGCTGTTAAATCTTCTAACGGGACGATATATCTTCCTTCGTAGTTCTTCCTCCTTGTTCTTGGTTGTGAGGTGCTTGAACCATTCAATCCATCCTATTGGAGTTTCTCAATCAAACTTTTCTCCTTATATTGGTTCCACTCTATTTTGATGCAACCAAGCAGTATCGATCAATCTTCGATATAAGGTACGATCTATCATCATTCTTTTGTGTTCATCTCCTTATGTTTCTCCTTACCCTTTTTATGGAATGTTATCCCAATGTTCCTAAAGGTATTTTCTTGGGTGTTGACCAGTGTGGTGGTGTATTTTCATCCTTGGGTGGATACATTTGTCACAGGGGGAGGAGATCATAACCCATTGGGTGGATTGTTCTAGTATACAGAACATCAAGAACCGTTTGAGGTAGGGGGTTCGTTGATTCTCTTTTATTTCACGTGAAACTATATAGTTAGAATGTTTTATCCCACTGGATCACAATGTAATTCACATAATAAATATTTGAACCAGATAAATAAATTGATGTTGATCTTATGTTATTGCCTCTTGTTTTTCTAGATAGTGTGATATCTATGCTTTCTTTGTTTAGATTTTCATTCTTAATAGAAATTGGTAGAGAAATTAAAGCTGAAATTAATTGAAAATTGTTTGGATAAAGATAAAGAGGCTTGTAAATGAATCTGGTTCTTCTTGTTTTAATTTTGATGTTAATAAAATTAGTGCAGTAAGCATGTTTAATTATTTGTGATAGCTTACTAGTTAGGTTTACAGAATTTGGAACCTTCGAAATATAAATCGGTTAATCCAAGATGGATTAAAGAAATAGTTGTTTGATAAATGATAATTCCTTTTAGGGTTTTGAGTTACCCTCTTTCTTGTTTAAGGGCCTAGAGCACAATTGATATGACCGTTGTTTTCATGTTGCTTGTGTTTTGATGTGATCCTGGATGACTGTTGTGATATGTTGGGGCAGGGAGGCCTACTAGTTGTGACATGAATTGACACATAGAGTGGCGAGATGCATTAGATTAAGTATATGGTTGTCCGGGAGGACACCAAGGATGATGAAATGGGTTGGATATGAAGATTTTGATTCTTTCTGATTCTGATTGGTTGTTTATCTACTTTACTTCTCCGCTACTCAAGGCAGCTGGTATTTCTTACCATTCTTCCTAAAGGAGTGAAGACGTGCGGGGTATACCACGTGCTTTCTGTGTTTAGATTCTCAAGGGAGGATGGGTCTATTCTCTTGTTATAGGTGGCAACGAATTGACAGGTAGTTCATCTACTCACCATGTTGATCCCCTTATGTCTAGTACCTTAGAATGTCTTTCTAGAATTCCTGGGAATATGGGATGGTAATGCTATAAATAAATAATTGAATAAATGATGTTAACCCATGGGGTTGGATCTTTCTAGGGTGCAATGCTGAGGTTGTAATTTGAAGGAACATTAGACTTTGGTTGTGATTCTAATGAAATATACTGTTGAAATTTTAATGGTTAATTAATGATTAAAGAATTAATTAATGTAAAGTGAAACTAATAACAAGGGAATAAATTAATGTAATAAATATCTTTAAACAATTGTGTACTTATAATATACCTAGTCTTAAAAGTGTTAGCTATGAGTCCAAGAGGCATTAGTTGCAATTGACTCTAAGACTAGGTTATTCCAATAGTGTGGTTTTGAGATATAGTATATTCTGTAATTTTTTATTTCTATATGCTACTTCACCCCATCAGTAAGGCAAACCAACTCACCAGGGATTCTGAGCCCTGGGGGGGGGGGGGTCCCCAACATTCCGGTGGGAGGATGGATGGATGAATACCCCCTTTGGCCCCGCTCTCTTCTCTTGGTAGTTACTTATACTGGTAGGCACACTGGTTATTTTTCTCCATATATGTGTGTAGAAGGCTGTAATGGCTTGTGGTTATTCACACACATATATTCTGGATATAGTTTCCTATGGACTACTATAGGTGTAACGTGTACAGGCTATGATGGCTTGAGGATCCTTACTCGGTGTATGGGCTATAATGGCTTGAGGTTTAATACCCGATGTATGATACACATTATGTGAGATGTGGTGGCTCCCAAAAACTACCTGGTTACTTTTCTTACATAGAATTGATAGTTTTGTTGCATGAGGTGCATGTTTTGGTGATTTTCCCAGGTGTCTGAGGGCAATACATTTTGGAGAGAGATACTCAGGACGTGCGACATTGGGGTAAAGTGGAAAACCAGTGGGGAAGTAGTAGTGGGGTACCCTTGATACACTTTATTATATTATATACTCTTATATGTGTATCTTGGTGAGAGTATCCATGGTGAAGTTGGGAACATAATATAAATGTTTAGGTGACGAGTTAGTTTCACTTGTTGTTCATTGTGCTTTAGCATTATTTATTTACTTTTGCATGAGGGGATTCCAGGAGGACCCTACTGAGTATATTGTTATACTCACCCTATGTCTATATAAACCATTTTTTCGGTCACTTGGATCAGGTTAGAGATTGATATGGTTTCTAATAGATTGGGGTTGTAGGAGATGTTTGGGATTTTGGTTTCTTTTGTTCTTACTTTCATTTGGGTATTTGTATTTTTCCCCTTTCATTTGTAGTATTTTTGTATGATATTACATATGTGTACTTGGGATTTCTTTTATATTGCAGTCAGAGTTGGAGTTTGTTGGTGTTTGTCTTATCTCTCTCTTCTTAATGTGTTATCTTAGAGGGTAATGCCTTCCAATTGTGTGTTTACTATACCCTCGGTGCTAGTCACTAACCCGGGGCCTACTGGATGAGGGACTTAGGGGACATTATCTCCCTTATCATATTGTCGTCCTATGAGGTTTACAATTTGTGGGGAGGGGTCGTGACATTCATCCTCATAAAATGTAACCAAATGATAAATATAAACATTTAAACTTATTTATTTTCATTAATAATATATAAATTCAATCCTGGATAATTATATACATTTCACATGAACTTCTATACTTATAATCAAGAGAACTGATCACAAATATCAAGAAATGAACACTCTGGAACGACAAAATTTAATCTTATAACTTTTAAAAATCCCATAAATGAACTTAATAAAATTATAATAAATTATATACATATCTAGAAGGTTATGAATTAAATTATTAATTTTCTAATTTCATATTCCAGGACCTTAAGGTCAAGTGAGGAACACATTCAGACATAAGGTAAGGGTTTTCATATCTCACTTCTATTTTTGTGAGATACTCCTTATTCACCACTATTTATTGTGTATGGTGTATGTATACTTCCAATTGATATATCATATCATGAATATATTTATTTTCATGGTATTCACTGTATCATTTTATTATTATAAATTTCGAGTCACATGACTCGATCAATTACAAACTGTTAAGGGTTTTCCACTCGAACCTCCATTTTCTTTCGTCTTATTCTTTTAATCTCTTTACCCCAATTAAATTTCTAATTATTGTTATTTAATAATATTAAATTCTATATGAATGTTCTATATATGTTTACCAATAACAATACTTCTCTATTTTATGTGGAGTTATATGTTTTAAAAGGATCTTTCAAAAATTCTTCCTGATAAACAGGCTCGATTAAAGGGAACTTCTCAAATTCTTACCCATTTTTATGTGCACTATATAATATAGTTTAAGACATAATTATTTTTTTAAAATCACAATTTTTGTCATGAAAATTTATCATGGTTCATTTCTTTTTTTATAAAAAAACATGTCATTCCTATTTAAAATATCTTTAATATTTTCCTTAGACCACACTAAAATGTTTTATTTCTAAAGCTTTATTAAAAACTTTATTTACATGATTTCACTTCAGTAGGAAAACATTTATGCCAAAAATATAATTTAAATGTATTTAAATTTTATTCTATATGATAAAATGTTTTAGAATATCCTTTTACGACAAATAAAAATGGTTTTCCAAAAGAACACTTTTTTACAAAATAAAAGGGTTTTGCTCATCTAACTTTTAATTCTATGAGATTTATGACTTGTTCACCACTTATTACTTGAATGTGGTGTATATAATTCCCCTTGATATATCAAATCATGAGTCTTATTATTATTATAATATTATATGAAATATATAATTAAATATTTCAAAGTGATATGGGACACTTTTGAATGTTTAATGATCATTTTCCTCAAGAGTTTATCAATGATTCAATTAGAGTATTTTCATCTATGATTATGATTAAAATATTTAAAATTGGTTTGGGACACTTTGATCTAAATATATCTTTTATTATACATATTATGAATTCATTGGACTTAGTAAGTGATGGGTGGGGCCTGCTATAGCCCCTCGATGCATCGGTGGGTATCATGAGACAAAATAAAATTGGGTATTGGCCAAGGCCTTTCCCTAGTATTTTCATAAGTCTTGGATAAGGCCTTCATAACATGTTTATGATGTCCATAATATACATTCCCTTATTATGATATTAGTAATAGATAAATCATGTGATTATTTTACTAGTATAAAATACATGGTAATGTTTCAAGTGATTGTTTATATGGAATTATTCATTCAGTTTTTATTACTGCCATATTATGATCAAGATTATGTTTTAGTGGCATGAGTTGTTAACTTTTACTTATTATTTATGATATCTTCTACTGTATCACTTACCCTTTCTGAGAATTTGATCTCACCCATTTCTTATGTTTCCTTTCCCCAGGTTATGAAGAAGAAAAATTTTAATAATCTTTCAAGGATGCAGTTTATTTCATATTGTATCATGTTTTATTTTCTTTTTATAATTTATTATGGGTATCATGATTGTAATATGATATTCCTATATTACTAAACTAACCATTCCTTTGGGATTAAATTCCTTGTAATCATTCCATTGTATTAATATAATACACCGTCTCATGACTTCTGGGGTCAGGGCATTACAGAAACTCATCCACCATCTCCCGTGGACATGAACCTATGTTTCTTGAACTACTAAAATGAGTAGTAATCCATGGGATGAATACTACTCTGAATAATTTAATAAACATAAAATATATTGGGGATGAGTCTCTAGAAATATATTACAATAATAACTGTTCAGAAGATGAAGCTGACGAGGATGACAATTTTACTCTATTGTGTTCTCTAAAAGGTGAAATGCCTCTAATTTGTGAGAATTATACCATTGGTACTTGTTATTAACTCATGGACTAATTAAGGGGGTATTTGGGGGGAATAAATGTTCTTGTCTATGATTAACGGGGTATTGGAGGGGACATGTTATGATATATGAATCCTTGGGGGCTCTATAAATTATATATTTATAAGAGAAATCCCACTTTTAATACTTTCAATCCTCTAATTAAGACCAGTACTACCTCTATTAAAATGATCCATAAAGTCTATATTAAATCTCTTAAACATGTTAAAATATAATATAGGAAATTAAGGATTAATAAGAAAACCAAATATGATAAAAAATAATTATAAACTCTCATTATATTTACTAGAAGATATAAAAATGTATTGATAAAACATTTTAAGAGATAGAGAGTTATTTTATATACATGGATAGAAATTAGAGATTCCAAGGGGGGGAACTAATACATGTAGAAATAAAATGATGAATACATAAAAATATTTTCTAATAATTATTTCAACATATATAGAATTTTACAAGCTCAATTCTATTTTTTTTTTGGAAAAAGTGATGTAACAACCTAATGAATTATTATATTTAATAATAATGGTATATCAAATATCAATAATCTCAATAAATTCTCTTAATAAATATTTTCACCTTAATAACTGATATTTTATTAAATGATAATACTTATAGACTCTGTAAATATTTTAATGTTATTGAATATGACTCTTTATAACCATAATCATGAAGAATAATATATAATAACAAAATGAAATATTGGGTAGAAAAATAAATAAATCAATACAAGAAAAAAATATATATAAAAATCAGTCAAATAATAATGGATCAATATTAAATGTGGATTATGTAAAAAATAATATGCATGTAAATTGTAGTAAATAAAGCATATATAATCTTAGTAAATTCCAAAAAATACCCTGAGGTGACTCTGGACGTACTCCAGTTGGAACCACTTATAAGCATGGTGATGAGTTCCTCTATTTATAACCTACTGGAGACCCAAAACAAGACAACCTTATTGGACTCCTATATGGAATTTGATACAGGTGAGGACCCATGAAATCTAATCATATCTACATTGTAAATATCTTCCATCCCTTACTAAGATGCATACAATCCCTATTATGATAGTAATGGGAGGTATGGTCGCCTTTTCAGAAAACATATCAATCAACAATCAACATAACCCAAACATGTATATTCAAACATCCTTCTAACACCCATTAATATGATCTCTATATTTAAAATAAAATTTTTTTACCTCATCAAAACTAATATCGGAATCTTCATAAACAGTGAAAACTTTTTATAAAAACCATTTCATGGTACAAAAAAGTCCATAACACTTGATACTACTAGTGATTTTAAAAAAAAATCATTCTTTCCATATTATTCAAAATAAAAAAGTGAGAATCAAAGTAATTTTAAAATTTTCCAAATATGCATCAAAGTCATTATTTTAAAAAATTCACATTAATAGTTTCTATTGGAATTCATTTTTGAATCTAAGAAAACAATTGTCATATGATTTATTGAATGAATCCTATTTATATTTCATATGACTACATACTTACATATATACATAAAAAATGTGTTCATATATATATATATATGTATATTTCAAAATGCATATACATATGGATGTTCATATTGGATATTAAGAAAAAAAATAAAGAGATAAAATTCAGGAATCTTAATATAAAAATCTCGATGTAATACCACTGAATCTTCAAAATAGAAAAAACACAAGCAAACTGAACCTCAACATCAAGAAATCATTACATGAAATCCATTTAAATTTATTAAATAAAACCCATGGGTGAAATTTTAACAAACACATTGTGTGTGTTATTTCTATGGAAGTAAGTTCCAAACATTTAAACTTAATATGCTATAAGGATGAAATTAGTGTGTGAAATTCTTAATATGCTACAAAGAATCAAGAAAATCCCTTAAATGGTCAATAAAAGACCAAAATTATAGAAATCACCAATTAAAAATTCATTCTAGAAGGGAAATAGATGATGGATAATGAATAGAAAGAGAAAATGAAAAAAAATTGCAAATAGATTTTATCAAACAAGAAATCAATGATTGAGGAGAGGAGAAAATAACATACCTTGGATTGAAGCATTGAATTATCTGAGAGAAAGTGGAGATATTGCAAAAAATTGGATTCATTAGAGACTTGGATTCATTCAACCCTTGAATCATTTGCGCCTTGGAGTTGAGCCTTGATTTGATCCTTGATTCATGTTTGGATTCGATGAGGAGTGTCGGCAGCAGGTGACTTCTGTGGAAGGCTTTGGATATCGTGACTATTTTACGACTACTTAGGGTTATTTAAATAGATTGGGAACACTTTTATCAGCACTTCTAAAAAATCACTAATAAATATCTCTTTTATTAGCACTAATTTGATAAGCATTGATAAAGGATTTATAATTATAATTATAAATAAAAAATCGTAAATATATTTATAAAATTATATATATATATAATAAATATATATAAATATAAATATTGTAAATATATTCATTATTTAAGTATATTTATAATAATTTTATAATTATTTAAATATTTATTTATTTATTCATAATTTTACGAATACTTTTTAAAAAATATTTATATATTTATATATTTATGTCATTATATTTATTTATATAATTATATATATATGTATATTTAATAAATATATATAAAAATAAATATATTAAATATATATTCATTATTTAAATAAATTTATTTTAATTATATAATTATTTAAATATACATAATTATTTAGTTATAATTATATAAGCAATTTTTAAAAATTATATTTATTTATTTATAATTATAAATAGATAAATGAAAAAATATATTAAATATTCTTTTATAAATATATTTATTCATAAATATTTATTTACAAATAAAATTTTAAGATTATTAATGAATATTTAATCTCATGTGAATGATGTTAAAAATGAATGAAGTTGAATAATTAAAATTGAGTGCACTTTAAAAATAATGAAAAATTGGATAAGTTTTATTAATTAAATATAAATTATTAAAAAAATATGGATATATATTGAAATAAAGATGAATACTTATTATTAATATTAATCCATTTTAAATAAATATATATATAAATAAATAATAGAAAATGATTAAATTCCCAAAAAATAATAAATATTAAATATTAAACATTAAAAATGAATTAATACCAAATTGGAATAAAATTAAAAATAAATAAATAAAATTTACTAATTAAAGACATAATATATTAAATGTATCATGTTATAATGAAATTCTAAAATACTAAAATTTGAATAAATTATATAAATATTAGGTGTATGTGTTTCTATATAATATTTTATTAATTACCAAGATACATGTGTGTGTGTGTTGTATATAAAAATGAATTAATTGTGTATATGTATGTGAAATAAATATAACACATGTTTGATAGACACACACATATATATATATATATGTGTGTGTGTGTGTGTGTGTGTGTGTGCGTGTGTGTTATATTGAAAAATCAAACAACATTCAATTATGTCATACTCGATGCAAGTAGTCGGTATTTTCAATTCATATTAATTTTTAATTATAAACCATTATTCACTAAATATACGACTTATTTAATGTAAAGTATAAATTTTTGGTATTATATAAATCAAATTTAGGAAATATTATATACAATCATATATTTTTATATTTAATATATAATATTTATTAATATTTATAATCTATATATATGTATATTATTTTTATTATTTTTTATCAATATTTATTTCATTAATATAAGGTTTTATATTTTTCTTATTTTACTTATTTTTAATTTTTATTTGTTTAATTATTTCATTTTACATATCTATATATTTAATATATACTATTTATTAGTGTTTATAATTTATATATAGTATATTAAATTTATTAATTTTTATTAATAAGTATTTAATTAATAAAAAATTAAAGGCTTTTTTAATAAACTCATTTCTGTTTTTATTCATTTAATTATTTCATTTTATTTGGGAGTTTTATCAGTGTTAAAAATAAAGCATCGATATAGGGTACTTTTTATCGGTGCTAAAAATAAAGAGCTGATAAAGGGTACCTTTTAGTAGTGCTAAAAAACAATATTAAAGATTACCCTTTATCAATTCTAACTAAAACATACTAATAAAGGGTGTATTTTATTAGTTCCATAAAAATAATAGATAGAAGGTACCCTTTATGAGCGCTTGTTTTAGCATTGATAAAAGCATGTTTTTTAGTAGTGTCATTTTTTATCTCTGACTATTATAGATTACACTAAATATATATATATATATATATATGATATTTATATAAAGGTTATTATTCTGAATATAATTTAACCATGATCAAAGTAATAGGACCAAAAAAATAACAAATGAAAACATACACGAAAAGAAAAGCAGTTATTGCACGAAATATGACGTTAATATGGAATAGTGAATAAATAGTTAATAAAAGGTCATAAGTAATCATATATGGTATACTATATATATAATTATAATATTATAATATATGTATAATAAAATTATTTTTATTATACATGATATTTGAATGTTTATGAAGGAAGTTGAGACTTAAGGTAATGGATTTTTGTTTCTATTTTATTTTCTATAAGACACATGCCATATTTTCCATTTATTTCATTGATGTGTTATATATACCATCCATGAATGTATTTTATAGTGCTTATAATGAAAATTATTAGTATTGCATATTCATTTGACTATATATCTTGCATAGGTATTATGTTTCAAATTTTACCAAAGTTGTAATGGTTTTATGTTACAATGTCATAATTAACAGGATTGTTTATTATTATGTTTTCAATGATAAAATATTATGATCCATCTATCAAGAAACTAATTAATTTTATTCTCCTCTAGGTTTTTCAGGAGAATACCTTTTTCCCTTCATTTTTCTTCTCTTTATTTACTCTTGAGTTCAATATAATGTTTTTAAGAAAAAATTTCTTTATTTCTCTATTCGGTCATACACTGCTTTTCATCCAAAATCATGTTTTCTAAACATCTTCTAAAAAAATTGCTATTTTACTATAATTTTTATTTGAAATTTTTAACAATTTTTGACTATTTAAATTTTTTTAAAGTAATCTTCATGTCACTTTTCGAACAATGCCTATTTTTATTTTACCAAAAATTTGAAAAGAATCTTTGTTTTTAACATTCACGAAATGAACAGTATTTCCCACTTTCATTATCACTCAAAGATTTTATGCTTCCCTTGAATGTTTAAAATTTATTTTCAAATAAATTAATTTACTTAATATTTGGGGAATTTTTATTTTTTCAATAAATTATTTCGAATTCAAAAGGATTTGGAAAATGTTTTATGTTTAAAAAACTTTTTTCAAAGTGGAAAGGATACTTTCCTCACAAAATATTCCTAGTGATCTTTAAAAATCATTTTCTATATACGATGAAATACTTTGATGTCACTTATGATTTTTTTGGGTATAATATTTAATGATACCATCCTTATTTATTCTCTAAATTGTTACATTTTATGTCGATGAAATATTTACGAAACCTATTTATTTTTCATGGGTTATGCTTTGGTGAATTGATGAAATTTTTATGAAATATATTTTATTTACATGGGTTGTGATATAATGATATGATGAATGTTGTATAATATTGTATCACACATAAGTTTGGTTTTCATTATGAGATGGGTGGGACCTATATCTCCCTCTAATGAAATGGGTAAAAATTTATATTTCATGAGATAACAATGGGAATCAAGTTGAATGGCTTGAGCCACTATAGAAAATAGGTGATAAGTCATGATCCATTATGTTGATGTTATTATAATTTAACCTTGAAATATTAATTGTTTTCTATATTTATGATTATACCACACTTTTATGACATTATGTTATGGTTCTTGATTGATTTATGATGATTTATCACTCTTATATCCCATGTTTTCTGAAATGATGAAGTTTTATTCCATGACTGATGTTTATAATCTATGAAAGGTTAGGTATGAACCTTGTAAACTATATTCATGATCATGTACCATTATTCTTCTCTTGTGCTTTCATATTATCATAGAATTATATCTCTAATTTTTACCTTTACTGAGCATCTAAGCTCACCCTTTCTTATGTTTTCTTTCCCCAGGTTATGAAGAAAGGTTTTAAGTAAGGTATGTTTATGAAGAGTACTAGATGGGAATATCACTATGAGATATGTTGAATATCTTTCACCAAATAAAAATATTTTGTATATATTCTCCAATAACACTAAACTTTTATGGTCCCCAGGCATGTTTTTGTGTAATTTATTTGATATTCATCTAAAATGATGTGATATTTATGTATGAAAATCATGTGTCACTATAGTTGGTATTAGAGGAAAGTTTTAGTAAATATTTGGAAACTATTATGAGAAAACATTAGTGAAATCCCTATATATAATTCTAAGTATATGTCTAGGTATATTTCTAAGGATAAGTATAAGGATGTGTCAAAGTATAGGAACATGTATTTGATTTTTTGAATGATAGAGTGAGTGGTTTCTATGAAATTTCATCTATCTTGGGACACTTCAAGTGTATGTGAATCTATCATAGAGGTACATGGGGGTAATAACTCTAAAATGTATGCATTTAGTTGGACTTTATTATCACCTGGTGCATGAGAACAGACCATTCTGCACAATTGGTTTGACACTCCTATGGGAAATGCTTTGGAAATTCACAAACTATTTACAAACCTACTATGAATATTTATACTCACACTATAATTTTTTGTTTTATTTAATGGAAAGAAATAAAGGGAACTGGATTAATTTTGAATGTGATAGATAATGTATTGATGAGAAAATAAATAGGACAATGACTTGATTAAAGGATATAGTGATTATTTCTAATCATTTATCATGATATATGATTATCACCTTAACCAGGTATTGGACTCAACAAAGAAGAGAATAATAGAATTCATTGAGAGTTCCAGTTGTTGAGACCATTAAGGAAAGAATATTATGTTTACTATATGTCAAGAATGTAGGAAGAAACATGAAATTGAATGATTCAAAGGAACTACAAGATGATTTTTTTAGAGAAGAAGGGCACATATAAAATAATTTCAGAGGAAAAAGGAAAATTTTAGTTAATGAAATGGATGAGAATATGTGTCTCCCTAAGGTATTATCAATTGATGAATGTTTTAACTATGGAAATTATGGTCATTTTGAAAATTTATTTTCTAGGTTAAAATCTCTAGAAGAGGGTCAAAAAGGTGGTATAAGTAATGGTTTTTTATTGATGAAAAAGAAATTACAAATGACATATAAAAGGAAAGAGATATTGAGGTAAGATAATTAATCCTACTTAATTTTTTAAGAGTGAAGTAAAATTATTGAAGTGTTTATGTATTGAAATTCAATAATTATAAAATATATATTAGATTTAAGTAATATCTCCAATAATCTATGTTTTATTTAAGGAATAAGGATGCATGTATTTTTTTAATAATGTTTTATGTTTATTCAAATTATTACCATGTTTCAAGAGAATGCAGGAAAAAGGTATTCACATGTTTGTTATGTGATAATTAAGAGCTTCTTCATATTATTTTTTGGATTAACATTATGTTGATTTTATGAATTTATAATTTAGAATTATAAAGTTTTGGATTTTAATCTTTTGGAAGGGTCATAAGTATAATCATACATGAAATATTTTAAGTTTAACTTTGGATGAGGATTTAGATATTAATGTTTTACTTCACCATATGATGATTTATCCATATTGGAAAACCTATGCTAAAAATTTTGTTGTGATGATAATTAGAGATAGAAGAAATGAGATATCATTATATTATGGATATTATGATCTGTTAGTGCTTCAGGCATAACAAATTCACCTTCATTTCTTATAGTAAGATATGAGGTGTAAATTGATCAAGGCATGACCAAAGGGTGAGATTATGCTTATGAAATGGAATGAAATCAAGTATATCTTCTGATGAATTTTTTTCAACTTTTCGAAAATGATCTTGAAATAAAATGGTATCCCATTACCATAATTTCTAATGATATCAATAAATGATTTCACACCAATTTGTTTTATGGTTTTCAGTTGTTGATTTTCACATTATTATTCACTTTCTTTTAATCAAGGATCTCTATTACTCTGCATCATTATTGGCAAATTATGTTTTTCTTACATTTCCAAATATTCACTTCCCACATATATTTTCATATGTAGAAATATAGTTATGAGTTAATTTAGATGACCCTTATGTTTATAACTTTCCCTTTCTAAAGAAATTATTATTATTCATTTGAATGATGTGGGTTTCTATGAACGAATTTTCGAATGTTGAACCTTTGATGACCAAGACGAATTTTAAGGGTGAAATTAATTTTAATTGGAGTTGAATGTTACAACCTGATATTTTTGGAAATATATTTTTAAAATTAATTTATATTTTTTGATATCTTCCATTATATGAAACACCAAGATTATCTTTCATTACACGCAACACTGAGTTTCTTCAATAGTGTCCATGAAATGCAACACCGAGCTTCAACGAACCATAAAATAATATCATTTGAAGTATATCTGTTATAACATAGCCATTAAATCGGCGAGTATGAATAGTATTAACTATTTAATAAAAGATATTTATAAATTTCCTACTCAATATAAATTTATTCATAAATGCATAGTAAAAAATCAATCAATTTTTTGTAAAGTAATTATATTAATCAAAAATATGTTTTTTAAAATGATTTTCATTGACTTTTATAAAATATTAGAAAATTTAATTGATAAAATTAACTTATTTTTTGAAAAAATCATATCAAATTTAACTTTTGGTGAAACGTCATGATTTTTTATAAAATATTGATTTTTCAGTGAATAATGAAAATACCGATTTCTGTAAAACTATCATTCATTTTCAATAACTAAATTAATTTAAAAACCCTATTATTTTTTAATGTAAGATAAATATTATTTATTTATACTTAATTTACTTAACTAATATTCAATCAAATTTATATTGGATTTTAGTATAATTTTATATTTGGGTTTAAAAATGGGTTTTCTCTAAAAACTGTTTTAATGTGCATAATGATTCTCCATTTTAATTAACTAAAATAATACCTAATGGGAAATTTTTAAATGAAATTTATATATTATATATTAATAAATTCTAATTTATATTTATATAATGATTATTATTATACATGGAGTTAATATAAAATCATCCTGTGCTTGAAAAATATACTTCTCAAAAACCTGTTTTTTATCGCATCTATGGGTTTTGATTTATATTTAATTTTTCCACTTCTATGAATTTATTTTGGAAACATATATTCCATATTTTCAATAATCATAATTTATATTATTTAATAAGTTAAACTTAATTTTTGACCATAATTAATAATGAAAATAGAAAAAAGTATTTATCACAGTTGAGGTAAAACTAGGTTTGCTGGGGGTTAAACTAAAAAGAAAAGGGTTAAAAATGAACCAAACATGGATAAATAATATTTTATATCCATATATCAATATTATACTTACCAATTTAAAATATATTGTCATTTGGAAGATTTTTTCTAGGGAATTACTTTATTATTTTAGATTCTTTTAGGAAATTTCCAAGTAGTTTCCAAGTGGTTCCCTTTCCCCACATATAAAAGGCCACATCTACCCTTAAATTATTCACACCACTCAAGAAATATAGTAGTCAAAACCCTACCAAAATACCTCATCAACATCCTTATCCATGTTCTAGAGTTTCGTATCCTCCCAAAATACAAACACTAGGGTTCTTAATAAGAGATTCTAAGGAGGTTTCTCTAAGAAAAGGTAATTATCTTCACTAAGTTCCCTCTTTTCCTTTATTCTCTTAACACATTTAATTATGTATTAACCCTTAAAATATAAAAAAATTAGTATCTACTCTATATTTATATGTTATTATATTAAAATAATAACATATATCAATCTCTACTTCCATCAAATGGAAAATGAAATTGTCAATCATGTCTAGGGAGGACTACCGCTTCGCGGAACGATGTAGTTTGTTTTCAATCACCACCTTTCAGGGCTATATATAATTATGGATTTAATATATTTATATTATATTTATGAAATTAATATACTTATATAATTATGATATCATAGATACCTTCTTTCTTTTCATTCTCTGTGGGATACGATAATGTTGCTCATGTGTACGGCGGACTACCGTCTCACGAAGCGATGTCATTAATTTTAGATTATGCTTATATGGAAGGAAATAAGGGTAAATTTAATGGATATAAAGTATATATATGATATCATAATATTTCTGTAATGGTAATATATTATTTATCTTTCATTCTTTCAATCAATTGGGAAATGGAAATAACATTCTTGCATACATACGGTCTAACGTCTCTATGAATGTGTATTTCATTTTCTATATGTAACTGTTATGTATTACACTAAAAAAAATACTAAATATAAATTATATTTATATCATGGTTAAAATTATGTATATGATAAAACCATGATCAAATTAAGAGGATCCAAAAAATAACAAATCAAAACATACATGAAAAGCAAAGCAATTATTGCCCAAAACATGACATTAACATGGAATTATTGATAAATAGGCAATAAATGCTCATAAGTAAACCATATATGTTATGATATATTTGATTATAGTTTTATAATATATGTATAATAAACTTATATTTATTATAAAGGATATTTGAACGTGTGCGAAGGAATTCAATATTTAAGGTAAGGGATTTATGTCTCTCTCTTTTCTCTATGATACACATGTCATATTAACCACATATTTTTTTTTGATTTGGTGTATGTACTACCCATGAATTTATTTTATAATGATTCTCATGAAAATTATGGGGATTAAATATCCACTCTAGGATCCCTCTTTTATGGGGATTATTTTTCAAATGTTACCAAAGTGGTAATGCTTTTATATTACAATCTCACAGTTTATCGAGATTATTTATGATTATGTTTTCGATGACAACATATTGTGATCCATCTATAATGATACTCATGTATTTTATAATCCTCTGGTTATTTCATGAGAATAAATTATTTCCCTTCATTTTCATATATTTTTATACTCAAGAATTTAAATTATTTTTTTAATAAAAATCATCTTTATTTCTCTCTTCGGTCAAAAACACATTTTTCTTCGAAAACCATGTTTTCTAAAAAAATATTATAAAATTGTTTACTATTATCCAATAATTTTTAAAAGAAAATTTTAACCATTATTGAATTTTTACAATGTTTTTAAAAAAAATTGAATTGTCATATCACTTTCCAAACAATTCCCGTTTGGCTTTTACTAAAAATGTGAAAAGAATTTTTTTAACATGCACAACATGAACAATAGTCCCCTATTTTATAATTTTTCAATTATTTAAATGTTACCTTATACGTTTTAAAAGTTATTTTTAGAAAAAAATATTTAATAAATATTTGTTAAATTTTTATATTTTAAATAAATGATCTCAAAGTGAAAATGATTTTGAAAATATTTTATGTTTTTCAAAGTGGAAAGGCTACATTCCTCAAGAAATATTCCAAGTGATATTTCAAAATTATTTTCCATCTATGGTGGAATCCATTTATGTAACTTATGCTTTACTAGGGATAATATTGATTGATAAAATCCTTACTCTTTCACTGGATGGTCAATGTTTATGTCACGAACCAACTCGAGTCAAGCCTTAACCTGTCACCTAAGTCATCCCACGATAAGGCCCGAAGGGATTTCTCAATCCCCGAAATATAGAAACTAGTGTCGAGCATCAAAATAGAGCCATTGAGAACTATTTGTCCTATAAAGGAAAAATAAATAAACCAGAATAAACAGAAAAACTAAACTAAACTCTAGAATCGGAATGAGAATAAATTTGAATGGATAAACATACCTCTATATGACCTCATGGGTCACCAAAAACCACAGAACCATACTCTCTCCTAGAGCAATACAAAACTGAAAGAACCTAAAACTGAAAAGATAGATTAAGTGTGAGCACTAAGATACTCAGTAGGGATGAAAAAGAAAAACCACGCCCTATGACTCATATTTAAAGTGAAAAAAAATCTTTATAGTTTTAAAATAGGTTGTATAAAAATAAGGTTTTCATTCATTAACCAAAATAAGTAACAAGCTTCCAAAACCAAGAAAACCCCCCTTCCATTTATATTTTTTCTAAAATAACTCCAAAGGCGTGTAATCCATTCCCATAAATTCTATTAAAAGGCAACTAGTACTGAAAAAAGTGTTTCAAATATGAAAACAAGTAGAGGTTACCTGAAATAAAATAGCCAAAACTGACACAAAATAAACCAGATCATACAAGTATGCAACTATGGGCATTTCCTAAACATCCCTAGAGTGATCCCTGGATGTACTCAGTTCGGAACCACCAGTTGGTGTATGGTGAAGCTCCTAAGTCTATAACCAACTAGCTGGCCTCAACTGACCAATCCAGTGGCACAACCCACCTATCCTAATAGTAAATCCTAGAGGTACCAACCCAAATAATCAAGGTTGATCATAAACTATCACTCAACCCTATAAAATATTCCTAGGAAACCCATGATAATAATATACTATGTAAGTAAAAGGCTCTCGCACGCGTAACTCACCTTAACTATCGTTACTACACTTGCCTACCCCAAACACGGACATCCCCTATATGATTACCCATAAAGGGACATCATAGATAAGGGCTCCCGCTATATACATATACATATTTCACGTCCTTAAAGGTGCCAATCGGTTTGTTACATCACTTAAGAATTCAACACTTTCTTTAAAAACATGCAAATTTCTAAGTAGGAATTCACAATTTCAAAACCAAATTTCACATCCAAAATGAAGTAAGGTATCAACCAGGCTTTTAATACTATAATTCCAATATAACATAAAAACATTCCAAACCATTTCTAAAATAATAAGAAACACCCCATTCCCAAACAATTTTCTATACATTACTTTACATTTTAAAATCCAATTATTTTTTCAATATTTTAACAAAACCAAAAATGAATATTAACCAACCAACACAAGATGACAAAAGCAATCTCAAAACATTTAGAAATTAACCATCCTTTCTAATGTACCAAACACGCTGAGTTTTAAGGAACATATTCGGAACCATTTCATGTTACCCAACATACCAACACACCATTTAAAGATCAATGAATCATTATTTCAAAGTTTCATCTTCATTTAAAGGTGAACTCATGTGTAAACATTATGCACCCCTAGATGTTCCATCATCAAATGGCATATTCTAAACTTCGAAGAAACTCCCAAAACTATTCAACGTTATAAAAAAGCCAAACATTACATAACACATTTAAAAAAATCTTTAAGTTCCACAAAATTATACTTCACAAGCTATGAATCATTTAGTAAATTATTCTGAAGCATTTAGGATACTTCATAATTAAAATCAACTTGCAACTAGGCTTAGACAATATATAAATAAATGTGAAATCAAATCCAAGAGGCATAATTAATTTTACCAAACACATATACAAAACTATATATATATATATTCCACATGAGTATGAAAACACACTTTTAAAATTCTATGAAATTATGGAATACAAATTAAAGGTGCGGGAATAGGAAACGAACCTCAAAAAGGAAGCGGGTCATGCCGAACACTTTGGCACATGCCGAATTAGGTATCGACCACTTGTAACCGGACCACACTTGCACACACACACACACACACACAGATATATATGTATATATATATCAATAATCCAATGCACATTTTCCCCATTCCATAAGGGAATATGTACATAGAGGACATATATATTACATATATACATACCTTATGTACATGCATGTGCACCCTCTATAGTTGAACAAAAATCAGTAAAACAAATACTAGAATCCCAAAAACATAGTGAAATGGTTCAACACACCTCAAATAATTTATCATGGAATCAAAATAAAGGTTAAAATAAAATTTTGGAAGAAAACCCTTACCCCGAGCGGCACCGGTGAGCCGAGGCATTCCAATCTACATCGCCTTCAATGGCTGATGTTGGAACACACCCAAAGACGACCTGAGGATCCCATTACACACCCTAGAAATATGATAAGAATTAAAAATATCCTCATCCAAAATCCTAGGGATTTATTGAGACATATCAGGTGACGAAGAGATAAAAAATCGTCCAAATCGAGGGAGAGGACTGGAGAGAAAGGCTTACCTAGAAGAGTTGAATAAGATCCACGACGAAATCGGATGAAGTCATCGAAGGAAGAGAGGGTGAAGGAGGGGGTGACATTTTTCCATGGGAGGGGAGGGAGGTGCACCCTATGTGATGTATAGGGAGGAAGGAAACAAGGGGAACGAAAGAAAAAAATAAAGAAAAAAAATTAAATCAAAAACCTACTTAATAAAAATAATATAAATATTAATAATAATAATAATATCAATATCAATAATAATAAAAATAATATAAATATAAATAAAAATCATAATAATATAAATATTAATAAAAATAATATAAATATCAATAATAATAATAATAATTTCATTTATTATTATTATTATTCAAACACTTTCTTAATTTTTTTTAATATTGGCAGCCCACACGGTTTACCAGCAGGGAAATGCACGGTTTAGAAAATAGTGCTCCAACCATGCCAAATAACACTAACCGATGGCATATCCTCACGTATGATTATCACGCGATTATTCTTAACTATGGGAAACCATTGCACAAGACCCCTCTTCACTTGAAAATTTTAAAATTTAACTCATGCCTACATGAAATCATATGTGATGATAAAATAATAAAAATAATTTTTTGAGGTCGGGGTGTGACAATTCTCCCCACCACAAAGAATGTATGCCCCTAAAAAGTCACCCAGCCGAGTGATACAGAAAAATTATATATGTGCCCAATAAAAACTGAGATAAGCTATGAACCTCGGGGTGACCTTTGACTCCACAAGTCACACACAACCAATCAAGAAGAAACCACAACACAATAATGTGGGGAGATTAAGAGGTGGGGTTATCCCCACCATAAGAACTCAACTAGCATGGGAACTTTCAAAACTCAGACAACAACACCAGGTCTAGAAACCCACAACATGAGTTAACCCCAAACACATCCACATTAACAAAGAGATACTCTCTCACCACGGCTAGAGGCGTGGCAACTCCCAATATGAACTAATATAACTTCTTTAACATGATCGAAACAACACCACAACCGGCACTAATAATTCCCCATAACATCAAAATATCCCCACACAAGGGGAAAAGAAACTCAAACTAGTTAGAAAACTCAAACTCTACCTAGAGATGTTGATTTCCACAAGCACATACATTGAAAAATACAAAAACAGGGTTACGAGAAGACAAGATTTCTAGGTTTCTCACATTGATAAAATACACTCACAATAAGAAGAGTTAAAATAGAAGAATAGAGTTATCTCCAATCCACCACTAGAGAACAAAAAATGGGCCAGGGTTTTTCACTCCCTAGCTGATTTTCTAACTGTGTGTGAGCTTCATTCTAAGGCCCATGGCTGGAGCCCAGATGACTGAAGCATCTATTTCCTCAGATTCAGGTGCTGATGTCCTTCGACCAAGACATTCTCCTCTAAATGATTCTGCTTTTAAAACTTCTCTAAGTGACCCATATGACCACATCATCGACAAGCATCCAGAGGATTTTCACAAGATATTATTTGAATGCCCAAACTAGCCACACTGGAAGCATAAGCGGTCGACCTGATGTATGAAAAGTTGGGACCAACAAAAGAGACTTATCAGGGGTACGTTTCCCTGGTATGTACCCTCCACCAGATGGGGAAACCTCATGGAAATCAAGAAAAATAAACTTCCAACTTCTTATATTTCAGGAACCAACTCGGTCAAAAACACTCCACCCACCAACTTCCTAAACGGATCTTCTGACTCTACTTCCAAAGAAAACGAAACAAACTCCTTAATCTGGTCAATATAGGCCTTCATTGTCCATTGACCTTTATGAACACTCATGAGCCCCACCACTTTCCTTGCCTTCATTTCCTCAGGCACAAATCTCTATATGAAAGTGATCTTAAACACTCCCCATGATACCCCAACTTGAAATGATACTAGGATAACCACCCTCCACTAGTTCAATGACAAACCTCTAAACAAACTCAAAACATCTTGAACCCTCACTACTTTGGGAGTTCTTGAAAACACTTTCAACTTCCTCCACCCACTACAATACCTATAACAAACCTCAATCACCACAGAGAATGGGAAAAACCAAAAAGAACTTTATCCCACCACTCCACTAGGAGTCTCATCATGGCTAAATACCATAAGACACAATAAACACATGGGGCCTTTCAAGCCAGCATGATCCAAATAACAAAAAAATACAAAACTGAATCAACACCCAACCAAAGGGAAAACAGAAAGGAAATTTCCAACCAAACGCCAAACTCATAGACCAACACATCACAAACCAAGTGAAAGTGGAATCAAATCGCAACCAAAATAAAATCACAACATCCCAAAACAAGCCAAGAATCCTCTTTTGAAAATCACTATTTTCCAAATTCACCCACTTTCAAATTTATTCCCTTTTTGTAATCAAAAATCATTCCAGCCCATCCATTTTAAAATTCAAAACACCGTCATTCTATTTTTTATCAAAAAACATTTTCCTTTTCAAAAACAACTTAAAAAATTAGATCAATATTTGATTTTCAAATAATCACCCATGGTATCCTATAAATCACCACTTTTGTGTTGTACCCAATTTCCCTTATATCATCTACACATACATGCTAACATGCACTTTCTCTATAAACACGCACATATGTGAACATCTAAAAGAAACACCAAGGGTCACACATACCCTTTCACCATCAAAACTATGTATTTCCAACTTAATTCTCATTTCATATTTTATAAAACTTTTTAAAATTCCAAACGGTTTCCCTTTGATTCTCAAAACAACCCAAGGTTTTAACTTTTGAAATCCAACCTTTACAAATCAAGCCTCATTTCATAACTCAAGAAAGCACCCCAAAACCAATTTAAATTCACACCAACCAAAAACAAACCAAAAACAACATTTTCACCGAATCACCTAGATGGGGAACTAGTGGCCATGCCTAGCGTGACAATATGGTTTAGCATACCATGCTCCACGCAAGAACCATCCCCTAAGAGTGTCTCAATCCCTTTAATCAGGCTATGCATGGGTCTTTACTCCATGTAATTCCTTCATGAAACACCAGCTCACTCCCTTGGTCACCCCCATTAACACAAAACAAAACCAAAGACTCGAATCCCGGACAACCCCTGGAAACTCAAGGATCAGAATGAGAAAGAGTTTGCGATGGGCTTCTCGTACCTACCTCACTAGTCCTGATAGTCATAGTCTCAAACTACCGGACACCCCAAAAAAGAAGGGCATCCTATGATACCATTTCTTTACAAACCAACCCAGGTCAACCCTAAACCAGTCACCTGAGTTGGCCTGCGACAAGGCCTGAAGGGTTTTCTCAATCCCCACGAGCTGGAAACTAGTGTCAGACATCAAAATAGAGCTATTGGGAATGATTTTTCCCATAAAAGACAAATAAATAAACAATAATAAACAGAACAATAAAACTACACTCTATCAGAAGAAATATAATAATGGTAAATGACTAAACATACCACCATACAACCTCATGGGGAACCACCAACCATGGAACCACACTCGCTCCTAGAGTAATCCAAAAAGAAGGAAACCTAAAATAGAAAAGATAGAGTAGGAGTGGGCACTGAGATACTCAGTAGGGATACCAAAGATAAACCATTCCCTTTTCCTCACCTTTAAAGTGGAATCCATTCTTGATCGTTTGAAAATAGGTTATATAAAAATAGGGTTTTGATTGTTTTACCAAAACAAGTAAGAGGCTTATAAAACCAAGAAAAACACACTTTCAATTTCCATTTTTTTCAAAATAATTCCCAAGGAATATAATTTATTCCCATAAATTACATTAAAATACCACTAGTACTGAAACAAGTGTTTTAAATATGAAAACAATTAAAGGTGACTTGAAATCAAATAGCCAAAAGTGCCACAAAAGAAACAGGAACATACAAGTATGAAAATGTGGGAATTTCCTAAACATCCATAGTGCGATTTCTGGATGTGCTCGATTCGGAACCACCTATCAACGTATGGTGAAACTCATAAGTTTATAACCAAATGGCCGCCCTCAACTGACCAATCCAGTGACACATCCCGCCTGACCTAATAACAAATCTAGGGGGTAGAAACCCGTCTAATCGGGGTTGATCAACATCCATCACTCGGCCCTCTAAGAGACGCCCAGGAACCCCATGGTAATAATATATTGTGTACGTAGGAGGGTATCACATTTGTGACTTTCCTTACCGATCGTCACCACACTTGTCTGCCCCAAACATGGACATCCCCTATACGATAACCCATAAAGGGATATCCTAGATAGGGGTTCCCACTATATACATAAACATATTTCACGTCATTGAATGTGTTAATCGGGTTGCTACATCACTTAAGCATTCAACACATTCTTTCAAAACATGCAAATTTCCAACAGGACGTTCACACTTTCAAAACCATATTTCACTTCCAAAATGAAGTGAGGTTCTAATCAGGTTTTTAATACTATCATTCCAATGTACCAGAAAAAAATTCCAAACCATTTCTAAAACAATGAGAAACACCGCTTTCACAAACACTTTTCCATACAGGCATTTACATTTTCAAATATAATTCCACCAACCAACCAAAAATTATTAATGGGCAGTCACAACATTTAGAAATCATACATCCTTTCTAATGTACCAAACGGGATGAGTTATAAGGAACATGCTCAGAACCATTTTCAAGTTACCCAACATACCAACACATCATTTAAAGATCAAATAACCATTATTTCAAAGTACCATATTCATTTGAAGGCACACTCATGTGTGTATTTTGTGCACCCATGGATGTTCCAACATCAAATGGAACATTTGAAACATACATGAAACACCCAAAACTATTCAAGGTACCAAACAAGTCGAACATTACATAACACAATTAATCAAAAATCACTAAGTTCCAAAAAATTATACTTCACAAGATATGAAACATTTAGTAAATTATTCTAAACCATTTAGGATACTTCATAATTAAAAGAAACTTGTAACCATGCTTAAACAATATATAAACAAATGGGAAACCAAATCCAATAGGCATAATTAATTTTACCAAACACGTATACATAACTATATATATATATACCACATGAGTATGAAAATACACTTTTAAAATTCAAAGTAATCGTGGAATTAAAATTAAAGGTGTGGGTATAGGAAACCTACCTCATTAAGGAAGTGGGCCATACCGAACACTTAATCACTTGTCGAATTAGACGGCGACCACTCATAACCGGCCCTGCACACACATGCACATACCTATATATATACATATATCCATAATTCAATGCATGTATTCTCTGCTCCATGAGAGAATACATACATGTAGGAAATATATATATATATATATATATATATATTATACATACCTTAAGTATATGCATGTTCACCCTCTATCGTTGACCAAAACATAGTACAAAAAATCCTAGAATCATAAAAACATAGCGGCAGTTTTCAACGCTCCTCAAATAAATTATCTGGGACTCAAAATAAATGTGCAAAATAAAATAGCAGAAGACAACCCTTACCTCGAGTGGCACCGGTGATCCAAGACGTGCCAATCGGATTTTCCTTCAACGGTGGATGTCAGAACACACCCAAAGACGACCCGAGGAGCCCATTGCATGCCCTAGAAACAAGTGGAGCGTCAAAAATCACCCCATCCATAACCCTAGGGTTTGGGCGAGGCATAGCAGTGGCGAAGAGATAGAAAATTGACCAAATCGAGGGATAGTGGAGAGAAAGCCTTACCTTGTGGAGCTACACAAGATCCGTGAAGAAACCAGATGAAATCATCAAATGAAGAGAGGTCGAAGGAGGGGACAACGTGAAACCATGGGAGGGGAGGGAGGCGCACCCTGCATGACACACATGGAGTAAGGAAAGAAGGGGAATGAAATAAATAAAAAAAGAAATGAAATAAAGAAAAAAAAATCAAAAACCTACTTAATAATAATAATAATAATAATAATATCAATAATAATAATAACAACATTTATTATTATTATTATTATTATTATTATTAAACTTTCTTAAATTTTATTTTATTTTTGATCATTGGAAGCCTGTATGGTTTACCAGTAGGCAGACGCATAGTTGAGAAAACTGCACTCCAACCGTGCCAAATGACACTGAACGATGACATATCCTTACCTGCAGTTATCACATAATTATTCTTAATCATGTGCAACCTATTTGTAGGATCCCTCTTCACTTGAAAATTTTAAAATATAACCTATACCAGAATGAAATCAAAAGCGATGATAAAATATTTAAAATAATTCTTTTTTTCGGGGTGTGATAGTTTGTGTTGATGAAATGTTTATGAAACCTATTTATTTTTCTTGGGTTATTCTATGGTGAATTGATGAACTATTTATGAAACCCATTTTTTTACATGGTTTATAATGTGATGATATGATAAATGTTTTATGATATTGTGGCACACATAAGTATGGTTTTCATTATGAGATGGGTGAGACCTATATCTCCTTTCAATGCATTGGGTAAATCCTTATCCCTCATGAGATAACAATGAGAAACAAGTCAATGGGATTGATCTGCTATGAGAAATAAGGGCGTCCTAATCCATTATATGAAATAGGTGTGTCCAGATTCACTATGGGAAACAATTGCACCCTGATCTATAATGGGAAACAAGTGATAAGTCTTGGTACACTATGTTGATGGTTTTGGTAGTTAATCTTGACATATGAAATGGTTTTATATGTGTATGATGGTGAAACACTTTTATGACATTATTTTATGGTTTATGATTGATTTATAATGATTTCCCACTCTTATGGGCCATGTTTTCTGAAATGATAAAGTTTTATTCCACAAATCACGTTTATGATTTATGAGAGGTTGGGTATGAACCTCATATGTTATGTTTACAATCACATTCAATTATTTTTATCTTATGATTTCATTTGATCATAGAATTATATCTTCTTTGTTTAATCTTACTGGGAATTTGAACCCACCCTTTCTTATGATTCATTTCTCAAAGTATTGAAGCAGGGTGTTATGTTGGGTTTGATTATAAAGGGTAATAAAGGGGAAGATCATTATGGGAGATGTTGAAAATATTTTACCAAATAAGAATATTGTGTATCTAGTCTTCAAAGATACTAAACTTTTATGCTCATCGGGCGTATGTTTGTGTAATGTATGGAATATTCCAATAAAAATGTGATATTTATGTATGAAAAGTTTGGATCACTAAATAAAAACTACTAGCAACCACTCCAAGTTAAATCAAAATCATTATGAAGTGTATTGTGATTTTCATTATAGAGGAGATGAAAGTGGTTGATTGACTTAACTATCTCCCTAATAAAAATGAAAAAAATGTCATTATAACTCCCAGTGTAGTCAAAATGGCCGCTAGTGTGACTTTGTGAGTTACATTTCAGTTCAAAATGCATGTTTACTGCTTAATTTTATGTAAAAATGCTCGAATCGTTGTGAAAATATACGTCAATGGTTTTTGATTTAATTGTGGCATGCATGGATGAACTGAGCATCATTCCAAAATATGGTAGGATGGAAATGTCCTAAAGTGTATTTTTTTCATTTTATACTTTTGAGAGATGCAGAACTCATGCCACATACTCAAAACTGAGCAAACATGATCGAATTGTCATAAAACTCTATATCAAGGGTATTCGATTCATTTGTGACATGTTGGAATGAATCACATATCATTATGGCACATAGTGTGGTTGGAATGACTAAGAAAACATGTTTTCAATTTAAAAGTAACATGTTAGTTCAAAACATGTGTCACATGCTCAATTTCATGCAAATAAGATTAGATTGTCATGAAACTCAAGAAAAATAGTTATTGTTTCCTTTGTGGAATGTAGGAATGGACTTTACATCATTCTTATTCTTGGTGCGGTTGAAATGATCCAAAGTTTATTTTATTCCATTCTTATTAGTTTTAATGTATTATGTATTATTAGGGAACTGCATATTGTTTATTTATGTTTATATATTACTCATTTTAGTTTTAGATTCAGTTCTTTGGTTGCTTGTCCCTTTGTCAACAAACCTTTTTGAATGTGTTTTTCTTGTATGGAAGTTTTATTTAGTAATGTTGTGTCAATAACTAAATGTAAAAATATGTTATGAAATAATGAGATTTATTTATTTTTTTTAATTTTTTCGACTAATATTTATCATGTTTTTTTCTTATTACAATGTATATTTTTATTTGTTTTATTTTTTGGCTATTGGAGCAATGAAAAAGGCACTAAAAATGAACTATTTTGTCAACACTAAAAAACTGATGATAAAGTTTTCCATCTCAGAGTTTTTTTTCATTGAAAAAATCTTCCATTATTAGCATTTTTTCCTTGAGAAAACTCACTCCCAACCCTCTCACCTTCGTATTTCTTAACGATTTTTGAGCGATGACAAAAGGTATTTCTATTGTAGTGATCTCAAAGATAAAAGTGAGGGCCATAATATTTATGATGTCCATTATTAATATAATAATTATTCATAAAAAAATACACATAACATCTCTGGTAATTGTTAGCATAATTATTACTTTATCATATTTAGTCTTAATCAAGAATAAATGCTCATGTTCAAGAGTATAAATGCTCACGGTCATTTATTGAAATATGAAATGTGTTTATATTATAAATAAATAACATCTAAAAGTCACGATGAATAGAAAGAAAGCACACATATAAACAACATCAAAAAATATTTACATTAATTAATTTCATGATTGACCCAAGTTCAGCAATCCTAATTTAAATTAATTTTAAATGAAGATGTACAAACCCTAATGACTAGACCAATCCATATCCATATATGGATACATTCTTCCACATTCAAAATTAAAAATATTTTGCAAGGCTTCAATCCCAAATTCATAAAAGAGTTGTGGATCCAATGCATCAACAAATGAAAACCCATACTTGTGGGTCTCCTTCTATGCGTCCCTCTCTAAAAGCTAGTTTTCAGTTCTGATACCTAAAAAAGAAATAATTAAAAAATTATCAATAAAATAAAATTTTACAAATTATGATAATTTAATCTTAAATACTATTATAAAATCATTGTATTTTTTTACGGGATTTTTTTTACGTTTTGAAAAAAATTCCAGAAAACACTTAGGGAAAAAATATTTTGAAAAATGCACCTCAAAGGCTGTATCCCGGATGCCGCCTTTGCATTTTGGGGGTAAGGCGGCATCCCTGATACCGCCTTTGCATTTTGGGGGAAAGGCGGAATCCGCGATGCTGCCTTAGCACTGCGGGTGAAAGGCGGCATCCGCGATGCCGCCTTTCTCCTAAAGAAATATTTTTTTTGTAATTTTTTTTTTTATTTTTTTTGTTTTGTTTATATATATATATAAACAAAAAATAAAATTTCTGCAGAATTTATCTGATTATAAAGATCTAGCTCTACAGCCATTACAACAGTCTAGATTCTGATAGAATCTCTCACCGAGGACTCCCTTTTATAAGAGTGCTTACCCTGGAAATCATTCTGCATTTCCGATGTGGGATTCTGGTTCTCCATTTCCTGCACAGAACATTCTGCATTTCCGATGTGGGATTCTGTTTCAAGTACGTAACTTTGAAAGACTATAAAATATAAACTATAATGCCCATATAAATGAAACTTAAAACATGGATTAAACATATAATAAATAGTTGAAAACAAAAAAAAAATCATAAAAAATGATGATAAAAAATAATTTATAAGCTTTCAAAACCACTTACTTGAATCTTAAGAAGTTTCAAGTACGTGATTTTGAGAGCCTATAAAATATAAATTATAAGACCAATATAAATGAAACTTAATACACGAATTAAACATAAAAAAAATATTTGAAAATAAAAAGAATTTTGTAAAAAATATTGATGAAATATAATTTATAAGCTTTCAAAATGACCAACATGAAACTTAAAAATGTTTCAAGAATGTGACTTTGAAAGCCTATAAAATATAAAATACAAGACCGATATAAATGAAACATAAAACACGGATTAAAAATATAACAAATAGTAGAAAATAAAAAGAATTTCGTAAAAAATGTTCATGTAAAATAATTTATAAGCTTTCAAAACCACCTACTTGAAATTTAAAATGATTAAAGTATGCGGTTTTGAACGACTAAAATATAAACTATAAGACCGATATAATTTAAAGATAAAACATGGATTAAACATATAATAATATATTTAATTATTAAATTCATGTTAGTAATAATTAATTACATAATAATTAATTAGTTAATTAAAAATTATTAATAAATAATTATATAATAATTAACTAATTAATTAGTAATATAATTATTCAGTATATAATAGTTAATTAGTAAATTAGTAATATAATTATAAATTATATTTATCCATTATAATTAATAATTAGTAATTATTCAAAATTATTATATAATAATTAATTAGTTAATTGGTTATATAATTTTTAATTATATAATAGTTAATTAGTAACATAATTATAAATTAAAATGATTCATTAAAATTATTAATTATAATTAATAATTATAATTACTAATTATAATTATTCATTATAATTACTAATTATAATTATTAATTATTAATAATTAATAATTAAATATTAATTTGTTAATTAATAATATAATTATTAATTTTAAAACTATTAATTGTATAATAATTATTTAGTTAATTATTAATTATTAATTATAATTATTCATTATTAATTATTAAAAAAATTTATATAATAAATAAGTAGTTAATTAGTAATATAATTATTCATTATAATTATTCATTAAAACTATTAATTATTAATTATTATTTATTAACTATTATTTATATAATACTTAATTAGTAATATAATGATTAATTATATAATTATTAACTATATAATAAATATTTATTTAATTAGTAATATCATTATTAATTATATAATAATTAATTAGTTAATTATAAATATGATAATTAATTATAATAAGTAATTATAATTATTACATTGTAATTATTAAAAAATTAATTATGTAAAAATTAAATAGTTAATTAGTAATATTATTATTAATTATATAATAATTAGTTAGTAAATTTGTAATATGATTTTTAATTATAATTATTCATTATAATTATTAATTAGTAATTAATAACTATTAATTATATAAAAATTAGTTAATTAATTAGTAATATAATTATTAATTATATAATAGTTAATTAGTTAATTAGTAATATTATTATTAAATATAATAATTATAATTTTTAATTAGTAATTATTAATAATTAAATATGTCATAATTAATTAGTTAATTAGTAATATTATCATTAATTATATAATAATTAATTAGTAATATAATTATTACATATATAATAAATATTTAGTTAATTAGAAATACAATTAATAATTATAAATAATTAATTAGTAATTAGTAATTATTAATTATTAATTAGTTAATTAGTAATATAAATATTTATTATAATTATTCATTATAATTAGTAATTAGTAATTAATAATTATTAACAAGTAATTAGTAATTATTAATTAGTTAATTATTAATATAAATATTAATTATAACTATTCATTAAATTATTAATTATTAATTATTACTCATTAATTATTACTTATATAATAATTAATTAGTTAATTATTAATATAACTATTAATTATATAACAATTAATTAGTTAATTAGTAATATAATTATAATCCTTCAAAGTCACGTACTTGAAACATTTTTAAGTTTCAAGTAGGCGGTTTTAAAAGCTTATAAATTATTTTTCATTAACATTTTTTTGGAAATTGCTTTTGTTTTCAACTATTTCTTATATGTTTAATCAATGTTTAATGTTTCATTTATATTGGTCTTCTATTTTATATTTTATGGTCTTTCCAATAAACACACTTGAAAAATTTTAAGTTTCAAGTAGGCGGTTTTGAAAGCTTATAAATTTCTTTTCATCAACATTTTTTTGGAAATTTCTTTTGTTTTCAACTATTTAATATATGTTTAATAAATTTTTAATGTTTCAATTTTATTCGTTTTATAGTTTATATTTCACAGTCTTTCAAATTCACGTACGTGAAACATTTTTAAGTTTCAAGTAGGTGGTTTTGAAAGGTTATAGATTATTTTTCATCAACATTTTTGAGGAAATTATTTTTTGTTTTCAAATATTTATTATATGTGTAATCAATGTTTAAAATTTCATTTATATTGTCCTTGTAGTTTATATTTTATTGTATTTCAAAATCACGTACTTGAAATAGAATCTCACATCAGAAATGCAGAATGTACTGCGCAGGAAAGGTAGAACCTGAATCCCACATCGAAAATGCAAAATGATTTTCAGGGAAAGCCCTCTTAAAAAAGGGAGGCTTGGGTAAGAGTTTCTGTCAGAATATAGACTGCTGTAATGGCTGTAGCGCTGGATCTTTAATAGAAGAGAAATTCTGCTGAAATTTTTTATTTTATATATATATATATATATATATATAAACAAAACAAAACAAAAAAATAAAAATAAAAAAATTCAAAAAAAAGATTTTTTTAGGAGAAAGGCGGCATCACGGATGCTTCTTTTCACCCGCAGCGCAAAGGCGACATCCGGGATGCCGCCTTTGAGGTGCATTTTTCAAAATATTTTTTCCCTAAGCGTTTTCTGGAGAAATGTTTTTTTAAATGTAAAAAAATCATTTTTATGAGGATAATAGGGATGAAAGTATAATAAAGACCTCAGCTTGGAGGCGCCATTTTTGGTGCATGAGTGTTTGGTGGGTGAGCTTAAGGTTGGAGAGCTCCTCCTCCACCTTCATCCCCCTCCACCGAGCCCGGCGGTTCTAGAACCACACCGCCACCTGGCGCGGGGCGAGACCCAGCTCCACCGCCAGCCGCTCCTTCCTCCCAACCACCAGCTTCTGCTCATCCCCGAAGCTCCACTCCAGAAACATCATCTTCTCCACGCTCATCTTCCTCTTCCTCAACTCCCTGCCACTGGCGCCGTTATTCCTCCTCCGTCGCTGACGCTGTTGCCCCTCCATCGTCCCTGCATGAAACCAAATAACGACAGCGCAGATATATATATATATTGTATTGTATAAAGCAAACCATGTTGTGAGGTGGGTCAGGGGAGCAGCGTCGGATCATCCACTCGGTTGGTGTATCCATATATGAGAGTCATGTGGTTTGGAAATGCAGCGGACATGGGAGTGTAGTGTGGTTTTATGGGGAGGTTTAGTTATATGTATCATATTTAAATTTATTAAAAACATATATAGAAAACTTTTTCTCTTAATTGTATAAAAACAGTTTTGTATAAATAAATTTTTTAAATTATATTAGTTATAATTAAAATTATTAAATACAAAAGAAGTGTAGATATTTAATATGTATTTCATATAATAATAGTTATAATAAGTATATCCTAATACACGGTAAGTTGTGTGATGACTGATCTTGATATGACGGACTGATGCATAATTGAAATTCCATGTCTTGTTTTGTGAATGTGGTTTTTAAATTTGTAATAATTGCATTTATTTTTTTGTATTGATGACATGTGAGTCATCTTTGACTAAGTCTGTAAGGACCTGCATGCCCTCTTAAAAAATGTTATATATTTAATATCCCTAGACCCCCTCACATGCATGTGAGTAAATTTGCAATTAAAAAATCAATAAAGAAGAGGTGTCCCTGAAGAGACATCCCCAGAGAGGTGTCCCCAAACAGGTGTTTGAGAACAAGAGTTCGACATGAGGCATTGCTGTTTGAAAAGAGGCTAACAGTTACTGAAATATTTGATAATAGAGAGTCCATGAGTCCATAGGTTTTGGTTAGTTTATCAAATAATAATATACTAATCATAAGTCCCAAGATCAAGTCATGATTAATTATTCATAACTAATTAAAATATATGACATTATATTAAATAATTTAAAATATTAATGTAGTATATAATATTTTATCAATTATTTTTATAGGTAATAGTGTCTGCGCAAATATATTGCAACGATGATACCATTTATATGGAGCATGGATTTAGCTATAGTGTGCCACATGTTAGAGTGGTAAATAGTCATATTTATAGGACATTGGATGAAGTTCACAATAAGATTCATAATTGGTTAAAACTGAGGGTCGATCAATCCATTTCTTCAATCACATATCGACATCTTCAACATCCTGAACATGTCTGGCACACCGAGTACCCTTTGGTCGATGATGATGATTGGATGGATTCATCTTCCTTATTTAGACTGCAGTGTGCTAATGGTTTGATGGAGTTGTATGTGGTGATTTCTGATATAGATGTGGTGCAACTGACTACTACATAACCGTGTTTTTTGAGCTCTGTACAAGCTGGTCCTTCACATCAGTGTTTTGCATTTCCTCCTTCTCATTTGACTCCAGTAATAGAAGCAAATTATGAAGAAGATGATCAAAATGTAGAAGGAAATTTAGATTAAATCCCTTTGTGTGTTGATCTGGTGAATGAATGTTTATCTGAGGAAGAAAAATCTGGGGAACCATCAGGAGATGATGTGGGTGACTGTGATGTGGGGAATGAACCTTCTGAGGTTCCTTCGAGAGATGTGGGTGAGGGTGATGTGGGCAATGAACCTTCTAAGATTCCTTTGAGAGACAAACATCCATGACATCCACCGGTTAGTGTTAATCATCCTTCAGTATTGAGTTCCTTAGATAAAGTAATGCATCGTGAACAATATTTTGATTGGGATTTCATTACACCGGCTTTTGAATTCCCTGTCATTATAAGGAATATGTCTGCATCAAATGACAACTCCATCTATGTCAGGAAGGAGTTTGAAAGTAAATTGGTCATGAAAATGTGATAAAGCAATAACATATTGAGAGACATTTCACATTTGTGGTTGATGAGTCAAAGAAGACAAAATATATCATTCGTTGTGAAAAATATGGCTCAGAATGTAAATTTTGATTAAGGTCAATATTTGATAAATTTTTTGTATGTTGGAGGATAACCAAATTAGAAGGGTCACACACTTGTGTGCATCCAAGATTGTCACAGTATCACTCTTCCCTTGATTCAGATTTTATATCAAATGTTATTTGTGAGATGATACAAACGTGTCAGGATGTTCCCGTTTCCCTTGTTCAGGAAAGAATTAAATAGTTGTATAACTACAAGATATCATATACCAAAGCATGTAATGAAAAACAGAAGGCAATTGTAAAAGTTTATAGTGATTGGGATGAATCTTATGCAATGTTGACACAACTTATGGAATTTTTATCTCTCAACAATCAAAATGATTATCAGTTGGACACTGTTGAGTATGTATCCCCCAATCACTGAGTTGATCGAACAAAGGCGGAGTTCAATAGGATTTTTTGGGCATTTAGGCCATGCATTGCTGCATTTCCATATTGTAAACAATTTATTCAAGTCGATGGAACTTTCTTGTATGGAAAGTATATAGGTGTTCTACTCATTGCTGCCACAAAGGATGGTAATCGTGCTCCTCTGCCACTTACTTTTGTTATTGTAGAAAAGGAGAACTCTGAATGTTGGAGCTAGTTTTTGGCATGTGTACGTGTTCATGTCACACAAAACCATGGCGTGTGTCTGATATCTGATTGTCATCAAGTGATTATAGAGGTCATGGTCAGTGATGGGGTTTCATGGACTGAGCTGAATGCTTATCATCGTTATTGCATTAGACATATTGCAAGTAATGTGCATAAGCGTTTCAGAGGTGATTCCATAAATAAGTTGATCCTCAAGTTGGGTATGTTTTTCTAAACTTATTTTCTTAAAACAAAATTTATTATCCATTTTAATATATTATTCTCATATGGTTTCAGTATATGATCCCCAACAAGAATGGTTTGATCGACACCTTGAAGAGATCCAAACTGCTAATGAAGATGTGTATGAATATATGATGTAGATTTCGAAGGAGAAATAGTCATCAATATATGATGGTGGTAGAAGATATGGCCATATGAACACTAATATAGTGGAGTTCATAAACGGGGTCCTCAAGGGTGTGCAAAAACTTCCTATCGTAGGGTTAGTCCAAGAGACATTTTATAGATGTGTTCACTACTTTGTTGATCGGTCCCAAAAGGCCTATCAGAGGATGTAAAACAGAATGTGTTTTACACAGCATTTCCAAAGTGATATTGATTTGATACTGAATGAGGCTTCAAGATGGATTGTTCTAGCCTTTGAAAGAGAAAAGACAAGCTATCAGGTAATATTGTGCTACGATCGGGCTATATGCACTAGTGGTTGAGTGTTTGGTGTGATGTTAGATAATAAATACTGTGATTGCGACAACTTTCAGGCATTTAGATATCCATGTGCACATGTTATCACAGTTTGTGCTTCAGTAAATATATCATGGGTGCCATATGTTGACCTAATGTTTAGCATGAGCACATTGTTGAACTGTTATAGTGCAACTTCGATGCATGTTGGTGAATTTCATTCTATCTCATTTCCTGTTGATTATCCAACCATCATCCCTGATATTTCTAGGTTTAATAATTTGGTTCTGTTTTCATTTATGATTTTTTCAATGTCTGTCATTTTTTAAATTATTGGCTTCATACAACTAGTTTACGGCCATGAGGAAGACCAAAATCAAGTCGAATCAGAAATGAAATGGATTGGAGTCGACAATAAGGAGGGAGAATACGGTGCAGTATTTGTCATGCAGAAGGACATACTCGTAATAGATGTCCCCAAGTGGCAGCACAGAGCTCCACATCTCGTCATCCATGATCGAGTTTGTGTATTGTATCACGAATATGTATATTTTGATTTGTATGTGGAAGTTGCAGTATTGAATCCCTTTATTTCTGACTTGCTCTATTTCTAACATATTTCAATTTTGGTTTGTCTCGTTTTTTATTATCTAATAAAGAATTTTGTAATACTCAAACTATTCAAAAAACAACATATTATGAAAGAACTTGCTCGTGGAATCCCACATGAAATTCTTAGACGACATCTATAGGTTTTAATTAATGCAGACCTCATAAATATTGAATCTCAAAATTAGGTAATAAGGTGCTTTATTTAATGATGGGATTGGCCAAGTAATACAAACATTAATCCAAACACAATAAATCAAATATAAATCGAAAATATTAACACAATCATTTTTCATTTCATTATTCTATATTTATTTAAATAATAGTTGAATTTTTTTTATTGAATTCCCTATAATAAAGTAACGATGATATCATTTGTGCAGATGACAGATTTTACCTTTCTCACATCTCAGGCTACTCGTGTATCATGACTGCTGTTAGAGAGACTTCCAGTGCCTCCATTGAGTGTACGCAGATCTCACCATTTCAATCATACCACACCACCTCCTGCTATCATCCCTCATCTTGGTCGTGCTGGATTCTATGGCATAGCGATGTACGACTTCACCTTTCTTGATCATCAGCTCATTATATATCTTGTAGAGAGATGGAGGCCAGAGTCACATACTTTCCATTTTAGAGAGGGGGATATGACTATTACCCTGCAAGATGTGGCCATTATGATGGGCCTCCCCATCGATGGTGTGGCTCTAACTAGCCGAGTTCGAGCAGATTTTTCGGAGCTTGTTCATAGACTACTGGGCATAGATGTCCCTGACGATGGTAGGACCATCGTTGGTGGTCGATTATGCATGCCTTGGTTATACCAGCACTTCACACAGTTAGCAGAGGATTCTGATGAGATCATAGTGTTTTGATTTGCACGTGCATATATTATGAGGCTGATCGGTGGTACGCTTTTTGGTGATCACTCCACTACTCTTTTACATTTGATGTATTTATCTTTTTTGGAAGTTTTGGATGAGGTCGTCCGATATAGCTGGGGGTCTTCTTGTCTAGAATATACATACAGGGCGTTATGTAGCGCATGTTGCATCGATAAGATGCAGATCACAGGATGCATGGTTCTTCTACAGATGTGGGTATGAGAGAACATCCCTCGTTTAGCTCCACATGCTCGTGTGCCATTACCAGCAGTTATTGTAGCAGAGGCTCCGTGTGGACGTTGGTATGTTATTCCTTTCTTATAATATTTAACTTATTTGTATAACGTTATATTATGAAATGTAAATATAACAATATTATCTAGAGGTGGAGTCGGGCACATCGATATTCAGATTCCCCCAGACATGACATCCACACCTACAGACTTATGTAAGACAGCATTCGACAACACAAAGTAAGTGATTATTATTTATATTTTTAAATCTCTATTCTTTAATATACATGTATTAATTTATTAATTGATTATTTATTTTTTATTTCATATTTTATGGATGCAAAATACAGATGCTATTATCCAGATTCATCCACTGTACTATACAGTGATGCTTGTTATCGGCTCCTGTAGGGTTCCATTGATTCATTTTCATATAGTCGAGTGGCATTAGACCGACAGAGTTATGAGGTAGTTTGGATTCATTCAGCCTCTTCCTGTCCTTCCCAGTTATTTAGATTCATTTCATTCCATGAAGATGTTAGGGAAGAGATATTTTGATTGGAGGAGATACCACACCAGATATATTGATTTATGGGATAGACGAAAGGTCTTCCAGTTGCGAGGGGTGAGGATAATGCATTTTCATTTGGTGGATCAGATGGATTATGCAGCTTGGTACTATAGGTCCCCAGTCATATTTCTGACATGACATGAATGAGGCTTTCATGAGCTGGTATACAGAGTTCCTTCCAAAATTTAGTGAAATTTTTATTCATATTACATACCAAAATAATTGTTTTTCGTAGGATTCTCTTATCTTTCATCTACTACACATGTCTGATCCAGTAGAGCACACCGTATTTAACCCAACATATTTTCACACCCTTGTATCACAGTTGATTCCTTCGATGGAAGAGATTTATCATGGCATTTTCTTTGATCCACCACATGCTGAGGTGGCTGCAGAGCCTATTGAGGCTCAAATAGATGTACCAGGGGGTGATGACCCTATTATGAATCATGTTGCTCCACAGGAGGAGGATGTTCAGATTGATCAGTCAGATGCTACTATTCCATAGGAGGAGGGTGTTCCGCATGATCAGTCATCTTCTCCTCCAACTTCTCAGGCTCAGCCACAAGTAGATACAGACAATGACTGGGTTGAGCTAGATTCTTTATTACAGACATCCTTAGCACAACAACCATATTCTTTCCATGTTGGTGAGAGTTACAGCCATCCTCCACTATTGTTAGATGAAAGACAGGGTACTGATGGTGAGATTGTACATCCACCACCTATCACACAGGAGGATGTGGGGTGGCTGCTGAGGATGACGTGCAGCGTACGCCAGAGCGCAGATAGAGACAGACACACCATGGATGCGTCTAGTATACACCTAGTTGTAGGACAGAGGAGCATCCACTCTAGAGGCGTAGATTAGGTTGATTTGTGATTTACAGTACACTATGTATGTGCATTACTATTATCATTTATAGAGTTTTACTTATTTAAAAAAGTGTCTTACTGTCATCAAATTATCTTCCAAAATTAATAATTTCTATTTGGTATTCATTAATAAATACTAATACTCTGGATGAAAAGATCTGTGAACATCAATATATCTTGAAAAATATTATTGATCTCAATGATTTGAATCCTAAAATCATGGAACAAGATTCTTTTTAAAAAAAAATTAAATTTCATAAATAATAATTTCAATGAATAATGAATAATTGTGAAGAGTAGATGATTGTGATTGAAGATAAAAAAACCACAATATGAGATGTATGGAATTAGAAGTTCATTTGACCAATTTTGAGAAAATACATATTCAAACTTTATAAAAGGACACATGTTCTACCGGTACACAATCTTCACTAGAGTAATTTACTGTTAAAATACCTGCATCATGTGATAAAATTATGGACATTATGAAAAAGATTAATTTCATATTATTCTAAAATAAGAAGCAGTCCTTAAGAGGGTTAAGAATGTGTTAGCATATCTAAGAATAAGTATTGAATAAGACCATCCTTGTTGAAGTTATATATGATTTAAAAACTGATGTTTATGAGTGTTTCTCTTTAGGGGGAGGTAAATGAAGAAATATTAAATTAATTCCAGAATTCATATATCAATTAGAATAAAATCTAATTACTATATAAAATTCAAGTAGATCATGTTATTGAAAGATAAATGTTTTTCCAAATCACTCTTCCTTTGTTAACAAAAAATACTAAATAGAAAGGGGTTTTAATTGTATTAATCAAATACATAAGAAAATTTTGCTTCTAAATAAGTGATGATTTTGTTTGACTTATCTGTATGATGCGTGAACGGGGTTCATGCATCCATTAAATATTTCATTAATTATGCGTGAACCCCGTTTACGCATCTACCATTGCTAAGATGTGTGAACGGGGTTCACGCATGCTTTGAAGAAGGGGTGAAGGATGCGTGAACCCTGTTCATGCATCTGGCCGGGAAGAAGATGCATGAACGGGGTTCACACATCTAAAGACCCATTTTTAAAAATACTTCAAACCCTATCCCTTTTCCATATTTTTTTAAAAACCCATATATATAAAAAACCTGTTTACGGTTGTTTTTTAATAGGATTTGATTTTGGGAGATTCTCTTGAATAAATTTTTTTGACAAATATATAAAATGGATAATGAATTGTATCAAAAACTTAACCATATCTTTCAGTTTTTTACTTGGAAAACGTGCATAATAAAAAAACCACTATAGATCTTCTGAAATTATACCAAAATAAGTAACTCTGCAAAATCAACTTGAATTTTAAATATAGCTCAAACTCCCACAATCCCTCCTTTGTCGAGGCCTGCACCGACTCTGCCATTTTCCACCATCAATCTTCTAGTTCACCTACTCTGTTAGGACATGATGTTGTTACCTCCCTTGTGTATTCAAACTACTTTACCTCTACCCCAAGATTGATTTTGTAAGATATTTTCTTTTTTTAGGTATGTACCTCTTCATGTTTTTCATTAAACCTCTTTCATTAGAATTTTACTTCTTCATTAAATCTTGGTGGTCGAGTTTCTGAGGATGAAAATAATTTACTGGGGAAACCAATCATAAGTTCAGGGATGTATGTTTGTTTGAATTAATGAAATCTGATTATAAATGTGTTAATGATGCTTGCAAGGGTTTCCAAGAGTTTAGAAGGCTTCGAAGGTGGTTCGGGGTCTCCTGTAGAAGTTGGGCTTAAAGGTGCCTACAAGAAATTTACACAATGTGTAAACATATTACACGGTGTGTAACTGTCACCGATCGGTGCCATAGGGGGGGGGTTGTCAGATTTTTCTTCCCCATTTTTCCCGAAACGCCACTTTTAAAGTGGTTCTAGTCGTTTTTATGCCTATCTAAAGTCCCTTAAGAGTGGGGCGACCCTCAACAGACCTAGTGAGTATCGATGTTTCACATTTTCCTCCGTTTAAATGAAATCATATACTCACAACTGTTAGGGCCACATCCCCAATGATAATTTAAATAACAATTAATCCCATCCTGTGTAACTAACCAACCACGTGGTGAAACCATGATCCGTCACTTTTAAGTTTTTTCTTCCCCATCTATTTACAGAACGCCACTTTTAAAGTGGTTCAAGCTGTTTTTAAAGCCTATCTAAAGTCCCCTAAGAGTGGGATTACTCTCAACAGACCCAATGTGTATCCCAGTTATGCATTTTCCTCTGTTTAAATGAAATTATTTAACTCACAACTGTTACGGACACCTCCCCAATGAGAAATTAAATAACAATTAATCCCATCATGTGTAACCACCCAACCACGTGGTGAAACCACGATCTACCTTTAAAACCATTCACAAATTTTATCCTATAACTCCAGGATCTCGGCTCTTCATATCACACTAGAATTATTTTCTTCTTCTTCTTGGTTGGGTTCGTTCTTCCCATTGGTGCATTTGGATCCCCCTTCCCGAGGTGAGTGGAGCACCTGTGCTGTAGCCTTTCCTACTCATTCATGGAGTCCTCGGAGTTCCTCCCCTTCAAGTCGCGCATCATAGTTCTTTGCGCGCGAAGAGAAACATTGATCGTTGATCATCCAAGTAGGGTTTTTCCTTAGTCTCTCTTTACAGTGTATCATGCAGGGTGGGTATGATATTGTTTCTGTGGGGATGGAAGAAACTGAACCCTAATGAAGATAATAAATATACTTTTAAAGAATGAAGGGGGGTGTGATCGATGTTTTTGTTGTACTATTTATCCTCGATTTTGTGTTGTGAATTATATGGGGTTATGCCCACTGAAAATCATGGTCGTTGGTGGTATTTCCTTGTGCACTAATGAACCCCTTTTTTCTGAATATTTAAGCGATTAAATGGTTGTAACATGGAAACTGGTAAATCATGAAAACTCGGTTGATTAAATGGATTCTGAATGAATAAGAATCCTTGTGTGATCACCCTAGTTAACCAAATGGAATGATAGAACTTAATGAATGGAATATTCAAATTTGAAAACTCCCTTGCTCTGTTCTGGTGATGTTTACGGTTGATACTTGGGAAGTGACGTGGATGGGGATGCGATCCTCTGTTATGGTAAAGTTGATGAATTCTGGATCTGAGACCGTGTGGGGCCATACGGTGGGGCTTGGTTTGGTTCCAGTACTTTGAGGGATCTCACAGATCCCTTTTGTTATGACTTTCAAGAGAACCGGGTGTGAATGCTTAAATTTTTGTTGGGCTATTTCCCTTTCCTTGCCATTGGCTATGCCTGTTAATTTCCCAGTAGTGAAGAATAATTTTAAATGGAATCACTTGAATATGAAAATTATAATGGGTTAGATGGGGAATTGTTTTCCAAGAATGAGTTGTGACATGGTTGTGGGTGTGCTACTTCTTATGAATGAATAGTAATGACAATGTTTATGGTTGAGATGGTTTTGGAACCCCTAGGTTGGGATGAGTTCTGGTAGTAAATACCCAAAAAGTTTTTGAAATTTTTTTTCTTAAATACATGGGAATTTTACGAGTCCGTGAAATTTGACGGTGCATGATTCCAAGGCCCAGTGTGCCCAGAATCAATTTCTGAAGTTTTGTTTGGGTACGTTCAGTAAACGTACATGCAGGTTTTTATAACTTTTGAACCGGTGCTCAGAATTGATATTCGAGTACACTGTTGAACTCACAACGCCGGTATTCTCTTAAGAATACATTCAATTCGACGGTAGTGGGTCGAGAATAAAAGTCAGTTTTTGGGTTTTCGTGGAAAATAATAAATAAAGTGAGCTTCACTTTTTTATTTATTTGAGCCGCCATGTAGGGGTTTGTTGGTTAAAAACCACCTCATGGAAGTTGGAAGTGAGACCACCATACCTTAACCTCCCATGAGAGGTTATGGTGGTGGTGCCCACCCGAACATAACCTCCCGCGAGAGGTGACAACGTGGAAGCTTTAGGAAGAGGAGAGCTTGGGAGAAAGCCTCCAACGAAGAACAAAGAACGCCAACAACGATCTTCTTCAAAATTCTTCCCCTTAAACCTACCGACGTGGGATTTCTTCAACTGAACTACCCTCCACATCATCTTCAACGAGTTGACCCAACTCGGAATTGGAATTGTGTGGCGACGTGACGAATGATGATCTTCTTTGTCTACTTTCCGTGACTTCCTCATCGATCAATGATCAAAGGTAAGGGTTTACTTTTATTTAAGTACGATTTATTCCAATGTTCTTCCTCTCTCTCAAAATGAAGAAAGAGGGTTTTTGTGCTTCATACTTGCGAGCCTCTTGTTATCACCCTAACCGCGGAGGGTGCGGGCCAAACTAACATGACCCAACCCCCTCCGTCAATCTTGTTTATGATAATCTACGGCATGGGGACGAAGTAATGAGGTGATAGAACGACGAAGGCAACGGTCGCGCTACCCGCGACATCCATGAACCGTACCGCCCTTGCGAAGCTATGAACGAATCGGCTCTGCCACCTCGAGCTGAACTGTGCCGCCCACTGGCCTGCCCATGCCCCCGAGCTCCCAGCCTCCACCGACCTTTCATGCACCTCAGCCGAACCCCGTCGGCCCACACTAGCCCGAGCCGCGCCGACCAGGCTTGGCCACGCCCTGCCCAGCCACCTGCTGGCCCGACTGGCGCCCTGCCTGGCCGCCTCCCTGCATGGCCGCGCCCTACCTAGCCGCTCGTCGGCCCACCTGGCACCCTTCCGGGCCGCCTGACGGCCTAGCCGCACCCTGCCCGTCCGCCCACCGTCCCGCATGGTGCCCTACCTGGCCGCCTCCCGGCCCGGCCGCGCCCCCCTCAGCCTGCTCGCCGGCTAGCCCGACTGCTTCCTGTGTGTCTGACCGCACCGCGCCGGCCCACGTGCCCCGTGCTGCCCGAGTCGTGCCCCTTGTGATGCCCAGGCCTAACTGGCCCGACCGCACCCTCCGCCGCCGAGCTGCGCTGGGCCGTACCCCCGCGGCGCTCCGGGTCGAACCGACCCCGAGCCCGGGCCAAACCTAACAGGCTGGCCCGCCCAATGGTCCGGTCCAGACCCAACAAGTCTGACTGGGTCGACCCATACAAGGTCAGCCCAGACGGGGTCAGATCGAGTCGGTCCGACTGGGACAGACTGGACCCAGGCCCACTTCGACCCTTTACTTTTCATTTGGCCATAACTTTGGCACCGGACGTCCGTTTGACGAACCGTCAGCGACGCTAGTAATTTTGGAGAATTACGGTCCCTTTGAGTATACCCCACTAGTGTTCGGGGTACAGTTAAGATACGGTCAGGTTGGATCGTACACGAATCCAACCAGTCCCCTGAGACTAAAAGGCTAATAACACGCAGACCGGGCGTCCGATTGATGCGCCATCTATTGCATTGAGACCCCTGTGAAGTAGAGAACCATTGATATACTTATCTTTTGAATTCATGACAGTTGGAGTATCGACTTGTAGCTCATGGTGCGGATCCATCTAGAGATGAGAAAGCAGAGTGTGGAGACCTAGTTGATGGATGAGACCTAACGACTACAAACCGTTTTGACTCAGATTGACTATACTAGCCCAGTGGGCAGCACCATGGTGTCACGGTAGACCCGTAGTGGGGAGCGCCTTGGTGTTGCGGCACACCCACGATACGTTCCAGGAGGAGTACCTCAGCCGGATATGAGGGGGAGCGCCTTGGTGATGCGACAGCTCCATGGTGGGGAGCACCTTGGTGATATAGCAAACCCATGTTAATCGACAGTAGGAGTACCTCAGCAGTCCAAGGTTAGTGGGAAGCGCCTTGGTGTCGTGGCAGACCCACTGTACTTGATTGAGGAGGAGTTCTTCAGTAGTCGTGGTTTTGATAATAAAAATCCTGGTTTGAGATGAGATAGTAACTTTGTGTTTACATCATTATTGAGATGGATCACTGGATAACTTAGGTATATGTATCAGCATATACCTAAGTGGGGTTATATGTTGATTTCATATTTTTTGGTTTATCCTTGTTGGATTTTGTGAGACCTTGAGGGTCTCGGGGTCCCTACTGAGTATCATTATACTCACCCCTGCACGGGCTATGCCCGCACCTCATTGTGTTGGTTGCAGATGATGGACATCGCTGATTGAGGCTGAGAGTACCGGGACTGGATGGTAATCGGAGGTAGACAATACGACGTGTCGGTACACAGAGGATACCGATAGACATGGAGCGCTGAGGAGGATATCTATACCTACACTTCAGGTAGGATCCGTGGTGGATCATCCCGGAGCTACTTTTCACATTTCAGTTGTTTTATTCTTTTCAATTGTACTTTTTTTTCAGTTGTACTTGTAATTTCCTGTTGGGATTGTATTCCGGCCCCTCTACTTTATGCACTCTTTTGTATACAGTTTTACTTAGTGTTTTGCTTCCAACTCGTACTCTGTTGTGTACGTTTTCAAATTTTAAATGAAATTCCTTCCCAGTTTAGGGATGAACACCTTTGGTGCTAGTCACCTGCCCCTGGCCTAAGGAAGTAGGGCTTGGGGTAGTCATGGCATGAGCCCCGGGGGATGGGTCGTGACAAATTGGTATCAAAGGAGCCGGTTCTACCGTAGAACTTAGTACTCTGATATTTTCAGTAAAGCAATAGTGATAAGGTTACTAAGTGTGGTTTTCAGTTCAGGGAGTCCAGTGATTGTGAGGCGGCCAACGTATCCATACACCAGGACCCTGACTACTGATTTTTGGACTCATTCCACGAAAGCAATGATTGCGTGTTTGTTTTCAAGAGTTTTCTTTAAATCAGCTCAACTAGGTCAGCTCACCAGGTATAATCTTTTACCGTGTCACATCTGTTTCTTTCAGGATGCCTCCCCGTGGATGACTAGTGAGAGTCCCGAGAGTTGTATGCACAAATATCCCACTGAGCAATGAGGCCTCGGTGTAGGGCCCTCTTCCAGTAGAGGCACCAGCGGAGGCGCTAGTGGTACCATTACCCGTTGGTCCATCGATTCCACCAGCCCCAACAGTAGATGGTGCATGCCTCTTGAGCGAGTTGCATGATTTCCAGCGCCAGAGGCCACCCAAGTTCAGGGGAGGGATGGACCCACAGGCGGCTGAGGATTGGCTGGAGGCTATGGTGAGAGTTTTCAGACTAGTAGGGACACCAGGTGACTTCATGGTGATTCTTGCTGCCATCCTTCTACAAGAAGCAACAAGAAGATGGTGGATCTTGATGCTCCAAGCTCACGATGAGATGACGCTTCTTTGGGTAGACTTCGAGAGCCTGTTTTGGGAAGAGTTTGTCCCAGCGACTCTTTGCGCAGTGCGCATACAAGAGCTACTTCATCTGCAATAGGGCAACATGACTGTAGCTTAGTACTCTGCAAGGTTCACCGACATCTCATGACACTCCATAGATATGGTACATGACCCATTCTTTAGGGCTTAAACCTTCGATCAGTGACTCATGTGGGAGATCAGAGCTTCGGTGATCTCACTCAGCATCTCGACACATTCAGAGGTGTTAGAGAGAGCCCTCTTAGTGGAGAGTTTCCTTGCTGACTAGTCTCCAGCAGTGAGACCCACCACTGGCCAACATGCAGCGGAGTCTTCTGCAGTTGGCAGTAGAAAGATGTCACAGAGGTCCAAGAGGATCAGATCTATAGGTGGATGACCGCATGTCTCAGGATCGGTTGTGCAGGGAACCCAGAGCAGAGACATACATGAGAGGAGTGGGCAGTGTTTCTCATGCGGCGGGCAGGGTCACATGGCACGTGACTGTCCGACCCGTCGTTCGTATGATCAAAAGGCAGTTTAAGGAACGGCCATATAGAGACAGAGATTTGATCGAGGCGATCCATAGGGCACATGTGAACGTCGTAGAGGAGATGGTCGAGCAGGTGGTGGTGGATGATGTTCCGAGGTGTTACCACCACCACCACCAGGAGATCCACCCTTACTACAGTGAGCAGGTGGACAGGTGAGAGCTCAGCTTGATCCAGCTGAAGCATACGACCATGGAGCTCCGGAGATGATTCGAGGTACGATGTATGTCTACTCCACCTTAGCTACAATACTTATATATATAGGTTCCAGTCACTCTTTCATTTCCACTTCCCTCATTCGGAACTCGGATATTCCGATGGAGCTGTTGGATCGATCTTTACGTCTAGATACACCTACATGAGAAGACTCGACGATTACAAACTGGTGCCGGTAGTGCAATATTACTCTAGGAGGTGAGAGCTTCAGCTGGGATCTCCTAGTAGCAGCGTCGAGGCCTTACAACGTCATCTTGGGTATAGAATGGTTATCTATAGTCCATGCTCATATCGACTGTATTAGGCACAAAGTGTGGTGTGTCCGCATGGATGAGACCAGGTTTACCTTCACCAACGAGAAGGGAGCCTTTGCAGTGCAGGACAGACTTACTCAGAGGAGGGTGTAGCCGATCACTCATCAGTTAGCCTGCCATACCCTCAGAGTAGTTTACGTGAAGAGTCTGAGCTATCTTGTAGTGGTGGACCAATATGCGGATGTTTTCCCTGACAATATTCCAGGACTACCTCCTCAAAGATAGGTGGACTTATACATTGACCTATACCCTGGGACGTCACTGATATCTACACCAGCGTATCATATGGCTCCCGCGGAGCTTCACGAGTTGCGGGTACAACTAGAGGACTTGTAGGAGAAGGGATTCATCTGGCCCAGTGTTTCTCCCTTGGCAGCCCCGATTCTATTCACCAAGAAGGCGGATGGGATCTTGAGGCTTTGTGTCGACTACCGTCACCTAAACCAGGTGGCTGGGAAGAAAAATTACCCACTCTCAAGGATTGATGACCTTGATCAAATGAAGGGAGAATGTGTTGGGACCAAGTTGAATGGAGAAGGAAGTTTGAAGAGTTAGACTTTGCAATGTGTTGCATTTTCTTGTCAAAGAAGATAAATCAATTCACTTTGTAAAAAGATCAGTAACCAGACGATGATATTCAGATTTGTATTTCACAAATATCATAAGCTGGGAAAACTTGTGACGTAAGCATTATAAAGTAATGGGGGAGAAATGATGATTCCAATCTTATACAGTTTTGATTGGAAGAAATGATGCTGCTGGAAGATGGGATGTTTCAGTACTTCCCATTGAAACTCTGATGATTCTAAATATGATCTATCAAATGATACATATCACGATAGTGGAATTTGTGATAAAATCTGAAGAATGGTTATGGGAAGTAGTGAAGAGAGAAATAAAAAAGAAATGGACAATCTAGGGGTGGCACAAAAGCACAGTTTAAGGTGGCACCATTTTCCAGTGTTTGCCAAATTTTAGGGCCTGAAAATCGGGAGATGAAGATGTGTTTTTGAAAATGGCTGGAGCATGAAAGATTGAATATGTTTTAGATTTTTGTGTACAAGGCATGATTCAATGATAGAATATCAAAAACTGACAAAGGCATGGAGTGCGCCGAAATTTAGGCATGTTGCGCGAAAAAAATAAAGTGGTGCACGAAATAGTAGCAGGCTGTGCAGAATATCAGGAGGATGCGCGAAATATTTGTGGGATGCGCGAAATATCTGCGGGATGCGCGAAAAATATAGTTGTGTGCGAAATATCAAAGGATGTGTAAAAAATTAAGGATGCGTGAAATGTTGGTGTGGTGCGCGAAATAGAGGAATGATGTATTTCGTGCAAAAGGTGTTTTGAGATCAGAAGTTTGAAAATTGGAAAAGGTATGAGGTGTTCTTAATATTGGAGCATGGCGTGAAATATGAAGTTGTGTGAAAGAGTTTTTATGCGCATGAAGCACGTTTTATGCGTGGATCAGTGTTTTTCGCACGGGGTCAAAAATGCCTATAAATATGAGGTGAAACCCTCTCATTTGTTAATGCTAGATACATAGAAGAAATCCGGAGCTTTGGTGCACGTAAAATTATATGCTAAGTGAGTTAAGCGAAAAGGAAGGAGTTTGCACGAAAAGAGGACAACTGCGTGAAAATAGAAAAGTTTGCGCGAAAAGGGAAGTTGCGCAAAAAAGCTTTTCGCACCAAAACAGAATTTTTACTCGCAAGGCATTTGAATTACGCGAAAGATATCCTAAAGGTTGCGCAAAAAATTTGGGGCCTTCACACATATTTATTTGTGGGCATGGGAGTTCTTACAAGCTTCTGGATAGGAATGTGAAGATTTTTACTTCATAGAATACATCTGTTCAATTGTAAAGAAGCACTAAAATACTGTAATTCCCTATTTGTTCTAAAAGGGTGAACACACGCTTGTGGATTGTTTTCCAAGTGCTACAAGAGTGTAAGGCTATATCCTACTCATTGAATTCCACATCAAAGGATTGTTTTCTAGTGGATTGTATGGTACATGATTATTTCCATACCATACCAAGGACATAGCTACTCTTGTTGATTAGTAAACCTTGTAAATCTTGGGTTCCTATGGTTTTGTGTGTTCAGTAGAGAAGAAAATATTTAACAGGAGGCGGAGGTTGTTTCAATTTGAAGGGGACATAAAAAGAAAATGATATCACTGATTCACCCCCTCCCCCTCTGAATGATACTTGGATCCTGACTTGGAACATCAGAACGATGGTTCTCAAAGATAGACCTCAGATCATGCTATCACCGGCTCAATGTTTTAGATGAGGATGTGAAGAAGATAGCCTTCAGATGTCTGTACAACCACTACGAGTTCTTGGTTAGGTCTTTCGGCATAACCAACACTCCAGCAGTGTTCATGGGACTCATGAACAGGATTTTCCAGCCATTCCTTGATCATTTTTTTGTAGTCTTCATCGACGAAATTCCGATCGACTAGACTATTGAGGAGGAGCATAGCTACCATTTGCAAGTAGTACTGGACACAATTCGAGAGCACCAACTTTATGGAAAACTCTCATAGTGATAGTTTTGGATCCGAGAGGTTCACTTTCTAGGACATATCATCTCAGAGGATAGAGTTGCAGTGGATCCAGTGAATATTGAGGTGGTACTTTCTTGGGAGCCACCCAGGAGTGTGACCGAGGTACAAAGTTTCCTGGGTTTGGTTGGATACTACCGAAGATTCATTCCAGATTTCTCTAGAGTTGCAGCACCACTATCAGCCTTGATGAAGATGGGGAAACCCTTCATGTGGTCAGAGTGATGCCATTAGAGCTTTTAGGAGCTGAGGCAGAGGCTGAGTAGTGACCCCCTCTTAAGGATTCTAGAGGAGGGAATTGGGTATGTAGTTTACTATGACACATCAGGGAGCAGACTCGGATATGTCCTGATGCAGGAGAGAGCAGTGATCACGTATGATTCTCGACAACTGAGGCAGCATGAACAGTACTATGCTTCCCATGACCTGGAGTTAGTAGCAGTGGTCTTCGCCTTGAAGATGTGGCGACACAATTTGATGGGTGAACGGTTTACCATGTACTCTGATCACAAGAGTCTTAGGTATATCTTCTCTCAGAAGGACCTTAACCTGAGACAATGGTGATGGCTTGAGTTCCTCCAAGACTATGACTTCGAGATAGTCTATACTCTTGGAAATTGGAACATTATAGTAGATATAATCAGCAGGAGATCTGGTATACAGCTGTTATGCGAGGCGACAGAGAAGATGGCTGCCTTATAGAAATCCTTTGTGGATAGAGACGGAGCAACCTTTCTACAGTCTCTTACTGTCACTCCCCCACTTATTTAGCGAGTCAGGGAGGCACAACGTGGGGACGCTGATTCCGAGACATGACATGCTCAGATATCCACAGTGCAGGCACCTAATGGATTTTCTGAAGGTGGGGAGCACATCATCCTCTTCAGAGGATGTACTATGGTGCCAGTGTCACTTTAAGAGGAAGTGTTGAGGGAGTTCCACACATCCCCTTTAGAGGTATATCCAGAAGTGGCGAAGATGTACCAGGATCTCCGATGACAACAATGGTGGCTAGGTATGAAGAAGGCAGTAGCAGAGTCTGTCTCTCAATGCCTCACATGTCAACAAGTGAAGATGGAGCACCAGGTACCAGTAGGCTTGGTTCATCCTTTAGAGTTCCCAGAGTGGATGTGGGATGGGATATCCATGGACTTCGTGATAGGACTTCCCTGAACATCCAGGGGTCATGACTCGATTTGGGTGATCGTTGACTGACTCACTAAGTCGTCCCACTTCCTACCGATCAAAGAGAAGAGTTCAGTAGAGATATTGAGATGCCTCTATGTGCAGGAGATTGTGCGGCTACATGGAGTACCATCATCTATTGTCTCTGATCATGACACATAGTTTACTTCCTGAATATGGAAGGGGTTCCAGGAGGCTTTCGGGACACAGCTTCATTTGAGCACCACCATCCATCCTCAGACGGATGGTCAGACTGAGCAGACCATTTAGACCCTTGAGGACATGATGTGTGATTATGTACTCGACTTCAGTCGTAGTTGGGAGGATCAATTACCTTTGGTGGAGTTTTCATACAACAACAGCTATCACTCCACCATAGAAATGGCACCTTTTGAGGTGTTATACTGGTGACCCTGTAGATCAACCATGTGCGGGACATACCCAGGGGAGTCAGCACTGGTGGGACCAGAGATGGTACAGGCTACCATAGAGAAGGTTCAGATCATCTAGGAGTGGATAAAGACTATACAGAGCAGGCATAAGTCGTATGCTGACAGGAGACAGAGGACTCTAGAGTATTAGGATGGTGAGCACGTCTTTTATGGGTCTCACCTCGACGAGGTTTACGGAGATTTGGCCGAGGTGGCAAGTCATATCTAAGATTCATTGGACCTTTCCTGGTCCTCAGTAGAATAGGTGGGGTGGATTACTTCTTGGATCTTCCACCTAAGTTGCACCGAGTGCATGGCGTCTTCCAGGTATCTCAACTGAGGAGATACGTGCACGACCCTTCTCAGATAATCGACCATAGAGGGTTGGACGTCAATGATGGGGAGACTTTCACAGAGGTTCTAGTGGATATTGAGGATCGATAGAAGCGGTTCCTACATGGATGGTCAATACCTCTGGTACGTGTTCACTGGCAGCACGGGAAGCTCCAGGAGAGCACATGGGAGCGTGAGGCTCAAATGCGTGCTCAATACCCCCACTTGTTCCCTTAGTTCGAGTTGTACCTTACATAGAAATAAATCCCTGAGGTGGGGAGAATGTAAAGACCCAAAAATTCCATGTAATATTTTTTGTTAAATACATGGGAATTTTACGAGTCCATGAAATTTGACGGCGCATGATTCCGAGGCCCAGTGTGCCAGGAATCAATTTCTGAAGTTTTGTTCGGGTATGTTCAGTAAACGTACGAGCGGTTTTTTATAACGTTTGAACAGGTGCTCAGAATTGAAATATAAGGATACCGTTGAACTCGCAGCGCCGATATTCTCTTCAGGAGACATTCACTTCAACGATAGTGGGTCGAGAATAACAGTTAGATTTTGGGTTTTCGTGGAAAATAATAAATAAAGTGAGCTTCACTTTATTTTTTATTTGAGCCTCTATGTGGGTGTTTGTTGGATAAAAACCTTATCATGGAAGTTGGAGGTGGGACCATCACTACTTAACATCCCATGAGAGGTTATAGTGGTCGGGCCCACCTGAACATAACCTCCCGCGAGAGGTTACGATGTGGGGACCACACGAGACTAAACCCCCTCTTAATGGGAAGAGAGGAAAAACTCTCAACTCTCCCTCATTAATGAGGGAGAGCCTCTTGACTCCTCTAACATTAATGTTTCCCATGCTCCATCCTTAATACGCCAAACTACATAATTAATTTCCCCAATTTAAATACTGTGCCAAAAATTAAATTGGAGAAATCATAACACTTTTGGCATGGCATTTGCAATTTGGTGGAAGCTTTGGGAAGAGGAGAGCTTGGGAGAAAGCCTCAAACGAAGAACGAAGAATGCCAGCAATGATCTTCTTCAAACTTATTCCCTGGCCACCTACCAATGTGGGATGTCTTCAACTATGCTACCCTCCGCATCATCGTCAATGAGCCGTTGCAGCTCTGAATAGGAAGTGTGCGGTGATGCGAGGAACGATGATCTTCTTCATCTACATTCCGCGACTTCATCATCGAACAATGATCAAAGGTAGGGGTTTAATTTTATTTAAGTATGATTTATTACCATTTCTTCATCTCTCTCAAAACGATGAATGAGGGTTGTTGTGCTTCATACTGGAGATCCTCTTGTTATCACCCTAACCGTGAAGGGTGCGGGCCAAACAAACATGGACCGACCCCCTCTGTCGATCTTGTTTATGATAGTCTACGGCACGATGATGAAGAAATGAGGAAATGAAATGATGAAGGCAAAAGTCATGCTACTCGCGGACTCCGCGAACCGCACTTCCCTCGCAGTGCTCCAACCGAATCAGCTCTGCCACCTTGGGCCGAACCGCGCTGCCCGTCGGCCTGCCCGCGCCACCTGGCTCCCGGCTGCCGTCGGCCTTCTGTGCACCCTGGCCGAACCTCACCGGGCCACGCTGACCCAAGCAGCGCCGAACCATGCCGGCCCGGCTGGGCCGCGCCCTACTCGGCCACCCTCCGACCCACCTGGTGCCCTGCCCAGCCGCCTCCCGTCATGGACGCACCCTGCCTGGCCACCCACTGGCCCGCCTGGCGCCCTGCCCGTCCACCTGCAGGCCTGACCGCGCACCCACTGGCCTGCCCACCGACCTGCCTGGCCGCTTCCCATGCGCCTGGCCAAACCGCGCAGGCCTGCGCACCCCGTGCACCCTGCGCACCCCATGCCGTCCGAGCCGCGCCCCTCACGGCGACCTAGCCAAACCGGCCCGGCTACGCCCTCTAGCACAAAGCCGTGTCAGGCCGCACCCCCATGACACTCTGGGCCAAACCGACCCCAAGATCGAGCCTAACTAGCCCTGATCTAGGGCCGAACCTAACAGGCTGGCCCGCCCAATGGGCCGGGCCAGACCCAACAGGTCTGACCAGGTCGACCGAGACCAGGTCAACCCAGACGGGGTCGGACCGGGTTGGTCTGACCAGGTCGGATCAGACTGAGGCCCAGTTCAACCCTTTACTTTAACTTTGGCCATAACTTTGGCACTGGACGTCTGTTTGACGAACCGTCAGCAGCGCTGGTAATCTTGGAGTCCGACGGTCCCTTTGAGTATACCCCACTAGAGTTTGGGGTATTGTTGAGATACGGTCAGGTTGGATTGTGCACGAATCCAACCGGGCCCCCAAAACTAAAATTCTAATAAATCACAGACCGTGTGTCCGATTGATGTATCTTATGTTTCATTGAGACCCATGTGATGTGGAAGTACTTTGAGATACTTCTCCAAGGATTTCATGATAGTTGGAGTATCGACAAATAGCTCGTGGAGAAGATCCTTCTAGTGACGAGCGATCAGAGTACAGAGACCAAATAGCTGGCTGAGACCTAACGACTGTTGATCATTTTGTCTCGGAGTGATTCTTATAGCCCAGCGGGGAGTTCCATGGTGTTGCGAAAGACCCGCAGTGGGGAGCACCTTGGTGTCGCGGCAGACCCACGATACTCAATATGAGTACCTCCGCAGGATATGAGGGGGATCACCTTGGTGACATGGCATACCCACGGTGGGGAGTGCCTTGGTGATGCAGCAGACCCATGCTACTCGATAGGAGGAGTACCTTAGCAGTCCAAGGTTATTGGAAAGCACCTTGGTGTCGCGACATGCCCACTGTACTCGATTGAGCAGGAGTTCTCCAGCATCTGTGGTTTCGATAATAAAAACCCTAGTTGGAGCTGAGACAGTAACTTTGTGTTTACCTCATGATTTAGATGGATAACTTGATAACTTAGGTATATGTATGGGCATATACCTATGTGTGGTAATCTGTTTATTTCATATCTTGTGGTTTATCCTTTTTGGATTTTGTGAGATCTTGAGGGTCTCGGGGTCCCTACTGAGTATCGTTATACTCACCCCTGTACGGGCTATGCCCGCACCTCGTTGTGTTGGTTGCAGACGACTGACCGCGCTGATTGAGGCCAAGAGTACCAGGAATGGATGGTACCTGGAGGTGGACCATATGACGCTTCTGTACGCAGAGGATAACGACATACATGGAGCTCTGAGGAGGATATATGTACCTAACCTTCAGGTAGGATCAGTGGTGGATGATCCAGGAGCTACTTTTCACCTTTCAACTGTATTTTCCTTTTCAGTTGTACTTGTATTTCAGTTGTACTTGTACTTTCTTGTTGGTCTTGTATTCCGGACCCTCTACTTTCAGAACTCTTTTGTATATAGTTTTGTTTACTGTTTTTCTTCTAGCTCATACCCTGTTGTGTGTGTTTTCAAGTTTTAAAGGCAATGAATTCCCAGTTTAGGGATTTATGCCTTGGATGCTAGTCACCAGCCCCTGGCCTAAGGAAGGAGGTCTTGGGGTAGTCACGAAACGGGCCCTGGGGGACAGGTTGTGACACTTGTTTACTTATATATATAATTTATTTATTATGTTTTATATTCACGCCCCACCCAAGTTGATCAAATTGTGTCGAACACCCAAATTTCATTGGGGAGGGTATTTTTCCCGACACTCTTATGAGTGGCTGGTTATTATCTCATTTTCTGATCCCTATCCTGAGTAAACCAATATTCTTCAGGATGGCTATGATAGCCTGAGGTCCATTATAGCCCTAGATTCTTCAGGCATGGTATGTGGTGGTGGTTGGGCCAAGTGTGTGCGAGAAGGTGGTTTCCCAAGTGTCTTTGGGATGAGGCCCTAGTGTTTTCAGGCGTGGTGGTAGTTGTTCTAGCCAAGGTGTTTGCGGGCGTGGTTTTGTGTATTTGTGGACCATGTGTTTGCGGGTAGGATGTGTGGTTATATCCTAGGTGTGTGCAGGCAGGATATGGCAGTGGGACTGCGATGAGAATGGCGGGATAGGTCTGACGCATAGGATGTCTTCAATAACCAATGGGAAAGTGGCGCGGGGTACCCAAATATCGATGTGTTATTACTATTACATTACTTGACTTTCATTATTTGGGGTGTGTGCCTTGGTGATGTTTGGGTGGATTGTTTCCTTGCTAGGTGCTCTGGTTATCTCCTTTTGTCACGAGGCATTATAATGACTCCCCACTTGGGCACATGAGCTTTTGGTTTTCCCTACTGAGTATACCTGTATACTCTCCCAACTTATATAAAATACTTTAAGGTTTCTAGGAGGATATTAGGGATCGTGAAAGACCATACTAGCTCATCCATTGGGACAATTGTTGTTGCTGTTTTTCTTTTCATTGGTACTTTCCTTTGGGATTTTCCTGTACATTTGTAGCATTTACTTTTGGAACATGCATACAGGAATGGTTGGTTTTGGATTTACTTTTACTTCCAATTTTGGTGTTATTTGGGATTTACTATCCTATCTCCTGATCCTACTAAATAAAAAGGGTAATGCCTTTCATTTTGTGTTTAATTCAATACCATTGGTGCAAGTTTCCACTCTGTGGCCTATTGAATGCAGGTTTCGGGGGTCATTATCTCTTCTTCAACTTGAGGAAGGAAGGGTCTAACAATCCGATATCCCTTCCCTCATCTTGGTGAAGGCGGTTCATGACAGAACCAGTCTCATACAATAATTCTTATATAGCTGGTGTGGCCAAGTCTCATGTTGTAATTCTTATATAGAGGGCTATGTTAGGGAGGCTAAAATTCTTATATATAGGGCTTCACCCAGATGCTGAAATGCATATACAAAGTGATTTTCCTGATTATTGGACTATGCCACATATATGTGGTTATGTGTGGCATGGTTTTTCTATATGCTCAGAGATATTCCAGTATGGTGTCGAAGCAGGTTGATTGTTTTATTATATTAATCTATTAATTAATACACCTATTTATTACATTATTACATGCACTTATTATCATACTGGTTTTTTTATATGGTGGTGTCGACCTAGCAAGTCTTACTCACACCCTATTCGGGCTTCCGTTTGGTACCTGAGTAGATTACATGGATGCAAATTTGGATAAGGGAAAGAGACCTTGTTGTTTATTTTTTCATGTTGGATGGGTTGAAGCATGGAGGCAGGGAAAAAACGGGGATTGGGACTAAGGTATTTGAGTTATTTGTGTTAGTTGGTTATTTTATTGTATTACTTTTAGTTTGACATTTAGATACATTTCTGCCTGTCATTACATGATTTATTATTATTGGTTTGTGGTGTACACGTACTATAAGAGTGTCATAGACATCTTTCCTTAGTGAGATATGGAGGTGTGTCAAGTATCAATTGTCTTTCAACATTGAGTCGAATTATACATTTGAAAAAGGAAACATTATTGTTGATTCCTTGAGCTGGAAGACATAGGCATAAACAATGCGGGAGTCTTGTGATGAGTGGCAGATGATGAAACTTTTCGAAGATATGCATCTAGTTGTTCAGGAGTCCTAGAGATGAGTAGCTCTGACTTCGACATCTGTTATACCAGTGATTTTGGAATGGATCAAGAAAGAGCGTTTATCTGATCCGTAAGGTTTAGCTATGTGGGATAAAATCTATGGTGGTGTCATGAAAACAATAATTCTCTTCTTTTCTGTGGAAAAGTATAAGTTCCTATGGGCTTGTGTAAAGAGTTGAAGAGAGAGTTGCATGCTTCTAGATGAGCAATATATCCTGGTTTTACAAATATGTATCATGATATCCATTGACAGTACGAGTGGTTAGGAATAAAGAAAGTGGTAGTGATCTTTGTGGTGAGATGTTTCACTTATCATCAGGTGAAGGTTGATAATTAGAAGACTATTAGTCTGTTATAGCCTCTTCCCATTCCTAAGTGGAAATGAGATGATTTAATTATGGATTGTCTGATAATATCACCTCGGAAACCCAATAAGAATGATGCAATATGGGTGATCGTAGATTGACTAAAGAAGGTAGCCCATTTCTTTCCTATCAGGGATACCTTCACCATTGATGAATTGGGCAGTCTTTACATGCACAAGATAATTTAGTTTCATTGTGTTTCAAGGAGTAATGTTTTTTATAGAGATCCCCATTTCTCAACTAGGTTCTGAAAGGATATTCAAATGGATCTAGGATTGAATGATCTTTTGAGTACAACCTATCATCCAAAGACTGATGGTTAATATGAGTGGACTATTCAGATTCTGGAGGATATTTTACGAGCCCGTGTTTTAGATTTCAGTGGTTCTTGGGAGCAACATATGGAAGTCATGAATTTTACATATATTAATAGGTTCTAGACATCAATCTAGATGGAATGTTTTGAGTATTTGTATATAATTATAGGTCGTTTTCCTCTTTATTGGTTGGAGGCAGGTATGTTAATTCTCATTAGACATAGTCTCATTCCAATGATGTCTGAGTGGGTTCAGTTGACCAGGAGGTGGTTGGTGACCATGAAAACTAGGCATAAATCTTACGCTGACCATCATAGATGACATCTGGAGTTCGAGGTTGGTCATCGTGTTTTCTTTCGGGTGACACCTAGGTTGGGGAAATTCCGTATCATAAATCAGGGAAGCTAGTGACCAGGTTTTTTGGGATTTTTGGGATATTCGAAAGGGTCGGTCAAGTGATGTACTGATTATCCCTTCTACAATGTGATGTTCTATGAACATATTGTTTTATGTGACACAACTTTGAAGATATCATCCTGACCCTTCTCATATGGTAGATGTCGAGGACATCGATCTTGGTGCAGATGTATCCTTTGAAGAGCATCCAATATAGATTGTGGACTATAGTGATAAGTATCTATGATGTAAGATTATACCTCTAGTTTGAGTGTAGTGGAATCATTGGTGTGATCAAGGGGAGACCTGGGTGAGGGAGTCTAATATGAGACCATTGTTTCCAAAATTGTTCACTAAGACCCCACAATGATGCTTGGAGCAGCTTGGGGGAGAGCTATTATATGGTGGGGTGGTTATAATATCATGTCTTTTTCAGGTATGTCCCTCTTTAAGTTTTTCTTTAAACCTCTTTCATTTGAGTTTTCCTTCGTCTTTGAACCTTGGTGGTCAAGTTCCTTGAGTATGGAGAGCCTTTTGTGGGGAAAATGACCTTATGTTCGAGGTTGTATGTTTTTTGAATTAATGGAGTCTAGGTATAAATGTGTTAAAGGGGTTTACAAGGGTTCCCAAAAATTTGGAAGGCTTTAGAGGTGGTTCAGGATCTTCAGTAGAAGTTGTGCTTAAAGCTACCTTTAGGACATTTACACATCATGTATGTTTATTACACAATGTGTAACTATCACTAGGAAGAAGCTGTGAAATGGGTTTAGGAAATTAAATGAATACATTCCATGAACATAGTTCACACTATGTAATGTTTGAGCAGGGTTATTTTAACCAGAGTGATGCATTTTCCAGCATACCTCATAAATTGAGAATTACACACCATGTAATACATATACACGACGTGTATTTTTAAAGAACATTGGTTATAATCCATTCCATGAGCTTATTTTTTCATTATTTTATCACACACCTCTACTCTCTTGATCCCTAGGCATTTTCCAGGTGATTTTTGAGTGCATTTCTCTATAATGAATGTCCTAAAGAAGCAGTCATTCCCATGTGAGTTGTTTTACTTAGGGTTTTCTATATCTTCCATTTCTCTTCATTGTTGTGGTGTAATATTTTGACCACCATGTAATCAAGTGTTGATCTTGATCTCATGTGGTCTATATTTCTTCTTGTGATCTTCTATGCCTTCGTTCTTGTTGGCATTATCGACTGTAAGTGTTGTGTTAATCGATGGTTAAAGGTATGTGATCTAAAACCAAACCCTATGGTATATTTAATTACCAAGTTTGTGCAATATTGCAATTTCACCAACACAACGTGCACATTAATTAATTGAATTATTAATGATGATAAACCATGGATTAGATTTTTCCTTAGATCCCTTTGGATTCAATGGTGTTTCCACCTGGCTTGTGGCTACCCATTGGGTGATCGAACCCTTGAAAAATAATGAATTGGATAATAGATTAAAGTGTGTTTATCATGATATGAGAACATAAGTGATTTTAATATATAAAATCACTTTGTTAAAGGATTTTTGTTTATCTAAATGACTGATGATAATTTGATATAAAAATGAATGTGTAATTTTAGGACAATAATAATTTTCAGAATTAAGCATTGAGGGTTATTATATGTTTTGAGATATCCTTACTATTATGACTTGTGATGATTTTCATGCTAAAATTATTATATAGAGGGCTTGGCCCAATCTCGTGTTGTAATTTTTATATAGTGTGATTGGCCCAACCTCACCCTGTAATGACTATATAGTGGGCATGACCCAGTCTAATGCGGTAATGCTTATATAGAGGGATATGACAGGGATGTTGTTATGCTAATATAAAAGGCTTGAAATGGATGTCGAAATACTTATACATAGGGATTTTCCCGATTATTTGATTATGCCATGAATATGTGGTTATGGTTGGCATGGTTGTGCTACAAGATCATAGATATTCCTACATGGTGCTGAAGTAGGTTGATTGTTGTATTATATTAATTGATTAATTAATACACCTATTTATTGCTTTATTTCATGCACTTATTATCATATTAGGTTTGTTTAGAAATGGTGGTGTCAACATACTGAGTTTTACTCATCCAATTCGGGTCATCGTTTGGTACCCGAGATGATTACATGGATGTAGGTTTAGACAAGGGTAAGGGATCAACATGGGGTTCGGGATCAGAGTCTTTGATTTTTTTTCAGTTGGTTCTTTTAATTGTATTACTTTCAGCTTGACATTTAGATATATTTCATCCTGTCATTACATGATTCATTACTATTTATTTTTTGGTTCCTCATTTTTCTTCCCAGTTGTATGTTGTACTATTTCCTCTATTCCAGTTACCCTGATATTTATTTATATTATTTATTTCTACGATATTGTAACTTTATACCAAGGGGTATAGTCTCCCCAATATATCATCACACCCCCACTACTATTCGATATTCTCTGGTGTATGGGGAGACACGCTTGAGGTCCCGTAATCAACTTGATTTTGCCACATGGGAGAGTGCCAGATCAAAGGGCATTACATCTTTGCTATATATTTTTTTTGATATTTCTATTTATTCATATATATTTATATAAATATTTTGTATTCATATAGTTATATATATATATATATATATATTTTTAAATATATTTATTAAACATATGTTTGGGTGTGTATGTGTGTGATATATACTTATATTTATTCAAATATATTATATATTAATATTCATTTACATATATTAGAATATAAATATAGAAATAAATATATATTCGTTTATTAATACATACAAATATGTATATATAAACATTATATATGCATCTGTATATGTATATATATATATATTCATATATTTTTATAACATAATAAAAATGGTTTGATATTATATTAAATAAAATGGATAATAAATAATTCCATATTATTTACATAATTATTTTTAAATACATTTTAAAATATGTCTACATATTGTATATTTAGATATAAATTTTATACATTACACACACACACATATATAAATACACATATACACATATAATTGTATGTTTAGATATAATTTTATTATAATGTATTTATAAATACATTTATATACTATATTTGATGATATTGGTAATGATATATTTATAAACATACATTTATATATGATGTGTTTACACAATACTGACACACACACATACATATTTACACACACACACATGTACATAGTTATATATCCTACATACACGTGCAAATAATTACACACACACACACACACACATATATATATAATTATTTAAATATATTAAAACACACACACACATATTTATTGTCACACACAAACATATTTATACATAAAAATTATTAGTATATATATATATTAATGCATTCTTATAAGGTTAATAAAATATGTGATTTTATATTTAAAAAAAATTAAAAAAAATTTATTTTTGTATGGTTTATATATTTAAAAATACATGTTGATATAAACATGTTTAAATAATTATTTTTACTATTGACATATTATGTGTAAATATAAGAAAACATTCATATATTTAATTATTAATACAACCATAATATGAAAAATAAATTTTTTTTAGAACCATAATATCTATATATATGTAATTCCTGATAATAAATCAAGAATACATTGAAAAAGTACAATAAGTCACTCTTAAATGATGATGAAATCCTGTTGAATATTAAAAAACCAGGGTATCCCAACTAAAAGCTCAGTTTTGGAGGCCTTTAGAACCATTTTGACCATGAAAAATGGTGACTTGGGTCCCCCCAAGTTAAAATCATATAGATCTTTTCACATATTCGATTTGATATGTTGTAGATCCCAAACGGACACCTGGATCAAAAGTTATGATCATTTGAATTTCAGGTCATGTTTTCAGCTAATCTTAGACCATTCATTCATTTACTATATTTTCATGTCATAAAATTAATATTAAATGACTATTTATTGATAATAATTGGCAAATTATTAATTAATATTGTTTTTAATTATTTTATAAACCATTTTTAACTAAATATCTTATATATTAAATGAAAATTCATATTCAGTCTTCTATAAATCATATTTAATAAAACATATTATATTTATATCAATATAAATATATTTATATATTAATATATTATTTTTAATGATCTATATATGTTTTATGAAATATAAATTTTATCAGTTCTAGTAAAAAGTGATGTTAAAGAGTAACATTTTTCAATGTTAAAATAAAAATGTTGACAAAGGTGTCTTTTATCAGTGCTCTTTGCTATCATTGATAAAAGTGACCGTTATCAGTGATAAAAAAACACTGATAAAGGGTACTTTTATCAACACTGGAAAAAGCGCTGATAAAGGGTACCATTTATTAGAACTAAAAAAAGCACTGATAAATGAGTTCTTTTATCACGACTTTTTAGTATTGAAAAATCCATCCTTTATCAGTACTTTTACCTACACTAATAACGGTGGTCTTTATCAGCATTTTTAGCTAGCACTAATAAAGTCTAGTGCTAGATAAACCAAAATCTGTAGTAATTACTACATCCTTTTTAAATAAAAAAATACTCAAAAACACTTATCTCTATTTTATATTAGGTGTGTGGCCCGCTCTCCAATTTGTTTTCAAAAAAATTGTCCACCTTATCTTCTAGTTCAAAATAAAATATCTTTAATATTAAAATTCACATGATATAAACCCAATTAATCCACCCCTTTATCTGAAGAAAGAAGAAGGTACCATCCAAAAAACTCAAATAGATAAAAATTCAGTCAACATGACATTAATCATCATCCTCACTAGAAAATATAACAACATCCTTTTGCAACTTTAACACAAAAATATACAGCATCCTATATAAAAAATAATCAAACATTGATGTATGTATCATAACTATATCTATCATGTATTTCCAAACAAGACCATAACCAATAATGTCTGACTCACTTATAATAGCGATTACCACATAATATAGAGCATTGATAAGAATTACTTGCACTCCATATTGAACATCCCTTGTGCAAATTATATCATTATGATCATCTAAATCTTCAAACCCATCACATTAATTTTAAATTTTAATATTTTCTTCACTTGTGAAACTCTCTAATGAAATGTAATCAGTTTTAATATCTAAATCACTTGGTCAAATGTTTAAGTTTACAAACATTATTCATGATGATTCTGGGCGCAATGGAAGCGTTGGACATATGCCGAATTTTTTTTATTCCTAGACATCAATAGATAAAACCCAAAGAACTTAAAAACACATATCATAATATTTTAGAAGGGATATTTCACATTTAATTTATAATTAATTTTAAAAAATAATTACATCAAACATGATATTCCTTTCGAACAATGTTTCATTTCTGCTCTTGTTGTATTATCATTGCATTGGATAATCCAAGATATGATTTCTCAAGGTGTATTAAAAAATCCTTTATGAATCTATAAGTTTTGTTCTTTGAATTCAGAGTGCTATCGTGGATTAACCAAGTTCTACACACCATCTATAATTATTCACAATAAATAGTTCTCTTTTTATCTCTTCATTCTTAAGAGGGAGGATGGGAGGATGAATCTCTCTACAGTTTAGGAGAATTCTAGAGTGAATGTATCCATTTTATAGAACAACCACTCATAAAAAATGACAAAACATGGATTTATACTTAGAGTTAAAAACTTTATAATTGTACAATAACCCTTATCTATGCATTTAATATAAATAAAACCCCATTTACATTAAAAAATAATATTATTTAAATGATATGTGTTTATTTAAATATCATTTCTTAAATAAATTAGTGAATATTATTTCAATACATGTAAGATAAGATAAGTTAGATTGAAATTTGAAAAGGAATTACTCTTTATAATTTCCAATGAAACTCTCATTAAGTTTAACATCCACAAGACATACATTTTTAATTATATGCCCCTTTGTTCATTCACCCTCCCTTTGACATTCATCATAACCCAGCTCAAAGAATATATTATTTTAAATAATTACAAAGTAAAAGGAAAACTTATATTCCAAAAATAATCCCCCTTTTGATTTCTAAAAAGGGAAACACAAAAAGAGAAGAAAGTTAAGCATAAAATAAATTCTTAAGAAAAATAAGAATAGTGAACTCCCTTTATCTTCCTACAATCTCCCATTAGAATATATATCCCTTTGTGATTTTCAATGTATGATAGGATAGATGTTATAATTTTTATATTTTTGAAATATTCTCCCCATGTGTCAATCAATCAATTATAATTAAAAATATAATCCCCTTTTGGGGTAATCAGTAATAGGCGAAGACAGAAAAAATAAACCATTTATAAAGTCACTTAACTACAATTAAATTTTCAAGAATATAGAGTTTATATATTAATCAAAATTTATAAAAAAATCAAATAATGAAAATAACTTTAAAATTTATTCTTTTCTCATAGTTTTGGTTATCATATTTTCAAAATTCCTAAGTCAATTATCTTTTCCTTCCAATGGTTTTAATGAATCCTTAAACTCTTTATTTAGATTCTCTATATCCTCTTTATGTGCCTTCATATTCTACTCACGCTCCTTTAGATTTCAATATTGATCAACATTATGTTCAATTAATTGATGAATATAATCAACCCACCACTTCTCAAACATGGCTATCCACATGATATTTTGAAAGTAAAAATCATAGAGTTTCTTAAAATTGGACAAGTATGCCTTAATTTCAAACTATTGATCAATGATATTTTTTAATTCCCAAGATACTTAAGAAACTACTACACTATTTGATAAATGGTTTGGTCTTAATTAAATATAAGAAATGAAGGATATGATGTTTTAAACTCTCTATAGTCGTCCAGCCATCACACCATGTTTTTTTATCTTTACATTTTCTCCTTTAAATATCCTCATAAAAGCTATATTTTGAATAAATTCTCATCTCTGGTTAGGCTCTTTTAGCATTTAGTGTAATATCCAATCAATATTTCTCTTGAGTAGAAACATCCATAATGTCAACATGATATGAGGACTGAGCTTCCTTAAGATTTTCAACATCAATCCCATTCCAACCTATATAATTTGGAGTTTTCTCATTTTTAACTACTAGAAACATTGATAACTCTCAAATCAAGAGCATCATCCATAGAAAATTTATTTTATTTATTAGCTTTATTGGAATAATATTTCTTTTTTGATTCATATTCTATATAACTAACTACCATGGTCACACTAGAAGATAATACTATATAAAATTTAGATAAAATTTGATATAAGTCCTTACAAGGTGAGGGTATATTGGATTGAATGACAACCTCCACTTATTTTGAGGTAGAAGTTGGATTTTTAGAGGTCTTTAGGGTTGTATCAACATTGAAAGAGAATCCTCTTTAGCATATTTTAATATTATCTTCCTCTTTATAGAATTATCACTAATGAATTTCAACCTTCTCTTAGATCACCAATGTTCTTATCCAACATGTTCCCTGATGGTAACATGAATATGTAAAACTTTAAATTTATTAATCTTCAATGAATATTTATTATTATTTTCATCATATATATGTTTAAATTCACCTTCTTTAAAATACATAACATCAAATTCTGATATTCCAAAAGTTGGTTTCCCTAACTACCTTTCTTCAATATTATTCCTTACTTTATTGGCCCTTTTTTCCAATCATCTCCAAATTTATCAATTATTCTTTAAAACTATAAATTTTTCCTATTTATCTTTCAATATGAAGTTTTATCTATCATAATATATTTTAGATCTTTTTTCTTCTCCTTTCATGTTTTATTCTTCTTCCCTTCTTGTGGCTTCTCACACTTTTCCTGTATTTTTCTATCTGCTGATGGGTTAAAATATATTTTCTTTTATAGAATATAATTATCATATGGATGATAAACCACCTTTATTTGGGTGATAATATCAGCATTCAATGGACAATATTTCTAACTTTTAGAAACTCTAAATTTATTTTATTATGTCATTCTCCAATGATTTAACCAATATTCGGTTTAGCTTCTAGGAGTACAGAAACCATTCGAAATATAATGGTTGATCCAAAATTTTCACATTAATTTATCATTAATTTTGATGCTTACAAAAACCCTCAAATGTTTTACTACTGTTGTTGCATTAATTGGATTTTAGGGTTATATTTATTTGAATATTTTTTTTCTTTTACCTAAAATTTTGGAAGTTTTTTCTTATTATCTGACTAAATTATTATTCTAAAAAGTATTCTAGACATTTTAAGTAGTCTGAAAACATTATTCAAGAAGAGATATTACAACCAAATACTGGTATCCAACCCAATGTTTAGGACCCCTTGTTTAAACTAAAAGTAAAATTCAGGAACCTAACATTTGATAACGAACCCATGATGCCCTCAAAGATTGGGTACACTCTTTTTTTATGTTTAATAGTTGGTACTTCAAGTCTCGTAAGTTTTGAAGGTAATTTGGAGTTTTCCAAGATTGTGATAGGGGTATGTACCATGAAGGGTATCAGTTGTGGCCTGGAGTAGGCTAACTACAGTGTGGACCAGTGGGTTATGGCGTAGTTCCCTGGATAACGAAATTTGATGCCTCTACTAATTATGGTAGGAATGTGGTGCATAGAAGAGTTGAATCATGGAATCCAGTATTTGGAATTCTAGATTTAATATCAATTTTGATGTAGTTGCACCATGGATAAGAGGCTGCAATATAGGTCTTCTTATTGGTTCATCCTTGTGGTGTGGAGGCAGAGGATGTGACATGGAGTTCTGTGAGGGTATGATTGATGGTTCTACATTGGGGGGGAGGGGGTAGCTGAGATGAGGTACAAGAGTACACTATAACCTTATACTAGGAGAATAGGATTTGGTTGAGGTTTGTGTCATATTTTACAGAGGCCAGTTTGCTGGGGGTGACTGCAATGTGGTAGGGGCTCTGTAACATAGTCTGGCAGTTCTACGATGTGGTTCTGGAGGCTATTCCATATTATTTTAACTTCCAGACTTCCAATAAATGTTAAAATCCCCACAAGTTTAGTTGATCACCCACATTTCTCTCTCAAAACATAGGTACCCAAGAGAGTATTTAGAAGGCATTCATATCCCATCTTGTTTGGATTCCACCCCGGGATTTAGGGGATCAATTCTTGGGGATTTTACTAAGTTGCTGAGGTAGGTTTCACTATAAAAGTTTCCAACTCTTGAATAAATATTGTTAAGGGGTTTTTCTTTAAAAATGGTTTTACACACACTATATGATGATGAAATTCCATTAAGGGTTGTTTTGGTTCAAAAATTGATTTTCAAGCTCAGAAGCGATGATTCTTCATTTTGAGAATGTTTTAATAAAATGTGAGCATTGTTTCAAATGGTTCAAAAAGCATAACACACTAGTAACCTTGGGTACATTAGAAAATTAACATGTCACTTTAGTGTGTGTAATACCACTAGAGGTTTTTTTGATACCAACAAAATGTTATGGGAATCAATATCAGTTATATCCACATTTTTTATGATTTAGGATCCTTTTAATGTCTAACATGTATTCCCATAGGCTAGATCCCAAATCATGTGCATTTTCATTTATGCTTGGTTTTTTGAATGATGGTATATTTCATGGTTGTACTTTTAACTTGTTTATCTTATGGTGAATCTATAGATGCTTTTTCATATGATCACCTCATTTTTATATACACTTGTTATATTACTTGTTGTGTGAATATGAATTTACTTTGTGTTTCCGAGGTAGGTGGGTCGTACCGATTTCTATAAGAGAAGAATTGATGAATAGTGTACACTGGTCTTATTGGTCCATAAACCTTTGGAATACCAAGATGTTTCTTAATTTTAAACATTGATATTGGTGGTTAGGGATGAGGCGGTCAATTATAGACATTGTGTCACAGTGCCTTAATTGTTATAGGATTAAGGTGGAATAATAGAGACCTATTAGTTTTTTATATCCTTTTACTATTCTTGTATGGAAGTGAGATGAAATTTATATAGACTTCATCATCAGTTTTCTAAAAATTTCTAGTGATAAGGAAGCGATTTGGGTGATAATTGATCGACTTATGAAATCATCTCATTTCCTCTCCATCAATGAGGCGATGATGGTGAAATGAATCAAGCACTTATATGTACATGATGTTTTGATACTTCATGGGGTTACATTTATGATTGTTTCCAATAGGGACTTGAGGTTCAATTATAGGTTTTGGAATGGACTTAAAGAGGTGATGAGTTCCCAATTGAAATTCATCATGACGTATTATTCATAGATAGATGAGAAAACATATAGAGCTATAATGGTTCTTGAGGATATGATCTGAGCATGTGTGATGGATTTTGGTAGTTTCTGAGAAAACATATTCCAATGGTCAAATTTTAATATAAAAATAGTTATTAGGATTTTATTAAGATGGAATACTTATAAGAATTGAATGGGATGCCATGTAGATCTCCTTTATTACGGGGTGGAGTTGGTAGAATGACACTTGGTAGTACAGAGAATTTTTGAGGAGATGATATAAAATGTGTTGTTAACATGGAAGAGATTGTTCACAACACATAGTCATCAAAAATCCTATGTGGACTGTTTTTGGAGGCCATAGGAGTTTGAGGTTGGTGATTGGGTTATTCTCAGAGTTTTAACTCACATTGGATACCAATAATTGGGAATGTAGGGTACATTGGCACCTAGATTTATTTTCCCCCTTTGATATCACTAAATGAATTGGAAATGTGGAATATCAGTTAGACTTTCTCTATCTCATGAATCCTATTCATTCCATGTTTCATGTTTCCTATCCAAGGAGGTATCAACCATACCCTTCCCATGTGATTGAATGAGTGGATGTTGATCTTGACCCCAAAACGACTGTGGATGAGAAACCCATTCAGATTATGGATTACTGAGAAAAGGTAATGGGTGGTAAAACAATTACCATGGTATTTTTATTTTGTTAGTAAATATATGATATCCATGAGAAATGGGAGTGGGAATTGTTGTGTGCAAGTAGTGACCTTCTCTCTTTGGAAGTCCAGAATCATGATCACTTTCTAGGGAAAAAAGATTTCATGGTGGAGAGAATTGTGACACCATCTAGGTTTGGGTGCGCTATCTTTTTGATATTTAAGAGTATTTTCATTGATTCCCAAAAGTTCTGGAGGTAATTTGGTTTTTTCATATAATTTTATATGGGATTAAAAAATGGAGGCTATTAGCTATGGGATGGAGTGGGCTCGATGCAGTATGGACCAGATGGCTGTGATGTAGTTCCATAGAGGAATAAGTTCAATGCTTCCTCCAACTCTGGTAGGACTACGACATATAGAAGAGATATGCTATTGATTCAAGGAGGTGGAATAATGTAGATACATCCAATTTCAACATAGAATCACTATATATAAGAGGTTGGGTTTTAGACCATCTACTTAGTAGATCCCATTAGTGTGGGGGTAGAGGCTGCGACATGGAGTTCCATGAGGGTTTGTTTAATGGTTCTGCCATTTTAGTGGGTAAATGAGGGGTGGTGCGTGGGTGACATTTTAGCCTTATCTTGGGAGAATATGATCTATAAATAGTCTACACTGTGGTTTTCAGAGGCCAGTTTGCCAGGGGTAATTATGGCATGGTTAGGGGATCTGCGACATGGTCTAGTGGTTTTACGACGTGGTCCAGGTGGTTGCGTTGTGGTATTTTAACTTGTAGACTACCTATAAATGTTTAATAACCCTAAAATTATGTGTATATTCCAAAATTATCTCTCTAACCATAGGAATGCAAGAGAGAATTTCGAAGTCCTTTAAGTCCCCTCTTGATCGGATTCAACCCTGGGAGTTGGGAGATCAATTATTAGTGATTCCTTTCTATTCATGAGGTAAGTTTCTCTATAACAAGGTTCTATTTTTTTGAATAACTTGATGTTATTATTCAATTTTTTTTTGTTTTATCAAAGTACATATTCCTTGTGAAATACCTTTTTAAAGGAGGTTTTCATTAAAAATGATTTTGGACACACTAGGTGTTAATGAAATTCCCTTAAGGTTGGTTTTGGTTCTAAAATGAATTTTTGAGAACTGAATCCGTAAAGATTCACTATGAAACTGTTTTTATAAAATGTGAGCATGGGTTTGAAACAAGTAGATAATCATATCACATTGGGTGTTGGAGTTGGTAACGTAGAACAAATTTCTGTATACGTTATATTAAAAATGAATTCATTGTTTTGAATATTAATAAACTACTTATCACATCATGATTATTCTTCTATGTGACATAGTATGTGATAATGTCCAAAGAGTATCTATCGCACTAAAAGGTCATAGAAGTTCCCCACTATGATAAGAACTTTAAAGTGTTATGACACTATTCTTGAATAAATGATCTATAGACGGATGATATCATTTGAGGCACACAAATGTTATATGCTATCAGTAGTGGAAAATCATAGGAATTTGAGGCACCTTCTCATGGTGAACGCCCTTGGTAATATTAAACAGGATATTATAAGAATGAGACCCGCCAGTAGGAAATATATATTTATATGGTTCAATGGATGTTCCTATCTACAGATGTGTTTATTGGTCCTTAGACTTTAAGATTATTATTAACTTGTTTTATGAGTCACACACTTAAATGTATTGATAAAAACCATGATAACAAATGTTCATGGTGAAGTAGGATATGTTGGGTGCATCATGAGTAATATTTCATTAATGAACAATGTGAGAAAGGATTTGTACCTTCTATTTATTTACAAAAGTTTATATATTGGAACCTTTTATGGAAATGATAATGCCTAAATAAATCCATGTCCATTGTGTTCTAAAGGCATGTTCATTTTTCAGGAAGTCAAAGAAAGAGACATCGAGCACATAGGCTGATGGCACCAACATGCATCCTTCATGATTAGATATATTGAGATAAAGACAGTATAATACGCAGTAAGAATCCGTATGAGGTGACATGTCATGGCGGCATTAACTTCTTTCTCTATGGGTGCCTTATAATTTTACTAGATGCTAACTTGGAATTTTGGTTTCTTTACATAATGCTACTGAGAAAGATGCCTAAAGGGGTCACCCACTAAGGGTTTCTAAAATCTCAGTTAAATAATATATGTTATTATTTAATATTTAATAGATTGAATAAATATTATTCCTATACATGGTTTAATAATAAATCATGTATGCTTGATCACATATAAATATTTATTTACTATTTAGTAAATATAATATTTATTTATTTAATAGTGAATAATTCAATGATATTTATTTAATAAATAAATAGTCATTATTCATGGTCTAATAAATATTATGGGGGAATGGAAGACCGAGTTTTTAGGTTCAGTGATAAATAATTAATATTGAATATTATCTAATTAAATAATATTTAACTATAATTTGAAAGTTAAGAACATGTCTATAAATAATGATATAATAATAATTATCGTTATTATTTGACTTCAGGTTTCACTAGGATTAAATAAATAATTAAGGGCATTTGTGCAATTATTTTATTTTAACCCTAGCGATATATAAACCAAGTTATGTTATGTTCTCATTAATCCAATTCATTTGTCTTGGTTGTGCAAAATGGATTTGGAGAAACCTCTCAAGCCTAGAGAGATCCCTTCTCCAAGAATGCTCCCAAAAACAAAGAGCAATCCTCATCCACTGGATCAAGGATAACTCTTTAGAAGTAGTTCTCAAAGTGGTCAAAGGCGTATGACGAAAGCGCAAGGATCTGCCATGCTAGCACCCGAAGATTCCTTCGGTGACATTTGGAGATTTGTAGAACACATGTGGAACACTGCTAGAGAAAATCTATACTTGGTTTCTACAACACAACGACACTGGATGGAAGATGTATCACCAGATTCATCGATGAAGAAATAATTCCTTAAAGGGAATTATTTAACTAAGTAAATTTATTATAAATAATATGTGATGATACCCCCTCTGGTTTTGGTATGATTTTCCTTATCTATATTATTTGATTAAATTCCATAGATGTCAACATTTATCATCGTTTAGATCTTGGATTGATCATCAATCATGATAAAATAAATGTAGGGCCCTACCCATCACATGCTTCCAGTATTCCCAAAACCTACATCCGATATCAGAGTAATCACATAATTATTTATAATTAGTCATAGATCATTGGTGGTTTATGAATTTTAATTTTGTTTTTCAATTCAAGTTTGATCATTATTTTAATCTGAATCCTGATATCTACTTCTCCCTCATTCGTTTCTCATAGATCTAATTGAGATGATTAAATTTATGATTTAAATAAAATCGAGGAACTCATCCGGTGGTGCCAAGGTTTCGGACTGGAAAACACCATACTACATGCTGTGTAACCTGAGTAACACGTCGTGTGGTCAAATTCAATGCACTAGAATTAATTTAGAAATAAATTCAAGATTATTAATTGATTATTGAACTAATTACACACTTAATGCATTGTGTGTTGACTAGAATTTAATGATGCATGGTCATCTAGACTACATGCCGTGTATCCCACACACATGGTGTGTATTCCCTTTGAGTCACAAATGGGCCATGTATTTTATACACGACCTACCTGACTGGTGACTATGAAACTCATAGTTCACATGGTGTGTGTCCTATTGGACACACCATGTGCTCCATATTTTCTGAGGCACAAATTACATGTTGAGTCCCTAAGCATGTGTATCAGATAGTTGGTGAGAGGTGTACATGCAGTGTAGATCAGATCTACATTCCATGTACTTATTCCAAGTTATGAAGATTTAAAATTTATTTATTTTACCATCTAATCCTTGAGACATGTACTTGTGTGTGATCGTAAATATTAGAAACAAAAAGTGATAGGTTTTAGTATACACAAATTTTTAAATGTTTAATTAATATCTGTGTAATATTCATATCTGCATGTCATGTACGAGTTTCATTAAAAGTTGTTACTCTATGTGAATTTATGTATAATACATGACTAAAGAATCTTGTAATTATTCTAATAATACCCGAAGTACATAATTTTAATGTACGTGATGATTCATGTATTCCATATGTCACAAGAGTAAAATAATATATGAGTATAATAAATATTGGGTAGAAAAAGATAGGTATTCACCAAGTTTCCTCTAAGGTACATTTATGTACATAGTTAATTTTAAATGAATTTATTTAATTTATTTAAAATTATAATGGATGATAATCTCAAGGAAATTCTGATGATAATTAAGATAAAAGGATTGATTAATTAATGATAATAATTAATTGATTCGAGCATGATTTATCTTAAATAAGAACAATTAATAATTGAATGATAATTTTATTAAATGTTTAATTCATTTCATGCATGTGGATGATCATGATAAAAGACGAGGCCATTGTATGAGATTGTTTTTCTTTTAATTTATTATTAAATTAAATTATCAGTCTGCATACCTTCTCTCCTATTATCATGTAGGGACTACATTCCCATAATTTCTTTTATGTAAACACCCTTTTCCCCTCACATACGTGTGAGTTAAAAGGTATAGATAAAGGATGGAGCTCCCAAGCTAGTAGAGTAGGTTCATGTTTGGAGCCGAGGATAAACAAATCCAAGGAGATACATAGGTGGACATGTGGAAAGCTATAACCCAACCTTAATCGATTTAAGGTGTTTTCCCCATAGGTCAACGGTTATTTTCTCAACTACTAGATAAAATAAACATTATATTTGATCATTATCATACCATTTATTATTTTATTTCTATCAAGTTACATGGTCATTTCACTCTGTATGTATTGCTGTGATCACATAATTAATGAATTGGCAAGCATGAAAGATAGAACTAAAACAAACTATCTTATGCGTAAATATTATCTAATAAATGGTTAATCACTTATGTAAACCCACTTAATATGAAAAATCACGTGATAAAGATAATAACTTTCAATTTATTCATAAAAGTATAAAACCCATAAATAAAATATTATGTTGGTATAGAATTCCATAACATTAGTTAAAATTGAACTATAATTCAAAGTACTAGACCAACCCAAGTTTGGGTGCTTTAAATTATCAAGAAATTTTAAATTGATTTTTGGGTTGAATTAACTTATTTCAAATCAAGGATTGACTGCCCAAGCAGGACTTTGTGTAACTGAGAGGAAAAGGTTGAGGGAATAAAATTAATGATTTTAGGATTGAGGAGTCAACTCAATTGATTACGGAACTCTGAGTTAATGCAGTTGACATTCGAAATGCCTACCTAAACCATTCAAGTTTATTGACCAACCCAAGTTTGATATTCCAAAGTGAATGGTGAGGGATATTGGGTTTCAATATAATAATGGGAGACTAATAAGTATAATGTTTATTTATTTGTCTAAATTTTTTCTGATAAAGTACTAAATTTATTCTTATATTATTTTTTAGAAACAAAAATAAAATGGAATGAAACATGTCATTATGATCCATACATGATAAGGATAACCTTCTCATTAGAAAAAATTTACAAGAATGGAAAAGGAACATACATGTCATCATTCTCCATGAAAGGAAATTGTATGTGTTGGAAGAACCTTTTCTAGTTGTTCCTGGAAATGAGGCATGTGATGAAGAATAACATCTATATGAGTAACATCTGAATAATGCTACAGATGTTTAGTGTTTCATGCTATAATCCATTTCCAATGATCTTTTGAAGAAATATGAGGATTTGGATGCCTCAAGAATGAAGTCTCACCTTTGGGATCTCTATCAAGAGAAATTGAGACAAGAGATGTACGAGATCTCCAATGATTTTTTTACAAAAAATATTGGAGAGTCTATTACATATAGGCCTCATGTAGTCGAGATTATTAGCTACATTGAATGCCTGAAAATCTTAGGGATTAAATTTCCAGATGAGTTATATATATATATCTCATACTTTTATAACTAATCAAGACCATCTACATCTTTTTTGTTAATTATAATATGAGAGATAATGAGAAGAGTCTTTTGGAACTTCTTACATTGATTCGCCTAGTGGATAAAGAGATCGGGCATGAAAAACCCACAGTCTTTATGGTGAATAAGAAAATGAAGAATAAGTAAAAGGTACCCAAGACTTATAAACAGTCTAAATCTCCCGAGAACTGTCCTTCCCAGAAGAAGAAGACCCAAGGGTAGGGAAAGGAAAATGAGGAAGTATGTTTTGCATGTGGAAATTTCTGCCACTGGAAGAGGAAATAAACCCAGAAGTAAGGGGAAGCTAAAGGTGTGTATGTTATCAAGTGAAATCTTTCAATATATACACATTTGGTATTATATTTAGCTTGTGGGGATCACATATGTATCCAAATTTATGAACCAAGTAGATTATGAAATATTTCCAGAGGAGAGTTGGATATGAGAGCTGTTAATGGTACCAGGATGGTTGCTCTAGACATTGGGGACTACCACCTCCCGTTTTTAATGGGAATGATTTTGGTTTTGAAATAATGTTATTATGTACCTATAATTACAAAAAACATAAATTATATATCATTACTAGATACAGATAGATTTATTTTCAAATTTAGAAATAAAAGTTGTTTCTTTATAAGGAAAATATATGTCATGGTATAACACATATAAATATTGGTATTTATGTATTAAATTATGAAAACAAAGTTTTGGAAATTGACAACTAATCATGTTCACATAAATCATACAACACCCAACTTTTGCATTATTGTCTTGGTCATGTAAATGAGAAGTGTCTGACAAAGATATATCAAGATGGCTAATTAGTCGCTTCTGATATAAAACTACTTAAAATATGTAATGATTGTTTACAAGGAAAAATGACTAAAATACTATTTAGTGGATAAGTTGAAAGGGCAACATAGATTTTAGGATTGGCACACACTAATGTGTATAGAACATTTCAAGTAGAATATAGAGGAAGATATTCTTAATTCATAACTTTTACTGATGTCTTGAGTAGAAATGGATATATCTACATGATGAGGTATAGGTCTGATTCCTTTGAGAAATTCAAGTAATTCAAGAATGAAGTAGATAACCAACTTGGTAAGAAGATAAAGAAGCTTAGATAAAACTGAGGTGGTGAATATATTAACCAAGAGTTCATCAAATATTTATGGGAGTTTGGGATTCTATCTCAACTCACTCCAACTTATACACCACAATGGAATGGTGTTAGTGAAAGTAGGAACCATACCTTTTTAGACATGGTACGGTCAATGATGAGTCATGTAGATCTTCCATTATATTTTTGGGGATATGAATTACAAATTGTAGCATACACATTAAACTGAGTTCTAACTAATACGGAAAATGGAATTCCTTGATATTGAGTGAAAATAGACCTATGTGGTCACATACATGTGTATGGGGTTGTGAGGTATTTTTTATGTTTTTATCAAGTAACAAACTAGAAACTCAGGGCATGAAGTGTATCTTTATAGGGTATCCAAAGGAAACAAGAAGATACTTCCTATACAACCCCTCAAACAAGAAAGAAAATTTCTCCAGACAATATGTATTTATTGAGAGGTATCACATCACCAAAAAGGAATGTAGAAGCAAGATTGACTTTGATGAAGTTGATGTTGAAGATACGTAAGAGTTGGAACATGAATAGATTTTATATGCCCCCATAAGAAGATGTATTTTTTGAAACAAGAGTACTGTGTTGGAGCATGAGAGAGGTAAGACAACTAAAAAGATATGGTTTTCTAGTCACAGAGGATGGGGACTCATTATTGGATGATAATGATGAAACTCTATCCTTCAAGGATGTAGTAGAGAGATCAGAAGATACAAGATTGAAATAAGCCATGGATTTGGAAATGGATTCCATGTATCATAACCAATTTTGTGTTCTGGTTGATCTTGAAGTTGATGTAAAGGCTATTGGATGAAAATAGTTATTCAAGAGGAAACTATATATGTAAGGGAATGTAAATACCTATAAATTAAGGCTAGTGGATAAAGGATTTAAATAGTTACAATGAATTGACTATGATGAAACATTATTTATAGTTTTTATGTTTAAATCCTTTAGAATTATACTTTCTAATTCATCTCATTATGAATATGAGATTTATAAGATGGATGTCAAAACTGCATTCCTTAATGGGAACCATAAGAAAGATGTCTATATGACACAGCTAGAAGGGTTTGTGACTCTAGGTTCTACCAATATGATTTTAAGTTTCAAGGATCCATTTATGGATTGAAGCAATCATCCAAGTCATGGAACATTTGATTTGATGAATCCATAAAAGAATATGTTTTCATTAATAATGAATGTGAACCACATTTTTACAAGTATTTTAGTGGAAAAGTAGTTGTTATCCTAGTTGTATATATTGATTGAATATTACTTATTGTAAATGACATACCAGTCTTATAGTTAGTTAAGGTCTGGTTAAACAAGTGTTTCTCCATGAAAGACTTAGGTGAAGCAGCCTAAATTCTATGGATCAAGATAATTTATGATAGATCTAAGAGGATTATTAGACTAAGTCAAAGTACATTTGTTGACCAGATAGTAAATTTATTTAGTATGAAAAAAATCCAAGATGGGATTGGTTCTACTGTCGTATGGTTTACATCTTTCTAAGAAAATGTTTCCTCAGACACTACAAGAGAAAGAGATAATGGGTAATATCCTATATGCTTATATGATAGGATCAATCACATATTCCATGTTATTTACTAGATTTTATGTTGCCTATGAATTGAGAATGGTAGGAAGATATCATGTATATCCAGGAGAACAACATTGAAATGCTATTAAGAATATCATTATGTATATGAGAAGAACTAAGGATATGTTCAAGGTGAATAGAGGTGATGGTACTCAGGGGTTATACTGATGCTAGTTTTTAGATAAATAAGAATTATCTAAAGTCACAATCAGGATATGTAATCTATCCAAATGGAAGAGTTGGGAGCTAGAAGAGTTCAATAAATCTAGTTGTCGCTGATTCTACAGTGGAGTCCGAGCGTATAGTAGCTTATGATGAAGCCAAGTAATTCGTTTGGATTCGTAACTTTATCAAGGAGCTTAATGAGGTACCTATCAGTAAAGAACCTATCACATTGTATTGTGATAATACTGCATCGATGGCTATTTCAAAAGAGAGAAGTTCACACCAACGAACAAAGAACATACTCCGGTAGTATCACCTCTTGAGGGATTTCTATTGGAGGGGTGAAGTCACAGTAAGAAGAGTACCCACAGAAGAGAATGTGGAAGACCCGTTGACTAAATGCCTATATCAATATAAGCATGAGTAACATGTGAGAGCTAGCAGACTGACGGTTGTTAGTTGTTGGTTCTAGTAAAAGTGTGATTCTATTGGAGTTGGTTCCCTATAACCATATTATGTTTAATTTATGATAAACATGTATTCATTGTTTTTAATATTAGTAAACTACTTATCACATCATGATTATTATTCTTCTTCATGACATAGTATGTGATAATTTCCTAAGAGTAGATGTCGTACTAAAGGGTTATAGCAGTTCCCCGCTATGATGAGAACCCAGAAGTGCTATGATACTATTCTTGAATAAATGTTCTGCAGTTGGATGTTATCAACTCAGGGACACATATGATACATTATTTTAGGTTTGGAGACCCATAAAAAATTTAGTCACCTTCTTATGGTTTACTCCCTCAGTAATATCTACTAGGATATTATAAGAACGAGACCCTCCAGTAATAAATCCACATTTATATGTGCCATTGGATGTTCCTATTTTTGGAACCTAGGTTGTCCTTTGCTAAAAATGGAGTATGGTTTCTATTTGTTTTCAATACTCAAATGAAATATTAGGGAGTTTGAAAGGAAAGTTATAATAAAGGTCAAGAAAACAACAATATTGAAAGTGGTGCAGTTTCCCAGCATTTTCGAAATTTTTGGGCATCAAAATTGAGTGTATGTTTTTGGCTAAGGAAGGATTTATTCATAGGAGTGAATAATACACAGATCTCAAAGCATAGTTCAAAGACCTCAAAGGGAGTACGCAAAATGGGATTTATACATAGTAGCGCTATACAGACTGTGATGCATGATACACTTACAATGTAGGGAAAATGGTTTGTGAGAAGCACAGTACAAGGACCGCGTAGAGAAAATGGTTCATTGAATCCATGTGGTCTGCGGGAGGCAAATAGTTCGCGGAGGTGCATCTTTTTTAGCCAATAGGTGGAGATCCATTCATGGAAGATATTGGGAACCTCAAAGTAATAGTGGTGGTACACAGAAGGAAAATGGTTTGTGGAAGGAGAAATACACAATGAAAACTATACCACATCAAATGTTTATATAAAATGGATTAGTGAGTTTTTAGAATTTATTTTACTGTATAAGGAAAACTAATCCCATATCGAAAGATAATTATTTTGATATGAAAACATATTTTCTCTTGGAGTAATTCTGTGAAGATTGAAGTGGTTCACGGGAAGAAGATTCTACGAAGGAAGAGGTTCATGAGGGAGGAGTCTACAAATAGAGAAGTGTTCTGTGAAGGTAGTTCATGGAAGGGTTTTTGTGGGGGCACTATAGACTACAAAGGAAGAGGGATCTATGGAAGAGAGGAAGTCTATAAGGAATAAGTAGTTCACAGAAGAAAAGGGTCTACAGAGGAAGAGTTGGTCCATGGAAGAAGTAGCGGTCCACAGAAGGAGAGATGGTTCATAGAAGCGGAGGTAGTCTATGGAGGAGAAATGGTACGTGGATGTGGAGGCAGTACATGGAGGAAGTGGGGGTCCAATAAGAACTCATGCCACCCGGTGAAACATAATTTGTGGAGGAATAAGAGTAGTCCACATGGGAAGATAGATTGGTCCATGAAGGAGTGAGCTTCGTGAAGGATCTTCTTGAAAGGAAATTTTGAATATCAATTTTTCAGTGAATAAGGCTTTTATTTTGCATCAAATCAGGTCTATAGTGAACGAAGGGTATCATGCTAGATAGGGAAAAAGAAATTAATGAAAAACCATTGAAGAAACCTTCATGTTGATAAAATTAATTAGTTTTCTCTCAAGGTAGTTAGTGAGGGGAGTCGATATAAGTGTTCCAAGGGACGCAGTGTGCTATCCCTAAAATCATGTAAAGTAAGTGTGCCTTGAATAAAGTGATTGTGTCTAAACTTTTTTATTCCACATCTAGCGAAGAATATTGTATTTAGGTACGACCAATACAATGTTGGAATATGCTCCTCAAACTAGCCCTTAGCATTTAACCAATTAAAATTTTGGGGCTGTTTCTCTGCATGTGAATGTATGATTGTTGATCGAATCCATCATGAAAGTTTAATGAGTTCTTACCAATATGGGAACAATATAACACCCCAAAAATTTTATGGTATGTTTCTCTTAAATACGTTCTATTCATAGCCTATATTTCATAAAGCACCGTGTTCCTTTGAAACAACACTTGGTTGTTTAAGAGATAGTCAAAACCTATACATTAAACATAAATTTTCCACCTCTATGTTTTGAATTTCCAAAAATAGTAATCTAGAGTTGTGACTAGAAAGTCATTTGGTGTCTGATATAGCCAACTTGATTTTTTGATGAATAGTAACATACCCCTATGAATAGTAATATTAATAGTAATATGACCCTTATAAATAGTAAATAATGATAATATTTTATTTTCATAAGGTAATAAGATAATTAGATCTTAATTAATTTTTCAATATGATATAGAACTAATTATATCTTTAAAATGGTAATTTTTTGAATTAAAAATTATTTTATTTAAAAATTAAAATAAAAATACATATAAAACTATTTTATAAAAATGGAGTTCATTTTTGAATAATACACATTGAAAAATGGATAGGGCGAATTTTTGGGATTTTTCTAAAATACATGAATTTCTCGTGAATAGTAAAAATACAGTTGTGAGTTTTCGGTAGTTTAATGACATTATAATGATGTAATAATTAAATATAAAAGGCTGGTAGACTTTTTTACAGTAACGTACGACATGAGGTGTCCCATGTGGCAAAATCCATGGGCAAAAACCATGGCCAAGCCCATGGTTTTTCAAAAACCACTAATGAGGTGTCCCTTTTAATTAATAAAAAACCCCCCTCTTAATTACTATAATACACACTCACCCCCTTTGTTTTATTTCATTATAAACTCATTATCCTCAATTATCTGGAGGTATTAAATCCCTAGGAGTCCTACTAAGGTGTCCTCAAACACCCAATGTCCCAAACTTGAAGTTTTGGGAGTTACTTGACAAGGTAAGAGAATCAACCACCTTCTCTTTTCATAAAGATTTCATTTTATGTTTTCTTTTTTATTTTCAATTGGATTATGTGGGGATATTTAATTACTTATTCTCCATACTTTCCATATTATTTAAGAGTGATGAGGTACTCCATTTATCTCATCAAAATATTTTATTAAATTTTTAGTGACGTCGTTAGGCTGTCGAATTTTCATAAGAGATTTCTGAATTTTTCTCTTATTCTGAGTTCCTTTCTTTTATACTTATTTCATCATATCCCCTCATACAAATGATATGATAATTCCAATACCTTACATGAACTGGAATTATAATATTCTAATTTAATATTTCATCATCATCTCTCTTTCCCCCTCCTCTTATACTGAAAATAAAAACACTGTCTGAGATGTGTTAATTTATCACATTCAAGGACAACGGGTTCTCAATTTTTGTTACCATCTTTAATTATAGTCACGAAAACATTTTTATTGTTTAAAAAGATCATAATATATTTATTTCATCTCATTAATGTTCTGGAATCCCTACACACTCATAATATGGAATAATAATACCAAACAAGTTCATTGTACACAAAACTGCCAAGCTAAATCCAAGCGTTTATCAATAACTTTGAACTAATAATTCATCCTCAAGTATATAAACCAAAATCATTATAAGATAATTTATATTTCTTTAATGTCACTAATAAGTTGTATCAACAATTCTTTATGTTTATCCTCATTTCAAACGAACTTCCATTCATGAATGCAAGTAAATGAATCATGAAAACCAAGGAAGAAAATGCTTCCAAAACAATAAAATTGAGCCTCTTAAACCCATAAAAGGGCCATTAATGAACCTAATAAGGTTATAATAAACCAATTAAATGTATAGTAGGTTGTGAAATTATTATTTAATGAAGCTAAATTTTATTATTCGTGTCATTAAAACAAACTAAGAGCACACTCGAGCATAAGGTAAGGGGTTTCTCATCTCACTTTTAATTATGTGAGATTTCCATTGTTCACCACTTATTTCTTGCATGTGGTATATGTGGTTTTCCATTTGATATATAATAAAACTATTCTCAATATTTTTAGGGTATTCAATTATTCATTTTATAATTATTAATTCTTGGTCACATGAAATGATTGATTACAATGTGGTAATGGGATTTGTGTCAATTTTCCATTTCGTTGTGACTTTGTTTTTTGCATCTAATAATCCTTATGTGGTGTACCTACTACCCATTTGAGATCAATTTTCATTTAAAATTATATTTCTATTAAATATACATAATCTTATATCATGTATATGTTTAATTTCTAATACTTATACCAATTTACATAAGATGTAAATTTGAAAAGTTATTTTAACTATGGAAATATTGATGAATCTGTATTCTCTTCTCTATACGGATATTTAATAGCATATTGCTCTTGTATTAAATCAATGTATAAAGAATTATTCCAACATGCAGTGGAATGTGGGGCCCACTATATCCCCTCGGTGCATCAACATGTCTCATGAGACAAATTAGTTGGTGACAAACCCTTCGAGTTTGTTTCCAAAAATCAGACGAGTTTATACCCATAGAACTAAACAGTTTTAATAGTATTATGGTATGATGTTCCATATACATGACATATAATTAGTAAGAATTCTATTTATTCATTATCAGTTATTACTATCCATGAGATATTTACTATGAACAAATCTATGGATGCTGTTTCAATATCAGTTTATTAATGGCTTGAGTTTTCATTTATTCACCATGCCATATTGATACGTCAAATTGTTTATGATTCAGTCATTATTGATTCATGATGTAATCTATTTCATGAATGCAAGGGGAAGAAACAATTTTATGATGTTCAATGATATAATTATATAGAGATGGGACACTATTTAGATGAGTGTCCTAAGTGCCAAGGAAACATGCCTTAGAAAAATCCAAGAGAGCAAGGGAGAGCTTATGAAATTACAACCGTGAAAGTTGAAGTTACTAATGATGTGGTGGAAGTTAATTTAATTGTTTCCTCAAACTTATCCAACACTTAATTTGATTATGGATCATCACATTCATTTATATCTTCCCATTTTTCCAAGAAAATTAGACATGTCTAATTTGATTCAATAAAGGAGTTATCAGTCAAAACTCATAGGTGATGCATCAATTAAATAAAGGCATGTCAATTATCCCCCCTCGTGACACATAAAAATACTCAAGATTCTAACCTTATCATCCTACAAATGACTGAATTTGATATAATTCTTAGTATGAATTGGCTGTCAAACTATGATGCGAAGATTTATTACAATAAAAAGGAAGTTACAATTTTTGAAAATGGTGTAGAATATCTTATATTTAGAGTAGAGACCTCGCCATATGATTCTTATCTAGACTCACCCCCAGTATATCTATTGAATTAAATTCTTGGAGAGGAAGATAACCCGATATCTATGGGTGAGGAAAGAAATATTCAGATTGAAGATGTGCATATAGTGCAAGAATACGTTGATGTGTTTCCAGAGGATTTACCTGGACATCCTCCAGAGTGGGAAATTGAGTTTTCCATTGACTTAATTCCTAGTGAAAGACCTATATCAAAGGCCCCCTATAGAATGGACATTGTGGAGTTAGTTGAGCTAAATAAAAAACTAGAGGAGTTGAGTGACAAAGGATTTATTTGACCTAGTGTTTCTCCATGGGGAGCCCCGGTATTGTTTGTCAAAAAGAAAAATGCATCCATAAGGCTATGCATTGATTACAGGGAAATCAATTAGATTACAATAAAGAATAAGTAGCCTCTACCTCAGATTTATTATTTATTTGATCAACTTCTTGGAGATAAATTCTTTTTGAATATTGACCTTCGATCCAGATATCATCCGTTGTGTGTGAGGAAGAAAGATATTCTAAGACAGCATTTTGAACCAGGTATAAACATTACAAGTTTACAGGGATTCATTTTGGACTGACTAATACACCCACTATTTTCATGGATTTATTGAACAGAGTTTTCAAGGAATATCTTGATAACTTTATTGTGGTATTCATCAATGATATCCTGGTATACTCAAAAATCTATAAAGATCATGAGGCTCACTTGCATATTACTTTGAAAACTCTTTGAATATATGAATTATATGGAAAGTTTAGAAAGTGTGAATTGTAGCTTCAATTAGTTTCTTTTCTAGGAAATATTGTCTCTAAGGATGGAATCCTAGTTTATCATATAAAGGCAATGGAAATCCAAGATTGGCCCACTCAAACAAACATAACTGAGGTACGTAGTTTTATTGGCTTAGCAGGTTACTATCGACATTTCATTCAGAATTTCGCCCGATTGGCTAACCTGCTAACCAAGCTCACACATGAAGGAGTTAAGTTTTTGTAGACAAAAGAATGTATGTAATGCTTTGAAGAATTGAAAACAAGATTGGTCAATGATTCAATTATTACTCTTCCATATGGAAGTATTTGATTTGTAATATATACTGATGCATCAAAGAATGGGTTGGGTTGTGTCCTTATGAAAAATGGTAAAGTTATTTCTTATGCATCAATTCAGTTGAAGACTCATGAGAAACTTTATCCAACACAGGATATTGAGTTAGCAGCTATAATATTTTCTCTGAAGATATGGAGACATTATCTTTATGGTGAAAAGTGTGAGATATACACAGATCATAAAAGTTTGAAATACATTTTCACACAAAAAGAAATCAACATGAGGCAATGGAGATGACTAGAGTTACTCAAAAATTATTATTATTCAATAGACTACCACCCAGGAAAGGCAAATAAGGTGGTAGATGCATTAAGCAGGAAAGATCACAGACTTCTGTCTCAAATGAGGATTTAGAGAGATCATATATTCATGGATCTACTAAAGATGGATATGGGAATTATTATGGAAGGGGACACGACTTTCCTCTTTCAAATTATTGATAAACCATATTTACTAGATATGATTAAAATCTCTCAATATGATGATGAAAATCTACACAAGAAAATTATAACTATTAAAGATGGGAGATCAGAAGACTTTGTGTATGAGGAAAGAGTTATAAATTTTGGGAAGAGGTTATGTGTTCCATTAGTACCTAAGCTAAAAAGGTAACTATTAGATGATAATCATAGCTCAAATTTCTCTATACACATGGGTAGCACAAATATGTATAGAGATTTGAATGAATATTTCTGGTGGGATAATATGAAGTAGGAAATTACTGACAACATGTCAAGGTGTCTTGTTTGTCAACAAGTGAAGGAAGAGAGACAACATACTAGAGGAGTGATTCAACCTCTACCCATTCCTATGTTGAAGTGGGATAACATAATGATGGATTTTGTCACCGGACTACCGAGGACACCTAGAAAGAATGATGAAATATGGGTAATTGTTGATCATCTCACTAAATCTGCACATTTCCTTCCTATAAGATAGTATTTACCACTTTGAGCACCTGGAAAGACTTTATATTAAGGAATTTGTAAAATTTCATGATGCACCTCTTTTGATTGTGTCCGATAGAGATCCCCGGTTTACATAAGAATTCTAGAAAAGTCTCTCTAAGTCTTTGAATAATGATATTTTTATGAGTACTGATTATCACCCCAAAACTGACGGACAGTCTGAAAGGACTATTCACACTCTAGACGACATGATGAGGTCATGCTCTCTTGACTTCCAAGGTATGCGGGATCACTACTAGCCTTTGGTGGAATGTGTATACAACAATAGTTTCCATTATATTATTCAAATGGCTCCATATGAAGCATTATATAGAAATAGATGTCGAACTCTAACTTGTTGGGATGATGGTGTTGAGAGGAAACTTATAGGCGCATAACTTATTGAAGAGACCATGGAAAAAGTGAAGACAATCCAAGTCCATAAAGCAGCCCAAAGTAGGCAGAAGAGGTATGTTGACAACCAGAGAAAGGATTTGAAATTCCAAGTGGGAGATCATATCTTTCTAAAATTATATCTGTGGAAGGGTGTCTTAAGGTTTGGTAAGAAAGGGAAACTGAGCCCTAGGTACATCAGACCATTTGAAATTCTATAAAGAATTGGATATGTAGCTTACTATTTAGCAATGATGCCATGTTTATCTAAAGTTCATGATGTATTCCATGTGTCATTGTTGAATAAATACATGCTAGACCCAATTCATGTACTCACCTACGAAGAAATATAACTAAAACCTAATTTTTCATACTGTGAATAGCCTATTGGGATCCTTGACACAAGGGAGAAGGTATTGAGAAACTGATTGAATCATCTACTAAAGGTTCTTTCGAGAAACCAAAATATTGAGGAAACAACCTGGGAACCTGATGATGTTATGAAGAAGAACCACCCACATATTTTTTGTGGGCTTTATACATAAAATTTCGAGGAAGAAATTTCTGAAGGAGGGAATAATATAACACCCCAAATATTTTATGGTATGTTTCACTTAAATACATTCTATTCATAGCCTATATTTCATAAAGCACTGTGTTCCTTTGAAATAACACTTGGTTTTTTAAGAGATAGTCCAAACCTAGCTATTAATCATAAATTTTCCACCGCTATGTTTTGAATTTTGAAAAACATTCATCTAGAGTTGTGACCAGAAAGTCATTTAGATTCGGATAGAGCGAACATGATTTTTTGATGAATAGTATCATACCCCTACATATAGTAATATGAATAGAAATATGTCCCTTATAAATAGTAAATATTGACAATATTTTATTTTCATAAGGTAATAATATAATGAGATCTTAATTAATTTTTCAATGTGATATAGATCTAATTATACCTTTAAAATAGTTATTTTTCGAATTAACTATGATTTTATTTAAAAATTAAATTAAAAATACATAGAAGATTATTTTCAAAAAATGGATTTCATTTTTTAATTCTACACATCGAAAATGGTTAGGGTCAATTTTTGGGATTTTTCTAAAATACTTGAATTTTTTCATTAATAGTAAAAATACAGTTTTGAGTTTTCAGTAGTTTAATGAAATAATAATGATTTAATAATTAAATATAAAATTATGGTTGACTTTTGTACCGTAAATTAAAACATGAGGTGTCCCATGTGGCAAAAACCATGGGTAAGCCCATGATTTTTCAAAAACCACTAATGAGGTGTGCCTTTTAATCAATAAAAAACTCCCTTTTAATTACTATAATACCCACTCACCCACTTTGTTTTATTTCATTCCAAATTCATTATCCTCATATATCTGGGGGTATTACTTCTCTAGGAGTCCTCCCAAGGTGTCCTCAAACCCCCAAAGTCCGAACCTTCATGTTTTGGGAGTTACTCTACAAGGTAAGAGAATCAACCGCTCTTCTCTTTTCTTAATGATTTCATTTTATGATTTCTTATTTATTTTCAATTAGATAATGTGGGAGATATTTCATTCCATATTACCCTTACATCCCATATTATGTATGAGTGATGATATACCCCCTCTCTCTCATAAAAATATTTTATTAAATTTTAAGTGATGGCGTTAGGCTGTCGAATTTTCGCAAGATATTTCTCAATTTTTCGCTTTTTTTGAGTTCCTTTCTTTTATACTTCTTTATTCATATCTATTATTTATAAATCTATGATAATTCCATTAAATTACATGAACTTGAATTATATTATTCGAATGGAATATTTCATCATCATCTCTCTTTCCGCCTCCTCTTATACTAAAAATAAAAACACCGTTAGAGATGTGTTAATTTATCACATTCAAGGATGACGAGTTCTCAATTTTTGTTACTATCTTAAATTCTGGACATGAAACCATTATTATGGTTGAACTAGATAAGAATATATTTATTTAATCTCATTAATGTTCTGTAATCCCTACACACTAAAAATATGTAATAATAAAAAAAAAACAATTTCATTGTACATAATACTACCAAGCTAAATCCAAGTGTTTATCAATAACTTTTAACTAATGATTCATCCTCAAGTATATAACCCAGAATCATTATTAGATCCTTTATATTTCCTTAATATCACTAATAAGATACATTTACAATTTTGGATGTTTAAACACATTTCAAATGAACTTCCTTTCATGAATTCAAGTAAACGAATCATGAAAACCAAGGAAGAAAATGCTTCCAAAACAATAAAATTGAACCTCTTAAACACATAAGAAGAGCCATGAGTGAACCTAAAAAGGTTATACCAAACCAATTAAATATATAGGAGGTTCTGGAATTATTATTTAATTAAGAGAAATTTTATTATTCAGGTCATTAAAAAAAATTAATAACACACACGAGCATAAGGTAAGGGGTTTGTCATCTCACTTTTAATTCTATGAGATTTCCATTGTTCACAACTTATTTCTTCCATGTGGTATATGTGTACTTGCATTTGATATATAATATCATTATTATATATATTTTAATGGTATTAAATTATTCATTTTATAATTATTAATTATTGGTCACATGAAACAATTGATTACAATGTGGTAATGGGCTTTGTGTCAATTTTCCATTTCATTGTGACTTACTTTGTTTTGTGCACCTAATAATCCTTGTGTGGTGTACCTACTACCCATTTGATATCACTATTCATTTAAAATTATATTTCTATTAAATATACATAATATCATATCATGGATATGTTTATTTCCTAAACCGTATACCATTTTACATACGTCGTATATTTGGAAAGTTATTTTGACTATTGAAATATTGAGGAATCTGTATTCTCTACTCTATACAGATATTGAAAAGGCATATTGATCTTGTAATAAATCATTGTATATGGAATGATTTGGAATTTTAGGGGCGGGTGAGTCCCTCTATATCCCCTCGGTGTATTGACAGGTCTCATGAGAAAAATCAGTTGGCGAAAAACCCTTCGAGTTTGTTTCCAAAAATCAGACGGGTTTCTACCCAGAGAACTAAACCGTTTGAATGGTATTACGGTGTAATGTTTTAGATAAATGATATACAATTAGAAAGAATTATATTTATTCATTATCAGTAATTACTATACATGAGATATTCACTATGAAAAAAATCTATGGATGCATTTTATTCTCAGTTTATTAATGACATGAGTTTTCATTTATTCACCATACCATATTGACACGTCAAATTGTTTATGATTCAGTTATTATTGATTCATGATTATAATATATGTAACCCTTACTGAGTGTTTGATCTCTCCCCTTTAATTTTTTTACCTTCAATAGGTGATTAATAGGAGATCATTTGTTGAGTTTCGGTGGATGTAGTTTTTTGTTTTGTTATGTTTTTTATTTTGTAAACTTCTCCAATGTAATTTGAGTTACATCTATGTATCTAGTTTCTTAAAGACTACTAAACATATTTTTACTTCACGATTTTCCTTTTTGATAACCATGCCAATATAACAAGTAATGTACCGACTCTGGTCTAGAGGGGTTGAGGTGTTACAAACAAGATCTGTCATATTAAAATAAAAGTTGGCACCATGATTCACCCCTCCCCTCTCAGTGTGTTTCTAGATCCTACACCTATATGAAGATGTGTGTATTGGTCCTTAGAATTTAAGATTATTATTAATGAGTATTATGAGTCATTCAATTAGATGTATTGAAAAAAGTGTGATGATAGATGTTCATGGTGAAATAGGATTTGTTAAGTGCGTCCCGAGTAATATTGCATTATTGAATGATGCAAGAAAGGATTTTCCCTTTTGTTTATTAATAGAAGTTGATATATTAGACCATTTTATGGAAATTATATTGCCAAAATAAATATATGTCCATGTTTTTCTAAAGGAAAGTTCATTTTCTTGGATGTCAAAGAATGATACATCAAGAACATAGGTTGATAGCACCAGCATGTAAGATGCTTGATTAGAGATATTGAGGTAAATGGATTATATTACATAGTAAGCATCTGTATGAGGTGACATGTCATTATTGAATTAAATTATTTTTCTCTGGGTGACATGGAGCATTTTTAGACACTAAACTTGGACTTTAGGATGCTTATCTTAATGCCATTAAGAAAGAGGCCTAAAGGGCACACACTAAGTGTATCCAGAAACTCAGTTAAATAACATATATTATTATTTATTATTTAATAGGTTGAATAAATATTCTTATTGTACGTGGTTTAATAATTATTCATATATGTTTGATCACATATAAATATATATTTTCTATTTATTAAACATAATATTTATTTATTTATTGGAGAATAATGCAGTGATATTTATTTAATAAATAAATTTTCATTATTCAAGGTCCTATAAATATTATAGTGGAATGGAGGACCGAGCTTTTATGTCTTGTGAGAAATAATAAATATTGAATATTATTTGATTAAATAATATTTAATTATAATTCACAAGTTATGCACATGTTGAGAAATAATGATATTATTATTATTATTTCACATGGAGTTTCTATAAGATTAAATAAATAACTAAATATACTTATAGAATTATTTTATTTTAACCCTAGCGATATATGAACCCAGTTATGTTATTTTTTCATTAAGATAATTAATTTGTATTTGTTGTGAAAAATGGATTTGGAGAAACCTCTCAAACCTAAAGAGCTGCCTTCTTTAAGAATGCTCCCAAGAATGATGAGCAATCCTCATCCATCAGATCAAGGAGAATGCTTTGGAAGTAGTTCTTGAAGCGATCAAAGGTGGGTGATTCAAGAGCAAGGATCTGCTATAATAGAACCATAAAATTACATCAGAGATTTCTAGATATTCATGGAACATATGTGGATCACCACTAAATGAAATTTACACTTGGTCTCTATAACACAATGATGGTGGATTGTAGATTTGTCACTGGATTCATCAATGATGAAATAATTCCTTAAAGGTAATTCATTCATTAATTAAATTAATTATAAATAATATTTGTTGATCATCCCTATAGTTCCAACGTGATTTCCCTTTTCTTTTTTATTTGATTAAATTTCATAGATCTCAACATTTATCATCATTTAAATATCGGATTGATCATTGATCATGACAAAAGAAATGTTGGGCACTTCCCTTTGCATGATTCCACTATGCCTAGAACCTACATTGTGAACCTTGGGAAATGTGTGTGTCACTTTAGTATGTGTAGTACCACTAGAGATTTTGTGATATCAACAGACCATTATGGGACTCAATATCAGTTAATTCCATGTAGTACCTGATTTAGGCTTCTTTTTTTATCTAGTAAGTATTCCCATATTCTAGTGCCCAAATCATGTTCTTTGTCTTTTATGATTGTTTTTTCACATGATATTATATTTTATGGTTGGATTTTTTACTTTTTTATCTTATGGTGCATCTATGGTTTGTTTTTTTATGCTCACATGCTTTCTATTAATGACTTTTCATATTTCTTATTGTATAAATATGAAAGGATTTAATGAAAAACTAAATTATGTTTTGTGAAATGGTTTTATATTTTCAAAATACTTTATAAATTTGTTTTTTTATAAAGCTAGATCTATGTTTTCATGATATTTTCCTATGTATAGATTCATTGGTTAAATATTATTAGTCTTTTTTATCACACCTACTATTTTCTTTGGGTGTTTATAGATGTGGTTTTGTAGGACTCAGGTAAAGGGAAGGGTATTGTGTATCTCAATGACTTCTCTTGGTTGTTTATGCCTTCAATGTGGGTCCGTTTGGTGGTGTCAGATGGTCACATAGAGATTTGGCCTTTGCATTTTCTAGTTTTGTTTTAGGGTTTATCCATTTAGGCTTGATGTTGAATGACTCATTCATATGTACTCTTTATTTTTCATTGTACTCAGATGTTTTTTCTTCTTTTGGTTATACATGAGACATGGTCGGTCCTTTATTTTGTGTTGGGCCTATTTTCATGATTTTTCAGGTTGAACAAGGTTTTTTCATTATAGAAACTCATTTTTGGGAACCTAATATTACTTTTAGAACTTCACATTTTAAATAAATATTATGTTTGCAAACATATATTTTTTAATGTAACCCCATATTTGAGTATTAAACATTGTTTATGATAACCTAATATTGGTATTGAACCTAAAGCTCTGGTATTCTATTCTTTGAATCAACCATATGTTTTAAACCATACATTTAGAGTTATCATTAGGTATAGAAACACCACATTTAATCATTCACCTGCTGTATTTAAATTTTGGATATTTCAAAGATTTATATTACGATTTCACTAGAGTAAATATCTTATTAAATTGACTAGAAGACAGTTTCAAAGGATATTAAAAAAATTAATTCATTCCTATTTATAAGGGAATTTATATTTTTTATATATTATTATTTTTGAATTTCAAAAATGCGGAGAGTTTCTGAAGTTCACATTTTTTCTATTTTCTTTTTTTTGGATCTGTTTTACCAGAATTAAATTGAGTTTCTTATTTAATTCTCAACAGATTCTTTCAAAATGTAGATCAATTATTCAATATACTATTATGATATTTTTCTAATGATTTTTGAAAAATAAATATCTCTTTATCTGAATGTTACTTTGGATCTTTGTTGTTATAGAAGATAATATGTTTTCTTCTATAACTACTGTTATTCTTATTTGTAATATATCTCCCATAGTTCACAGAAGTTTTTTTAGGAAGACAATTTGGAGATATTAATGTTATAATCTACTGTTTTGTGTTAACCCTATTTCTAATTTTTTGTTTTTCTAACTATGTTATTAAGAAATTATCTTTTGAAAATGGGATATTCTTCATGAGGACAGTGATTTGAAACCGTTATTTTATTTCTCTAATGATCTATACACTATTTAGTAGCAACATATGTATCTAAATAATTTCAAATCGTATTTATCCAACCAAATAAAATATCTTTTGGTTTTGAACACTCAATCGTAGAGTGTTTCAAGGATTGTTGTTTGTCGTATTTGAATCCTTTGAAATTTTTTTAACAAGTTTTAGTTTATTTCACTCAACTATCAATATCCTTTAGAAAATGATCTACTAGTGAAAATCACCAAACTCGTAGTGAGAGTGTTTTTAGATTAGACTAGGGGATCTTTAAGCCCCAAACCACTAGAATATTTTTGTGTTCTATTCATTATATTCCATTTCATAATCTTTTTAAGGAAATGGTTACATTATCACTTTTCAAATAGAAAAATGGGATCAATTTTTATTCAATTTTTTTAAAAGGACAGAATTCACCCCTCTTCTGTCTTCATCATTATTCTATCCTAACAATTGTTATTAGAGGGAGGCTAAATTGAAGAATAATTTTATGATTTATAAATCTCAATTTTAATATCAAGATAAGGAAATATGTTAATGGATGAATGTAAAAAAGTTATATCCATGATTAGGGATCCATATTTTAATGGTGAAAATCCTGGATATGGGAAAAATAAAATGGTTATATATTTAATGAATCTCAGTTTAAAAATCTATATGAAGGTTATTATGTTATATGAAATTCCAAAAAATGATTTTGAAAAATGGGATAATACCAAAGAAGGTGAATATGATTTCAATTCAAGATCCATTAATGTAATACCTTCTTTTGTATTATGTAACTCCTTTAGTTTTCAATATTAGAGCCTTTGTGCTCATCTTTCTCAATTTTTTTTCCAAATTGAACCTGATGAATTCAACCATGTATATCAGTGTACTATTACTTGTGAAATGTTGTAGAAAATTATCTTCACCAATGTAGGGACCAGTAATGTTAGATAGTTGAGTAAAAATACTACAAAAATAATGTTTGATACTTTTATGATGAATGGAGTTGAAAGTATCACCCATATTAATGGAATATTGATTAAAAGTTTCAATTGTTTTTCTACCCTAGAAACTACAATTCCAGAACCAGATTAGGAATTAAAGGTACTTAGTGTTTTATACTCCCAGTGAAATGAAATATCTTCTATAATAAAATATTCAACTCATGTAAAAGAGTTAAAAGTGTAGGAATTGATAATCAATATTATGATGTATGAAGTTGAAATGAAATAAGATGATGATGATCATAGAATAATAAAAATGGAAAATATTACACTTAAAGTTACAATTACCAAAACAAAAAAAGAATTCAAAACAAGATGTTATATTCTTTGATGATTGAAGTTTTCCAAATTAGGGAAAAGAACTTACACAACTAGATATAAGATTCAACAAGATTTATAGAAGGAATAAAGTATTCGTGAATCCATTAAATTATTACAAGAATAATGGTAGTGTTAATGAAATAATTCGGATGTAATGAGTGTAAGAAGTTGGGGCATATCAATCCTGATTGTCCATAGTTGAAGGAGAAAAGAAAAATGGAGAATAAGGAAAAGAAGCTCCAAATAATAGTGGATTATAAATGAAAAAAATTAATCTATAAAGGTTGTGTGGAGTGTATCTTAAGATTAAAGAATATATCCATGTTCTAAATCACAACAAGAGCAATAAACCAGAAAAAATATGTTCTTTATAGATAAAGAAGATGAGGTACAATCATACTACTCTTCTATTTATAAATATGACTGTGAAAGCTTCTCAAATGATAAAATAGTTGAATATTAATATATTATAGAGTAAAAATATGAATCTATAAAGAATATTCACAATGATTTATTAAGTGATAAAGAAACCATGCTAAAATAACACTTGGGATTAAAATAAAAAGTAACCAAATCTTCTTGAAGCTACCGTGATCATGAAAGTAAAATTAAAGAGTTACAAGATGAAGTGGAATCTTTTAAAAGTTCTTACAGTGTTCTTAAGAATGTAAAAGAGTATTTAAATATGAATCATGGAAATAATGTTCCAAAAAAATAAAGAAATAATATTGTTAGTAATGGTGATAAAAAAAATCTATACAGTAATTATTTGGTTCCTAGTTTAAAGAATAAAATCATGTTAATAGTTACCCATTTATATTATGGAATTGGAAGAAATTATCGTAATAATTGTTACTTAATGAACCATTAGATTAGTACTGTTAATAAAGCTTATGCTTCTAAATATTTATCTAAATTCAGTTCTCTCAAGTTTAAAAAATATGGTTTTCTAGATCTTTTCTAGTTGATACTATCAAACACAAGATCATTTTCATACCAAAACAAGTTTTTGTTTGATATTTTTGTAGGTTAAAAGACATAAAGATAGAAAAGAAATATGTTATATAGAAAATTTCCATTTGAGAAACATGAGAGGGGAATCAAATTTCCATGAACTGTAAAACATTGATGGATGTTTGGTTACCTTTGGTGACAATGATAAAGGTAAGATTATCAGAGTTGGATCAGTTGGAGATCTATAATCTATTCTGATCAACAAGGTTATCTATGTTTATGGTTTGAAGCATAATGTGATCAGTATCTCTCAATTATGCGATGATGGTTTTTCTATTGATTTTTTTAATAATGGATTACCTGTATTTAATGATAAAATTCATAAGTTTAGAGAATCTATCGCTAAAAATATTTATACTTTGGACCTCAGTTACTTTTTTTGAAGAAAATGTGAACTGTTTAAGTGCTGAAAAAAGTAAATCATAGATATGGAATATGAGACTTGTTTATTGTAATATATTTTTATGTTTTCTAAGAAGAATTTAGTTTCTGATCTGCCCAGTCATAATTTCTATGAGAATAGAATTTGTGATGCATGCTAAATAAGAAAGAAGAATAACTCATATTTAAAATTAATTAACAATACTTATACATCTAAACCACTATAACATATCAAAATGGATTTATTTGGACCCTTTAGAGTAGAAAGAATTATTGGTATATTTTTTATATATGGGTTAGTTGATGTTTTTTCTATATTTAATTTTGTTTACTTTTTTAAATTTAAAAGTGAAGTTTGTATTCTTTTTTGTGATATTTTGAATGTTTTTTCATAATGAAAAGGATTTAAAAATAATTTCATTGATTTGTGATCTTGGAGGATAATTTTAGAATCAAGAATTTAATTTTTTTTACACAAAACTGGGAATTAAACATACTCTTTCTTCTCTAAGAACACCTCAATAGAATGAAATTGTTGAAAGAAGAAATAAAACTATCCAATAAATTACTAGATATATGTTGAATTAATATATTTTACCTACCTGTTTCTGGGTTGAAGCTATTAATATATATTTCTATATTATTAATAGAGTTTTAATTATAAATTTAATTAAAAAGAAACATTATGAGTTATGGAATGATAAAAAAAATAATATTGGATACTTTAATATTTATGGATCCAAGGTGTATATGTTGAGTACCAAGGGAAAACTTGGTAGGTTTGATCCCAAAAATTATAAGAGAATATTTATTGGGTTTCCTACTACTTATAAATCTCATAATGTTTTTAATAAAAATCCACAGATAGTTGACTAATTAGATCATGTAAGGTTTTATGAATGTGATCAATTAAATCTCAATAAGTTACAAAATGATGAATTCATTGATACTTTAAAAAAATTTATGCCTGATTCTTCTAATGATAAGTTTTAAATTAAATTGGAACTTGATCAGAATTATTCAAGTTCTACAGAACATGAAATTGAGAAAATTGAATGTGTTTTACCTAGAAAATCTACAAATTTGAAGGATAACCATTTAGAAACTATTATAAGAGACCTAGATGAAGAATTTAGGACTAGGAGGAATGTTGGAAACCTAGTTGAATTTTTTTCCTTTCCATCCCATGTTAAACCTATGTACATGGAAGAAGCCTTAGTTGATGAAAGTTAGATGTTGGATATATATGAAGAGCCAAACTTATTTAAGAGGAATTACGTTTTGGGAGTTATTTATAGACCAAAAAACTATAAAGTGATAAGAACTAAATTGTGGTTTAGGAATAATCAAGATGATCATGATATAATTACAATGAATATGGTTAATCTAGTTTCTAAGAGTTACAATCAAGAGGAAGGAATATACTATTAGAAATCATTTCCCCTATTTCTAGGCTTTAATCCATTATGATAATTTTATACTATGCATATCATATGAATTTTTTTATACCATATGGATGCTAAATATAATTTTTTAAATGGTTATTTAGTGGAGGAAGTTTATGGTAAACAAACCATAGGCTTTGAAAATACTCATCTAACAAATTATATTTTTAAACATACTAAATCTCCCTATGTTATTAAACAAGAACTGAGAGATTGGTATGAAATTTGGAGTTAATTTCAATTATAAAATGGATTTTTAGAAGGTTCAACAGATCATAATATTTTTAATAAAAAAACATTCTTTGATATTTTATTAGTTTAAATTTATATAGATGCTGGTTTTTTTTTAAACTAATCAAAATAATTGTAATTATTTTTCAAAACTTATGAAAAAATAGTTTAAAAATAGTACGATGGGATAATTAAATTTTTTTACTTGGATTTCAAATCTATCAAAAGAATTTTAGAATTTTTTTAAATCAAAGTAAATATATTATTGATTTATTTGGAAAGAATTGAATTAAAAATATAAATACTTATAAAAATCTGATGTGTACCAATATAAAACATGATTTGCATGAAGTTAGAAAACTAGTTTAAAAAAGTTATATAGAGGTATGTGAGGTAGTTTTCTATATCTTACTACAAGTAGACCAAACATCATTTTTTTCACTTGGTTTGTGTATAATATTTCAAGAAAATTCAAAATAGACTCATTGAATTTATATTAAATGGATTTTGAGATATTTAAAAATAACATTTTCTCTATATTTTATTTTTCCAAAACTTATGGTTTTTATTTAATTTTATATTTAAATGTTGATTTTGGAGTCTTTATATGAAATACAAAAAGAACCTCAGGAAATTGTCACTTTTTAAGAAATTAAATGGTTTTATTATCAAGTAAGAATCCACATTTAGTTGCATTGTCAATCACTTAGGATGAATATAAATTGTTTGGCAGTTATTGTGCACAATTGTTATGGATGAAACATATATTTTTGGAAATTATACTTGATTTTGAACATGTTTCTATTTTATGTTTAAATAATAGTGCTATAAATATTTTAAAAAATAATCTATAGAATTATAAAACTAATAATATTTATATTTAGCTTCAATTTATATCGGATCATATCTAGAAAGGGGATATTTCTTTAAAAATTGTTTATAATGAGTATCGACATGATGAAATTTTCACTGAACCACTACTAATTGCATGTTTTTATTTTATTAAGTGAGATTTATGCTTATTTAATTTTAAGTAAAGATTATAATATTCTTGTTAATATATTTTTAGATTAATAATTTCTTTTATTTTAAATTATTGGTTTTTAATGTTTCTTTGGTTTATTTGGTTTTTGAATTTGTGCTATAAAAATTTCATTTGATTATTTTATTTTACAAAGTTAATTATTCATTTTAAAAAACCAATTGATTATATTGAATTGTTAGATTGAGAAATCAAACCATCACCTAAAACATTCAAAGTTAATCCTTATCTCTATCATACCTTCAATACCTTTCCGTTTTGATCTCTTAATATCTAGATCTCTTTAACCTTATTATTATTAAACCCTAAACTTCAACTTCTTGGGATAGTGAAAACAAAGATGACAGAAGAGGCCAATCCTAATGGTTTGAAGAGGCAAAGGCCTTAAATTTCAGAACAAAATTTTCAACAAGGAATGGTTGCGGACTTCGAGTGGACATTTAAAATGAATATTATGTCTAAGTAGAAGTTAAGTTTTAAAGACATGGAATTCATGTTTAATGGTGATAATTCTATGTATGTTTTTGAAATTTGGGTAAAAGAGTTTGAAAACAATTCCCCAAACAGGTTTGATGAAAATGAGGATTTTGTCTCATCTAAAGTGAATGATAAAGAGTTTTCTATCTCATTGGTATGAATGAATTTGATCTTTTACTTTCCCCAAGAAGGGATTTTCAATTTTCATCTATGATCTATCGGGGATGGTGTTTATAGGTATGGGGACATTATTTCCTTTCTCTTCAAGACCTCTCAAGTCAAGAAGATGCTGTTCATGGATCTGAAAGATGAACAATAGTTATTAGTCAAAGTTATCCAAACTATAGTAGTTATAAGGATTACAATATTTGAGAAAATACTTTTTCCAGTCATGTATATCATGTTTCTAATGCGAAGAGAAATCAAGTTTAATGCAATATGGTACATGTAATGATACATGAACCATTTCTTTCAAAAACATATGAGGATTAGTTTTTACCCCTATGGTTGATTAGTGTATCTTTTTCATTATTATAGGGGGATGATTGATAAATCAAGGCAAGTTTTAGGTGTCACAATATAAATATTTTTTATTCTAGAAAACTAATAATGTTTTGATTCTTTTAGAGTGTGATGATAGGTAAGATGATTATATTTGGTGCTGAATAAGAATAAATATATGGTGCTCATGAAGGGGGTGGGGGGTGGGGGGGAGGGGTACAATAGATTAGAGAATATACAGCGAAAGGAGATTCTAGAAGTAAAACTAAGTTTTTAGAGGACTCAAATATTAGTTCTACCAAAATTCTAGAAATACCCAATATAATACATGTTTTAGATGAAAATATTCATTCTAGGATTAGGGTAAATTTTTAGTTTCCAAGAGCTATTTAAAAACCTTCTACCAAAGAAGTCAGTGAAGTTGTGATTGTTTAACTGCCTATGAGAAGAGAATTTCCTATACATTTTGAGCAGGTTGGGGATGTTGATCAATCGATAATAATTTTAGAATAATTTGTTGAACATGAAGTTAGGTTTTTTGTAGAAGAGGTTTTGAAACCAACACCTATAGTTAATGAAAGAGATGAGAAAGTTATTCAAGGTGTAGAACAACCAATAGAGGACACAACTCATTCTCAATGATTACAAAGAAAATAAAAAAGTGTTCAAATTTTAGAATCACATTTTGTAGAGATGGTGAGTACCCTAGTTACTTAGATAACTAAATGTATCAAGGATTAGTTAGTTTATTTTGTCGAAAGGTCTATGGAAAGGACTATATAAGAAGGTTCTATGGATAAATAAGTTGATAGTGAACTTTATTCCCCTTATGGTGAATATTTTGATGTTCTATAACATACCATCACTAACATTCAGGTACTTTTATCCATTTTTTTATGTTTATTTGTTTGGATCCTGTATTTGGTTGATTTCGGATAATTTGGAAACTTTTTGGAAAATTTTAGGCATGTTCATGGTTTCCATATGGTTTAAAAAAGCTATACAGGTTGGCCTAGGAAATTTCATTCCTCATTATGAGGTTCTGGAGAGGGGTGTATGATTAGTAAAAAATGTGTGTCCCCCTTCTAAAATCATATGGCATGAGACAATGGGGAGCACATGATTAGTGTATGGTCTTCAAACTGTGTTTCCAAACTTTGAATCCTATTTCTAGTATCATATGAGGGATAAAAAGGTTGGTGCACTATTTTTCAAACCATGTGGACAAACCATGAAACTCTCTCTTGAAACCCAGTGAGGGTGTAGTGTTAAATGTGCATTCATCTTTAACAATGTTGGGCAACATAGGAAACCATGTGATGATATTTTTAATCCCTGAAACATTTAATTAAAGACCCAAAATACAAGTTATTAATACTAAAAACGACATTATAAAACCTAATTTGACCCTCCAATATGATTGGTAGTTCTCGAACCACACCACCTCTTACTATGGGGTGAGACCCATATCCACCACTAGCAGCTCCTTCAACATAGGCTTCATGTTCTTCTCATTCTCGAAGCTCCACTCCAAAAACTAAAGGTATATTTTTTAGCAGAAAAAATTAGATGTAGATCCCTAGAGGTGATCAGAATAAGCTTGCAATATAAATAGACTAGTTTTCATTTTTTCAACTTGGAACGAAACATACAACACATAACACACCCAATTTATAGGGATAAAAAAACAAACGAAAACCAAACAAAAATAAAAGTCCACAAATTTGGTACAGTAGGTTTCAAAAAAGTCTCTAATTCTAGGCATGTCAAGAAGCACAATTTGAAGTCATCAAGACTCCATTACAACATTTTATGGTTAGTTCCATCCATGGAAAAATAGGTTTAATCTTCCAACAACCCCCCTTAAACGTTTTTTCTCATGACCTATACATTTTCATCATCTTTCTTCACATATCTAGGTGGTTGATCAATGGGTGTAATGACTTCACCATATACAATTACCTCCTTTTTATATTATTCTTTAGTGGCATTGAATGAATGGATTTCATCATCTATTACTTTCCTTCATATTTCATCATATTTAGCTTCCTTGAAGCTACCTAGATTGAAGGTTTCCAAAAAATAATGAAAACCTATATTCTCCAAAATTAGATCCATTCTATCAAATATATATGCAAGGATTCAAAATTTTTGGGGATGTATATGAGAAATTTATCATTTTATCTCTTTAGACGTGGGAGTATGTGGTGATGGTATCATTGGTTCTTCAATTCCGTGTTCCTCTATTGGTACTTCTTCAACGATTTCTTTAACTTCTAGAGTGAGTTGAACCTCTATTGAATCTTCATCTTGATTTCATTTCCATATTTCCTTTTAAACAAAGATTACATCTATGCTATAAATGATCTTATTTGTGATGGGATTACACAAGTGATATCCCATTTCTTAGTCTCTGTATCCCATAAGGACATACTTCACTACCTTATCATTGAGGTTTGTTCATTTTTCCTCAAACATCCCGATATAGGCAATGGAACCAACAATTATAAGATAACTTACACTTGGTTTAAGATTAATTCATTCTTCATACGGTTTCTTTTCTTAAATTTTTTGTTTGGGTATCTATTGAGTATATACACCACACACAAAGTCTCTTCAACATAGAAAGTCATGGGCACTCCTTTGTCTTTCAACACGATTCTCTCCATGTTGAGAATGGTGCAATTTTCCTTTCAAAAACTCTATTGAGTTAGGGCATCTAAGCCGACATTATCTAGTAAAAAATTCCATGATTCTTGAGGTACTCTTGAAAGACATCATATGTGTACTTCCCTCCTCAATCAGATCAATGTTTGTATATGATAGTAGCAATGATTTCCCCCAGTGCCTTGAATTTTTTGAAGAAACCAAACACTTACAACTTCATATTGAGAAAATATATCCCTGTTTTCCTGCTATAATAATCATTAAATATTATAAATTATGTCTTTTTTCCATTTTATTTTGGTTTTAATGGACCACACACATCAATATGGACTAAATCTAGTGGTGCAAAAACTTTATAGTTAACATTTATTGCAATTCTTTTTCTAGTTTGTTTTCTTAAAACAAATATATCACATATTTTATTTGGTTGTCTAATGGTAGGAATCTCATTCACCATCTTCTTACTTCTTAATAAACTAAAACTTTTATTGATTAAATTCCCAAACCAAAGATTCCATATCCAGTCTTTATCATCACATACAATTATCAAAGACCATGGTACATCGGGTTGAATCACAAGTGGAAACATTATGTTTTTAACCATTGGTAATTTTTTGACCAACCTTCCTTTTTCATTGACAATCACTATTTTTTATTTTGTATGATTATTTGAAATCCACTTTACACCAATTTCTAGAGACTCAAGAAGTTGGCCTTAATGTCGGGTATATAATAGACATCAGAGTTGAAATCAGGATTGACATATTTTTTCCTAGTAATCACATCTCCAATTCATTGGAAAAATATTATTGAGAGGCCACTAAATGAAATCTCTCCTTGAAGCCTTTTATCTAGGTTTATAAACAAGTTCTTGTGACCTGTTATGTGGTTTCTAACTCCAGAGTCAAGATATCACGTACCTTGATTTTATGTTAATGTTTATTCCATCAACACATGAGATTCTCCAAAAATATCTCCCACTTAGGAGACATGTTCCTCCTAAGTATCATTATCCTTAGGTTTGTTTCACCAACATTCATTGATATAATGTCTATATTTTTGAAAATTATAAAATTGAACATTTATTTTTTCTGGTTAAAGATTGTTGAATCCTATCCTTATTACTTATTCTCATTCTCATAGAGTATAATTTTGATAAAAAACCTCCTCTATTTTGGCATCTTCCACTACATCCTTTTCTTGTTGGATCAAATTATTGTCCACAAAATCCTCTACCTCTAGTTAATTTAAGGAAATTGAGATTTAACTTTGGTTGAAAGGCATGCACAACTCCATTGGTATCACTCTAGATATTCACCTTCAGTTTTTAGGAATATAGAGAACCCATGAGTTCTTTGATATAGATCATCTCTAGGTATATAGTTTCTTATAGGGGAATCACTATGTAATTAAATTATGTATTTAAGAATAAAAATATTTTCTCACATAACCCTATATTGGAAATATTTTATCCACTTCTTCACAGTAGGTTCACCACAACTATTACACAAGTATGATACTCAAAAATAGTTTTAGAAGGTTTCCTAAATAATGATTTGAACTCACCTCATAGAGATTGAAGCCTTATTATCTTCACTTTTTCTTCACCTTTGAATGCTTTGTAATGATTTTCCCATATCTCATTTGATGTTTTTGAAGAAGTGATTATATTTAACTTTACATTATCAAGGACTTGATAGATGATGGATTTGTTCTTTAAATAATGATTTTGTTCTTACTAAAGAATTTCCTTTTGAACATCCAGAAGGGAATCCCCCATGCTTTGAAATTTAGCTCAGTGTATCTATCCTTCATGAAACCCATGAAATATTTGGTGTTGAGGATCTCTCAAATTTGGATGCACCATTTACAGTAATTTTTCTTCATCATCTCGGGGATCGATTCTTGGACAATCCCATTGGATATGGAGATTCAAAAATATTTTTATGGGAAAATGGAAGATGTCGATATCCCAAATTATGGATTGTTTAATTTTATTGAAGTGAAGTCTGCCATTTTTTTTCTGAATTGGAGATTGATATATTTTATTAGATGTGTAGTATATTTCTTTCTAAATCAAAGATTTCTATTTTATTTTTTTAGTAATGAAAACTATCGTTTTTTGTACATAATAGTTAAAAAGTTATTGGAAAGGATTTTTGGTGGAAAATATTTTAGGATATGAGAAGGAAAGGGGGTGAGGAGTGGTGATGGGAGGAAATAACTTTTTTGTTTGATGGATGCCAAGATGGAGGTGATGAAAATGGTGGTCAAATGAGAAAATAGAGTTTTTATGATGAATGGAGGATTCATAGCGGATATAGGAGACAAATATTATTCAATTTTGAAAATTTGGGAAGTGAAGTGATAAATGTGATGTTGGGATTAAAATAAAAGGAAAAACGTTTCCCAATTTCAAAGCACTCGTGATTTTGTTGGAAAATAAAGAGAGTGAAAAAAGGGATGGAAACAACACATGGTGTGGTAATAGGGTAAACTATTCACATTCTTCATCCTTCTAATACTAAAGTAGTTCAGAAGTAGGTTTGACAGAACCATTCACATAAGAATCAAAAGCACCTTCAAATCCCTTAGATACCACTGAAGGTGGATTTATTAGTGAAAAAATGTAGACACAGATCACTAGAGGTGATCACAATAATCTTATAGTAAAAATAGAATGGTTTTCATTTATTTAACATTGGATGAAACATAAAACACATAATAGGCACAATTTATAGGGATATAAAAACACAACAAAAAACTACAGGAAAACTGAAATAAATACAAGTCCATAAATTTAGGGTAGAAGGTTCCACCAAAGGATTTGAAGCCAGACATATTAAGAAGCCCAATTTGAATTCTTCAGGACTCTATTGCAGTTGTATATGGTTTCTGTCCCTAGAAAAATATGTTTATTATTACCATATAAAAATCATATTCTCAATACTTATCTTCCACTACCTCAACTCCACACCGCCGACACCATCCCCTATATTGTTCCTCCACCATCATCGGTACCATGGACCCTCTCTCATTCTTTCATGAAACCAAATCCTGATGCCATTAATATATATACCCATATATATTTTACAAACCAAACCTTGTTTTGAGGTGGGACAAGGGTGAAACATAAAATCCTCTACCCAGATCGTCATAATATTACTCTGTTATTGGGGTTGAAACCTAGAAGTAGAAGTTTCATGTATCAATATATTATAGTGGGGGAGATTTGGAAATTTAACAGGTATGGGAGTGTACTGTGCTTTGATGGGGAGGGTAGGAAGAGGTCTCTACTTGACGCTACTGAGAAGATAATCACCTATGTTTTAAATTAGTTTTCATGAAAAATTTCCTCTCAACATCTTCTAAATTCCATGGATAACCCTATTATTGGATCGTAATAAAATTATATGGATTTAATGAAGGTGGGGGATATTTGTACATTTTTTTGGTAGTGTCGAGATGATGGTAGATAATTTTCCACTTTGCATGTATAGAAACATACACCTCCCCCAACTAGTTAACTTTTTGGCTGCACTCCCTACTCATAATATTCAGTTTTCACATGGAAAATGTTGATAATAAAAAAACATAGGTAACACATTGAATATTATACTAAAATTAGAAATTTAAAAAATTAAATTAAATTCCATGAACTTGAATTTGAAATATTTCATAATTAAAAGTATTCTAAAACCACATCTAAAACACCTATTTTTGTTGCTCTAAAAATAATTTGTGTCTAATACCACCTTCATATAGAAAAATATTACTCATATCTAACAATTATATCCACCTATAACAAAAATAAACCCTTCAAAAATATCCATCTGAGCATGCATAATTGTCTACACGTCATCAATGAACATTTGGTTTGTCATTGATCCTTACCGATATGTTTATTCATTAACACACCATACACCATTTTTAAACAAAAAACATGAAATTAAAAAAATATCTTATCTCTATTTTAAATCTTGTGTGTGGTCCACTCGCCAATCTATTTTAGAAAAAATTGGACACCTTATCTTCAATTTCAAAATAAAATATCTTTAATCTTAAACTTCACACAACCTGAACATAATTAATCTCCCCTTTTAGCTCAATATAGAAGAAGATATCATCTAACAAGCTGAGATAGATAAAAAACAGTCAAAATCACATCAATCATCATCCTATCTAGAAAATATATTCATTATCACATAATATAGATCCCCTATAAGAATTAATTACACCCCATTTCGGAAATCTCATATTAAGATAATATAATTATCACTGTCTGAATCTTATAGTGCATCACATCGAACATCAATTTTAACATATTCTTCACTTGTGAAACTCTATAAATAAAAACAACCAGGTGTGAGATATAAAATACTTGTCCTCATGTTTCATCTTCCAAAAATTATTCATGTTGGTTTTTGGGAATAATGGAAGCATTGGAAGAATGCCTAATTTTTGTTTATTTATAGAAATAAATGGATAAAGCCCAAATAACTAGATGCACTCACCCCATAATATTCTAGAGAGGATATTTTACATTTAATTTATAATTAATTTAAAATAAGAAATATATAAAACATGAAGGACATTTATATCAATGTTCCAATTAAGATATTTTTTCATTATCATTGCATTGAAGAATCCAAGAAAGGATTTGTGAAGGTGTATTCAAACATGATTTATGAATCTCAAAGTGGCATTCATGGTGTTATAAGTGCTTCCATGTAATAACCAAGTACATCAAACCATACTTCATTATTCATAACAAGGATTTGTCATTATCTCTAATTTTTCATAAGAGGGAGGATGAGAGGATAAATCTCTCTAAGGTTTAGGATAATTCCAGCAGTAATGTCTCTATTGTATAAACAATACACACATGAAAAATGATATAATGTGGATTTATACATAGTTTTAAACACTTTAAAATTGTATAATGAACCTTATCTATGTATTTGATCTAAATAAAACTCCATTTATATTAATAATAATAATATTTTTTCAATGGTTCGTGTTTATTTAAATATCATTTCTTCAATAAATAATTTAATATTTAATTAAATGATATAAAATTTATAACATCATCTTCCCACGACCACTAGATTGTATCGTGCTCAGTGAGGTAACTATAACTAAAATACACCTCCCCAAAAGCAAGAGGGTACTAATTAGAATTTCGTGTCTATGGTGGTATAGTGGGGAGACAATAACCTCGCATCAGTGTGAACAATAATAGTGAAAGTAAATACAGTCACAAATATTCAGATAAATTAGAAACAATATAACATGAAAAATGCTTATAAATAAATCATAACATGTGCTATTTTAAAATGAAATTCTTAAAAGTCATACAAGGAGAAAAAACGGTATTTGGATCTCCCATGGTCGGATTATAAAAAAATGTAAAAGGATAATAAAAATATATAAAAATATAGAATACTATAAAAATGGTCTTCAGTCTAGCCTGTCCCCATATCTCATTCCATAATTTGGGTAATAAATCACCAATTAGTAATAGGGATATTACCCTTGTCATATCCTGCAACTTTAATGTTTTTTCAGATACCCAATACAATCTAAGTTGGGTTGGATTAAAAATTAATAGTTTAACACCAATGATGTCTATTAACATATTTAGTCTGAGTAATAGTTATGTCAACATGAATAAAAAAATAAACGAAATTGAAATAAATAAAGACCATCGATTCTCAGAACTAAGGCTATTCCCAGAGATGACCATACCTACCCTGATTAGTGCAATTTGACTTTGTCATGGTATAACCCAAGGTATCCAATAATACCATATCCTAGCAGGTAATCCCTGGAATCACATAATAATTGGGCACCATCAGATCATAGGGAGGTAATCCCCCACAACCCATAATACTCAGGAATCCTTGGATCATAGAGAAGTAATCCCTAGCATACGAAAATCATAAAAAACCACTAGATGATTGGGTAGTTATCCTCAATATCCAAAAGTCATCAAGTCTTATTAGATCCTAGAGAGGTAATCCCTAATATATTATAATCATAAAGAATAAACAGATCATATATAGGTAATATCCAACATTCTATACTCACCAAACACAACTGGATCCTAGGTATGTAATACATAACATCCAATCATCATCAAGAATTTCTGAATCCAATGGAGGTAATCCCCAACATCTCATAAACATCAAGCAGCTCAAGATCCTAGGTAGGTAATCCCATGAATATAATAATCTTTAAGAATCTCTTTATCCAGGGTAGGTAATACCTGACTCCTCACAATAATTAAGAATCTATGGATCCTAGGCCGGTATTCCCAGGGATCCCATCATCATAAAAAATATCCTTAGTTTGTTTTAATCATTTAATCCAATCATAATTCAGATATCAGTGCCATTAAATTTAGTTATTTATATTAACACATGATTCATATCTCAGGTACTTTCATCATATCCTAGAATACATCATAGGAATCCCCACATTTGTACTTTGTCCTAATTTACGTAGGTAACTCTTGGGTTACTATAAATACCCCGACCATAGTAGACTAGAGTTTATGATTACTTTATTACATTTTAATAATATACACATAATCACATCCCTAAGGACTAAATAGTTTTTAATATTTGTAAACTAGATATATACTTGAATATCAAATTATAATTGAAAACAAAAAATATCACATTGTATTTTCTTTAATTGAATCATTATTTCTACTAGAATAACCTTGTATATCAACCATAATACACATATTAACATCATAAGAAAAGAAATATAAGAAATGGGAGAGCTCAAATTCTCTGTAAGGGTATGCGTAAAATGGAAGAAATCATGCATAAATAAGCATAATCAATATTGAGAGGTTTATAATAGAAACACATTCCATTAAATCAATTATGTTATCATAATATGGTAGGAAGAAAGGATGATAAAATAATTCCTTATAAATAATATGAGCTCAAAAATTGAAAAGGGAAATTATAACTAATTGAATAATCACATGAAGCATCAATAAATAATATAATAATGAGGTAATTCATAATTTCAGTCATTTAAAACATACTGTCACAAAATTTCACAAGATAGTTTAAATCTATGCATGAAAACCCGTCTAATTTGGCCAATTAGTTTGTCTCACGAGACCTATCAATGAATTGAGGTGATGTCTATAACTAGGAACAACCCATAAATTATAAATTACAATTCTTCCCTTTTATAAAAGGGGTGAAACATAATCAACATAAATATTCATATTGAAAAAATAACATACGAAATGTTAATACTTACCCGAATCAAAAAAATATAATCATAAACCATCTAGAGTAATATGGTGAGTGGTAATGAAATTGTACATCCTTATTCAAACTAATAATAAACCATCCATATAGAGAATAAAGATGATATCAATACAACATATCCCCATATGATCATTAGTGCAATAAATGGTTTATGTTATTGATCTATAGAAATACTATAAAAATGTCATTATAAACATTTTTGAGGAAAATAACATATTCACTTTGAAAAAATTTATAAAATGAAAAGTTTACAAAATATTTGAAAAACAATTTTATTTGAAAATAAACTATTAAATATTTTAATGTAATTCTTAAAACATTTAGTGGAAATTATTAAGGAAAATTCCATTCATGCGGTATATGTTAAAAAAAGATTCCTTCCACATTTTCAATAAAATCCAAACAAGAATTATTTAGAAAATAACATAATGATTACTTCAAAATTTTCGTAAAAGTAAAAAACGGGTACTATTTTATTTAATAAATCATTTTTATAAAGATAAAATAATTTCTGAAAACATTTTTGTAGAAACATTTTTTGGAAGAGAAAGTATTTACAACCAATGAGAGAAATGAATTCGAATTCTCTTAAAAACATTTTCTCAATAATTTTAATACCAAAGAGTAAAAAAATGGCACAATTAGTTTAAAATTTCCTGAATAACCAGAGTATAATAAAATATATTCGTTTTATGGTATAAATACAAAATAATTTCCCAAGGGATGCTTAAATAAAAATAATCCATAATAATGATGAGATTGTGAAATAAACCCTTACCTCTTTGGTAAATATTGAATCATAGGACCCCTAAAATAAATAGCTTCATATAAAAATTTAAATACCATGAATTAAAATGGATTAATGATATAACATATCAAAAGGGTAAGTACATACACCACAAAAATGCATAAGTGGTGAATATGGCATATGTATCACAGGATTAAAAGTGATACCAGAAACCCTTACTTTAGGTTTGATTACATTAGTTTGTGTTTGAACATCATGTATAATAAAAATAGTTTTATTATAAAAATATTAAAAAACCATACTTATATATTTCATACCATGTATGATTTAATTATACTCTTTTATGACGTGTTTATTAACAATTCATTGTTAAAATTACTATTTCTTGTGATAATCGCTTTGTTTTTCATGTATGTTTTGGTTTGGTAATTTCAATAATTTTACTTTGATCATTGTTATATAATATATAACATGTAAAAAATTATATAAAAATCTTATATATTCATTATATATTTATTTAGAGTAATATATACAATTTAGAGATAGAAAATGGATTACACCGTTAATGGAGATGGTAGGCTGCAGGTATACATGAACATTATTTCCATTTTTCTAGACAGATGGAATGAAAGTAAAATATATATTAGTTGTCATTTGAATAATAATTATTAATTTATATATATATATATAATATATTATTTAAATATATGTTTATTACCATCTATGTAAAAACTAAATGAAAAACATTTTACATCGATATGTGGAGGCGGTAGTCCACACATACACACGGGAGACACTATTGTTTCCCAATGGATTGGAAAGTAAGAAGTTTGATATGAAATTAAATTTAAAGATTTATTTTTAGTTAATAAATATGAAATGTATTCATTAATTTTAACCTTATTACCAACCATGTAAATCATAAGTGAAAAATGAATCACATTGCTTTAGAAGGAGGTTGTCCACCGTACACACGAGTGACATTTTCGTATCCCCCCACTAAATGGTAAGTAATAAGGAATATGTGATATTATAATTAAAAAATAAAATATTTTCTTAAATATCATATAAATATGTTGAATACATCATTATATCCATCCTTGAAAGGTATTGATGGAAAATGAATTACATCGGTTCACAGTACGGTAGTCATCCGTACACATGATCAACAATTTCGTTTCCCATTTTATGCAAGTGGAGATAGATTTGGGTTATGAAATTAACATAATAAAATCTCATAATATAGTGGATAATGGTGATATTATATTATCATGGATAAATATTTTTTAAGTACGTTCAAGAAGAATAAAAAAAATTCGCATGTTTTAGAATTTTACCTCTTCTTCAGAGAGCCTCCTTAGGTTTATACCAAAATCCTTATTAGGAGGGATTAATAATAAAAACAACGACTATAAGAATTGGGGAGATAAATAATTAAGATAGTTTTTAGTTATTTAAAAAAAATGGTTTTGGAAGTGTGAAGAGGGGAGGACAGGGGGTAGCCTTTTATAAGTGGGGGAGAGGACACACATGAAATTATGGTAAAGATAAAGTAATACCCACATTTCTCATGCCACAAGTATCAAAATGGGTTATTATAGAACCATATTGGTGATTATTTATAAATTTGTATATAAAATATGTTTTGGATGAGTTTTAGGTCATTTTTAACCCTTATCATTTTAGTTTAATGCCCGTTAATCCCATTTTACCTTAAACGCGGTAATTAATTTTAAATGTTTTTACTATTAATTATGGTCAAAAATTAATTTGAACTAATTATAAAATATTAATTATACAGATTCCAAATATGAAATAAAATTTTCTTAATTTATTTTAGAGAGGTTATAGAAATCAATTTAAAAATAAATCTGCTCACGTGTGGAAAAAAATAGTTTTTCTAAAGAAAAATGTTTAAAGGTTTAAAAAAATTATATTAGAATTAAATATGTAATTGATTAAAATTATATAAATTAGTTAATGTTTAATATAATTTTACTAATTTTACTTTAATACCAATTTAAATTATAATTTAACCTTGTAAATAATTTAAACAAAGAGACAATTTTCAATAAAAATTAGTATTTTTCACCATTCATAAAAAATTAATATTTTTAAAAAAATATCAATAATTCACCCAAAGATAATTTTAAAATGTAGATTTAAAAATTGAATTTTATTTTTTCAAATAATTTTTTTAAATTAGAAAAAATCAATTTTCAATTATGTGTGCAAATCGCGACTAAACCCCCTTTTAGAAAAATATTGTTTTTCTAGAAACATTTATTTTTCTTTAAAATGATTCTTATTTTTTTTCTATTCAATAGATAAACATTGGATTTATTTTATACTTTTTTAAAATATATAACTTTCATAATTTAGTTAATCCTATTCATAATCATCAACTAAACAACTAGATTATAATGGTGATGTTTAAATAATAAATTTTTAATAGAGTGTCATGTTTCTTTAAACCTAACGTTGTGTGAATCATAAGAATCAAAGAGATTTAATTTATTATAAAATAACTATATTTTAAAGTCTTAGTGTGTTATATTATCTTCTAATATTTTTGTTTCATGTAATATATTTCATTGAAGATGATGTTTCCCTTTTAAAATCTCATGTCATTGCATTCTAACCCTTAAATAAATTATGTCCTCATAATTAAATCTTGATCTTAGTAATCAAGGGATAGAAATTTGAAATATATTTTTTGTAAACACAAATCATAAAAAGGATAAATAAAACATCTTCTTGATAATAGATAAAAACAAGTACAAAGTTTATATATAATAACACATAACTAGGTTTCCAAGTAGGATAACATTGGTGGGAAGTCACGATATGAGCATGGAAGAAAAGTGTAAATAATTATAGATATTGATATATATTATTAATCATAAGAAATTTAATGATAAATATAAATTCAAAAACCATAAATACATAAATTTGTGATGTATTAAAATATTATTTGATTCATTGGATATTAAGGTAATATGATAACATTTTTGATTCAAGATCATTTTCCTAAAGTTACAAAATTCTTTTACTCTCTAAGAATATAAGAAAATATAATTACTTGATATATTTCTATTTCATAAGAATAATTTCTTACTTTTTTATGCTTCAATAAATTTAAACTTCATATCTTACTCTATGAAATGAATATCCAAAAATGATGTTTTATTCCCAAAGCACTAAAATTATATTTTAACAGATCGTAAGATCCATAAAAGTGTAGAAATCTATTAATCATATCTTTTATAAAACCAAAATTGTTAGAAAATGTTGTATACTAAATTATATTAATTTATAATACATCAATAGTAACTCCAAAAATTCAACTTAATACATTTCATAAATGGTTGACCTTAATACTCATCCAAAATATGTCTGACTATATTCAGAGTCAAAAAATTTATAAGGTACCTAAATCAAAATTATATTCCATAGAACATATAATGTTTCTATTAATTTCCCATTAAAAATATGTTTGTACCTTAAACACCAAAAAAATTCAATGAAAACATGTATGCTTCCAAAAATAAAATCTCAGGTTTTCAAATACATTCCATAAATCCAAACCGGAAATAAACTCCAACATAAACCATCAAATGACTAAACAATTTCAAGGGAACAAATAAAACCCCATAAAAACCTATTTATAATTATTATCTCAAAATTGGAAATATATTAAGTGTTGTCTTCCCTTAATCATGTGTTTTTCAGAAAGATAAACCTGCCACTGTATCACTTTTCTTGGTCACTAGTACCAATCAACATATTCTATGAAATCCTTAAAGAAAAGGTACTGAAGTAAAATAATTATACATTTAATAATTATTATAAACATAAATATCATTGATAAAATAATCCTATAAAATAATTACTAAATCCAAACATAAGAAAATTAATCATTCCACTTTGGACTAGTGATAATATAAGCTTAACAATGATCCCTTAGCTTTTTCCAGGGTATATTCCCTTAACATTTGGGGAATTATTTTTTAGTGCCCCATATCCTTATAGTTGAAGCATTATACATTGGTATATTCTTTATTTCCCTTATAATAATGAAAATGGTGGAATTTATCTCCATAATTCTATAATAATAAAATTCCATTCTAGTAGGTACCACATTGTTTCTTTTACAATTATCACATGGGGGAAAATCATTATTTACCTTCTTTCATTTATCCAAATTTTATCTACCATCCTATTATTCTATTTCTTTCTTTAAAATACATAAGACCTGGAGAATTATTTCTCTAAGTTTATACCACATGATAATATCTCTTTATATGATGATAAATTTTGGGAGACTAGTTCACTTTGAAGAATTTTCTTAAGGTTATCAATAAAACAATCAATCTTGATATTTGGATTATATACATTATCTATAGAAATCATTTTCAACCTTTTAAGGGTTCATACATAGAAAAATTTTCATCTTTCTTTTATCTTAGTCATGGGAATTTTCTCATTATATCCTCTCATTTATTGAAAGAAAAATAATTATATAATAAGAGTACCTTAAAATCCTTCTATTCTATGTTTTCTATTTTTTATTCATCCTTAGTGTTTCGAATCAATGACCACTATTGATCCATATCTTCTGAGAGATGAAAAAATTTCAAGACAAATTTAACCATTTTTTTTCTTCCTATAGTGATAAATATATTCTCTATGGAACTTATCCATTTATAAACTAAAAATGGATTTGTAATCCCATTGAATAATGGAGGTTAGTGATACATAAAGAAGTCTAACATTAGTTCACCATGTGGTGGATCTGTAGGCTACTCCATATGAGAATGTTTATTGCTCTTAACCTAAGTCAATTTCCCAAATATGGTTATAATTTTATAATTTCCAACTAAATATCCATCTTTGGTTTCATTATTTTTTCTAGGAGGTTAATACCTTCATGGGGTACATGGATTGATATAGTTTCCCTTCCTTTCACTAGGTTACATTTCTAAACAATGTAATACACAATATTATATGATAAAATTATGAAACATAATGTATAATCATAAAACTAGTGAAACACATAACATAAATTGAAATATATATGCACAACTAATCTCATAATCATAAACATGATGTCTTTAGAAAAGTTTATAATTCATAAAAATATTTTTTAATCCTTCATAATGGTTTGTAATGAAAATGTGAATAATCCAAATAATTTCCATGGGAGTGCCAAACAAATGTGCCTAATAAGTCTCATTTTCATGTTCCAGGTGATGCTCATGTCAAGAATAATGTGCCTTTTTCATATTTATTACCCCTAGGTACATCTATTCTAGAAATTCATCTTTTTATTTCATCCAGACATGGATGTATTGCTATGAAAAACCACATAATATCTACCTTACCAAATTTTTTTGATGTTATTCTATACTTATCTTTAATGCATATCGAATATTCATGTTCCATATTCTATTTTTTTCCTAAATCTAGTTCCCAAGTTTTCTACTAAATTCTATTTGATACTAACTGTAAACACCCTAAACCTAGTAACCAAGAGTTTTAGGTAACTTTATTACATTTTAATATGATACCAGGAATCACATCTCGCAATGACTATATAGTTAAGTAGTATTGGTAAACTAGATACATACTTTAATCGCACATTACAATTGAAAAAATAAAATACATAATAGAATTTTCTTCAATTACATCATTTTTTCCTCTAGAAAAACTATGCATATCATTCACAATAAACATCTTTGAATCCTAGGAAAACATAAGAAAGGGGTGAGATCAAATGATCAGTAAGGGCATGTGTTCATAAAAATATATCAGGAATAAATAAGCATAATAAATATGGAAAGTTAAATAATTGAAACAAATTCTATTTAATCAATTACGTGATCATCACATGGTTGGAATAAATGATGACCAAATAACTCCATATAAATAATCACATGAGTTTGAAACATAACCATAGATATTATAATTAATAAAAAATTCACAAGGAAAGTCAATAACTAATATAATAATGAGATAATTCATAATTCCAGACATCTAAAATATAAAATCAAGACCATTCACATGAAAATTTAAATATATGGGTCAAAACATGTCTAATTTGGCCAACTGATTTGCCTCATGAGACATATCTATGCATCAGGGGTCTATCTATAACTGGGACCCACCGGTTACTTACTAATTCCAAAGCATTCCTGATATTAAAGGGGTGGAACATAATCAACGTATACATTTTCATTACAAAACTAACTTATGAAATGTTAATACTTAGCCTAATCAAATAAACATAATCATAAACAATCCATAATAATATGGTTAATTGTAATAAAATTGTACATCCTCATTCAAACTAAACATAAACCATCCAAATAAATAATAAGGATGATATCAACACAATATATCTCTAGTGTATCATAAGTAAAATAAATTTTTGATTTAATCAATGAATAAGAAATATTATAAAAATTTCAATAAAAAATTTCTGAGGAAAATAACCTTTTCACATTGAAAATATTTTTTTTAAAAAAGTTAAAAAATATTTTCAAAATAATTTTATTTGAAATTAAATATATAACATTTTTAAAATAATTCTTAAAAAATTGAGTGGTCATGACTATAGAAAATTCTATTCATTTCATATATGTTAAAACAAATATTCATTTTGTATTTTTCATAAAAAAAATGGGCATTGTTAATAAAATTACTAGAATATTCATTTCAATTTTTTTGAAAAAATTTAAATTTTTTTTATTATTTTTAATAATTAATTTGGATAATGTTAAAAACATTTTTTATTTTTTTAGATAACATGGTTTTAGAATAAAAATGATTTTTTATCAAAGAGAGCGATGAAGTCAAATTTTATTAAAAACATTTATCAATAATTTTAAGTATTAAAGAGTGAAAAAATGGAAATATTACTTGAATATTTCACAAATAACTAGAGGATAAGTAAAAAAATTGGTTTTATTATAAAAATGAAAAATAATTCCCTCAAGGGACAGTTAAACAAAAAACAATCCAGAATAATGATGTGATTGTGAAATAAACCATTTCATCTTTGGTAACATTTAAATCATAGACCTTATTAAATAAATAAATTCAAATAAAATATTAAATAAAATTAATAGGAATATATTTATGATATAACATATCAAAAATTTTATTATATACACTACACAAAAGAATAAGTGGTGAATATAGCACATGTCTCATGAAAGTAAAAGTGAGATGAAAAACCCTTACCTTAGGTCTGATTTCCTTTTCATGTGTTTGAAACTCCGGTATAATAAATATAGGATTATTATAAATCTATTAAATAATAATACTAATATATTTTATACTACAAATTATTTACTTATAGTCTTTTATGACCAATTTATTAACAATTCATTGTTAAAATCATTTTTTATGAGATAATTTCTTTGTTTTTCATGTATATTTTGGTTGGGTAATTTTCATAATTTTACTTTGATCATGGTTGAATAATATATATAATGTTAGAAATTATATAAATATCATATATATATATTATATATTTATTTATAGAAAAATATAAAAATTAGATATAGAAAATGGATTACACCATTCATGGAGACTGTATGTTGTACGTACGCATGAACACTATTTCAATTTTTCTTGATAGATGGAAAAAAATGAAAAATAAATTTTAATTAAAATTTAAATAAGAATAATAATATATATATAATTAATATTAATTAAATCTATCCTTATTACCCTGAAATTAAAAAATAAAATGAAAACATTTCACATCGCTACGTGGAGGCGGTATTCCACACATACGCACGAGTGACGTTATTGTTTTCCAACAGATAAGAAGGAAAGATGTTATATGTATTATTATATTTTAATAAGTATGGTTAGGTAATTAATATAACATTTATTTATTTATTTTATTTTTACTACCTTCCATGTAAAGTGTAAGAGAAAAAAAATCACATCGCTTTACGATGTGGTAGTCCGTCGTACACAAGAGTGACATTATCGTTTCCCCTCACAAAATGTTAAGTAAGAATTTATATGTGAAATAATATTTTCAAAAGTATAATATTTTCATAAATATCATATAAATATTTTAAATCCATCATTATATCAATTCTTGAACGCTGTTAATTGAAAATGATTTACATCGATTCGCGAGGTGTTTGTCTGCCGTACACACGATCGATAATATTGTTCCCCATTTGATTGAAGTGGATATTTATTTGGGTTATGAAATGAAAATAATAATATCTAATTATAAATGGTATACTAGTGATATTATATTATCATATTTTAGGATGATTTTAAGGATGTGGAAGAATAAATAAAACATATAAACATGTTTTAAAATTATACCTCTTCTTCGGAGAGCCTATTTAGGTCTATACTTAAAGCCTTATTTAGAAAGGTTAATAATAAAAATAAGGCTTATAGGATGTTGTTATAAAATTAAGGAACATATTTAGTTTTGTATTTGAATAATCAAAGGGTTTTGGATGTGTAAAGAGGGGAGGAGAGGGGGTGGCCTTTTATAAGTGGGGGAGGGGACACGTAAGGAATTTTTGAAAAGATAAAGTGACACCCAAGTGTTTCTCAGAGAAAAAGCATCCAAAATGGGTCATTATAGAACCATATTGGATATAACTTTACCATAGTGATATAAAATTGATTTTTTACATGTTTTAGGTCTTTTTAACCCCTATCTTTTTAGTTTAACCACTGAAAATCCCATTTTTACTTTAACAGGGGTAATTGATTTTTATTGTTTTTACTGTTAATTATGCTAAAATTTTAATTTTAAATTATTATATAATATTACTTATTTTTATTTCAAATATTTAAACCATTTTTACATATTTCTTTCAAATAATTGTCATAAATCAATTTAAAATTAAACCAGGAGATACATAAAAAACATTTTTCCAAAGAAAAACTATCGAAGGCCAAAAAAATTTTATATAAAATTCTATATAAAATTAATTAAAATGACATATATAATTTAAATTATTATATAAATGAACTAATTTTAATTTAAACTAGTTTAATGTATAATTTAACATTGTAAATAATTAAAAAAAACACAGTTTTTAATAAAAATCAGTATTTATCACCATTCATCAAAAAATAATTATTTTCAGAAAAATCCTAAAAATTGACACAGAGATAATTTTGAAATTTATATTTCAAAAAATAATTTTATTTTTTCAAAAAATTTTGTAAAATTGGTAAAAATAAATTTTAAATTATGTGTGCAAAGGGCGACAAAAATGCCTTTTAGAAAAATACATTTTTTGAGAAATTATTTATTTTTATTTCAAATAATTATTATTTTATTATTAATAAATAAAAAACATTGAATTTATTTTATTCATGTGTAAAACATATAATTTTCATAATTTAGTTAGTCATATTTATACCTGATAGCTTAATGACTAGGTTATAATGCTCATTTTTAAATAATAACATTATAATAGAGTATTTCATTTCATTTAAACCTAACATTGAGTGAATCTTATAATATTGAATAGATTGAATTTATTTAAAAAGAAATATATCATAAAGTTTTATTGTGTTACATTATTTTATAATATTGGTTTTACATGGTATATATGCTATTAAAGATGATGATTCTCTTTTAAAATCTCAGGGTGTTACAGTTGCCTTGCAAAAAAGTCCGGGGTGTTGGTATACACTCATCAAAGGACTACTTGTGACCCATGAGAAGGGATAATTACATGAAAAATAAGACACTAATTCATATATTTATATTTTTAGTTCAAGTTTAAATTAGGTTATCATGACCATACATCACATATAAATTTAAATCAAGTCAGACTTGAGGGATAGCTAAAAAATATCTAACCTTATACTAGGAGAAGTATAATCATTTATTATAGATCAAAAATTGGAGATTTTTTTTGAAATCAAAAAAGTAGATAAAAATCCTAAAACAATCCATTAATAGCCAAAACCAATGTGAGACCACTGGGATGTGAATGAAATAGATAAAGGAAGAGAAATAAGGACAAGTTTACCTCTATTCTATCATGGGGATAAAAGGTTCTTAAAATGATCGAGGAAGGAAGTCAGAGGTGATCAAACCACCAAAGGAGAATCCCCATGTTCATCCACAACATGTGGAGTTAGAGGAGAAGTATGGGGAAATTTAAAAATATGTATAGGGAAAATTTATTGTCCAACTCTAAAAGAAACCCCCAAGAAACAAGATCACAACCCATCCTTGGCAATTTCACTGGGGTTATTCTCTACTAGACATCACTAAGGCATGATCCATGGAAAATGGTGCAAGCATGATAAAAAAATGTACCATAATCAGACTTTATGTAGGTCACCCCTTATGATGTGGTCCAAAGTGAAGCATCATAAAGAATGAATCCTATACAGATCCTTGGTATAACCCTTCATGTTTGTGATCCTTCCCCCACTCTAATAGCCATGATGTGACACTTAGTTATCATGTCAAGATGGCCAACAATTTTCTAACTTTTAGATGAAAATTCATTATGGTCCTCCAGAACCTACTCCCTAGCCACCTCCAACACCTAATTTTTTTTTGTAACCACCACAACTCCATATAAACACACCAACCATTAATAATCACATAAACAACCAAGATCTTGAATAAATTTAAATGAATTCACACCTAATCATATTATGGGGGTGTTACAATATCCCCACCATATATTAGTTTGTTCTTGAAATACTCTCCTTAATTTCACTGGGCATCCTTCATGAATAAATATAGCCACTGATACCATATATCAAACTATCTGTCCCACATATCCTTTTGGATATGGTAGGGTTTCTATTAAACCCACACTAGAGGAACTATATTTCTACAAAACTTTTGCTAACTTTGATCCACTTTCTGAGATGGAAAATCCTCAAATGATTTGTCAACATTGTGTTCAATATCATTAGTATTAGTCATGTGATATAAATTTTGATTTTACCAACAATTCTATAATACATATAATTCATCATGAATAACACTAAAATTATAAGGGAGAGACAATTAGTATGCTATTATACCAAAACTCTCCACTATCTTGAAAGGATCGATGTTCCTGGGAACTATCTTTCCCTACCTATGAACATAGAGAAGTCCTAACTGTGACAACACCAAAAAGAATACTTAGTTTCCCACCTCAGACATCAGAAGGAGGAGCCAACAGTTGGAATATGATCTCTGTCTACTCTAGGGTATCATTAATACCTTTATGAACTAAACATGGTATGAGTTCTCCTGCACTAGACTCAAACGAATCATTTTAAAATCACTATCCTTTATCCAAAAAATGGTGAATGATAAGGCCTCCCATATAAATCTTCAAATGGACCCCTCTATATTAAATTCTATTTACTATTGTTTTAATTGAAATCTGTAAATGTAAAGTGGTTCTCCCAGGAACCACCAAATAATAAGACACATGCTCTCAACATATCCTCTATGATCAAAATAAAACCCTCATACAATCTAGCTTTTTGTAGATGATAGAATGTTGATATAAAAACCTATATACTATGTTACTTCTACAAAACCTACATATATAATAATGTGAAATAGGTTTCCCTATACTAAACAATAATTTAAATGATCCCATGCAAGCACAATATCTCCTAAATATAGATCATACCAAACTCATCAATTGAAAAAGTATCCCTAGTTGATAGGAGTGATCCACTTTAGTCATATTTTCCACAATCACCCATATTGTGTCACTACCTTAGGGTGTACTTAGAAAGATAATCATAAAATCCATGATCACGTCTTCCCACATCCACTTGGGAATGGGTAGTGTCTATAGAAGACCAATGGGTTGCTGGTCTTGGATTTTACCTACTGACAGGTGGAGCACATTGTGAAAAATACTAGGATGTCACTTCTCATCACATGATACTATTATTACCTATATATGTCATGATACATATTATTAACCCTGGGTGTACCAAACACCTTAAGGAATGAATGTCCCTTATCATATCCTTAAACATGATCACCAAGACCACAACATGACCACATATATGAAGAATCGCATCTGCATTAATGGACTAGTCGGGTGTTGGATCCCCACTATATATATGATATATCATGAGTAAAAAAATTTAATATGATAGTTGGCTCATATTTACCCTAAAAAGGAGTAAATGTGTGACTAATAAAGATATAAGGGTCACTTAACCCTAACACTCCAAACTATCCAAGTGCATCATAACAAAGAGGTCCATTATTTACCACTTATTACTAAACTCATAGACTACTTTAGCCTATGAATTCTGGATCTACTTGTCTATGTAAAAATTTCCATTTCCATGGGTTTATTCCTTCTTAAAAACAAAAGGTTGTAAGTAATTGACCCACCTTTAATGTATAAGGTTCATGTAACTCTATGATAGAAGATACTCTAGGATATTGTGGTCCATATACATCATGAAATTTTCATCCAATAGTTAATTATACCAACATAATAGGGAATGTATCACTACTTCTATGTCTAAGTCATGTGTCATATAGCCCTACTGATGTGGCCTAGACAAACTGGATCCAAAATAAATGACACAAATATATTATATCAATACTTATCTAATTCCAACCACTGATGGATCACATATATGGTGTAATCTTTACCCAATTTGTTAAGGTGAAGATTAATTCTGCAGTCAACATCTCATTCAAATTTTGAAAATAATTCTCCCAATAACTAGACTAATAAAACATCACCCACTTCTTAGTTTGTTCTATCATCAACATTTTCATGTGAGAGAAGTCTCCAATAAATCACTAACAATAACCATCCAAACCCAAAAATATAAATATGTCAAAAAGTTCTTTGGTATTTTCCCAACAAAAACTACTCTAAGCCTCTAGGGTCATAATATAAAATAAACTATGATATAATGTTCCCTATCAATCCCAAAGTGAAATTTTTAGAGCTTTTTATATAGTCAATGCTCCCAAAGTTTACCCACAAGGATCTTGAGATGGTGCAAGTTCTCTTCTATTGACTTAGATTAAATGAGAATAACATAAAAAACACAAATGTTTCCAGATATAGATTGAAGACACAATCTATTCAGGTTATGAATACCACCAAGATGTTATTTAGGTCGAATGACATCACCAAATACCTATACATACCATACCTTCTCTTAAACACTGTTAAAGATATGTTTGAAGTTATCATCCTCACCTTGTAATGTACCGACCTGATGGACACATGTCGGTGCCCCAATCCAATTGGTTATGTGACCTCAAGTGTGCCTCCACATATACTAGAGGCTACTTATTAGCACTGGGTGTCTAGAATACATACCATGGGGAGACTATAACCTCCTTATCAAAGTATCATAACGATGGAAGTAGTAATCAATAAAAAACTGATAATAACCAACAACCAAAATAATATAAAAAAACAAACAAACTAGTATCAGAAGATGTAAAAAAAAGGAAACAATATACGAAACTAATCACACGATTTTTTTCATGATATAATAAGTGTCATGGTTCAATGTAAAACCTAGAATTAAATACAATGACAACTCCCAAGAAGGTTTCAACTCAAAGTCTGGTTCCCTCTTCCATGATCCTTTCCAACTTAGCCATCTAACATACAGACCTTGACCTTATCATTTCCTAGAAACATTAAATCTATTAGAGTGCTAATCAAGAAGCCCAAATAGGGTGTGAGTACAACTTAGTAGGTCACTACCAATGGTGTCTAAAAAATATCCAACTTATAACAGTGTATGCAGTTGTATAATGAATAATGTGAAATAAATAAAGTAGATAGTTTACATATTCAATTACACTTTATTTAACCACATATTTCTTTGGGTCTATAATATCACCCAAACCAACAATACAAGTTTCATCCTGTACCAGAGTATGAATTATATCATATAAAGAATCAAAATTCATTATATCATGGGATTTCATTAACCATTTCATTCTATTTCACAACATGACCATTTGGAACCATAGTCTAATGCCAATATCATCGGAATAGAACATCATGTCTAGCACCCAATGGAAGTTTAGAGAATAAATCCATGTCCCAGATATCATGTGTATTTGGATCATCAGTCTATATCCCATATAATAATAATCACATGCATGAATTTAGTCCTAGAACATCATGGCTAGCACCCTATGGGTATTTGGAGCACCAATTTGGGTCCCACAACCCATTTCTAAATCAATCACATATATCAAACATATCATATTTATCAAGGTTAATCAACATAAAACCTTTCATCAAAATTTGACATCACGATATACCATTTCATATATCAATTAAATCACAATCCTTTAATTCAATCACATGGAATAATATGAAAAATTCACCATTATACCATCTATCAAAATTTATTCACATAACCCATTAACCCTTATAGGTTAAGAAAAACATCCCCTTTATTCCCATTATCAATCAGTTCTATATTTCTATAATTAAAAAATTACTCAATACAATTTAATTAACCAATTCTATAATCCCAATATTCCATCAATTTCATAATCACGTCATTCAATTATTTATTTACCAATTAATTTATCCAATTCAAGATGATATTTTGTAATGACCCGATCCCAATTATCCAGAGTCAGGCGTTATTACATAATATTGGCATGATCAAAAAATATCACGTCTCGAAAGAATGATAAGTTAAGTAGTCTTGGAAACACTAGATATATTCATAAGTCTTACATTACATCATAAAGTGAAAAAAAAACTACAACAACATCTTTTCTTCATATCCCCTTATATTATCTCTGCAGGTCATTCATAAAATACTTCTTCACATCCTGGAAAAAATTAAAACATTGAAAGGGGTGATCTCATATGCTTAGTAAGGATAAAAATATAGCGGAGACTTTTATAAATAAACATAAACATTTAAGGCAATGTATAACTAAAGAAAAATCCTTTTAAACTTGAACTCCAGCATAATATGACAAAGATAAAATGAAATAGTTCCATTTACTTATTCACATGGATATTTTACTAGTCGAATAATCATATTCAATATCAATAACTACTTTTATTCTAATGGAATGCATAATTCCATACTATCATAACCACATAGAAAAGGCCTTGTTCCAAGACTACAAATAAAATTTTGTCAAGGCCTTGTTCCAAGACACTAGTTTGTATCATGAGACCTATCGATGCATCAAGGAGCTATATCGGGCCCCACCCGTCACTTATTAAGTCCAATTCATTCCTTATATGAAAAGGTTTAAACATATCATAAACAATTCCCAAGAACCATAACATAATCATATCACATAAAACATGCATAAAGGAAACATAAAATTTCCACATTTCAATCACAAGATATCAATACAACACATTGATATAATCAAAACATTATAAAAACCATTTTCAATACCAAAATAAAAGAAAAGTAAAACATGGTATTTATTTTTCTTTTTAAAAAAAGTTATGGCTTGTAGAGGAAGCCAAAACTCAAATAATGGTCACGGCGGCGGAGAAGTCGTTGTCGCCACGTACGTAAGATAAAACATTCCTTTTGTCGTTTAGTAAAAAAGACTCGTATAAAAAGATTCTTTTTGAATAATAGTAAAAGTCAGAGGGGTTTATACACCGTATACGAGAAATTTGTGTATAAAACAAAGTATGCCTCAATGAAAGGAGATTGAGACGAAGTCACTTACCTCGTCTCCGACTTGACTTGATCATTCATTAATGTCCTGAATAACAAACTAGATTTAATTTATACTTTCTTAAGAACCTTTTTCAAGTTAATTATTACTTTTATATCACTTATTACCATGTCATGAACATTATGTAATTATTTAAGTTAATAACGGTCGTTTTGTCGATCTTTGGCATTTGAGTCAAAAATAAACTTCTTATAATTACAAGTTGTTCATGTGGTAAAATATCCAGTATATACAAGATTATATTCATGTTTTAGATATCATATATATCATATATATATAGTATATACATTCATTTATAATATAAGATAACATTTAGAGGTAAGAAATGAAATGGACCATTCATGGAGACGGCAAGCCGTACGTACGTATGAACACTACTTTCATTTCTATTTCAAATTTAATGGAATGAAATAATAATTATATAAAGTTATATTATAATTATAGTATAATATCATATATAATATCATTAACTCTATCCTTTATACATCCCACATATGGAATTAACGATTCAAATCACTTTTTTGGGGGCGGTAGTCCGCACTTCCAAAAATGAAGATATCTCATTTACCCATAATGGAAACTATAAAGATATGACATCAATGAAAAATAAATAAGCATAAAGAAAAACATAAACAAAATATATATCATAAATAAATATAGTTACATCTTAATGTCCACCATGAAAGGTGTTAAAAGATGATTGAACAATCATCATTTTGTGAGGCAGTAATTCACCACTCACAGAAACAATATATTCTTTAACTATTAGACAGAGGTGTGTGTATGTGTAAATCAAATCATTCTCATAAAAATATCCTAGAATATTGGAAACTATGGTGCTGTTAGAAAATATAGAAATAAAAAGAGTTTAGTGGGTTGGAGAATCAAAATAAAACAAAACAACATAAGGGAAGACATTACCTTTAAATCTGGTAACTCCCCTTGGTTTGAACCGAAATGGTTTCTTGAAGTGCTTTCTACCTAAGGTAAGGCTTCTAGGATGAAGAGAGGAAATTTGAGAGGGTATTTTGGAAGAGTTTGGCCGATCCAAATGGATTTGAAGGTGTGAATAAGGTGGTAGAGGTGGGGGCATTTTAAAAGAGGAGAGGAGGGGCTCTTTGGGAATGATTGAAATGTTAATTTATTTTGAAATGATTTTCATATTTTAAAGGTCCCAAAATGATATATTTCGAGGATAAGGTGATAAGTGTTCAAAATAAACACATCCAATAGGCTTTAGATAATTTTAAGTCTTATATTTTACATTATCTTTTCATTTTATTTAAATTGTTCATTAATGAGGTAATCGCTGCATCATCATGGTGTCATAAATAAATTTATTAATTTAATGTCTAAAAATAATAAAAAAATACCATTATGTAGGAAATACTTTTAAATTTCAAATGAATATTTTTAGTCTATAATATCATTTATTTAGACAAAATTAAAATTGTTTTACTTGGGTGATATATACTTTTGTTATATTTTCCTTTCTTTGAAAATAAAAAGATAAAATGTAACTATCAAACGAAAGTGATTCCATGGGGTCCCAAAGTTTGGCACAAGGAATCCCATGGTCGGCCAAGAAATAACCAGTAGCATTATAACACATGTTGGGGTCATTTTATATTATTATGATATTATTTCATTACCCTTAACTACCCGATTTCTAATTAATCATGACAATTAAAGATTATTGTCGTCATTACTATTCATAATGTCCAAAAAACAAAAGAGTCATAATTACATAATTTGGACCTTATGATTCCAAATATGGAATTCATTTTACCAAATTATAAACAAAGAAATTGTAGTAATTAATTTAAAAATTATTCCTGGTGTCAAAATAAATTGCATGTTTTTAAGAAACAATATCTATCAAAAGATTGATAATTGTTTATGTCCAATTTCAAAGTGAAATTAATTCTAATGACCACCATTGGATAAAATGGTAAAATTATATTCTAATTATACTTTAAAACCACTCAATATTAAAATTTATCACTATAAATTATTTTTATTAAAAAAGTTGTTTTTCAGTATTTTTCACTATTCATCAAAAATTGGAAGTTCTCAGAAAATACCAAAAATTCAACATAGGATAATTTCAATATTACGAATCAAAAAATGAAGTCCATTTTGAAATATAAAATTTATATAATTTAAAAAAGTGGGTATTATTATTCATAAAGGCTAATTTTATTGGTTACGGTGTGTTAGAACTTGAGGTTGCGTAAAACACACGCTGCTCTATTATTCAAAGATAAGCATACCATGGAAGCTTGGGGTGTTACATTATCCCCTCCTTCAAATAATTTTGTCCTCAAAATTTCTAGAATATTACTGAATAAAAAAACTTGGGTGGTTCTTTATCATATGTTCCTCGGGTTCCCACGTTGCCTCTTCCATCTTATGGTTCTTCCATAGAACTTTTACCAGATGAGTCATCCAGTTTCTCAGAACTTGTTGTCTTGTATCAAGAATCCTGACAAGCTCTTCGCAATAAGATAGATCGGGTTCCAGTTCTAATTCCTCATAGGTGAGTACATGTGTTGGGTCAGACATGTATTTTCTCAACAGTGATACGTGGAACAGATCACGAACTTTAGAGAGACTTGGAGACATTGCCAAATGGTAAGCTACAGCCCCAATTGATTCTAGAATTTCAAATGGTCTGATGTACCTGGGACTTAATTTTCCCTTCTTACCGAATCGTATAACTCCCTTCCATGGAGATACCTTCAATAAAACATGATCTCCTACCTGAAATTCAAAATCCATCCTTCAGTTATCGGTAGAGTTCTTCTACCTACTTTGAGCTACTTTGATGTGGTTTTGGATTACCATCACCTTTTCCATCATTTCCTCAACAATTTCTCGTCCTACGAGTTTTCTTTCACTAACATCATCCCAACAAGTTGGTGTACAACATCTCTTTCTGTATAGTGCTTCATATGGTTCCATCCAAATACTTGAATGGAAGCTATTGTTGTAGGAAAATTCTACCATAGGTAAATATTGATCCCACATACCCTAAAAGTCAAGTGAGCATGATCTCAACATATCTTTTAAGGTTTGAATAGTATGTTCTGATTGTCCACCTATTTGAGGGTGTTAAGCAGTGCTCAAATGAAGTTCAGTATCCAAGGATTTCTAAATACTTTTCCAGAATCTTGATGTAAAATGTGGATCACGATCCAAAATAATTGAAAGGGGTACTCTATTAAGTCTTACAACTTCATTAATATACAGTCTTACTAAACATTCAAGTGGTAAATATTCTATTATAACAAGAAAATGTGATGAATTTGTAAGACGATCGACAATGACCCATATTGAATCATTCCATGTAGGAGTCTTTGGTAGTTCCATGACAAAGTCCATCATAATATTATCCCATTTCCACTCAGGTTTGAGAATAGGTTGCATAACTCCTCTAGGAAGTTTCCTCCTAGCTTTCACTAGTTGAAAAACCATGCATCTTAACACGAAATCAGAAATCTCCCTCTTCATGTTGTCCCACCAAAAATGATCCTTCTAATCTCTATACATCTTAGTGCTACCAGGGTGTATAGAGAAATTGGAACAATGAGCATCATTCAATAATTCCATTTTTAGACCAGCTATATCGGGAACACAAATTCTCTTCCAAAATTTCAAAATTCCATCTTCATACACAAAGTCACTCAACCTCCCATCATTCACAGCTTTAATCTTCTTTTGAAACTCTACATCATCTGTCTGAGAAATCTTATTCCTTTATAGTATAGATGGTTTGGAAACCATTTGAAAAATCATTGATGTTTCAACATCCATAGTTATTCCCATGTCCATATTCACTAGATCCATGAACATATGATCCCTTTCAGTTCTCATATTATTCAAAACTTCATGATCTTTTCTGCTCCAAGCATCTGCCACCTTATTTGCCTTCCCCGGGTGGTAGTGTATCGTGAAATCATAATCCTTGAGTAATTCAAGTCATCTCCTTTGCCTCATGTTGAGTTCTTTTTGTGAGATAATATACTTCAAACTCTTATGATCAGTATAAATCTCACATTTTTCACCATAGAGGTAGTGTCTCCATATCGTCAAAACAAAGATCACAACTGCTAACTTGATATCATGAGTAGGATAGTTTTTATCATGAATTTTTAGCTGTCGTGATGCATAGTCAATAACCCTATCATTCTGCACAAGGACACAACCAAGTCCTTTCTTTGAAGCATCACTATAAATAACAAACCCATCATTCCCCGATGGTAGATTCAATATAGTAGCATTGAATAATCTTCTTTTGAGTTCTTCAAAAAATTCTTCACATTCTTTTGTCCAAACAAATTTAACCCCTTTACGTGTCAGCTTTGTTAATGGGTTATCCAATCGGGCAAAATTCTGGACAAACCATCGATAATAACCTGTTAAACCAATAAAACTTCATACCTCAGTTATACTCATAGGTGCTGTCCATTCTTGTATCTCTCTTGTCTTAGAAGGGTCAATAGAGATTCCATACATAGAGATAATATGGACAAGAAAAGAAATATCATAAATCCAGAACTCACATTTGCTATACTTCCCATATAATTCATGTCTTCTAAGAGTCTTTAGAACAACACACAAGTGATTTTCATAATCTAAATAGATTTTGTAGTATACCCAGATATTGTCAATAAATAACACTACGAAGTCATCACGATATTCCTTGAAAACTCTATTCATCAGATTCATGAAGAAAGAGGGTGCATTGGTCAATACAAAAGGCATTACTGTAAACTCGTAATTCCCTTACCTGGTTCTAAATGTAGTCTTTAGAATGTATTCCATCTTCACACACAACTGATGATATCCAGATCGAAGTTCAATCTTTAAAAAGTATTGAGATCCATGCAGTTGGTCGAATAAATCATCAATGCGTGGTAGGGGATACTTGTTCTTTATTGTTATAGCATTGATCTCCCTATAGTCAATGCACAACCTCATAGATCCATCTTTCTTCTTAACAAAAAGAACAGGAGCTCGCCATGGAGAAACACAAGGGCTAATAAATCCCTTGTAACTCAATTCCTCTAGTTGTTTCATTAGTTCCACTAATTCCAAAGTCTCCATTCTAAATGGGGTCTTAGATATGGGCCTTGAACCAGGCATTTGTTCAATAGAAAACTCCACTTCTCATTCTGGAGGATGCCCAAGTAAATCTTCTGGAAACACATCAAAATATTCTCTCAAAATAGGTACAACCTCTATTTGAACATTACCTTCCTCACCCACAGTTATTTCATTCTATTCCTCCCCATTATGTGAATTTAGTTGAGCTACTGGGGGAGGATCTAGATAAGAATTAGGTGGTGACGATTCTGCTCTAAAGATAAGGTGTTCCTTATCATCATCATAAAAAATCATAACCTCTTTCTTCAAACAATAAATATTATCATCATGGCATGAAAGCCAATCCATACATAGGATTATATCAAATTCAATCATGGGTATGATGATGAGATCAGTAGATAAAGAACATTTATGTGATCTAATGGGAACTGATTCACAAAACATTGTTGCAATGATATTTCCCTTAGGTGTTTTGACTGTCAACTCCCTTGTTAAATCAAATTGAAAATATATAATTTTATTAGAAAAATGGGAAGATATGAAACAATGCGATGATCCAGAATCAAATAATTCATTTGAAAAACTTGAGAAAACCATTAAATTACCTGCCACCACGTCTTTCGGAGCTTCTTCCTCAGCAGTAGTGATATCATAAGCATGTCCTTGATCCCGTGTAATTTTCTGAGGTAAGTTCCCCTGATGCATAGGAAATTTATTTTCATAATGTCCCATCTACCTGAAATTTTAGCATTGAACATTGGTAGCTTCTTTCTTTTCCTTGCAATCACGAGCTTGGTGGCCTTTTTCACCACACTTGTAATAGACTCCCATTCCATTCAAGCAAGTACCGGGGTGTTTCTTCCCACATTTACTAAATTATGGATAATCAAATTTTCCCTTCTTCCACTTATTTTCATTTCCATAGTGATCAACATATCTCTTCTTCTCTTGCTTTTCATTAAAGTCGTAAGACTTAGATAATTCCTTTTCCGTCTTAATAGCACATGAGACAATGTCTTTGTATAACGAGAAGGATTGTGAGACCAATTCTCGACAGAGAAATGGTATTAACCCATCAAAGAAATGATCAATCTTACTTCTTGGGTTACTTATATAATCTACAGCATACCTTTCTAACCTTGTAAAGTTGGCCTCATACTTTGCAACATTCTCATCCTCCTTTTTTCTTAGAATCAAAAATTTCCTTTCCATATCTTCTCGATGGTCATGAGGAAATTATTTGTCTAAGAAAAGATCTTTGTACTCCCTCCATTCCATATTTGATACTTCATAATCTTCCTTTGTGTTTTTAATCAATGACCACCATTAATCAACATCTCTAGTGAGGTAGTAAACTTCCATGATAACCTTTTCCCTTTCACTACTCCTCAAGGCATGTAATATTTTCTCTAAGGAATTTATCCATTGCTCAGCTACTAAAGGGTTTTGTACTCCCATTGAATGTTGGTGGTTGTTCCCTCATGAAGCGATCTAACATTGACCCTCCACGTTGTGGATTAGGGTGCTCCATACGAGTATGGTTATTATTCGTAACCTGAGTGAGTTGTCCCAATATATTGATAAGTTTATCAGCACCGGTTGTATCACCAGCTCCAATATAATTATCTTGCATAGGAGGGAAATCCCTACATGGAGTGCATGCATTGATACAGTTTCTATTCCTTCCACTAGGAGCCATTTTTAAACAATTTCATAAACTAGATTAGTTTATGAAATGAAATAAATAATTCCATACTTATAAAACACTTAACTTAAATTGAACTATTTATGGATATAATCCATAATCATAAAAAAAATGTTTCTTTGAAGAAGTATATACTCATAAACCCTTCATAATGGTTTGTAATTAAAATGAGAATTATCCTAAGCATATCTCCTGGGAGTGTCGTAACCAAGAGTGAAGCAAGACCCACTCTCATGAACCAGTTCCTGTTCGATTCTAGCTCAAAGTGGTGTTTTCAGGTTTTACCCCTAGGTACATCTGTGCCAGAGCCTCCTTAACCTACTCATATCCAGACATGGATGTATTTCTCGAAAAAATAACAAAATCTCTACAATACCAAAATTCTAATAAGTTCTTCTATACTAATCCTCAATGACTATCTTAGGGTAGTGTGCTCTAATCAGAGTTTTTCTAAATCTAGTTTCTAAGGTTTGTACTAAACTGCCTCTGATACCAACTGTAACGCCCCGAACCCAGTTACCCAGAGTTAGTGTATTATTACATAATATTGGCATGATCACGAAACATCAAGTCTCGAAAGACCGATTAGTTTAGTAGTATTGGAATCACTAGATATATTCATAAGTCTTACATTACATCACAAAGTGAAAAAAAAACTACAAAAACATCTTGTCTTCATGTCCCCTCATACTATCCCTGTAGGTCATTCATAAAATACTTCTTCACATCCTGGGAAAAATTAATACATTGAAAGGGGTGAGCTCATATGCTGAGTAAGGATAAAAATATAACAGAATCTTTCATAAATAAACATAATCATTTAAGGAAATGTATAACTAAAACAAAAGCCTTTTAAACATGAACTCAAACATAACATAGAAAAGATAAAATGAAATAATTCCATTTATTTATTCAAATGGATATTCTACGAGTCGAATAATCACATGAAATATCAATAAACACTTTCATACTGATGGAATGCATAATGCCAGACTATCATAACCACATAGTCAAGGCCTTGTTCTAAGACTACAAATAAGATTTTGTCAAGGACTTGTGCCAAGACACTAGTTTGTCTCATGAAACATACCGATGCATCTAGGAACTATAGAGGGATCCACCCGTCACTTATTAAGTCCAATGCATTCCTGATATGAAAAGGTATAAACATATCATAAACAATTCCCAAGAACCATAACATAATCGTATCACATAAAACATGAATAATCGAAACATAAAATTTCCACATTTCAATCACAAGATATCAATAAAACACATTGATATAATCAAAACATTATCAAAGCCATTTTCAATACCAAAATAAAAGAAAATTAAAACATAGTATTTATTTTTCTTTTTAAAAAAGTTATTGCTTTTAGAGGAAGCCGAAACTCAAATAATGGTCATGGTGGCGGAGAAGTCATTGTCGCCTCGTACATAAGACAAAACATTCCTTTTGTCGTTTAGTAAAAATGATTTGTATAAAAATATTCCTTTGGAATAAAGGTAAAATTCAAAGGGGTTTATACACCATATATGAGAAAGATGTGTATAAAACAAAATATGCCTCAATGAAAGGAGATTGAGACGAAGTCCCTTACCTCATGTCCGACTTGACTCGATCATTATTTAATCTCCAGAATAATAAACTAGAGTTAATTTATACTTTCTTAAGAACTTTTTTCAAGTTAATTATTCCTTTTATATCACTTATTACCATGTCATGAACATTATGTAATTATTTATGTTAATAACAGTCGTTTTGTCGATCTTTGGTACTTGAGTCAAAAATAAAATTATTATAATTAAAAGTTGTTCATGTGGAAAAATATCCATTATATCTGGAATTATATTCATGATGTAGATATCATATATATCATATATATCCAGTATAAACATGCATTTATAATATTACATAACATTTAGAGGTAAGAAATTAAATGCACCGTTAATGGAGACGGTAAGCCGTACGTACGCATGAACGCTACTTTCATTTATATTTCATATTTAATGGAATGAAATCATAATGATATAAAGGTATATTATAATTATATTATAATATAATATATATTATCATTAACTACATCCTTTATACTTCCCATATATGGCATTAACTATTCAAATAACTTTGAGGGGGTGGTAGTGCACACTTCCTAAAATGATGATATCGTGTTTACCCATAATGGAAACTATAAAGATATGACATCAATGAAAAATAAAGAAGCATAATGAAAACATAAAAATAATATATATCATATATAAATATAGTGACATCTTAATGGCCACCATGAAAGGTGTTAAAATAAGATTTAACGATCATCGTTTTGTGAGGCAGTAATTTGCTACTCACAGAAACAGTATGTTCTTTAACCCTTAACCGGAGGTGTGTGTAAGTGTAAATAAAATAATTCTCATAACAACATCCTAGTATAATTAATATGATTTTTTTGTTAAAAAATAGAGTAATAAAAAGAGTTTAGGGGTTTGGAGAAGCAAAATAAAACAAAACAACATAAGAGAAGACATTACCGTTAAATCGAGTAACTCCCCTTGGTTTGAACCAAAATGGTTTCTTGAAGTGCTTTATGCCTAATGCAAGGCTTCTATGATAAAGAGATGTAATTTGAGAGGGTATGTTTTTAGAGTTTGTCTGAGCCAAATTGTTTTGAAGTTGTGAATAAGGTGGTATATGTGGGGGCCTTTTATAATAGGAGAAGTGGGGCTCTTTTGGAAAGATTGAAATGTTACTTTATTATGAAATGATTTCCCGATTTTAAAGGTCCCACAATGATATATTTCAAGGATAAGGTGATAAGGGTTAAAAATAAACCCATAAAATAGGATTTAGATAAGTGTAAGTCTTATATTTTACCTTATCTTTTTATTTTATTTAAATCATTCATTAATGAGGTAATCGCTGCATCATCATGGTGTCATAAATAAATTTATTTATTTAAAGTATAAAAATTATAAAAAAATACCATGATGTAGGAAATATTTTTTTATTTCCAATGAATATTAATAGTATATAATATCATTTATGTAGACAAAATTAAAATTGTTTTACTTGGGTGATACATACTTTTCTTATATTTTCCTTTCCTTAAAAATAAAAGGATAAAATGTCACTATCACACAAAAGTGATTCCATGGGGTCCCAAAGTTTGGCACAAGGAATCCCATGGTTTGACATGACACAACTAGTAGCTTTAGGACACATTTTGGGGTCATTTTATATTATTATTATATTATTTCATTACCCTTAATTACCCGATTACTAATTAATCATGATAATTAAAGATAATTGTCGTCGTTTCTATTCATAATGTCAAAAAACAAAAGAGTCTTAATTACATAATTTGGACCATCAGAATACAAATATTTAATCCATATTACCAAATTCTAAACACATAAATTTCCATAATTAATTTAAAAAATATTCCCACTGTCAGAACAAATATTGTGTTTTTAAGAAACAATATCTATCAAAATATTGACAATTGTTTATGTCCAATTTCAAAGTGAAATTAATTCTAATGACCACCATTGGATAAAATGGTAAAAATTATATTATAATAATAATTTAAAACCACTCAATATTATAAGTTATCACTATAAATTATTTTGATTAAAAAATTTGGTTTTAAGTATTTTTCACTATTCATCAAAAATTGGAAGTTCTCAGAAAAATACCAAAAATTCAACCTAAGCTAATTTAGATATTATGAATCCAAAAATGAAGTCAATTTTGAAATATAAAATATATATAATTTCAAAAATTGGGTATTACTATTCATAACGGCTACATTGATAGGTCGCGGTGTGTTAGAACTCAAGGTTGCGTACAACACACGCTGATCTATTATTCAAAGAGAAGCGTACCATGGAAGATTGGGGTGTTACAAATTTTCAAACATGGAAACTTATATTTCATAATTCCATAAACATAATATAATCAAGACCATGAGATTTGAAATTCAGAAAACCTACCTCAAGATTGTTGATAAGCATTCACCAAATTAGAATTCCCCAGATTGAAGTAGAACTTTCAATTACAAAGAAATAATATGAGATTTAAACCCAATTCCTAAGATCAAGATAAAAAAATTGGGATCCATCATAACCTTGATCAAATCCCATTCTAATAAAAAATAAAACATTCCTCTTTATCCGGCAAGAGAGACTGGAGATAGAGGAATCCGATCGGGGAGGGACCACTTTCTGTGAGAGGTGAAAATTAATTAAACGGTTCATTGATTCATTAGGAATGGTGTTCAGAATCCCATAGAATCTATACAGGAGCCTCTAAAATTCTAAGAAGTAATCATAGGATGAATAGGGATGAATGAGGGTGAGATATGGTGGGTTCGAGAATTTTAAAACAAAATTTCAGAATAATTAAACCTGCGCACATGGTTTTCTGAGTAGGGGCGCACATTATTCCAAACCATGTTCCCTAACTATGTGCCACTTCTATGGGTTGTATGTTTACTACTAAGAGGGTGAACAGTTTTTCAAACCATGAAATAACTGTTCAATCCCCCTCTTTCTAGTGTTGCATGGTCTCCTAGGGGTAGGCTCACGATTTGGGAAAACCATGTTCCTATCGTGCACTTCCCCTTTTCTTTCCTAAATTCCAAAAAAATTACCTAAAAACTGCAAAATAAAAAACCCCAAAAGATATACCAGAAAAGGGTAAATGTGTACATGTATGTGAGTAAGAGACATATATAGAAAAGTCTGGGATCCTACAATATCACCATTATATAATAACTCATCCTCAAACTGTACTTCTATGAATGTCTAATATTCTGAGGTAAAAATATCAGGCCACTAAGCCTAAATATCTTATTCACTCTCCCATATTTCCTCCTTAACATGAACATGTTTCCACAATACTCAAACTATTAGCATGGTATTTCCCCAAAAAATATTCTCACTATAATACATCACACCTATCAGATGCTCCTTAAAGGACACATCAATATCAAGATCAAAATCATCCACCTAAATCACATGAGATGGGTCAGGGGATTACATCCAAAGTTGTGACACATGAAAAATATCATGCATAGAATTATAACTATATGAAAGATTCAGTCATTACACCATATCCTGATTCCCTTCAATACATCAAAAGGTCCAACAAACGTGGTTTTCAACTTTCCCTACCTTCGAATCCTACGATGTACCAATCTAGGTGACACCCAAAGGAATACTTGATCACCCTCTGTAAACTCTAGGGGTCATCAGCATCTATCAACATATGAATTCTACGTACTTTGTGTAGTATCCATATGATTACAAATCTTCAGAACCTTCTATGATGTCTCCTTCATGAGTCTTGATCCCAATAACTCTAACACACCTGCCACCATCCAAAATAGAGGTGACCTGCCTAGCCGACCATAAAGATCATCCTATGGTTCCATATGAATAGTCTCATGATAACTATTTTTATATGGGAACTTCATAAGTTATAGGTTCTTCTCCCAATACCCACCAAAGTAAAGTATGCATGCTAATAGAATATCCTGAAGAACCTGAATAGTATGCTCCGACTTCCCATCTACCTATTGTTGGAATGTCGTACATAGAAAAACAAGTTTACTAAGAACCTTCTACAAGCCATTCTAGAAGCTTTAAGTAAAACATGAGTCACATTCTGAAACTATGCTCTATGGAACCCCATATGGATGGTATATCTCTAAAATGTACAAGTCTCTCAACTAATCCATTTAGAAAGTATCCCATATATGTAAGAAATGTGCTACTTTGGTTAGTCAGTCCACAACAACCAAAATAACGTCAATCGTCTAAGTTGTCCTCAAGAGACCCCCCAAAAATTCCATCGTAACATCATGTCACTTCCATTCAGGTATATGAAATGGTTGTAGTAATCCACCAGGTCGCTGATTCTTGACATTAACCCATCGACAGGTGTAGAATCTTTTTATGAACCCCGCAATCTCCGTTTTCATGCTAGGACACCAATATTTCCAATGTAGGTCACAATATATTTTGGTCAAAACATGATATACCTCCCACATTGAGGCATGAAATTCACACATCATATCCTCTTGAATAATCATTGGAAAAATCACACATCCCCAAATATAGATGATTTCATCCTTATCTATGGTCCAATCAGAAGGTGACTCCCCAACTTGCAGGCTTTATCTCAAGGATAAACACTCTAGATCCTCATAATACCTACCCATGATCTGAATCCATAGTGTGGAACCTAATGATACTGATATGAGAGTCATCTTCTCCTATTAATCTTTAACTGCAACATGCATCTTAGCCAGTAAGGTCATCATCTTCTAATCAGAACTAGACTCCTAAACTGCTTAAGTCTATGTCTTCTGGTATAAAGCATCAATAAAACTATTTACCTCCCTAGGAATATATGCAAGATCAACATCAAAAGACTGTATATAATCAACCCATATCCACTTCCAAATATTCAAATCTCACTATGAAAATATATAATTTAATTTCTTGTGATCAGTATACATAGCAAACTTTTCACCCATCAGATAATTCTTCCAACGATTGAAGCCATAAACCACTCTAGCTAAATCGAGGTCATGTGTAGGGTGATTTCATTCATGTGGTCTCGAATACCATGACCCATATTCCAAAACTCATCCCTCTACATCATTGCTTCTCCTAGACCAACTTTTAAAGAATAAAAGAACTTCGTATACTCCTCCCCTGGCTCAAGTAGATTCGGTATCGTAGTGATCATCAAATGCTTCTTCAACTAATGAGAATCATCATCATATTCTTCATAACATTAAAACTTAACTACATTCTTGGTCTAGAACTAAAGTGATTCTTACAAGTGGAAAAAGTCCTAGATGAACCTCTGATAATATCTCCCTAACCCCAGAATAGTATAGATATTGTGATCGTTCTTAGGATACTCCTAATAGAAATATTCTTGCACCTTCCCTGGGTCTACTAACACACCTTCCTCTGAGATGATGTGACCAAATAAGAATACCCAATGAATCCAAAATTGACACTTAGATAGCTTGGTGTATATCCGATGTTCTCTCAGTGTAATTTAGATTATGTCAAGATGTTGGTCATGATCTTCATGAGTCTTAGAGTACACTAATATTTTATCCACAAACACTAACACAAATTGATCCATGTACGAGTGGATGATTTGGTTCATCATGTCCAAAAACACCACTGGTGTATTTGTCAACCCAACTGACATGAAGATGGAATCATATAGTTCATACATTCTTCTAAAATCATTACTCGGTATATCATAAGGTAGAAATCTATACTAATTATACCTTGATCTCAATTCAATCTTATAGAAAACACAAGCTCCATGAAACTAGTCAATGATATCATCAATACGCTGAAGAGGATACTGGTTCTTCAATTTCATTCAGTTCAACTTATGATAGTAAAAACATAATACCTAAGTCCCATCAGATTTCATAGAAAAAACTAGAGGACCCCAATGCGATGTACATAGATGGATAAACCCCCAATACATCAACTCTTCTAGTTGAGTCTTTAATTCTTGATGTTTTTTTGGTTCTATTATATATAGTGGAATAGAAACTGGCTCAACTCTAAATATGATCTCAATAGTAAACTCCGTATATCTCTTAGGTGGCATCCTTGAGTAGTCCTTAGGAAACACATACTGGAACTGTTCCACTACGAGTAAGAATACACCATGCTTTACACCCCCATAATGAAACTTAACACTCATGACCTAGATGGTAAAATCCTATTGTTTCTTTTGAATTGGCCCTGCACAGTCTGCCTAGATATCCCACTCTCCATGATGAATGTAATATTCACCCTTAGGATACATAAAATTCACTCTCCTGTGGTAACATTATATGTGGGCTCAGTATGCTACTAACTAGTCCATACCGAAAATTATTTTGAAGCTTGAAATATTAAGAATATAAAGATCCCATAGAAAATGATACTCCCAAACCTTGAGAGAACACCCTTTTCACAAATAGATATCTCTCAACCATAACCCCAATGGTGTATCGATCATCACAACCCCACTCACTAACTCCACTATTAGAATCAAACCATTCACTTGTTGTGTATATATAATGTAATGAGAGGCACCAATATCAAATAAGGCACTAGAAATCATAGAGGGTATAAGAATAGTACCTATAACCGTTGATGGTACAACCTCTATATCTATGAGTGTAAGAAAAATTGAATGCAATTATATTTCCCCTCTTTCAAATGATGCTTTTTGAGTCCACTGTGCTACACCACTCTACTGATATGAACGATCTTCCCCAAAATCACCTTATATACTTCCTCAAACGCCATAACTAATAGAACTCCAATCGCTAGACTTATATGGGGTTGGAGACCCCCTTCCAACACTGTGATTCTTCCAGACCTCTCTACCACCAACCATCTATCTGGGGTTCCTACATAACTACTGTAGATGTCCCATCCTACCACAAGATCAACACTCTATTAGTAGTTGGGGACAATGCCTACAAAATTGAACTGTTCTACTACACTGGTGGTAGAGCACTCAGGTAAGATCATGAGTAACTTATCCTTCCCCTTGGACACTCTACTTTCCACTAATTTGGTCAAAATTACCATAATGATAGTTCCCACACTTTGGATTCATACCTAATATCCATCTAGTAGGAATGACTCATCCTCTATTGGAATCCTCTTTCAGGTTCCCCTCATATATGAGAGCTTAATACCCTACCCTATCAAACTTATTTAAAAGTAATTTGTTAACCTGGGACATAATCTCATATTTAATACCATACTAAAAATGTCATTCCATAGTTGTCTCATCCCTTTCTATCACTTGAGAAAAGCACATGAATTCAGTAAAGTGACTAATATATTCCATAAAAAACATACTCCCTTGGGCCAACCTCATAAAATCTATTTCCCTCTCCTACCTCAGTGTCTATGGATTAAAAGTTTTTAGGAACTTATATTGGATGTGCTTCCATACCATATTTTTAAGCTACTCACTTAGAGCCTGAAAATACCACCAGATCTTAACTACATCTTTTAATATATAAGTTTCTGTTTGAATCTCTTCTCAAAAAGATTCTCCAAGTGGTCATGAATCATCTAGATATACTCAATCTAGAACTCGGCTACCTCAGGTCCACCCTCTCCAATAAAATTTGGAGGGTTCTACAACTGAAAGACCCATGTCAATTCAAACATACTATTCACAACCTTCCTGAGGTCTCTTTCCATAAACTACTTAAACTAAGAACTTTTCTCATGAAATTGTTCTCTAGCATCCTCAATTGGAATTATAGGAGCATCTGGTTCTAGTACTAGAGGAACATTTCCAGCCATGTCCTCCTGTCATCCTACCAAAAAGAATTGTCATGGAGTAATATATCTTCAATTCCAAACACACATCTCAGGACACATAACACACCATAATCACATTTTAACAGGACGGATTCACATAAATCCTTAAAAATTCACCCCTTCTTTCCCACAAAGTCAAAACTGAGGCACTACCACTATAACGACGCAATGTTTTTCAATGGAAATTCCACTCTTATATTTATGTCATAAAATAACATAAAAACACAACATAATTAACTACTATGTGATAAGTGAACTTTAAACATAAGTTTGTCACTTATGTGTTTGGAATTTTAAAAATCCAACATACACAGTTGTGCTCAAGATGTTTTTTGGAGTCTAATGAAACAAAAATAATTTTCGGTGAATAGTAACGTACCCTTAGGAATAGTAACATACCCCTATGAATAGTAATATTACCCTTATGAATAGTAAATCATCCAACATAATAGTAACCTTACCCATGAATAATTAAATAAAATTTAGAAATCTTAGAATGTGACAATTTGACCTTAGTAAACGTTTTGGAATTTTGTAAGCCATAAATAATTAATTATAACTAATTAATTAATTTAAAGGAAAATGTATTTTTTTAAAATTTATTCATTATTCATCATATCAATTTATTATAGTTTTTAGATAATTTTACAAGACCCTACGTAATTTTTGAAAGCACTATAAAATCAGTTTTAATCTTAAAAACTGTTTTTTAAGTAAATTATGATTTTAATTAAATATTAAAATATTAATATTTAGAAAATTATTTTTGAAAAATGGACTACTATTTTTTATTCTACACATTGAAAAATGGTTAGAGTAAATTTTTGGGATTGTTCAAAGATACTTGAATTTTTGATGTATAGTAGAATCTAATAATTTACAATAAATGCTAAATAATGGATTAATTGAGTCATCGATGATGCTATGATGATATAAGCCCACTTGGTTCGAGATCACATGATAAAATTACTATTATTGGTCAATAAATACTCTCTATTCCTTGTCTTCAGGGAAATTAATAAACTAATGAATTTTATATTAAGGAAAGCCCTCTCCCCTCCACTATAAAAGCCACCCTTCACACCCTCATTTCCTCACACCTCTCAAGATCCAAGACTTTTCTAAACTCTAACCGAACACCTTACCTATCCCCTCCCCCACTTCTAAGAGCTTCTGGTCTCATTAAAAGACCAAGATTAGGCCCCTAATAAGGTTCTCAAGAGAAGCATTCAAGAGGTAATTTCTCTCGCTTTTCTCCTTTAATTTCCTTTCAAGTTCAAGTTCATTTCTTGATCTCTCCCCATATATCATAATACAAATGTAATTGTAACTCCATTATTATACATATAATTTAATTTTATGATTCTAATGGAATATTATATCATCCAACCCCCTTTCCCTCTTCCTTTTTTATTAAAGAGAACATTGTTCGTGATTTGTTAATTTACCACCTTCAAGAACGACATGCTTTCTTCTTCCATTTCTACCACCATATCTGGTCATGATACCATTTTTATGGTGGAACCAAAATATTTTATAAGTATTATTTCCTATTTAAAGGTTTGGAACTGACTTATTAACATATTAGTAAGTGATAAATTAAAAAAACTTCATTGTGATCGAAAAACCGCACAAATTAACCCAAACAATCTTCATTTAATCCTTATCTAGTGATTCATCCACATGGATATAATATAATTCATTATAAGATAATTAAAACTCCTATAATAACATCAATGACATGTAATATAATTTCTGGATGTTTACCCATGTTCTACCAGAACTTCAATTTATGAATACAAGTTAACCACCCAAGAAAAACCATAAAAATGAACATCCACGAACAATGTTTTTAAACACTATAAGTCATCCAATGGAACATAAAACGACATAATGAAACCAGAATGAACCATATTAATGTATAAAAGGTTATGTAATTTCTAATTAATTAATATAATGTCCTTATACAGGACATTAAAGAGAAGGAAGCATTCAGATACAAGGTAAGGGGAAATCTTGAACCCAATTTTCTTCCTTCAGGTTCTCCATCTTTCACTCCATTTTTGATATGGTTACTCCTTAAATATCATTTGTTCATAATTGTCTTTTATTTTTTGGGATATACATGTTTTTAATGGGTTTTTATGTCAAACCAAATGATTTCCAAAAGAACTCCTCTTTTAAGAACACCCCTTTTACTTCTCACTCAAAGTGGACAGTTCATGTAACATGTATGTTATTCCCTATTTCTTTTGGGAAACCAAAGCTTATGAATGTGTTATTATGAGATGAAACCGATTCCATTATATGGGTTAGTTATGTACATTTTTTATACGTGTTCTATATGGAAAGCATTATGATGATAATGTTATGATGTGAGGGGTGCACCCAAAATTATATAGCACAATATGAATGTTTCCTTGTGATGGGTTTGCCCGGAATTATACAGCACTCCAATGCATTGGGTAAAGTGATGAATGTCATGAGTAAATGTGAAATGATGTGTTAAAAAGATTCTAGCTTGGTTCACAAGTATGTGTGGTAGCTAACCACTAAGACATGATGTTTCATTCCTATGCATTGCCACATTCCAAGTCTTTTATTTCTGCTCCTCTCATGTTCATGATCTTTTTCCTATGTTATGACTATGTTCACCCCATACTATATTGTTCTTAACTATCCTCTTATTGTTATTCTAGCTCACCCATTTTTATGTATATCCTCAGGTGTCTACATGTACTAAGGAGAGGAAAAGTGCCAATAAGATTCTAGAGAAGAAGAAATTAAATAATTGTTTATGCTTGATGTTATATTTGTTACGTATGGTCCTAGTTTGACCAAGACACTAAAACTTTGGATCCTCTACGTTTAATTATATTATGTTTTTTATCTTTAAAATGATGTAATATTAATGTAACAAAAGGTTGGGTCGCTATAGTTGGTGTCCAAGTCAAGGTTTATTTAATTTGGGAATTAAGATTAGTGAACCCTAGAGAAAACCTCTTGTATGATATTAAGTACAAATATGCACACAAGAGTATTTATATAGGGATCCCATATGTTATGATTTTATGATATATTGTTTAAATGAATAATTTATGTATTCATGACTTTTATACTTATATTTTGTTCTAACCTTTTCTGTTTTAGAAAATGGTGGGAACTAGGAGAAATCAGGCCAAAAACTCTTGCGAAGGCCAATGCAACGATTTCCCAAATGACATCCCCAATGATTTGAGAGGTGGAGTAAAAAACTTCATGGTGATGCTTACCCAATTATCTCTGGTTATGAAAAATAACCATAATAATGGGGAACGTCCTCCTACACTAAAGAGGGAGCAACTGGCTATCGAATATTTTATGCGGCAATGACCTCCGACGTTTAGTGGATCTTCCGATCCACTAGTTATGGAACAGTGCGTCAAATCCCTGGAGAAGATCATTTCTGTTCTTCACTATTCTGAGACGGAGAAGTTGACTCTATCCATTTATCATCTAGATAGAGAAGCTGATCAATGGTGGGCTTTGATTAAGAACACCAGGCCAAGGGAGGAAATTGAAGAGATGGAATGGGAAGAATTTAAGATAATGTTTCTTAATAAGTACTTCACATGAACTCTTTGCACAAAGATGGAGAGATAATTTATAGAGCTCAAGAAAAAAGATTGAGAATCTATCACAACCTATGAAGCGAGTTTAACAAGGCTTGCTGGGTACGCTTTGGGTTTTGTTATCAACAATGATAGAAAAATTGATAGATTCTGTAGTGAGTTAAAACCAAACCATCTAAAGGCTCTTGTAATTAGAGAATTTGGGAGTTATGAAGAAGTTGTTCGGTGTTCTATAAAAGTGACGATGGAGTTTATAGAATGGTCCCATGGATAGATTGATAAGAAAAGAATAATGGAGTTTCAAACTAGTGGATCTAATGACAAAGGCGGGAAGAAAAATCAATGACCCACATGCCAAAAATGTGGGAAGTTACTCCAAGGGAACTGCATCAAAGGGACGGGGAAATGATTCAAGTGTGGGAAATAAGGACACCATTCTCTAGAGTGTTGAAAAGACACAAAAAGGAAAGAGAATTTAGAGGATTAATGGAGAGAACCACTCATAGTTCAATGCTACAACTGTAGGGAGCTAGGGCAATATGAAAACTAGTGCACTAAACCTCAAGCTCTCGAGGGTAATTAGTGTCAGTAGCCACCAAAGAAAAAGGAACAAGGGAAGGCTTATGCCATCAATAATGAAGAGGTGGAGCATGATAATGAATTCGTACAAGGTACACTTCCTATTCACTCAATAATGGAAAAAGTATTATTTGATTCTGGTTATACGCATTCCGTTATATCTTGAATGTTTTATAGAACTATAGAATCGAAGCCCCGAAACATTGAAGTATAGATATCTGTAAAAACACCTAGTGGTGAAATCATTGCAACCCAAGTGTTTGAATATTCTCCTGTTGGCGTATGTGTGAATGTTCTTTCAGCAAATCTCTTAATACTTACCTTGGTGGAATTCTACGCTATAATGGGAATGGATTGGCTCTCATTATATAGAGCACATATCAACTATCAGGAAAAGGAAATATCTTTTAATATTCTGAACCATCCCATGATCCTCTAAAAATCCAAGGAAGATCATGAATCTCCTTCGAAAAATGCTTCAATGGTGTGGGTGTTGATTCTCTATGAATAATCATACCTCGCTCAAATGGTTGAGTTGAAGGAAAGTTCCAACCTTGAGGAAATACTCATCATGAGGGAATACGGTGATGTATTTCCTGAAGAGTTACCCAGAATACCCCCAGATCGTGTGGTAGAGTTCTCAATTGAACTCATGACCGTAGCTACTCCAATCTCGAAGTGTCCCTATAAGATGGATCCAATCGAACTGGAGGAGTTAAAGAAGTCGATGGAAGAGAATCTAGACAAAGGGTTCATACGCCCCAGTGCATCACCTTGGGGTGCAACGGTGCTCTTTGTGAGGAAGAAGGATGGAACAATGCGGGTGTGTATCGATTATAGGGAACTCAACAAGATCAACATAAAGAAGCAGTATCCTCTCCCAATGATTAATGACTTGTTTGATTAGTTAAGATGATCTCAATACTTCTCAAAGGTGGATCTTTGTTCTGGATATCATCAGGTAAAGGTGAAGAAGGGAGATATTCAGAAGACTACCTTCCGTACAAGGTATGGGCACAATGTGTTTTTGGTGATGCCCTTCGGACTTACTAATGCCCTTAAAATGTTCATGGATTTGATGAATAGATTCTTTAGACATTACGTAGAAAAATTTGTGGTAGTTTTTATTGATGATATTCTCATCTACTCCAAGAGAAAGGAGGAAAATGAAGAACACCTAAGACTTGTGTTGGCGACATTAAGAAAGGAAAAGTTGTACGCCAAGTTCAGCAAGTGTGACTTTTGGATGAAGAAGGTCACGTTCTTTGGACATGTGATCACAAGTGAGGGAATTTCTGTGGATCCTTAAAAGAAAAATGTGACTGCGGATTGGCCCAGGCCTTCTAGTGTCATAGAAATCTGTAGTTTTCTTAGATTAGATGGGTACTACCAACGTTTTGTGAGAATCTTCTCACGATTGTCAAGCCCGCTAACTATGTTAACAAGGAAAGGGGTAAAGTATGTCTGGATGAAAGAATGTGAGGGAAGTTTCATGGAGCTAAAGAGAAGGATGGTCATTGCACCTGTACTCAAACTACCGAAATGTGGAGGAAGTTTTGTGATAAAAAGTGATGCTTCAAAGAAAGGCTTGAGTTGTGTACTCATGAAAAATGAAAATTTGATAGCCTATGCCTCACGACAGTTGATGATTCATGAGCAGAACTACCCAACACATGATCTATAGCTGGCAGCCATGATTTTTTCCTTGAAAATCTGGCAGCACTACCTTTATGGTGAGATGTGTGACATATACACTGACCACAAGAGCCTAAAGTATATATTCACGCAAAAGGAGCTCAACATACGTAAAATGAGATGGTTAGAGCTAGTCAAGGATTGTGATTTCTCTATTCACTATCATCCTAGAAAGGTGAACAAGGTAGCTGTTGCTCTAAGCAGAAAAGAACCTGCTACTCTATCCATGCTGCGGATTGAGAAAGACCATATCTTCTTAGATATGCAAAGGATGGATTTGGAAATCATAAGGGTATGGGATACATCATACCTTGCCCAAATGATTGTGCAACCATCCATTTAGGAGAAGATTATGGAAGCACAAAAGGATGATGTGGAGATACAGAAGACGATGAACGTAGTAAAGGAAGGGAAGTTGCAAGAGATCCATATCGACGACGATGGTGTGATTCGGTTTGGAACGCGGATTTGTGTGCCTTCATCACCTGGGATAAAGAAGGAGCTACTTGATAATGCACATAGCTCACGTTTCTCTATCCATCCTGGGAGTACCAAGATGTACCGTGACCTCTGAGAACACTTCTGGTCGGATAACATGAATATGGAGATTGCGAAATATATATCAAGGTTCTTGGTATGTCAGCAAGTTAAAGATGAGTGACAAAAGTCCTAGGTTATGATGCACCCATTGCCTATACCCAAGTGGAAATGGGAAAATGTTACTATGGACTTTGTCACGGGTCTCTTGAAGACTTCAAAGGGAAATAATGAGATATGGGTTGTCGTTGACAGACTCGCCAAGACATCCCATTTTATCTCTATTCGGGAAGACCTCTCGCTTGAAAAACATGCAAAGATATATGTGAAGGAAGTGGTGAGACTGCACGGTGTTCCACTCTCAATTGTCTCTAACCATGATCCAAGGTTCACATATAAGTTCTATAGGAGCATTCAATATGCTTTGAGTACTAAATTAAATTTTAGCACGACCTATCACCCCTAAACTGATGGCCAGTCTAAAAGGACTATTCAGACACTTGAAGATATGCTAAGAGCCTGCTCTATTGAATTCAAATGTGGTTGGGATCATCATATCCCATTGGTTGAGTTATCATACAACAATAACTTCCACTCGAGTATCCAGATGGCTCTATATGAAGCTCTGTATGGAATGTGATGTAGAACACCAACCTGTTGGGATGAAGTTGGAGAAAGGAAGCTACTTGGACCCAATCTTGTTCAAGATATGACAGAGATGGTTTAAGTTATCCAAAAGCACATCAAAGTTGCTCAAAGTTTGAAAAAAGAGCTATACTGACAACCGTCGAAGGGACTTGGAGTTCGACGTTAGAGATAAATTCTTCCTTCGAATATCTCCATGGAATATAGTCATGCTATTCGGGAAGAAAGGGAAGCTAAGCCCAAGGTATATTGGCCCCTTTGAAATCCTTGACCACAAAGGAGTTGTGGCCTATTATCTTGCACTTCAACCAAATATGGCTCAAGTTCATGATGTGTTTCATGTATCACTAGTGAAGAAGTACATACCGGACCCCTCACATGTACTAAACTCAGAGGTGGTGCAGCTGGAAGATGATCTCTCCTATGTGGAGAAACCAGTAAAGATTTTGGATCTGAGAGATAATGTTCTACACAACAAGGCAACCCAACATGTCAAAGTGTTGTGGAGGAACCATAAGTTTGAGGAAGAAACTTGGGAACCAGAAGAGGTAATGAAGGAGAAACCCCCTCTCCTGTTTGTGTAATGTGAAATTTCCGGGGAGAAATTTATTAAGGGGGAAGAATGTAACGACCCAATGTTTTTCAATGGAAATTACCTTCATATATTTATGTCATAAAATAACACAAAAACACAACATAACAAACTACTAAGTGATAAGTGACCTTTAAACACAAGTTTGTCACTTCTGTGTTTGGAATTTTAAAAATCCGACTGTTGACACTCCTTTCGTCACAGAGTCTAAAACAAGGAAATTGGGGAAGAAAATTGGGAAAGATCTGAGCTCAAAGTGATTCAACCTTTGAAGAAAACATCAAAAATAGACAAAGGCATGAACAAAGGATCAACAGCAACTGCACCGCGCAAGTTATCTCACTGTCGCGCAAGTACACTTGCGCGGAAACCTTGGTCGCGCAAGTGACTTGCGCGACCTAAGGGGTAACCGCCCAGTAACCGCCCGAGGTCTTCTTTTGCCTATAAATAGACCCTGTGGGCCCCCATTCAAGAGGATCTTTTTCCAGAAACTCGGATTGAAGCTCTCGACGCCCATGTCTCTTCTCAAAGCTTCCGGAACACTTCTAAGGTAATTTCCTACCAATAATGGAAGATCTAAAGAGAAGAAAGAAGGCCTAAGTGTTGAAACTTATCAACACTTGCGCGCCGAATTAGTTCCTTCAATATAACTTGCGCGTCCCTTCTCGGGAAGAACCTCAAGAGGATTCTAAAGGGTTTAAAAAGAGTCGCTCAAATATTTCAATGCTGGTTCAAAATCGCGCAAGTACACCATGTGTCGCGCAGGTATACCTGCGCGACCAAAACTTGCGCGCCCACGGAAGACTTTCGCGCCTTTCAAGACTTGCACGCCCCTACCTTTTTGGGTGCCCATCATTCCCATTTTACCCCTCTTAAGCCATTACATCTTTCCTTTTCAAGATTCAGTCTTCAAGACACTCTTCAAAGCCATTTATGGCATGATTTCTTGATTTGACTTCCTTATCTGAAAGGAGTTCTGTGGAATATCTCTCAAAACCTAGTGATTTAAATATCCTTATGTCACTAAATATAGAGAGTTCATTCATTCAACCTCATCCTTTAAGATGAGAGAATCCTTAACTTGGGAATCCTCCTCAGGAGTAAGCCCCAATCATAATCCTTTAACTTGGGCATCCTCCTTAGGAGTAAGCCCCAATTTCAAATCTGGGCATCCTTCTTTAGGAGTAAGCCCCAAATTCTTAAAGCCCCAAACCTTAATTCCTAACCTGGTTCTCCTTTTCAGGAATAAGACTCAGTCATAATCTTGGGCATCCTTCTTAGGAGTAAGCCCCAAGTCCCCTAACCTGGGTCTCCCTTTTAGGAATAAGACTCAGTCATAACCTGGGCCTCCTTTTTTAGGAGTAAGTCCCAGTCATAATCTTGGGTTTCCTTTTCAAGAGTAAACCCCAAGCCCCCTTAAATTTCTCTTAACCAGTCCTAATTTACCCTTGATTTGGGTTTCCTTTTCAGGAGTAAAACCCAATCATAAGTCCCCTCCTAACTTGGGCATCCTCCTTAGGAGTAAGCCCCAAGATTAGAGTATTCAAATCTCCATAAATCACATATACCTTTATGGACCATGTTCCTGGATTTTCTCCCTAAAAGTGAATCCTAAACATTCATCTATCCGGGCAGTCATACATACCTAAGCCCCAAAGAATTTCTTATGATTGCATCTTTCATGGAACAATTGTCTAATTTTTACCAATACCTCTTGTTTCTCACACCGAGCATGACTCACGTGAGCTTAGAGTGTAAAAGTAATTATGACATTCTTCTTTGAGCCATCAATCATAAACATCATACTCCATTACTCGAACTACGTGGGTTCTGATTCCTTTTCCAAAACAAAGGATACGTAGGTAGCCCATTTATGGGTTCGATCCCAACTTTGAAATAATCCATGTCCTTCTGAATAGCGATAAACTTCAAGTGCCCCACTGAGTGGATTTAAAACCATCCTGGTCATCATAATGACCAAGAGACTTTTATATAAATGTTTTTAAGGATACCATTGACCAAGAATCTCTAAACAGATATAGATGATTCTCTATTGATGAAGAACCTCGAATACATATAAAAGATTCTCTAAATTTCTTGCATATTTAATCATTGATTGTTAAAACTAAAGGAAAGCACATTTTATAGTTGGTAATGTAATAAGGATTCACGAACATAACTTAAATCTATAAAGAGAGTCTCGGAGTAGACAATAATTCCCCTCAAAAAGGTGTGATGAGTCCGACCTCCCATCCTCTCGACCAATTCAAATTCCTAAGCCTCATCAGTCCACAAGCTAATGAGCGCCTACCTTTGGAAAGTAGGTCCAAACGGATGTGGAATCATTGGATGTTTCCGGTTCTATGAACAAACCCGCTAGAAACCGATCGGAACGTTTGAATCTCCCGTCCAGGAGGTCATCCCCGAAATCTGTGCGAAACAAAAATGGTGAACCCGACGTGAATCCTTAACCAAGTTAAAGTGATGTTCTTCTTATTTGTTAGGCCCCTTGGGCCAACAAAGCAATCATTGACATGTGCTCATCCAAAATATGCAGTGACCGGATTCATCTTGATTATGTCTGTTATATGGAAAAGGCACTCTTTTCTCAAGATCTTCTGCAAAATGGATTTCCTTAAATTCACCCCTATGAATACTGCTGCTGTGAACACCTCTACTGTGAGGTCTGCTGCTGTGAAAACCAATGCTGCTACTCCTGCTGGAACGTCATCCGCTCTGAGGATGACATCACCAACTCAGCGTCTTCAACGCTGGGTTTCTAATGCACTGGTTAAGGAGTATCGTCGCAACGGTACTATCCCAACTTTGGAGGCCACTCGTCAAGCCCTCCATGTTAACAACTCTACCTGGTCGTCCGGACAACGGCGGCCAGCGATCAAGAAGCAGGCGGTGCTGACTACCGTCTCCAACCGTTTTGGGTCGTTATCCCCGGAACACAATTTCCATTCACTCCCTTACTCTGAGGAAGTGAATGAGCAGGTCCCACATGACTTTAATTCAAAAAGACAGGATTCCTTCTCAAGGGCTCCCATCAACAATCGCCGCCAGACTCGTGCGGTAGTGCACCCTCAACATGATGAGGGTACCGACTCCAGGCATTCAGCTCAGGTTCCTCGAACCCGAGCAGGCAAGATGAACCGCCAGAAACGGAATCCGGTTAACAATGGGCAGGTTGTCATCCCTACCATCTCCGGAGAAGTCCACCAACCTAACTTGGTGGAAAACAACGAGCAGGCACACACACCTGCCCGTTTTAATTCCGTCGTCCAGCAGACTCGTCTGGCAGCATCAAGCCAATCCCTCCAGGCAATTCCGGCGGAGTACTGTAGGCAGGAACATACACCTGCTTATACATCACCAGTTAGTCAGCAGGCTCGTCTGACTACATATGATGGATCTCATCAACCGCGTTTGGCGAAGTGTAATCAGCAGGCACACACACCTGCTAATACTAATCAAGCCTACCAACAGTCTCTCTTGGAAGCGCACAGAGAAGTCAGTCGGAAAGTCCCGACGACAAACAGGAGGCAGACTCAACTCTCTGCCTCCACACTTGAGTACTGTCAGGATTCACTGACAGGAAAAGGAGGACAGGAGCAGGCACATACACCTACTCCAAGCCCGGAATGGACGTATATCCCCGTTCCGACGGCTGAAGTCACCAAACATATTTTGTCAATGGTGAAAGAGCAGAAGCAAATTCCTGCTCATATTCTGGATGCTTGCCAGGATATCATAACAGCTTCAGCATCATCGCAGGGAAAGACACATAAATCTATCCCTAGCAGTGGAGTGACACATTAACGATTCACTCCGGAACAGACACACACATCTGTTCCAGTCCAAGAGGGTTATGGGGCATACTCCCCCATATCAATCGGACAACCAAGTCAGGCACATACACCTGATTTGAGTGGAGATCATCAGCCTAACCTGACCATCTTTTCTGATCAGGCACATACACCTGCTCAGAGTAACCACTTTCGTCAACAAGTGGTTTCTAAAGTGAGTAAGAAGGCATCTAAGAAAAATTTCTGCCTAGCACAGTCAGGAGATCAAAGGCCAATCTGCAACAAGGCCTTGCTCGATGCTGGAGTTCTTGAAGCCCTCAGACATTTATCTATCGGAATTCAAGATTCTACTCCCTCAGTTCTCAATAACGATAACATTAATTTTGAAGGTCTTCAATAGACACTTCCTCATGAAGGCTTGCTTCATTAAAGTTTGGTCAATCTTGAAGTTTCTTCTTCAGATGAGAGCCACAAGAACCCTCTGTGTGGTTAGAAGACCAAGGAGCAAGATATTTCATCTTTTGCTATAACCCATCATGACGGTCCTCCTCATGGTGATGAACTTCGCTGCGAAAGTCCTCTCTGCAGTAGTGATTCACGTTGTCTCGAAAATTCTTCAGAAGGAAATGTAGTGACGAGAAATCCCTCCTATCTCGAGGCACTTGCAAACGTAAAACCAGTCATGTCTGATGATTTACTATCAGCAGGTGAAACTCTTTCTCCATCAGAAGATAGCCTGGGGTTCATGTTATTCTCCGAACCATCCCTGGGTCATTCATCTTCCAGCATGAATAGTGATATCTCTACCAATCTTGTTGAATCCAATGAAGCAACAAGGAAACACCAACTCTGGTCCAAACAGGTAGAAGAATCTTCATTTAATGATAAAGAGGAAATGCTGAACATGAGGAAAAAACTGGCAAAAGGTGAAGTACCAGTCATGTTTTGGCCTTTGGCTGACTCCCAGTACGACATTCCAAAGATGTTGATGGATGATGGAATCCGTGATATTCGTCTCAACATATGGAAGACTCTTTGTCAATTGAAGAAGAAAGTATTATCTTACGGTGATGATGAAAATCATATTAAGATAATAGAAGGGTTACAACGCCAGATTGATTTGGCATCTCTATCAGTCTCTCGGTATCCGAAGGCTGAAAAGCAACAAAGAACCCTTCAACGTTCATGCCTTGGCGCACTAAGAAAATTGTGTCAGTTAATTGCCAATGCTCCATCTGATGTTCATATCAGAGGATGGGGTGTTCACAGAGCACTACATTTCACAGTGATTTCCAGTCAGCAAAGCCCGCAAAAAATGGTCTCGTGCAATGTTATTGCCCATGGCCGGCCACAGTCAATGGGCTTTGTTCATAATCAAAAGCTTGCTCAAGAACAGGCTTCAACTAGTTCCTCTCAAAATCAAGTATATAGAGAACAAGTTGTTGAATTGCTCCTACATCAAGCAGGCGAGAATATTGCACAAGCCTCTCGTCTGGAGCAAACACGTCATCAAATGACAGAAGTTTTGGAAATCATCCATTGATCTGTTGAACCAGGTGATAAAATTGGATACAGGTTAATGCATCCAGCTAATTTCTGAACTAAGATTCGCAAGATCAAGAGAGATTTTAAGAAGATCTCAGACATAGCATGTCAAGAGACACCCCAGCTTTCCAGACTGGGGACTTCTCTAACCCAACCCTCAGAGTCAACAAATAGGATTCGAGGAGTTGATCGGAAACAGCAGGAACATCCCCAGTCCACCGGACTGGGGACTTTTTCAAATCCTCAATCCCTCCCTCAGAGAAAATCAGTATTCTCTCGATTAGGGAATAAGCCTCAAGAGGAACGAAGAGCCAAGCTATCAGGATATTCTCTCCAAGTGACGGTTCTCCAAGAAGTTCCTGAGGGATCAAGTCAACGGAATGCCATGTCTCATCATGGACATAGAAGAAGACAATATCACAGAAATGCTGATAGAAAAGATTCCATGCAATATGCATCCATTAATGTCATCAATGTCGTTGCTGCTGATTCACCAGATGAGGCTCAATCAGAGGGATCAGACGAAGAGGTTCCTGCTCAAGAAGTTGCGCACACAGACCTAAATGAAGAAGGTGTGCGCACACGTAATCAAAGGCTTACCCAAAATCTGGGTATTCCTTCAAGTAACCCACATCCCCCTCTCCGAAAAGGATCCAATAAGGGGAAAGGAAAGAGTCAAGTTACTTCTCACCCTTCCTCTGAAGGAGGTCAATCACTCTCATTAGAGAAAAGGTTTGCACAACAGGAGGAAGAAATGAAAGAATTAAGAAGGTTGAATGCAGAACTACTTCAAAGTAGTCTTCTTCTTAAGAATGCTGAAGTCCGACAGCCTAAGGAATTTGTTGTAACTATTAAGATGGATCAGGAATATCCTCCTTTATCAGTATACCCTCAGAGGTCTAATCCTATGGGTCAAACGCAACAATGGTTGGCAGCACTACCATCGGTTGCAGCACCAACCAACACATCTGTCCAAGCTCCATTTATTACACCTACTCAAAAACAAGTTCAACCTGATGTTTTTCAAATGTTAATAACTACTATTGAGTCATTAACAGCTCAGTTAGAAACTATGGAAAAAAAATGGGCGCAAGTTCAACCTGAAAAGAAGGTTTACCCTGAATGGGTAGATTCAATTTCTCCTCCATCCAGTTTTGGAAACCCTGTTTTCCCTACTTTCAATGGATCAGGCGACCCTGAACAACATTTGACGCATTACGTGTCTTGTTGTGATCCTATGATGGGAACTCCAGAGCAGTAAGAAGCAGTGAAACTTAGATGCTTCGTTCGAACCTTGCAAGGACCAGCTTTTGTCTGGTATACAAGCTTGCAATCCCGGTCAGTCTTCGGAAGGGAGGATCTTAGTCAAAAATTCCTTCTTCAGCTTAGCTCAACTTTGCCAAAAACGACAGTTTTCGATCTTACAAACTGCAAGCAAAGGGAGAATGAAAGAGTCTCTGATTTCGTTGCTCTTTGGAAGGGATTAACGTATTCCTTGAGTTTAGCACTCCCTCAGGAGGAATTGTTGCCAATCTGTGTGGAAAATTTGCGTGACGAATTACGCATGCCATTGATCCCTGTGAAATACACAAGAGGGTTTCGAGACCTTACTTCAATCGCTCAGAAGATTGAAGATTCCCTTATACAGGCTAAGGTTAAATCTCGTATAATTCCATCAGCTCCAGGAAGAAGAATGGGTAAAGTAGAAACTGTTACAGTTATGCTTAAACAAGCACCTGTACCTATATCTACTTCAAAACCTTCATCTTCTCGAAGGACTCCACCTCCTGAACGCCAACAACAAAGGCCGTTTCGTCCAAATGATCAAAGAGATCAACGACGAAAACAATTTGAGGATATGAAGAGTAAAACATACTCTTTCTGAAGTGAGCAAGTTCCTGGTTACTTCATTTCAGCTCTGGAAAATAATTTGGTTCAATTACCAGTGCCGAAGAGGCCAAACAAGGAAGGAGATGAAGACCGTCCCAATTATTGTCCCTTTCATCAAATGTTGGGGAATCCCATCCAGGAGTGTTTTGTATTTAAAGACCTCCTGCAAAAGATGGTCAACTTGGGACAAGTCAAATTGAAGGGTTCTTCAGCTCATGTAGCGTGTATTACCGCTACAGATCCAGAGGAAGGAGGCGAGTGGCAGGAAGTCAAAAGCAAAACTGCGAAAAAATATGATGATTGGATGGTCAGAAAGACAATCAATCGGACCCATTCCATTTTGCGAACACAATTGAAGAAGCCAATTGTGTCTCCTACAAAAGCTACAGTAAAGCCTCCATCAAAAGATAAATCCTCAAAAGGGCAGCGTAATTCAATGAAGAAAGAGGAATCAGGAGAAGACGAGTATGTATCAAAGCCTAAATTGTCTTTGACTCTGGCATATTTCATTCCATCTACTTCAAAGCCACAGGCACCGTCCCACCAAACGGCACAACCTAAACAGGCTAATCAGGCAGAGTCTTTATCAGACGAAGAGTTAATCTTTGGTTCTGTTTAATCTCAATGGATGGAGAACTCATCACGACTCCAACCAATGCCAGATTTCTAAAGAAGTATTTTGTATAAACACAAAATATTGTTCCCAGAGCCAAAATAGTCACATTGGTTCATATTATGTCCTACATGACAGTAAACTATATTATGTCCTACATGACACTAAACTGTATTATGTCCTACATGACACTAAACTGAATATTGTCCTACATGACACTAAACTGTATTATGTCCTATCTGCATGACGTTAAACTGTACAGAAGTTCCATATTTTGTCCGAGATGACATTAAACTATATTGTGTCCTAGCAACATGACATTAAACTATGTGGCACTTCCAACGTCCAGCATGACGATAAACTGTAAAAAGTCCCCAGAACTGATATCCTCGTATTGGTTCACCTTAGTCCTAGATACATGACTTTAAACTGTACAGCACCAGTTCGTCCTTGCTATATGATGTTAAACTATACAGCAATGGTCTAGTATGACTTTAAACTGCAACTTCGTCCCACAAGACATTAAACTGTGAAAAAGTTCCCTAAACCGTCCAGCATGACCTTAAACTGCATCATCCCTGGTCCATGTATATGACCATAAACTATTTGCAAATCCTTTATGTCCAGCAAGACGTTAAACTGTGACGTCCTAACTACATGATGCTAAACTGTATAAAAGTCCCTCACATCCGGAAAGACGTTAAACTATATAATCTCAAAAGTCTAGTATGACATTAAACTGCACCATTCACGATCCATGCATATGACCTTAAACTATTCACACTTTCGTCCGACATGACGTTAAAATGGTACACTCTTTTGTCCTTACTGCATGACATTAAACTGCACAGTCCCCCTTTCGTCCAATATGACGTTAAACTATTTTGTCCCCATCGTCCTAACTACATGATGCTAAACTGTACAGAAAGTCCTTGATATGTCCTACATGACATTAAATTGTTATTTTGTCCCTGCTACATGAAACTAAATTGTGCAGCACCAATAGTCCTAACTGCAAGACTTTAAACTGCATAGTCCCTTTTTTATGTCCTACATGACATTAAACTGTGCATCGTTAAGGCTGTTATTACCTCTTGTTTCTCACACCGAGTATGACTCACGTGAGCTTAGAGCGAACAACAACCATAACACTCCCTTTGGGCCACTAACCATGAATAAGTCCCAACAACATTTTTTATTTAGATCATTGTCCACAAGAACAACTTGATCATTAATTCATTCTTTAATTGAACTACACGGACTTTGATCCTTGCCCTCCAGGCTGGGTATGTAGGCAACCTCCCATGGTTCAAGCCCAAAAAAAATCTCTTCACATTGGTTCACCACCATCTCATAAGATGTTGATTTGTGAAACCGCCCCTGGAATCAATATCTTTACATTGATTCACTTTCGTCCTTGTTATATGATGTTAAACTATACAAAACTTTTGTCCGGTACGACAATAAACTACAATATTCTTTGATTTCCTCATTTGAGAAAGAACCATTATTGACATTGATTTTTTCAATCATGTTTCATTTCAAAAGACTACATGCATACATGGTAATGCCTAAACTTTTTATCTTAGGTTAAACCATCATTGCACTAAAGTCCCCTTTCACCCTTCACATGTACGAACCAAATTTGTACAAAGGGTAGTTCTAGAACTACGTGGGCTTGATTCCCATCCTTATGGGATACGTAGGAACATTCGAGTATCCCTCGAATACAGCCCCAAGTCTTTTGGGACTAACCCCAAATTTCACTTTCAGTCCCTTGGCTGGAAAGTCCTCATGAAAACACACACTGTGTATTCATTATTATGGTCTGAATTCAATGACCCTAAACTAATATTTCTCATACTTTCGTCCTGCACGACGTTAAAATGTATTTCTAGAACTACGTGGGCTTGATTCCCATCCTTATGGGATACATAGGAACGTTCGAGTATCCCTCAAATCCAGCCCCAAGTCTTTTGGGCCTAACCCCAAATTTCACTTTCAGTCCCTTGGCTGAAAAGTCCTCATGAAAACACACACTGTGTATTCATTATTATGGTCCGAATTCTATGACCCTAAACTAAGATTTCTCATACTTTCGTCCTACAAGACATTAAACTGCATTTCTAGAACTACGTGGGCTTGATTCCCATCCTTATGGGATACGTAGGAACGTTCGAGTATCCCTCGAATCCAGCCCCAAGTCTTTTGGGCCTAACCCCAAATTTCACTTTCAGTCCCTTGGCTGAAAAGTCCTCATGAAAACACACACTATGTATTCATTATTATGGTCCGAATTCTATGACCCTAAACTATGATTTCTCATACTTTCGTCATGCACGACGTTAAACTGCATTTCAAGAACTATGTATGGCTTGATTCTCATTCTTATGAGATACGTAGTGAAGTCCAAAATTTCAATTCAGGACCTAGCCACAACATGATTATGGTTATCATTGACCTATGTATCTCTATATAAATTGGACAATACCCATCTTTATGTGTTATAATCCTAACCTTAAATATTTTTAGATCTTCATAACCCTTTTCATGACTTCTAGTCACAAAAATGTCAAACTTCTGAGAATTCTTTTTCCTGACTATGCAGCACATGCCCATAGGTGGCCTTGCATAAACAGTCCACATAAAAGACTTGTCAGCCGAAAGATACTATTTATTTAACCATGCAGCCAATGCCCATAGGTGGCCCTGCATATTTAAACCCCCTAACGGGTTTTGTTAAATAATGGTAACTTCATTCTTGGGAAGAATTCCTCTTTTGTCCTTGTTTTACTTAAACGACAGTATGTAGGGATCTGCAAAAAAATAGAAATCCTTAACATATTTGTCCCGTATCCTTTTTCATGATCTGAAAGTATTCAAGTCTATGGTTTATTCTTCTTCCCTACATTTGGGTCAGACCTTCGTAGGAGTGATATTCATCCAGTTCTTCGATATTCTTGTTCGGAAATATCTTCTCCATATTCAAGTACCTCTTTCCATACAACAAACTCTATACATTTGTAAAGACCCGTAAATTTCAAGGAAATTTTTTTCTTAATTTTCTTTGGAATTTTACAAGAACGCAGTTTCAGACGGCACCTGATTCCGAGGCCCGGAGTGCCCGGAATTAATTTCCGAAGTTTGGCTCGGGTACGTTCAGTGAACGAACGAGCGGGAATTTCTAACTTTTGATCCGGTGCTCGGAATTGAAATCCGAGGGCACCGATGAACTCGCAGCGCCGATATTCGCTTAGAAACGCCTCTTCCGGAGTTGCGTTTTCTCAGGTGTGGTTTTTAATTTTCGGGCTTAAAGTTAAGAAATAAAATAATTTTGCGACAACTTTATTTTATTTCGCTTAAGCCACTTGGAAGCCACTTGAAGCCACTTAAAGGCGGCTTGAACTGAGTTGAACTAGATAGAATGCTATCCAGAAATATCCTACCCCTTGGTAGGATATTTGTGAGGTGGGGCCCGCACGAGCCCCGCCGTTTCTTTCGCTAAGTAACGCACCCGCGAAAACCCATCAAAGTAACTGAAAAGTCAACCGACGCGTTTTCTTTAATTCTTAACAGACCATTTAATTGGGCGGTTTATTTCGTGAATTAAATGGACTGTTTCTTTCGTGAATTTAATGGGTCGTTTCTTTCGAATTGATGGATCGTTTCTTAACCGGTTTCGTGTGTTGGCATGTTTATAAAATAAGACCAACCTAAAAATCCTTTGAAAGGATTTGAGAGGATCTTGTTTCTTCATCTCCCCGCGAAGAACGCGAAGAACGCGAAGAACGCCGGCGACCGAAATTCGACGACGCACACCGAGATCTGCGACGTCGACGAGCTTTACCCGCGACGTTCTTCGGCGACGCCTCTTCTTCCGCAGCCGATCCTCGTTCAGCAGCTAAGGTGAGAAACGAATCGTTTGAAATTCTTTTGTGTTATGTGTTAATAAAATAAGAGGTAGTCTTATTTTATTTTGAGTTCTTTGTTTGTCTTTTGGAGAGCTTCCTCTTCATCTTCAAGCTCTGACGAAGAACGAAGAACGCCCAAACTCCGACGAAGAACGACGCCTCTCTTCTTCGTCCTCGGTGTCAACAAGAGGGAATGCTGCACCCTCCTGGGACCTTCTTCGTCGGCAAACGAAGATCTGCCAGCGACGTGTCTCTTCGGGCATAACTCTTCGTCAACGGATTTGACGAACGACGACCGCGACACCCGACCTCCGCGACGCCGTCTTCCGCGGAGCGTAGCCGAATCTTCAAATCTTAAACCCGAGGTAGGGGTTGTTGATTCATTATTATTCCTTTTCTTGATCGTGAATAGCAAGTATAACGTGTGGCTTAATTTATTTAAGTTGCGTTATTAATTTAACGTGAGGGGGGCCGGACCGCACGAACACGGCCGAATCCCCCCTCCATCGTTCTTGTTTTATTCATGCGGGTGGAAGCAAGTGGCGTGGTGCCGTCGCACCACGCGGATGATCGTGCTTTTATTTTACGCAACGCCGTCGCGCTTCGCCGAGGAGAGTCTTCAAGAACGCGACGCCGTCGCGCCGCGTTGGAAGGATTCATGGCACGGCGAAAGGGGCGCGGTGCCGTCGCACCGCGCCGGACGACGAACACCGCGGCCGGTTCCGGGCCGCGGCGGGACGAGGAGACCGCGGCCGGTTCCGGGCCGCGGCGGAAGGAAAGACCGGCGGCCGGGCCGCCGGCGTCGGAAGTCGAGGGCGGGACCGGAGATTCCGGTCCCGTTGGTAAAAACCGGCCGGCCAGCGGGCCGGCCGGATGTCATAAAACCGGGGGATTAAACCCCCGGCCGGTTCTTAAAACCCCCCTCTTTAAGAGGGGGGGGGGGGGGGGCGGTTCCATGAAAGGGGGGGCAGCAGCCCCCCGGTTTGTCCCTCCAAAACCGGCCCCCACGTGGGGCGGTTTTTTTTTTTACCCAGGCGCGGCACAAAGGCCGCGCCACTTGAAGCAAAGCGGGGGCCTTGCCCCCCGCGTGACCACCCCGTGCGGCGCCCGCCGCCGCCAGCGCGGCCCGCCGCGCCGCCGCCGCACCGCCCCGGGGGGGGGGGGGGGGGTCGGGCCGGGTCGGCCCGGACCCGGACCCCCCCGTTTCGAACCAGAAATGGTTTTTGGCTCATAACATGAGCCTCGGACCTCCGAATGACGAACCGGCAGCGGCAACGCGATCCTTGGATTGAGACGGTCGTTTCGGTATATCGCACTCAAGGTTTCGGATTACTTTGAGTTCGGCCGGGTTGGTTCGTTCACGAGACCAACCGGGCCTTCGGAGCGGAAACGCTCACATCTTGAGCTACGGACGTCCGATTGACGTGCCGTCAGTCGCGTTGTGTTCCTTTTAGTGAGACGGATCTTTTGGCATACTCCGCCCGAGGTTTGGACGCAGGTGGAGTACGGTCGGGTTGGTTTTGCCTTAAAAACCAACCGGGCCCCGGAGACGAAAAAGCCAATAACTCACAGACCGGGCGTCTGATTGACGCGCCGTCTGTTTCGTTGGCTTCCTCTTGATGAGACGGAACTTTTGACATACTCCGCCCGAGTTTTGGATGCAGTCGGAGTATGGCCGGGTTGGATTGTACCCGAAATCCAACCGGGCCCTTGGAACGGGAAAGCTATTATCTTTCAGACAGGACGTCCGCTTGACGGACCGTCAGCGGCGTTGGTGGTTACGTTGAGTAACGGTCCCTTTGAGTATACCCTATGGGAGTTCGGGGTACAGTTGAGATACGGCCGGGTTTGGTTCGCACTCGAAACCAACCGGGCCCCTGGGACGAAAAGGCTAATAACTCACAGACCGGGCGTCCGATCGACGCGCCGTCTGTTGCGTTGAGACCCCTGTGACGAGACGGACTTTTGAGACACTTCTTCGTGGGACTTTGAGATACTTGGAGTATCGACCAGTAGCTCGTGGAGCGGACCCTCCCGGAGACGAGCGTGCAGAGTACGGAGACCGTGTAGCCGGCTGAGACCTGACGACTGCTTGACCGACTCGACTTGGAGTGAGTCGACTAGCCCAGTGGACGGAGCGCCGGTATTTGGCTGCAGACCCACGGCGGACGGAGCGCCAGGTAGATGGCAGCAAACCCACGGTACTCGACAGGAGGAGTACCTCAGTAGGCTATTTGGGCGAGCGCCCGGTATTTGGCGACAGACCCTCAGCGGACGGAGCGCCAGGTAGTTGGCCGCAAACCCGCAGTACTCGACAGGAGGAGTACTTCAGCAGTCCTAGGTTAGTGAGCGGCAGCCTCGGAGTCGTGACAGGACCACTGTACACTCTAGAGACGGAGCTCTTCAGCAGTTACGGTTTCGTTAATGAAAATCCTGGTTTGAGCTGAGACTTTTGACCTTCGTGTTTCCTCATGATTGAGATGGGTTACTTTATAACTTAGGTATATGTATGGGCATATACCTGGGTAGTGGTTATTCGTTGATCTCATGATTCTTGTGTTTCCTCATGACTAAGATGGGATACCTGATAACTTAGGTATATGTATGGGCATATACCTAAGTAGCGTTTATCTGTTGTGATCTTCCTGTGGTTATCCTTGTTGGTTTTAGTGAGACCTTGAGGGTCTCGGGGTCCCTACTGAGTATCGTTATACTCACCCCTGCACGGGCTATGCCCGCACCTCGTTGTGTTGGTTGCAGACGACGGTCAGTACTGGCAGAGGCCGAGTGTTCGAGCACTGGACGGTACCTAGAGGTGGACTATACGACGAGGCGGTACCCAGAGGCAGACCACTGGGTGGGACATACTCGGAGCAGACGACGGGACCCGAGGAGCAGAGGAGCTATCTGTACCCACCCTTCAGGTGGGATTTCCAGTGGACATCTCAGCGTAGCAACTTTACTTTTCAGTCGCTGTTTCCCCTTTCGAGTTGTACTTTACAGTTGGGCTTGTATTTCCGGCCCCTTTTTACTTTTCAGCTCTTCTTTTTGTACTTAGTGTTTTACTTCCGCTTGTACTCTGTGGTGCTTGTTTTCTTATAAAGGCAATGCCTTCCCAGTTATCGGGATTTTACGCCTTTGGTGCTAGTCGCCAGCCCCTGGCCTATGGAAGGCGGGCTTGGGGTAGTCACTGCACGGGCCCCGAGGACGGGTCGTGACAAATTGGTATCAGAGGAGTTCGGTTCTACCGCAGAACTTATAACTCTGATCTTTCTTTCTGTGAAGCAATAGTGTTAAGGGTACCGAGTGTGGTTTTCAGTTCAGGGAGTCCAGTGTTGGTGCGGGCGGCCGACGTATCCATACACCAGGACCCTGACAACTGATTTCCGACTTTGTGCACGAAAACACTGATTGCGTGTGTGTTTTCAAAGGTTTTTCCCCTTAAAACAGCTCAAACCAGGTCAGCTCACCAGGTATAATCGTTTGATCGTGTTACGTTGTTTCTTTCAGGATGGCCCCACGATGGCAGCCAGCTAGGGTTCCGAGAATCGAACGTGACGACAGCCCACCGAGCGACGAGGCTTCGGTACAGGGCCCTCTTGCAGTTGAGGCACCAGCGGAGGCACCAGCGGTACTACCATACGTTGGGCCACCGATGCCACCAGCCCCAGAAGTAGGCGATGCACGACGCTTGAGCGCGCTGCACGAGTTCCAGCGCCAGAGGCCACCCAGGTTCCGGGGAGAGACGGACCCGCAGGCGGCTGAGGTCTGGCTGGAGGCTGTGGTGAGAGTCTTCAGGCTAGTGGGGACGCCGGCAGACTTCATGGTGATCTTTGCTACCAGCCTCCTTCAGGCAGCAGCAGGTAGGTGGTGGAGCCACTTGTTTCAGTTTTGCGATGAGATGAACTTCGCATGGGAAGACTTCGAGACCTTCTTCAGGGTGGAGTTTGTGCCAGTATCTCTACACCCCGAGCGTGTACAGGAGATTCTGCCTTTGCCGCGTGTTTTTCGATCAGAAGCCGAGTCATCTGTGGGCAGTAGACAGATGATGCAGAGGTCCAGGAGGACCAGACCAGCAGTTGGGCGATCTCGGGTTTTAGGACCGGGGGTGCGGGGCACCCGAGGTGGGGTCAGAGCCAGGCGTGCCAGAAACGGACAATGTTACTCCTGTGGCGGAAAGGGTCACCTAGCACGTGACTGTCCGACTCCTCGATCCGCAGGCTTGGAGGGAGCCACCGAGGTTGAGGCAGCGACAAATGCTGGAGCTCTGGGAGCAGGTGGACAGGGGAGGAACTAGTGGATACGTCTTTTGTACTTCTAGTTCCATGTTGATGTTGCTTTTGTGTAGCGTCTTGTATTATGAGCTGCAATAATAAAAGACGCATCCTTTGTGATGTTTTCATTCCTGTCCTCTTTTGTGATGTTACTAAGAGGTTCCAGTTGACTGTTGACTTGACCCTCACTTGTGAGACATCTACTGGAGGAGACCAGTTACCACACACTGATGCCGACAGTGTGACTCAACCCTTGGAGGCGAGAGTAACGGTTGGATCTCTTAGTAGTAGCGTCGAGGCCTTACGACGTCATCCTTGGTATGGATTAGTATTATCCATGTTAGGATTGACTGTTTTAGGCAAAGAATGTGGTTCATCCAGGGGATGAGACCAGGTTTCTCTTTTCGGCAAAGAAGAAATCTCGCAGCTCTTGTGGAACCAGAGATGGTCCGGGCCACGTCGGAGGAGGTCCATGTCATCCAGGAGCGGATGAGGACAACACAGAGCCGGCAGAAGTCTTACACTGACAGGAGGCGGAGGCCACTAGAGTTCGAGGATGGTGACCACGTCTTCTTGCGGGTCTCACCTCGACGTGGTATTCAGAGTTTTGACCGAGGAGGCAAGTTATCTCCGCGCTTCATCGGACCCTTCCAGGTCCTCAGCAGGATTGGTGAGGTGGCTTATCGCCTGGCTCTGCCACCTCAGTTGCACCGGGTGCACGACGTCTTCCACGTATCCCAGCTGAGGAGATACGTGCTCGACCCGACGCACATCATTGACCATGGGGAGCTTGACGTTGACAATGGGGCGACTTTTACGGAGGTTCCGGTGGAGATAGAGGATCGACAGGAGCGGGTCCTACATGGGCGATCGATTCCTCTTGTGCGCAACAGATGGCGGCACGGGAATCTCCAGGAGAGCACATGGGAGCGGGAGGCTCAGATGCGTGCTCAGTACCCTCTTTTGTTTCCCTAAGTTTGTGGTGAAGCTTTACGGGGACGTAAAGCCCTGTGGTGGGAGTAATGTAAAGACCCGTAAATTTCAAGGAAATTTTTTTCTTAATTTTCTTTGGAATTTTACAAGAACGCAGTTTCAGACGGCACCTGATTCCGAGGCCCGGAGTGCCCGGAATTAATTTCCGAAGTTTGGCTCGGGTACGTTCAGTGAACGAACGAGCGGGAATTTCTAACTTTTGATCCGCTGCTCGGAATTGAAATCCGAGGGCACCGATGAACTCGCAGCGCCAATATTCGCTTAGAAACGCCTCTTCCGGAGTTGCGTTTGCTCAGGTGTGGTTTTTAATTTTCGGGCTTAAAGTTAAGAAATAAAATAATTTTGCGACAACTTTATTTTATTTCGCTTAAGCCACTTGGAAGCCACTTGAAGCCACTTAAAGGCGGCTTGAACTGAGTTGAACTAGATAGAATGCTATCCAGAAATATCCTACCCCTTGGTAGGATATTTGTGAGGTGGGGCCCGCACGAGCCCCGCCGTTTCTTTCGCTAAGTAACGCACCCGCGAAAACCCATCAAAGTAACTGAAAAGTCAACCGACGCGTTTTCTTTAATTCTTAACAGACCATTTAATTGGGCGGTTTATTTCGTGAATTAAATGGACTGTTTCTTTCGTGAATTTAATGGGTCGTTTCTTTCGAATTGATGGATCGTTTCTTAACCGGTTTCGTGTGTTGGCATGTTTATAAAATAAGACCAACCTAAAAATCCTTTGAAAGGATTTGAGAGGATCTTGTTTCTTCATCTCCCCGCGAAGAACGCGAAGAACGCGAAGAACGCCGGCGACCGAAATTCGACGACGCACACCGAGATCTGCGACGTCGACAAGCTTTACCCGCGACGTTCTTCGGCGACGCCTCTTCTTCCGCAGCCGATCCTCGTTCGGCAGCTAAGGTGAGAAACGAATCGTTTGAAATTCTTTTGTGTTATGTGTTAATAAAATAAGAGGTAGTCTTATTTTATTTTGAGTTCTTTGTTTGTCTTTTGGAGAGCTTCCTCTTCATCTTCAAGCTCTGACGAAAAACGAAGAACGCCCAAACTCCGACGAAGAACGAGGCCTCTCTTCTTCGTCCTCGGTGTCAACAAGAGGGAACGCTGCACCCTCCTGGGACCTTCTTCGTCGGCAAACGAAGATCCGCCAGCGACGTGTCTCTTCGGGCATAACTCTTCGTCAACGGATTTGACGAACGACGACCGCGACACCCGACCTCCGCGACGCCGTCTTCCGCGGAGCGTAGCCGAATCTTCAAATCTTAAACCCGAGGTAGGGGTTGTTGATTCATTATTATTCCTTTTCTTGATTGTGAATAGCAAGTATAACGTGTGGCTTAATTTATTTAAGTTGCGTTATTAATTTAACGTGAGGGGGGCCGGACCGCACGAACACGGCCGAATCCCCCCTCCATCGTTCTTGTTTTATTCATGCGGGTGGAAGCAAGTGGCGTGGTGCCGTCGCACCACGCGGATGATCGTGCTTTTATTTTACGCAACGCCGTCGCGCTTCGCCGAGGAGAGTCTTCAAGAACGCGACGCCGTCGCGCCGCGTTGGAAGGATTCATGGCACGACGAAAGGGGCGCGGTGCCGTCTCACCGCGCCGGACGACGAACACCGCGGCCGGTTCCGGGCCGCGGCGGGACGAGGAGACCGCGGCCGGTTCCGGGCCGCGGCGGAAGGAAAGACCGGCGGCCGGGCCGCCGGCGTCGGAAGTCGAGGGCGGGACCGGAGATTCCGGTCCCGTTGGTAAAAACCGGCCGGCCAGCGGGCCGGCCGGATGTCATAAAACCGGGGGATTAAACCCCCGGCCGGTTCTTAAAACCCCCCTCTTTAAGAGGGGGGGGGGGGGGGGCGGTTCCATGAAAGGGGGGGCAGCAGCCCCCCGGTTTGTCCCTCCAAAACCGGCCCCCACGTGGGGCGGTTTTTTTTGTTACCCAGGCGCGGCACAAAGGCCGCGCCACTTGAAGCAAAGCGGGGGCCTTGCCCCCCGCGTGACCACCCCGTGCGGCGCCCGCCGCCGCCAGCGCGGCCCGCCGCCGCCGCCAGCGCGGCCCGCCGCCGCCGCCAGCGCGGCCCGCCGCCGCCGCCGCCGCGCCGCCGCCCCGTGGGGGGGGGGTCGGGCCGGGTCGGCCCGGACCCGGACCCCCCCGTTTCGAACCAGAAATGGTTTTTGGCTCATAACTTGAGCCTCGGACCTCCGAATGACGAACCGTCAGCGGCAACGCGATCCTTGGATCGAGACGGTCGTTTCGGTATATCGCACTCAAGGTTTCGGATTACTTTGAGTTCGGCCGGGTTGGTTCGTTCACGAGACCAACCGGGCCTTCGGAGCGGAAACGCTCACATCTTGAGCTACGGACGTCCGATTGACGTGCCGTCAGTCGCGTTGTGTTCCTTTTAGTGAGACGGATCTTTTGGCATACTCCGCCCGAGGTTTGGACGCAGGTGGAGTACGGTCGGGTTGGTTTTTCCTTAAAAACCAACCGGGCCCCTGAGACGAAAAAGCCAATAACTCATAGACCGGGCGTCCGATTGACGCGCCGTCTGTTTCGTTGGCTTCCTCTTGATGAGACGGAACTTTTGACATACTCCGCCCGAGTTTTGGATGCAGTCGGAGTATGGCCGGGTTGGATTGTACCCGAAATCCAACCGGGCCCTTGGAACGGGAAAGCTATTATCTTTCAGACAGGACGTCCGCTTGACGGACCGTCAGCGGCGTTGGTGGTTACGTTGAGTAACGGTCCCTTTGAGTATACCCTATGGGAGTTCGGGGTACAGTTGAGATACGGCCGGGTTTGGTTCGCACTCGAAACCAACCGGGCCCCTGGGACGAAAAGGCTAATAACTCACAGACCGGGCGTCCGATCGACGCGCCGTCTGTTGCGTTGAGACCCCTGTGACGAGACGGACTTTTGAGACACTTCTTCGTGGGACTTTGAGATACTTGGAGTATCGACCAGTAGCTCGTGGAGCGGACCCTCCCGGAGACGAGCGTGCAGAGTACGGAGACCGTGTAGCCGGCTGAGACCTGACGACTGCTTGACCGACTCGACTTGGAGTGAGTCGACTAGCCCAGTGGACGGAGCGCCGGTATTTGGCTGCAGACCCACGGCGGACGGAGCGCCAGGTAGATGGAAGCAAACCCGCGGTACTCGACAGGAGGAGTACCTCAGTAGGCTATTTGGGCGAGCGCCCGGTATTTGGCGACAGACCCTCAGCGGACGGAGCGCCAGGTAGTTGGCCGCAAACCCGCAGTACTCGACAGGAGGAGTACTTCAGCAGTCCTAGGTTAGTGAGCGGCAGCCTCGGAGTCGTGACAGGACCACTGTACACTCTAGAGACGGAGCTCTTCAGCAGTTACGGTTTCGTTAATGAAAATTCTGGTTTGAGCTGAGACTTTTGACCTTCGTGTTTCCTCATGATTGAGATGGGTTACTTTATAACTTAGGTATATGTATGGGCATATACCTGGGTAGTGGTTATCCGTTGATCTCATGATTCTTGTGTTTCCTCATGACTAAGATGGGTTACTTGATAACTTAGGTATATGTATGGGCATATACCTAAGTAGCGTTTATCTGTTGTGATCTTCTTGTGGATATCCTTGTTGGTTTTAGTGAGACCTTGAGGGTCTCGGGGTCCCTACTGAGTATCGTTATACTCACCCCTGCACGGGCTATGCCCGCACCTCGTTGTGCTGGTTGCAGACGACGGTCAGTACTGGCAGAGGCCGAGTGTTCGAGCACTGGACGGTACCTGGAGGTGGACTATACGACGAGGCGGTACCCAGAGGCAGACCACTGGGTGGGACATACTCGGAGCAGACGACGGGACCCGAGGAGCAGAGGAGCTATCTGTACCCACCCTTCAGGTGGGATTTCCAGTGGACATCTCAGCGTAGCAGCTTTACTTTTCAGTCGCTGTTTCCCCTTTCGAGTTGTACTTTACAGTTGGGCTTGTATTTCCGGCCCCTTTTTACTTTTCAGCTCTTCTTTTTGTACTTAGTGTTTTACTTCCGCTTGTACTCTGTGGTGCTTGTTTTCTTATAAAGGCAATGCCTTCCCAGTTATCGGGATTTTACGCCTTTGGTGCTAGTCGCCAGCCCCTGGCCTATGGAAGGCGGGCTTGGGGTAGTCACGGCACGGGCCCCGAGGACGGGTCGTGACAACTTTAGAAAATTTGAATCTCCATAAACTTTCACTGGCTTTTAGCACTAGGAAAGTAACTTTTTGAGAGTTCATTTCGCCTGACTATGCAGCACGTGCCCATAGGTGGCCTTGCATAAACAGTCCACATAACAGACTCGTCAGCCGAAAGATACTATTTATTTGACCATGCAGCCAATGCCCATAGGTGGCCCTGCATATTTCAACCCCATAACGGGTTTTGTTAAATAATAGTAACTTCATTCTTGGAAACTACTTCTTCTCATGCCTTCTAGCTCTTTTTCATATCATTCCTCAGATTCAAATATTCTTAAGCCATAGTTTACATTTTTTCTCTCATACTTGAGTATGGTAATATGTTTTCAGATAAATTGTCAAGGAATTGAATCAATTTTAATCTATTTTGGTCAAAGCTATTTCGACCTTAAACATTATCCCCTTTATGTCTGGCATGCATGACTTTAAACTGCCCACAAAAGACAAAGGAACTGTGAATAAAAGTCATGTTCCAGCACACTTGCGCGCTGCCCTCTGTGCCCTGAAGACTTGCGCGCCCCCTTTTCCTTTGAATGTATTCAATTTCCTCAGAGTCAAATCCTCATTTCTTTCTGGATCCAACTCTGAGGGGGGACTTTTGTTGACACTCCTTTCATCACAGAGTCTAAAACTAGGAAATTGGGGAAGAAAATTGGGAAAGATCTGAGCTCAAAGTGATTCAAACTTTGAAGAAAACATCAAAAATCAACAAAGGCATGAACAAAGGATCAACAGCAACTGCACCGCAAAAGTTATCTCACTGTCGCGCAAGTGACTTGCGCGACCTAAGGGGTAACCGCCCGGTAACCGCCCGGGGTCTTCTTTTGCCTATAAATAGACCCTGTGGGCCCCCCATTCAATATGATCTTTTTCCAGAAACTCGGATTGAAGCTCTCGACGCCCAAGTCTCTTCTCAAAGCTTCCGGAACACTTCTAAGGTAATTTTATACCTATAATGGAAGATCTAAAGAGAAGAAAGAAGTCCTAAGTGTTGAAACTTATCAACACTTGTGCGCCGACTTATTTCCTTCAATATAACTTGCGCGACCCTTTTCTGGAAGAACCTCAAGAGGATTCTAAAGGGTTTAAAAAAGAGTCGCTCAAATATTTCAATGCTGGTTGAAAATCGCGCAAGTACACCATGTGTCGCGCAGGTATACCTGCGCGACCAAAACTTGCGCGCCCACGGAAGACTTGCGCGCCTTTCAAGACTTGCGCGCCGCTACCTTTTTGGGTGATCATTTTTCCCATTTTACCCCTCTTAAGCCATTACATCTTTTCTTTTCAAGATTCAGTCTTCAAGACACTCTTCAAAGCCATTTATGGCATCATTTCTTGATTTGACTTCCTTATCTGAAAGGAATTCTGTGGAATATCTCTCAAAACCTAGTGATTTAAATATCCTTATGTCACTAAATATAGAGAGTTCATTCATTCAACCTCATCCTTTAAGATGAGAGAATCCATAACTTGGGCATCCTCCTCAGGAGTAAGACCCAATCATAATCCTTTAACTTGGGCATCCTCCTTAGGAGTAAGCCCCAATTTCCAATCTGGGCATCCTTCTTTAAGAGTAAGCCCCAAATTCTTAAAGCCCCAAACCTTAATTCCTAACCTGGGTCTCCTTTTCAGGAATAAGACTCATTCATAATCTTGGGCATCCTTCTTAGGAGTAAGCCCCAAGTCCCCTAACCTGGGTCTCCCTTTTAGGAATAAGACTCAGTCATAACCTGGGCCTCCTTTTTTAGGAGTAAGTCCCAGTCATAATCTTGGGTTTCCTTTTCAGGAGTAAACCCCAAGCCCCCTTAAATTTCTCTAAACCAGTCCTAATTTACCCTTGATTTGGGTTTCCTTTTCAGGAGTAAAACCCAATCATAAGTCCCCTCCTAACTTGGGCATCCTCCTTAGGCGTAAGCCCCAAGATTAGAGTATTGAAATCTCCATAAAGCACATATACCTTTATGGACCCTGTTCCTGGATTTTCTCCCTAAAAGTGAATCCTAAACCTTCATCTATCCGGGAAGTCATACATACCTAAGCCCCAACCAATTTCTTATGATTGCATCTTTCATGGCACAATTGTCTAATTTTTACCAATACCTCTTGTTTCTCACACCGAGCATGACTCACGTGAGCTTAGAGTGTAAAAGTAATTATGACATTCTTCTTTGAGCCATCAATCATAAACATCATACTCCATTACTCGAACTACGTGGGTTCTGATTCCTTTTCCAAAACAAAGGATACGTAGGTAGCCCATTTATGGGTTCGATCCCAACTTTGAAATAATCCCTGTCCTTCTGAATGACGATAAACTTCAAGTGCCCCACTGAGTGGCTTTAAAACCAGCCTGATCATCATAATGACCAAGAGAATTTTATATAAATGTTTTGAAGGATACCATTGACCAAGAATCTCTAAACAGATATAGATGATTCTCTATTGATGAAGAACCTCGAATACATATAAAAGATTCTCTAAATTTCTTGCATATTTAATCATTGATTGTTAAAACTAAAGGAAAGCACATTTTATACTTGGTAATGTAATAAGGATTCATGAACATAACTTAAATCTATAAAGAGAGTCCCGGAGTAGACAATAATTCCCCTCAAAAAGGTGTGATGAGTCCGACCTCCCATCCTCTCGACCAATGCAAATTCCTAAGCCTCATCAGTCCACAAGCTAATGAGCGCCTACCTTTGGAAAGTAGGTCCAAACGGATGTGAAATCATTGGATGTTTCCGGTTCTACGAACAAACCCGCTAGAAACCGATCGGAACGTTTGAATCTCCCGTCCAGGAGGTCATCCCCGAAATCCGTGCGAAACACCGACATACAGAGTTGTGCTCAATATGATTTTTGGAGTCTAATGAAACACAAATAATTTTCGGTGAATAGTAATGTAACCTTATGAATAGTAACATACCCTTATGAATAGTAATATAAACCTTATGGATAGTAAATCATACAACATAAGATTAACCTTACCCCTGAATAATTAAATAAAATTTAGACATCTTAGAAAGTGACAATTTGACCTTAGTAAACGTTTTGGAATTTTGTAAGTCATAAATAATTAATTATAACTAATTAATTAATTTAAAGAAAAATGAATTTTTTAAAAATGTATTCATTATTCATAATATCACTTTCTTATTGTTTTTAGATAATTTTATAAGACCCTATGTAATTTTTGAAAGCACTATAAAATCAATTTTATTCTTAAAAGCTGTTTTTTAAGTAAATTATGATTTTAATTAAATATTAAATTATTAATATTGAGAAAATTATTTTTGAAAAATGGAATTCATTTTTGGATTCTACACATTGAAAAATGGTTGGGGTAAATATTTGGGATTTTTTAAGATACTTGAATTTTTGATGAATAGTAGAATCCGATAATTTACAATGAATGCTAAATAATGGATTAATTGAGTCATCGATGATGCTATGATGATGTAAGCCCACTTGGATCAAGATCTCATGATAAAATTACTATTATTGGTCAATAAATACTCACTATTCCTTGTCATAGGGGAAATTAATAAACTAATGAATTTTATATTAAGGAAACCGCTCTCCAATCCACTATAAAAGCCACCCTTCACACCCTCATTTCCTCACACCTCTCAAGCTCCAAGACTTTTCTAAAATCTGAACAAAAACCTTTCCTAGCCCCTCCCCCACGTCCAAGATCTTCTGGTATCATCAAAATACCATGCTTAGGCCCTTAATAAGGTTCTCAAGAGAAGGATTCAAGTGGTAATTTCTCTCCCTCTTCTCCTTTAATTTCCTTTCAAGTTCGAGTTCATTTCTTGATCTCTCCCCACGAATCTTCATCAAAATTGCATTTTAATTCCATTATTATAAATATACTATAATTTTATGATTCTAATGGGATATTATATCATCCAACCCACTTTCCCTCTTCCTTTTTTTATTAAAGAGAACGTAGTTCGTGAGTTGTTAATTTACAACCTTCAAGAATGACATGATTTCTTCTTCCATTTCTACCTCCAGACCCGGTCATGAAACTATTTTTATGGTTGAACCAGAATATTTTATATTTATTTTTTCCTATTTAAAGTTCTGGAACTGACTTATGACCATATTAGTGAGTGATAAATTAAAACAACATCATTGTGATCGAAAAACCACCCAAATTAACCCAAACAATCTTCATTTAATCCTTATCTAATGATTCATAAACATGGATCTAATATAATTCATTATAATATCATTAAAACTTGAGTAATATCATTAATGACATGTAATATCATTTCCAGATGTTTACCCATGTTCTACCGGAACTTCAATTTATGAATACCAGTTAACCACCCAAGAAAAACCATAAAAACGAACATCCCTGAACAATGTTTTTAAACTCTATATGTCATCCAAAGGAACATAAAATGACATAATGAAACCATAATGAACCCTATTAATGTATAAAAGTTTCTGAAATTTCTAATTAATGAATATAATGTCATTATACAGGACATTAAAGAGAAGGAAGAATTCAGATTAAAGGTAAGGGGAAATCTCGAACCCAATTTTCGTCCTTCGGGATCTCCCTCTTTCACTCCATTTTTGATATGGTTACTCCATAAAGATCATTTTTTAATCACTGTTTTTACTTTTCTGGGATATAAATGTTTGTCTCTGGTATTTATGTCAAACCAAATGTTTTCCAAAATAACTTCTCTTTTATGAACACCCCTTTTACTTCTCACTCAAAGTGGACAGTTCTTGTAACATGTATGTTATTCCCTCATTCTTTTGGGAACCCAAATTTTATGAATGTATTATTATGAGATGAAACCCATTCCATTCCATGGGTTAGTTATTTAAATTTTTGATATGTGTTCTATGTGGAAAGCATGATGATGATAATGTTATGATGTGATGGGTGCGCCCGGAATTATATAGCACAATATGAATATTTCAATGTGACGGTTACGCCTAGAATTATACAGCACTCTGATGCATTGGGTAAAGTGATGAATCTCATGAGTAAATGTGAAATGATGTTTGAAAAAGATGCTCGCTTGGTTCACAATTATATGTGGTAGCTAACCACTAAGACACGATGTTTCATTTTTATGCATTGCCACAGTTCAAGTCTTTTATTTATGCTCCTCTCATGTTCATGATCTTTTTCTTATGTTATGTCTATGCTCACCCCATACTATATTGTTCTTATATATCCTCTTACTAGGCTTCTATCTCACCCCTTTTGATGTATATCCTCAGGTGGCTATATGTACTAAGGATGGGACAAGTTCCAATAAGAATCTATAGAAGAAGAAAATAAATAAATGTTTATGCTTGATGTTGTATTTGTTATGTATTTTCCTAGTTTGACCAAGACACTAAACCTTTACATCCTCTACTAGTAATACTATTATCTTGTTTATATTTAAAATTATGTAATAGTGTTGTAAAAAAAGGTTGTGTCTCTATAACCACTACCCTTAACCATCCCTTATCTAAGTCTTAGTAAACAAAGGTTAGACACATTATCATACTAATGTTTCTCATTAGACACCCATTTTCTAATTTTTTTAACATTTTACAATTTTCACATTCACATCAAGAACCTTTTTCATTAAAATTTACACAAGCAAGAAAAGAAATTTTCATTTAAACAATTTATCCCAAACTATATTTTCTATGCATACCTAAAATGATACATGTCACAATAATTACCAAGTTCTTATAGTGATTCATGCATACTAAACTCTCATTCCATACTAGTACATGAGTTAAATATTATAAAATCTAATAAATAATTATCACATCACACAACATGTGCATCACTCGAGGTGAAATAACACCCACATATAATAACATACCTCAATAACAACAATACCACCCTAGGTACTTAGATTTCACCCCACTCGTGGTTTAAATACTCCCATTCAATAGATCTTAACTAAGGCTTGAATCATACTCACCTCATGTCTACCTTTAACAAATAGTAAGAAAAAATTAAATAAAGGAAAACTACCTTGATACCACCTTGTAATGTCCTAACTCAGGGGCCAAATGTCGGCGCCTCGAACTGGTTCGTTAAGTGACATCAAGAGTGCCTCCCCATATTCTAGAGGCCTCTAACTAGAAGTGAGAGTCTAATATAGATACTATGGAGAGACTACATCCTGTTTATCAAAGTAGCATAATAGAGTAAGTAATAAACAATAACTAACTTATAATAAGCAACAACCAGAATAATACAATAACCAGATCAAACCAATATCACAAGATAAACCAAAATAGGAAACAATATTAAAAACTAAATAGGGGATATGTCATGCCATAATAAGTGTCAAGTGTCAATGAAAAACCTAGAAGTAAAGAAACTGAAAACTCCCAAGTGGTTCCCAACAAAAATTCCAATTCCATCATCCATACTCAATCCCAACTAATCCATATAACATAGGGATCTGGAACTTATCCTATTGTAAAAACATGATATCTATTCAAGTACCAATTAGACAGCTCGATCAGGGTGTGAGTACAATTTAGTATCCCACCACCAACAATTTCTAAAACAAAATCTAGTCTATAATAGTGTATGCAGTTTTATAAATAATAAAGTGAAATCAATAAAGTAAATAGTTTACATATTCAATTACACATTATTTAACCACAGATTTCCATGTGTTCAGAATGACACCCTAACCAATAATACCTTATTTCGATCATTATGGAGTCTGAACCATATCCCATAAAGAATCAAAATTCATTATATCATAGGATTTCATTAACCATTTAATTCCATTTCACAACACAACCATTTGGAACCACAGAATAATTCCAATCTCATGGACATATAACTTTGTGTCTAGAACCTTGTGGATATTTAGAGCATCAGTCTATGTCCCACACCTAATGGGTATTTGGATCATCAGTCCCTATCCTATAAAATAATATTCACATGCATGAATTTGGTCCTATAATGTAATTTCTAGCACCCTGTGTATACTTATATCATCTATGCATATCCCACACACTATTTATCAATCAATCACATATATCACACGTATCACATTTAACAAGGTTAATCTATATTTACCCTCTCATAAACATTTCACATCATGATATACCATTTCAAGTATCAATTCAATCACATTCCTTTACATTAATCACATTGAAGAATATGAAAAATTCACCATTATATCATGTATCAACATTTATTCACATAACCCACAAACCCTTTGAGGTTATGACAAACATCCCCTTTATTCCCATTATCAATCACTTCCATATATCAACAAAAAAGCAATTAAAAAATCCTATTTAATTAAAAAAATCAATAATCCAAATATACGATCAATTTCATAATCACATCATCCTCTTAATTGATTAAACAATTAATTAAACATCTTAGGATCCATAATAACATAGATCTAATCCCCTTCCAATGGAAAATAAAAAATTCCTATTTATTCAAGGATATAGAAGGGAGAGAGAGGAATCTAATTGATAAAAGGACACTTAGGATGAGAGGTGAAGATCCTTCAAACCGTTATTTGATTCGTCAAGAACAACATTCAAAAGCCCATCTTATCTATCTAGGAGCCTCTGAAATCATAGGAAATCATCTTAGTTTTAATAGGGGAGTATGAGGGTGAGATATAGGGGGTTTGAGAATTTTAAAACCTTTTTTTTGGAATAATAAAACCATCATGCATGGTTTTCTAATTAGGGGTGCCCAATTTTCCAAATAATGCACCTTAACCATGTTCCTATTCCAAGGGTCTCACAGTTACTACTAAGAGGGCGCACAATTTTCCAAACCATGCGCTAATCATGCAATCCCCCTTTGTTTGGGGTTTATAGTTTTTTGGGGGTAGAATCACAGTTTGGGGAATCTATGCACCAACCGTGCATTGCCCCTTTTCCTTCCAAAATTATCAAATTTACCAAAAACAACCCAAAACAAAATCCCACCCATGATATACCAAACAAGGAAAAAAGTGTACATATAAGAAAGTATGATACATACCAAATACATTTATGGATTTTACACACATGGTGGTAACCAGATCTCAAACCAATATTAGGGAACACTCAAGATCCCCTAAATGACCAAATAAATCACTGATACATGGTAATGGATACCATGTCTTGACTATTACTTGGCTAAGATACTGATAGTCCACGCATATTCGTAAAGATCTTTCTGACTTCTCAGCAAATAATACTATAACACCCTAAGGAGATATGCTCACCCATATGAATCTCTTGGACTCCAAGTCCTCCAATGTAGATTTTAAAAGTTATAGCTCAGTTGTATCCATTCGAAAAGGAAGAATATAAACAGGCTATACAACAGACATGAGATCAATAGGGAACTCAATATATATCTCTCTAAATTATCAACCCTATGAAATCATTTGGAAAAAAATTATGATGCCAATTGACCACTGAAGAAAAATCTACAGGATGCATTCCTCTATTATCGAATATGAAAATAGAAACCTGATAAATAATCCCACCTAACTACTAATGTTCTGGCCATGCATGACTCGTCTGTAAGTTCCATTTTCAATAAAAAAATATATCTTCCACCATTAGGATATGTAAAATACAAAAAATAATTATAAACATTGATGTGGGATGGAGAAGACACTAAAAAATCCTTCCCAAGGATCAAGTAAAAGTCATTAATATCAAACACATATAGACTCTAGAGGAATATAACACCCCCATTTACAAGGGAGCATTCCCTATATTGGTGAATTCCCTCATACCACATCACTAAAGGAATGTTCATTTACATCACTCCAAATGGATAATGGTAGGCCTATTCCATAAATGAACTAGGTAGATATATAAGAATGAGACGTTCCTTTATCAAACATGGTATATGATAGAGTTGAAGTCACTGGGATCATACCTCGGATGATAGATGATCTGATATCTTAATAATTAGGAGTGGGATGTGTGGTGCACAACTGGAATATTCCTCGGACTTAAGCTCATGCCTATGTACATTGTGAAACACAACTCTACTAGTGTTGTATTCCCTACCTCTGGGATCCAATTCTACCACCCCAACCAGAATGGCTGAGAGAGCTCCATATTACCAACAACCATGGAATAACTAGTTCAACTACATAATTCTATAATAGTTAAAATCCTCTATCACATAGAATTATTACAAAACCACTATTTGTTACACATCTTCCCACATAATCTATAATCAACTAGTGGTCTATTGCAATAAGGATGAATGTGGATAGTCCTTATGCACTGATGAAACTGACCAGAACTACCACCCCAAGGAGGAATAGATAAATTTACACCCTAGATAGACTACCCACCACCACCATGCTATGAACTATCAAAATATCCCTTCATACAACTTAAAGACCCGTACTTGTCCACTCTAGTAGAAGCCACCTAATCTGTGCCATTTCCTTACCTTAGGTTCCTCTCGACAACAAGTGTCTAGTTTAGGACCTCTAAAAAGGATGGACGGTGAAATACATTAAACCAAACACAGACTACATATCTTAAGCTATCCAAAAAATGTCTCGCTCTTTCCATCTCATACCCTTCCATTATCATATAAAAATGCTAAAGACTCATAATGTAATATGCACAATCCATCAATAATATAAATCTTTATGCGAGGTATATAAAATCTCTAGACCATTCTTCTATTAGGGTATTTAGGATGAAATTATAGAAAAATTGGGTTTTTAGGTCCTTCTAGGACAACCCCATATGATGATATTCCTAGAATAGGACATCCCCCAGTGCTTCACTAGACCTCAAGTCATATAATCTTGTTGCTCCACCCATGTTTTTACTGATACATCAAAGTGGTAAAAGATAATATAAATGGACTTTATCCACAACATTATCACCCAAGGAAAGCCCTTACCTTTAAAAAATAGTGTGTGGTGTATATGAAACTCCCTTGCCAACGTAGAGATACTAGGAGTGAATCCCTATTCTTCCATCTCATTCAACTATAAGACTCGTGCTAAGGACTCTTAGATATGGTAATCCTTCACTAATCCCTACACTGTAGGAGGATCATTCCAAAACAATGGTGGGTTGTGCTCATTTACACCCTAATGGAACTCTAATAGAGGCTATCATGGATGATTCCCTCCTAAATGCCAAATATATTCCTCAGAACACATCAGGATAATAGTTGACAATATCAAATTTGAGGGAAAATCACAACATGCATCATTTCACACTGTTATTTACACCTCACATTATAAAAATACCATAACTCGAGCACTCTCCCTATAGCTATGACTAACCATACTCAAGGTCATGAAATATACATATAGGATCCACAACATCACATTTCATTTCATTCCACTAGAATAATAAGTTTCATATTTGAATATCAGCTAAATGAAATATCAATTACAAGTTATCGAGGAAAACACATTATAAACTATATTTGACATTTTATTTAACTAACATCTTAGAGAGACCAAAATAAGTAACAATAATTTAAATTCCCAAAAATTTCAATAATTTATTAGATAATATGAAACCATTAATTTATATTGAAAATAAAAATATAGGTTGATGCTGAAAATTAAAATAATTGACCCATACCGGAGGGAAATATAACCAAACCCAGGACATCATGAAAATGATATGTGAATACTATTTTTTTGAAATTATGCATGAAGAAATAGCCTATCTCCATTTCAAAAATGAGATTAAATCTCATGAATCATACATCCAAAATCAACAGTTTCACATGAGGTATATGAAATCATTAGTCAAAGAAAACTCCATGAAGATAATCCTAACCAAGGTAAATTAGACTTCCCTTATATGTGAGTTAGTTACTCCTATGAACAAGTTCCATACCTTGTCTTGAAAACATCTAATCTCATATTCACATTGTCTAAATAGTAAAATTGAAGAAAAGAGAAGATGATACTACTTTTTAATTCCCCTGACTCATAAAGACTCAACAGTGTTTGGACTCATGGTGTTAATAGACCTCTATAATGCCTCACAATACCCTAGAGGATTCTAACTAGAAACAAGGGTCTAGGGTGATATGTTGGGAAGACTATGCCCTTATATCGCAGTAAGAAATATAAATAAAATTAAAGATAATAATATAAATCTAAATAAAAAAGATAAATGAAATTATAACAAATTCTAATAAATAAATCATAAATCATTATATATAAAAATGAATTACATACAAGTCATAAAAGGAATACAAAATGTATCTAGATATCCTATGGGAGGATTATATACTTCCATGTCAAAAGTGAATCAAAATGTAAAAAACTAGAGAATTCTACTAAAAATTTCTTCAGCCTTGGCCCGATCCAATATCCCATCCTATATATATATTAATTTATCAACCATAAAGCATAGAGTTATTTCCCTTATCTTGTCCTGCTACCATGAGCTTTGATCAGTTACCTAAGGTGGCCTGAGTATGGTGTGAGTTTAACTTAGTAGGTCACTAAAACAAAGTAATGAAAAATATATCCTGTATGAGTAACAGCGCACACAGACAAGAATAATAAAATAATGAAAAGTTAAATAAATGTTCACTATAAATCCTAGGATATAAGGTGACACCCAAGGTTTACTATACTTGCTTAATCAAGTGTTGTATGCCTCTAATCAAAGTATAACCCAAGGTATACCATATTTAAAAATCCTAGGAGGTAATAATAGGAATTAAATAATTATAATGCATCCTCATATCCTAATTAGATAATACTAGACATCCCATAATCCCCAGGCATCCTTGGATCCTAGGGATGTAATTCCTTGCATCAAAAAATCATTAAACGCTATTGGATCCTAGGGAGGTAATACCCAAAATCCAAAAAAATCATCAAGAATAACTGGATGATATAGAATTAATATCTATCAGCTAATAATCCTAAAGAATCACTATATATTAGGTTTGTAATACCCAAAATCCCCTACTCATCAAATAACATCGGATCCTAGGGAGAAATCCCTAGAATACCATCATCATCAAGAATCATAAGATCAGAAAGAGGTAATCTCCGACATACCAAAATAATCAAGAAACTCTAGATTCGGGGGAATTAATCTATAAAGTCTTATAATAAAAATAAACATCTACATCAAAGGGAGGAAATCCATGATATATTATAATAATTAAGCATATTTTGATCCTAGTGAGGTAATCCCTACCACACCATCATTATCAAGAATCCTTATAGTACATTTTATATATTTAATTCATCCAAAATTTACATCATAAGGATATTAAATTTAATTATTTATATAATCACCAGATTCACATCTCAGGTTCCTTAAAAATATCCTAGGATACATCATAGGCATCCCCACACATGTATTGAACCCCAATTTTCTCATGTAAAAATCGGTTTACCTCCCCGAAAAGCCATGGATCTAGGTATATACTCACTAAAAGATCACTCACAACCCATGGGAAGGTATAATTACATGAAAATAGGGTTTTATTGATTAATTTATAGTTTTATTCTAAGTGCACATAACATTGGAAATACTGCACACACACACATAGAAATAAAGTGATACATGAAGGATATTTTTAGAACAACCTACCTTAGACTAGGAGAAGTATACTTATTGTGTATAGAGTATGAATTAAAGTTAAATTGGTACAAATTATAAACTCAAAAGAAAACCCTTAAATACAGAATTAGCATATGAAAATTACATGAGTCCAATTTGCAGTGATAGAAATAGAGAAAGGGTGAAAATTGAAGGATAACCTTACATCTAGTTAGTCATGGAGATATATGATGCTTCAAATGATTACGTAATGAATATAAAGTAGAATAAAACACCAATTTAGAAGCCCTATATCAATTCAAAACAAGTGAGTGTTAGGGTATAAAGAGGGGTAAGTTTAAAAAGGGGGTTATAGAAATGTTATAATCCTTCCCTAAACAAAACCACCCAGAAACATTATCATGATGTAACCATAGAGGTTGTTCCAAGGTGTTGCCTTTCTAGGTAGGGCTACAACACTACAAAAAACTCCATAAACCATGGTTCATGATCCCTCAAAAACGTAGCAGGGTTGACCCCTATACTGGTCACCCCTTAATACATCGATAATAGGGAGATGATACAAGGCATCTAACCCATAGATCTCCATAAAAAACTATTTTTGGTTACAATGAATGAATTCTCCCACTCGATTATCCAGGGAATGTTTCTCAATTTTTATGCTATAAAGTCTTATAATTTATAGACTCTTAGTTATAGGAATAATCTAGTCTTCTGAAACCTGCTCCCAAGACACCTCCAACACCTGAAATGCCTCAAAACCACTATAAATCCTATTCATCACTCCAGCCATCAATAATAAAATAAAAAATCACGATTTTACATAAATTAAAAACCCACAACTTATTGAGGTTCAAGGGTGTTACAAAAAATATATATCATTTTCATTAGACTATTAAATCACATCATTTATCATCCCATGGAATTTAACGAACCTTTAAAAACAAATATTAAAATAAATATTATTTATTTCTTAAAAAATAAATATTACACTCACTAAACATGAAAATAAATATTTATTTTAATATCAACATGACTACAGAAATATTTATGTTAATCTATCCACTAAACTAGTAAATAATTAAATATTTATTTTTATTACCTTTTGAATAAATAATGAGGATGTAAACTTCAAATCATATATTTTAAACTCAAATATATCATAATTGAATTTTTGTGATGAATTTTACTTAAATAATTATTGTTATAAAAACATGAATAATTTTTATTACCAATATTAAATTCAATAAAAGTTAATGAGATTCTAAATAAACATAGTTTTCCAACCACTAGGCCACATCCTTAGTGGCATTAAGTGAACATAAATAAATTCCAAGATCATTATCTAGTAATATATCAAGATTCCCATATAGATAGAAGAAGATATATCAAATAAAATAAAATTCCTAAAAATGATAATATGTAATAAAATCCTTTTATCTATTTATATCTCATCAAGAAAGACATATAAATGTGTTACCACTCTTTGTAGTTGATTTATCATTTTTTGATTTTCTAAAATGAACTCATCTTTAAACTACAATGGATGTGGATTTCATAAGATAGTTCCATTTTAATCAAAAGGCCAGATATATCTTCTTAAATTAATATGGAAGAGATACATCCTTTCTTAACTTATTTAATTAATGAAATATTACTTTTGAAACATGTAATGTTTGCTACCTCACAATGAGCATATGTATTCAACGTTTCCCTTCATATATCAAAGTAAATGATTCATAATATAAATTAAAAATAATCCTAAGTATTAGGATTACTACCCATATTCATATATAGTAATATATATTGATACCTATAGATTATAGAATTTATACTATTAGGTCTTTCCTCACAATATCCCTTCATAGAGATCACCAAGTTTAAACTTTACAGGAAGAAGTCTCAATTTCTTAAGAGCCTCCTAGACTTGATAATCTGAAATTATTTGTGTCCCATTAGATAAATTCTATCTATTTCTTATGAATTATTTTAAAAATATTGTCAAAGAATCATTATATTTTCATTATTGTAGAAAATCACTATAATATTTTGATATAGTAAATAATATAAGGACATAATCACATTAGTGTTATATAGAAGAATAATAATCCTAATGTGATATGATGTTTGTTTATATTTTGTTAATAAAATATACGATGTCATTTGGATCTAGGGATCTAACTCCAACATATTTCCACTTTCCTTAAATCCAAACACTAAAAAATTTTAATCTAATAGTTCTTACAATACATTCATGATTCTATATAGATAAGGCTTTGGTCAACGAGTCTACCACTTATTCCACCATGACTACTCTACTTAGTTGGAATTCACCCTATTGAGAACAATCACTCAATAGTTGATACTTCTAAATTATATGCTTCATATGTTGATGTGATCTATGATCTTTTTCTAAAAACACTATATACATTTTACCACACTACATAGTAGCATGATCCTTACTACTAGAAAGAACACCGAGCACGTGGATGAATTTATGAAGCCATAGAACTTCATTAACTGCATTAGAAAATTTTATCAACTTAGGTTCTATAGTATAATATTTGAATACTGGATGATTAAAAATCTTCCACCTCATAATTTATCCATTAAGGAAAAATACATATTTTGTTTTTTATTTCATATCATTATAAATAGTTTGGAAACCTGCATTTGGGTATCCCATAAAAACTATTTCTTCATCCCCTACATGAACTGGGAACATGTCATTTGTATGCCACATGTAATTTATGATATTATTTATATATTTTTATTGTGGACCTTATGTGTCTAATTAATATCTACCTAGAATTATCATGGTGTAACTGACATTATTCATAATTCATAGGATGAAAAACTTGATAGATCGAAACACAGATGAAAAGGGGATTTTATTCCTTCTTTATCTCTCCTATTAAACTTAAAGACACATTTTCTTTGATATATGTATACCATGTGACATTGGAAATAATAGTCATTTAGATTGTTCCATACTATCTATTTTTAATACCTCATCAATATAAATACACTAACTTAGTCTAAGAGGCCTTTGAGATCTATCTTGAAAGATCTTTATCTCTATAATATAGGATGTTTCACCTATTTCTTTCATGGAGAATAAAAACATTCAACCATGTGTTGATTGAATGTCTTACTCATATCTAACATCCGATCTGTAATAGATCATTAACATATACTACAAAGAAAAACTAATTCAATCTCACTATACTTTAAAAGACACAGGGGTTAATTCCTTTATAAAAAACTGAAATCTATTATAGCTTCATCAAAAAAATACATGATCATGATACTTGGTTTAACCAGTAAATTGATCACTAAAACATTTATATCTTATAGGCATACTTTGGTATCACAATGACTTCATATTATGTTATGTATACATATTCCATGATATTTCCATTAATAAAGGGGGTCTTGAAATCTATTTTCAAAATCTCATAATCATGGTAGGATACTATGTTATGTAGAATACTTATGTATTTGAGAATAGAAACTTATGAAAAGGATTTATCATAGTATATTCAAGGATCTTTCTTGAAACCTTTAGTATCCAATCAAGCCTTGTAGGTACCAGTACAATAATCTATTTCCTTATTCTTCTGAATACTCATTTATAATCAATTTTATCTACATGAAATATAATATTTTTACAAAATCAATATTTCATTAATATATGGAATCCATTTTGAAATTATTGGATTCTGGAAACATTGAATTTTTTATCTCTCCACTGCTTCCTTATATAAAAAATCTTTATTCTTTTCAACTAATAACAAGTCACATTACTTGATAATAAGAATAACATATCTATATAATTTTTTAACCTCTCTAGTACCCTAATTTAATAAAGTGTGGCTATGATGTAACCTCTTCCACAAGGTCTTGTGGAGCTTGTTTTGATGCTAACTATTATATATCATGAGCTTCAACTTCATTAAAGTCTATCTTTCTCCATTAATATTATTTTGATATGTAACCCCTTTCAAGGAAAGTTCCATTTATTTCCATAATTACCTAATTATACAATGGTCCATATAGGAAATATACACTCATTTATTTAGGATATCCAATAAGGATACAAATAGTTTCCCGAAATGAATGTTTATTTCTAGAATAATCTATAAAAAATGGTTCTAATCCCCACACATGTATATATGAAATTTATTTTCCTATACAATAACTGATATTGGAGTCCTTTCTCCACTTTAGTTGGTTCATAGTTTAGACATTGTGATTTTAATTTTAATGGTTTCCCTTAAAAGTATAATGGTGTATTGTCATGAATCATTATTAATCTCACCATGTTCAACATGGTTTGGTATGTCCGTTCACTAACACCATTCCATTAAGGTGTATAATGGAGGTTGATTTTATATAGTATCCAAAAATACTTTATAAAATTTATGAACTCTTAGTTAAGATATCTATTATTTTATTTGATCAGAGTTTCATTATCTTCTTATCAAGTAGTTTATCTAATTGAGACTTATATTCTTTAAATTTCTAAAAAAATAGACTTATAACCAAACCATTTTTATATATCCATATCTGATGAAATCATTGGTAAAATAAATTAATTAAGAGTATCCACCTTCATATCCTATGAGAAACGCTCCACACACACTAGTGTAAACAAATTCTAAAATCTCTATGGCCCTCTCACCCTTTCTATATAATTATGACGTTTTTATTTTTCATTAAAAACAATAATAACATATATCTAAGGGTTTTAGCACAAAAAAAATCCCAATACACTTCTTGGTATATTTCATTCAAATGCTATGGGTTTACATGACTAACTCCATGATGCCACAACCAGGTGTTACACCGATGGTGGTTTAAGGTGAAGACCTTGATCGCCGATGGCGGTTGCTGTGTCCCCTCCCCCCATATCGGTGGGATGGGCTTCTTCGTCTTCTAGTTTTTCAAATAGAGGTATGTTTGAGTACGGTTTCTTAATGCCTGAGATAGAGGGAGCACCAAGGGTTCCGGGATGCGTGTCTGGTCAGCCCGTCGTTCCAGTCTCAGTTCAAGAGTTTTCTGAAGCCACTTCGTTTCCATACAGAGCCTTAATCGCAAGATTTGTGTGGCGACGTCCTTTGATTATGGATTTTGGGAAGATGGTGAATAGAGATTGGGGCATGAATAATCTTGCATCGGTTGGGATTTTAGGCCCACGGCAGATCCTCATCGTTTTCTCTGATGAGGATGACTTGGGTAGAGCTTGGTCTAGACCAAGGAAAGCCTCCCCATTCCATCTTCTAAGATGGTCTATTGACCATCATATGAACCGATATTCTCCAAATCTCATCATATGGTTGCAGCTCCTGGGAATTCCTCTCCCGTTTCAGAACCCTGGGCTTCTGAAGTCGATAGGTAACTCCATCAGGCGTTTCATTTGCTCTGATTGGAGGACAACCTCCATGGGAAATCATGCATCCACACGAATCTGTGTGGAGATGGATATTTCAAAGAAGCCACCTAGAACTGTCTGGATCGTGGTGGAGGGTGAGTACAGGTTTTCTCAAAATATTTTTTATGAATCTTGGATGCCTTTTTCCCCTTTTTCCATAAGCAGGGGCACGATATATATGCTTGTCGCAGGAGTGGCATAGCTTTGCAAAAAGTGGATGCCTTCACAGTGATGAATGATCCTGCTCCAGGTGCACATCAGGCAGATTAATCTCATTCGGAAGTCACTGCCATCATGGAGCAGGGAGTGTCATCAGGGGATTTGATGAATGGAAACTCCCTGAATTCTGGATCTGGTCAGGCTCTAGTTGATGTTGTTAGGGAAACCGTACTAGACAACACTGGAATGGCTGTGTCTCGGCCTGGAGACTCAACTATGAATGACTCTAATACACTTGTGAATGTGACAGAAGGTTCAGATTTACATATTATGGAAGGATCTGTAAAATCTGGATCCAAGATTCAGCATGAAGTGGAGAGATCAAACGATGAATTTCAGTACATTGGCAGGGGATGCGCTGTGATGCTAGACATCTCCAAGCCTGTGGAATTGGTTTCTGAACAGAAGAACACAACTGATGTCCTGGTGCAGGTAAATTCCCATGAACTGTTTAATTGTTCTACAAATAAATTTGCAGAGCTGGTTGATGTTGGATCAAATGAGGCAAAAGAGATGGATGTGGGAGAGGAAATTGTAGAGAAGGAAGTCAATGCTGGCCTGGAAATATTGAGTGGTGAAGGTAAAAATCCCTGCACTGATGACACAATCAAGATATCTCAACTGGAAGGTGGTAAGGATGGAAATGGAAACCCTCCTTTGGCCCATAAAAAGCAGTGGGGGGATAGATCTTATTGTGAAGAAGAGCTCCACAGTCACAAAATATCTTACAGTGATGCTGTTAAGAATGGAATTCATGAGACCCTAAGCAAGGAAGTAGAAGAAAAAACTCAAAGAAGGAGGAAGCCAAGGAGAGACTATACGGATCTTCCCAAACCAATGGCGACAAGGTCTGCACACAAGATTGTAGGGTCACAAGAAAATGTCATTGCAAATGGGTACAGTGGCAAACGAAGAGGAGGGTCCCCGAAGAGGGACAAAGGATTCAGTGGGAAACGACCATTCAAAGAGAAGTTGTTTGAGGAAATGCTTCGGAAGAAAAATATATACCTTGAGATGATGCGCAAATACGAATCTTTTGAATGGGAGTCAGCTGATCCTAGTGATGAGTTATCTGATGATGGGGAGAAGGATGCATATGGTTTTGATGTAATGTAGCGTTTTTATTTTCTACTGACTTTACTTGCACTTTTCCGTTAATAAATTTGCTGGACCAGGCTTACGCCTAGTTCAGACTTTCCTGGGTATGTAAAGACCATAATTTATATGTTCCATATCATAAAAATTATGTCTTCATAAATGTATAATTTTTTATTCAAAACCTGAAAATAAAACCAATGATGTATAAATTTGATATAGAAATGATTATCTTGGGTACAATGAGAAAATAATAATAAATTTTCAAAACTAAAATCAATCTAATTAGTAATGTAATATGATAATATCCTATATCCAACATAGTTGTTCTTATGCCATTGGAAGTTCAATGATCCACCTCCCCTTTACCATATTTCATAATCATTTTGGTTCTAATATTTTGATATAAATACAAGAACCACAAGCTATATATAATTACCTATTTAAGGAAATATTAAGACTTCAATTGATAATTAATATTCCCAAATATTCCCTATGATTCATTACTAGGGAAAAATATTTCTTCTTCTGACATTTATTTCCATAATAAAAACATACAACATCCTTCCCTTTAGAGCCCCTTCAAATCTTTCACTTCTTGAAAGGGTATTTTTATGAAGCCTTAGTCTTCGAAATTACACTAATCATTTGTCCATAATTTTTCTCTTGTTTACTATTATGTCCAAAGGGTTTTTACACTTTATATTTTTATCCACTTGGAAATCCAATTTTAAAAGATCCAAGAAGGGATTCACTATATTATTCATGTTAAAATTCACATTAAAACTTGATAATATCAAATTAAGTGAGATGAGGATGATATCAATGATTAGTTCTTTATATATATATTAAATTCTAGAATTTTAAAATGCTCAATATAGTTAATGGTATTGTCTTTGTGAGGTCCTGCCGAATCTTCTTCTGCTAGCTTTCACATAAACAGATCCTTGAATATTTCCTACCTCTCTTGTATTACTTTATCTAGATTTAGATAACATATATGAGAGAAATTTGAGAAATTATTCATTTATTTATGAAGCTTTTAGAGCTCACTAGTTAGGGATAACAACATTAAGCATTGGAAATCTAGTATAACATCCACATATTCCCAAAATACATTTTTCTCATACTCATTAGCTTCACTAGAAGTCCCTGAGGGAACATGGTAATCAAGTACATAAATCATTCTCTCTTGGAATAATACAATTGGTAAATGTGAAAATATTTAATGTCAGAAGTAGTTAAGAGACTATATTTCTCCATGATATGTTATAGGGAAGGTGACATGGTCAAGTTTCTTTCATTTTTCTTTAAAAAATTAAATTACATTTTAGTACATTATCTTCGATTTAGAATATCCAATTACTAAGATACTATGTAGGAAATGATACATATTTACGTTTAAATGACATTTAAAAATACTTTATCAGATAATTTAAAAGTATTTATATAGGCTCTACCTTAAAACTATATTAAATCAATGCTCCTTGACCTTTATAGTAGAATCTCCAATTATGAAATCCTAAACACAAATTTCCCCAAAATTTGCATCTAAATTACATCAAAACATAGAGAAAAACTTCAATTGATGAAAAATTAGTAAAATCAACTCAATATTTTTATTATTATCCCATGATAATCTAACATATCTTGACAAGAACAAAAAAATACTTTGTACTGTGGATACATTCTAACTTAGGTTGTGGAATCTATTTTGATGACATACAATTTTAGTTGTGGGATTTTGCTTGACATATTCATGAATATTATTTATGTTATTCTTCATAGGATTATTAATATTATGTATAATTTACACAATTATCTAGACATTTACAATAAAATAATTTACCCACATACTATTATAATATATTTTATTTTATCTTTGTATAATAGTTAATTACCATATGTGAGATCGTATAAAATTAATTAACTTTACATGAAAAAATATATCTCATAAATTTTTATTTTATTTTTTCTTATCATATTTGAAAGTTTATTTACATTTTGTTACAATTTAAAATAAATAAATAATTAAAACATTCAACATGATATTTTATCAATTTTTTGACTTATTGAGAAATGATGAACCAACCTTGACCCTAGGGAAATAACTCCTTGACCCTATGCTTGGATCATGCTGCAAAATTTCTCCATTCTCTTATATATCTCCTTGGTCATATTAACCTCAGCTTCATTACTAAATCATATACTTTAGTTGGGAAATCCATCCTTCACAAATTCTTACTCAAATGAATGTGAGGGGAAATCAGATTTTTGGGTTATATATAATAAACAGTGGACATTATAACCCATAAATAATAAAGGAGAGAGAGATGATTCAAAGAAAATTATAAATAATTTAATATTACATTATCACATTAAACCATGAAATTAATAATTAAACAAGATAAATTAATCCAAAACATAAATAGGTTTTTCAAGATCTTAACAAATCACAACATACAATGAAAAATACCTTTAGTATTTTAAGCATTCATTTTAATTAAGATAAATATAATTGAATTAATAAATATAAAAACTACATAATTATTTTCCCAAATATTCTATCTAATAGTCCATAAAACATTATAATCCCATTATATATAATTTTTAATAATTAAATATATATTTTTAAAATTATTTGACTACATGGTTCTTACTCTAGAGACCACATAACTTGTACTTAATTTCGTAAATTTAATACTTATATAGTGCGTACTGTCACTTGACATGTGACATGACACCTACTATGTATGGTCCTTGTTTTGAACTATATACATAAATCACATGTATACCAATACAACTTTTCATGATATAAGCAACATGAAATATTGTGGCTCAAGCTGTATAGTCTTCTATATGTTTATAATCACACGAAATTACATAATATAAATGGAATATACCACTATTAATGCATGTGAAATACATAGTGTGCATGATGAACATTACATATCATATATCTACATAATTTACATGTCATTTTAAAAACTATGTGTTGATGTAAATGATACACAAAAAATATCTTGGTGTTTACCATACATGGGTTAACACATGGTAAATGGTGTATACATGAATGCTACATGACATATAGTCTGTTTCATTCCACATTTATTTGATCATTGAGATTTACATGAAATCAAAGCTGTAAGGGGTTACATGTCATGTATATACCAACAACATGCTATGTAAGTAGAAAAAATAAGAATCCAAAATCTTCAGATCAACATTTCATGAAATCTAAAAAATATATATAAATATAAAATAAATAAATTGCGTGCATCTTACACAATATATAGTTGTAACATTTTTCATGATTTATCTTTCTCATGATGAAACCTAAGAGGAATCTATAGAAATACATTATCTATAGTGTATCCATGAATATAAATAATCATTTTATATTTGGGTGGGATTATCATTCTCACCAATGTATGATAGTGCCACACTAAGTAATGGAGGAAGAATAAGGGAACTCTTGGAGAAGGGAGAGTTAATACCATGCGATTACAATGATTGTAACCCCGGGAACATTACTATCCTTATAATTGATTCTTCATGATGAAAAAAAAATTATAACATATGTTTTTGTGGTTTTAATGTTAACCATTTAATGTAATACTAGTAGGAAAAGGTAGTGGTATATTATCACATAAGAATCCTTATTTATTTCTTTTAGTCAAAAAAATTAGGATTTAATATTTATCTTTCACTAACATAGATTTTTATTCGAAAGAGAAACCAAAGATACATAGAGAAAAAAGAAAAAATTGAGTCATGAGTGATTAAAGTGATGTAGGACTGATCTAACTCAGATGCGATATGTTTACATCTATGAGGCAAGAATCCTAAGGAAGAAAAATTTGAAAAACCGAGGAAACACTTTCCATTCCATGAAGCATGCCCAATTTTCTATTGGATTCATTACAAGTGTAGAGGACATTAGTACTAGTATAGAGAAGACCTTTATATTCCCTGATAATTTAATTCACTGACAAGGGGGTGTCTTTTTACCTTCCATACAGTTAGATATTAAAGAGGGGTCAATTTTCATCCTTCATAAGGTAATATTCATCTTCCTCCAGATAGAGAACCCACATATGAGGTATTTTTATTTGGATAATTGGGGGGGTAACACCATAAGGGAAATTATAGGCTAGATAAACTAATCCAATAGGATCATGTATGTTTACCCATCCTCCCATGATCCCATCAATTCATGAAATGTTTGAATCCGTCTTCATACACATTGAGGGTGAGATCTAGGTCACCCAATGACTATATTGACCAATGTAGGGAGATATGATAATAAACCCAAAGATTAAAGTCCACAACTTCAATCTATTAGAGGAGAGGGAAATATTGAGAATATGCATAGTCACCTTTGACTTGAGGAGGTTGGAATTTCATGGACTACTATTATATTTGTGATCATTGTGAACTTTCAAAATACTTTTTACACTAGCTACCTTGACCACCTTTCTACCTATGAAATGATCTCCAAAATCCAAACTTCTCCAAAACCATGAAAAAAATATAGGTTGAAATAATAAAGGATTGGAGTGATCCCCAACTGGCTCCCCAAAATTTCTCAAACAAAATTGTCCAACCACAATGTAAAAATAGGTTCTCCATTGCTTCGAGCCAAGGGATTGAGAAGTATAAGCATTTGAAAACCAACTGGAGATATTTTTCTTACACAACCATATATTTAGGAATTACATGGTGTTGTACATTCTATATAAGTAACAAAAACATGATAGGGACCACTAGATCCAAACAATTAGACCCCCTAAGTTCCACCTCATAATGAGGTATGCAGAAGCTTAGAGTAGTCCTATAAGTTGAATAGTCCTGATCAGGATGGAGAGAAGAATCACATGTTGTCTTTATCAACTAGATGAATAGTGGTAAAGAGGATATTATAAGTATCATAGTGGATTATATAGGTAATTATAGGTAATTTTGTTCCTCTCTATAAGATTTGTTGGGTAAGGTTCAATGGGGGAATTAAAGGGGGGATAACAACCCATTTATCCTTCCATAACATGGTCTTACTATGATAGATAACACACTCTGAGTAATCTAAAAATATCCTCAATGAGATTTGTGTGCATTACCAATATAGGGAGGAGAAAAAATTTACATAATTAGATGCATCATGTGTGATCCAATATTTGTTTTCATAGAGGTATCCCAAAGAGAGTTTCCAGTATTGACATACCAAGTGAGTATCTCATGAAAACATTTCCTAGGAACTTATATGATTATAAACCATAGAACTTCCTATATGATAGGTGTGAAAAGATTCTTGTAACATTACCAGTGGAAATTTAAATCCATATGATAGGACTTAATGAATGTAATTGAAAATAACTTCAATGTGATAGAGGATTCCTTTGGTAACCTGTGTGAATAATAAAATATACATGGCCATGGAAGATAAAATATAGTTGATAAGAGTGATTAATCCTCTAAAATATAGAATATTTATTTTCCAGTTAATAATAATCTCTATAATTCATTAAATTAGGTTAACAAAGTGGGAAAACTTGACTCTTTTAGAGGAAATGGGGGCACCCAGGTACTCCATGTGGAAATAACCCTATTTGAATCATATCCTCTCCATAATAACAATATCATGGGAAGTATTATTGGAGGGAATTATGAATAAAATAATCTTAGAATAATTAAATTATTGTACACTACATCTATCATAATCATCCGTAATATTTTTGAAACATATCAATATTCATCTTCCATTCAAGAAGAAAATCATGTCATTAAAAAAATTAGTGAGAAATTCTAAGTGTTCCATACCTTCCTTTGTATAGGAGAATCAATATAAAATTTATCGAAAATTCCATGTTTCTATAGAGAGAGTCTTGGGAAAGAATGAAGAGGTATGGATACATGGTATCTCTTTGTTGAAGGCTTCTAGTAGATTTAAATAATCCAATACATTTTTCACCTAGAGAAATAAAGAACCAAGTACAAGAATAGCCTCAGAAGAATAAATCATAAAACCATTCAGTGAATCCATAGCACTAAATAACCTCAATGATGAACTTACACATGACAATATCATAAGATTTATTTATTTAAATCCTGGAAATGACATTAGATCCAACCACTTCCATATTATTATCATGTATAATATCTTTAAAAATGATATTTATCCTTTGATATTCTCGCTTTGGAAAATGTTGTGTAGTTATAATGAGACCAACTGAAGTTGCATGGTGGAAATACTATCATTGATGACTTTTCACTAGAATTTTGTAGGATAAGTCTCATAAACTCACTAGTATTAACAAATCAAAATAATAGGGGTCACTAACTTTCAGAAAAGAATGAGAGAGGTAGTTTAAGAGGATCTGGATAAGTCCCCTCCTATGAGAAAAATGTTTTATGGGTCTGATCACATCATCTATAATGATATCCCATTATGATACATAAAAAATCATTATTAATACATCTAGGTTAGGATAAAAATATGAATTTGTGCATTTGGTAGATTTTTAGAACTCAGAAGCATCAATAGTGGGTTCCAAGATGTAGTTTGTTTTCTCATTGAAATGAGAAGGTATGTTACATAGAAACATCTTTCATGGATACCATCTTTGAAAGATTCCAAATTTGGTAGATTATATTTCATCTATATTATTTTGACAATAGACTTTAGTATTTTTCCCAAGAACATTTAAGTTAGTGCTATATGAAATTTCATCCATTTTCATACTAATATTTCACATTATACTTTTCTCCTTAATGCATGCATGGAAGAACACTGAATTATTATCACCTTATTTATGTGATCAGAACCTTGAACATTCATGATCACTCCTTTCCATTTCCATATGTTTATCTGAAATTTACTTGTTTCCCCATTAAGGAGATAAAGGCTAGATCACTCCAGGAGGATTTTATACTTTTATCAAATAGTTTAATATCCTCTTATAGATCATTGATACATGTAATGTTGAGGTTAAAGAGAGAGGATCACACCACTATATACCCTTTCAACCATTTTAGTTTCTATTTATTATGTCCCAAGGACACCAATCCATCCCATGATCATTCAACCAATGGAAGGAATTCTTTCCTATTAGACCATCTCTTGGTAAACCTGAACTTCCAAGTCTAGATATCATTTCCAAAAAAGATAAAGTAGGAGGATAATTGTATAATAGATTTATAAACAAATGATATACCCTGTTATTAGTGTATCACGATATCCCTAGTATATTATTTAACCATATATCAAGTTGGCTCTATATCCTTTGACAACCTTTATTATTATTTTAATATAAAAATTTGTTACCTGAGATGCCCAGATCTAGGGGGTTGTTCTAGGATATAAAGTTGTTGAATTTAGACATGGAATTACTTGATTATATGTATCCTCATATTTTCTACAAATTTTCTTGGATGGTATTGAAATCTCCCCTGTAAACCATGGGAGGGATCCTGGTTTGAAGGAGAGTTAATCATAACACAAGGATCTATGTTACTTGGAATCAAACTTCATGTTGATTAAGGTTATAAATATAGAAGAGTTGAGGGTTGCCATCTTGATTGTGATGAATTGTGAAGAGGAGATGGTAAGTTCAATTTCCACATTTCCATTCAAGAAGATCCTAATGTGATCATTAGAAGGATTGTTTCACAAACTATTATCAACCTTCAGTCATCAGGAAATGGTCTGAATGAGGCTAGGTTTTTTTTTGGATTCAAATATGGTTATGAAAAAAATAATATGGAATTTAATCTCTTTGAGGATATGCTCACACTTTATGGTGGGACCTATTCCCCTGACATTCTAGAATAGAATGGAGGACATGAGTAATTAGGATAAATGAGTCTGGAGTCTTTTCACCTTTCTATCTGAAGAGAAATAATATAATCTAATGATAATGATTTTGACTAAATATAGGTAGTAACTTATAATAATCCTACAAGAATGATTTTCAATTTTCAGGTCCTCTTGGCCCTGGATGTTATCGAGAATTGAGGGTGTTCCTCCATCTCATCCAAGATGCCAGAGATGTTGAGGGAGGATAGGGGAGGGGTTTCAAGAGGCTGTAGGATAAGAGGAAATGAATAAATTGATAAGGAGGGATCTAAAGATGATGTGACCATAGAGAACCAGGATGACAAGCCTAGTCCCATAGAGGGGGTCTTCAGGAGGGGGAATTAGGGGTTTCCAAACTTCACAACTAGGTCTAAAGTTAAACCATCAATATAGGTGTATGAGGTTATAGAATATATAGGTAAGGGGAGATATCTTACATCTGGGGTGGGAAGAATCTATTAGTCATAGGAAGAAGAAGAAAAGAACAATTATCTATAGGGAGAAGCATACTCAACCGGATCCATAGGGAAACCATCTATAGAGCCTGAGAACTAATGGTCTTTTCATTAGGGACCATCCACCTAAAATGGGGTATACTAGAGTGGAACGGATGAGTGAAGGGGTTACAGTGGGTTTGATGAGTAGGGAGGTAGTATAGGTTCTTGGGGATGGTGACTCTTCTTGAATACAGAATGAGAATGAACTTGGAATCCACAACCAAGAGAGAAGTGTACTAGAGAGGATAATACCAACTATCACCAGAAGGAGAAAATACCACCATCTCATATAAGAATACATTGATTGAGGGGGAATGATAGATCTAGATCAATAAAAATCATGGACTCATTAGTTTTTCACATTTTGAGAATACACATAATGCATCTAGAAAATGTTAAGGTTTTCATCCCAAAATTTCCTTCTTCGCTAAAAATTTTATTTTATGATCCTAACTTCATTTAAATGGTGCGTATAAAAATTATTGGATATATAATATCATGATATATCTTTATCATGGTGTTTGAACTTCAATTTCAATATCTCACACTCTTTCAAGGTGTTTTTATTAGAACGTTTCTTATGCCATAATGGGTTTTCATCTAAATTTCTCTTTAATGAGATATGTTTTAATACTATGCACCAATTTGATATTTATATAGAATTTAAAATACCCAATAATTAATTTTGATATACTACATGATTTGATGAATGAGAATTATAGATTCATATAAATTTGAAGTTTCCAATGAATTTTGATTCAAATATTACTAAATCCATAATGGTTTTGATAACTCAATTATCATTCATTGATTTATACTCCACTTCATTGAAAATTATTATTAAAATTTTGTTCTAATCATTACTATGATGATATTATGTTATAATACCTCACTCTTTTAGGGGGAATTATGTTTTATATCCATGTATTCTTCTATGAATATTATTGGATTCAGATACAGCAGAAGCATGGAAGTTGGGAGGGACCGAATTTTCTTTGATCGTAATCGATGACCAATCTGGGATCAATTTTCTTATGAATTCCAATATCCACATTTTGAAATCAATTATTTAGAAAAAGAGAAGAATAACATTGGATCTGATAAATAGGATCTTGCGCATTATGTTTATAATTAATTTAATAATTTTTGAAGAAATTAAATACCTGGGTCTTTGACACTTTCTTTATTGATGACTGTTGATCATCCAAAATGACCCTTCCGGATTGCCTTTGTGGCACTTGTGAGGATCCAAAGTAGAATCCATCTAGTGGTGATCCATATGTTCTCCAATGGTCTTCAATCAACACCACTCATTATCCAGGTGCTAGAATAGTGGAAGAAATGTATTGGGTTGATCTTTATTGATCATTATTTCTTTGGTCTTGAAGAACTTATCTCATTCTTGAGAGGGAGATATGGGAGGAGTCATGAGAGAAAATGTTTGTCTCAACAATTCTCAACCCACTAGGGTTTAGCACAATAGACGTACCGACCTATTAATCAACATGGGATTTCACTTAAAATATTTAATTGTGAAACAATAATTAAATGAATTTATAACTATTAATGAAAACCCATGCCACATAATAAGAATAACAATACCATTATTTTTGGTACACCAACTTGCGAAAAATAGAACCATAAATGTAATCCTCTTCCACACAAAGTTAATAATATTTTTATTATTTCTTGTGATAACGGGATAAACATTATTTACCAACTTGTAAATATTTAATTTATCAATGTACAAGGACTTGGTCCATTGAATCTCATATTCCATTTATTGAACACACGAATAAAATATGTTTTCCTATTAAATAAATATTTTAATTTACAAACTAGTAAATAAATATTTATTAAATGTTCAATAAAATAAATAAATTTATTTTATTCACAATCTGGTGAATACATATTTATTTAATTTATACAGTCATTTTCACATAAATAAAATTATCCCTTGGTCTTGAGAATAATATTTATTCCATTAATTAAATTCAAATAGAATTTAATCGTGGCCACCAGAAACACTTAGTGTATAACCCTCTATGATTCTTTTTTGTTGGCATTAAGCGGTCTTGCCTAATGTCCAAGTGTATTGTCTAGAAACAGGTCAAAGAACCCAAGATAAAGAACCTAAAGTCGTAATGACAACATCTATATCTGAACACTCATTTTGTAAAATAATTCATTTTTCACAATATCTCATCAAGCAGGTTTCATAGTAGTATCATCAACCTATATTATTGATACATTATTCAATGAATACCTGAAATAAACTCGTCATTACACCATGACCATCGAATTTAGGGTGATGGTTCTATTTCAATAAAAGTACCGATATATCAACTTCCATAAATGGAAGAGACAAATCCTTCCCGGACTTATCTATTAATAACATGTAATTCATGACACACCCAATGCACCATACTTACCTCCAAAATATTGAGTGATAGTTTTCAGCAGAAAATCTACGTATATGAGTCATGACATGTATTAATGATAATATTAAATTCTAAGGACCCTTACAAATGCTCACAAATAGGAATATACGATGAAACCAAAACATGAAGAATTCTTAGTGGCATGTCTATTCTCATAATCTTCTATCTTGGAGATTACCAAGTGAAAAAATCAAGAGAAGAAGTCTCATCTTCTTAAGAGTACTCACACTTAAAGGTCTCTGTACTATGTGTCCCATCATAATATGTCATCCAACTACAGAACTATATTTAGGAATATTGTTATAGAACTTAAAGGTTCTCATCATAGCGGGGAACTTCTATGACCTTATTAATGCGAAAAATACTCAAGGACATTATTACATTATAGTCATGCAGAACAATGAAAAATATGTAATAATATTTTTAATATTTAAAGACATTAAATATTCATGTAATCAATTTAAAAATAGTTGGTTAAGGACACAAACTCCAACAAACTCTTACTTGAAGTTGAGCCAACTGCCTATGACTTTCAGTCTGCTAGATCTCATATGATGACCATGTTTATGGTGAGTCAAGGCTTTAGTTAAGGTGTCCACCACATTGTCTTCCATGGAAATAATACTCATTGTAACTTCACCAATATGAGAAAAATCCCTTAAGAGATGATACTTTTATAGTTTGTGATTCATCCACCGATGTGACACTGGATCTTTTGTGAGAGCCACCACTACAGTATTATCACAACAAAGTGTGATGGGATATTTTCTTCTAGGTACCACATCCATCTATTGGATGATGATCTGAATCCAAAATACTTCTTTGCTACCTTAGAAGCTATGATAAAATTTTAATCTACTTTAGAATCTGTGACCATACCTTGCATTTAGCTCTTCCAGCTCACAACACCTCCATTCAAAGTTAAGCTGTATCTTGTTTACAACTTCATGTCATATTGATCAGTCTAGAAACTTGAATATGCATATCCTCTATTGAATAGTTCCTTATATCCTTCATAAACCAAGAACATATCCTTAGTACACCTTATATAATTAAGGATAGTGTCGAATTCCATCCAATGGAAGTCACCTAGTTCATCTTGATATCTTCCTACCACACTCAATTCATAGGCGACATCTATCCTAGTACATAGAATAACATACAAGACTTACCCAATCACAGATTCATATAGAATCCTTCCCATTCTCTTTCTTTACTCATGTGTTTGAGGACACATTTTATTTGAAAGATGAATGGCATGTGACATTGGAAAAAATCACTTCTTGGATTGTTACTTACTGAATCTCTTTAGTATCTTATCAATGAATGTACTTTGACTTAGTCCCAAAAATCTCTTGGATATATCACAATGGATCTTGATCCCAAGAATATATGCTGACTCAACCAAGTCCTTCACATAGAATCATTTATTCAACCATGCCTTAGCAGACTGTAAGACTGGTATTTCATTTTCAATAAGTTATATGTCATCAACATATGCTATTAAGAAAATGATTTCACTCCCAATAAACCATTTGTAGACACAAGGTACACATTAATTATTTATAAAACCAAATTCCATTATGGATTCATCAAATTTAAGGCTCCATGACATAGATTCTTAATTTAACCCAGAAATGTATTTTGTAACTTTCATTTCTTATTGGAATCCTTTAGAGTCACAAACCCTTTAGGTTGTTTCATATAGAAATCTTCACGAATGTTCCCGTTAAATAAGGACGTTTTGAAATCCATTTTTCTAATCTCATATTCATGGTATGTTGAAATGGACAATATAATTATGATGGATTTCAACTTTGAAACTTGTGAAAATTTTCATTATAGTTAATGCCTTGATTATATTTAAAACCTTTTTCAACTAGTTGTGCCTTATAGGTGATTAATTTTCCTTCTATGTGTAGTTTCCTATTGAATACCCATTTTTAACCAACATGATTTACATCTACTAGAGGATCTACCAAAATCCAAATATAGGTTTTGTGCATGGAATCCATTTTAGAATTCATGGTATTTTTTCAACTTGGTAATGTTTATGACACTTACTGCTTCCTTGTAGGTTAAAGGATCATTATTATCAACTAATAATGAGTCACCATCCTTGTTAACTGGAAAACCACACCATTACAGTTCCTTAATCTCTCTTTTACTCATACCCAGTACTTGTGTCTTTGGAATAGATCTTTCTTACATGGGGAATTGTCGAATATGCTCATGTACCAACTCTTGTGTACCTTGATCCTTGACTTCATTGAATTCTATCTCTATCCCACAATCTCTTTTGGAGATGTGCTCCATCTCAAAGAATATGTCATGTCTTTGAACTATAACCATTTTTTTCTTTATGGTCATATAGGTAATATCCCATTTTATCGTTGGGTTATCCTGTAATGATACACTTTGTGCCTCGGGGTGAAAGGTTTTTTACTTGAAGAGAACTTAACAAATGAATCACTTCCCCACATATGTAAATTAGATAACATGGCTTTTATTCCACTCCAAAGATTGTATAGAATACCATTTATCGATTTAGTTGGTACTTGGTATAGTATGTGTGCCACTGTTTGTAATGCATATCCCCAAAAGGATAATGGAAGAATTTCATGACTCATTATTGATCTCACCATGCCCAATAAGCTACAATTCCCCCTTTCTCTTACACCATTCCACTGGGGTGTGTAAAGAGGAGTGAGTTGGGATAGGATCCCAAAATCCCATAAGTAATCAATGAAGTCTTGATTAAGATATTATCAACCTAGGTCTGAGTGGAGTTTCTTAATCTTCTTACCATGTTGGTTCTCAACATAATTCTTGTATTCCTTGAACTTAATAAAATATTATAACTTATACCTAATTAAGTAGATATATCCACATCTATTAAAATTGTCTATAAAAGTTATGAATTATGAGTACCCACCCCTTGCTTCAATTTGAAATGGTCCACACACATCGGTATGAACCAATTCAAGAAGATCTTTGGATCTTTTACCTATCCCACTAAATGGGTCTTTGGTCATTTTCACTTGTAAACATGCGTAACATACTCCAAGTGGTTTTAGTTCAAAAGAATCTAAATATCCATCTTTATTTAACTTTTTCAAGTGTTTCTCATTTACATGACCTTTCCGGTGATTCCATAGTTGGGTGTTGTTTGAGTCATGTGATGTAGTTTCATTATTGATTTCCAATACTTTTTTTGTGTAATCAAACCCATAAAGACTGTTATATAAATGTGTCTTACAAAATAAATGATATCTTTATAAAATAATCAAAATTAATTTCTGAACATGAAAAAAATCCATTTGTATCTAGTCTGGATATAGAAATAATGTTTTTTGTCATTGAAGACACATAATAAAAACCTTTTAATACCAAGATCATCCCCATCAGAAATGTGACGTGGTAGTCCTCGACAGCTACATCAGCAAGTCTAGCTTCATTGGCTGCTCGTAGATCACCCCCCCCCGTAAATTTTCTTAAATCTACTTGGTTCCTATATTTGGATACATATGTGAGTACCACAGGATGGGTCTAACACCCAATTTTTAGAAATAGATAAATTTCACTTGATAACAAACTCACCTGAAGCTTCCCCTTGTTTCTTTACCTGGGTGTAGTTTTTCATCCAGTGGCCCTTCTTGCTTTATGCAAAACAAGCAGCTTACTATTCCATTACCCCCCTTGATCTTCCTTTTCTTGGAAGGGTGTGAAGATTATTTGGGCTTAAATTTCTTTGCCTTCCCTTTCCTATTATTCACCCTAATTATAGAAGGATTTCCATGCTTCATGTATTTTTCCACCTGGTGAAGGAGGATGAGATGATATGGTAGATACTTCTCAATGTTTTTTATATTGAAAGTCACAACAAAACTAGAGAATCTTTGAGAGAGTGATGTGATAATGAGATCGATACCCAGTTCTTCAGGGAGTTTAAATCCTAGAACATCCAGACGTTCAATGTATCCAATGATATTCACTACGTGAGTCCCAACTAGGGAATCATATCCAATATTACTCTAAAAGCGTGTCTTGGATATCTCAAACTATTCCTGTCTTTCTCTATCCCGGTAAAGACCATGGAGGTTCTCAAGCGTGAAATAAGCATCCATATTTTTGTGAGGCTTTATGAATTCACAAGAAGTTGATGATAACATCTATCATTAAAAATCATCCACGTCATTTATATGTTTTTCTTAGACATAGAACACTTCATCACCCACCTCTTGGGAATTCAGATCAGGTAATGAGGACTCTAGCATGTAAGATTTCCCTTCATAGCATAGAATGACCCAAAGGAATCTAAACCATGAATGGATGATACTACCAGTGAGGATATTTTATTTATATAGTATTGATCACAAGGATAGTGTGGTTGAAATTTTTTTCATTTTTATTCTATAATTAAAATATCAGATAATTATTACTTTCTTGATTATATTTTATTAAAGATAAAAAATTAATTTTATTATGCCTTCCACTATTTTATCATGTCCCAGTGTCCCTCAACATTGTACTCAAAATGTATAGTTGCTTAGAAATTCTAGCGGAAAGGATCCATATTCCCCTCCACATAACCCCAACTAGGGGTGGTCAAGATATTTGAAGGTATTTAGGTAGGTAGGTTTTTTCCATCTATGGGCTTGAAACTCCTTGATCCACTGAGTAGAATCCCTAATCCTGAAATTCTGATTTGTATTTCCTCAACACTTTCCTCCAATATTACACGAAATCTAGAAAGGGATAATCCTATTTATTTAATATGGTTAAGTCAACCCAAAAAATTCATAAGGGTTTCCTAGATAAATATAAGTGTCCCAACAATGGTTGGACCAACATATAGTTTTATTGAATCTTGTCCTTAATCAAGTAATGGAAGGATTAATATGAGTTAATATTTTATTGAGGGATTTTTATCTCTTATGATTAAATTTCTTATTATTATTATCACATGATTTTTAATATTAAATGGAACTTAAGTGATTAACTATGTCTTGATAATATTTATTCATATGCCCGATTTATTTTAGATTCATCTTGCATGCTTGTTTAATTAATTAATTATGTGATCGTGAAAACACGTCCATAATGATAAACCATAAAACTGACAGAAATGAATTAAGTAAAGGGCATGATCATGAGATTTTATAATGGTTAGTTAATCTAGTGGTTTGATAAACCAACCCTGGCCAAGGGGAGAAACACCACAAACATTTTTGGGTTTATTTTTACAGTTATCCACCTATCCCACTTTGTATCTCCTAGAATTGGTTTCATCTTGGATCCAGCTTGAACCACCTCCACTAGATTTGGAGATAAATCCATTACATATTCTTTTTAAATCACACATTGGTGTGGGGTAAAAAAGGGGGGTTACATAAAAGAAACCATATGCACACATGCCCTACATATTAATGAGGAGATATGGCATGCAGAACAACAATTTAATTTAAAATAAATTAAAAGGAAACCAATTTCATACAAATGCCTAGTTTATCTCATGATAATCCACATACATGTAATGAATTATGTATTTAATAAAACTATAATTGAATTATTTAATCATTATTATTAAGATAAATCTCACTTGAATCGAATAATTATTATCTCTAATTATTTAATCCTTTTATCTTAATCCTTTTCTAAATTTCCTTGAGATTATCATACATACACATTGAGGTAACATGGTGAAAACCCATTCAAATCTACATGATTTGTAATTTTGACTATTACTCAAACATTATAGTTTTAATTCTATGTAATTTGGTAAAGTACACAACATGTAGTTATGACTACATGGCGTATACTTCCATCACCGTCTTATCCAAAGTACATGCGTAGGGACTCGACATGTGAGGTGTACTTTAGAAATCTTGGAGTACACGACTTGTCCAATGAGCCACATGTCATGTTTTCTATGGGTTACATGGTTACCAGTCATCTTAGTCGTGTATGGGATACACGATTTGGTCCTTGACCTGAAGGGACTACATGCCGTGTCCAGTGGGCCACAGATCATGTAATCTAGTGGATCGTGCGCTAGTTTGTCTCAGTCAACCTGTGTTGTAAGAATTAACTACACCACATGTCATTAATGCACTAGGATTGAGTAATTTCCAAATTACTCTCATTGCAATGAATATAACTACACATTGTATAATCCAGATTACACGACATGTACGGCAGATTACACGGTGTGTAACTATGAATACATGGCGTGTACTATCATGTTACCTGGATAGAATCATTTCCACATCTTAATGAGATCCTTGATTTATTTTTAATCAAAAAATTATTTTTTTCTATTAGATATGCGAGAAATGAAAAGAGGAATAACAAATATTGAAATTCAGATTACAAGAACGATTAAATGTGAATTGAATAACTAAATTATTAAAGTTTAAATTATCAAATAATTATTTAAATAATTATGAATGATGATGATCTTGCTCTGACACCACATGAAGGATCCGGACATAGTAGAAGCATGGCGATTGGGAGGCCCCAACTTTTCTTTTTCCATAATCGATGACCAATCTGGGATTAATTTGAGGATGAACACCATTATCCATGGATTGAAATAAAATATTTAGAAAAAGAGAGGAATAACACCGGACTTGATAAAGAGGATATTTGACATCATTTTTATAATTAATTTAGTAATTTCTGAAGAAATTAAATAATTAGGACTTCGGTACTTTCTTTGTTGACGATCGGTGATCATCCTGAATGAACCTTCAAGATTTCCTTCATTGCGCTTATGAGGATGCAAAGTAGAATCCCTATTGTGGTGATCAACACGTGATCCAATTGTCTCCTGTGAAGAACACATGTTCTCTAGGTGCTAGCTTGGCAAAATGAATGTCTTTTGTCAATCATTATTGATCTCTTTTTTATCCGGTCCTGAAGAACTTCTCTTGTTCTTATGAGGGAGAGATGAGAGGAGTCGAGAGAGAAAATTTTTGGTATAAAAATTCTCCATTCACTGGGGTTTAGGACAATAAACATACCTACATATTAATCAACATGGTTTTTCAATTAAAATATTTAATTGTGAAACATAAAATAAATGAAATTATAAATATTAACGAAAAAATATGACACATAATAACAATAATATCAACATTATTTGTGGTGCACCAACTTGCACAAAATAGAACCGTAAATAAAATCCGATGCAACATAATGATAACAATATTATTATTATTTTTTGTTCGAACTAGATAAACAATTTTTACTAACTTTCAAATAATTAATTTATCAACAGACATTGTCTTGTTTCGTTCGAACTCCTCTAACATTTATTGAACACCCAAATAAAATATTTTATTGTCTTAAATAATTTTTTTTATTTAAAAACTTGTAAATAAATATTTACTAAATGTTCAATAAAATTAAGAAAAATATTTTATTCACAATCCAGTGAATAAATATCTATTTAATTTATGCGATCATTTTAAATTTAATAAAATTATTTCTCGGTCTTGAGAATAATATTTATTCTATTAATTAAATTGAAATTTAATTTAATCGAGACCATCAAAAGAACTTAGTGTGTAACCCTCTAGGATTTTTTCTTTTTGACATTATATGACCTTCCATAAAGTCCAAGATTACTGTATAGAAATGGGTCAAGGTACCTAAGAGAATGATCTTAAAGCCTCAATGAAAAAATATAAATACAAACCCTTATAGTGTAACATAATTCTTTTATCACAATATCTCATAAATTATGTTTCATGATAGTGTCATCAACCTATATGCTTGATACATCATTCTTTGACTACCTAAAATAAACTCATCATTACACCATAGCCAATGAAATTGGAGTGACAGTTCTATTTCAATCAAAGGGACAAGATATCATCTTCCATAAATGGAAGGGACAAATCCTTCCTTGACTTATCCATTAATGACATGTCATTCATGATGCACCCAACATACCCTACTTCCCGCCAATATATGGCAAGATAGTTTTTGTCAATAAATATAAGTGAACAAGTCATGACATGTATTAATGATAATTTTAAATTTTAATGACCATTACACACAATCGCAGAATAGAATATCTGATGACACCAAAACAAGAAGAATTCTTACTGGCGGTTCAGTTCTCATAATCTCTTATCTTGGAGATTACCACGTATGAACTTCCTGAGAAGAAGTATCATTTGGTTATGAGTACTTATACATGATGGTCTATATACTATGTGTCACATCATAGTCTGTTATCCAACTGAAGAACTATTTTTAAGAATATTTTCATATCACTTAAAGGTTCTCATCATAGAGGGTAACTGCTATGACCTTATTAATGCGACAAATACTCTAGAACATTATTACATTAGAGTCATGCAGAACAATGAACAATATGTAATAAGATGTTTAATATTTAAATACATTAAATATTCATGTAATCAATGTACAATAGTCGTTTCTAGTTCACCAAATCTAACAAATATTTCATTTATAAAGTGAGTGATTTGAAAGAATAATTCATGTATTTTCTTATAAACCATTCTTTTTGATGTCCTTATTTTTCCATTTCCAATAAATTTTATTTTATTATTTGAAAATTTATTATGTTTATTTCTATTGTGACCCACATATTTATCATTAACGTTTTCTTAAAAGTATGTTTTAGCAATTATTAAAATGATGTGGGTTTTGAAAAAAGTAAAATTCTTTTGATATAAACATATTTTAATCTCAAGCTCATTTACTTTATCTTATAATGGAAATTTTATTATACAAGAAAATTATTCTTTCATGATTATTTTTTTTGAAAAATTATGTTTTAAAAAATCCTTTTATACTACATGAAAAAAATTTCGAAATTATTTTAATCAATGTTTTACACATAATTTACAGGGTCTTACAAAAATATTTTTTGAATTATGTTTTACTTCAATTTTTTTATAAGCCTATAAAAGACTTAAATTTAATATATTGGTTTATAATGATTCACCTACAGTGTTCTCTTATAATTTATTTCATTTTGTTGAAATTTTTTTTTGTATCATTTGATTTTATTTTTAATGTTATATTATGATACACCATTTGATAATGTAATGAAATCATTTTTTATTTTTTCTGAGTTATTTTATTATTTGATGATTTTTGTTCATGTGGTAGAGAGATGTGTGTATTATATGATGGGTAGGACCTATATATACCTCCAATTAATTGGGTAAAATCTTATATATCTGGAGATAGAAATGTTATGTGGACATCTTAGCAAGTTTATAGGTTCACAAATGGTGAGTGTTATGGTGGGTAGATCTACTCATAATTTTATGTGTGAAATGGTTAGAAAGATTCTAGGTTCAAAAAGTGTTATTGTTATGGAGTTTATCCCTACTCAAATATTTATGTGTGAACAGGTTGGTGGGTTACTAAGTTCACAATGATAAGAAATGATATGTTTGTGATTGTGTCATTTCCTTTCCTTTTCTCCATGGCTCATGAATGGTACATCATGTTTTTCTTTTTTATTACATGATTAAGGTTTGATAATTCAATGTTATATGTCTATAATTTTCTTATGGACACATGCTTTATGATAAATTTTTTTATTGGAGTATTATTTTCTTATTTATCTTGATTATATTCATATTCTCATCTTATGATCACTTATGATAATTGATTGTTATCACTTATGTTTACACTTAATAAGCATCCAACCTTACCAATTCCATAATTTTATTTTTCCCCCCAAACATGAAAAAAATTATTATGTATGATGTGTCTAGAAATTCATCTTGTGAGAATAATGTTTTGAATATGTTTAATACTAGTTATGTATTAAGAAGTTGTTTATATAATGTAAAATGTATATTCATTTAAAATGAAAAAAGTTTGGTTAGTTAATATTATATCCCCATTCTCTAATACTCTAAACCTAAAAGGTATTTGAAATGTGTTGTAATGAAAAACATTAATTAAGACATATAATTATTAGATTATTAGGTCTAGCCTGTTATATATATAGAAAACGTAAAAGAATGATACAGTGTAGATTTCATTTTTTTATATAACACAATATAAAATATATTATTTAACTATTTTAAGAATTCTTAACAAAACCAAACTTAAGTACACATTAAAATATAAAAATATTATAGAATGATAGATCCACATTATGTTTTCTATAATTTTAGAGGTTTTGTTAAACTCATTATATCTCTATGTAATTACCACCAAATCACTATGTGACAATCTAATAAAACCCTCACAATAAACTCTTTTAGTGAGTAAATTCTATAATGAAATATTTTTAATAACAAAGAGGATTATTAATCATAATAATAATATTTAAATCCTTAAACATAGTATTCGTAATCCTTAACATAACAAAAAAAATGTTATTATTTTAATAAATTATGTGGTTTACCTAGAAATATTTCTATATTCATCATTATTTTTGTTCTGGGAGCCCTTTTAATAAATAATTCCGTTGAAATAATTTATATACTAATGAAAATATTAACATTATTTCTTTAATAACACATTTTATGATAAATTTGGATATAATTAGATATTCTCCCTATTATGGTAACAAAATATACCTTTTTACATTTTTAGTTACCATTATACCATGAACACTCAATATATTTTATGATATTATCTATGAATTTTGATTGAAATAATCCTTTATTTGTTAACTTTGAACTTCACCATGTTAAAAAATACTCCCACTGGCATCTTAGATAAATATTCCCATCAAAATATCATGAAAATATATACAAACTTTTTCTATTAAGAAAATAACACTTATTTTTTCTTAGTGGGAATATTTAACTAATAAACCATTTTCTCCATATCCTATATGGTATTCTCTATGTTTAGAACAATATTTTTAAAAGAAAAAAAATTATTTTTTAAAATATTCCATTTATGAAAGTAAGATAATATCACTCATACTATAACCATAATTTGGATAAAATCATTTATCCTACATAAAATATTGTTGTCTTTATTTTTTTTCTCAAGTATGTTTTAGAATCTAATGAATCATAAACCATGTCTATAAAATACTTATCTAATTTTGTTCATAATAATACATTGTTAATGAACAACATCACTTATCATATAATAGAAATGAGATAAATATTTACTGTAATGTCCCCGACCAAGATTCCACTAAAATGGTGCCCTGGGCTAAGTCGCCACATGGTCTCAAGCGTGCCTTCCGGTATTCCAAAGGTTACTGACTAGTAGCATGGGTCTAATAAGCCACATGGGGAGACTATACCATCTTTACTAAATTAGGTCTCAATAGATAATAATGAAATAATATAAATTAAATGTAATATCCTATAAAAACACATAACAGACCATTTCCCAAACTAGTTATAAGTCCAAAACTAAATCATAAATATGTCATGTCATGATAACTATGCCAAAATTGAAGGAAACCAGAAATAAAGGAAAAAAGAAGAATCCCAAAGAAGATCCTGACTCTAACTCCAGAACCTCATCCATTTACACTCCAATCCCTACAAAACTACCATGAATGAGGCCCTTAACCCTATCCTGACCTAAAAACATGTGATATAATCTGGTACCCAATGGTGCCTGAGCAGGATGTGAGTACATCTCAGTAGGACACCATCAGGGTGTCACAAAATATCCAGTCTATGCAGATAGTGCATGAAAGTAAAAACTAAATGAAAAGTAAACAAAGGAAAACTTAGGTATCATTAGTTAACAATATTTACATTACCCATTTTTAGCATTATTAATATTTCCATTAAGTATTCCATATTCATTACTTAATCCATTTTCCTCACGTGTTCAACGGGTTAAGTATTTAAATCATCTACACAACAGCCTAAGACAACAACCATCACACATAAGGGTATAATTCAAGATCCCTATCTCACTAGGGACAAACATTTCATAATAGTATATAACACATACCTTAAATCCTCATTCCAGTTAGTCTCATCCAATGCAACCATTAGGGGCATAAAGCATTAGTCTGACACCCTAATCCATGCATTACTGGGTGGCGTTAGGGAATCAGTCCAACCCGAACCATGAGAGGAGCCTCAGTCCTTCATCACACCACCAAGCCTTGTGCACGTGATTATTTATTCATTTACCACATATAAACTCTATCACAATCCATAACAATCAACATGAGAATTAATATTATTACAAAACCCATTTATACATATTCCATTTACATTACATTTACCATTAAACCCAGTTCCATTTATTATGTCTAACTCACTAAGAATATTAAATAATTCTCATACATTATCCCATTTGGAATACTCTTCAACTCCCACATGTTAACCCATTAACACTTCCATCAAATCACTATCCTTAACCCATTCACTAATTCCCATTTACATGTCTTAACCCAACTTGACCATTTATCATTCATTAGCCTTATACCATCAAGAAATTACCCTTTTAAATTTCATAGATCATATTACCCATTAACATTTATCCAAATGACCCCTTATAAAATTATCTGAGTCTAGACACATCTATAAATATTCAAATTTCAAATCAAATTAACATCTCAACATGTTCATCATGACTCCATTTTATCACCAGTCAATTCCATGTTTATCATTTTCAATGTCAAGGTTGTAGAATATTGGAAGACCCCATGGGTGGACCTAAATTAGTCTAATCATCCTATATGATTCAAATGGGTATCAGGAGGGGTTAAATTCATCATTTAGACACCCATTTTACCAAATATCACTAAAGTAATCGAAATCATAAAATGATAGAACCAAGAACACAAACACACATGCTCAAATACACATCAAAACTATGGGATATACTTATAGACCACCTACTTAGAATACGCTGATGAACACACTACTAATCATGGTCATGGATCCGGATTCAAACAACCATTGAATCTTCAACCTAAAATACACTAAAGAAATAGGGTTTTAGGGCTTCTAAAAAAGATAATCCAAGATGAAACCCCTAATATGAAAAATTGAGATACGATAGGGATTAGAATCACCTAGATCTTAGATTCGCAAACAAAAATTCACTAAATGATGAATAATTGATGAATATTTACCCTTGCTAAGATTTGGTTTATTTGGTTCATCCCTAGGGTTGAGAGCAAGAGAAATGAGGGAGAAATCAGGTGGGAATCTAAAAATCCCGTGATGGAAAAGTTGTATATCTCTCAACTTTTAATTGGGTTTATAGTTTGTCTACATGGTTTTCTAAACTGTGCGCAAACTATGAACATGCCACTATATATGGGGACTATGGTCACACAATTACCTGGGAAGCTCTACATGGTTTGACAACCATGCACCAACCATGCAGAAAACCACTGTACAAGGCCACATAGTTTGGCTCTCCCCCATTTACAGTTTATCTAACCATGCACCTCCTCCATCAGGTTATCACAGTTTGGGTGCAGAGTTTAAACTAACAATGAATCAACCATGAAATGTGCACAAAATGGCCATTTTCCTTTTCCTTTTATGCTTTGAACCCCCAAAACACCCCCCGAGCTTCCTCATACACCTAATGAATGTTAAATTAATAAATTATAAGGGATATTAACCAGAATTTTAATCAACGATATACCTCCATGAAAATTGAGATCTTACATTCACACCATTTACCAAGATAAATTTGAACTTGACAAATTTCTTTGATCCTAATCCAATGTTCAACAACCATTAATTTATCATTTGAATGAAAACAATAATCTCCACATATTCATTCATTTAATTTGAATTCTTGTATATTTAAAAAATATTTAATGTATACATTCAGTATCATATACCCTTTAATACCAAATAATTAATTTTTATAACACCCATAACATACATGTACATTCCATGGAGTTTTCCAAACCCATTCAAGTATCCGAGACAATCCAATCACATTGAATCATTACTACTCCCTCCTGATAAATCTATGTTTAAATGAAATTTGACTGACTATTCAAGGAAATATTACTTAAATTTACAACTAAATATTCTTATTCTCTCTTTAAATTTTAGTTATACTATCAACAATAAACCAAAACCTATAAATCACGTGAATAATTTGTTTATAATTAACACATTTAGAATATTGATTAAAATTTTCATAAAGGAATTTACATTTTAATAATATTTTAATTGATAAAAACATAATGATTTTTGAAAATAGAACAGACTTAAAGGTACATTTAGTGAATCATTATACGATTATCCTAAGAATATATTAGATCCACCTATTGAACCACTTCAAAATTAAGTTACTATGAATTTTATTTTCCTTAAAATAACTAATCCTCATTTCTTAAGGATAGTTTTTATAATTTTAACCCTAATAAGAAGTATCATGAATATATATTTTCATTCTCCATATTAATCTTAAAATCATATTAGAATATAATGACGATTTTTATCTATAAAAAACTTTTATTAGATGATTATCATGTTTTAAATAAATTTAATAATGAATTTAATAAAATTTTATCCTACTAAATTGTTGACCCATTTTAAAATAAATCATATTCATTTGTGGGTAAGATCTATATTTTATTATTAAATGAGTACAATATGGAGTTTCTCTCAAAACGTAGTTATTAAGGAATATAATTATCTCAATCATATCATATATGACTCTTGTATTTTTGAATGTATAACTCTTTTTTCTAAACCAAAATATGTATAAACTCAACACCATTCCTTCAGTAACCTAATCGAATTTTGGTCTCAGAGTGAAGTGTGTTAAACCCAAAAAATTAGGGAGGTATGAAATCATTAAAAATTCTATTGAACCATTAATTTTTTTCTCAGTTATATATGATTGATGTGTTTTTGGTGGAATCAGGGTTGTCCTAGAGGCATTTTGGGAGTTGGAGACTTGATAATTTGAAAATGTCAGTTATATGATAACACCCATGGTTAACTCTAATGATAGTGTTAACCACACACCCAAATCATGGAGAGAATATGATTCTTTAATTTTTGTTTTTATGGTTTGTGCATGGTCCTTAAAACCAAGTAGGGTTCTCGGATAAACCATGAAAAACCTGTACTTTATCATAGAACAGACAATACGATTAACAAATGGTTTACCAAAATATGTGGGGTGTAGATTTATTTACTAATGGAAACTACACATTTGGAACAATATTTGGAAAACCATGCTTCTAAACCATATAGTATACAATTCTACATAAAAAATTATGAATTTACCAAAATTCCCTTATAAATTTTAAAACTCCTTTCATCATTTTTCTCCATTTATTTAACCAGTCATGTCCCGGTGTTTATACTCTTCCTCTCATTCATTATTATCCTTTTATCCCTAAGGAAACAAACCTCTATTCATCCCAAGGGTGATATTTAGGTAAGGATAACACTATGTGTCAATTTATCATTAATCTATCTCACCTTTTGACAATATTAAACTATTTTTTCAATCATTAATCGTTATTTTGGTTTTTTCATTTTCCAATTTCGACTGGTGAGCTCGAATCAATGGATGATAATCTATGAGTATCATAGTATAATACATAGGTATTTGATTCTAAAATTATCCCTTAAGTCATATTTTATATTTATTGAGTATGTGATGTGAGGCCACATCAACTTATTTCATGCTTGAAATCAAATTTTAAAAAACCAATATTCATAAATCCTTATGAGTAACCATTCTATGATCCTTGTGTACCCATTGATGAATTCAAGAATAAAAAATATACAATTAAGTATGTGGGACATATTCTAGAGGAAGGATGGCAATTCAAAAGGAGTCTATAGATGAACCCAAAACTAATTTTAAATAATGAAAATAAATTTGGATTACTAAAGATACTTCATAGGATATGATACTTATGTTTATGTGAGGTATTGGGTGGGTTGAATTTCCCTTAAAAGTGTATATGTGATATCTAAAGCATTCCACATTTCCCCTAAAGGTATATGTGATACTTATTGAGTATGAAACATTTCCCCCTAGGTTTTATATGATTTGTTTTAGGTATTATAGATTTATCCTGAGGGTATATATGAAATCTCATGAGAATTATTTATTTTTCCCAAGCACATTTATGAGATGTCATGGGTGGAATGAATTTATCCTGAGGGTGTGGATGAGATATCTCATGTGATCTGGTTTCCCCCCCGGAGTGTCTATGAGATGTCTCAGATTGGATGAATTTTCCCTGAGGGTTTATAAGGGAATTCTTAGGCATGATATACTTCCCCCATGGGTGTATATGATATATCTTGGTTGGGAAACATTAATCTTAAGAGTGTATATGAGGTGTACTTTGTAGTCTACACTTCCTCTAATAATTCATATGAGGGACTCTATGTGGGATATATTTCCCCCATGCATTCTTACATGTTACTCAATATATTAAGAGACATCTAACATTGTTCAAAGTAGATATGGTAGAACCTAGGTGTCACCATAGAAAATGAGGATCAACAAGGGATGGTTAACTAATTTCAATTTTTTTTATTTCACATCATCATTATCTTGTATTTAGACTTGATACATTTTGAGACACCATTTATGATGACATACTAAGTTGTACTCATACCTTTTTTGGGTCACTATGTGTTTATGAGAAGACTTCATGGTTATAGGATTGGGCAAGGGAAAATTACTTATGACCAATGGATGACCTGTTATCTGGTGTGAAACATGGGATTTGGGAATAGTCTAGGATTCATAACCATTTTTGTGATTTATTCTTAGTTTTGTTTTTTTCATTTTTTCCATTATGTACATAATATTCCCATGAGTGATACTGATTTTTTCCATATATAATTTATGTCTTGTGAAAAATTAAATTTTTCATATCATGAGTTGATTATTATTTATCTACAATTTTCATGATATAAGGGTTTTATTCTTTCATAGCTCTTACATTATGTCTTTGGGTGATCAAAGGTGTTGGGGGAAGGAGTGATTCGGTTATTGGAACTAGAATTTCATCTAGAGGAGGGAGATTATGTCATGGTCTATTAGGTCATGTAATGGCGTAGTTTCGAAAATGGGAGTTATGTCATAGACATGTCCCTATGGTATATATTATTAAGAGTAAGGATTCAATATCCCTATTATTTTGGAGAACCCTAGAGTGTGGTGATCTAAGCTATTCCACGAATATTAGGGTCAAGTTTCATGTGGATTCATTTTAAAGGGTCATTATGGAATGGGATATAGGATACACTATGGATTGATTTTGGAATGTTATGACCCCATATATGCTATTTGATAGAATGTTGCAGCATGGTGCCTTGGTTATGTTCCATCCTTACCCCAAGTTTATAGGATCAATGATTGATTAAGGGTTCAAAGTATGATATATAGGGATATATAAACCATTCTTCTCAGAGGGGGAGTTTCGATTAAAACCATTATATTATAACAATTCATCGAACACTGTAACTTGGAGAAAAATATCAACCATTGTGGCGTGGTCGTTGGTGCTACATTGTGGTACTATTAAAAATTCAAGCAGATATAAATTCAAAAGTTCTATCTAATTTATTTTTTTACTAGTTTATTAATAAAACCCAGAGTTACCCTAGGACCCATCTTAGATGATTTCAAGCCCCATTTATAGGATTTAAACCCATATCTTTGTGAGAATTATTTGTGGGAAATCCACAACGAGTTTCCTTCTTATATGTGGTTATTTACCTCTCTCATTCTCATATACTATTCCATGGAAGCTCAATTTTGTCTAGTTCTTATAGTTATATATCATGTTTATTAGATATTTTTATTTAGGTGATACCCTTAGAGGTCAATGTTTCCTCATGGGAGAAGTGATTTGATATCTATGCCTATTATTCTATCCTTATTTTGGATACATTGAATATTTATATCAAGGTAAGGGTTTTATATGTTTTCTTTCATTATTTTAAATAGATATATCAACATTATTTAGTTTCATTGTGTAAATTATGGAATTAAATGTATAAAAATAATAATATATAAATCTAATGTAGTAGAAGGGTCATATGTTTCACATGTAATTTATGGTTTAATTAATAACGACTCATGATAATTTATAGATAGTGTGACCGTTTATTAATTTTATTATTTTTGTTTTTTAAAATTTTTTAGATGCATGAAATTATAAAAAAAATTTAAAGACAGTATGATTAAGAGGATAGTGAATGATGTATGAAAATTTAATTGCTTTTCTTCCTTGAAATCTATTGAGTATGAAATAGGTACTTAAAGAATGTTTGTGTTCATTTATTATCTATTATTATATATTAATGTTATTATTCATTTTTATAAAACATATAAATAATGTATTACTTAATTCAATGTAGTAAGGATATTTTTTGTTGAAATTAATGTTCTTAGATGCTATTATGATACTAGTTTTCTTGCTTGGTTTGTTTGACTTGGTGCGATGGTCATGGTTTCTCTGTGAGTTTTCTATGCTAAAAATATATTTTTTCATGAATATATTATTTTTTATGGTATAATATTGTGATAAATTAATTTATGTGGTCTGTTATGGTTGGAGATGATAGTAGAATTTGAGATTTGGGCTTGCCTATGTCCACATAGTTGTGTTTGGATTGTTGATTAGTTTGGTGGTATGTGTTGAGAGATGATCTTGTCAAGTTTATTTTTCTTATTATTTTATTCTTTCATGGAGGAATATTTTCCGAAAAATGGATTGGAATTTGTGAATTTTAACAACTAGTTTTAATTTACCTATGAACTACAAGTACATCTTCCCATTTTATAGTTCAATTAAAGTCCTAGAATACCCAGTTTATGGAATGGTAATGAATTATAATAAAATTGATGAGAATGGGTGTTTATAAAGGTTATGATTAATTAATCAAAAAACAATGGTAGGGTTTGAATGAATTTTCTAAGATTATAGAATGAGAATATTTAATTTGATGATAATTATTAAAGAACCTTGGTTTTTGATGGTTAATTTCATTAGTTGAACCATAAAATTAGAATGAGGTTAATAAATTACTAATAATAACTGAATTACTAAATTATTTTTTATATAATGAAATTTGATTATTATGTGATTATATGAAATCTAGTTTCCAAGAAATTTATGGTGGAAACAGAGTTTTCATGTGTGAAGATAGCTACAATATGAGTCTTAGGCTAGATAGTTTACCCTTATTTACTTGTGTGTGATATATATTCAATATATTTTATGATATCATACACTTCACCACCATATTTGGTCGGGTAGACAGTGAAACAATGTTTGAGGTTCTAGATTCTTTCTCCAACATCCAGGTTTTTGTTGGAATGGATGGATTACTTCTTCCAATTATATTATCTCCCTTAATATTTGAATGTGTATTTGGGATATGGGAGGTATATAGTATATTTCTATATGGTTTATTTTGGATCTCAGATTTACTATACACGTATGTTCATTATGTAATGATTTTTATAAAACATACCTATATTTTATTATAGTGACTATAGTTTTCTATAAGTTAATATTAATAGTTTATAGTATATTGAGGTATAGTACATTTTATACATGATGTAAAGGCTTTCATAATTCTTCTTAGTTGGGGATATGATAAAATACGGTGGATATATGTTTTAATGAGGTATGAGATGTGATGAAGTTATGGTTGGGATGTGGTTTCCTATATGGGAAGGATGAATTACACAAGGTATTAAAGCACATAATGTTTGGAATTGAGGCATGGGAGTTACATAATAGCGGGTAAGTGTATAGAGTGTTAATTCTTATGTATATACTTTTAATATAAAATTACTAAATTTTATGCGTGACATGGAAAGTGGGACATTGTGAGGATAAGTTATAGTTTAACTAGTTTATGTATTGACTTTGTTCTATTTGTTTATTCATTGGAATTCGTATATTTCATCCATATTGACATGAGATATTTTGAGGAGGGATCTTACAGTGTATACCAATATGATAAACCCATAAATCTATGAAATTTTTTCAGGATCACGTGACTTACTTTTTTATCAATCTGGACATGACTATCTCGTGGATTTTTTCATGCCACTCCCTAGGCTTGGTTTATGGTTTATCTTATTTTTTCCCTACATTTTTTGAAATTTACATGTATTTGTGTGAGTTGGCTATTTATTTATTATATGGAGATTATTGGTGGATATTATCTCTATTTAATATTTATTTAAATGAGGTTAATGCCTCCTATTTGCATTCATTATATACCCTTTATGATAGTCTCTAACCTGAGGCTAATTGGAGATGGTATTTGGGGGTCATCCATATCTTCACTACTATTATATGAAGGATCTTAGTGGTGTGTGTGTGGGTGGGTTGGGGGGGGGGGGTCATGAATGAAATGTACCTGATATGATGGTTGAGAGATATGATATAGTTATTAGATATGAAATGTTTAGGATTATACTCTATGGTAGGGAAATAGTATTACTTGAAATTTGTATGTGATGTAAGCAAGAATGATCGACTATGATATAGGATTTTAAAGACCCGTTGATCAAAAGCAAGGAATATTTGTTTTTTAAACATACTAAGTGAAGTGATATTAAATTTAAGGTAAAGACCTAACTAAGGATCATTAATCAATATGGTTTTAACCTATGATTTAATTGGGTATAAGATTGAAATTATGGTGAATATGAATTAATTAATTAATCTTAAATACTCCATATTTTGGTTTTAGAGAGGCCTTAACTATTTTATATATTTTGGGCATGTGTATTGGTTTAAATACTTGTTAGTTTTGTGCTGATAATGTTTAATATGACACTCCAACTGGCCACCATAGAGTTGATATCAATGTTGGAAATTCTTGGAGGAAGTAACCTTGAGAGTTTTAGTGACAGAATCTAATGACGTATGAGAGATTATTTTTAAATCAAGATATCAAGGTTTGATTAAAGGAATTGAATATTTTATTTACCTTAATCCATGATCCGAGTGAGCACAATATTATTATTCTTTTCACTATGATTCATGTAGCCAATCGATAATGGCGATTCTTGTTAATTAGGGAATTCAAGGAGTCATCCTTTTCATGGGATATGTTTCATGATCATTACTAGGATGCATTTCTTTTTTTATCATGAATGTGACTTATCAACAAGAGATACTTATAATTTTTTAATGGAATTCACACAAGGAGTTTAGTATCTATTATAATAACCTCTTACATTATGATTAATACCTTCTTCGATATGATAATGCTAAGAAAGGCATTTTGTGGAGGGTTTTCTTCTAGATATCTAGTGCTAGGTCACCCCATTCATGTTATAGATATGTCATATAGTGATGGATAAGGTAGAGGTTATTAAGATAATACTAACTAGGTTCATATTGTCATGGGAGGGGAGATTTAGAACATTTCATAAAGACAATCTCTAACCAAAGATTATTAGTTTATTGATCCTAAAATGTTTTATATAGTGAGGAGTTGATTCTACCCTTATTCATCTAATTTCAACATAGTATGAAACTCCTGGAACCTTTCAAGTAGATTGGATATGGATTATTTTTCATGAGGATGTCATGGACATCATTATCTTGAGTGCCTTACTTTCCTTGGCCATTAGAATAGAGTTGGTGGCCCTCTAAAGGCCCAACTATTACACCGATATCCCCTAAGGTAGTATATATCGAAATAAGGTGCTATAGGTTTTAATTAGTAGATAGGGGATATGGTAGGAAGAGTGTAGTGTTTTAATGTCCCTCATCTTAGAGATACTGACCAGAGTGAGTTTATAGAGGTGCTCGCTATTAGGGTAAAATAGGTTAGGGAGAAGTATATAGTTAGATGCATGCCAATGAATTTCTATTTCCATGTTATCTAGACATCATCTGAGGTATTAAATACTAATATTAGGCCTAGGTATATTCTTTTCATGATTCAAGAGTTATAAAATCTTTCATTGCACCAACCCTAATCTATGTCTTGGAACTTAAGGTGGAGAGTCTTCCAGTTCCCTTAGTATTGACTATGCAAGTTGTGGTTTTTCTACTTTATATATTTATGTAGATATTTTGATTTGAATATATGTTACATTTACCTTGGGGATATTTTCTATGGTTGTGGATAAAACCATATGATATTATCCTCAGTATGGACTAGCTTTATATAGTGTAGATAATTGTTTAATGCTTCAAAGGTGAGTTATATTCATGAAAACTAATAGAGAGAATGTCCTGTTTACTGGAAAGAGAGATTATTAGATGGGTCTTGGAGGAGTTGAGTCCATATATTCTTTTATGGTTGAGATTATATTGATTAAAGTGGTTTTTTTATTCAAATTTGTTTCCTAGAATTATAAAATGGTATATTGATGTCTTTCTATAAGGGGTTGTGATTCTACCCCCTTGACATGAGATCAAATTTTGTTTAAAGTTACAGAAGAGTGTCACTCTGACATCGATATATCTATATAATATAATGCCTTTATAGTTCTGGGAGTTGGGGATTCAAACCGTTGACCTTCTACGGTGAGGTTTTATTTAGCCAAGTGCATCTCATTTAGGTGCTTCAGTTCTATTTCTGAATAATTCATATGGAAATATGCATTTATATATATATTATACTCAATAGAATTAGGCGATATTGAAGATACTCTATACCATTCCATGGATTGATGATTTTTATGACCAACTAAATGTATTTAACTAGTTCTTGATGATCAATTTAAAGTCAGGAAACCATCATATGTGGTTGAAGGATGAGGTTATTTGGAAGTATACTTTCAAATGCCATTATGGCCATTATGAGATCATCATGATTCCCATCAATTTTATAAATTATCCATCCATGATCATGGGATTAATTTATTTTTTATTCCATGAGTTTCTAGACTTATTTTTAATGGTGTTCATTGATGAAATCAAAGGGTATTATGAGTTGATGGAGGAGCATGTAGGGAATTTTTGACCTATTGTGAGTTCTTTATCACCATCATCTATTTGGTAAGATTTTGAAGTATTTGTTTTTTCCTATGACGGTCATTTATTATTTCATTTAGTGTCTCAACATAGAGTAGCATGGGTCATTTAAAAATTGAGGTGATTGTTTCTTATGTAGACCCAGTGAATGTTGTAGAGGTGTTGGATTTCCTTGGTCTTCTCAACCATTACTAGATGTTTTACTAGAAATTTGTTAGATTGTGACTTCTACGACATATTTTAATTGAAAACATTTGTATTTTTCATGGATTGACTAGTGGGAAGCTACTTTTGATTATTTTAAGGAGTAGAAGATTAGTGAATTGATTTAACATTTTTTAGAAAATAGATTTGTGTTTGAGGTCTATTGAAACACTTAAAGAGGAAGTGTTGAGGGAGTTCCACACATCCCCTTTAGAGGTATATCCAGAAGTGGTGAAGACATACCAGGATATCCGACGACAACACTGGTGGCCAAGTATGAAGAAGGCAGTAGCAGAGTTTGTCTCTCGATGCCTCACATGTCAGCAAGTGAAGGTGGAGAACCAGGTACCAATAGGCTTGGTTCAGCCTTTAGAGGTCCCAGAGTGGAAGTGGGATGGGATATCCATGGACTTAGTGATAGGACTTCCCTGAACATCCAGGGGTCACGACTCGATTTTGGTGATCGTTGACCGACTCACCAAGTCATCCCAATTCCTACCGATCAGAGAGTAGAGTTCAGTAGAGATCATGAGACGACTGTATGTGCAGGAGATTGTGTAGATAAATGGAGTAACTTTATCTATTGTCTCCGATCGTGATGCACATTTTACATCACGATTATGGAAGGGGTTGCAGGAGGCTTTCGGGACATAGCTTCATTTGAGCACCGCCTTCCATCCTCAGACGGATGGTCAGACTAAGTGGACCATTTAGACCCTCAAGGACATGTTGCGTGCTAATGTCCTAGACTTCAGTCGTAATTGGGAGGATCAATTAACATTGGTGTAGTTTTCATAAAACATCAGCTATCACTCCACCATAGAAATGGAACCTTTTGAGGTGTTATACGGGCGACCTTGTAGATGAACCTTGTGTTGGACAGACCCAGTGGAGTCAGCACTGGTGGGACCAGAGATTGTACGGGCTACCACAGAGAAGGTGCATATCATCCAGGAGAGGATAAAGACTTCACATAGCAGGTAGAATTTGTATGCTAATAGGAGACAGAGGCCTCTGGAGTTCTAGGATGGTGACCACGTCTTTCTACAGGTCTCACCTCGATAAGGTTTACAGAGATTTGGATGAGGCGGCAAGTTATCTCTGAGATTAATTGGACCTTTCCAGGTCCTCAGAAGAGTAGGTGGGGTGGCTTACCACCTGTCTCTTCCACCTCAGTTGCACCGGGTGCACGGCGTCTTCCACGTATCTCAACTGAGGAGATATGTTCATGACCCTTCTCACATAATCAACCATGGAGAGATGGACGTCGACGATGGGGAGACTTTCATGGACGTTACAGTGGAGATTGGGGATCGACAACAGAGGATCCTACATGGATGGTAAATACCTCTGGTGCGCGTTCCCTGGCAGCACGGGAACCTCCAGGAGAGCACATGGGAGCGGGAGGCTCAAATGCGTGCTCAATACCCCCACTTGTTCCCTTAGTTCGAGTTGTACCTTACATGGACGTAAAGCCCTGAGGTGGGGAGAATGTAAAGAACCAGAAATTCCATGGAATTGTTTTCTTAAATACATGGGAATTTTACAAGTCCATGAAATTTTACGGCACATTATTCCGAGGCCTAGTGTTCCCGGAATCAATTTCTAAAGTTTTGTTCGGGTACGTTTAGTAAACGTACGAGCGGGTTTTTATAACATTTTATCAGGTGTCCAGAATTGAAATCTGAGGACACCATTGAACTCGCAACGCCAATATTCTCTAAAAGAGACTTTCACTTCAACGATTGTGGGTCAAGAATAATGTTATTTTTTGGGTTTTCGTGGAAAATAATAAATAAAGTGATCTTCACATTATTTTTTATTTGAGCCTCCATGTGAGTGTTTGTTGGATAAAAACCTCCTCATGGAAGATGGAGGTGGGACCACCAATCCATAACCTCCCATGAGAGGTTATGGTGGTGGGGCCCACCCAAACATAACCTCATGCGAGAGGTTATGACGTGGGGACCAGACAAGACTAAACCCCTATTAATGGGAGGAGAGGAAAACCTCTCAACTCTCCCTCATTAATGAGGGAGATCGTCTTGACTCCTCTAACTTTCATGTTTCCAACACTCCATCCTTAATACACCAACCTACGTAATTAATTTCCCCAATTTTAATATTGTGCCAACAACTAAATTGGGGAAATGATATCACTTTTGGCATGACATTTGAAAATTGGTGGAAGCTTTAGGAAGAGGAAAGCATGAGAGAAAGCCTCAAACAAAGAACGAAGAACGCCAACAATGATATTCTTCAATATTATTCCCCTGACACCTACCAACGTGGGATGTCTTCAACCGAGCTACCCTCTGCATCGTCGTCAACAAGCCGACGTAGCTCTGAAATTGAAGTGTGCGGCAACACGAGGAACAATGATCTTCTTCGTCTACATTCTGCGACTTCCTCATCGAACAAGGATCAAAGGTAGGGGATTAATTTTATTTAAGTATGATTTATATCCTTTTCTTCCTCTCTCTCAAAATGAATAATGAGGGTTGTTGTGATTTATACTTGCAAGCCTCTTGTTATCACCCTAACTGCGAAGGGTGTGAGCCAAACTAACATGGACCGACCCCCTCCATCGATATTTTTTATGATAATCTACAGCATGGAGATGATGTAATGAGGCAATGAAACGACGAAGGCAATGGTCGCGCTACCCGCGACCTCCGCAAACCGTGCCTCCCTCGCGGTGCTCCAACCGAATCGGCTCCACCACCTTGGGTTGAACCGCGCCGCCCGCCGACCTGCCCGTACCACCCAGCTCCCGGCTGCCGTCGGCCTTCCGTGCACCCCGGCCGAACCCCGTCGGCCCGCGCTGGCCCAAGCTGCACCGAACCGCGCCGGCCCGGCTGGGTCGCGCCCTGCTCGCCCACCCGCCGACCCGCCTGGTGCCCTGCCCGGCCACCTACCGGCTTGGCCGCGCCTGGGCCGACCATCCACTGGCCCACCTGGCACCCTGCCTGGTCGCCTTCCGGCCTGGCTACGCCCTGCTCGACCACCCGCTGGCCCGCCCGGTGCCCTGCCTATCCACCTGCATGCCTGACCACGCGCTCGCCGGCCTGCCTGGCTGCTTGCCGTGCGCCTGGCCGAACCGCGCCGGCCCACGCACCCCGCACGCCCTGTGTTCCCCTTTCCATCTGAGTCGTGACCCTCAAGGCACAACAGCGGAACTGGCCTAGTTGCGCCCTCCGGCACCGAGCTGCACCGGGCCGCACCCCCATGATGCTCCAGGCTGAACCGACCCCATGCCCGAGCCGAACCGGCCCCGAGCCTGGGCCGAACCTAACATGATGGACCTCCCAATGGGCCGGGCCAGACCCAACAGGTCTGACCGGGTCGACCCAGACTTGGCTAACCCAGATAGGGTCAGACCGGGTTGGTCCGACCGGGTCAGACCAGACTGAGGCCCACTTCAACAATTTACTTTACCTTTGGCCATAACTTTGGCACCAGACATCCGTTTGACGAACCTTCAGTGACACTGGTAATCTTGGAGCCTGATGGTCCCTTTGAGTATACCCCACTAGAGTTTGGGGTATAGTTGAGATATGGTCAGGTTGGATTGTACATGAATCCAACCGGCCCCTCGGGACAAAAAGGCTAATAACTCACAGACCGTGCGTCCGATTGACGCGTCGTCTGAGACCCCTGTGATGTGAAAGTCCGTTGAGATACATCTCAATGTATTTCGTGATAGTTGAAGTATCGACCAGTAGTTCGTGGAGTAGATCCTTCCAGTGACAAGCAAGTAGAGTGAAGATACCTAATAGCTGGCTCAGACCTGACGACTATTGATCATTTTGACTCGGAGTGACTCTTGTAGCCCAGCGGGGAGCGCCATGGTGTTGCGGAATACCCGCAGTGGGGAGCACCTTGGTGTCGCGGAAGACCCACAGTACTCAATAGGAGGAGTACCTCCATAGGCTATGAGGGGGAGTGCCTTGGTGACATGGTAGCCCCATTGTGGGGAGTGCCTTGGTGACACAACAGACCCATGGTACTCGACAGGAGGAGTACCTCATTAGTCAAAGGTTAGTGGGAATCACCTTGGTGTCGCGACATGCCCACTGTACTTGATTGAGCAGGAGTTCTCCAGTATCCCTGGTTTCGATGATAAAAACACTAGTTTATGCTGAGATAGTAACTTTGTGTTTACCTCATGATTGAGATGGATTACTTGATTACCTAGATATATGTATGGGAATATACCTAAGTGTGGTAATCTGTTGATTTCATATTTTGGGGTTTATCCTTGTTGGATTTTTTGAGATCTTGAGGGTCTCAGGGTCCCTACTGAGTATCCTTATAGTCACCCCTTCACGGGCTATGCCCGCACCTCATTGTGTTGGTTGTAGACGACAGACAGTGCTGACTAAGTCCAAGAGTACCCGGACTGGACGGTACCTAGAGGTGGACAAAATGACATGTCAGTACGTGGAGGAGACCGATATACATGGAGCACTGAGGAGGCTATCTTTACCTACCCTTCAATTAGGATCCGTGGTGGATGATCCAGGAGATGCATTTCACCATTAAACTATTTTGTCCTTTTCAGTTGTACTGTTTTTTCGGTTATACTTGTACTTTTTTGTCGGGATTGTATTCTAGACCCTATACTTTAAGAACTCTTTTGTATATAGTTTTACTTAGTGTTTTACTTCCTGCTTATACTCTGTTGTGTGTGTTTTAAAGTTTTAATGGCAATTCATTCCCAGTTTAGGGATTTACCCCTCTGGTTCTAGTCACCAGCCCCTGGCCAAAGGAAGGAGGGCTTGGGGTAGTCACGACACGGGCCCTGGGGGACAAGTTGTGACACTTGTTTACCTATATATATAATTTATTTATTATGTTTTATATTCACCCCCACCCATGTTGAGAACTTTTTGTCGAAAACCTCGATTTAATGGGGGAGGGTGTTTTTCCCGACACTCTTATGAGTGGCTGGTTATTAGATCATTTTCTTCTCCCTGTCCTGAGTAGCTCAATATTCATTGGGCAGGCTATGATGGATGAGGTCCATTATAGCCCTAGATTCTTCGGTCATAGTATGTGGTGGTGGTTGGACCAAGTGTGTGTGGGCAGGTGGTTTCCCAAGTGTCTTCAGGATGAGGCCCTAGTGTTTTCAGGCATGGCGGTATTCATTCTAGCCTAGGTGTTTGCGGGCATGGTTTTGTGCGGTTGTGGACTAGGTGTTTGTAGGCATGATCTTTGGTTATAACCTAGGTGTGTGCAGGTAGGATATGGCAGTGGGACTGCGGTGATAATGGCAGGAGAGGTCTGACTCATAGGATTTCTTCAATAACCAATGGGAAAGTGGCACGGGGTACCCAAATATCGATGTGTTATTACTATTACATTACTTGACTTGCATTATTTGGAGATTGTTCCTTGGTGATGTTGGGGTGGATAGTTTCCTTGCTAGGTGCTCTGGTTATCTCCTTTTGTCACAGGGCATTAGAATGAATCCCCACTTTTTAACGAGAGCTTTTGGTTTTCCCTACTGAGTATACCTGTATGCTCACCCTACTTATATAAAATACTTTTAGGTTTCCAAGAGGATATTAGGGATCGTGCGAGACCATACTAGCTCATCCCTTGGGACAGTTGTTGTTGCTATTTTTCTTTTCTTTGGTACTTTCCTTTGGGATTTTCTTGTACTTTTGTAGCATTTACTTTTGGAACATGCATACAAGAATGGTTGGTTTTGGAGTTACTTTTACCTCTAGTTTTGGCGTTGTTTGGGATTTACTATCCTATCTCCCTATCCTAATAAATAAAAAGGGTAATGCCTTCCATTTTGTGTGTAATTTCATACCCATGGTTCTAGTAGCCACTCAGTGGCCAATTGAAGGCAGGTTTCATGGGTCATTATCTCTCCTTCAACTTGAGGAAGGAAGGGTTTGACAATCAGCTATCCTTTCCCTCATCTTGGTGAAGGTGGGTCGTGACAGAACCAGTCTCATACAGTAATGCTTATATAGATGGTGTGGCCCAATCTCATGTTGTAATTCTTATATAGAGGTCTATGTTAGGGATGCTAAAATGCTTATATATAGGGCTTGACCCAGATTGTAAAATGATTATACAAAGGGATTTTCCCGGTTATTTGACTATGCCATAGATATGTGGTTATCGTTGGCATGGTTTTTCTACATGCTCAGAGATATTCCAGTATGGTGTCGAAGCAGGTTGATTCTTTTATTATATTAATTGATTAATTAATACACCTATTTATTACTTTATTACATGCACTTATTATCAGACTGGTTTTTTTAGACATGGTGGTGTCGACCTATCAAGTCTTACTCACACCCTATTGGGGCTTCCGTTTGGTACCTGGGTAGATTAAATGGATGCAGATTTGGATAAGGGCAAGTGACTTTATTGTTTATTTTTTCTTATCGGATGGGTTGAAGCATGGAGGCGGGGAAAACATGGGGATTTAGAGAGAGGTATTTGAGTTATTTTTGTCAGTTGGTTATTTTATTGTATTACTTTTAGTTTGACATTTAGATACATTTCTTCCTGTCATTACATGATTCATTAATATTGGTTTGTGGTGTACACATACTATAAGAGTGTCATGTACATCTTTTCATAGTGAGATCTGGAGGTGGGTCGAGTATCAATGGTCTTTCATCATTGAGTTGACTTATACATTTGGAAAAGGAAACATTATTGTTGATGCCTTGAGCTGGAAGACATAGACATAAACAGTGCGAGAGTCTTGTGATGAGTGGAAGATGATGAAACTCTTTGCAGATATGCATCTAGATGTTCAGGAGTCCCAGAGACTAGTAGCTCTGACTTCGACATCTATTATACCAGTGATTTTGGAATGGATCAAGAAAGAGCGTTTATCTGATCCGTATGGTTTAGCTATGCGGTAGAAAATATATGGTGGTGTCATGATAACGATAATTCTCTTATTTTCTGTGGAAATGTATAGGTTCCTATGGGCTTTTGTAAAGAGCTGAAGAGAGAGTTTCACGCTTCTAGATGAGCAATATATCCTGGTTTGACAAAGATGTATCATGATCTCTATTGACAGTACGGGTGGTTAGGAATAAAGAAAGAGGTAGTGATCTTTGTGGTAAGATGTTTCACTTATCATTAGGTGAATGTTGAGAATTAGAGGCCTACTAGTCTGTTATAGCCTATTCTCATTCCTGAGTGGAAATGAGATGATGTAATTATTGATTTTCTGATAATATCACCTTTGAAACCCCATAAGAATGATGCAATATGGGGGATCATAGATTGAATGACAAAGGTATCCCATTTGTTTCCTATCAAGGATACCTTCACCATTGATGAATTGGGAAGTCATTACATGAACAAGATAATTCCATTTCATTGTGTTTCATGGAGTAATGTTTTGTATAGAGATCCCCATTTCTCAACTAGGTTCTGAAAAGACTTTCAAACAGCTCTAGGATTGAAAGATATTTTGAGTACAACCTATCATCCAAAGACTGATGGTTAATCTGAGTGGACTATTCAGATTCTGGAGGATATTTTATGAGCATGTGTTTTAGATTTCCGTGGTTCTTGGGAGAAACATATGGCACTCATGAATTTTACATATATTAATAGCTTCTAGACATCAATCTAGATGGAACCTTTTGAGGATTTGTATAGAATTATTGGTCATTATCCTCTTTATTGGTTGGAGGCAAGTATGTTAGTTCTCATTAGACCTAGTCTCATGCCAGTGATGTCTGAGTAGGTTCAGTTGACCAGGAGGTGGTTGGTGAACATGAAAACTAGGCATAAATCTTATGCTGACCATCATAGATGACATCTGGAGTTCAAGGTTGGTCATCATGTTTTCCTTCGGGTGTCACCTAGGTTTGGGAAATGCCGTATCAGAAATCAGGGAAGCTAGTGACCAGGTTTTTTGGGATGTTTGTGATAGTCTAAAGGGTTAGTCAAGTGACGTACTGATTATCCCTTCTACAACGTGAAGTTCTATGAACGTCTTGTTTTACGTGCCACAACTTTGAAGATATCATCCTAACCATTCTCATATGGTAGACGCTGAGGACGTCGATCTTGGTGCAGATGCATCCTTTGAAGAGAATCCAATCTAGATTGTGGACTATAGTGATGTGTATCTATGACGTAATATTATACCACTAGTTTGAGTGAAGTGGAAGCATGGGTGTGATCAAGGGGAGACTTGGGTGAGGGAGTCTGATATGAGACCACGGTTGCCAGAATTGTTCACTATAACCCCATAATGATGCTTGGAGTAGCCTGGGGGAGAGATGTTATATGGTGGGGTGGTTATAAGATCATGTATTTTTTAGGTATGTCCCTATTTAAGTTTTTCTTTGAACCTCTTTCATTTGATTTTTCCTTCGTTTTTGATCCTTGGTGGTCGAGTTCCTTGAGTATGGAGAGCCTTTTGTGGGGAAAATGACCTTATGTTTGGGGATGTCAGTTTTTTGAATTAATGGTGTCTCGGTATAAATGTGTTAAAGGGGTTTACAAGGGTTACCAAAAATGTGGAAGGCTTCCGAGGTGGTTCAGGATCTTCTATAGAAGTTGTGCTAAAAGCTACATTTAGGACATTTAGACATCATGTAAGTGTATTACATGATGTGTAACAGTCACTAGGAAGAAGCTGGAAAATGGGTTCCGGACATTAAATGAATACATTCCTTGAACTTAGTTCACACTGTGTAATGTTTGAGTAGGGTTATTTTAACCAGAGTGATGTATTTTCCAACATAACTCATAAATTGAGAATTACACACCGTGTAATACATATACATGACGTGTATTTTTAAATAACATTGTTTATAATCAATTCTATGAGCTTATTTTTTCATTATTTTAACACACACCTCTCCTCTCTTGATCCATAGGTGTTTTCCAGGCGATTTTGGAGTGCCTTCCTCTAATCTAAATGTCATAAAGAAGCTATCATTCCTAGGTGAGTTGTTTTACTTTGGTTTTTCTATCTCTTCCATTTCTCTTCATTTTTGTGGTGTAATCTTTTGACCACCATGGAATCATGTGTTGATATTGATCTCATGTGGTCTACATTTCTTCTTGTGATCTTCTATGCCTTCATTCTTATTGGCGTTATCAGCTATAAGTGTTGTGTTAATCGATGGTTAAAGGTATGTGGTCTAAAACCAAACCCAATGGTCTATTTAATTACAAAGTTTGTGAAATATTGCATTTTCACTGACACAATGTGCACATTAATTAATTTAATGATTAATGATGATAAACCATGGATTAGATTATTCCTTAGATACCTTTGGATTCAATGGTGTCGCCACCTGGCTTGTGGCTACCCATTGGGTGACCGAACCCTTGAAAAATAATGAATTCGATGATAAATTAAAGTGTGTTTAGCATGATATGAGAACATAGGTGATTTTAATATATAAAATAACTTTGTTAAAAGGATTTTTGTTTATCTAAATGACTGATGATAATTTGATATAAAAATGAATGTGTAATTTTAGGACAATAATAATTTTCAGAATTTACTATTGAGGGTTATGATATGTTTTGAGATATCCTTACTATTATGACTTGTGATTATTTTCATGCTAAAATTCTTATATAGAGTTCTTGGCCCAATCTCGTGTTGTAATTCTTATATAGTGGGATTGGTCCAACCTCACCATGTAATGCCTATATAGTGGGCGTGACCCAGTCTAATGCAGTAATGCTTATATAGAGGGATATGGCAGGGATGCTACTATGCTAATATAAAAGGCTTGAACTAGATGCCGAAATACTTATACATATGGATTTTCCCGATTATTTGATTATGACATGAATATGTGGTTATGGTTGGCATGGTTGTGCTACAGGATCATAGATATTCCTACACAGTGCCGAAGTAGGTTGATTGTTGTATTATAATAATTGATTAATTAATAAACCTATTTATTGCTTTATTTCATGCACTTATTATCATATTAGGTTTGTTTAGAAATGGTGGTGTCAACCTACTGAGTTTTTCTCACCCAATTCGGGTAATCATTTGGTACCTGAGAAGATTACATGGATGTAGGTTTAGACAAGGGTAAGGGATCAACATGGGGTTCGAGATCAGGGTCTTTGATTTTTTTTTCAGCTGGTTCTATTAATTGTATTACTTTCAGTTTGACATTTAGATATATTTCCGCCTGTCATTACATGATTCATTACTATTTCTTTATTGGTTCCTCAATTTTCTTCCCATTTGTATGTTGTACTATTTTCTATATTCCAGTTACTCTGATATTTATTTTTTTATTTATTTCTTCTATATTGTAACTTTATACCAAGGGGTATAGTCTCCCCACTATATCATCACACCCCCACTACTATTCGACATTCTCTAGTGTATGAGGATACACTCTTGAGGTCCTGTAATCAACTTGATTTAGCCACATGGGAGAGTTCCAGATCAAAGGACATTAAATATTTTCTATATATTTTATGATATTTTTATTTATTCATATATATTTATATAAATATTTTGTATTCATATAGTAATATATATATATAATTATTTTTAAATATATTTATTAAACATATGTTTGGGTGTGTGTGTGTGATATATACTTATATTTATTCAAATATATTATATATTAATATTTATTTTCATATATTAGAATATAAATATAAAAATAAATATATATTTGTTTATTAATACATACAAATATGTATATATAAACATTATATATACATATGTATATTTATATATATATTTATATATTTTTATAACATAATAAAAATGGTTTGATATTATATTAAATAAAATGTATAATAAATAATTCCATATGATTTGCATAATTATTTTTAAATACATTTTTAAAATATTTCTACATATTGTATATTTAGATATAAATTTTATACATTACACACACACATATATATATACACACATGTACACATATAATTGTATATTTAGATATAATTTTTTTATAATGTATTTATAAATAAATTTATATACTATATTTAATGATAATGGTAATGATATATTTATAAAAATACATTTATATATGACGTGTTTACACAATACTGACACACACACACACACATACACATTTATATTTCATACATACACGTACAATTAATGACACACACACACACACACAGATATATAATTATTTAAATATATTAGAACACAGAAACACATATTTATCGACACACACAAACATATTTATACATAAAAATTATTGGTATATATATATATATATTAATTCATTCTTATAAGGTTAATAAAATGTAAAATTTTACATTTTAAATAAAAATAAAAATAAATATTTATTTGTCTATGATTTTTATATTTAAAAATACATGTTGACATAAACATGTTTAAATTATTATTTTTACCATTGATTTATTATGTTTAAATATAAGAAAAGATTTTTATATTTAATTATAAATAAACCTATAATATGAAAATTGAAAAATTTTTAAAACCATAATATCTATATATATGTAATCCCTGATAATAAATCAATACTCTATTGAAAAAGTACAATAAGTCACTCTTAAACGATGATGAAATCCCATTGAATATTAAAAAACCAGGGTATCCCAACTAAAATCTCAGTTTTGGAGACCTTTAGAACCATTTTGACCATGAAAAAATAGTGACTTGGGTCCCCCCAAGTTAGCATCATATAGATCATTTCACAAGATTCGATTTGATATGTTGTAGATCCCAGACGGACACCTGGATCAAAAGTTACGATCATTTGAATTTCAAGTCATGTTTTCAACTAATCTAAGACCATTCATTCATTTACTAAATTTTCATGTCATATAATTAAAATTAACTGAATATTTATTGATAATAATTTAGAATTTATTAATTTATATTGTTTTTAATTATTTTATAATCCATTTAAACTAAATATCTTATATATTAAATGAAAATTCATATTTAGTCTTCTATAAATCATATTTAATAAAATATATTATATTTATAACAACATAAATATATTTATATATTAATATATGATTTTTAATGATATATATATGTTCTATGAAATATAAATTTTATCAGTGCTAGTAAAAAGTGCTGTTAAAGAGTAACATTTTTCAATGTTAAAATAAAAATGTTGTTAAAGGTGTCTTTTATCAGTGCTCTTTTCTATCATTGATAAAAGTTACATTTATCAGTGATAAAAAACACTGATAAAGGGTACTTTTATCAACAATGGAAAAAGCACTGATAAAGGGTCCCTTTTATTAGCACTAAAAAAATCACTGATAAATGAGTTCTTTAATCAACGTTTTTTAGTATTGAGAAAACCATCCTTTATCAGTACATTTACTTGCACTGATAAAGGTAGTCTTTATCATAGTTTTTAGCTACCACTAATAATGGCTAGTGCGGGATAAACCCAAATCTGTAGTAATTACTAAATCATTTTTAAATAAAAAATACTCAGAAACACTTTATCTCTATTTTATATTAGGTGTGTGGCCCACTCTCCAATTAGATTTCAAAAAATTGGTCACCTTATCTTCTAGTTCAAAATAAAATATCATTAATATTAAAATTCACATGAGATAAACCCAATTAATCCACCCCTTTATCTCAAGAAAGAAGAAGGTACCATCCAAGAAACTCAAATAGATAAAAAATCAGTCAACATGACATCAATCATCATCGTCGCTAAAAAATATAACAACTTCCTTTTTCAACTTTAACAAAAAAATACATAGCACTCTCTATAAAAAATTATCAATCATTAATGTATCTATCATAACTGTATCTATCATGTATTTCCAAACAAGTCCATAACCAATAATGTCTGACTCACTTATAATAGCGATTACCACATAATATAGAGCATTGATAAGAATTACTTGCACTCCATATTGAACACCCCCTGTGAAAATTATATCATTATGATCGTCTGAATATTCAAACGCATCACATCAATTTTAAATTTTAATATTTTCTTCACATGTGAAACTCTCTAAAGAAATGCAATCAGTGGTAATATCTAAATCACATGGCCAAATGTTTGTGTTTTCAAACATTCTTCATGATGATTCTGGGCGCAATGGAAGCGTTGTACGGATGCCGAATTTTTGTTTCTTCCTAGACATCAATTGCTAAAACCCAAATAACTTAAAAAAACATATAATAATATTTTATAAGGGATATTTCACATTTAATTTATAATTAATTTTAAAAAATAATTACATCAAACATGATATTCCTTTTGAACAATGTCCAATTTCAGCTCTTGTTGTATTATCATTGCATTGGATAATCCATGAAATGATTTCTCAAGGTGTATTAAAAAATCCTTTATGAATCTATAAGTGTTGTTATTTGAATTCAGAGTTCTATCATGGATTAACCAAGTGCGACACACCGTCGATAATTATTCAAAATAAATAGTTCTCTTTCTATCTATTCATTCTTAAGAGGGAGGATGGGATGATTAATCTCTCTAAGGATTAAGATAATTCTAGAGTGAATGTATCCATTTTATAGAAAAACCACTCATGAAAAATGATATAATATGGATTTATACTTAGAGTTAAACACTTTATAATTTTACAATAACCCTTGTCTATGTATTCAATATAAATAAAACCCCATTTACATTAAAAAAATAAAATTATTTAAATGATATGTGTTTATTTAAATATCATTTATTAAATAAATTAGTTAATATTATATCAATACATGTAAGATAAAATAAGATAGATTGAAATATTGAAAGGAAATGATCTCTATAATTTCCAATGAAACTCTCATTATGTTCAACATCCACAAGAAATACATTTTTAATTCTATGCCCATTTGTTCATTCACTCTCCCTTTGACATTCACCATAAACCAGCTCAAAGAATATATTATGTTAAATAATTACAAAGCCAAAGGAAAACTTATATTCTCAAAATTATCCCCACTTTTCATTTTTAAAAAGGGAAACACAAAAGGGAAGAATTTTAAGCATAAAATAAATTCTTAAGAAAATTAAGAATAGTGAACTCCCTTTATCTTCCTAAAATCTCCCATTAGAATATATATCCCTTTGTGATTTTCAATGTATGATAGTATAGACATTATATTTTTTATATTTTTGAAATATTCTCCCCATGCCTCAATCAATCAATTATAAATAAAAATATACTCCGCTTTTGGGGTAATCAGTAATAGGCGAAGACAAAAAAATCACCCATTTATAAATTCATTTAACTACAATTTAAATGTTCAAAAATATAGAGTTTATACATTAATCAAAATATATAAAAAAAATCATATAATGGAAATAACTTTAAAATTTATTCTTTTCTCATAGTTTTGGTTATCATTTTATCAAAATTCCTAAGACAATTATCTTGTCCTTCCAATGGTTTTAATGAATCCTTAAACTCTTTATTTAGATTCTCTATCTCCTCCTTCTGTGCCTTCATGTTCTACTCACGCTCCTTCAGATTTCAATATTGATCACCATTATGGTCAAGTAATTGATGAATATAATCTTCCTGCCACTTCTCATAGATGGCTACCCACATGATATTTTGAAAGTAAAACTAATATAGTTTCTTAAAATTGGACAAGTATGCCTTCATTTCAACCTATTGATAACTGATATATTTTAATTCCCAAGATACTTAAGAAACTACTAAACTATTTTATAAATGGTTTAGTCTTAATTAAATATAAGAAATGAAGGATATGATGTTTGAAACTCTCTATAGTTGTCCAGCCATAACACCATGTTTTTTAATCTTTACATTTTCTCCTTTAAATATCCTCATAAAAGCTTTCTTTTGAATAAATTCTCATCTCAACTTAGGCTATTTTAGCTTTTAGTGTAATATCTAATCAACATTTCTCTTGATGAGAAACATCCATAATGTTAACATGACATGAGGACTGAGCTTCCTTAAGTTTTTCAACATCTATCCCTCTCCAACCTATATTATTTGGAGTTTTCGCATTTTTAACTACTAGAAACATTGATAACTCTCAAATCAAGATCATCATCCATATAAAATTTATTTTTTTATTAGCTTCATTGGAATAATATGTCTTTTTTGATTCATCTTATATATAACTAACTACCATGGTTACACTAGAAGATAATACTATATAACTTTTATGTAAAAATTGATATAAGTCTTTACAAGGTGAGGGTATAATGGATTGAATGAGAAACTCCACTTATTTTGAGGTAGAAGTTGGATTTTTAGAGGTTGTTAGGGTTGTATAAAAATTGAAAGGGAATCCTCTTCAGTGTCTTTTAAAATTATCTTCATCTTTATAGAATTATCACTAATGAATTTCAACCTTTTCTTAGATGACCAATGTACTTATCCAACATGTTCCATAATGCTAACATGAATAATTAAAACATTAAATTTATTAATCTTAAATGAATATTTATTATTATTTTCATCATCTATATGTTGAAATTCACCTTCTTTCAAATACATAACATCAAATTCTGATAGTCCAAAATTTGGTTTCCCTAACTTCCTTTCATCAATATTCTCCCTTACTTTATTGGCCCTTTCTTCCAATCATCTCCAAATTTATCAATTATTCTTTAAAACTCTAAATTTTTCCTATTTATCATTCAATATGGAGTTTTATCTATCAAAATATATTGTCGTTCTTTTCTCTTATCCTTTCATGTTTTATTCTTCTTCCCTTATTGTGCCTTATCACACTTTTCCTTGATGTTTCTATCTGCTGATGGGTTAAAATCTATTTTCTTTTATAGAATATAATTCTCATATTGATGATAAACCACCTTCACTTGGGTGATAGTATCAACATTCAATGGACAATATTTCTAACTTTTAGAAACCCTAAATTTATTTTATTATGTCATTCTCCAATGATTTAACAAATATTCAGTTTAGCTTCTAGGAGTACAGAAACCATTTGGAATATAAAGGTCGATCCAAAATTTTCTCATTAATTCATCATTAATTTTTATGCTTACAAAAACCCTAAAATGTTTTACTAATGTTGTTGCTTTAAGTGGATTTTAGGGTTATATTTATTTGAAATTTTTTTTTCATTTACCTAGAATTATGGATGTTTTTTCTTATTATTTGACTAAATTTTTATTCTACAAAGTATTCTAGACATTTTAAGTAGTCTGAAAACATTATTCAAGAAGTTATATTACAACCAAATACTGGTATTCAATCCAATGTTTAGGACCCCATGTTTAAACTAAATGTTTTATTCAGGAACCTAACTTTTGATAACGAATCCATGACGCCCTCAAAGATTTGGTACACTCTTTTTTTAATGTTTAATAGTAGGTACATTAAGTCGTGGTAGTTTTGAAGGTAATTTGGAGTTTTTCTAGATTTTGATGGGGGTCTGTACCATGAAGGGTATCATTTGTGGCCTGGAGTAGGCTGACTACAGTGTGGACTAGTAGGTTGTGGCGTAGTTCCCTAGATAAAGAATTTTGATGCCTCTACCAATTATGGTAGGAATGTGGTGTATATAAGAGTTGAATCATGGAATCCAATATGTGGAATTCTAGATTTAATATCAATTTTTATGTAGTTTCACCATGGAGGAGAGGCTGCAATATAGGTCTTCTTATTGGTTGATCCTTGTGGTGTGGAGGCAGAGGATGCGACATGGAGTTCTATGAGGGTATGATTGATGGTTCTACATTGGGGGGGAGGGGGTAGCTGTGATGGGGTACAAGGGCTACACCATAACATTATCCTAGGAGAATAGGATTTGGTTGAGGTTTGTGTAATCTTTTATAGAGGCCAGTTTGATGGGGGTGACTGCAATGTGGTAGGGGCTCTGCAATATAGTCTGGAAGTTCTACGATGTGGTTCTGGAGGCTATTCCATATTATTTTAACTTCCAGACTTCCAATAAATGTTCAAATCCTCACAAGTTTAGTTGATCACCCACATTTCTCTCTCAAAATTTAGGCACCCAAGAGATTATTTAGAAGGACTTCAAATCCCATCTTGTTTGGATTCCACCCCGGGCTTTATGGGATCAATTCTTTGGGATTTTACTAAGTTTCTCAGGTAGGTGTCACTATAATTGTTTCCGACTCTTGAATAAATATTTTTAAGGGGGTTTTCTTTAAAAATGGTTTTGAACACACTATATGATGATGAAATTCCATTAAGGGTTTTTTTGGTTCTAAAATTGATTTTCATGCTCGGAAGTGATCATTCTTTATTTTGAGAATGTTTTAATAAAATGTGAGCATTATTTCAAATGGTCCAAAAAGCATAACACACTAGTAACCTTGGGTATATTAGAAAATTAACATGTCACTTTAGTGTGTGTAATACCACTAGAGGTTTTTTTGATACCAACGAAATGTTATAGGAATCAATATCAGTTATATCCACATTATGTATGATTTAGAATCCTTTTAATGTCTAATATGTATTCCCATTAGCTGGATCCCAAATCTTGTGCTTTTTCATTTATGCTTGGTTTTTTGTATGATGGTATATTTCATGGTTGTATTGTTTACTTGTTTATCTTATGGTGCATCTATAGATGATTTTTCTTATGATCACCTCATTTTTATATACACCTTTTATATTACTTATTGTGTGAATATGAATTTATTTTATAAAAAACCAAAGGATTTTATATGAAATGGTTTTATCTTTTGAAAATACTTTTAAAACTGGATTGTTTTTAAATCTATATCTAATGTTTTTAGGATATTATACTTCGTATAGATCATTTGGTGAAATGTTATTGGGATTTGTGCTCACACGCTATTTTTTCCTTTGAGAGTTTTTACATGTGGTTATATAGGAAACAAGTAAAGGTAGGGTCATTGTATAGCTCACTAGATTCTCTTGGTAGTCGATGCCTTCAACATGGGTTAGTTTGGTGGTGACAGATTCTCACACAGAGGTTTGGGATTTGGATTGTCTGGTTTTGTTTTTAGATTTATCCCCTTGGGCATGAAGTTGTATATATCATGGATATGTAATATTTCTTCCATGTTGTACTATGATGTTTTTTCATCATTTGGTTATACATGAGATATGGTTGGTTCTTTATCTCTTGGATGGATGATTTGGGTGACTTGTTGGGTTGACCTGAGTTGGTTCATTGTAAAATGGTATTAGAGGGAATACCCAACATTAAATGTTATGAAAATTCCTTGGTTTGGTTCAGGGTATTTGGTATACAGAATTTTGGACCATCATAATTCAGATAGTAAGCCTGGGAGGGTGCTTGTCTAACTCACTTCCATGTCTGAACCTGAGTTACCATGGTTGGTCAAGGAGTTTTGGAAAAGCTTGAGACTTGGTGTTTGAGGTTATTTGATTGAATTGGATTTGAGGTTTATTTAAAATGACCTATTCCTTTTTAATATTTTTTATTTTATTTGTATAATTTATAAATTATTTAAATTATTTTTAAGGAATTTATAGGGATTATCGAGTTCAACCATTGATTATAAAATTTCTCATGAACTCATTGGAAACTTTTGTGTTTATTAGACAACACCACTAAAAATATATCTTCCAAATATGAGTAAGGAATCTACGAGACAATTTCTACAGGAAAATCTTTTAATGGAACCTTATTTAGTGGAGGCAGTATTCCACACTATTGAAATACTAGGTCAAAAGGGTATTGGACACCAGAGATGACCATCAAAACATGGATCGAAATTTACTAAGTAGAATCCACCAATATTTTAGGATGACAAAGAAACCAAGGAATATAAGGAAAGGATCGTGAATATTGAAAAGATATTCTATTTTATGAAAAATCTTGAGGACTCTATGGTTGATGTTTCCATGTATAAGTTCAAAGTATAATAAAGGAGATGGTGGGAGTCCATCATGCAAGCTAAGTTATGCAAGGATCTTACCTAATCTTATTTGAATAAAATATTTAACCAATAGTTTTATCATGATATGTTACATGTGGTGAATACCCTGGAATTTATAACCTTAGAGTAGGGGGAACATATATTATTGGATAATTTCACTCTTTTTTCTCAGTTGGTTCACTTTTCATCAGAACCTGTTACTAATGAATACCTCAAAGCATGGAGGCTTGAGATGAGGTTGAGGGATGATATTCTGTCAATGATTATTCTCTTATGCCTTTTGAATTTTATTGAGGTGGTGGAAGAGATGCCTATGAATAAGGCATATATAGCTAGGAGAATAGGTATAGGTGGAGCTTTGGTTGTTGTAGATATTGGCCAGGGTATGTCTGATGGCCAAGAATGAAAACTATGGGTGCTTAGTTTCCATCGGGGCCAGTTTCTAGGGATTTTTCCGGGAAGTAGTAGGTTGTTTTATATTAGCGTGGGTGTCCCCTCCATACCAATCCTATTTTTATAGAATCACCCAAAACATATCTTCTTTGTGATTTTTTTTCCATTTTAGGCTTTTCTATGAGACGATGTCCTAAGGAAGTAAGGAAGGTTCCACTCTCATCATGGGTTCATAGGTTAATTTTGATGCTTCCAAGGGTGGTGGATATTACCTCCATGCCATGGGGAATGTTCATATAGAAAATAGTCTTAGGGAGGATCTAAGTCTAGATGTCTTAATATAGTATAGTATGCACTAGAGGAATCTAAGGCAGAGCCAACTACTATTAGAGGTAAAATGTTTATTTCTTCCTATATGGTGTAAGATTTGTCTAATATAGGTACTACTCATTATTTTATATCGTCAAATTTAGTTTACATGTTTTTATTTAATTTTAAGATTATTTCATTCTTTTAGGATATTTCCACACCTTTGTTAAAGTGTTTGGAACAAGATATCAAAAGTACCATGTGTTAGGTGATGATAACCGACTTCAAAGTGGTGTGGGATTTTTTAGTTCATAATCTTGATATCTTAGACATAATAATCAGAATGGATTGAATGATCAATGTAAAGTACCAAATCAATTTTTATCATTTTCAAGTTTAGTTATTATCTCCCAATGCGGTCGCTCATGTCTTTCATGGTGAGTAGGATTATAGATTTAGTAGAGCAGAGCCTATTGTTCCTTATGCCGGTGTAATCTTATGCTAGTTATAGGATATGTTCCTTAATTCCATTAACTCTATATTTAGCATTCAACTACCTATGATGGTGAGTGTGTACCCCGTGGTATTTCTGAATGATTTTTCTTGGTTACTACCATAGAGAGAGGTCGAGTTTACTATTGACCTGCTCCCTGATATGATTCTCATTTTGATATCCTCTAATCACATTGCACCCGCTGAGTTGATTGAACTTAAATTATAGTTTTTAAACCTAGAGGATAAGGTATTTATTCATCCTAGCATGTCACCTTGAGTTTTTTCTATTCTTTTTTTCTAAGAAGGAAGACATTTGCCTTATAATTTTCATTGATTATCGAAAGCTAAATCGGGTAACCATTAAGATCAAGTATCACTTTCCATGAATTGATGATCTCTTTGACCAAATTAGAAAGGATAATCGGTTTTCAAATATTGAACATTTTTTGGGTTATTTTCAGTTGAGAGTATGAGAATAGAATATACCTAATATGATGTTTAGGATCCCATATGGGCATTTCAAGTTTTTGGTTATTCTATTCGGTCTCACTAATTATCCTATGGTATTTATGGTGTTGATGAACTGAATCCTTCATAAATTTTTAAAACCTATTGCATTGGTGTTCATTGATGATATTTTGGTGTACTCAAGGTCAAAGGAAGAGAACCATGATCACTTGGATACTATCCTTGGAATCTTGAAAGAACATTGCTTGTATGGTAAGCTTTCCATGTGTGATTTTGGATCTAGGAAGTGAAGTTTCTATGGAATGTCATATCTGAGCGGGGAATCTCAGTGGATCAGGAGATGATTCAAGCATTAATGTATTGGGATCATACCATAAATATGTTTACGATACATAGTTTTCTAGGCTTGGTAGGTTATTATAGGTAGTTTTTTCAGAACTTCTCCAAGATCAAATCTCTGGTGACAGAGCTGACCCACAAGGGTGTTATGTTTGAGTGAAAAAAAAAATGTCAGAGATATTTTGAGGAATTCAAGGCAAGGATGAGTTCAGATATAGTTAAAAATTTTATAGAATAAGGTTCAGGTTATAGTGTTTTCTATGATTCTTATGGTATGGGTTTGGGGTGTGTCTTGGTGTAGGGGAAGTTGGTGGTGGCCTATGGATCTCCCCAGTTAAACACTCATGAGACTAACTACACTACCCACAATATATATATATAATGGTAGTTATGAATTTCCTTAAAACGTAGAATAACTATCTTTTTGGGGAGAATTTTATGATATATTCAGTTTATAAGATCCTGATTGTAACACCCCAAGCTTCCACGGTACGCTTCTCTTTGAATAATACAGTAGCGTGTGTTGTACGCAATTTCGAGTTCTGACACACCCCACAATTAATCAAACAAACCGTTATGAATAGTAATACCGACTTTTTAAAATTTTATAAATTTTATCTTTCAAAATGGACTTCATTTTTGGATTCGGAATATCAAAATTTTCTTAGGGTGAATTTTTGTTATTTTTCTGAAAACATTCAATTTTTGATGAATAGTCCAAAAACAATGAGTTATAGTTTAAAACTGAATTTTTATATAAATAATTATTTATTTTATTTAAATTTAATTAAGGTTAAAATAGATACATAATACCTATATAAGTTCAATTTAAGTTATTGGAGTTAGTTTAGAATAATTTTAGATATATAAAAATTTTATTGAACTTTTCACCTTCTTTTACCCACCTCCTAGGAGAATTTGGAAATTCACATAAAACATAAATATACCGCTTCTGTGAGTGGAATTTAAAAAATATGATAGACATGGTTAATATCAAGGAGAAAAATGAAGTTCAATGAGATGAAAATAATTTTTGGTGAATAATAACTTTTTAATTTATCTCCTACGGTTAAAAGTAAATAGGGAAATTAAAGGTAAAAATGATATTAATATTACCCTAAAACATGTCATAATTCTATTGGACAAGTGTATCTAGACCACAAAAACATTATAAATAAAATATTATCATTTAGTTCAACTTGGATAAGAATAGGACATTTATTATTATTTAATTCAAAGAAGAGTTAAAAGAGAAAAAATCAACGTTTAATAACTAAATCATTTTTAATACAGGGTTATACATAATATAAATTCGATTATAAATATTAATTAGAAAGCTAAAAATATTTCCTACATAATTTTTTTTTATTTATAATTTTTATACATTAAATAAGTTAATTTATTTATGACACAATGGTGATGCAATAATTACCTAATTAATGAAATAGTAACATAATTGATATTATAAATATCAAAATAAATGTAATATGAGACTTTTTATGAAATAACCTAATTTTATAGGTTAATATGACATATTAGGATTGGTTATATAATTTTTTTAGAAGTAATAATTCTGTTAGGAAATTATCAAAAACAAAATACCCAATTGTGTCAAAATTTACATAAAATCGTTTTTAAAAACAATATTATATTATTAATTGATATTCTATTCCTAAAAATATATGTTTCAGCAAAATGAATTATATAATGATATTTGTATCATTAATAGACCACTTGGGGGTCTCTTGGAGGTATATAGTTTGTTTATTAACTATATAATATAAAAATACAAAGAGACATGGTAAATGTCAAACTATTTAACTAAGAGTTAAATATAAACGATAAGGTTAATATAGTGACCCAAACCTATCTAAAATATATTGGATAAAATGATTTCGACCCATACCCACCTTAAAATTTAAATAACCCACTTTGGATCCATTAGAAATTGAATATGAATTTATTATAAAATAATATTTCTCGCTTTTCCAAAGGTTCCCCTCACCCCTCTTATAAAAGGGTACTCCCCCTTCTCTCTAATTTACACCTTCAAAGCCTTTTGGATCAGCCAACCCCTTCCCAAATAATCTATCAACTTCCCTCACTTCAACCTAGTTGCATTATTTTGATTAGAAAGCCAACCTAAGGAGCCCTTTTGATCAAATCAAAAGGAAGAACCCGAAGAAGAGGTAATGTTTTCACAACCCTCTTTCAAGTTCCTTTTTTCTTTAACTTATTCTTTCATTGTTATTTACATTATAAAATAATAACTATAGTATATTTTATATAATGTTATGTTATTATAAATATTGTACAACCATATTCAGTATTCTATCCATCCTTTGAATGACATGTCACCATACGTGCGTACGTACGGCCTACCGTCTCCACGTCATGGTGTAATTGTTATTCAATACATTATTATTTGGATAAGTATAATAATGATGTGTAATTCATGTAAATAATAATTATAACATGATAATGATTCTGTATATATGATATACCATCCAATTATATATGATTTAAATATCAAAAGAATGATATTATCACTCGTGCGTAAGTACGGACTACCGTCTCCACGAACGCATTGATATTCATTCCCCATCGTATCCATACCAGTCTAATTAACATTTTATGTTTAAAAATAATGTTTAAGGACTTGATATAATTATGTATATGAATAGGATACAGCCTATCCATAACAAACATGACTTATGTAACAAAACATATAAAAGAAAACTAGTAAGTTAACACCTGAAACGACGATAATACTAAGATATTATTAACAAATCAATGTTAAAAGATCATATATGATATCATATTAATGTATATCATTCTTTTATAATTCAATAAACATTATTTCGCCATTATACAGGAGGCTAACCTACCCTCAACCAAGGAAAAAGTACAAAGTAAGGGGTTTCTTATCTCACTTTTAATTCCGTGATATTTCCATTGTTCACCACTTATTTATTTCAAGTGGTGTGTGTACTGCCCATTATTGTATTCATTGTGTAATATACTTCATTTATGGATATTTACATTATCATTTTATGATCCATCTTTCATGGGATGTATGTTTCGTAACTTACCAAATTGGTAAGGGAATTACAAATTTCAATTTCCACTCATTCGGATTTACGTATAATTCATTGATTATTTTACTCCAAGATTATGTGTGGAATCACTATTCATTTGCTTATTTCATAATTTACACTCCCCTTTTTGTGGATATACTTTTGATACACATAATCACTCCATTGATAAATTCTCAAGTCATCGATATGAACTTGATAAGAGTAATTTTAACTCAATCTCTATTTGTTGAGTTAAATATCCAATTCATTGGTGTCATTTTTACAAGAATATGTGTGAATGTCCTTTGATTGATTTACACTGAATATCAATTCATATTGAGTGTATTTATATTTTTCACACATAATTATGTCATTGATTTATCCTTAACCTAAGGATACAACCTTTATGGGAGATTTCATTTCAATTTACATTCCATTAAGACTCCTTTGTTGTTTTACACCAAATCACTTTTATATGGTGTATATAATTTACATTAGCATAATATATCATGAATACCTCTATTCTCATGATATTACAATGTTTTCATTACCTCAATTATTTTTATTCATGTGTCTCTCTTTTGGTTAGGAACTCTAACTGAAATATCATTTTAAAATGTTTTAATGATTTATTATTCTAAATATTTATCATTAATGTCCATGTTTTAAAAATGGTTTTAAGGATTTATTTATAAGGAAATTAAAGTTTTCAAATAAAAATTCCTTTTAAAAGTTTCAAAGTGGTATGGGACACTTTGATTAAACAGTCTATTTTAAATGGATTCTTGACAAATAGTGTGAATTTTAAATGTTTCCAAGAAAAAAGGGGATATTTCTCTCAATAGCTTGATGAGTATTTTAATATATGTCAATATCCTTCATTATTCTTGATTGAGGTTAATTTGATACAATACAATCTTACATATTGTATCGAAGGAGTTATGTTGGACTGTGGATGTGCTATTTGTATACCATTCATGGTTTGTGGTTAAATTATTGACATTTAGTATGCTAGTATTAATACAAATGTTTATGTTATGTTTCAAAATTTTCATATGAGGAATGCATTGGACTTAGTATGTGACAGGTGGAGCCCACTATAGCTCCTCGATGCATCGGTAGGTCTCATGAGACAAACTAGTGTCTTGGAATAATGCCTTAACAAAATCTTATTTGTAGTCTTGGAACAAGGCCTTGACTATGTGGTTATGATAGTCTGTCATTATGCATTCCATCATTATGAAAGTGGTTATTGATATTGCATGTGGTTATTCAACTAGTAGAATATCCATGTGAACAAGTAAATGACATTATTTTATTTTATCTTTGCCATATTATACTAAAGTTCAAGTTTACAAGGCTTTTGTTTTAGTTATACATTGCCTTAAATGTTTATGCTTATTTATGAAAGTTTCCCCTATATTGTTATCTTTACTGATCATCTAAGCTCACCCCTTTTAATGTTTTATTTTTCCCAGGATGTGAAGAAGTAATTTATGAATGACTTGTAGGGGTAGTGTGAGGGGATATGAAGACAAGATGTTGTTGTAGTTTTTTTACTTTATGATTTAATGTAAGACTTATGCATATATCTAGTGTTTCCAAGACTACTAAACTAATAGGTCTTTCGAGACATGATCTTTTTTGATCATGCCAATGTTATGTAATAATGCACCAACTCTTGGTAACTGGGGTCAGGGCGTTACAGTTGGTATCAGAAAAAGTTTAGTACAATCTTTGGAAACTAGATTTAGATAAACTCTGATTAGAGCATATAGCCCTAAGAAAAACTTTGAGGGTTAGTATAGAATAACTTCCTAGAATTTTGGAATTGTATAGATTTTGTGAGTTTTCCAAGAAATATATCCATGTCTGGATACAACCAGGTAGAGGTGGCTCTGGCACAGATGTACCTAGTGGGAAAACCCGAAAACACCACTTTGAGCTAGACTCGAACGGGAACTGGTGCACGACAACGAGTCTTGCTGCACTCTTGGTTACGACACTCCCGGGGGATATGCTTAAGATAATTTACATTTTCTTTACAAAGAAATTTGAATTATTTTAATATAATATGATAATAAATGACCTTGGTTAATCCTAAGGTGTTTCAAATTGAGAATATGGTGTCATGATATTCTCTAAATGATTTTATGATTACTGTTACTCACACAATGCTTTCTGGTTTTAGTCAATGGCTGGAGTCCAAGGAAGTCATAGTAACTTTGAGAATTATGTAAAAGGTGGGAACGATGGTGGAAATGAGCAAAAAAATGGAATTTTGATAGGCGTAAAAGATATCATGTTCATGCTAAATCGGGTTTCCAAAACTATGATCAACAACATATATATTAACCAACTCCCTGACTCAATAAAGAAGAGAATGGTGATGAATGATAAGAGCTCCAGCAGTGGAGATCATGGAGACAAGAATCCTAAATTTCCCTCATGCAGGAAATTTTGAAGGAGACACCCAAGAAAGTGTCTCAACGGAACAAATAAATGCTTTACGTGCAGGAAAGAAGGACATAAAGTGAAGAATTGCTGAGAAAAAATGAAGAGTACTATGGAAGAAAATAAAAATGGTCTAAAAAATCCATATACAGTCATTTGCCATAAATTTAGGGGACATGGCCATTACCTGAGTGAATTCCCTATTCTATAGGATATTTTCTTGGTCAAAGAAGAAGCTATGTGGAAATAAATGGTTGGAGAAATGTTTATAAGTATTAGTGCTCCTTGTTGATGGGATTACCTTGGAATAAGTTTCTCTTGTATTTGTAACCCCATAGTTTTCCATGTGAGAATGATATTTGAGGAAGAGTTATCTTTTCCATTGTGTATATAGTTATAAATAACCATTTCGTTTTATATGATCATTGGGTTTGAGGCAATTAAATGTTATTATATTTTGGGATGAAAATGCAAGGTATGAGATAAAATATATGGTTAAAATTTATGTTATGGTTATTTTTAGGAATTTATCTCATTTTGGTAATGTTATAAAATATTTTTTTTGAAAAAGGACAACACGAAGATTGTGTTACAACCCGTCGCGTCAGGAAAAGCTGTGGGAAATCTAACCCACAACCAATGTGTGATTGGGATTTATCACCTACCACTGGACTACGTGAAGTCCCTGGTTAGTGTGACTAATTATTTTTCGTTAAATGATTTTATTGATCAATAATAAGTTGATTTGGGTTCTTATGTCTTATCAAATGAATACCCTTTGTATAGGAAAATGATTTGGTGATTAAGTGATAAATGTTATTTTGAAAGATGTTCGCTTTGTTGGGAATACTATATGACCAAGGAAAATAGAATACTATGGGATTTCATTTGTGGAGTAATGGTGGATTTTTATATACTTTTTTATTATGGATTTATAGTGATTTGGGTTATTTATGGAAATGATTAACCTATAATAGAGAATATGTGATTAGGATAATTACTTTTAAGTATGCGACTTTAAGATTAGTTGATGTCATTTGGAGATACAATTTAATGTGGAAGACTACATAACCAAACTCTTTCAAGTTTTGGGTTTCAATATTAGTTTTGATTATATTGAATGATTTTAAGGACAATTGTTTATTGAATGGAATTTATTTAGCTTTTGGGTATTGTTGGTTTAATTTTAGAAATTAAGATTAGTGTTTATTTCTCTAAAGGAATATCCTTTTGGGGGATCATCATATCTTGTACTAACCATTTTGGTTTTGATTAATCTCTAAATACAAGGTAAATATATAGTTTATCCTTCGTGGATCATGTGATTCTATAGAAGTTTATTCTAGCTCTCCCATTGTGACCAAGTCTTCTTGAATACTCGTCGTTTAAAAAAAATGAGTTAGTGGTGGAAATTTATTAAAGAATGAAACTTTAATTAAAAAGTAAGTATATCTCTTTATTTTCTTAGTCAATCTCGTTAATGAATTCCTCATCTTTATGTAATGTAACTTAAAAAAATGTTTCCCATATACTTTTCCTACTGGGAAACTAATGACCGTTTGTCCCATCACAAGTTTGTAGATTTCTTGTTGTTAACTTTATCCTGATATTGTTTTGTATCCCTCTCCATCAGAACTTGACACTTATTTTATCTTCCATATCCATGTTTTACTACATGGAATCCTAGTATGAGTTATCTTGGGTGACCTTTGTACTTCTCTTTCTATCTTTCAAGGTGATAGTTTTATGGACACTTTTTCTAATGTGGGAATTTCCATTATATTCCCATGACCAATTTTATAAATTTTGAGGACGAAATTATTTGAAGGAGGGGAGAATGTAACACCCCAAGCTTCCACGGTATGCTTCTCTTTGAATAATACAGTAGCGTGTTTTGTACCCAACTTTGAGTTCTAACACACACCAGAACCAATAAAACTAACCGTTATGAATAGTAATACCCACTTTTTGAAATTTTATAAATTTTATCTTTCAAAATGGACTTCATTTTTGGATTTGTAATATCAAAATTAGCTTATGGTGAATTTTTTGTATTTTTTTGAAAACATTCAATTTTTGATGAATAGTGAAAAAAGACTAAGTTATAGTTTAAAACCGAATTTTTTTTAAATAATTATTTATTTTATTTAAATTTAATTAAGGTCAAAATAGATACATAATACGTATATATGTTCAATGTAATTCATTTTAGTTAGTTTAGAATAATTTTAGATATATAAAAATTTTATTGAAATTTTCACCATCTTTTACCCACCTACTAGGTGAATTTGGAAATTCACATAAAACATAATTTTACCACTTTTGTGGGTGGAATTTTTAAAATAAAAGAGAAATTTTTAATATCAAGGAGTAAAATGTGGATCAATGAGATGAAAATAATTTTTGGTGAATAGTAACTTTTTACTTTTATTTACCACGGTTAAAAGTAAATAGGGTAATTAAGGGTAAAAATGATATTAATATTACCCTAACACATGTCCTAATTTTATTGGAAAAGTGTATCTCGACCAAAAAAAACCTTATGAATAAAATATTATCATTTAGGTCCACTTGGATTAGATTAGGACATTTATTATTATTCAATTCGAAGAAGAGTTAAAAGAGATAAAATCAAAGATTAATAACTAAAACATTTTTAATATAGGGTTATAAATAAGATAAATTAGATTATAAATATTTATTAGAAAGATAAAAAATATTTCATACAAAATGGTATTTTATTTATAATTTTTAGAAATTAAATAATTTAATTTATTTATGACGCAATGGTGTTGCAGTAATTTCCTAAATAATGAAATATTAAAATAATTGATATTATAAATATCATAATAAATGTAATTTGAGAATCTTTATAAATTACACTAATTATATAGGTTAATATGACATATTAGTATTGGTTATATAAATTGTTTTTGACGTAATAATGCTGTTATGAAATTATCAAAAACAAAATACCCAATAGTGTCAAAATTGACATAAAAGTGTTTTTTAAAAAAATATTATATTATTAATTGATATTTTGTTCATAAAAATCTAATTTTCGTCCAATGGACATATATAATGATAGGTGTATCATTAGTGGACCACTTGGGTGTCTTTTGAAGGTATATAGTATGTTTATTAACTATATAATATAAAAATACAAAGAGACATGGTAAATGTCAATCTATTTAACTAAGAGTTAAATATAAATGATAAGGTTAATATAGTGACCCAAACCCGTATAAAATATATATTTTGAAAGGATTTAGACCCATCCCCACCTTAAAATTTTAATAATCCACTTTGGAGCCATTAGAAACCAAATAAGAATTTATTATAAAATAATATTTCTAGCTTTTCCAAAGGTGCCCTCACCCCTCTTATAAAATAGTACCCCCCCTTCTCTCTAATATACACCTTAAAAGCCTTTTGGATCAGCCAAACACTACCCAAATATTCTCTCAACTTACCTCAATTAAAATTAGAGGCGTTAGTTTGATCAGAAATCCAGCCTTAGGATCCCCTTTGATGAAATCAAAAGGAAGAACCTAAAGAAGAGGTAATGTTTTCACAACCCTCTTTCAAGTTCCTTTGTTCTTCAACTTCTTCTTTCTTTGTTATTTTAATTCTCAAATAATAACTAAAGTACCTTTTATATACTGTGATGTTATTATAAATATGGTACAACCATATTTAGTATTCTATCCATCCTTTGAATGACATGTCACCATACGTGCGTACGTATGGCCTACCGTCTCCACCTCGTGGTGTAATTGTTATTCAATATATTTTTATTTGGATATGTATAATAATGATGTGTAATTAATTTAAATAATAAGTATAAAATGATAATTATTCTGTATATATGATATACCATCCAATTATTTATGATTTTAATATCAAAATAATGATATTATCTCTTGTGCGTATGTACGGACTACCGTCTCCACAAACGCGATAAGATTCATTCCCCATCGTATATATACAAGTATAATTTTAATTTTATGATTAAAAATAATGTTTAAGTACTTTATATAATTATGTATATGAATAAGATACAACCTATCCATATCCAACATGTCTTATGTAACAATACATATAAAAGAAAACGAGTATGTTAACACCCGAAACGACAATAATACTAAGATATTATTAACAAAGAAATGTTAGAAGATCATATATGATATAATATTAATGTATATAATTCTTGTATAATTAAATAAAATTATTTCACCATTATACAGGAGGATAACCTACCCTTTACTAAAGAAAAAGTACAAAGTAAGGGGTTTCTTATCTCACTTTTAATTCCGTGATATTTCCAGTGTTCACCACTTATTTATTGCATGTGGTGTGTGTACTGCCCATGACTGTATAAATTGTGTATTATACTTTAATTTATGGATATTTGCATCATCATTTAATGATCCATATTTCATGAGATGTATGTTTCGTAAGTTACCAAATTGGTAAGGGAATTACAAATTTCAATTTCCACTCATTCAGCTTTACGCATACTTCATTGATTATTTTACTCAAAGATTATGTGTGGAATCACTATTGATTTTCTTATGTCAAAATTTCCACTCCCCTTTCCATGGATATACTTTTAATACACATAATAACTCCATTTATAAATATTCAAGTCACCGATATGAACTTGATAAGAGTAATTTTAACTCAACTCCATTTGTTGAGTTAAATATCCAATTCATAGGTGTTGTTTTTAAAAGAATACACGTGAATGTCCTCTAATTGATTTACACTGAATATACATTCATATTGAGTGTATTTATATTATTCACACATAATTATTTCGTTGATTTATCCTTAACCTAAGTATACGGCCTTTATGAGAGATTTCATCTCAATTTACATTCCATTAAGACTCCTTTGTTGTTATACACCAAATCACTTTTATATGGTTCATATAATGTACTTTGGCATAGTATAACATGAATCCCTTTATTCTCATGATATTACAATGTTTTGATTACCTCAATTATTTGTATTCAAGTGCCTCTCTTTTGGTTAGGAACTTTAACTAAAATATAATTTTAAAATGTTTTAAAGATTTATTATTCTAAATCTTTCTCATTAATTTCCATGTTTTAAATATGGTTTTAAGGATTTATTTATATGGAAGTTAAAGTTTTCAAATAAAAATTCCTTTTAAAAGTTTCAAAGTTGTATTAGACACTTTGATTAAAAAATCTATTTTAAATGTATTCTTGACAAATAGTGTGACTTTTAAATGTTTTCAAGAAAAAGGGGGATATTTCTCTCAATATTTTGATGATTATTTTAATCTATGTCAATATCCTTCATTATTCTTTATTGAGGATAATCTGATACAATACAATCATCCATATTGTATCGAATGTGTTATGTTTGACTGTGTCTGTGCTATTTTTATCCCATTCATGGTTTGTGGTTAAAGTATTGACATTTCGTATGCTAGTTTTAACACGAATTTTTATGTTATGTTTTAAACATTTCATATGAGGAATGCATTGAACTTAGTAAGTGACGGGTGGAGTCCGCTATAGCTCCTCGATGCGTCGGTAGGTTTCATGATACAAACTAGTGACTTGGCACAAGTCCTTGACAAAATCTTATTTGTAGTCTTGGCACGAGGCCTTGACTAAGTGGTTATGATAGTCTGGAATTATGCATTCCATCATTATGAAACTGGTTATTGATATTGCATGTGGTTATTCAACTAGTAGAATATCCATGTGAATAAGTAAATGGAATTATTTCATTTTATCATATCCATGTTATGTTGAAGTTAAAGTATAAAAGGCTTTTGTTTTACTTATACATTTCCTTAAATGTTTATGCTTATTTATGAAGTTTCTGCTCTATTTTTATCCTTACTAAGCATCTGAGCTCACCCCTTTCTGTGTTTTATTTTTCCCAGGATGTGAAGAAGTAAATTATGAATCACTTGTAGGGGTAGTATGAGGGGATATGAAGAAATGATTTTGTTGTGGTTGTTTTTAATTTATGATGTAATGTAAGACTTATGAATATATCTAGTGCATCCAAGACTACTAAACTAATCGGTCTTTCGAGACTTGATCTTTTGTAATCATGTCAATGTTACGTAATAATGCACTGACTCTAGGTAATTGAGGTCAAGGAATTACAGTAATGAATATTTTAACTCATAGGGCTCTTAACTTTTTATAGAGATGTAGGGTTTAGTATATCTAGACTTTTGATTTTGATATTTCTTATACTCTTGAGAAAGGGAATGTGGTCGCCGATGAATTGAGTAGGAAGATACCAACTCAACGCTTAAAAGAATAAATGGAGGAGTGGAATCTAATGATTTTATCCAATAATATGATATTAAGAATGAAATAGTTTGTTGAGAATGAATTATTATCATTTGTAATGGATGAATCATCATTTTGGGTTTGGTATGATAAAGTTTCATATACTGATTTACAACACTTTAGTAAAATCCTAAATAGTGGGGATACCTCAGGTGAGTGGTCTTAGTCTCCCAATAGCACTTTGTGTTTCTGAGGTAGGTGGGTTGTTCCAATTTCTATAAGAGAAGAATTGATTAATAGTGTACACTGGTCTTATTGGTCCATAAACCATTGGAATACCAAGATGTATCTTGATTTGAAACATCGATATTGGTGGTCAGGGATGAGGTGGTCGATTATAGACATTGTGTCACATTGCCTTAGTTTTTAGAGGATTAAGGTGGAATAATAGAGACCTATCAGTTTTTTATATCCTTTTACTATTCTAGTATGGAAGTGGGATGAAATTTATATAGAATTCATCATCCGTTTTCTACAAATTTCTAGTGATAAGGATGCGATTTGGGTGATAATTTATTGACTTATGAAATCATCTCATTTCCTCTCCATCAATGAGACGATGAAGGTGAAATGAATTAAGCACTTATATGTACAAGAGGTTTTGATACTTCATGGGGTTACCTTTATGATTGTTTCTAATAGGTAATTGAGGTTCAATTCTAGGTTTTGGAATGGTTTTCAAGAGGTGATGAGTTCTTAATTGAAATTGATCATGACATATTATTCACAGATCGATGAGAAAACATAGAGAGCTAAAATGGTTCTTGAGGATATGATCTGAGAATGTGTGATGGATTTTGGTGGTTCTTGAGAAAAAATATTCCAATGGTCAAATTTTACTATAAAAATAGTTATTAGGATTTGATTAATATGGAAGAATTATAATAATTGAATAGGAGGCCATGTGGATCTCCTTTATTACGGGATGGAGTTGGAAGAATGGCACTTGGTAGGACTGAGACTTATTGAGGAGATGATATAAAATGTTTTGTTTATTCAGAAGAGATTGTTCAAAACACATAGTCATCAAAAATCCTATGTGGACTGTAGTTGGAGGCCATAAGAGTTTGAGGTTAGTGATTGGGTTTTTCTGAGAGTTTTAGCTCACACTGGATACCATCAATTGGGAAAGTAGGGTAAGTTGGCACCTAGATTTATTTTCCCCTTTGATATCACTGAATGAATTGGAAATGTGGAATATTAGTTATAATTTCTCTCTCTCATGAATCCTATTCATTACATGTTTCATGTTTCCTATCCAAGGAGGTATCAACCATGCCCTTCCCATGTAATTGAATGAGTGGATGTTGATCTTGACCCCAAAAAAACTATGGCTGAGAAACCCTTTTAGATTATGGATTACTGAGAAAATGTAATGGGTGGTAAAACAATTACCATTTTATTTATTTTTTGTTAGTAAATATATGATATCCATGAGAAATGGGAGTTGGAATTGTTGTGTGGAAGTAGCGACCTTCTCTCTTTGCGAGTCCATAATCATTATCACATTCTATGGAAAAAAGATTTCATGGTGGAGAGAATTGTGAAACCATATAGGTTTGGGTGTGCTATCTTTCTGATATTTAAGAGTTTTTTCATTGAGTCCCAAGAGTTATGGAGGTAATTTGGTGTTTTCCTATAATTTTATAGGGGATTACACCATGGAGGATATTAGCTATGGGATGGAGTGGGCTCGATGTGGTATGAACCGGAGGGTTGTGACGTAGTTCTATAGAGGAAGAAGTTCAATGATTCCTCCAACTCTAGTAGGAATAAGGCATATAGTAGAGCTATGTTGTGGATTCTAGGAGGTGGGATTATGTAGATACTTCCAATTTCATCATAGTATCACTGTGTCGAAAAGGTTGGGTTTTAGACCTTCTACATAGTAGATCCCATTAGTGTGGAGGTAGAGGCTACGGCATGGAGTTCCACGAGGGTTTGTTTGATGGTTCTTCCATTTTAGTGGGTAAATGAGGGGTGGTGCATGGGTGAAATTTTAGCCTTATCTTGGGAGAATATGATTTATAAATGGTCTACACTGTGGTTTTCAGAAGCCAGTTTTCCAGGGGTAATTGTGGCATGGTCAGGGGATCTGCAACATGGTCTAGTGGTTTTACGACGCGGTCTAGGAGGTTGCGTTGTGGTCTTTTATCTTATATAATACCTATAAATGTTTAAATACACTAAAATTATGTCTATATTCTAACATTCTCTCTCTATCCATAGGAAACAAAGAGAGTATTTCGAAGTCCTTTAAGTCCCCTCTTGATTGGATTCAACCCTGGGATTTGGGAGATAAATTATTAGTGATTCCTTTCTATTCCTGAGGTAAGTTTCTCTATAAAAAGGCCCTATTTTTTTAATAACTTGATGTTATTATTCAATTATTTTTTTTGTTTTATCAAATTAGATATTCCTTTTGAAATACCTTTTTTAGGGGTTTTTCTTTAAAAATGATTTTGGACACACTAGGTGTTAATGAAATCCCCTTAAGGTTGGTTTTGGTTCTAAAATGAATTTTTGGGAACTGAATCTGTAAAGCTTCACTATGAAATTGTTTTTATAAAATGTGAGCATGGTTTTCTAACATGCTGATAATCATAGAATATTGAGTGTTGGATTTGGTAACCTAGAAAAAATTTATGTATTCTTTTTGTTAAAAATGTATTCATTGTTTTGAATATTAATATACTACTTATCACATCATGATTATTCTTCTCTGTGACATAGTATGTGATAATGTCCAAAGAGTATCTATTGCACTAAATGGTCATAGCAGTTCCCCGCTATGATACTAAATTTAAAGTTCTATGACACTATTCTTGAATAAATGATCTATATCCAGATGATATCATTTGAGGAACACAAATGTTACATGCTAGCAGGGGTGGAAAATCATAGGAATTTGAGGCACCTTCTCATGGTGTACTCCCTTGGTAATATTCAACAGGATATTACAAGAATGAGACCCGCCAGTAGGAAATCTATATTTATATGTGTCAATGGATGTTCCAATCTACAGATGGGTTTATTGGTCCTTAGAATTTAAGATTATTATTAACATGTTTTATGAGTCACACACTTAAATGTATTGATTTAAACCATGATAACAAATGTTCATGGTGAAGTAGGATATGTTGGGTGCATCAGGAGTAATATTACATTAATGAAAAATGTGAGAAAGGATTTTTACCTTCTATTTATTAACAAAAGTTTATATATTAGAACATTTTATGGAAATGATATATCCTAAATAAATCCATGTCCATTGTTTTCTAAAGGAATGTTCATTTTTCAGGAAGTCAAAGAAAGATACATCGATCACATAGGCTGATGGCAACAACATGCATCCTTCTTGATTAGATATATTGAGATAAAGAGATTATAATACACAACAAGAATTCGTATGAGGTGACATGTCATGGCGGCATTAACTTCGTTCTCTATGGGTGCCTTGGAATTTTACAAGGTGCTACCCTTGGAATTTTGGTTGCTTTACATAATGATACTGAGAAAGATTCCTAGAGGATCACCCACTAAGGGTATCTAAAATCTCTGTTAAATAATATATGTTATTATTTATTATTTAATAGATTGAATAAATATTATTCTTATACATGGTTTAATAATTATTCATGTATGCTTGATCACATATAAATATTTATTTACTATTTAGTAAATATAATATTTATTTATTTAATAGTGAATTATGCATCGATATTTATTTAATAAATAAATAGTCATTATTCATGGTCTAATAAATATTATGGAGGAATGGAAGACTGGGTTTTTAGGTTCAGTGATAAATAATTAATATTGAATATCATCTGATTAAATAATATTTAACTATAATTCGCAAGTTAAGCACATATGTATAATTAATGATATAATAATAATTATTATTATTTGACATCAGGTTTAACTAGGATTAAATAAATAATTAATGGCATTTGTGCAATTATTTAATTTTAACCCTAGCGATATATAAAAGAAGTTATGTTATTTTCCCATTAATCCAATTCATTTGTCTTGGTTGTGCACAATGGATTTAGAGAGACCTCTCGAGCCTAGAGAGCTCCCTTCTCTAAGAATGCTCCCAAAAACAGAGATCAATCCCCCTCCACCTGATCAAGGAGAACTATTTGGATGTAGTTCTCAAAGTAGTCAAAGGCGTATGATGCAAGCGCAAGGATCTTCCATGCTAGCACCTGAAGATTCCTTCGGTGACATTTGGAGATTTACGGAACATGTGTGGATCACTACTAGAGAAAATCCATACGTGGTTTCTACAACACAACGACGCTGGATTATAGATCTATCACCGGATTCATTAATGAAGAAATAATTACTTAAAGGGAATTCTTTAATTAATTCAATTAATTATAAATAATATGTGATGATACCCCCTCTGGTTTTGGTATGATTTCCTAATCTATTTTCATTGATTAAATTCCATAGATTTAAACATTTATCATCGTTTAGATCTTGGATTGTTCATCAATCATGATAAAATAAATTTGGGGCACCGCCCATCACATGATTACACTATTCCCAAAACCTATATGCAATATCAGAGTAATCACATAATTATTTATAATTTTTCATAGATCCTTGGTGATTTATGAATTTTAATTTTTTTTTCAATTCAAGTTTGATCATTATTTTAATCTGAATCCTGATATATACTTCTCCCTCATTTGTTTCTCATAGATCTAATTGAGATGATTAAATTTATGATTAAAATAAAATCGAGGTACTCATCCGGCGGTGCCAAGGTTTTTGACCGGACAACACCATACTACATGCCTTGTAACCAGAGTTACACATCGTGTGGTCACATTCAATGCACTAGAATTAATTTAGAAATTAATTCAAGATTATTCATTGAATATTGAACTAATTACACACTTAATGCACTGTGTGTTGACTAGAATTTATTGATGAATCTTCATCTGGACTACATGCCATATAGTCCACACACACGGTGTGTATTCCCTTTGAGTCACAAACGAGCCGTGTATTCCATACACGACCTACCTGACTGGTGACTATGCAACTCAGAGTTCACATGGTGTGTGGCCCATTGGAAACACCATGTGCTCAAAATTTTCGGAGTCACAAATTACACGTTGGGTCCCTAAGCATGTGTATCAGATAGTTGGTGAGAGGTGTACATGCAATGTAGATCAAATCTACATGCCATGTACATATACCAAGTTATGAAGATTTAAAATTTATTTATTTTACGAAGTAAACCTTGAGACATGTACTTGCATGTGATCATAAATATAGGAAACAACATGTGATAGGTTTTAGTAAACATAAATGTTTAAATGTTTAATTAATATCATTGTAATATTCATATATGCATATCATGTACGAGTTTAATTAAAAGTTGCTAATGTATGTGAATTTATGTATAATACATGACTAAAGAATCATGTAATTCATCTTATCATACATGAAGTACAAATTTTGAATGTACGTGATGATTCATGTATTCTATATGACATGAGAGTAAAATAGTATATGAGTATAATACATATTGGGTAGAAAAAGACAGGTATTCACCATGTTTCCTCTATGGTACATTTATGTACATAGTTAATTATAAACGAATTTATTTAATTTATTTAAAATTATAATTGACAACAATCTCAAGGAAATTCAGATGATAATTAAAATAAAATGATTGATGAATTAATGATAATAATTAATTGATTTGAGAATGATTTATATCAACTAAGAACAATTAATAATTGAATTCTAGTTTTATTAAATTTGTAATTCATTGCATGCATGTGGATGATCATGATAAAAGACAAGGCCATTGTATGAGATTGGTTTTCTTTTAATTTATTATTAAATTAAATTAGAAGCCTGCATACCTTCTCTCCTCTTATCATGTAGGGACTACATGCCCATGATTTCTTTTATGTAAACCCCATTTTCCCCTCACGTACGTGTGAGTTAAAAGGTATATCTAAAGGATGGAGCTCCCAAGATAGTAGAGTAGGTTCAAGTTTGGAGACGAGGAGAAACCAATCCAAGGAAATACATAGGCGGACAAGTGGAAAGCTGTAACACAAACCTTAATCGATTTAATGTGTTTTCCCCCTAGGTCAGCGGTTATTTTATCAATTACTAGATAATCTAAACATTATATAAGAACATGACCATATTATTTATTATTTTATTTCTGTCAAGTTACATGGTTATTTCACTCTGTATGTATTTTTGTGTTCACAAAACTAATGAATTGGTAAGCATGAAAGATAGAACTAAAATAAACTATCTTATGCGTAAATATTATCTAATAAATGGTTAATCAATTATGTAAACCCACTTAATATTAAAAATCATGTGATAAAGATAATAATTTTCAATTTATTCATAAAAGGATAAAACCCATCAATAAAATATTAAGTCGGTATAGAATTCCATAAAATTAGTTAAAATAGAACTGTAATTAAAAGTGCTGGACCAACAAAAGTTGGGGTGCTTTAAATTATCAAAAAATTATAAATTGATTTTTTGGTTGAACTAACTTAGTTCAAATCAAGGATTGACTGTCCAAGCAGGACTTTGTGTAACTGAGATGAAATGGTTGAGGTAATACAAGTAATTATTTTAGGATTAAGGAGTCCACTCAATAGATTAAGAAACTGTGAGTTAATGTAGTTGACATTCGGAATGCCTACCTAAAACCATTCAAGTTTCTTGACCAACCCATGTTGGGGTAATGAGAAGGGGAATATGGATCCTTTACAGTAAGAATGTCCAAGAAATTTGATATTCCAAAGTGAATGGTGAGGGATATTGGCTTTCAATAAAATAGTGGGAGACTAATAAGTATTATATTTATTCATTTGTCTAAATTTTATCTGATAAAGTAATAAAATTATTCTTATATTATTTTTTAGAAACAAAAATAAAATGAAATCAAACATGTCATTATGATCCTTACTTGAGAAGGAAAACCTTCTCATTAGAACAAATTTACAATAATTGAAAAGGAACATACATGTCATCATTCGCCATGAAAGGAAATTGTATGTGTTGGAAGAACCTTTTCTAGTTGTTCCTGGAAATGAGGCATGTGATGAAGAATTTTATCTATATGAGAAACATCTGAATAATGCTACAGATGTTTAGTGTTTCGTGCTATCATCCATTACCAATGATCTTTTGAAAAATATGAGGATATGGATGCCTAAATAACGATGTCTCACCTTTGGGATATCTATCAAGAGAAGGTGAGACAAGAGATGTACGAGATCTCCAATGATTTTTTACAAAAAAATATAGGAGAGTCTATGCCATATAGGCCTCATGTAGTCATGATTATTAGCTACATTGAATGCCTGGAACTCTTAGGGATTAAATTTCCAGATGAGTTATATATAGATATCATCCTTTTATAACTAATCAAGACCTTCTACAACTTTTTTGTTAATTATAATATGAGAAATAATGAGAAGAGTCTTTTGGAACTTCTTACATTGATTCACCAAGTGGATAAAGATATGGGGCATGAAAAACCCATAGTCTTTATGGTGAATAAGAAAATAAAGAATAAGGAAAAGGTACCCAAGACTTATAAACAACCTAAAGCTCCCCAGAACTGTCCTTCCAAGAAGAAGAAGATCCAAGGGTAGGGAAAGGAAAATGAGGAAGTATGTTTTTCATGTGGAAATTCAAGCCACTGGAAGAGGAAATAAACCCAGAAGTAAGGGGATGTTAAAGGTGTGTATGTTATCAAGTGAAATCTTTCAATATATACACATTTAGTACTATATATAGCTTGTGGGGCTCACATATGTATCCAAATGTATGAACCAAGTATATTATAAAATATTTCTAGAGGAGAGGTGGATATGAGAGCTGCTAATGGTACCCGGATGGTTGCTCAAGACATTGGGGACTACCACCTCCCATTTTTAATGGGAATGATTTTGGTTTTGAAATAATGTTATTATGTACCTATAATTACCAAAAACATAAATTATATATCATTCCTAGATACAGATGGATTTATTTTCTAATTTAGACATAAAAGTTGATTATTTATAAGGAAAACATATGTTATGGTATTACACATTTAAATATTGGTATTTATATATTAAATTATAAAAACCATGTTTTGGAAATTGATAACTAATTATGTTCACATGAATCATACAACACCCAACTTTGGCATTATTGTCTTGGTCATGTAAATGAGAAGTGTTTGAAAAATATATATCAAGATGGCTATTTAGACTCTTCTGATATAAAACTGCATAAAAGATGTAATGATTGTTTACAAGGAAAAATGACTAAAATACTATTTGGTGTATAAGTTGAAAGGGCTACATATATTTTAGTATTGGTACAGACTAATGTGTATAGACCATTTCTATTAGAATCTAGAGGAGGATATTCTTACTTCATAACTTTTACTAATGTCTTGAGTATATATGGATATATCTACTTGATGAGGTATAGGTCTGAGTCCTTTGATAAATTCAAGTAATTCAAGAATGAAGTAGAGAACCAACTTGGTAAGAAGATAAAGAAGCTTCGATCAAACCGAGGTGGTGAATATATTAACCAAGAGTTCATCAATTTTTTATGGGAGTTTGGGATTCTAACTCAACTCACTTAACCTTATACACCACAGTGGAATGGTGTTAGTGAAAGGAGTAACCATACATTGTTAGACATGGTATGGTCAATGATGAGTCATGTAGATCTTCCATTATCTTTTTGGGGATATGAATTACAAATTGTAGCATACACATTAAACTGAGTTCCAACTAAAGCGGAAAATGGAATTCCTATAGAGATATGGAGTGAAAAGAGACCCATGTTGTTACATACATGCGTATGGAGTTGTGATGTATTTTTTATGTCTTTATCAAGTAAAAAACTAGAACCTCGGGGCATGAAGTGTATCTTTATAGGGTATCCCAAGGAAACAAGAAGATACTGCCTATAAAACCCCTCATACAAGAAAGTAAATGTCTCCAGACAAGATGTCTTTATTGAGAGGGATCACATCATCAAAAAAGAACTGTAGAAGAAAGATTGACTTTGATGAATTTGAAGTAGAAGATACATAACAGTTGGAACATGAATAGATTTCATAGTCCCCCATAGAAGAAGTATTTTTTAAAACATGAGTACTGTGTTGGAGCATGAGAGAGGTAAGAGAACTAAAAATATTTGGTTTTCTAGTCACAGAGGATGGTGACTCATTATTGGATGATAATGATGAAACTGTATCCTTCAAGGATGCAGTAGAAAGATCAGAAGATACAACATTAAAAGAATCCATGGATTTGGAAATGGATTCCATGTATCATAACCATGTTTGGGTTTTGGTTGATCTTCAAGTTGATGTAAAGGATATTGGATGAAAATGGATATTCAAGAGGAAACTATATATGGAAGGGAAAGTAAATACCTATAATGTAAGGCTAGTGGATGAAGGGTTTAAATAGTTCCAATGAATTTACTATGATGAAACCTTTTTTTACAGTTTTCATGTTCAAATCCTTTAGAATTATACTTTCTATAGCATCTTATTTTGACTATGAGATTAAGAAGATGGATCTCAAGACTAAATTACTTAATGGGAACCTTAAAAAAGATGTATATATGACACAACTAGAAGGGTTTGTGACTCTAGGTTCTACCAAAATGATTTTATGTTGTAAGGATCCATTTATGGATTGAATCAATCATCCAAGTCATTGAAAATTCTATTTTATGAATCCATAAAAGAATTTGGCTTCATTAAGAATGAATGTGAACCACATTTGACAAGTATTTTAGTGGAAAGGTAGTCGTTATCCTAGTTGTATATATTGATGGAATATTACTTATTGGAAATGACATACCAGTCTTATAGTTAGTTATGGACTGGTTAAACAAGTGTTTCTCCATGAAAGACTTAGGTGAAGTAGCCTACATTCTAGGGATCAAGATCATTTATGATAGATCTAAGAGGATTATTGGACTAAGTCAAAGTAAATATGTGGACCAGATACTAAATTGATTTATAATGAAAAAAACCAAGATGGGATTGGTTCTAGTGTTGCATGGTTTACATCTTTGTAAGAAAATGTGTCCTCAGACACTACAAGAGAAAGAAATAATGGGTAATATCCTACATGCTTAGTTGATAGGATCAATCACATATTCCATGGTATGTACCGGATTTTATGTTGCCTATGCAATGAGAATGGTAGGAAGATATCAAGTAGATCCATGAGAACAACATTTAAATGCTATTAAGAATATCATTATGTATATGAGAAGAACTAAGGATAAGTTCAAGGTGAATAGAGGTGATGGTACTCAGGGGTTATACTGATGCTAGTTTTTTGATAAATAATAATGATATAAAGTAACAATTAGGATATGTTTTCTGTTGAAATGGAAGATTTGGGAGCTAGAAGAGTTCAATGAAGCATGTTTTCGTTGATTCTACAGTGGAGTCCGAGTGTATAGTAGTAGATTATGATGAAGACAAGTAATCCATTTGGATTTGTAACATTATCATGGAGCTTAATGAGGTACCTAGTAGTAAAGAACCTATCACATTATATTGTGATAATACTGCATCGATGGATATTTCAAAATAGAGAAGGTCACACCAAAGAACAAAGAACATACTCCGGTAGTATCACCTCTAGAGGTATTTCTATTAAAGGGGTGAAGTTACAGTAAGAATAGTACCCACAGATGAGGATGTGGAAGACCCCTTGACTAAAGGCCTATATCAATAGAATCATGAGTAATATATGAGAGCTATCAGAGTGAATTTTGTTTGTTGTTGGTTCTAGTGAAAGTGGGATTCTACTGGAGTTGGTTCCCTATAACCATCTTATGTTTACTTTATGATAAACATGTATTCACTGTTTTTAATATTAGTAAACTACTTATCAAATCATGATTCTTCTTCTTCTTCATGACATAGTATGTGATAATTTCCTAAGAGTAGCTATCATAATAAAGGGTCATAGCAGTTCCCTGCTATGATGAGAACCTAGAAGTGCTATGATACTATTCTTGAATAAATGTTCTGTAGTTGGATGATATCATTTCAAGGACACAAATGATAGATTATTTTAGGAGTGGAGACCCATATAACATTGAGTCACTTACTTATGGTGTACTCCCTTGGTAATATCTAGTAGGATATTATAAGAATGAGACCCGCCAGTAATAAATCCACATCTATATGTTCCATTGGATGTTCCTATTTTTGGAACCTAGGTTGTCCATTTCTTAAAATGGAGTATGGTTTCTGTTTGTTTTCAATACTCAAATAAAATATCAGGGAGTTTGTCAAAAAGGTTATAATATAGTTCAAGCAAACAACAATATTGAATGTGGTTCAGTTTCCCAGTGTTTTCCAAATATTTGGGCATCAAAATCGAGAGTTTGTTTTTGGTTAAGGAAGGATTTATGCATAGGAGTGAATAATACACAGACCGCGAAACATAGTTCACATACCTCAAATGGAGTACACAAAATGGGATTTATAAAAAGTATTTCTATACAGACTGTGAAGCACGATACACTTACAATGAAGGGAAAATGGTTTGTGAGAAGCATGGTATGAGGACCGCATAGAGAAAATGGTTCATAGAATCCATGTGGATTGTGGGAGGAAAATAGTTCACGGAGGTGCATCTTTTTTGGCCAATAGGTGGAGATCCATTCATGGAAGAGATTGGTAACCTCAAAGGAAGATTGGTGGTACATAGAAGGAAAATGGTTCGTGGAAGGAGCAGTACACAATGAAGATTGTACCACATTGAATGATTATATAAAATGGATTAGCGGGTTTTTCGAATTTATTTTCCTATATAAGTATAAGTAATCCCATCTAGAAAGATAATGATTTTGATAAGGAAAAATATTTTCTCGAGGAGTAATTCAGTGATGTTTGAAGTGGTTAAGGAAGAGGTTCACGAGGGAGGAGTCTACGAATAGAGAAGTGTTCCGTGAAGGTAGTTCATGGAAGGGTTTTTATGGGAGCACTATAGCCTACAAAGGAATAGGGATATATGGAAGAGAGGAAGTATATAAGGAATAAGTAGTTCACAGATGAAAAGGGTCTACAGAGGAAGAGTTGGTCCGTGGAAGAAGTAGTGGTCCACAAAAGGAGAGATGGTTCGTAGAAGCCGAGGTAGTCTACAGAGGAGAAATGGTACATGGAAGTGAAGGAAATCCATGGTGGAAGTGGTGATCCACGAAGAAATCATGCCACCCGGTGCAACATAATTTGTGGAGGAAGAAGGGTAGTGCGTAGGGGAAGATAGGTTGGTCCATGAAGTAGTGATCTTCGTGAAGGATCTTCATGAAAGGAAGTTTTGAATATCAATTTTTCAGTGAATAGGGCTTTCATTGTGCATCAAATCTGGTCTATAGTGAAAGAAGGGTATCATGCTAGATAGGAACAAAGACATTAATGACAAACCATTGAAGCAACCTTCATGTTGGTAAAATTAATTGGACTTCTCTCAAATTGGTGAGCGAGGGGGAGTTGATAGAAGTGTTCCAAGGGACACAGTGTGCTATCCCTAAAATCCTGTAAAGTAAGTGTGCCTAGAATAATGTGACTGTGTCTAAAATTTTTTATTACACATCTAGAGAAGAATAGTGGATTTAGGTATGGCCAATACAATGTTGGCATATTATCCTTGAACTAGCCCTTAGCATTTAACCAAGTAATATTTTTGGGTTGTTTCTCTGCATGTGAATGTCTGATTATTGATCGTATCCTTCATGCAAGTTTAATGAGTTAGTACCAACATGGGAACAATATAACACCCCAAAAATTTTATGGTATGTTTCTCTTAAATACATTCTATTCATAGCCTATATTTCATAAAGCACTGTGTTCCTTTGAAACAACACTTGGTTGTTAAAGATATAGTCCAAACCTAGCCATTAAACATAAGTTTTCCACCTCTATGTTTTGAATTTCGAAAAATAGTGATCTAGAGTTGTGACTAGAAAGTCATTTGATGTCTGATATAGCCAACTTGATTTTTTGATGAATAGTAACATACCCCTATGAATTGTAATATGAATATTAATATGACCCTTAGAAATAGTAAATAATGATAAAATTTTATTTTCTTAAGGTAATAAGATAATGAGATATTAATTAATTTTTCAATATGATATAGAACTAATTGTATCTTTAAAATGGTTATTTTTGAATTAACTGTGATTTTATTTTAAAAATAAATTAAAAATACTTAGAAAAATATTTTTAAATAATGGAGTTCATTTTTGAATTCTACACATTGAAAAATGGTTAGGGTGATTTGTTGGTATTTTTCTAAAATACATGAATTTCTCGTGAATAGTAAAAATACAGTTGTGAGTTTTGGTATTTTAATGACATCATAATGATGTAATAATTAAATATAAAAGTCTGGTAGAATTTTGTATAGTTTCTTATGACATGAGGTGTCCCAAGTGGCAAAAACAATGGGCAAATACCATGGCCAATCCCATGGTTTTTCAAAAGCCACTAATGAGGTGTCCCTTTTAATTAATAAAAAACTCCCTCTTAAATACTATAAATACCCACTCACCCCCTTAATTTTCTTTCATTAGAAACTCATTATCCTCAATTATCTGGAGGTATTACCTCCCTAGGAGTCCTCCTATGGTCTTCCCAAATCCCCAAGGTCTCAGACATTATGTTTTTGGAGTTACTTTACATGGTAAGAGAATCAACCCCCTTCTCTTTTCATAAAGATTTCATTTTATGTTTTCCTTTTTATTATCAATTGGATTATGTGGGGATATTTAATTACATATTCTCCTTAATTCCTATATTATGTATGTGTGATGAGATACCCCCTTTCTCTCATCAAACTATTTTATTAAATTTTACGTGACGACGTTAGGATGCCGAATTTTCGTAAGAGATTTCTAAATTTTTCTCTTATTTTGAGTTCATTTCTTTTATACTTATTTCCTCATATCCTCTCGTCAAAATGCTATGATAATTAAAATACCTTACATGAACTGGAATTATAATATTATAATGTAATATTTCATCATCATATCTCTTTCCCCCTCCTCTTATACTAAAAACAAAAACACCGTCTGAGATGTGTTAATTTTTCACATTCAAGGACGACATGTTCTCAATTTTTGTTACCATTTTTAATTCTAGTCATGAAACCATTTTTATGGTTTAAACAGATATTAATATATGTATTTCATCTCATTAATTTTCTTGAATCCCTACACACTCATAATATGGAATAATAATACCAAACAAGTTCATTGTAAACAAAACTGCCAAGCTAAATCCAAGCGTTTAACAATAACTTTTAACTAATGTTTCATCCTCAAGTATATAACCAAAAATCATTATAAGATCATTTATACTTCTTTAATTTCACTAATAAGATATATTAACAATTATTTATGTTTAACCACATTTCAAACAAACTTCCATTCATGAATGCAAGTAAACGAATCATGAAAACCAAGGAAGAAAATGATTCCAAAACAATAAAATTGAACCTCTAAAACACATAAAAGGTCCATTAATGAATGTAATAAAGTTATAATAAAACAATTAAATGTATAGGAGGTTCTGAAATTATTTTTTAATGAAGCTAAATTTTATTATTCAGGTCATTAACACAAACTAAGAACACACTTGAGCATAAGGTAAGGGGTTTCTCATCTCACTTTTAATTATAGAGATTCCCATTATTCACCACTTATTTCTTGAATGTGGTATATGTGTGTTTCCATTTGATATATAATATAAAAATTCTCAATATTTTTTGGGTATTCAATTATTCACTTGATAATTATTAATTCTTGGTCACATGAAATGATTGATTACAATGTGGTAATGGGATTTATGTCAATTTTCCATTTCATTGTGACTTTGTTTTGTGTGTCTAATAATCCTTATGTGGTGTACCTACTACCCATTTGAGATCAATTTTCATTTAAAATTATATTTCTATTAAATATCCATAATCTCATATCATGTATATGTTTATTTTCCAAATCTTATACCAATTTACATACGATGTATATTTGAAAGGTTATTTTAACTATGGAAATATTGATGAATATGTATTATCTTCTCTATAAGGATATTGAAAAGGAATATTTATCATGTATTAAATCATTTTATAAAGAATTAATTGTATAGCTAGTGGAATGTGGGGCCCACTATATCCCCTCAGTGCATCAACAGGTCTCATGAGACAAATCAGTTGGTGACAAACCCTTCGAGTTTGTTTCCAAAAATCAGAAGAGTTTATACCCACAGAACTAAACCATTTTAATAGTATTATGGTATCATGTTCTAGATACATGAAATCCAATTAGTAATAATTCCCTTTATTCATTATCAGTTATTACTATCCATGAGATATTCACTACGAAAAAAATCTATGGATGTTGTTTCAATCTCAGTTTATTAATGGCTTGAGTTTTCATTTATTCACCATGCCATATTGATACATCAAATTGTTTATGATTCAGTCATTATTGATTCATGATTACACTATTCGTAATACTTATTGAGTGTTTGACCTCACCCCTTTCAATTTTTTACCTTCAAAAAGTGATAAAGAGGAGATCATTTATTGAGTTTCTATGGATGCAGTTTTTAGTTTTTGTTATGTTTTGTATTTTGTTACCTTTTACAATGTAATTTGAGTTACATCTATGTATCTAGTTTTTTCAAGACTAATAAAATGATCGTTACTTTGGTATTTGAATTCCTTCTAACCATGCAAATATAAAAAGTAATGAACCGACTCTGGTCTTGAGGTGTCGGGGTGTTACGGTTGGTATCAGAAGAAGTTTAGTAGAAAACATGGAAACTAGAGTAGGAAATGTATAGTATGGAACAAATACCTAAGGTAGTATTTGATTATAAACGTACAATAATATCATTGTATTTTGGTAAGGAATAGATTGTGTGAATCCTTCTAGCTAATACATCACTGTCTGGATATGAGCATGTAGGGGTGGCTTTGGCATAGATGTATCTAGGAGTGAAAGATCCGGCAAGGAGTTTCAGGCATGACCCGAGGTATCCTGGTACATGAAAATGGGCCTTGATGCACTCTTGGTTATGAAAACCTTGGGGGATATGCTTAGAATAATTCATATTTTCGTTACAAGCCATTATGAAGGATTTAAATGTAAATTATTCCTTAAAGGGACCATTTTTCTAATTATGGGATTATCCATGCATATGATCTAAATTTATGCTATGTATTTTGTTAAGTTAAGATTATACATTATGTTTCATACCATAATATAGTGTGTTCCATTATTTAGAAATGACATATAATGGAATAAGGGGAATCAATACTCGTGAGAAATGTAGGGATATCCCCCCTGATCAAGTCAACACAGTCAATGTTGGTGCAAATTAGATCATGACCATATTGGGAAAACATACTTAGGTTGTAACAAATAACCATTCCACACCGGTGTTGGATCATTTCATGCGGCAGAAGTCCCCATCTTTCAGCGGGACAACTAATCTAGTGTTTTCTGAGCAATGGATCAAGTCCCTTGAAAAGAAATTCATGGAATTAATAAGCAATGAAAATGAAAAGGTAGTACTGGCAGTATATTGTCTCATGTGCCATCAAAATAGAGAAAGAATTTTCTAGATCAAATTTTCTCAAGGGAAACCAAGATAAAAAGTGGTACTCTGATAACCAAGGTACAGGTGAAGGACCAAAGAAGAACAAGGGAAAAAGAAATTACCATTATGTGAGAAGTGTTGAAAGAATCATCTCGAGAAATGCTTGAAAGGAATGAGATTCTACTATAAGTGTGGAGAAAAGGGTCATCTATCTCATGAATTCAAGGGGAAGAAACAATTTGATGATGGTCAATGCTATAATTATAGAGAGATGGGACACTATTCAGATGAGTGTCCTAAGTGCCAAGGAAACATGCCTTAGAAAAATCCAACAGAGCAAGGGAGAGATTATGCAATTACAACCGCGAAAGTTAAAGTTCCTAATGATGTGGTGGCAGGTACTTTAATTATTTCCTCAAACTTATCCAACACTTAATTTTATTATGGATCATTACATTCATTTATATCTTCCCAGTTTTCCAAGGAAATTAGACATGTCCAATTTGATTCAATAAAGGAGTTATCAGTCAAAACTCATAGGGGATGCATCATTGCAACTAAGGCATGTAAACTAGCCCCCCTCGTGACACATAAATGTGCTTTAGTTTCTAACCTTATCATCATACCAATGAATTAATTTGATATAATTATTCATATGAATTGGATATCAAACTATTATGTGATGATTTATTACAATAAAAAGTAAGTTACAATTTTTGAAAACAGTGTAGAATATATTATATTTAGAGCAGATACATCACCATATGATTCCTATCTAGACTCACCCCTAGTATCTCTATTGAATTCAATTCTTGGAGAGGAAGAGAACCCAATATCTATGGGTGAGGAAATAACTCTTCCAATTGAAGATGTGAATATAGTGAAAGAATACATTGATGTGTTTCCAGAGGATTTACCTAGACATCCTCCAAAGTGGGAAATTGAGTTTTCCATTGACTTAATTCCTAGTGAAAGACATATATCAAAGGCCCCCTATTGAATGGACATTGTAAAGTTAGTGGAGCTAAATAAAAAACTAGAGGAGTTTAGTGACAAAGGATTTATTTGACCTAGTGTTTATCCATGGGGAGCCCCGATATTGTTTGTCAAAAAGAAAAATGGATCCATAAGGCTATGCATTGATTACAGGGAAATCAATTCTATTAAAATAAATAATATGTATCATCTACCTCAGATTGATGATTTATTTGATCAACTTCATGGAGATCAATAATTTTTTAAGATTGACCATCGATCCAGATATCATTAGTTGTGTGTGAGGAAGAAAGATATTCCTAAGATAGCATTTCGAACCAGGTATAGGCATTACAAGTTTACAGTGATGCCTTTTGGACTGACTAATGCACCCTCTATTTTCATGGATTTATTGAACAACGTTTTCAAGGAATATCTTGATAACTTTATTGTGGTATTCATTAATGATATCCTGGTATACTCAAAAATCTATGAAGATCATGAGGCTCACTTCCATATTACTTTGAAAACTCTTAGAATATATGAATTATATGGGAAGTTTAGAAAGTGGGAATTATAGCTTCAATTAGTTTCTTTTCTAGGACATATTGTCTCTAAGGATGGAATCATAGTTTATCCTATAAAGGAAAAGGCAATCCAAGATTGGAACATGCCAACAAACATAACTGAGGTACGTAGTTTTATTGGATTAGCAGGTTACTATCGACATTTCGTTCGGAATTTCGCATGATTGGCTAACCTACTAACCAAGCTCACACATGAAGGAGTTAAGTTTGTGTGGAAAAAAAATGTATATAATTCTTTGAATAATTGAAAATAAGATCAGTCAATGATTCAATTTGGACTCTTCCATATGGAAGTAATGTATTTGTAATATATAGTGATGCATCAAAGAATGGGTTAGGTTGCATCATTATGAAAAATGGTAAAGTTATTGCTTATGCATCAAGTCAGTTGAAGACTCATGATAAAAATTATCCAACATAGGATATTGAGTTAGAAACTGCAATCTTTTCTCTAATGATATAGATACATTATGTTTATGGTGAAAAATGTGAGTTATACATAGATCACAAAAGTTTTAAATACATTTTCACACAAAAGGAACTCAACATGAGGCAAAGGAGATGACTAGAGATACTCAAAGATTATGATTATTCAATAGACTACCACCCAGGAAAGGCAAATAAGGTGGTAGATGCATAAAGTAGGAAAGATCACAGACTTCGGACTTAAATGAGGATTGAATGAGATCCTATATTCATGGATCTACTAAAGATGGATATGGTAATTATTATTTAAGGGGAAACAACTTTCCTCTTTCAATTTTTTGATAAACCATATTTACTATAGAAGATAAACTTCTGTCAATCTGATGATGAAAATCAACACAAGAAAATTATTACTGTTAAGGATGGGAGATCGGAAGACTTTGTGTATGAGGAAAGAGTTATAAAGATTGGGAAGAGGTTATGTTTTCCATTAGTACCTAAGCTAAAAATTACCTATTAGATGATTCTCATAGCCCAAATTTCTATATACACATGGGTATCAGAAATATGTATAGAGATTTGAACGAATATTTCCGGTGGGATAATATGAAGCGGGAAATTACTGAAAAGGTGTCAAGGTGTCTAGTTTGTCAACAAGTGAAGGTAGAGAGACAACATACTAGAGGAGTGATGCAACCTCTACCTATTCCTATATTGAAGTGGGATAACATAATTATTGAGTTTTCACCAGACTACTGAGGAAACCTAGAAAGAATGATGCAATATGGGTAATTGTTGATCATCTAAAAAAATCCGCACATTTCCTTCATATAAGAGAGGATTTACCACTTGAGCACCTGGAAAGACTTTATATTAAGGAATTTGTAAGATTTCATGGTTCACCTATTCTGATTATGTCTAGTAGAGATCCCCGGTTTACATCATAATTCTAGAAAAGTCTCTAGAAGGCTTTGAATAATGAGCTTCGTATGAGTACTACTTATCACCCCCAAACTAACGGACAGTCTGAAAGGACTATTCAAACTCTAGAAGACATGATGAGGTCATGCTCTCTTGACTTCCAAGGTATGTGGGATCAATACTAGCCTTTGGTGGAATTTGTATACAATAATATTTTCCATTATATTATACAAATGGATCCATATTAAGCATTATATAGAAATAGATTTCTAACTCTAACTTGTTGGGATGATGTTGTTGAGTGGAAACATATAGGCCCATAACTTATTGAAGAGACCACAGAAATGGTGAAGACAATCCAATACCATATTAAAGAAGACCAAAGTAGGCAGAAGAGTTATGTTGACAACCAGGGAAAGGATTTGAAATTCCAAGTGGGAGATCATATCTTTCAAAAAGTATCTCCATGGAAGGGTGTCTTGTGGTTTGGTAAGAAAGGGATACTGAGCCCCAGGTACATTAGACCATTTAAAAATATGTAAAGATCAGATCTTTAGCTTAATATTTAGCAATGATTCCAAGTATATCTAATGTCCATGATGTATTATATGTGTCATTGTTGAAGAAATACATGCCCGAACCAATGCATGTACTCACCTACAAAGCAATATAACTAAAACCTGATTTTTCATATAGTGAAGAGCCTATCAGGATCCTTGACACAAGGGAGAAGGTATTGAGAAACCTAATGAATCATCTATTAAAGGTTATTTGGAGAAACAAAAATATGGAGGAAACAACATGGGAACCTGAGGATGTTATGAAGAAGACCCACCCACATCTTTTTGTTGGGATTTATACATAAAATTTTGAGGACTAAATTTCTGAACGAAGGAATAATATAACACCCCAAACATTTCAGGGTATGTTTCAAATAAATACATTTTATTCATAGAATATATTTCATAAATCACGGTTTCCCTTTGAAATAAAACATGGTTGTTTAATAGATATTCAAAACCTATCTATTAAGCATAAATTTTCCACCTCTATGTTTTGAATTTTGAAAAACATTCATCTAGAGTTGTGACCAGAATGTCATTTGGAGTGTGATAGAGTGAACTTGATTATTGATGAATATTAGAATACCACTACATATATTAATATGAATAGTAATATGTCCCTTATAAATATTAAATATTGATAATATTTTATTTTCGTAAGGTAATAAGATAATGCAATCTTAATTAAATTTTCAATGTGATATAGAACTAATTATATCTTTAAAATGGTTATTTTTCGAAATAACTATGATTTTATTTAAAAATTAAATTAATAATACATTGAAAATTATTTTCAAAAAATGGATTTCATTTTTTAATTGTACACATCGAAAATGGTTTGGGTGAATTTTTGGGATTTTTCTAAAATACTTGAATTTTTCGTGAATAGTAAAAATACAGTTTTGAGTTTTCAGTAGTTTAATGAAATCATAATTATGTAATAATTAAATATAAAATTATGGTCAAATTTTCTACATTAAATATGACATGAGGTGTCCCAAGTGGAAAAAACCATGGGCAAGCCCATGATTTTTCAAAAACCACTAATGAGGTGTGCCTTTTAATCAATAAAAACTCTCTTTTAATTACTATAAATACCCACTCACCCACTTCATTTTCTTTCATTCCAAATTAATTATCCCCAAATATCTGGTGGTATTACCTCCCTAGGATTCCTCCCAAGGTTTCATCAAACCCCCAAGGTCCCAACCTTCATGTTTTGGGAGTTACTCTACAAGGTAAGAGAATCAACCACCCTTCTCTTTTCTTAAAGATTTCATTTTATGTTTTCTTATTTATTTTCAATTATATTATGTGGAAGATATTTCATTCCATATTTCCCTTAATTCACATATTATGTAAGAGTGATTATATACCTCTTTTATCTCATCAAACTATTTTATTTAATTTTAAGTGAGGTCGTTAGGCTGTCGAATTTTCCTAAGAGATTTCTCAATTTTTCTCTTTTTTGAGTTCATTTCTTTTATACTTATTTCCCTATCTCCTCCAATTAAAAAGATATGATAATTACAGTACCTTAAATGAACTATAATTATATTATTATAATGTAATATTTCATCATCATCTCTCTTTCCCCCTCCTCTTATACTAAAAATAAAAACACCGTCAGAGATGTGTTAATTTATCACATTCAAGGATGATGGGTTCCCAATTTTTGTTACTATCATTAATTCTGTACATGAAAATATTTTTATGGTTGAACCAGATCAGAATATATTTATTTCATCTCATTAATGTTCTGTAATCCCTACACACACATAATATTTAATAATAATAAAAAACAATTTCATTGTACATAAAACTACCAAGCTAAATCCAAGCGTTTATCAATAACTTTTATCTAATGATTCATCCTCAAGTATATAACCCAGAATCATTATAATATAATTTAAATCTCTTTAATTTCACTAATACTATATATTTACAATTCTGGATGTTTAACCACATTTCAAATGAACTTTCTGTCATGAATTCTAGTAAACGAATCATGAAAATCAAGGAAGAAAATGCTTCCAAAAAATAATATTGGACCTCTTAAACCCATAAAAGGGCCATGAATGAACCAAATAAGGTTATACTAAACCAATTAAATATATATGAAGTTCTGGAATTATTATTTAATGAAGATAAATTTTATTATTCAGGTCATTAAAACAAACAAAGAACACACTCGAGCATAAGGTATTGGGTTTCTCATCTCACTTTTAATTCTGTGAGATTTCCATTGTTCACAACTTATTTCTTGCATGTGGTGTATGTGTACATCCATTTGATATATAATATCATTATTCTATATATTTTCATGGTATTAAATTATTCATTTTACAATTATTAATTATTGGTCACACGAAACGATTGATTACAATGTGGTAATGGGCTTTGTGTCAATTTTCCATTTCGTTGTGACTTACTTTGTTTTGTGCGCCTAATAATCCTTGTGTGGTGTGCCTGGTACCCATTTGAGATCACATTTCATTTAAAATTATATTTATATTAAATATACATAATATCATATCATGGATATTTTTATTTCCTAAACCGTATACAATTTTACATACGGTGTATATTTGGAAAGTTATTTTGACTATTGAAATATTGAGGAATCTGTATTCTCTAATCTATATAAATATTAAAAAGGAATATTTCTCTTGAAATAAATCATTTTATATGGAATTATTTGGACTTTTATTGGCGGTTGGTGCCCTCTATATCCCCTCGGTGTATCGACAGGTCTCATGAGATAAATCTGTTGGCGATAAACCCTTCAAGTTTGTTTCCAAAAATCAGATGGTTATCTACCCCCAGAACTAAACCGTTTGAATGGTATTATGGTGACATGTTCTAGATAAATGATGTCCAATTATAAAGAATTATATTTTTTCATTATCATTAATTAATATACATGAGATATTCACTATGAAAAAATCTATGGATGCAGTTTTATTCTTAGTTTATTAATGACATGAGTTTTCATTTATTCACCATGTAACATTGACACGTCAAATTGTTTATGATTCAGTTATTATTGATTATTGATTCTACTATTTTTAACCCTTAATGATTGTTTGATATCTCCCCTTTAAATTTTTTACCTTCAATAGGTGATTAAGAGGAGATCATTTATTGAGTTTCGGTGGATGCAGTTTTTAGTTTTTATTATGTTTTATATTTTGTAACCTTTTCCAATGTAATTTGAGTTACATATATGTATCTAGTTTCTTTAATACTAATAAACATATTGCTACTTCAGGTTTTTTATTTTTTATAACCATTCCAATATAACAAGTAATGCACCGACTCTGGTCTAGAGGGGTCGAGGTATTATAAACAAGATTTGTCATATTAAAATAAAAGTTGGCACCATGATTCACCCCTCCCCTCTCAGTGTGTTTCAAGATCCTACACCTATATGAATATGTGTGTATTGGTCCTTAGACTTTAATATTATTATTAATGAGTATTATGAGTCATACACTAAGATGTATTGAAAAAATTGTGACAATAGATGTTCATGGTGAAATAGGATTTGTTAAGTGCGTCCCGAGTAATATTGCATTATTGAATGATGCAAGAAAGGATTTCCCCTTCTGTTTATTAAAAGAGGTTGATATATTAGACCCTTTTATAGAAAATTATATAGCCAATATAAATTTATTTCCACGGTTTTCTAAAGTCAAGTTCATTTTATGGGATTTCAATGAAAGATACATCAAGCACATAGGTTGATAGCACTAGCATGTAATATGCTTGATTAGATATATTGAGGTAAAGGGATTATATTACATAGTAAGCATCTGTATGAGGTTACATGTCATTATTGAATTAAATTATTTCTCTATGGGTGACATGGTGCATTTCTAGACACTAACCTTGGACTTTAAGATGCTTCTCCTAATTCCATTAAGAAAGAGGCCTAAAGGGAACACAATAAGTGTATCTAGAAACTCAGTTAAATAACATATATTATTATTTATTATTTAATAGGTTGAATAAATATTATTATTGTATATGGTTTAATAATTATTCATATTTGTTTGATCTCATATAAATATTTATTTTCTATTTAGTAAGAATAATATTTATTTATTTATTGGCGAATAATGCAGTGATATTTATTTTATAAATAAATTGCCATTATTCAAGGTCTTATAAATATTATAGAGTAATGGAGGACCGAGATTTTAAGTCTTGTGAGAAATAATAAATATTGAATATTATTTGATTAAATTATATTTAATTATAATTCACATGTTAAGCACATGTTGAGAAATAATGATATTATTATTATTTGACATGGAGTTTCTATAAGATTAAATAAATAACTAAATACACTAATACAATTATTTTATTTTAACCCTAGCGATATATGAACCCAGTTATGTTATTTTGTCATTAAGACAATTCATTTTCCTTTGTTGTAAAATATGGATTTGGAGAAACCTCTCAAACCTAAAGAGATCCTTTCTCTAAGAATTCTCCCAATAATGGAGAGAAATCCTCATCCATCGGATCAAAGAGAATTCTTTGGAAGCGGTTCTTGAAGCGATAAAAGGTGGGTGATGCAAGATCAAGGATCTTCTATGATAGCACCCTAATATTACTTTAGAGATGACTAGAAATTCATGGAACATATTTGGATTACTTCTAAAGGAAATATACACTTGGTTTCTATAACACACTGATGGTGGATTATAGATCCGTCACTGGATTCATCAACGAATAAATAATTCCTTAAAGGTAATTAATTCATTAATTAAATTAATTATAAATAATATTCGTTGATCCTCCCTCTAGTTATTTCATGATTTCCCTTTTCTTTTGTATTTGATTCAATTTTATAGATGTCAACATTTATCATCGTTTAAATATCAGATTGATCATTGATCATGAAAAAAGCAATGTTGGGCACTGCCCTTCGCATGATTCCACTGTGCTCCGAACCTACATAGTGAACCTTGGGAAATGTGTATGTCACTTTAGTATGTGTAGTACCACTAGTGATTTTTTGATATCAACATACCATTATGGGACTCAATATCAGTTAATTCTATACGGTACCTGATTTAGGATTCTTTTTTATCTAGTATGTATTCCCATATGCTAGTGCCCAAATCATGTTCTTTGTCTTTTATGATTGTTTTTTCACATGATAATATATTTTATGGTTGGATTTCAAACTTCTTTATCTTATGGTGCATCTATGGTTGGTTTTTTTATGCTCACATGCTTTCTAATATACACTTTTCATATTTCTTATTGCATAAATATGGAAGGATTTAATGAAAAACCAAATTATGTTTTCTGAAATAGTTTTATATTTTGGAAATGATTTATAAATTGGATTTTTTTATAAATCTAGATCTATATTTTCATGATATTTGACTATGTATAGATTCATTGGTTAAATCTTATTAGTCTTTTTATCACACATACTATTTTCTTTGGGTTTTTATAGATGTTGTTTTGTAGGACTAAAGTAAAGGGAAGGGTATTGTGTATTTCACTGACTTCTATTGGTTGTTTATGCCTTCAACATGGGTTAGTTTGGTGGTGTCAGTTGGTCACTTAGAGATTTGGCCTTTGTATTTTCTATTTTTTGTTTTAGGGTTTATCCATTTAGGCTGGATGTTGTATGCCTCATTCATATGTACTCTTTCTTTTGCATTGTACTCAGATGTTTTTTCTTCTTTTGGTTATAAATGAGACATGGATGGTCCTTTATTTTGTGTTGGGCCTATTTTGGTGATTTTTTAGGTTGAACTAGGTTGTTTCATTATAGAAACTCATTTTTGAGAACCTAATGTCACTTTTAGAACATCACATTTTAAATAAATATTAGTTTTGAAAACTTATATTTTTTGAAGTAACCCCTTATTTGAGTATTTAACATTTTTTATGATAACCTAATGTTGGTATTGAACCTAATGCTATGGCATTCTATTCCTTGAATCAACCATATTTTTTAAACCATACTTTTAGAGTTATCATTGGGTATACAAACCCCACATTGAATCATTCACCTGCTGTATTTAAATTTTTGATATTTAAAAGATTTCTATTATGATTTCACTAGAGTAAATATCTTATTAAATTGATTAGAAGACAATTTCAATGGATATTCCCAAAAATTAATTCATTCCTATTTATAAGGGAATTTATTTTTTTCATGTATTATTATTTTTGAATTTCAAAAATACAGTGAGTTTTTAAAGATCACCATTTTTCTATTTTCTGTTTTTTGGATCTATTTTACCAGAATTAAATTGAGTTTCTTATTCAATTCTCAACAGATTCGTTCAAAAGGTAGATGAATTATCCAATATACTATTGTGATATTTTTATGATGATTTTTGAAAAATAAATATCTCTTTATCTAAATGTTACTTTAGATCTTTGTTGTTATAGAAGATATTATGTTTTGTACTATAACTACTGCTATTCTTATTTGTAATATATCTCATGTAGTTCATAGAAGTTTTTTAGGAAGGCACATTGGAGATATTAATGTTATAATCTACTGTTGTGTGTTCACCCTATTTCTATTTATTTCTAACAGTGTTATTAATAAATTATCTATAGAAAATCGTAGATTCTTCATGAGGATAGTGATTTGAAACCTTTATTTTATATCTCTAAAGATCTATACATTATTTAGAAGCAACATATGTATCTAAATAATTTCAAATCGCATTTTTCCAACCAAATAAAATATCTTTTGGTTTTGAACCATCAAGCGTGGAGTGTTTCAAGGATTGTTGTTTGTCCTGTTTGAATCATTTGAAAAAAAAATTAACAAGATTTATTTTCTTGCACTCAACTGTAAATATCCCTTGGAAAATGATCTACTAGTGAAAATCACCAAACTCGTAGTGAGAGACTTTTTAGATTAGACTAGGGGATCTTTATGCCCCAAAGCAATAGATATTTTTTTGTGTTATATTCAATATATTCCACTACATAATCTTTTTAAATAAATGTGTACATAATCACTTTTCAAATAGAAAAATGGGATCAATTTTTATTCAAGTGTTTTTAAAAGGACACAATTAACCCCAATTATGTCCTCATCATTATTCTATCCTAACAATTGGTATTAGAGGGAGGTTAATTTGAAGAATAATGTTATTCTTTATAAATCTCAATTTTAATATCAAGATGAGGAAATATGTTAATCGATGAATTTAAAAAGTTATATCCATGATTAGGGATCCATATTTTAATGGTGAAAATCATGGATGTGGGAAAATTAAAATGTTTAAATATTTAAAGAATCAGATTTTAAAAATCTATATGAAGGTTATTATGGTGTATGAAATTCCAAAAAATGATTTAGAAAAATGGGATAATACCAAATAAGGTGAATATTATTTCAATTCAAGATCCATTAATGTAATACATCCTTTTGTACTATGTAACTCCTTTAGTTTTCAATATTAGAGCCTTTCAGCTCATCTTTCTCAATTTTTTTTTTCTGAATTGAACATGATGAATTCAACCATGTATCTTAGTGTACTAATACTTATGGAATGTTGTAGAAAATTATCATCACCAATATAGGGACCAGAAATGTTAGATAGATGAGTAAAAATACTACAAAAATAAATTTTGATACTTTTATGATGATTGGAGTTGAAAGTATAACACATTTTAATGGAATATTGATTAAAATTTTCAATGGGTTTTCTACCCTAGAAACTATAATTCCAAATCCATATTAGGCATTAATGGTACTTAGTGTTTTACCCTCCTAGTGAAATGAAATATCTTCTATAATAAAATATTCAACTCATGTAAAAGAGTTAAAAATATAAGAATTGATCATCCATATTATGATGTGTGAAGTTGAAATTCAATAAGAGGATAATGATCATAGAATAATAAAAATGGAAAATATTGCACTTAAAGTTACGATTACCAAAACTGAAAAGAATTCAAAACATGATGTTATATTCTTTGATGATTAATGTTTTTCAAATTAGGGAAAAGAACTTAATTGTAAGACCCGTAAAATTCAAGGAAATTTTTTTCTTAATTTTCTTTAGAATTTTACAAGAGCGCGGTTTCAGACGACACCTGATTCCGAGGCCCGGAGTGCCCGGAATTAATTTCCGAAGTTTGGCTCGGGTACGTTCAGTGAACGAACGAGCGAGAATTCCTAACTTTTGATCCGGTGCTCGGAATTGAAATCCGAGGGCACCGATGAACTCGCAGCGCCGATTTTTTTCGCTTAAAGAGACCCTTTCGGGAGTTGCGTTTGTTGCGGGACGAAAGTTAGTTTTTGGGAGAATTATAAAAAGTTGAATAAAAAAAATGTGAATTCTTTTTATTTCACTTTTGTAGGTTAACTCCTCTCAAAAGGAGTTGGGGGTGGGACCCACACCCACTTAACCTACATTGAGAGGATTAAGTGTGGTGGGACCCACACGAACCTAAACCTCTCAACTTCCCCCTTAAACTCCCCTCTCTCCCTCTTAATTGTTTGTAAACTTAACATCAAATTAATTACACATGACATGTTAATTAATTAAGTGTTATGTTTGAATTTTGAAGTTTTGAATTCCTAGGCTTGGTAAATAAAATAAGGAGAGACCTTATTTTATTTTGTTAGCCAACTTGTGTGGATTTCATTTGAGAGCTCCTCCTCCATCTTCTTCATCTTGACGAAGAACGTTCATCTTGACGAAGAACGCTCAAACTCCGACGAAGAACGACGCCTCTCTTCTTCGTCCTCGGTGTCAACAAGAGGGAACGCCGCATCCTCCTCGGGCCTTCTTCGTCGGCAAACGAAGATCCGCCAACAATGTGTCGCATCGGACGTAACTCTTCGTCAACGGATTTGACGAACGACGACCGCGACGCCCGACTTCCGCGACGCCGTCTTCCGCGGAACGTAGAAGATTCTTTGAATCTCAAACCAGAGGTAGGGGATGTTATTTATTGATTATTTTATTCCATTCTTGAATCATGGATTTTAGCATGACTAAACGTGAGGCTTTTGGATTTTATTTAAGTTTCGTTTTTATTTCTTTAACGTGAGGGGGGGCAGGACCGCACGAACACGGCCGAATCCCCCCTCCATCGTTCATGTTTGTTTATGCGGGTGGAAACAAGTAGCGTGGTGCCGTCGCACCACGCGGATGATCGTTCATTTATTTTACGCAACGCCGTCGCGCTTCGCCGAGGAGAGTCTTCAAGAACGCGACGCCGTCGCGCCGCGTTGGAAGGATTCATGGCACGGCGAAAGGGGCGCGGTGCCGTCGCACCGCGCCGGTCGACGAACACCGCAGCCGGTTCCGGGCCGCGGCGGGACGAGAAGACCGCGGCCGGTTCCGGGCCGCGGCGGGACGAGAAGACCGCGGCCGGTTCCGGGCCGCGGCGGGATGAGGAGACCGCGGCCGGTTCCGGGCCGCGGCGGAAGGGAAGACCGGCGGCCGGGCCGCCGGCGTCGGAAGCCGAAGAGGGGACCGGATTTTCCGGTCCCGTTGGAGAAGACCGGCCGGCCAGCTGGCCGGCCGGATGCCATTAAACCGGGGAATTAAATTCCCCGGCCGGTTTATTAAACCCCCCTCTTAAAGAGGGGGGGGGGCGGTTTTTAAAGGAGGGGGGGGGGGGGGGGGGGCAGCCGGCCCCCCGGTTTCGCTTCAGCAAGCCCCCCACGAGCGGGGGGGCATTTTTTTTTAAAAAACGGCGCGGCTATGCCGCGCCGCCAGAGGGAAAAGCGGGGGAGTTTGTCCCCCCGCGTGCGGCCACCCCGCGGCCCGACGCCGCCACGCGGCCCGCCGCCACCGCCACGCGGCCCGCCGCCGCCACGCGGCCCGCCGCCGCCGCCGCCACGCGGCCCGCCGCCGCCGCCACCGCGGCCCGCCGCCGCGCCGCCGCCGCCGCGCCGCCGTCGCCGCCGCCGCCGGCCGCCGCGCCGCCGCCGCGCCGCCCCCGGGGGGGGGGGGGGGTCGGGCCGGGTCGGCCCGGACCCGGACCCCCCGTTTCGGACCAGATTCGGTTCTTGGCTCATAACTTGAGCCTCGGACCTCCGAATGACGAACCGTCTGCGGCAACGCGATCCTTGGATCGAGACGGTCGTTTCGGTATATCGCACTCAAGGTTTCGGGTTACTTTGAGTTCGGCCGGGTTGGTTCGTTCACGAAACCAACCGGGCCTTCGGAGCGGAAACGCTCATATCTTGAGCTGCGGACGTCCGATTGACGTGCCGTCAGTCGCGTAGTGTTCCTCTTAGAGAGACGGATCTTTTGGCATACTCCGCCCGAGGTTTGGACGCAGGTGGAGTTCGGTCGGGTTGGTTTTGCCTTAAAAACCAACCGGGCCCCGGAGACGAAAATGCCAATAACTCTCAGACCGGGCGTCCGATCGACGCGCCGTCTGTTGCGTTGAGTTCCTGTTGACGATACGGAACTTTTGGATACATCAACTCTGGTCTTCGTGACAGTTGATGTATCAGCCTCTCGGCTCGTGGAGCGGACCCTCCGTACGAGCTTGCTGTGTGCGGGAACCCTAGTGCTGGCTGCGACTGTTCTACTGCTACGACTGCTACTGTGACTGCGACGACGACAGTACAGAGATCCTGTGTGGATTTGATGACGACAGTACAGAGATCCTGTGTGGATTGGACGACGATAGTACAGAGATCCTGTGTGGATTTGACGACGACAGTACAGAGATCCTGTGTGGATTTGACGACGACAGTACAGTACAGAGATCCTGTGTGGATTGGACGACGACAGTACAGAGATCCTGTGTGGATTCGACGACGACGACTACAGCACTCAGCGATCCTACGTGGATCAGTGCTACAGGTTCTGTGTGAGCCCGATCCTGTGTGGGTCCTTGCGCTCAGCGGTTCTGTGTGAGCCAGCGCCTACAGGTTCTGTGTGAGCCCGATCCTGTGTGGGTCTTCTGCGGGGGTTAGTTACCTATCGATCCTTCGTGGGTCCGACGACTTAGATGGATCAGTGATCATCTTTATCGTCCTTGAAGAAGTATACCTGTGTGAGCTGAATCCTGTTGTTTTCCTGTGTGGATTTTGTTGTGCAATCCTGTGTGGATTATGTTCTGCTTTCCTATGTGGAATACGTATACTTTCCTGTGTGGACTGAGTTGTACTTGGGCTCGGAGGATGGAGCGTATTTTGATGACTTATGTATATGTATGGGCATATACCTAAGCAGTGTCGGTTGTTACTTCGTGATTTTACTTTTCTTCGTTGTTTATCCTTTGTGGATTTGAGAGACCTTCTGGGGTCTCGGGGTCCCTACTGAGTAGCTTATACTCACCCCTGCACGGGCTTTGCCCGCACTACGTTGTGTTGGTTGCAGACGACGGACAGCGTAGACCTTAGCTGAGGCTTGCACAGCAGGACGGTACCCGGAGGTGGACCACTGGGCGGGACGTGCTCGGAGCGGACGGTGGGACCCGTGGAGCAGAGGAGCTATCTGTACCCACCCTTCAGGTGGGATTTCCGGTGGACAGCTCGGAGTAGCGGCCTTTACTTTACAGTTGCTGTTTTTCCCTTTTCGAGTTGTACTTTACTTTCAGTTTGGGTTTGTATTCTGGCCCATTTACTTTTCCGCACTTTCAGTTGTACTCTGCTTGTTTAGTGTTTACTTCCGCTTGTTTACTCTGTGGTGTGTGTTTACTTTTCAAAGGCAATGCCTTCCCTTTTTACCGGGATTTACGCCTTGGTGCTAGTCGCCAGCCCCTGGCCTATGGAAGGCGGGCTTGGGGTAGTCACGGCTCGGACCCCGAGGGCGGGTCGTGACATTAATCAACTAGATATAAGATTCAAAAATATTTATAGAAGGAATAGTGGATTAATGAAGCCATTCAATTATTACAACAAGAATGGTTGTGTTAATGAAATAATTCAGATGTAATGAGTGTAGGAAGTTGGGGAATATCAATCCTGATTGTCCACAGTTGAAGCAGAAAAGAAAAACGGAGAATAAGGAAAAGAATCTCTAAATAAAGGTTGATTATAAATGAAAAAAATTAATCTATAAATGTTGGGTGGAGTGCATCTTAAGATTAAAGAATCTATCAATGTTGTAAATCACAACAAGGGAAATAAACAAGAAAAAAAATATGTTCTTTATGGATAAAGATGATGAGGTACAATCTTACTACTCTTATATTTATAAATATGATTGCGAAAGCTTCTCAAATGATAAAATAGTTGAATATTATTATATTATAGAGTAAAAATATGAATCTATAAAGAATATTCACAATGATTTATTAAGTGATAAATAATCCATGCTAAAATAACACTTGGGATTAAAAGATAAAGTAACCAAATCTTCATCAAGCTACCGTGATCATGAACGTAAAATTGAAGAGTTACATGATGAAGTGGAATCTTTTAAAAGTTCTTATAGTGTTCTTACTAATGTAAAAGAGTATTTAAATATGATTCATGGAAATTATGTTCCTAAAAAATAAAGATATAATATTGGTAGTAATGGTGATAAAAAAACCTATACAATAATTATTTTGTTCCTAGTTTAATGAATAAAATCATGTTAATAGATACCCATTTAAATTATGGAATTGGATGAAATTATCCTAATAATTGTTTCTTAATGAATCATTAGATTAGTATTGTTAATAAAGCTTATGTCTCTAAATATTTATCTAAATTCAGTTCTCTCAAGGTTAAAAATATGGTTTTGAGATCTTTTGTAGTTGATAATGTCGAACACAAGATCATTTGCATACCAAAAATAGTTTTTGTTTGATATTTTTGTAAGTTAAAATACATAAATATAGAAAATAAATATGTTATATAGAAAATTCCCATTTGAGACACATGAGAGGAGACTCCAATTTCCATGAACTATAAAATGTTTATGGATATTTGGTTACCTTTGGTGACAATAATAAATGTAAGATTATCAGAGTTGGATTAGTTGGAGATCTATAATATATTCTGATCAACATGGTTATCTATGTCTAAGGTTTGAAGCATAATCTGATCAGTATCTCTCAACTATGAGATGATATTTTTTCTCTTGCTTTTTTTAATAATGGATTCTCTGTATTTAATGATAAAATGCTTAAGTTTAGAGAATCTATAGCTAAAAATATTTATACTTTGGACCTCAGTTACTATTTTGAAGAAAATGTGAACTATTTAAGTGATTAAATAAGTAAATCATAGATATGTATTATGAGACATGTTTATGGTAATATTTTTTTAAGTTTTCTAAGAAGAATTTAGTTTCTGATTTGCCGAGTCATAATTTTGACAAGAATAGAATTTGTGATGCATGCAAAATAGTAAAGAAACATAACTCATATTTAAAATTAATTAATGATATTTATACATATAAACCACAAGAACTTATCAAAATGGATTTATTTGGACCCCTTAGAGTAGAAATAATTATTGGTATATTTTTTATATTCTTTGTTAGTTGATGTTTTTTCTATATTTAATTTTGTTTACCTTTTTAAATTTAAAAGTGAGATTTTTTTATTTTTTTGTGAGATTTTGAATGGTTGTTCATAATGAAAAGGATTTAAAAATAATTTCATTGATTTGTGATCTTGGAGGATAATTTTAGAATCAATAATTTAATTTTTTTTTTCACAAAACTATGATTTAAACATACTCTTTCTTCTCTAGGAACACCTTAATAGAATGAAATATGTTTAAAGAATTAATAAAACTATCCATGAAATTACTAGATATATGTTGAATTAATATAGTTTACCTACCTATTTTTGGGTTGAAGCTATTAATATATGTTTCTATATTATTAATAGAGTTTTAATTAGAAATTTAATTAAAAACAATACTTATGAGTTATGGAATTATATAAAACCTAATATTGGATACTTTAATGTTTTTGGATCCAAGGTGTATATATTGAGTACCAAGGGAAACCATGGTAGGTTTGATCCTAAGGATGATAAGAGAATATCTATTGGGTATCCTGATACTTATAAATCTCATAATGTTTTTAATAAAAATCCATAGATAGTTGAATAATTAGATCATGTAAGGTTTTATGAATGTGATCAATTCAATCTCAATAAGTTAAAAACTGATGAATCTATTGATACATTAAAATATTTTATGATTCATTCTTCTAATAGTAAGTTTTAAATTAAATTGGAACTTGATCAAAATTAGTCCACTTCTAAAGAACATGAAATTTAAAAAATTGAAAGTGTTTTAACCTAGAAAATCTACAAATTTGAAGGATAACCCTTTAAAAACTATTATAAGAGACCTAGATGAAGAATTTAGGACTAGTAAGAATGTTGGAAACCTAGTTGAATTTTTTCATTTCCATCCCATGTTAAACCTATGTACATGGAAGAAGCCTTAGTTGATGAATGTTAGATGTTGGCTATATGTGAAGAGCCAAACTTATTTAAGAGGAATTAAGTTTTGGGCGTTTTTATAGACCAAAAAACTATCAAGTGATAGGAAATAAATTGTGGTTTAGGAATAAGAAAGATGATCATGGTATAATTACTATGAATAAGGTTAAGCTAGTTGCTAAGAGTTACAATCAAGAGGAAGTAATGGACTATTAGAAATCATTTCCCCCTATTTCTAGGATTTAATCCATTATGATAATTTTATCCTATACATCTTATATGAATTTTTATTTATAACATATGGATTCTAAATTTACCTTTTTAAATGGTTATTTAGTGGAGGAAGTTTATGGTAAACAAACCATAGGCTTTGAAAATACTCATCTAACAAATTATATTTTTAAACATACTAAATCTATATATGGTATTAAACATGAACTGAGAGATTAATATGAAATTTGGAGTTAATTTATATTATAAAATGGAGTTTTAAATGGTTCAACAGATCATACTCTTTTTAATAAAAGCACCTGTTCCGATATTTTATTAGCTGAAATTTATATAGATGATGTTTTTTGGTTAAACTAATCAAAATAATTGTAATGATTTTTCAAAACATATGAAAAAATTGTTTAAAAAGAGTACGATCCGATAATTAGATTTAATTCTTGGATTTAAAATCTATCAAAAGAATTTTAGAATTTTTTAAAATCAAAGTAAATATATTATTAATTTATTGGAAAATATTGGAATTAAAAATATAAATACTTATAAAATTTCTATGTGTACCAATATAAAACTTGATTTTCATGAAGCTAGAAAACTAGTTGAAAAAGTTATATAGAGGTATGTGAGGTAGTTTTCTATATCTTACTACAAGTAGACCAAACATCATGTTTTCACTTGGTTTGTGTATAATATTTCAAGAAAATACAAAATAGACTCATTGAATTTGTATTAAATGGATTTTTAGATATTTAAAAATAACCTTTTCTCTATATTTTATTTTCCAAAACTTATGGTTTTTATTTAACTTCATATTTAAATGTTGGTTTTGGAGTCTCTATATTAAATAAAAAAAGAACCTCAGGAAATTGTCACTCTTTAGGAAATTAAAATGATTCATTATCAAGAAAGAATCCACATTTAGTTGCATTGTCAATCACTGAGGATGAATATAAATTGTTTGGAAGTTATTTTGCACAATTGTTATGGATGAAACATATATTTTTGGACTTTATAATTAATTTTGAACATGTTTCTATTTTATGTGTTAATAATAGTGCTATAAATATTTTAAAAAATCCTCTATATCATTATAAGACTAATAATATTTATATTTAGCTTCAATTTATATGGGATAGTGTCTAGAAAGGGGATATTTGTTTGGAATTTGTTAATAATGAGTATCGACATGATGATATTTTCACTAAACCACTTATAATTGCATGTTTTTATTTTATTAAGTGAGAGTTATGTTTTTTTAATTTTATGTAAAGATTATAATATTCTTGTTAATTTATTTTTAGATTGATAATTTGTTTTATTTTAAATTATTGGTTTTTAATGTTTCTCTTGTTTATTTGGTTTTTGAATTTTTGTTATTCAAATTTCATTTGATTATTTTATTTTACAAAGTTAATTATTAATTTTAAAAAACCAATTGATTATATTGAATTATTAGATTGAGAAATCAATCCATCCCCCAAAACTGTCAAAATTAATCATTCTCTCTATCATACCTTCAAACCCTTTCCATTTTGATCTCTTAATATCTAGATCTTTTTAACCCTGTTATTGTTAAACCCTAAAACTTCTAATTCTTGGGATGGAAAAAACAAAGATGACAGAAGAGGCCAATCCTAATGGTTTGAAGAGGAAGAGGCCTTAAATTTCAGAACAAAATGTTCAACAAGGAATGGTTGGGGACTTCGAGTGGACAATTTAAATGAATATGATTTCAAAGTAGAAGTTAAGTTTTAATGGCATGGAATTCAAGTTCAATGGTGATAATTCTAGGTATGTTTTTGAAATTTGTGTAAAAGAGTTTGAAAAAAAATTCCCCAAAAAGTTTTGATGATAATAAGGATTTTGTCCCATCTAAAGTTAATGATAATGATTCTTCAATCTCATTGGTATGAATGAATTAGATCTTTTAATTTCCCCAAGAAGCGATTTTCAATTTTCATCTAAGATATATCTGGGATGGTGTTTATAGGTATGAGGACATTATTTCCTTTCTCTTCAAGACCTCTCAAGTCAAGAAGATGTTATTCAAGGATCTGAAAGTTGAACAATAGTTATTAGTCAAAGTTATCCAAAACATATTAGTTCAAAGGATTACAATATTTGAGAAAATAATTTTTCTAGTCATGTATATCTTGTTTTTAATGCTAAGAGACATCAAGTTTAAGTTAATATGGTACATGTTATGATACATGAACCATTTCTTTCTAAAACATGCGAGGATTAGTTTTTAACCCTATGGTTGATTAGTGTATCTTTTTCATTATAATAGGGGGTGATTGATAAATCAAGGCAAGTTTTAGATGTCACAATATAAATATTTTTTATTCTAGAAAACTAATAATGTTTTGATTATTTTGGAGTGTGATGATTGGTAAGATGATTATATTTGGTGATGAAGAAGAATAAAAATATGGTGCTCATGCTGGGTGGGGGGTGGGGGGGGGGGGGGGTACAATAGATTAGATAATATAGTGAAAAAGGAGATTCTATAAGTACAACTAAATCTTTAGAGGACTCACATATTAGTTTTACCAAAATTCTAGAAATCCCCAATATAATACTTGTTTTATATGAAAATATTCATTATCGGATTAGGGGAAATATTTAGTTTCCAAGAGCTGTTAAAAAACCATCTACCAAAGAAGTAAGTGATGTTGTGATTGTTTAGATGCCTATGAGAAGAGAATTTCTTATACATTTTGAGAAGGTTTGGGATTTTGATCAATCGATTATAATTTTGGAATAAATTGTGGAACATGATGTTAGGTTTTTTGAAGAAGAGGCTGTGAAACCAACACCTATAGTTAATGAAAGAGATGAGAAATTTATTCAAGGTGTAGAAGAACCAATAGAGGAAACAAGTCATTCTCAATGATTACAAAGAAAATAAAAAATTGTTCATGTTTAAGAATCACATTTTTCAGAGATGGTGAGTACCCCAGTTACTTAGATAACTAAATTTATCAAGGATTAGTTAGTTTATTTTGTTGAAAGGTCTATGGAAAGGACTATATAAGAAGGTTCTATGGATAAATGAGTTCATAGAGAACTGTATTCCCCTTATGGTGAATATTTTTATGTTCTATAACATACCATCACTAACATTCAGGTACTTTTATCCATTTTTTTTATTTGTCTGGATACTGTATTTGGTTGATTTAGGATAATTTGGAAACTTTTTGGAAATTTTTAGGCATGTTCATGGTTTCCATATGGTTTAAAAAAACTATACTAGTTGGCCTAGGAAATTTCATTCCTCTTTATGAGGTTCTGGAGAGGGGTGTATGATTAGTAAAAAATGTGTGTCGTCCTTCTAAAATCATGCGACGTGAGACAATGGAGAGCACACGATTAGTGCATGGTCTTCAAACTGTGTTTCCAAACTGTGAATCCTATTTCTAGTATCATATGAGGGATATGAAGTTTGGGGATCTAGTTTTTATACCATGTGGCCAAACCATGAAACTCTTTCTTGAAATCCAGTGAGGATGTAGTGTTAAATGTGCATTTAGCTTTAACAATGTAGGGTAACATAGGAAACCATGTGATGAGATTTTTAATCCCTAAAACTTTTAATTAAGGACCCAACATCCTAGTTATAAATACTAAAAACCAACTAATGAAACCTAATTTGACCCTCCAATATGATTGGTATTTCTCAAACCACACCAGCTCTTACTATGGGGTGAGACCCATATCCACCACTAGAAGCTCCTTCAACATAGGCTTTATGTTCTTCTCATTCTCGAAGCTCCACTCCAGAAACTAAAGGTAGATGTTTTAGCAGAAAAACATAGATGTAGATCACTAGAGGTGATCAGAATAAGCTTTCAATAGAAATATACCGGTTTTCATTTCTTCAACTTGGAACAAAACATACAACACATAACACAACCAATTTATAGGGATACAAAAAACAAAAGGAAAACCAAACAAAAATAAAAGTCCACAAATTTGGTGTAGTAGGTTTCAAAAAATTCTCTAATTCTAGGCATGTTAAGAACAACAATTTTAAGTCATCAAGACTCCAATACAACATTTTATGGTTACTTCCTTCCATTGGAAAATAGGTTTATTCTTCCAACATCCCCCCTTAAAATTTTTTTCATGACCTATACATTTTCATAATATTTCTTCACATATCTAGGTGGTTGATAAATGGGTGTAATTACTTCACCATATCCAATTACCTCATTTTTCTATTATTCTTTAGTAGTATTTAAGTAATGGATCTCATCATCTATTACTTTCCTCCATATTTCATCATATTTAAATTCCTTGAAGCTACCTAGATTGAAGGTTTCCAAAAAATAATGAAAATCAATATACTCCAACATTAGATCCATTATATCAAATATATATGAAAAGATTAAAAAATTTTGGGGATTTATATGAGAAATTTATCATTTTATCTCATTATATGTGGGAGTATGTGGTGATGGTATCATTGGGTCTTCAATTCTGTGTTCCTCTATTGGTACTTCTTCAATAATTTCTTTATCTTCTAGAGTGAGTTGAACCTCTCTTGAATCGTCATCTTGATTTCATTTCCGTATTTTCTTTTCAAAAAATATTACATATATTCTATAAATGATCTTATTTGTGATGGGATTACACAAGTGATATCGCATTTCTCAGTATCTGTAACCCATAAGGACATACTTCACTACCTTATCATTGAGCTTTGTTCATTTTTACTCAAAGATCCCGATATAGGCAATTGAACCCACAGTTATAAGATAACATACACTTGGTTTATGAGTAATTAATTCTTTATACAGTTTATTTTCTTCAATTTTTTGTTTGGGTATCTATTGAGTATATACACTGCACACAAAGTCTCTTCGACTCAGAAAGTCATGGGCACTCCTTTGTCTTTCAACACGATTCTATCCATGTTTAGAATGATGCAATTTTCCATTCAAAAACTGTATTAAGTTTGGGAATATAACCCGACATTAGTTGGTGAAAAATTCCATGATTCTTGAGGTACTCTTGAAAGACATCATAGGGGTACTCCCCTCCTTAATCAGATATCACTGTTTGTATGTGATAGTAGCAATTATTTTCTCCTAGTTCCTTGAATTTTTTGAAGAAACCAAACACTTAAAACTTCATATTGAGAAAATATATCCATGTTTTTCTACTATAATAATAATTAAATGTTATAAATTATTTCCTTTTTCCATTTTATTTTGGATTTAATAGACCACACACATCAATATGGACTAAATCTAGTGGTGCAAAAACATTATAGTTAACATTTATTGGAATTATTTTTCTATTATGTTTTCTTAAAACAAATATATCACATATTTGATTCGGTTGTCTAATGATAGGAATCACATTCACCATCTTCTTGCTTCTTAATAATCCAAATCTTTTAATGTTTAAATTCCCAAACCTAAGATTCCATATCCATTCTTTATCATCACATACCATCATCAAAGACTATAGTACATTGGGTTGAATCATAAGCGGAAACATTCAGTTTTTAACCATTGGTATTTGTTTGACCAACCTTCATTTTTCATAGACAATCAACATTTTATTATTATTTATTATTATTTGAAATCCATTTTACACCAATTTCTAGAGACTCTAGAAGTTGGTCTTAATGTCGGGTATATAATATACATCAAAGATGAAATCATGATTGACATATTTTTTCCTAGTAATATTATCTCAACTTCCTTGGAAAAATATTATTGAGAGATCACTAAATGAAATTTCTCCTTGAACCCTTTCATCTAGGTTTATAAACATGTTCTTGTGAACTGTCACGTGGTTTCTAACTCCAGAGTCAAGATATCACGTACCTTAATTTTATGTTAATGTTTATTCCATCAACACATGAGATTATCCAAAAATATCTCCCACTTAGGCGACATGTTCCTCCTAAGTATCATTTTCCTTAGGTTTTTTCACCAACATTCATTGATATAATGTCCATATTTTTGAAAATTATAAAATTGAACATTTATTTTTTCTGGTTAAAGATTGTTGAATCCTATCTTTATTACTTATTCTCATTCTCATAAAGTATAATTTTGATATAAAAAACCTCCTCTATTTTGGCATCTTCCACTACATCTTCTTCTTGTAGGATCAAATTATTGTCCACAAAATCCTCTACCCCTAGTAATTTTAAGGTCGTTGAGATTCGACTTTGGTTGAAAGGCATGCACAACTCCATTGGTATAACTCTAGACATTCACCTTCAGTTTTTAGGAATATAGAGAACCCATGAGTTCTTTGATATATATCATCTCTAGGTATATAGTTTCCTATAGGGAAATCACTATGTAATTAAATTATATATTTAAGCATCAAAATATTCTCTCATATAACCCTATGTTGGAAATATTTTCTCCACTTCTCCACAGTAGATTCACCACAACCATTACAGAAGTATGATACTCAAAAATAGTTTTAGAAGGTTTCCTAAATAATGATTTGAACTCACCTCATAGAGATTGAATCCTTATTAGCTTCACTTTGTCTTCACCTTTGAATGTTTTGCAATGATTTTCCCATATCTCATTTGATGTTTTTGAAGAAGTGATTATATTTAACTTTACATTATCAAGGACTTGATAGATGATGGATTTGTTCTTTAAATAATGATTTTGTTCTTCCCGAAGAGTTTCATTTTGAACATCCAAAAGGGAATCCCCCACGCTTTGAAATCTAGATCGGTGTATCCGTCCTTCATGAAACCCATGAAATATCGGGTGTTGAGGATCTCTCAAATTTGGATGCACCATTTATAGTAATTATTCTTCTCCATCTCGGGGATCAATTCTTGTGAAATCACATTGGCTATGGATATTAAAAAATATGTTTATGGGAAAATGGAAGATGCCGATATCCCAGATTATGGATTGTTTACTTTTTTTGAAGTGAAGTCTGCCATTTTTTTTTCTGAATTGCAGATTGCTATATTTTTTTAGATGTGTAGTATATTTCTTTCCGAATCAAATATTTATATTTTATTTTTTCAGAAATGAAAACTATATTTTTTTGTAAATAAGAGTGAAAAAGTTATGGGAAAGGATTTTTGGTGGAGTCTTTTTTAGGATATGAGAAGTAAAATGGGGTGAGGATTGGTGATGGGAGGAAGTAACTTTTTTGTATGATGGATGCCAAGAGGGAGGTGATGAAAATGGTGGTGAAATGAGAAAATAGAGTTCTTTATGATAAAGGGATGATGCATAGTTGATATGGGAGACAAATATTATTCACTTTTGACAATTTGGGAAGTGAAGTGATAAATGTGATGTGGGGATTAAAATTAAAGACAAAACTTTTCCCAATTTCAAAGAACCCTTGATTTTATTGACAAATAGAGAGAGTGAAACAATGGATGGAAACAACACATGGTGTGGTAATATGGTAAACTATTCACATTATTCTTCTTTCTAATACTAATGTAGATCAGAAGTAGGTTTGACAGAACCATTCACATAAGAATCAAAAGAACCTTTAAAGCCCTTAAAAACCACTTAAGGTGGATTTATTAGTGAAAAAATGTAGACACAGATCACTAGAGGTGATCACAATATTCTTATAGTAAAAATACAATGGTTTTCATTTATTTAACATTAGATGAAACATAAAACACATTACATGAACTATTTATAGGGATATAAAAACCCCCCAAAAAACTACAGGAAAACTGAAATAAATACAAGTCCATAAATTTGGGGTAGAAGGTCCCACCCAAGGCTTTGAAGCCAGACATATTAAGAAGCCCAATTTAAATTCTTCAAGACTCTATTGCTGTAGTATATGGTTTCTGTCCCTAGAAAAATATGTTTATTATTACCATATAAACAACATATTCTCAATACTTATCTTCCACTTCCTCAACTCCACACCGCTGAAACCATCCCCTATGTTATTCCTCCTCCATCATCGGTACCATGGACCCTCTCTCATTATTTCATGAAACTAAATCCTGATGCCATTAATATATATAACCATATATATTGTACAAACAAATCCTTATTTTGAGGTGGGACAAGGGTGAAACATCAAATCCTCTACCCAGTTCGTCATAATCTTTCTCTGTTATTGGGGTCAAAATCTAGAAGTAGGAGTTTCATGTATCAATATATGATAGTGGGGGAGATTTGGATATTTAACAGATATGGGAGTGTACTGTGCTTTGATGGGGAGGTCAGGAAGAGGGCTCTACTTAATGCTAATGAGAAGATAATCCCCTATGTTTTATAATAGTCTTCATGAAAAATTTCCTCTCAACATCTTCTAAATTACATGGATACCCCTATTATAAGAACATATTAAAATTATATGGATTTAATGAAGGAGGTGGGATACTTGTACATTTTTGGTGGAAGTGTCGAGATGATGGTAGATAATTTTTCGACTTTGCAAGTATAGAAACGTACACCTCCCCCAACTAGTGAACTTTTTGGCTGCACTCCCTACTCATAATATCCAGTTTTAACATGGAAAATGTTGATAATAAAAAAACATAGGTAAAACATGGAATATTACACTAAAATTATAAATTTAAAAAATTAAATTCAATTTCATGAACTTGAATTTGAAATACTTCATAATTAAAAGTATTATAAAACCACATCTAAAACAACTTTTTTTTCGCTCTAAAAATAATTTGTGTCTAATACCACCTTCATATAGAAAAATATTACTCATATCTAACATGTTTATCCACCTATAACAAAAATACACCCTTAAAAAATATCCATATGAGCATGTATAATTGTCGACACGTCATCAATGAACATTTGGTTTGTCATTGATCCTTACCGATATGTTAATTCTTTGACACACCATACACCATTTTTAAACTAAAAACATGAAATAAAAAAATTAGCTTATCTCTATTTTAAATCTTGTGTGTGGTCCACTCGCCAATCTATTTTTGAAAAAATTGGACACATTATCTTCAATATCAAAATAAAATATCCTTAATCTTAAACTTTACACAACCTGAACCTAATTAATCCCCCCTTTTGGCACAATATATAAGAAGATATCATCTAACAAGCTGAGATAGATAAAAAATAGTCAAAATCACATCAATCATCATCCTATCTAAAAAATATAGTTATTATCACATAATATAGATCCCCTATAAGAATTAATGACACCCCAGGTTGAATATCCCATATGAAAATAATATAATTGTCATTGTCTGAATCTTATAGTTCATCACATCGATATTCAATTTTAACATATTCTTCACTTGTGAAACTCTATAAATAAAAATAAACAGGTGTAAGATCTAAAATACCTGTCCTCATGTTTTATCTTCCAAAAATTATTCATGTTGGTTTTTGGGAATAATGTAAGCATTGGAAGAATGCCTAATTTTTGTTTATTTATAGAAATAAATGGATAAATCCCAAATAACTTGATGAACTCACCCCATAATATTCTAGAGATGATATTTTACGTTTAATTTATAATTAATTTAAAATAAGAAATATATAAAACATGAAACACATTTAGATCAATGTTCCATTTATGATATTTTTTCATTATCATTGCATTGAGAATCTAAGAAAGGATTTATGAATGTGTATTCAAACATGATTTATGAATCTCCAAGTGACATTCTTGGTGTTATAAGTGCTTCCATGGAAGAAACAAGTACATAAAACCATATTTCATTATTCATAACAAGGAGTTGTCTTTATCTCAAATTTTTCTTAAGAGGGAGGATGAGAGGATAAATCTCTCTATGGTTTAGGATAATTTCAGCAGTAATGTCTCTATTGTATAAAAAATACACACATGAAAAATGATATAATGTGGATTTATACTTAGGATTAAACACTTTAAAATTGTATAATGAACTTTATCTATGTATTTGATCTAAATAAAGCTCCATTTGTATTAATAATAATAATATTTTTTCAATTATACGTGTTTATTTAAATATCATTTATTAAATAAATAAATTAATATTATTTAAATGATATAAAATTTTCAACATCATCTTCCCATGACCACTAGATAGTATCATGCTCTTTGAGGTAACTATAACTAAAATACACCTCCCAATAAGCCAGAGGGTACTGATTAGAATTTGGTGTCTATGGTGGTATACTGGGGAGACAATAACCTCGCATCAGAGTGAACAATAATAGTGAAAGTAAATACAATCACATATATCCAGATAAATTAGAAACAAATATAACATGAAAAATACTGATAAATAAATCATAACATGTGCTATCTTAAAATAAAATTCATACAAGTCATATGAGGAGAACAAACGGTATTAGGATCCCCCATGTTCAGATTATAAAAAAAATGTAAAAGGATAATAAAATTATAGAAAAATATAGAATTCTAGAGAAATGGTCTTGAGTCCTAGCCTGTCGCCATATCTCATTCCAAAATTTGGGTAATAAATCACCATTTAGTAATAGGGCTATTACCCTTGTCATATCCTACAACATTAAAGTTTGTTTTGATACCCAATACAATCTAAGTAGGGTTGGAATAAAAATTAATAGGTTACCACCAATGGTGTCTATTAACATATTTAGTATGAGTAATAGTTATGTCAATGTGAATAAAAAAATAAATGAAATTGAAATAAATAATGACCATCGATTCTCAGAACTAAGGCTATTCCCAGAGATGACCATACCTACCCTGATTAGTGCAATTTGACATTGATCATGGTATAACCCAAGGTATCCAAAAATACCATATCGTAGTAGGTAATCCCAGGAATCACATAATAATTCGGCACCATCAGATCATAGGGAGGTAATCCTCCACAACCCATAAAAATCATGAATCCTTGGATCATAGAGAAGTAATCCCCAGCATACTAAAATAATAAAAAAACCACTAGATTATTTGGTAGTGATCCACAATATCTTAAAGTCACCATGTCTTATTGGACCCCAGAGAGGTAATCCCTAATATATTATAATCATCAAGAATCAGTAGATCTTATATAGCTAATATCCAACATTCTATACTCACCAAACACAACTATATCCTTGGTATGTAATCCATAACATCCAATCATCATCAAGAATTTCTGAATCCAATGGAGGTAATCCCCAACTTCTCATAAACATCAAGCTGCTCAAGATCCTAGGTAGGTAATCCCAGGAATATCATAATCATCAAGAATCTCTTTATCCTAGGTAGGTAATACCTGGAATCTCTCAATCATTAAGAATCCATGGATCCTAGGCAGTTATTCCCAGGGATCACATCATCATAAAAAATATCCTTAATTTGTTTTAATTATTTAATCCAATCATATTTCACATATCAGTGCCATAAAATTTAGTTATTTATATTAAAACATGATTCATATCTCAGTTACATTCATCATATCCTAGAATATATCCTAGGAATCCCCATATGTGTACTTTGTCCTAATTTACATAGTTAACTCTTGGGTGACTATAAATACCCCGACCCTAGTAGCCTAGAGTTGATGATTACTTTATTACATTTTAACAAGATACACAAAATCACATCCCTAAGGACTAAATAGTTTTTAATAGTATTAAACTAGATATATACTTGAATATCAAATTATAATTGACAAAATAAAATATAACTTTGTATTTATTAAATTGAATCATTATTTCCACTAGAATAACCTTGTATATCAATCATAATACACATATTATCATCATAAGAAAAGATATATAAGAAATGGGTGAGCTCAAATTATCTGTAAGGGTATGCGTACAATAGAAAAAATCATGCATAAATAAGAATAATCAATATTTAAAGGTTAATAACAGAAAAACATTCCATTAAATCAATTATGTTATCATAATATGGTGGGAATAAATGATGATAAAATAATTCCTTATAAATAATAACAAGAGCTCGAAAATTGACCATAGAAATTAGAACTAATTGAATAGTCACATGAAGCATTTGTAAATAATCTAATAATGAGGTAATTCATAATTTCAGTCAGCTAAAACATACTGTTAAGAGATTTCACAAGATAGTTTAAATATGTGGATGAAAACCCGTATAATTTGGCTAATTGATTTGTCTCACAAGACCTATCGATGCATTGTGGTGATGTCTATAACTAGGAACAACCCATAACATAAAAATTACAATTCATTCCATTTATAAAATGGGTGAAACATAATCAACATAAATATTCTTATTGAAAAAATAACATACGAAATGTAAATAGTTACCCCAATGAAATAAATATAATCATAAACCATATAGAGTAATATGGTGAGTGGAAATGAAATTGTACATCCGTAGTCAAACTAATCATAAACCATCCATATAAAGAATAAAGATGATATCAATACAACATATCCCCATCTGATCATGAGTACAATAAATGGTTTATGTTATTGATCTATATAAATACTATAAAAATGTCATTATAAACATTTTTGAGGAAAATGACATATTCACTTTGAAAATATTATTCAAATAAAATGTTCACAAAATATTTTTAAAATATATTTATTTGAAAATAAACATTGAAATATTTTAATGTAATTATTAAAACATTTAGCGGAAATTATTAAGGAGAATTCCATACATGCGACATATGTTAAAAAAAATATTCCTTCCACATTTTCAATAAAATCCAAACAAGAAATATTTATAAAATAACATAAAGATTACATTAAAAAAAATTTAAAAGTAAAACATGGGTAATATTTTCATTAATAAATCATTTTTATAATGTTAAAATAAATTCTGAAAACATTTTTATAAAACATTTTTTTGGAAGAGAACGGATTTTCAACCAATGAGAGAAATGAATTCAAATTCTCTTAAAAACATTTTCTCAATAATTTTAAGTAGCAGAGAGAAAAAAAATGGTACAATTATTTGACAATTTCATGAATAACCAGAGTATAATAAAATATATTCGTTTTATGATATGAATACAAAATAATTTCCCAAGGGAGGCTTAAAAAAATAATCCATAATAATGATGAGATTGTGAAATAAACCCTTACCTCTTTGGTAAATTTTGAATCATAGGACCCCTAAAATAAATAGCTTCATATAAAACATGAAATACCATGAATTCAAATATATTAATGATATAACATTTCAAAAGGGTAAGTACATACACCAGAAAAATGCATAAGTGGTGAATATGGCATATGCATCACATGATTAAAAGTGAGATGAGAAACCCTTATGTTAGGTTTGATTACATTAGTTTGTGTTTGAAACTCATGTATAATAAATATATTTTTATTATAAAAATATTAAATAACCATAATCATATATTTCATACTATATATTATTTAATTATAGTCTTTTATGATGTGTTTATTAACAATTCATTGTTAAAATCACTATTTCGGGTGATAATCGCTTTATTTTTCAGGTATGTTTTGGTTTGGTAATATCAATAATTTTACTTTGATCATGGTTATATAATATAAATCATGTAAAAAATGATATAAATATCTTATATATTCATTAGATATGCATTTAGAGTAATCTATAAAAGTTAGATATAGAAAATGGATTACACCGTTTAAGGAGATGGTAGGCTGCACGTACGCATGAACGCTATTTCCATTTTTCTCGATAGATGGAAAAAAACTAAAATAAATATTAGATGTCATTTAAATAATAATTATTATTTTATATATATATAATATTAATTAAATATATGTTTATTACCATCTATGTAAAAACTAAATTAAAAACATTTTACATTGTTATGTGGAGGCAGTAGTCCACACAAACGCACGAGAGACACTATTGTTTTCCAATGGATTGGAAGGTAAGAAGTTTGATATGAAATAAAATTTATAGAATTATTTTTTGGTAATAAATATGAAATATATTCATTAATTTTAACCTTATTACCTACCATGTAAATCATAAGTGAAAAACGAATCACATTGCTTCAGAAGGAGGTTGTCCACCGTACACACGAGTGACAATATCGTATCCCCCCACTAAATGGTAAGTAATAAGGCATATGTGATATCATAATTAAAAAACTAAAATAGTTTCTTAAATATAATATAAATATGTTTAATACATAGTTATATCCATCCTTCAAAGGTATTGAAGGAAAATTAATTACATCGGTTCACAGTGCGGTAGTCAGCCGTACACATGATCAACATTTTCGTTTCCCATTTTATGGAAGTGGATATAGATTTGGGTTATGAAATTAACATAATAAAATCTCAGAATATAGGGGATAATGGTGATATAATATTATCATGGTTAAATATTTTTGAATTAGGTTGATGAAGAATTAAAAAAAATGCGCATGTTTAAGAATTTTACCTCTTGTTCAGAGAGCCTCCTTAAGATTATACCAAAATATTTATTAGGAGGGATTAATAATAAAAATAATGTCTATATGAAGTGGGGAGATAAATAATTAAGACATTTTTTAGTTATTTAAAAAATGGTTTTGGAAGTGTGAAGAGGGGAGGAGAGAGGATGGCCTTTTATAAGTGGGGGAGAGGACACACATGAAATTTTGGTAAACATAAAGTAATACCCACATTTTCTCATGCCACAAGTATAAAAAATGGGTTATTATAGAACCATATTGGTGATTATTTTTAAATATGTATGTAAAATATGTTTTGGACGAGTTTTAGGTCATTTTTAACCATTATAATATTTGTTTAATGCCCATTAATACCATTTTACCTTAAATGTGGTAATTAATTTTAAATGTTTTTACTATTCATTGTGGTCAAAAATTAATTTGACCTAATTGAAAAATATTAATTATACTGATTCCAAATATGAAATAAAATTTTTCTAATTTATTTTAGAGAAGTCATAGAATTCAATTTAAAATTAAATCTGCTCACGTGTGGAAAAAATATCAATTTTCTAAAGAAAAATGTTTAAAGGTTTAAAAAGTTTTTATATTATAATTCAATATGTAATTGGTGAAAATTATATAAATTACTTAAATTTTAATATAATTTTACTAATTTTACATTAATACCAATTTAAATTATAATTTAACATTGTAAATAATTTAAACAAAGGGACAGTTTTCAATAAAAATTAGTATTTTTCACTATTCATAAAAAATTAATATTTTTACAAAAATATAAATAATTCACCCAAAGATAATTTTAAAATTTAGATTTAAAAAATGACTTTGATTTTTCAAATAATTTTTTTTAAATTGGAAAAAATTAGTTTTCAATTATGTGTGCAAATCGCGACTAAACCTCCTTTTAGAAAAATATTGTTTTTCTGGAAACATTTCTTTTTCTTGAAAATGATTCTTATTTTATTTATAATCAATAGATAATCATTGGATTTATTTTATACTTTAATGAACTATATAAATTTCATAATTTAGTTAATACTATTCATACTCATCAACTTAACAACTAGATTATAATGGTGATGTTTAAATAATAAATTTTTAATAGAGTATCATGTTTCTTTAAACCTAAAGTTGTGTGAATTATAAAAATAAAAGAGATTTAATTTATTAAAAAATAAAGATATTTTAAAATCTTAGTGTGTTATATTATCTTCTAATATTTGTGTTTCATGTCATATATTCCATTGAAGATGATGTTTCCCTTTTAAAATCTCATGGTGTTGCATTCTACCCCTTAAATAAATTATGTCCTAATAATTAAATATTGATCTTAGTAATAAAGGGATAAAAATTTGAAATATATTTTTTGTAAACACAAATAATAAAAAGGATTAGTAAAACATCTTCTTGATAATAGAGAAAAATAAGTACAAAGTTCATATATTATAACACATAACAAGGTTTCCAAGTAGGATACCATTGGTGGGATGTCACGATATGAGCATGGAATAAAAGTGTAAATAATTATAGAGATTGATATATATGATTAATTATAAGAAATTTAATGATAAATATAAAATCCAAATCCATAAATCCATAAATTTTTGATGTATTAATAGATTATTTGATTCATTGGATATTAAGGTATTATGATAACATTTTTGTTTGAAGATCCTTTTCCTAAAGTTACAAAATTCTTTTACTCTCTAAGAATATAAGAAAATATAATTACTTGATATATTTCTATTTCATAAGCATAATTTCATACTTTTTTTTTCTTCAATAAATTTCAACTTCATATCATACTCTATGAAATGAATATCCAAAAATGATGTTTTATGCCCAAAGTACTAAAATTAACTTTTAACGGATTGTAAGATCCTTAAAAGCATAAAAATCTATTCCTCATATCTTTTCTAAAACCAAAATTGTTAGAAAAAGTTGTATAATAAAATATATTAATTTATAATACCTTAATAGTAACTCAAAAAATTCAACTTAACACATTTCATAAATGGTTAACCTTAATACTCATCCAAAATATGTCTGACTATATTCAGAGTCAAAAAATTTATAAGGTCCCTAAATCAAAATTATATTCCATAGAACATATAAAGTGGCTATTAATGTCCCATTAAAAATATTTTTATACCTTAAACACCATAAAAATTGAATAAAAATATGTATGCTTCCAAAAATAAAATCTCAGGTTATTAAATACATTCCATATATCCAAACCTGAAATAAACTCCAACATAAACCATCAAATGACTAAACAATTTTAAGGGAATAAATAAAACCCCATAAAAACATATTTATCATTATTATCTCAAAATTGGAAATATATTAAGTGTTGTTTTCCCCCCATAATCATGTGTTTTTTAGAAAGATAAACCTGCCATTATATCACTTTTCTTGGTCACTGGTACCAATCAACATATTATCTCAAATCCTTAATGAAAAGGTACTGCAGTAAAATAATTATACATTTCATAATTATTATAACCTTAAATATCATCGATAAAATAATTCTATAACATAATTACTGAATCCAAACATAAGAAAATTAATCATTCCACTTTCGAAAAGTGGTAATATAAGCTTGACCTTGATCCCTTATCTTTTTCTAGGGTATATTCCCTTAAAATTTGGGGAATTATTTTTTTAGTGCCCCATATCTTTATAGTTGAAGCATTATACATTGGTATATTCTTTATTTCCTTACAATAATGAACATGGTGGAATTTATCTCAATAATTATATAAAAATACAATTCCCTTATAGTAAGTACCACATTGTTTCTTTATACAATTATCACATGGGGGAAAATCATTATTTACCTTCTTTCATTTATCCATATTTTATCTACCATCATATTATTCTATTTATTTCCTTCAAATACATAAGACCTGGAGAATTATTTCTCTAACTTTATACCACTGATAATATCTCTTTATATGATGATAAATTTTGGGAGACTACTTCACTTTGAATAATTAACTTATGGTTATCAATAAAACAATCAATCTTGATATTTGGATTATATAAATTATCTATAGCAAGCATGTTCAACCTTTTAAGGATTCATACTTAGCAAAATTTCCATATTTATTTTATCTTAGACATGCGAATTTTCTCTCCATATCCTCTCATTTATTGAAAGAAAAATAATTTTCTAATAAGAGTAACATAAAATCATTCTATTCTATGTTTTCTATTTGTTATTCATCCTTAGTGTTTCGAATCAATGACCACTATTTATCCACATCTCCTGAGAGATGACATAATTTCAAGACAAATTTACCCATTTTGTTGCTTCCCAGATTTATAAATATATTCTCTATGGAACTTATCCATTTATCAACTACAAATGGATTTGTAATACCATTGAATAATGGAGGTTGCTGATACATAAAGCAGTCTAACATTAGTGCACCATGTGGTGGATCTGTAGGATACTCTATATGAGAATTTTTATTGCTCTTAACCTAATTCAATTTCCCAAATATGGTTATAATTTTTTAATTTCCAACTAAATCTCCATATTTAGTTTCATTATTTTTTCTAAGAGCTTAATCCCTACTTGGGGTACATGGATTGATGCAGTTTCCATTCCATTCACTGGGTTCCATTTCTAAACAATATAATACACAATATTAGATCATAAAATTATGAAACATAATGTATACTCATAAAACTAGTGAAACAATTAACATAAATTGAAATATATATTCATAACTAATATCATAATCATAAACATGATTTCTTTAGAAATGTTCATAATTCAAAAAAATATTTTTCAATCCTTCATAATGGTTTGTAAGGAAAATTTGAATAATCCAAATAATTTCCATGGGAGTGCTAAAAAATGTGCCTAATAAGTCTCATTTTCAAGTTCCTGGTGATGCCCAAGTCAAGCCTAAAGTTCCTTTTTCATATTTATTACCCCTAGGTATATCTATTCTAGAACTACATCTTTTTATTTCATCCAGAAATAGATGAATTTCTATGAAAAACCACATAATATATACCTTACCAAACAATTTGGATGTTATTCTATACTTACCTTCAATGTATATAAAAGATTCATTTTCCATATTTTATGTTTTTCTTAAATCTTGTTCCAAGGGTTTCTACTAAATTATATCTGATTCTAACTGTAAACACCCTAAACCTAGTAGCCAAGAGTTTTAGTTAACTTTATTACATTGTAATATGATACCAGGAATCATATCTCCAATGACTATATAGTTCATTAGTATTGGTAAACTAGATACATACTTTAATCGCACATTACAATTGAAAAAATAAAATACAACATAGAATTTTGTTCAATTACATCATTTTTTCCTCTAGAAAAACTATGTATATCATTCACAATAAACATCTTGGAATCCTGGGGAAACATAAGAAAGTGGTGAGATCAAATGATCAGTAAGGGCATGTGTTCAGAAAAATATATTAGGAATAAATCAGTATAATAAATATGGAAAGTTAAATAATTGAAAAAAATTCTATTTAATCAATTAGTTGATCATCATACGGTTGGAATAAATGATGATCAAATAACTCCATATAAATAATTACATGAGTTTGAAACATAACCATAGATATTATAACTAATAAAAAAGTCACAAGGAACTTCAATAACTAATATAATAATGAGGTATTTCATAATTCTAGACATCTAAAATATAACATCAAGACCTTTCACATGACAGTTTAAATATATGGGTCAAAACATGTCTAATTTGGCCAACTGATTTTCCTCATGAGACATATCGATGCATAATGGGGCTATCTATAACTGGGCCCCACCGGTCACTTACTAATTCTAATGCATTCCTCATATTATAGGGGTGAAACATAATCAATGTATACATTTTCATTGTGAAACTAACATATAAAATGTTAATACTTAGCCTAATCAAATAAATATAATCATAAACCATCCATAGTAATATGGTGAATGATAATAAAATTGTACAACCTCATTCATACTAATCATAAACCATCCAAATAAATAATAAGGATGATATCAGCATAATATATCTCTAGTGTATTATAAGTAAAATATAGTTTTTATGTAATTAATTAATAAAAATATTATAAAAATTTCAATAAAAACATTTTTGAGGAAAATAACCTTTTGACATTGAAAATAATTTTTTAAAAAAAGTTTATAAAATATTTTGAAAGAAATTTTATTTGAAATTAAATATATAAAATTTTTAAAATAATTCTGAAAACATTGAGTGTTCATGAGGATATAAAATTATATTCATTTCATATATGTTAAAACAAATATTCATTTTATATTTTTGGTAAAAATCAAATGGGCATTGTTAATAAAATGAAAAGAAGATTCATTTCAATTTTTTGAAAAAATTTAAAAATTTGTAATTATTTTTAATAAATCATTTGGATAATGTTAAAAAAATTATTTTTTTATAACATGGTTTTAGAATAAAAACTATTTTTGATCGAAGATAGCGATGAAGTCAAATTTTATTAAAAACATTTCTCTATAAATTTATGTACTAAGGAGTGAAAAAATGGAAAAAATACTTGAATATTTCACTAATAACTAGAGGATAAGTAAATAAATTGGTTTTTTTATAAAAATGAAAAATTATTCCCTCAAGGGATACTTCAACAAAAATAATCCACAATAATGATGTGATTGTGAAATAAACCATTTCATCATTGGTAACATTTAAATCATAGACCTTATTAAAGAAATAAATTCAAATAAAAAATTAAATAAAATTAAAAGGAATATATTTTTGATATAACATATCAAAAATTTTATTATATACACTACACAAAGGAATAAGTGGTGAATATAGCACATGTCTCATGAATGTAAAAGTGAGATGATGAACCCTTAACATAGGTCTGATTTCCTTTGCATGTGGTTTAAACTCTGGTATAATAAATATAGGTTTATTATAAATCTATTAAATAATAATACTCATATATTTTATACTACATATTATTTATTTATAGTATTTTATTACCCATTTATTAACAATTCTTTGTTAAAATCATTTTTTTATGAGACAATTGCTTTGTTTTTCTTGTATATTTTGGTTGGGTAATTTTCATAATTTTACTTTTATCATGGTTGAATAATATCTATAATGTTAAAATTTATATAAATATCATATATATTTATTATATATTTATTTATATAAATCTATAAAAATTAGATATAGAAAATGGATTACACTGTTCATGGAGACTGTATGTTGTACGTACGCATGAAAACTATTTCCATTTTTCTTGATAGATGGAACAAAATAAAAAATAAATTTTAATTTAAATTTAAATAAGAATAATTATTATATATATAATTAATATTAATTTAATCTATCCTTATTACCATGAAATTAAAAAATTAAATGAAAACATTTCACATCGCTACATGGAGGCAGTATTCCACACATACGCCCAAGCGACATTATTGTTTTCCAACAGATAAGAAGGAAAGATGTTATATGTAATATTATATTTTAATATGTATGTTTAGGTATTTAATATAACATATATTTATTTATTTTATTTTTACTACCATCCATGTAAAGTGTAAGAGAAAAAAAATGACATCGCTTTACGATGCGGTAGTCCGTCGTACACAAGAGTGACGTTATCGTTTCCCCTCAAAGAATGGTAAGTAAGAATGTATATGTGAAATAATATTTTCAAAAGTATAATAATTTCATAAATATAATATAAATAAGTTAAATCCATCATTATATCAATTCGTGAAAGTTGTTAATTGAAAATGATTTACATCGATTCGTGAGGTGGTAGTCTGCAGTACACACAATCGACAGTTTTGTTACCCATTTGATTGAAGTGGAGATTTATTTGGGTTATGAAATGAAACTAATAATATATAATTATAAATGGTATACTGGTGATATTATATTATCATATTTTACGATGATTTTAAGGATGTGGAAGAATAAATAAATCAAATAAACATATTTTAAAATTTTACCTCTTATTCGGAGAGCCTATTTAGGTTTATACATAAAGACTTATTTAGAGGGTTTAATAATAAAAATAAGGCTTCTAGGATGTGGGTATAAAATTAAGGAACATATTTGGTTATTTATTTGAATAATCAAAGGGTTCTGGATGTGTAAAGTGGGGAGGAGCGGGGGTGGCCTTTTATAAGTGGGGGAGGGGACACGTAAGGGAATTTTGAAAAGATAAAGTGACACCCAAGTGTTTCTCATAGAAAAATCCTCCAAAATGGGTCATTATAGAACCATATTGGTTATATGTTTACCATAGTTCCATAAAATTTATTTTTTACATGTTTTAGGTCCTTTTAACCCCTATCTTTTTAGTTTAACCCCTGAAAATCCCATTTTTACTTTAATAGTGGTAATTGATTTTTATTGTTTTTAATGTTAATTATGCTAAAGATTTATGTTGAAATTATTATATAATATTAATTATTTTTATTTCAAATATTCAAACCATTTTTACATATTTAGTTCAAATAAGTTTCATAATTCAATTTAAAATTTAACTAGGAGATACGTAAAAAACAATTTCCAAAGAAAAACTATCGAAGGCTTAAATTTTTTTTATATAAAGTTCAATATAAAATTAATTAAAATGATATATATAAATTAAATTATAATATAAATGAAATAATTCTAATTTAAAACAAGTTTAATGTATAATTTAACATTGTAAATAATTTAATCAAAAACACAGTTTTTAATAAAAATCATTATTTTTCACCATTCATCAAAAAATTATTATTTTCAGAAAAATCCTAAAAATTCACATATAGATAATTTTGAATTTTATATTTCAAAAAAAAAATTTATTTTTTTCAAATAATTATGTAAAATTGGTAAAAATAAATTTTAAATTATGTGTGCAAAGAGCGACAAAAATTCCTTTTAGAAAAATACAATTTTTTGAGAAATTATTTATTTTTATTGCAAATAATTATTGTTTTATTAATAATAAATAAAAAACATTGAATTTATTTTAATTATGTGTAAAACATATAATTTTCATAATTTAGTTAGTTATATTTATACCGGATAGATTAACGACTAGGTTATAATGGTCATGTTTAAATAATAACATTATAATAGAGTATTTCATTTCATTTAAACCTAGCATTGAGTGAATCGTATAATAATTAATAGATTGAATTTATTTAAAAATAAATATATCACAAAGTTTTAGTGTGTTACATTATTTTATAATATTGGTGTGGCATGTTATATATGCTATTAAAGACGATGCTTCTCTTTTAAAATATCAGGGTGTTACAGTTACATTGAAAAAAAGCCAGGGGTGTTGGTATACACTCATCAAAGGACTACTTGTGACCCATGATATGGGCTAATTACATGAAAATAAGCAAATAATTCATTTATTTATATTTTTAGTTCAAGTTTAAATTAGGTCATCATGACCATACATCACATATAAATGGAAATCATGTCCGACTCGAGGGATAGCTAAAAAATATCTAACCATATACTAGGAGAAGTATAATCATTTAGTATAGATCAAAAATTGGAGAATGTTTTTTGGAAATCACAAAATAAGGTAAAAATCCTAAAACAAGTCATTAATAGCCAAAAACAATGTGATACCACTGGGAAGTGAAAGAAATTGATAATGGAATACAAATAAGGACAAATTTACCTCTATTATATCATAGGGAAAAAAGGTCTTAAAATGATCAAGGAAGGAAGTCGGAGGTGATCAAACCTCCAAAGGAGAAGCCCCATGTTCATCCACAACATGGCGAGTTAGAGGAGAAGTATGGGGAAATTTAAAAATATTTATATGGAAAATTTATTGTCCAAATCTAAAAGAAACCCCCAAGAAACAAGATCACAACCAATCCTTAGAAATTTCACTAGTGTTCTTCCCCACTAGACATCACTAGGGCATGATCCACGGACAATGGTGCAAGCATGATAAAAAAAGGCACCACAGTCAGACCTTATGTTGGTCACCCCTTATGATGTGGTCAAAAGTGCAGCATCATAAAAAATGAATCATGTATAGATCCTTGGTATAACCATTCATTTTTGTGAGCCTTCCCCCACTCTGATAGCCATGATGTGAAACTTAGTTATCATGTCCAGATGGCCAACAATTTTCTAAGTTTTAGATGAAAATTCATTATGGTCCTCCAGAACCAACTCCCTAGCCACCTCCAACACCTAATTTTTTTTGTAACCACCAAAAATCCATATAAACACACCATCCATTAATAATCACATAAACAACCATGTTCTGGAATAAATTTAAATGAATTCACACCTAATCATATTATGGGGGTGTTACAATATCCCCACCATATATTAGTTTGTTCTTGAGATACTCTCCTAAATTTCACAGGGCGTCCATCATTAATAAATATAGCCACTGATACCATATATGAAAATATCAGTCGTACATCTCATTTTGGATATGGTAGGTTCTCTATTAAACCCACACTAGAGGAACTATATTTCCACAAAATGTTTGCTATCTTTGATCCACTTTCTGAGATGGAAACTCCTCAAATGATGTGTCAACCTTGTGTTCAATATCATCAGTGTTAGTCATGTGATATGGATTATGATTTTACCAACAATTCTATAATACATATAATTCATCATTAATAACACTAAAATTCTAAGGGAGATACAATTAGAATTCTATTATACTAAACCACTCCACTATCTTGAAAGGATCGATGTACCTGGGAACTATCTTTCCCTACCTATGAACATAGAGAAGTCCTAACCTTGATGACACCCAAAAGAATACTTATTTTTCCAACTTAGACTTGATAAGGAGGAACCAACATTTGGAATATGATCTCTATCTAATCTAGGGTATCATTAATACCTTTATCAACTAAACATGATATGAGTTCTCCTATACTAGACTGAAACGAATCATATTAAAATCACTATCCTTTATCAAAAAAATGGTGAATGATAAGGCCTCCCATATATATATTCGAATGGATCCCTCTATATTAAATCCTAATAACTATTGTTTTAACTGAAATCTTTCAATGTGAAGTGGTTCTCCCAGGAACCACCAAATAATAAGACACATGATCTCAACAAGTCCTCTATGATCAAAATAATACCCTCATAAAATCTATCTTTTTGTAAATGATAGTATGTTGTTTTACAAACCTATATACTATGTTACTTATACAAAACCTACCAATATAATGATGTGAAATATGTTTCCCTATAATAAACAATACTTTAAAGGATCTCATGGAAGTACAATATCTCCTAAATATAGAGCATACCAAACTCATCAATTGAAAAAGTATCCATAGTTGATAGGAGTGATCCAAATTAGTCATATTGTCCACAATCACCCATATTGTGTCACTACCTTGGGGTGTACTTAGAAATATAATCATAAAATCCATGATCACGTCTTCCTACATCCACTTGCGAATGGGTATTGTCTATAGAAGACCAGTGGGTCACTGGTCTTGGATTTCACCTACTGACAGGTGGAGCACCAGGTGAAAAATACTAGGATGTCACTTCTCATCACATGATACTATTATTACCTATATATGTGATGATATATATTATTAACCCTGGGTGTACCAACCACCTTAAGGAATGAATGTCCCTTATCATATCCTCAGGCATGATCACCAGGACCACGACATGACCACATATATGAAGAATCTCACCAGCATTAATAGACTAGTCGGGTGTTGGATACCCATCATATATATGATATATCATGACTAATTTTTTTAATATGATAGTTGGCTCCTATTTACCCTACAAAGGAGTAAATATGTGACTAATAAGGATATAAGGGTCACTTAACACTAACACTCCTAACTATCCAATTGCATCATAACAAAGAGGTCCATTGTTTACCACATATTACTAAACTCATAGACTACTTTATCCTATGCATTCTGGATCAACTTTTCTATATAAAAATTTCAATTTCCATGGGTTTATTCCTTCTTAAAAAAAATTATATAAGTAATTGACCCACCTTTAACGTCTAAGGTTCATGTAACTCTATGATAAAAGATACTCTAGTCTATTGGGGTCAATATACATCATGAAATTATCATCCAATAATTAATTATACCGACATAATAGGGAATGTACCACTACTTCAGGTCTATGTCATGTGTTATATAGCCCTACTGATGTGGCCTAGACAACCTGGATCCAAAATAAATGACACAACTATATTATATCAATACTTATATAATTCCAACCACTGATGGATCACATATATGGTGTAATATTTACCCAATTTGTTAAGGTGAGGATTAACTCTGTTGTCAACATCTCATTCAAATTTTGAAAATAATTCTCCTAATAACTTGACTAATAAATCATCAGCCACTTCTTAGTTAGTTCTATCATCAACATTTTCGTGTGATTGAAGTCTCCAATAAATCTCTAACAATAACCGTCCAAACCCAAGAAGATAAATATATCAAATATTTCTTGGTATTTTACCAGGAAAAACTACTCTAAGCCTCTAGGGGTATAATATACAATAACCAATGATATAATGTGCCCTATCAATCCCAAAGTGAAATTTTTAGATCTTTTCATATAGTCAATGCTCCCAATGTTTACCAACAAGGATCTTGGGATGGTGCAAGTGCTCCTCTATTGACTTAGAGTAAATGAGAATAACATAAAAAACACTAATGTTTCCAGATATAGATGGAAGACACAATCCATCTAGGTTATGAATACAACCGACATGTTATTCAGGTCAAATGACATCACCAAATAGCTATACATACCATACCTTCTCTTAAACACTGTTAAAGATATGTTTGAAGTTATCAACCTCACCTCGTAATGTACCGACCTGAGGGACACATGTCGGTGCCCCAATCCAATTGGTTATGTGACCTCAAGTGTGCCTCCACATATACTAGAGGATACCGATTAGCATTGAGTGTCTAGTATAGATACCATGGGGAGACTATAACCACTTTATAAAAGTAGCATAACGACAAAAGTAATAATCAATAAAAAATTGAAAATAAGAACAACCAAAATAATATAATAACAAAAACAAACTAGTATCACAAGATGTACAAAAATAGGAAACAATATACAAAACTAATCACTAGATTTTTTTCATGATATAATAAGTGTCATGATTCAATGTAAAACCTAGAATTAAATACACTGACAACTCCCAAGAAGGTTTCAAGTCAAAGTCTGGTTCCGTCATCCATGATCCTTCCCAACTTATCCATCTAACATAGGGACCTTGACATTATCATTTCCTATAAACATTAAATCTATTCGAGTGCTAATCAAGAATCCCAAATAGGGTGTGAGTACAACTTAGTAGGTCACAACCAATGGTGTCTAAAAAAATATTCAACTTATAACAGTGTATGCAGTTTTATAAGGAATACTGTGAAATCAATAAAGTAGATAGTTTACATATTCAATTACACTTTATTTAACCACATAATTTTTTGGGTCTATAATGTCACCCAAACCAACAATACCCATTTCATCCTGTACCAGAGTATGAATCATATCATATAATGAATCACAATTCTTTATATCATGGGATTTCATTAACCATTTCATTCTATATCACAACATGGCCATTTGGAACCATAGTCTAATGCCAATATCATGGAAATAGAGCATCATGTCTAGCACCCAGTGGTAGTTTAGAGAATAAATCCATGTCCCAGACATCATGGGTATTTGGATCATTAGTCTCTATCCCATAAAATAATATTCACATGCATGAATTTAGGCCTAGAACATCATGGCTAGCACCCCATGGGTATTTGGAGCATCAATTTGTGTCCCACAACCAATTTCTAAATCAATCTCATATATCACACATATCATATTTATCAAGGTTAATCTACATAAAACCATTCATCAACATTTCACATCATGATATACCATTTCATATATCACTTCAATCACAATCCTTTAATTCAATCTCATGGAATAATATGAAAAATTCACCATTATACCATCTATCAATATTTATTCACATAACCCATTAACCCATATAGGTTAAGCCAAACATCCCCTTTATTCCCATTATCAATCAGTTCCATATCTCAATAATTAAAAAATTACTCAATACAGTTTAATTAACCAATTATATAATCCCAATATTCCATCAATTTCATAATCACATCATTCAATTATTTAACTTACCAATTAATTAATCCAATTCAGTATGAAATATTGTAACGCCCCAACCTTAGTTACCCAGAGTTAGTGTATTATTACATAATATTGGAATGATCACAAACGATCAACTCTCTAAATACCGATTAGTTTAGTAGTCTTGGAAACACTAGATATATTCATAAGTCTTACATTACATCATAAAGTTAAAAAAACTACAACAATATCTTTTCTTCATATCCCCTCATACTATCCCTACAGGTAATTCATAAAATAATACTTCACATCCTGGGAAAAATTAAAACATTGAAAGGGGTGATCTCAGATGCTCAGTAAGGAGAAAAATATAGCAGAAACTTTTATAAATAAACATAAACATTTAAGGAAATGTATAACTAAAACAAACGCTTTTTAAACTTGAACTCCAGCATAATATGGCAAAGATAAAATGAACTAATCTCATTTAATTATTCACATGGATATTTTACTAGTCGAATAATCACATGTAATATCAATAACCACTTTCATACCGATGGAATGCATAATTCCAGAATATCATAACCACATAGTCAAGGGCTTGTGCCAAGACTACAAATAAGATTTTGTCAAGGCGTTGTTCCAAGACACTAGTTTATATCATGAGATCTACCAATGCATCAAGGAGCTATATAGGGATCCACCCATCACTTATTAATTCCGATGCATTCCTTATATGAAAAGGTTTAAACGTATCATAAACAATTCCCAATAACCATAACATAATTGTATCACATAAAACATGCATAAAGGAAAAATAAAATTTCCACCTTTCAATCACAAGATATCAATACAACACATTGATATAATCAAAACATTATCAAAAACATTTTAAATTCCAAAATAAATGAAAAGTAAAACATGGAATTTATTTTTCTTTTTTTAAAAAATTATGGCTTGTAGAGGAAGCTGAAACTCAAATAATGGTCACGGCGGCGGAGAAGTCGTTGCCGCCACGTACGTAAGACAAAAAATTCCTTTTTTCGTTTAGTAAAAATGATTTGTATAAAAATATTCCATTTGAATAAAAGTAAAATTCGAAGGGGTTTATACACTTTATATGAGAGATTTGTGTATAAAACAAAATATGCCTCAATGAAAGGAGATTGAGACGAAGCCCCTTACCTCGTGTCCGAAATGACTCGATCATTATTTAATCTCCTGAATAATAAACTAGAGTTAATTTATACTTTATTAAGAACCTTTTTCAAGTTCATTATTCCTTTTATATCACTTATTACCATTTCATGAATATTATGTAATTATTTAAGTTAATAACGGTCGTTTTGTCTATCATTGGTACTTGAGTCAAAAATAAACTTTTTATAATTACAAGTTGTTAATGTCGTAAAATATCCATTATATCCAGAATTAAATTCATGATGTAGATATCATATATATCATATATATCTAGTATATCCTTCAATGATGTGCGTGTTGAATCCCTATGAAGAAACATACCTCGCTCAAATGGTTGAGTCGAAGGAAAGTGCCAACCTTGAGTAAATTCTCAACGTGAGGGAATACAATGATGTATTTCCCGAAGAGTTACCGGGAATTCCCCTGGATAGTGTGGTAGAGTTCTCAATTGAACTCATTCCCGGAGCTACTCCAATCTCGAAGTGTCCCTATTGGATGGCTCCTATCGAACTGGAGGAGTTAAAGAAGTAGCTGCAAGAGCATCTCGACAAAGGGTTTATACGCCCTAGTGCATCACCGTGGGGTGCACCGGTGCTCTTTGTGAAGAAGGATGGAACAATGCGGATGTGTATCGATTATCGGGAACTCAACAAGATCACCATAAAGAGAAATTATCCTCTCCCAAGGATTGATGACTTGTTCGATCAATTAAGAGGAGATCAATACTTCTCAAAGGTGGATCTTCGTTCTGGATATCATCAAGTAAAGGTGAAGAAGGAAGATATTCAGAAGACTTCCTTCCGTACAAGGTATGGGCACTATGAGTTTTTGGTGATGCCCTTCAGACTTACTAATTCCCCTGAAATCTTCATGGATTTGATGAATAGAGTCTTTATAGATTATCTAGATAAATTTGTGGTTGTTTTTATTGATGATATTCTCATCTACTCCAAGAGAAAGGAGGAACATGAAGAACATCTAAGACTTGTGTTGGTGAAATTATGAAAGGAGAAGTTGTATGGCAAGTTCAGTAAGTGTGACATTTGGATGAAGAAAGTCACGTTCTTGGGACATGTGATCACAAGTGAGGGAATTTCTGTGGATCCTTTAGAGACAAAGGCGACTGTGGAATGGCCCATGCCCTCTAGTGTCACAAAAATCCGTAGTTTTCTTAGATTAGCTGGGTACTACCATATTTTTGTGAGAATCTTCTCATTATTTCCAAGCCCGCTAACTAAGTTAACATGAAATGGGTAAAGTATGTTTGGATGGAAGAATGTGAGGGAAGCTTCAAGGAGCTAAATAGAAGGATGATCAATGCACCTGTAGTCACAATATCGAAAAGTGGAGAAAGTTTTATGATATACTGTGATGCTTCAATGAAAGGCTTAGGTTGTGTACTCATGAAAAATGATAATGTGATAGCCTATGACTCATTACATTTGATGATTCATGAGCAAAACTACCCAACGCATGATCTAGAGCTGGAAGCCATGATTTTTTCCTTGCAAATCTGGCAGTAGTACCTTTATGGTGAGAAGTGTGACATATAAACCTACCAAAAGAGCCTAAAGTATATATTCACACAAAAGGAGCTCAACATACGTCAAAGGATATGGTTAGAGCTAATCAAGGATTACGATTTCTCTATTCACTATCATCCTGGAAAGGTGAAAAAGGTAGCTGATGCTCTAAGAAGAAAAGAACCTACTACTCTATCCATGCTGCGGATTGAGAAAGACCCTATCTTCTTAGATATTAAAAGGATGGATTTAGAAATCATAAGGGTAGGGGATACAACCTACTTTTCCCAAATGATTACGCAACAATCCATCCAGGAGAAGATTACAAAAGAACAAAGTGATGATGTGGAGATACAAAAGAGGGTGAATGTAGTAAAGGAAGGTGAGTTTCAAGAGTTCCATATCGATGATGATGGTGTGATTCGGTTTGGAACACAGCTTTGTGTGCCTTCATCACCCGGGATAAAGAAGAAACTATTGGATAATGCACATATCTGAACTTTCTATATCCATCCTGGGAGTACCATGATGTACCGTGATCTCCGAGAACACTTCTAGTGGGATACCATGAAGAATGAGATTGCAGAATATATATCAAGGTTCTTGGTATGTCAGCAAGTTAAAGATAAGTGACAAAAGTCTAAGGGTATGATGAATCCATTGCTTATACCCATGTGGATATTGGAAAATGTTACTATGGATTTGTCACGGGTCTCCAAAAGACGTCGAAGGGAAATAATGCGATATGGGTTGTGGTTGACTGACTCACCAAGACCTTCCATTTTATCGCTATTTGGGAATACCTATCACATGAACAACTTTCAAAGATATATGTGAAGGAAGTGGTGAGACTGCACTGTGTTCCACTCTCAATTGTCTCTGACCATGATCCAAGGTTCACATCTAAGTTCTGGAGGATCCTTTAATATTCTTTGAGTACTGAATTAAACTTCAACACGACCTATCACCCCCAAACTGATGGCCAGTCTGAAAGGACTATTCAGACACTTGAAGATATGATAAGAGCCTACTCTCTTGAATTAAAAGGTGGTTGGGATCAGCATCTCCCATTGGTTGAGTTCTCATACAGCAATAGCTTCCAATCGAGTATCCAGATGGCTTTATATAAAGAACTATATGGAAAGTGATGTAGAACTCCAACCTTTTTGGATGAAGTTGGAGAAAGGAAGTTACTTGGACCTGATCTTGTTCAAGATATGACAAAGAAGGTTCAAGTCATCAAAATAAACATCAAAGCTACTCAATGTTGTCAAAAGAGCTATGTTGGAAACCGTCGAAAGGACTTGGAGTTCGACGTTGGAGATAAATTCTTCCTTCGAATATATCCATGGAAAAGAGTCATGTGATTCAAGAAGAAAGGGAAGCTAAGCCCAAGTTATATTGGCCCCTTTGAAATCCTTGACCGCAGAGGAGCTGTGGCATATCGTCTGGTAATTCCACCAAATATGGCTCAAGTTCATGATGTGCTTCATGTATCACTAGTGAAGAAGTACATACCAGACCCCTCACATGTACTAAACTCAGAGGTGGTGCAGCTGGATGATGATCTCTCCTATGAGGAGCAGCTAGTAAAGATTCTGGATTGGAGAGATAAGGTTCTAGGAAACAATACAAACCATCTTTTCAATGTGTTGTGGATGATCCATAAGTTTGAGGAAGCAACTTTGGAACCAGAAGAGGTAATGAAGGAGAAACACCCTCACCTGTTTGTGTAAAGTGAAATTTTGGGGGCGGAATTTCTTAAGCGGGGAAGAATGTAACGACCCAATGTTTTTCAATAAAAATTTCCTTCTTATATTTATGTCATAAAATAACACGAAAACACAACATAATGATCTACTAAGTGATAAGTGACCTATAAACATAATTTTGTCACTTCTGTGTTTGGAATTTTAAAAATTCGACATACACGGTTGTGCTCAAGATGATTTTTGGTGTATAATTAAACAAAAATAATTTTTAGTGAATAGTAACGTACCCTTAAGAATAGTAACATACCCTTATGAATAGTAATATGACCCTTATGAATAGTAAATCATATATCATAAGATTAACCTTACCCGTGAATAATTAAATAGAATTTAGACATCTTAGAAAGTGACAATTTGACCTTAGTAAACGTTTTGGAATTTTGTAAGTCATAAATAATTAATTATAACTAATTAATTAATTTAATGGAAAATATATTTTCTTCATATGTATTCATTATTCATAAATTTTTTTTAAAGTTTTTAGATAATTTTATAAGACCTACGAAATTTTTTAAAGCACTATAAAATCAGTTTTAATCTTAAAAACTGTTTTTAAGTATATTATGATTTTAATTAAATATTAAATTAATAATATTTAGAAAAATATATTTTAAAAATAGACTTAATTTTTGGATTCTACACATCGAGAAATGGTTGGGGTAAATTTTTGGGATTTTTCTGAGATACTTGAATTTTTTATGAATAATAGAATCCGATAATTTACAATGAGTGTTAAATAATGGATTAATTGAGTCATCGATGATGCTCTGCTGATATAAGCCCACTTGGTTCGGGATCACATGATAAAATTACTGTTTTGGGTCATTCAATACTCACTATTCCTTGTTTTATGGGAAATTAATAAACTAATGAATTTTATATTAAGGAAACCCCTCTCTGCTCCACTATAAAAGCCGCCCTTCACACCCCCCATTTCCTCACACCTCTCAAGCTCCAATACTTCTCTAAACTCTACCCAACCACCTTCTCTCTCCCATCCCCCACTTCCAAGAGCTTATGGTCTCATAAAAATACCATGCTTAGTCCCTTAAGTAGGTTCTCAAGAGAAGGATTCAAGAGGTAATTTCTCTCCCTATTCTCCTTTAATTTCCTTTCAAGTTCAAGTTCATTTCTTGATCTCCTCCCAACTATATTCATCCAAATGGTATTTTAACTCTATTATTATACATATAATGTAATTTTATGATTCTAATGGGATATTATATCATCCAACCCCCTTTCCCTCTTCCTTTTTTTATTAAAGAGAACGTTGTTCGTGAGGTGTTAATTTACCACCTTCAAGAACGACATGCTTTCTTCTTCCATTTCTACCTTCAGATCTGGTCATGAAACCATTTTTATGGTAGAAACAGAATATTTTATATGTATTATTTCCAATTTAAAGTTCTATAACTAACTTATGAACATATTAGTATGTGATAAATTAAAACAACTTCATTGTGATCTAAAAACCGCCCAAATTAACCCAAACAATCTTCATTTAATACTTATCTAATGATTCATCCACATGGATCTAATATAATTCATTATTAGATCATTCAAAATACTGTAATATCATTAATGAAATCTAACATCATTTCTATATTTTTACCCATGTTCTACCTGAACTTCAATTTATTAATATATGTAAACCACCCAAGAAAAACCATAAAAATGAACATCCCCAAACAATGTTTTTAAACTCTATAAGTAATCCAAAGGAACATAAAATAAAATAATGAAACCATAATGAAACCTATTAATGTATAAAAGGTTCTTTAATTTCTAAATAATGAATATAATGTCATTATACATAACATTAAATAGAAGAAAGCATTCAGATACAAGGTAAGGGGAAATATCGAACCCAATTTTTTTCCTTCGGGTTCTCCCCCTTTCACTCCATTTTTGATATGGTTACTCCATAAAGATCATTTTTAATCATTTTGTTTACTTTTATGGGATATATATGTTTTTCTCTAGGTTTTATGCCAAACCAAATGTTTTTCAAAATAGATCCTCTTTTAAGAACACCCCTTTTACTTCTCACTCAAAGTGGACGGTTCTTGTAACATGTATGTTATTCCATATTTCTTTTTGGAACCCAATGTTTATGAATTTTTTATTATGATATTAAACCGATACCATTCCATGGGTTAGTTATTTACATTTTTGATATGTGTTCTATGTGGTAAACATGATGATGATAATGATATGACGTGATGGGTGTGCCCGGAATTATATAGCATAATATGATTGTTTCAATGTGACAGGTATGCTCGGAATTATACAGCGCTCCAATGCATTGGGTAAAGTGATGAATCTCATGAGTAAATGTAAAATGATGTGTGAACAGGATTCTATCTTGGTTCACAAGTATGTTTGGTAGCTAACCACTAAGACATGATGTTTTATTTTTATGCATTACCACATTTCAAGTCTTTTATTTATGCTCCTCTCATGTTGATGATCTTTTGAATATGTTATGACTATGCTCGCCCCATAATATATTTTTCTTTTCTATCATCTTTCTGGGATTCTAGCTCTCCCCTTTTGAAGTATATCCTCAGGTGGCTACATGTACTAAGGATAGGACAAGTGGAAATAAGAATCTAGAGAAGAAGAAATTAAATAAATGTTTATGCTTGATGTTTTATTTGTTATGTATGGTAATATTTTTCCCAAGACATTAAACCTTTACATCCTCTACTAGGAATACTATTATGTTGTTTATCGTTAAAATGATGTAATAGTATTGTAAGAAAAGGTTGGGTCTCTATTACCATTACCCTTAACAATCCCCTATCTAAGTCTTAGTCAACAAAGGTTAGACACATTATCATACTCAAGTTTCTCATTAGACACCCATTTTCTAAATTTTTCATCATTTTACAATTTCCAAATTCACATCAAGAACCTTTTTCATTAAAATTTACACAATCAAGAAAAGAAATTTTCATTTAAACCATTTATCCCAAACTATATTTTCTAAGCATACCTAAAATGATACATGTCACAATAATTACCAAGTTCCTATAATGATTCATGCATACTAAACTCTCATTCCATACTAGTACATGAGTTAAATATTATAAAATCTCAGAAATAATTATCACATCACACAACATGTGCATCACTCGAGGTAAAATAACACCCAAATGTAATAACATTCCTCAATAACAACAATAACACCCTAGGTACTTAGATTTTACCCCCACTCATAGTTTAGATACTCCCATTCAATAGATCTTAACTAAGGCTTGAATCATACAAACCTCATGTCTACCTTTACCAAATAGTAAGAAAAAATAAAATAAAGCAAAACCCCTTTGATACCACTTGTAATGTCCCAAATCAAGGGCCAAATGTCGATTCCTCAAACTGGTTAGTTAAGTGACCTCAAGCATGCCTCCCCATATTCTAGAGGCCTCTAACTAGAAGTGAGGGTCTAATATAGAAAATATGGAGAGACTACATACTCTTTATCAAAGTAGCATAATAGAGGAAGTAATAAAAAATAACCAACTTATAATAAGCAACAACAAGAATAATACAATAACTAGAACAAACCAATATCACAAGAAAAATAAAAATAGGAAATAATATTCAAAACTAAATAGTGGATATGTCATGCCATAATAAGTGTCAAGTGTCAATGAAATACCTATAAGTAAAGAAACTGAAAACTCCCAAGTGGTTCCCAACACCAATTCCAGTTTCCTCATCCATACTCAATCCCAACACATTAATATAACATAGGGATCTATAACTTATACTATTGTGAAAACATGATGTATATTCAAGTAACAATCAGACAACTAGATTAGGGTGTGAGTACAATTTAGCAGCCCACCACCAACGATTTCTAAAACAAAATATTTTCTATAATAGTGTATGCAGTTTTATAAATAATAAAGTGCAATAATTAAAGTAAATAGTTTACATATTCAATTACACATTATTTAACGACATATTTCCATGGGTTCACAGTAACACCCTAACCAATAATACCTCATTTTGATCATTCTAGAGTCTGAACCATATCACATAAAGAATCAAAATACATTATATCATAGGATTTCATTAACCATTTAATTCCATTTCACAATACAACCATTTTGAACCACAGAATAATACCAATATCATAGATGTATAGCTTCGTGTCTAGAACATTGTGGATATTTGAAGCATCAGTCTGTGTGCCACACCTCATGGGTATTTGGAGCATCAATCCCTATCCCATTAAATAATATTCACATGCATGAATTTGGTCCTAGAATGTCATTTCTAGAACCCTTTGTATATTTATAGAATCCATGAATGTCCCACACACTATTTATCAATCAATCACATATATCACACATATCACATTTAACAAGGTTAATCTACATTAACCCACTCATCAACATTTCACATCATGATATACCATTTCAAATATCAATTCAATCACATTCCTTTACTTTAATCACATGTAAGAATATGAAAAATTCACCATTATATCATCTATCAACATTTATTCATATAACCCATTAACCCTTTGAGGTTAAGACAAAATTCCCATTTATTCCTATTATCAATCAATTCCATATGTCAACAAATAAGCAATTAAACAGTCCCATTTAATTAAACAAATCAATAAACCAAATATACCATCAATTTCATAATCACATCATGCTCTTTATTGATTAAAAAATTAATTAAACGTCTTTGGATACATAATAACCTAGATCTAATCCCCTTCCAATGGAAAATAAAAAATTCCTATTTATTCAAGGATAGAGAAGGGAGAGAGAGGAATCTAATTGAGAAAAGGACACTTACGAGGAGAGGTGAAGATCCTTCAAACAATTATTTGATTCATTAAGAACAGCATTCAAAATTCCATCTAATCTATCTAGGAGCCTCTAAAATCATAGGAAATCATCTTAGTTCTCATAGGGGTGTATGAGGGTGAGATCTAGGGGGTTTGAGAATTTTAAAACATTTTTTTTGGAATAATAAAACCCTCATGCATGGTTTTCTGAGTAGGGGTGCCCAATTTTCCAAATAATGAACCCTAACCATGTTCCTATTCCAGGGGTCTCACAGTTACTACTAATAGGGAGCACAGTTTTCTAAACCATGCCCTAATCATGCAATCCCCATTTGTTTGGGGTTCATAGTTTTTTGGGGGTAGGATCACAGTTTGGGGAATCTATGATCCAACCATGAACTGCCCCTTTTCCTTCCCAAATTATCAAATTTCACCTAAAACACCCCAAAACAAAAGCCCACCCAGGATATACCAAACAAGGGTAAAAGTGTACATATAAGAAAGTATAATACATACCTAAAAAACATTTGGATTTTTCACACATGGTGGTAACCAGATCTCAAACCAGTCTTAGGGAACACTCAAGATCCACTAAAATTACCAAATAAATCACTGATACATGGTAATGGATACCAAGTCTTGCCTATTACTTGGCTAAGATACTGATAGTCCACACATATTCTTTACGATCCTTCTGAATTCTCAACGAATAATATTATAACACCCTAAGGAGATATGCTCATCCATATAAATCTCATGGACCCTAAGTCCTGCAACATAGATTTTAAAATTTATAGCTCAGTATTATCCATTAGATAAGGTATAATAGAAATAGGCTATAGAACAGACTTTAGATAAATAGGGAACTTAATCTATCTCTCTCTAAATTGTTAACACTATGAAATAATTCGGAAAAAAATTATGAAGCCAATTGACCACTGAAGAAAAATCTACAGGATTCATTCCTCTATTATAGAATAAGAAAATAGATACCTAAGATATAATCCCACCTTACTACTAATGTTCCGGCCATGCATGACTCATCTGTAAGTTCGATTTTCATTAAAAAAATATCTTCTAAACTTAGGATATGTAAAAGACAGATAATAATTATAAACATTCATGTGGGATTGATAAGACACTAAACAATCCTTCCTAAGGATCAAATAAAAGTCATTCATATCAAACACATAAAGTCTCTAGAGGAATATAAACCCCCATTTACAAGGGCGCATTGCCTATATTGGTGAATTCCCTCATACCACATCCCTACAGGAGTGTTCATTTACATCACTCCAAATGGATAATGGTAGGCCTATTCCATAAAAGAACTAGGTAGATATATAATAATGAGATGTTACTTTATCAAACAAGGTACATGATAGGGTGGAAGTAACTAGGATCATACCTCAGATGATAGATGATCTGATATCCTAATAATTAAGAGTGGGATGAGTGGTGCACAACTTGAATGTTCCTTGGACTTAAGCTCATGCCTATGTCCATTGTGAAACACAACTCTACTAGTGTTGTATTCCCTACCTCTGGGATCCAATTATACCACCCCAACCAAAATGGATGAGAGAGCTCCATATTACCAAAAACCATCGAATAACTAGTTAAACTACATAATTCTATAATAGTTCAAATTCTCTATCACTTATAATTCTTACAAAACCATTTTTTTCAACATCTTCCCACATAATCTATAATCAACTAGTGGTCTATTGCAATAAGGATGAATGTGGATAGTCCTTCTGCATTGATGAAACTGACCAGAACTACCTCCCCAAGGAGGAATAGATAAATTTACACCTTAGCTAGGCTACCCACCACCACCATGCTGTGAACTATCAAAATATCCCTTCATACAACTTGAAGACCAATACTCGTCCACTCTAGTAGAATCCACCTAATCTATGCCTTTTCCTTCCCTTAGATTCCTCTCGATAATAACTGTCTTGTTTAGGACCTCTAAAAATGATAGAAGGTGAAATAAATTAACCCAAACTCAGACTACATATCTGAAGCCATCCAAAAAATGTCTCACTCTTTCCATCTCATCCCCTTCCATTATCATATAAAAATGATAAAGACCCATGAAGTAATATGTACAATCCATCAATAATATAAATCTTTATGTGAGGTATATAAAATCTCAAGACCATTCTTCTATTAGGGTATTTAGGATGAAATTATAGAAAAATTGGGTTTTTAGGTCCTTCTAGGATAACCCCATATGATTATATTCCTAGAATAGGACATCCCCCAGTGCTTCACTAGACCTCAAGTAATATAATCTTGTTTCTCCACCCATGTTTTTAGGGATACATAAAAGTGGTAGAAAATAATATAAATGGACTTTATCCACAACATTATCACCCACGGAAAGCCATTAACTTTAAACAATAGTGCATGTTGTATATGAAACTCCCCTGCCAACTTAGAGATACTAGGATTGAATCCTGATTCTTCCCTCTCATTAAACTATAAGAATCATGATAAGGACTCATAAATATGATAATCTATCACTAATCCCTACACTGTAGGAGGATCATTCCAAAACAATGGTGGGTTGTGCTCATTTACACCCTAATGTAACTCTAATAGAGGCTATCATTGATGATTACCTACTAAATGCCAAATATATTCCTCAGAACACATAAGGATATTAGTTCACAATATCAAATTTGAGGGAAAATCACAACATGCATAATTTGACACTATTATTTACACCTCACATTATATAAATCTCATAACTTAGGCACTCTTCCTCTAGCTATGACTAACCATAATCAAGGTCATGAAATATACATATAGGATCCACAACATCACATTTCATTTCATTCCAATAGAATAATAAGTTTCATAGTTAAATATCAGCTAAATGAAATATCAATTACAAGTTATCGAGGGAAACACATTATAAACTATATTTGACATTTTATTTAACGAACATCATAGAGAGACCAAAATAAGTAACCATAATTTAAATTCACATCAATTTTAATAATTTATAATATAATACGAAACCATTAATTTATATTGAAAATCAAAATAAAGGTTGATGCTGAAAATTTATATAATTGACCCATACCTAAGTAAAATATAACCAAACCCAGGACATCATAAAAATGATATGTGAATACTATTTTTCAGACATGATGCATAAAGAAACAACGTATTTCCATTTCAGAAATGAGATTAAATCTCATGAATAATATATCCAAAATCAATTGTTTCACATGAGGTATATTAAATCATTAGTAAAAGAAAAATCCATAAAGATATTCCTAACCCAGGTAACATAGACTTCCCTTATAGGTGAGTTAGTTACTCCTAGGAAAAACTTCCATACCATGTCTTGAAAACATCTAATCTCATATGTACATTGTCTAAATTGTACAATTGAAGAAAAGACAAGATGATACTACTTTCTAATTCCCCTGACTCATAAAGACTCAACAGTGTTTGGACTCATGGTGTTACTAGACCTCTATAATGCCTCACCATACCCTAGAGGGTGCTAACTAGAAACAAGGGTCTAGGGTGATATGGTGGGGAGACTATGCCCTTATATCACAGTAAGAAATATCAATAAAACTAAATATAATAATATAAATATAAATAAACAAGATAAATGACATTATAAAAAATTATAATAAATAAATCATTAATCATTATATATAAAAATGAATTATATACATGTCATAAAAGGAATAAAAAAGTATCTGGATATCCTATGAAAGGATTATATACTACCATGTCAAAAGTGAATCAAAATGTAAAAAACTAGATAATTATACTAAACATGTCTCAAGCCTTGGCCCGATCCAGTATCCCATCCTATACATATACTAATTTATCAACCACCAAGCATATAGTTCTTTCCCTTATCATGTCCTGATACCATGATCTTTGATCAGTTACCCAAGGTGGCCTGAGTATGGTGTGAGTTTAACTTAGTAGGTCACCAAAAAAAAGTAATGAAAAATATATCATATATGAGTAACAGTGCACACTGACATGAATCATAAAATAATTAAAAGTTAAATAAATGTTCACTATCAATCCTTGGATGTAAGGTGACACCCATGGTTTACTATACTTTCTTAATCAAGTGTTGGATGCCTCTAATCACAGTATAACTCATGGTATACCATATTTAAAAATCCTAGGATGTAATAATAGGAATTAAATAATTATAAGGCAACATCATATCCTAATTGGATAATACTATACATACCATAATCCCCAAGAATCCTTGGATCCTAGGGATGTAATTTCTTGCATCACAAAATCATTAAACACTATTGGATCCTAGGGAGGTAATACCCAAAATCCAAAAAAATCACCAAGAATAACTGGATCATATATAGGTAATATCTATCATCCAATAATCATAAAGAATAACCATATATTAGGGTGGTAATACCCAAAATCCCCTACTAATCAAATAACATCGGATCCTAGGGAGGAATCCCTAGAATCCCATCATCATCAAGAATCATAGGATCAGGGAGAGGTAATCCCCAACATACCATAATCATCAAGAAACTCTAGATTCGGGGGACTGAATCCATAAATTCTCATAATAATAATAATGAACATCTACATCAAAGGGAGGAAATACATGATATATTATAATAATTAAGCATCTTTTGATCCTAGGGAGGTAATCCCTACCACACCATCATTATCAAGAATCCTTATAGTACATTTTATATATTTAATTCATCCAAAATTCACATCATAAGGATATTAATTTAATTATTTATATTATCAAAATATTCACATCTCAGGTTCCTTCAAAATATCCTAGGATACATCATAGGCATCCCCACACATGTATTCAACCCCAATTTTCTAATGTACAAATCGGTTTACCTCCCCGATAATCCATGGATCTAGATATATACTCACTAAAAGACCACTCACAACCCATAGGAAGGTATAATTACATGAAAATAGGGGTTTATTGATTAATTTATAGTTTTATTATATGTTCACATAACATTGGAAAGACCACACCTCACACACACATATAAATAAAGTGAGACATGAAGGATGTTTCTAGAACAACCTACCTTAGACTAGGAGAATTATACCTATTGAGTATAGACTATGAATTCAAGTTAAAATGGTACAAATTATAAAATCAAATGAAAACCCTTAAATATGGAATAAGCATATGAAAATTACATGAGTCCAATTTGCAGAGATAAAAACAGATAAAGGGTGAAAATTGAAGGATAACCTTACCTCTAGCTAGTCATGGAGATAAATGATGCTTCAAATGATTAAGGAATGAAGATAAAGTAGTATAAAACACCAATTTAGAAGCCATATATCAATTCAAAACAAGTGACAGTTAGGGTATAAAGAGGGGTAAGTTTAAAAAGGGGGTTATAGAAATGTTATAATCCTTCCCTAAAAAAACTACCCAGAAACAGGATCACGATGTAACCATAGAGGTTGTTCCATGGTGTTGCCTATCCAAGTAGGGATACAACACTACAAAAAACTATATGAACCATGGTTCATGAACCCTAAAAAAGGTAGTAGGGTTGACCCCTATACTGGTCTCCCCTTAATACATCGATAATATGGAGATGATACAAGGCGTCTAACCCATAGACCTCCATCAAAAACTATTTTTGGTTACAATGAAAGACTTCCCCCACTCGATTATCCAAGGCATGTTTCTCAATTTTCATGCTATAATGTCCTATAATTTGTAGACTCTTAGTTATAGGAATAATCTAGTCTTCTGAAACCTACTCCCAAGAAACCTGCAACACCTGAAATGCCTAAAAAACCCCTCCAAATACTATTAATCACTCCAACCATCAATAATCAAATAACAAAAATCATGATTTCCCAAATATTTAAAAACCCACACCTTATTGAGGTTCAAGGGTGTTACAAAATATACATATCATTTTCAGTAGACTATTAAATCACATCATTTATCATCCCATGGAGTTTACCAACCCTTTAATAAAAACATATTAAAATAAATATTATTTATTTCTTAAATAATAAATATTACATTCACTAAACATGAAAATAAATATTTATTTTAATATCCACATGACTACAGAAATATTTATGTAAATCTATCCACTAAGATAGTAAATATATAAATATTTATTTTTATTACCTTTTGAATAAATAACGAGGATATAAACTTAAAATCATATATTTTAAACTCAAATATATCATAATTGAATTTTTGTGATCAAATTTACTTAAATAATTATTATTCTAAATGCCAGGAATAATTTTTATTACTAATATTAAATTAAATAAAAGTTAATGAGATTCTATATAAACTTAGTTTTCCAACCACTATGGCACGTCTTTAGGGGCATTAAGTGAACATAAATAAAGTCCAAGATCATTATCTAGTAATATATCATGATTACCATATAGAAAGAAGACAACATATCAAATAAAATAAAATTCCTAAAAATGATAATATGTAATAAAATCATTTTATATATTTATATCTCATCAAGAATGAAATATACAAGTGTTACCACTCAATGTGGTTGATTTATCATTTTTGAATTTTCTAAAATGAACTCATCTTTAAACTACAATGGATGTGGATTTCATAAGATAGTTCCATTTCAATCAAAAGGCCAGATATATCTTCTTCAATTAATATAGAAGAGATACATCCTTTCTTATCTTATTAAATTAATGAAATATTACTTTTGACACATCTAATGTTTGCAACCTCACAATGAACATATGGCTTCAATGTTTCCCTTCATATATCAAATTACATGATTCATAATATAAATAAAAAATTATCTCAAGTATAAGGATTACTACGCACATGCATATATAGTAATATATATTGATATCTAGAGCTTATAGAATTTATATTGTTAGGTCTTTCTTCACAATCTCCCATCATAGAGATCACCAAGTTTAAATATTACAGGAAGAAGTCTCAATTTCTTAAGAGCCTTCGAGACTTGATAATCTGAAATTATATGTGTCCCGTTAGATAGATTCTATCTATTTCATATGAATTATATTTAAAAATATTGTCATAGCATCATTAGATTTTAATTATTGTAGAAGATCACTATAATATTTTGATATAGTAAATAATATAAGAACATAATCACATTAGTGTTATATAGTAGAATAATAATCATAATGTGATATGATGTTTATTTATATTTTGTTAATAAAATTTATGATGTCATTTTGATCTAGGGATATAACTCCAATATATTTCCACTTTACTTAAATCTAACCACTAAAAAGTTTTAATCTAATAGTTCTTACATTATATTCATTATTTTATATAGATAAGTCTTTGGTCAACGAGTCTACCACTTTATCCACCATGACTACTCTACTTAGTTGGACTTCACCCTATTGAGAAAAATAACTCAATAGGTGATACTTCTAAATTATATTCTTTATATGTTGATGTGATCTATGATATTTGTCTAAAGAATCAATATACATTTTACCACACTATATAGAAACACGATCTTTACTACTAGAAAGAACACCAAGCTCCTAGATAATGTTATGAAGCCATAGAACTTCATTAACTACATTAGAATATTTTATCAACTTAGGTTCTATAGTATAATATTTGAATACTGGATGATTAAAACTCCTCCACCTCATTATTTATCCACGAAGGTAAAATAAATATTTTGTTTTCAATGTCATATCATTATAAATAGTTTGGAAACTAGAATTTGGGTATCCCATAAAAACTATTTCTTCATCCCCTACATGAACTGGGAACATGTCATTTGTATGTCACATGTAATTTATGATATTATTTACATATGGTTATTGTGGACCTTATGGGTCTACTTAATATCTACCTAGAATTATCATGGTGTAGCTGACATTATTCATAATTCCTAGGATGAAAAACATGATAGATCGAAACATAGATGAAAGGGGGATTTTTTTCCTTCTTTATCTCTCCTATTAAACTTAAAGACACATTTTCTTTGATATATGTATACCATGTGACATAGGAAATAATACTCCTTTTGATTGTTCAATACTATATATTTTTAATACCTCGTCAATTTATATACATTGACTTAGTCTAAGAGGCTTTTGAGATCTATCTTGAAAGATCTTTATCTCTATAATATAGGATGTTTCACCTATTTCTTTCATAGAGAATAAAAAAATTAAACCATGTGTTGATTGAATTTCTTACTCATATCTAACATCCCATCAGTAATATATAATGAACAGATACTAAATGGAAAAATAATTCAATTTCACTAACCTTTTAAAGACACAGGGATTAATTCCTTCATAAAAAACTGAAATCTATTATAGCATCATAAAAAAAATCCATGATCTTGATTCTTGGTTTAACCAGTAAATTGATCACTAAAACTTTTATATCGTATAGGCATACTTTGGAATCTCAACAACTTCAGATTATGTTATTTATACATCTTCCATGATATTTCCATTAATAAAGGGGGTCTTGAAATCCATTTTCAAAATCTCATAATCATGGTAGGATACTATGTTATGTAGAATACTTATGTATTTTAGAATAGAAACTTATAAAAAGGATTTATCAATGTATATTCTAGGATGTTACTTGAAACCTTTAGTAACCAATCAAGCCTTGTAGGTACCAATACAACAATATATCTCCATATTCATCTGAATACTCATTTGTAATAAATTTGATCTACATGAAATATAAGATTTATAAGAAGCCAAAATTTTATTCAGTATATGGAATCCATTTTGAAATTATTGGATTCTTGAAACATTGAATTTTTTATCTCTCCACTTCTTCCTTATAAGAAAAATATTTATTGTTTTCAACTAATAACAAGTCACATTACTTTATAATAAGAAAATCATATCTCTATAATTTTGTAACCTCTCTAGTACTCTAATTTAAAACTTGTGTCTCTGAAGTTACCTCTTCCACAAGGTCTTGTTGAACTTGTTTTTATGCTAACGGTTATATATCATGAACTTCAACTTCATTAAAGTCTATCTTTCTCCATTAATATTATTTTTATATTTAACCCCTTTAATGTAAATTTCTATTTATTTCCATAATTACCTAATTATCCAAGGGTCCATATAGGAAATATACACTCATTTATTTAGGATATCCTATAAAGATACAAATAGTTCCCCGAAATGAACGTTTATTTCAAAAATAATCTATAAAAAATGCTTCTCATCCCCACACATGTATATATGAAATTTAGTTTCCTATACCATAACTGATATTGGAGTCCTTTTTACACTTTAGTTGGATCATAGTTTAGACATTGTGATTTTAATTTTAATAGATTCCCTTAAAAGTATAATGGTGAATTATAATGAATCCTTATTAATCTCACCATGTTAAACATGGTTTGGTGAGTTTTTCACCAACACCATTCCATTAAGGTGTATAATAGAGGTTGATTTTATATAGTATCAAAAAATACTTTATATAATTTATGAACTCTTAGTTGAGATATCTATTATTTAATTTGATCAGAGTTTCATTATCTTCTTACCAAGTAGTTTCTATAATTCAGACTTATATTCTTTAAATTCCTAAAAAATAGACTTATACCCAACCATATTGATATATCCATATCTGATGAAATCATTGGAAAAATAAATTAATTAAGAGTATCCACATTCATATCCTATGAGAAACGCTCCACACACACTAGTGTAAACAAGTTCTAAAATCTATATGGCCCTCTCACACTTTCTATATAATTATGCCGTTTTTATTTTTCATTATAAACAATAATAACATATATCTAAGGGTTTTACCACTAAAAAATCCTAATACACTTCTTCATATATTCCTTTCAAATGCTATGGGTTTACATGACTAACTCCATGATGCCACAACCCGGTGTGACATGATTCATGCAAAGTTTGTTACTTGTATAATTAAAAGACATAATTTGCATATTATAGTATGTAAAGACCATCATTTATATGTTCCATATCATAAAAATTATGTCATTATAAATGTATAATTTTTTATTCAAAACCTGAAAATAAAACCAACGATGTATAAATTTGATATAGAAATTATTATCTTGGGTACAATGAGAAAATAATAATAACTTTTCAAAACTAAAATCAATCTAATTAGTAATGTAATATGATAATATCCTATATCCAACATAGTTGTTCTTATGCCATTGGTAGCTCAATGATCCACCCCCCCCTTTACAATAGTTAATAGCCATTTTGGTTCTAATATTTTGATATAAATAGGAGAACCACAAGCTATATATAATTACAAATTTCAGGAAATTTTAAGACTTGAATTGATAATTAATATTCCAAAAGATTCCCTGTGATTCTTTACCAGGGAACAATATTTCTTCTTCTGACATTTCATTCCATAATAAAAACATACAACATCCTTCCCTTTAGACCCCCTTCAATTCTTTCACTTCTTGAATGGGTATTTTTATTAATCCTTAGGATTAGAAATTACATTAAGCATTTTTCCATAATTTTTCTCTTGTTTACTATTATTTCCAAAGGGTTTTTACACATTATATTTTTATCCACCTGGAAATCCAATTTTAAAAGATCCAATAAGGGATTCACTATATTATTCATATTAAAATTAGCATTAAAACATGATAATATCAAAGTGAGATGAGGATGAGATCAATGATTAGTTCTTTATATATATATATATATATATATATTAAATTCTATAATTTTAAAATGTTAAATATAGTCAATACTATTTAATTTGTGAGGTCCTTCCGAATCGTCTTCTGCTAGCTTTCACATAAACAGATCCTTGAATATTTCCTACCTCTCTTGTCTTACTTTATCTGGATATAGATAACATAGATGAGAGATATTTGAGTATTCTTTCATGTATTTATGAAGCTTTTAGATCTCACTATTTAAGGATATCAACATTAAGCATTGGAAATCTAGTTTAACATCCATTATTCCCAAAATACATTTTTCTCATACTCATTAGCTTCACTAGAAGGCCCTAAGGGAATATGGTAATCATGTACATAAATCATTCTCTCTTGGAATAATACATTTGGTAACTGTACCAATATTTAAGGTTAGAAGTAGTTAATAGACTATATTTCTGCATGATATATTATAGGGAAGGTGACATGGTCATGTTTCTTTCATTTTCCTATAAAAAATTAAATTAATTTTAGTACATTATCTTCGATTCAGAATATCCAATTACTAAAATATTATAGAGGAAATGATACATATTTACCTTTAAATGATATTTAAAAATACCTCACAAAATAATTTAAAAGTATTTATATAGGCTCTACCTTCCAACTATATTAATTCTTAGCTCCTTGACCTTTATAGTAGAATCCCCAATTATGAAATCCTAAACACAAATTTCCTCAAAATTTGCATCCATATTACATCAATACATGGAGAAAAACATCAATTGATGAAAAATTAGTTAATCCAACTCAATATTTTTATTATTATCCCATGATAATCTAACATATCTTGACAAGAACTAGAAAATTCTTTGTACTGTGGATGCATTCTAACTCATGTTGTGGAATCTATTTTGACGACATACAATTTTAGTTGTGGAATTTTGTTTGACATATTCATGAATATTATTTAGGTCATTCTTTATAGGCTTATTAATATTATGTATATTTTACACAATTATCTAGACATTTACAATAAAATAATTTACCCACATACTATTATAATATATCTTATTTTATCTTTGTATACTAGTTAATTACCATATGTGAGATCGTATAAAAATAATGAACATTACATGAAAAAATATATCTCATAAATTTTTATTTTATTTTTTCATAGAATTTTTGAATGTTTATTTACATTATGTTACAATTTAAAGTAAATAAATAATTAAAACATTCAACATGATATTTTATCAATTTTGTTATTTATTGAGAAATTATGAACCAACCTTGACCCTAAGGAAATAACTCCTTGACCCTATGCTTGGATCATACTGCAACATTTCTCTATTCTTTTATATATCTCCTTGGTTAGATTCACCCCAAAATGATTCCTAAATCATATACTTTAGTTGGGAACTCCATCCTTCACAAATTGTTACCCAAATGCATGTGAGGGGAAATCCGATTTTGGGGTTATATATAATAAACAGTGGACATTCAAACCCATAAATAATAATGGAGAGAGAGATGATTCAAAGATCATTATAAATAATTTAATAAAAAATTATCACATTAAATCATGAAATTAATAATTAAACTAGATAAATTAATCCAAAACATACATAGGTTTTTCAAGATCTTAACAAATCACAACATACAATGACAAACACCTTTAGTATTGTAAGCATTCATTTTTATTCATTTTAATTATGATAAATATAATTGAATTAATAAATATAAAAACTACATAGTTATTTTCCCTAATATTTTTTCTAATAGTCCCGAATACATTATAATCCCATAATATATAATTTTTAATAATTAAATATATATTTTTAAAATTATTTGACTACATGGTTCTTACTCTAGAGACCACATGACATGCACTTAATTTCGTAAATTTAATACATAAATAGTGTGTACTGTCACTTGACATGTGACATGACACCTACTATGTATGGTCCCTGTTTTGAACTATATACTTAAATCACATGTATACCAATACAACATGTCATGATATAAACAACATGAAATTTTGCGGTTCAAGTTGTATAGTCTTCTATATGTTTATAACCACACGAAATTACATAATATAAATAGAATATACCACCAGCAATGCATGTGAAATACATAGTGTGCATGATGATCATTACATATCATATATCAACATACTTTACATTTCATTTTAAAAACTATGTGTTGATGGAAATGATATACAAAAAATCTCTTGGTGTTTAACATACATGGGTTAACACATGGTAAATGGTGTGTCATGAATTCTACATGACATATAGTCTGTGTCATTCCACATTTATTTGAACATTGAGATTTACATGAAATCAAAACTGTAATGGCTTACATTTCATGTATATACCAACAACATGCTATGTAAGTAGAAAAAATAAGAAACCAAAATCTTGAGGTCATCCTTGGATGAAATATAAAAAATATAAATATAAAATAATTAAATTGTGAGAACCTTACACAATATATAGTTGTTTCATTTTTCATGATTTATCATTCTCACGATGAAACATAAGAGGAATCTATAGAAATACATTATCTATAGTGTATCCATGAATATAAATAAACATTTGATATTTGGGTGGGTTTATCATTCTCACCAAAGTATGATAGTGCCACAGTAGGTAATGGAGGAAGAAGAAGGGATCTCTTGGGGAAGGGAGAGTTAATACCATGTGATTATAGTGATTGTAACCCTGTGAACATTACTATCATTCTAATTGATTCTTCATGATGAAAAAAAATTATAACATATGTTTTAGTGGTTTTAATGTTAACCATTTAATGTAATACTAGTATGAAAAGGTATTGGTATATTATCACATAAGAATCCTTATTTATTTCTTTTAGTCAAGAAATTTTGGATTTAATATTTATCTTTCTCTAACATAGATTTTTATTCGAAGGAGAAACCAAAGCTATATAGAGAAAAAACAAAAAATTTAGTCATGAGTGATTAAAGTGATGTAGGCCTGATCTAACTCAGATACAATAGGTTTACATCTATGAGGAAAGAATCTTAAGGAAGAAAAAATTTGAAAAACTGAGGAAACACTTCCCATTCCATGAACGATGTCCAATTTTCTATTGGATTCATTACAAGTTTAGAGGACATTAGTACTAGGAGAGAGAATACATTTACATTCCCTGACAATTTAATTCACTGACAAGTGGGGTGTCTTTCTACCTTCCATACAGTTAGATATTAAAGAGGAGTCAATTTTCATCCATGAAAAGGTAATATTCATCTTCCTCCAGATGGATAACCCACATTTGAGGTATTTTTCTTTGGATAAGAGGGGTGGGTGGTAACACCATAAGGGAAATTATAGGCTAGAAAAACTAATCCAATAAGATCATGTATGTTTACCCCTCCTCCCATGATCACATCAATTCATAAAATGTGTGAATCCATCTTCATACCCATTGAGGGTGGGATCTAGGTCACCCAATGACTATCTTGACCAATGTAGGGAGAGATGATACCAAACCCAAAGATTCTAGTCCATGACTGAAATATCTTAGAAGAGATGGAAATATTGGGAATATGCATAGTCACCTTTGACTTTAGGAGGATGGAATTTCATGGACTACTATTATATTTGTGATCATTGTGATCTTTCTAAATAATTTTTACACTAGCTAACTTTACCACCTTTATACATAGGAAATGATATCCAAAATCCAAACTTCCCCAAAACCATGAATCCAAATATAGGTTGAAATACCCAAGGATGGGAGTGATCCCCAACTAGCTCCCCAAAATTTCTCAAACAAAATTGTCCCAACCAAAATGTAAAAATAGGTTCTCCATTTCTTCGATCTAAGGGATTGAGAAGTATAATCATTTGAAAACCAACTAGAGATATTTTTCTTACACAATGATATATTTATAAATTACATGGTTCTGTACATTCCAAATAAGTAACAAAAACTTGATAGGGACCACTTGATCCAAACAATTAGACCCCCCAAGTTCCACCTCCAAACGAGGTATGCAGAAGATTTGAGTAGTCCTATAAGTTGAATAGTCCTGATTTTGATGGAGAGAATAATAACATGTCGTCTTTATCAACTTGATAAATGGTGGTAAAGAGGATATTATAAGTATCATAGAGGATTATATAGGTAATTCTAGGTAATTTTTTTCCTCTCTATAAGATTTGTTGGGTAAGGTTCAATGGGGGAGTTAAAGGGGGATAACAACCCATTTATCCTTCTATAATAGGGTCTTACTATGATAGATAACACACTTTGAGTGATCTAACAATAGCCAAAATAAGATTTGAGTGCATCACCAAAATGGGGAGGAGAAAAAATATACATAATTAGAAGCATCAGGGGTGATCCAGTATTTGTTTTCATAGAGGTATCCCAAAGAGAGTTTCTAGTAATGACATACCATGTGAGTTTCTCATGAAAACATTTCCTAGAAACTTATAAGATTATAAACCCTAGACCTTCCTATATGATAGGTGTGAAAAGATTCTTGTAAATTTACCAGTGGAAATTTCAATCCATATGAGAGGACGTAAGGAAAGTAATTGACAATAATTTCAATGTGATAGAGGATTCCTATTGGAACCTTTGTGAATAATAAAATATACATAGCCATGGAAGATTAAATAGAGTTGACAATAGTGATTAATCATATAAAATATAGAAGATGTATTTTCCAGTTAATAATAATCTCTATAATCATTTAAAGTAGGTTAAAAAAGTGGGACAACTTGATTATTTTAGAGGAAATGGGGGCACCCAGGTACTCCATGTGGAAATAACCCTATTCGAATCTTATCCTCTCCATAATAACAATATCATGGGAAGTATTATTGGAGGGAATTATGAATAAAATACTCTTAGAATAATTAAATAATTTTACACTACGTCTATCATAATCATCCATAATATTGTGGAAACTTATTATCAATATTCATCTTACATTCAAGAAGAAAATCATGTCATTAAAACAAATTAGTGAGAAATTACAAGTGTTCCATACCATCCTTTTTAAGGGAGAATCAATATAAATTTTATGGAAAATGCCCTGTTTCTATAGAGAGAGTCTTGGGAAATAATGAAGAGGTATGGATACATGGGATCTCGTTTTTGAAGGCTTCTAGTATATTTAAATAATCTAATACATCTGTCACCTAGAGAAATAAATAACCAAGTACAAGAATAGCCTCAGAAGAATAAATCATAGAACCGTTCGGTGAATCCATAGCACTAAATAACCTCAATGATGAACTTACACATGAAAATATCATAATATTTAGTTTATTAAATCCTATAAATGACATTATATCCAACCACTTCCCTATTAAGATCATGATTCGTATCTTTAAAAATGATATTTATCCATTGATATTATCGCTTTGGAAAATGTTGTGTAGTTATGATGAGAACAACTGAAGTTGGATGGAAGAAATTATATCATTGATTATTTTTCACTAGAAATTTGTATGATAAGTCTCATAAACACACTGGTATTAACCAATCAAAATAATAGGGGTGATTAACTTTCAGAAAATGAATGAGAGATGTAGTTTAAGAGGATCTGGATATGTCCCCTCCTATGAGAAAAATATTTTATAGGTTTGATCTCATCATCTATAATGATATCCCATTATGATACATAAAAAATTATTAGTAATACATCTAGGCTAGGATAAATATATGAATTTGTGCATTTGGTACATTTTCAGAACTCAGAAGCATCAGTAGTGGGTTTCAAGATGTAGTTTGTTTCATCATTGAAATGAGAATTTATGATGCAGAAAAACATCTTGCATAGACACCATATTTCAAAGATTACACATTTGGGAGATTCTATTTCATCTATTAGATTTTTAAAATAGTCTTTAGTCTTTTACCCAAGAACATTTAAGTTAGTGCTATATGAACTTTCCTCCATTTCCATACTAATATTTCACATTATAAATTTTTACTTAATGCATGCTTGGAAGAACACTGAATTATTATCACCTTATTTAAGTGATAAGAACCTTGAACTTTCATGATCACTCCATTACATTTCCATAAGTTTATATAAAAGATCCCTTTACCCCATTAAGGATATAAAGGCTAGATCACTCCAGGAGGTTTTTATACTTTTATCAAATAGTTTAATTTCATCTTACAGATCGTTGATACATGTAATGTTGAGGTTAAAGAGAGAAGATCACACCACCATATACCCTTTCAACCATTTTAGTTTCTGTTTAGGATATCCCAAGGACACCAATCCATCCCATGATCATTCAACCAATGGAAGGAATTCCTTCCTATTAGACCAACTATTGGAGAACATGAACTTCCAAGACTAGATTTCATTTCCAAAAAAGATAAAACAAGACTATAATGGTATAATAGATTTATAAACAAATGATATACCCTATTATAAGTGTATCACGATATACCTTGTATATTATTTAACCATATATCATGTTGGATCAATATCATTTGACATCCTTTATTATTATTTTAATATAAAAATTTGTTACCTGAGATGCCTAGATCTAGGAGGTTGTTCTAGGATATAATGTTGTTGAATTTAGAAATGGAATTACTTGAGTAGATGTATCCTCATATTTTATACAAATTTTCTTGAATGGTATTGAAATCTCACTTGTAAACCATGGGAGGGATACTGGTTTGAAGGAGAGTAAATCCTACAACATGGATCTATGTTACTTGGAATCAAATTTCCTGTGGATTAAGGTTATAAATATAGAGGATTTGAGGGTTGTCATCTTGATTGTGATGAATTGTGAAGAGGAACTGGTAAGTTCAATTTCCACATTTCCTTTTAAGAATATCCTAACGTGATCATTAGAAGGACTGTTTCAAAAACTATTTTCAACCTTTAGTCTTCAAGAAATGGTTTGAATGAGGATATGATTTTTATTGGTTTCAAATTTGGTTATGAAAAAAATAATTTGTAATTTAATCTCTTTGAGGATAAACTCACACTTTATGGTGGGACCTATTCCCCTGACATTCTAGAATAGAATGGAGGACAGGAGTAATTAGGATAAATGAGTCTTGAGTATTTTCACCCTTCTATCTGAAGAGAAATAATATAACCTAGTGATGATGATTTTGACTAAATCTAGGCAGTAACTTATAATAATCCTACAGGAATGCTTTTCAATTTTCAGGTCCTCTTGGCCCTGGATGTTATCGAGAATTGAGGGTGTTCCTCCATATCATCCAAGATTCCAGAGATGTTGAGGGAGGAGAGGGGAGGGGTGTCGAGAGGTTGGAGGATAAGAGGAAAGGAATAAATTGATATGGAGGGATCTAAATATGATGTGACCATAGAGAAGAAGGATGACAAGCCTAGTCCCATAGTGGGGGTCTTCAGGAGGGGGAATTAGGGGTTTCCAAACTTCACAACTAGGTCTAAAGTTGAACCATCAATATAGGTGTGTGAGGGTATGGAATATATAGGTAAGGGGAGATCTCATACATCTGGGGTGGGCAGATTCAACTAGTCATTGGAAGAAGAATCAAAGACCAATGATTGATAGAGAGAAGAAGACTCAGTCAGATCAATAGGGAAACCATCTATAGAGCCTGAGAACTAATGGCCTTTTGATTAGGGACCATCCACCTGAAATGGGGTAGACTAGAGAGGAGCGGCTGAGTGAAGGGGTTTTAGTGGGTTGGATGAGTATGGAGGTAGTATAGGTTATTGGGGATGATTCCTCTTCCTGAACACCGAATGCGAATGAACTTGGAATCCACAACCAAGACAGAAGTGTGCTTGAGAGGATAATACCAACTATCACCAGAAAGAGAAAATACCACCAGCTCAAATAAGAATACATTGATGGAGGGGGAAAGATATATCTAGATCAATAAAAATTCATGGACTCATTAGTTTTTCACATATTGAGCATACACATAATGCATCTAGAAAATGTTAAGGTTTTCATCCCAAAATTTCCTTCTTTGAGAAACATCTAATTTTATCAACCTAATTTCATTTAAATGGTGCGTATAAAAATTATTGGATATATAATATCATGATCTATATTTATCATGGTGTTTGAACTTCAATTTCAATATCTCACACTCTTTAAAGGTGTTTTTATTAGAACGCTTATTATGCCATAATGGATTTTCATCTAAATTTCACTTTAATGAGATATGTTCTAATACTATGAAACAATTTGATATTTATATAGACTTTAAAATACACAATAATTTATATTGATATACTACATGATTTAATGAATGATATTTATAGATTCCTATAAATTTTAAGTTTCCAATGAATTCTGATTCAAATATTACTAAATCCATAATGGTTTTGATAACTCAATTATCTTTCATTGAGTTATAGTCCACTTTATTGAAAATTCTCATTAAAATTATGTTCTAATCATTTCTATAGTGATATTATGTTATAATAACTCACTCTTTTATGGGTAATTATGTTTTAATATCCATGTATTCGTCTATGAATATTAAAGGATTCAGATACAGCAGAAGCATGGAAGTTGGGAGGGACCAACTTTTCTTTGACCGTAATCGATGGCTAATCTGGGATCAATATGAATATGAATGCCAGTATCCAAATTTTGAAATAAATGATTTAGAAAAAGATAAGAATAACATTGGATATGATAAATGGGATCTTGCGCATTATGTTTATACTTAATTTAATAATTTGTTAAGAAATTTAATAACTCGGTCTTCGATACTTTCTTTATTGACGATCATTGATCATCCAGAATGACCCTTCCAGATTTCCTTTGTTGCACTTGCGAGGATCCAAAGTAGAATCACTCTAGTGGTGATCCACATGTTATCCAATGCTCTTCAATCAACACCACTCATTATCTAGGTTCTAGCATAGTGGAATGAATGCATTGGGTTTATCTTTATTGATCATTATTTCATTGGTCTTGAAGAAATTCTCTCATTATTGAGAGGGAGATATGGGAGGAGTCAAGAGAGAAAATGTTTGTCTCAACAAATCTCAACCCACAAGGGTTTAGCACAATAGACATACCTACCTATTAATCAACATGGGGTTTCACTTACAATATTTAATTTTGAAACAGTAATTAAATGAAATTATAACTATTAAAGAAAACTCATGCCACATAAAAAGAATAACAACACCATTATTTGGGGTGCACCAACTTGCGAAAAATAGAACCATAAATGTAATCTTCTTCCACAGAACGTTAACAATATTATTATTATTTCTTGTGATAACTGGATAAACATTATTTACCAACTTGTAAATATTTAATTTATCAATGTACAAGGTCTTGGCCCATTCAAACTCCTATTCCATTTATTGAACACCCGAATAAAATATTTTTCCTATTAAATAAATATTTTAATTTACAATATAGTAAATAAATATTAATTAAATGTTCAATAAAATAAATATATATATTTTATTTAAAATCTGGTGAATACATATTTATTTAATTTATGCAATCATTTTAACATGAATAAAATTATTACTTGGTCTTGAGAATAATATTTATTCCATTAATTAAATTCAAATAGAATTTAATTGTGGCCACCAGAAACACTCAGTGTATAATCCTCTATGATTATTTTTTGTTGGAATTAAGCGGGTTTGCCTAAATTCGAAGAGTATTATCTAGAAATAGGTCAAAGAACCTAAGATAAAGAACTTAATGTCACAATGACAACATCAATATATGAACACTCATTGTGTAATACAATTCCTTTTTCACAATATCTCATCAAGAAGGTTTCAAGGTAGTATCATCAACCTATATTCTTGATACATTATTCAATGAATACCTGAAATAAACTCGTCATTACACCATTACCATCCAATTTAGGGTGATGGTTCTATTTCAATAAAAGGGATGATATATCAACCTCCATAAATGGAAGAGACAAATCCTTCCCAGACTTATCTATTAATAACATGTAATTCGTGACATACCCAATGCACCATACTTACCTCCAACATATGGAGTGATAGTTTTCATCAGCAAATATAAGTACATGAGTCATGACATGTATTAATGATAATATTACAGTCTAAGGACCATTAAAATTTCTCACAAATAGGAATATAAGATGACACCAAAACATGAAGAATTCTTAATGGTGGCTCTATTCTCATAATCTTCTATATTGGAGATTACCAACTGGAAAAATCATGAGAACAAGTCACATATTCTTAAGAGTACTCGCACCTAAAGGTGTTTATACTATGTGTCCCATCATAGTATTTCATCCAACTACAGAACAATATTTAAGAATATTGTTATATAACTTCAAGGTTCTCATCATAGCGGGGAACTTCTATGACCTTATTAATGTGAAAAATACTCAAGGACATTATTACATTATAGTCATGCAGAACAATGAAAAATATGTTATAATATTTTTAATATTTAAAGACATTAGATATTCATGTAATCAATTTAAAAATAATTAGTTATAGGACACCAACTCCAAAAAACTCCCACTTGAAGTAGAGCCAATGACCAATGACTTTCAGTCTGCTAGATCTCATATGATGACCATATTTTTGATGAGTCAAGGCTTTAGTTAATTTTTCCACCACATTGTATTCCATGGAAATAATACTCACTGTAACTTCACCTCTATGAGAAAAATCCCTCAAAAGATGATACATTCGTAGTATGTGATTCGTCCACTGATGTGACACTGGATCTTTTGTGAGAGCCACCACTACAGTATTATCACAACAATGTGTGATGGGACCTTTTCTTCTAGGTACCACATCTATATCTTGGATGATGATATACATCCAAACTACTTCTTTAGCTACCTTAGAATCTATGGTATAATTGTAATCTACTGTAGAATCTGTGACCATACCTTGCATTTATCACTTCTAGCTGACAACACCTCCATTCAAAGTAAAGATGTATCATGTTTGAAAATTCATGTCATATTGATCAGTCTAGAAACTAATATCTTCATATCCTCTATTTACTAGTTCCTTATCTCTTTCATAAACCAAGAACATATCCTTAGTACACCTTAGATAATTAAGGATAGTGTTGAATTCCATCCAATGGAAGGCAGCTAGTTCATCTTGATATCTTCCTCCCACACTCAATGCATAGGTGACATCTATCCAAGTACATTGAATTACATACATGACTGACCCAATCACAGATTCAGATAGAATACTTCCCATTCTCTTTCTTTACTCATGTGTTTGAGAACACATTTTATTGGAAAGATGAATGGCATGTGACATTGGAAAAAATCACTTCTTGGATTGTTACTTTATGAGTATCTTTAGTATCTTATAAATGTATGTACAATGACTTATTCCCAACAATCACTTAGATATATCACAATGCATCTTGATCCCAAGAATATATGCTAGCTCACCAAAGTCCTTCACATAGAATCATTTATTCAACCATTACTTAGCAGACTGTAAGACTGGTATTTCATTTTCAATAAGTTATATATCATCAACATATACTATTAAGAAAATGATTTCACTCCCACTAAACCATTTGTAGACACAAGGAACACATTAATTATTTATAAAACCAAATTCCATTATGGCTTCATCAAAATGAATGTTCCATGACCTAGATTCTTACATTAACCCAGAAATGTATTTTGTAACTTTCATATCTTATTGTAATCCTTTAGAGCCACAAACCCTTTAGGTTGTGTCATATAGAAATATTCACGAAGGTTCCCTTTAAAGAAGGAAGTTTTGAAATCCATTTTCCAAATCTCATAGTCATGGTATATTGAAATGGACAATATAATTATGATGGATTTCAACATTGAAACTTTTGAAAATGTTTGTTTATGTTTAATGCCTTAATGCTGTTTAAAAACTTTTGCAACTAGTTGTTCCTTATAGATGCTTAATTTTCCTTCTATGTCCAGTTTCATATTGAATACCCATTTTTAGCAAATAGGATTTACATCTACTATAGGATCTACCAAAATCCAAATACAGTTTTTGTGCATGGAATCCATTTTAGAATTCATGGGTTTTTTCCACTTGGAAATTTTTATGCCACTTATTACTTCGTTGTAGGTTAAAAGATCATTATTATCAACTAATAATGAGTCACCATCCTTGTTGACTAGAAAACCACACCATTACAGTTTCCGAATCTCCCTTTTACTCATACACAGTACTTGTGTCTTTGGAATAGATCTTTCTTATATGGGGCTTTGTGGAATATGCTCATGTACCAACTCTTGTGGACCTTGAGCCTTTACTTCATTGAATTCTATCTCACTCCCACAATATATTTTGGAGATGTGCTCCATCTCAAAGAATATGGCATTTCTTTCCACTATAACCATTTTTTTCTTTGGGTTCATATAGGTAATATCCCATGTTATCCTTGGGTTATCCTGTAATGGTACTCTTTATGCCTTGGGGTGAAAGTTTTTTTACCTAAAGAGAACTTAACAAATGAATCACTTCCCCACACATGTAAATTAGTTAATATGGAATTTATTCCACTTGAAAGCTCATATAGAATACCATTTATTGATTTAGTTGGTACTTGGTATAGTATGTGTGCCACTGTTTGTAATGAATATCCCCAAAAGGACAATGGAAGAATTTCATGACTCATTATTGATCTCACCATGTCCAATAAGCTGCAATTCCTCCTTTCACTTACACCATTCCACTGGGGTGTGTAAGGAGGAGTGAGTTGGGATAGGATCCCAAAATCCCATAAGTAATCAATGATGTCTGGATTAAGATATTATCAACCTAGGTCTGAGTGGAGTTTCTTAATCTTCTTACCAAGTTGGTTCTCAACATAATTCTTATATTCCTTAAACTTATTAAATGATTATAGGATATACCTAATTAAGTAGATATATCCATATCTACTAAAATCGTCTGTAAAAGTTATGAAGTATGAGTACCCACCCCTTTCTTCAATTAGAAATGGACCACACACATCGGTATGAACAAATTCAAGAAGATCTTTGGATCTTTTACCTATCCCACTAGATGCGTCTTTGGTCATTTTTGCTTGTAAACATGTGTAACATACTCCAAGTGATTTTAGTTCGAAATAATATAAATATACATCTTGATTTATCTTTTTATGTGTTTCTCATTTACATGACCTTTCTGGTGATTCCAAAGTTGGGTGTTGTTTGAGTCATGTGATATAGTTTCATTATTGATTTCCATTACTTGGTTTGTGTAATCCAATCCATAAAGACTGTTATATAAATGTGTCTTACCAAAAAATGGCATCTTTATAAAATAATAAAAAAATAATTTCTGAATATGAAAACAGTCCATCTATATATAGTCTAGATATAGAAATAATGTTTTTGGTTATAGAAGACACATAATAAAAACCTTTTAATACCAATATAATCCCCATCAGAAATGTGAGGTGGTAGTCCCCAACAGCTACATCCGAATGTCTAGCTTCATTGGATGCTAGTAATTCATCCCCCCCCCCCAGTAAATTTTCTTAATTATACTTGGTTCCTATTTTTGGATACATATGTGAGTACCACAAGATGTGTCTAACAACCAATTTGTAGAAATAGATAAATTTCACTTGATAACAAACTCACCTGAATCTTCCCCTTGTTTCTTTAGCTGGGTGTAGTTTTTCTTCCAGGGGCCCTTTTTACTTTATGTGAAACAAGCAGCTTATCGTTCCATTATTCCTCATTGATCTTCCTTTTCTTGGAAGGGTGTGATGATTATTTGGGCTTAAATCTCTTTTCCTTCCCTTTCCTATTATTCACCATAATTGTAGATGTATTTTCATGCTTCATGTATTTTTCCACCTAGTGAAGGAGGATGAGAAGATATGGTAAATACTTCTCAATGTTTTTTATATTGAAATTCCCAACAAAACTAGATAAGCTCTGAGAGAGTGATGTGATAATGAGATCAGTACCCAGTTCTTCAGGGAGTCTAAATCCTAGAACCTCCAGATGTTCAATGTATCCAATGAGATTCACTACGTGAGTCCCAAGTAGTGAATCATCTCCAATATTACTCTAAAAGAGTGTCTTGGATATCTCAAACTGTTCCTATCTTTCTCTCTCCTTGTAAAGACCATGGAGGTTCTGAAGCGTGCAACAAGAATCTATATTTTTGTGAGACTTCAGGAATTCACTTGAAGATGATGATAAAATCTATTATTAAAATTCAACCACGTCATTTATATGTTTTTCATAGACCTAGAACTCTTCATCACTCACCTCTTGGGAATTTAGATCATGAAATGAGGACTCTAGCATGTAATATTTCCATTCATGGCATAGAATGGCCCAAAGGCATCTAAACCATTAATGGATGTTACTACAGGTGAGGATATTGTATTTATCTAGTATTGATCACAAGGATATTGTGGTTGAATTTTTTTTCATTTTTATTCTATAATTAAAATATCAGATAATTAGTACTTTCTTGATTACATTTTATAAAAGATAAAAAATTAATTTTATTATGTCTCTCACTATTTTATCATGTCCCAATGGCCCTCAAAATTGTACTCGGAATGTATAGTTTCTTAGAAATTATAGCGAAAAGGATCCACATTCCCCTCCACATAAACCCAACTAGGGGTGGTCATGATAATTTAAGGTATTTAGGTAGGTAGGTTTTTGAAAACTGTGGGGTTAAAACTCCATGATCCATTCAGTAGACTCCCCAATCCTGAAATTCTGACTTTTATTTCCTCAAAACTAGCCTCAAATATTACACCAAGTCTAGCAAGGGATAAACCTGGTGATTTAATATGGTTAAGTCAACCCAAAACTTTCATAAGGGTTTACTGGATAAATTTAATTGTCCCAACAAGGGTTGGACTAACATATAGTTTTATTGAATCTTGTCCTTAATCAAGTAATGGAAGGAATAATCTGACTTAATATTTTATTGAGGGATTTTTACCTCCTATTAGTAAATTTCTTATTATCTTTATAACATGATTTTTAATATTAAGTGGAAATTAATTAATTGATTAACCATGTATTGATAATATTTATGCACAATCCCGATTTATTTTAGTTTCATCTTGCATGCTTGTTTAATTCATTAATTATGTGATCGTGAAAACACATCTATAATGATAAACCATGAAAGTGACAAAAATTAAATAAAGTGAAGGGCATTATCAAGAGATTTTATAATGATTAGATAATCTAGTGGTCTGATAAACTAACCCTGGCCAAGGGGAGAAACAACTTGAACATTTTGGGTTCATTTTTACAGTTATCCACCTACCCCAATTTGTATCTCCTGGGATTGGTTTCATCTTGGATCTAGCTTGAACCACCTCCACTAGATTTGGAGATAAATCCATTTCATATTCTTTTCAAATCACACATTGTTTAGGGGTAAAAAAGGGGGTTACATAAAGGAAACCATAGGCACACATGCCCTACATATTAATGAGGAGAGATGGCATGCATACAAACAATTTAATTTAAAATAAATTAAAAGGAAACGAATTGCATACAAATGTCTGGTTTATCTCATGATAATCCACATACATGCAATGAATTATGTATTTAATAAAACTATAATTGAATTATTTAATCATTCTTATTATGATAAATCTCACTTGAATCGAATGATTATTATCTTTAATTAATTAATCCTTTCATATTAATCCTTTTCTAAATTTCCTTTAGATTATCATCCATAAACATCGAGGTAACATGGTGAAAACCCATTAAAACCTACATGATTTGTAATTTTGACCATTACTCAAACATTATAGTTTTAATTCAATGTAATTTGGTAAAGTACACAACATGTAGTTCTGACTACATGGCGTATACTTCCATCACCATCTTATCAAAAGTACATGCGTAGGGACTCCGCATGTGAGGCGTACTTTAGAAATCATGGAGTACACGGCTTGTACTATGGGCCACATGTCATGTTGTCTATGGGTTACATGGTTACCAGTCATCTTAGCCATGTATGGGATACACTATTTGGTCCTTGACCTAAAGGGACCACATGCCGTGTCCAGTGGGTCACAGATCATGTAATCCAGTGGATCGTGCGCCAGTTTGTCTTGGTCAACCTTTGGTATAAGAATTAACTACACCACATGTCATTAATGCACAAGGATTGAATAATTTCCAAATTCCTCTCGTTGCACTGAACATAACTACACATTGTGTAATCCCGATTACATGACGTGTATGGCAGATTACACGGTGTGTAACTCTGAATACACGGCGTGTACTATCTTGTTACCTGGATAGAATAATTTCCACCTCTTAATGAGATCCTCAATTTATTTTTAATAAAAAATTACTTTTTTCTATTAGATATGCGAGAAATGAAAAGGGAAATAACAAATCTTGAAATTCAGATTACAAGAACGATTAAAGATGAATTGAATAACTATATTATTAATGTTTAAATTATCAAAGAATTATTTAAATAATTATAAATGAAGATGATCTTTCTAAAACACCACATGAAGGATCCAGACATAGTAGAAGCGTGGCGATTGGGAGGGCCCAACTTTTCTTTTTCCATAATCGATGACCAATCCTGGATTAATATGATGATGAACACCATTATCCATGGATTGAAATAAAATATTTAGACAAAGAGAGGAATAACACTAGATTCGATAAAGAGGATCCTTCACATCATGTTTATAATTAATTTAGTAATTTCTGAAGAAATTAAATAACTGAGAGTTCGATACGGTTTTTTTTTACGATTAGTGAACATCCTGAATGAACCTTCAAGATTTCCTTCATTGCGCTTATGAGGATCCAAAGTAGAATCCCTATTGTGGTGATCCACACATGCTCCAATTGTCTCCTATGAAGAACACATGTTCTCTGGGTGCTAGCATATCAGAATGAATGTCTTGTGTCAATAGTTCTTGATCGGTTTTTTATTTGGTCTAGAAGAACTTCTCTTGTTCTTAAGATGGAGAGATGAGAGGAGTCGAGAGAGAAAATGTTTTGTTTAAAAATTATCCATTCACTGGGTTTTAGGACAATATACATTCCTACCTATTAATTAACAAGTTGTTTCAATTAAAATATTTAATTTTGAAACATAAATTAAATGAAATTATAAACATTAACGAAAAACAATGACACATAATAACAATAATATCACCATTATTTGTGGTGCGCCAACTTGCACAAAACAAAAACATAAATAAAATACCATGGCACATAATGATAACAATATTATTATTATTTCTTGTTCCAACTAGATAAACATTATTTACCGACTTGAAATTAATTAACTTATCAACGTACACAGTCTTGTTTCGTTCGAACTCCTCTAACATTTATTGGATACCCAAATAAAATATTTTATTGTCTTAAATAAATATTTTTATATAAAAACTAGTATATAAATATTTACTAAATGTTCAATAAAATTAATAAAAATATTTTATTCACAATCCAGTGAATAAATTTCTATTTAATTTATGCGATCATTTTAAATTTAATAAAATTATTCCTCAGTCTTGAGAATAATATTTATTCCATTAATTAAATTAAAATTTAATTTAATCGAGACCACCAAAAGAACTTAGTGTGTAACCCTCTAGGATTATTTCTTTTTGACATTAGATGAACTTCCAAAAAGAACAAGATTACTATCTAGAAATGGGTCATGGTACTTAAGATAAAGAACTTAAAGTCGCAATGACAAAATCCAAATACAAACGCTCATAGTGTAATATAATTCTTCTGTCACAATATCTCATCAATTAGGTTTCATGATAGTGTCATCAACCTATATTCTTGATACATCATTCATTGAGAACCTAAAATAAACTCATCATTACGCCATGTCCATGGAAATTAGAGTGACAGTTCTAATTCAATCAAAGGGACAAGATATCAACTTCCATAAATGGAAGGGAAAAATCCTTCCTTGACTTGTCCATTAATGACATGTCATTCATGATGCACCCAACATACCCTAATTCCCGTTAATATATGGCATGATAGTTTTTGTCAATAAATATAAGTGCGCAAGTCATGACATGTATTAATGATAATTTTAATGTCTAATGACCATTACACACAATCACAGAATAGAATATCTGGTGACACCAAAACATGCAAAATTCCTACTAGCGGTTCAGTTATCATAATCTCTTATCTTAGAGATTACCAAGTATGAACTTCATGAGAAGAACTCTCATTTGGTTATGAGTACTAACACTTGATGGTCTGTATACTATGTGTCACATCATAGTCTGTTATCCAACTGAAGAACTATTTTTAAGAATATTGTCATATCACTTCAAGGTTCTCATTATAGAGGGTAACTTCTATGACCTTATTAATGCGACAAATAATCTAGAACATTATTACATTAGAGTCATGCAGAACAATGAACAATATGTAATAAGATGTTTAATATTTAAATACATTAAATATTCATGTAATCAATGTACAATAGTTGTTTCTAGTTCACCAACTCCAACAAATATTTCATTTATAATGTGAGTGATTTAAAAGAATAATTCATGTATTTTCTTATAAACCTTTCTTTTTTATGTCCTTATTTTTCCATTTCCAATAAATTTTAGTTTATTATTTGAAAATTTATTATGTTTTTTTCTCTTGTGACCCACATATTTATCATTAAAGTTTTTTAAAAGTATGTTTTTGCAATTATTAAAATGATGTGGGTTTCGAAAAAAGTAAAATTCTTTTGATATAAACCTATTTTAATCTCAAGATCATTTACATTATCTTATAATGTACATTTTATTATACAAGAAAATTATTCTGTCAAGATTATTTATTTTGAAAAATTATGTTTTAAAAATTCCTGTTATACTTCCTGAAAAAAATTTCGAAATTATTTTAAACAATGTTTAACAAACAATTTACAAGGTCTTACAAAAATATTTTTTGAAATAATTTTTACTTCACATTTTTTATGAGAGTATAAATGACTTACATCTAATATATTGGTTTATAATGAATCACCTACAATGTTCTCTTATAATTTTTTTCATTTGAATGAAATTGTTTTAGTATCATATGATTTTATTTTTAAAGTTATTTTATGACACACCATTTGATAATGTAATGAAATACTTTTTTTGTTTTTATGAGTTATTTTATGATTTTATGATTTTTGTTCATGTGGTACAGAGATGTGTGTATTATATGATGGGTGGGACCTATATATACCTCCAATGAATTGGGAAAATCTTATATCTCTTAAGATATAAATGTTATTTGGACAGCTTAGAATGTAGCTAGGTTCACAAATGGTGAGTGTTATGGTGGGTAGCTCTACCCATAATTTTATGTATGAAATGGTTAGAATGTAGCAAGGTTCAAAAAGTGCTATTGTTATGGAGTTTATCCCCACACAAAAATTTATGTGTGAACAATTTGGTGGGTTACTATGTTCACAATGATAATAAATGACATGTTTGTGATTGTGTCATTTTCTTTCCTTTTCTCCATGGCTTATGAATGGTACATCATGTTTTTCTTTTGTATTACATGATGAAGGTTTGATAATTCGATGTTATATGTCTATATTTTTCTTATGGGCACATGCTTTATGATAATTCTTTTACTGGGGTATGATTTTCTTATTTATCTTGATTATACTCATATTCTCATCTTATGATCACTTATGATAATTGATTGTTATCAATTATGTTTACACTTAATAAGATTCCAACCTTACCCATTCCATAATTTTATTTTTCCCCCAAACATGAATAAAATTATTATGTATGATGTGTCTAGAAATTCATCTTGTGAGAATAATTTGTGGGATATGTTTAATACTAGTTATGTATTAAGAAGTTATTTATATAATGGAAAATTTCTATTCATTTAATAAGAAAAAAGTTTTTTTAGTTAATGCTATATCCCTATTCTATAATACGATAAACCTAAAAGGTATTTGAAATGTGTTGTAATGATATACTTTCTTTAGGACATATAATTATTGGAAGATTAGGTATATCTTGTTATATATATAGAAAATCTAAAAGAATGATAATGTGTAGATTTCATTGTTTACATAACACAATATACAATATATTATTTAACTATTTTAAGAATTCTTAACAAAACCAAACTTAAGTACATATTAAAATATAAAATATTATAGAATGATAGATCCACATTATGTTTTCTATAATTTTAGAGGTTTTGTTAAGCTCATTATATCTCTTTGTAATTACAACCAAATCGCTATGTGACAATCTAATTAAACCCTCACACTAAACTCTTTTAGTGAGTAAATTCTATAATGAAATATTTTTAATAACGAATAGGATTATTAATCATAATAATAATATTCAAATCCTTAAACATAGTATTCCTACTCCTTAACATAACAAAAACAAATGTTTTTATTTTAATAAATTATGTGGTTTACCTAGATATATTTCTATATTCATCATTATTATTGTTCTGGGAGCCCTTTTATTAAATAATTTCCTTGAAATAATTTATATACTAATGAAAATATTTACATTATTTCATTAATAACACATTTTATGATCAATTTGGGTATAATTGGATATTCACCCTATTATGGTAACAAAATATAACTTTTTATATTTTTAGTTACCATTATACCATGAACAGTAAATATATTTTATGATATTATCTATGAATTTTGATTGAAATAATCCTTTATTTGTTAACTTTGAACTTCACCATGTTTAAAAATACTCCCACTAGCCTCTTAGATAAATATTCCCATCAAAATATCATTAAAATATATACAAACTTTTTCTATTAAGAAAATAACACTTATTTATTCTTAGTGGGAATATTTAACTAATAAACCATTTTATCCATATCCTATATGGTATTCTCTATTTTTAGAACAATATTTTTAAATGAAAAAAATTATTTTTTAAAATATTACATTTTTGAAAGTAAGATAATATCACTTATATTGTAACCAACATTTGGATAAACACATTTATCCTACATAAAATATTATTGTCCTTATTTTTTTCTCATGTATGTTTTAGAATCTAATGAATCATAATACATGTCTATAAAATAAATATCTAATTTTTTTCATATTAATAAATTATTAATGAACAACATCACTTATCATATAATAGAAATGAGATAAATATTCACTGTAATGTCCCCGACCAAGATTCCACTAAAATGGTTCCCTCAGCCAAGTCGCCACATGGTCTCAAGTGTGCCTTCCTGTATGCCAAAGGTTACTGACTAGTAGAAAGGGTATAATAAGACACATGGGGAGACTATACTGTCTTTACTAAATTAGGTCACAATAGATAATAATGAAATAATAGAAATAAAATGTAATATCATGTAAACACGCATAACAAACCATTTCCCAAACTAGTTACTAGTCCAAAACTAAATCATAAATATGCCATGTCATGTGAACTATGCCAAAATTGATGGAAACTAGAAATAAAAGAAAAAAGAAGAATCCCAAAGATGATCCTGACTCTAAGTCCAGAACACCATCCATTTTCACTCCAATCCCTACTAAACTCCCAAACATGGGGACCTTAACCCTATCCTGGCCTAAAACCATGTGATATAATCTGGTACCCAATGGTGCCTGAGCAGGATGTGAGTACAACTCAGTAGGACACCATCATGGTGTCACAAAATATCCAGTCTAAGAAGATAGTGCATGAAAGTAATAACTAAATGAAAAGTAAACAAAGGAAAACATAGGTATCATTAGTTAACAATATTTACATTACCCATTTTTATCATTATTACCATTTCCATTATGTATTCCATATTCATTAATTAATCTGTTTTCATCATCTGTTCAATGGGTTAAGTATTTAAATCATCTACACAACAGCTTAAGACAACAACCATCACACATAAGGGTACAATTCAAGTTCCCTATCTCACTAGGGACACACATTTCATAATAGTAATTAACACTAACCTTAAATCCCCATTCCAGGTAATCTCATCCTATGCAACCATTAGGGGCATAGAGCATTAGTCTGACTCCCTAATCCATGCATTACTAGGTGGGGTTAGGAAATCAGTCCAACCCGAACCATGAGAGGAGCCTCAGTCCTTCATCACACCACCAAGCCATGTGCACGTGATTATTTATTCATTTACCACATATATACTCTATAACAACCCATACTCAAAACAATACACATACCAATCACAATCCACTACAATCAACATGATAATTAATATTATTCCATAACCCATTTACACATATTCCATTTACATTACATATACCATTTAACCCAATTCCATTTCTTATGCCTAACTCACTAAGAATATTAAAATTTATCCCAATGACCCCTTATGAAATTATCTGATTCTAGACACATCTATCAATATTCTGATTTCAAATCAAATTTACATCTCAACATGTTAATCATGACTCCATTTTATCACCAATAAATTCCATGTTTAACATTAGAAATGTCACGGTTATAGAATATTGTCACACCCCATGGGTGACCCTAAATTAGTCTAATCATCCTCTATTCACCCCATGGGTACCAGGAAGGGTTAAATTCAACATTTAGTCACCCATTTTACCAAATATCACTAAAGGAATCGAAATCATTAAATGATTGATATAAGAACACAAACACACATGCTCAAATACACATCAAAACAATGGGATATACATATAGGCCACCTACTTAGAGTATGATGATGAACACACTACTAATCATGGTCTCAGATCCAGATTCAAACTACCCTTGAATCTTCAACCTAAAATACACTAAAAAAAAGGGTTTTAGGGATTCTGAAAAAGATAATCCAAGACGAAACACCTAATATGAAAAATGGAAATACGATAGGGATTAGAATTACCTAGATCTTCAATTCAAAACCAACAATGCTCTAAATTATGAAGAATTGAAGAATATTTACCCTTGAAAAGATTTGGTTTATTTGGTTCATGCCTAGGGTTGAGAGCGAGAGAAATGTGGGAGAAATCGGGTGGGGATCTAAAAATCCCGTGATGGAAAAATTGTAAATCTGTCAACTTTTAATGGGGTTCATAGTTTGTCAACATGGCTTTCTAAACTATGCGCAAACTATGATCATGACACTGTATAAGGGGAGTGTGGTCGCACGATTACCTAGGAAGCTCCACATGGTTTGACAAATATGCACCAACCATGCAGAAAACCACTATACAAGGCCACATAGTTTGGCTCTCCCCCATTCACAATTTATCTAAACATGCACCTCCTCCTTCTAGTTATCAAAGTTTGGGTGTAGAGTTTAAACTAACCATGCATCAACCATGAAATGTGCACAAAATGGCAATTTTCCTTTTTATTTAATGCTCTGAACCCCAAAAACACCCCCGAGCTTCCTCATACACCTAATGAATGTTAAATTAAAAAATTATAAGGTATACAAACCAGAATTTTAATCAAATATATACCTCCATGAAAATTGAGATCTTACATTCACAGCACTTACAAAGATAAATTTGAACTCTATAAATTTCTTTGATCCTAATCCATTGTTCACAACCATTAATTTATCATTTGAATGAAAACAATAATCTCCACAAATTCATTCATTTAATTTTAATTCTTGTATATTTAAAAAATATTTAATGCATACATTCAGTATCATATACCCTTTAAAACCAAATAATTAATTTTTATAACACCCATAACATACATGGAAATTCCATGGATTTTTCCAAACCCGTTCAAGTATCCGAGACAATTCCATCACATAGAATCATTACTACTCCCTCCTGATAAATCTATGTTGCAATGAAATTTGACCAACTATTCAAGGAAATATTATTTAGCTTTCCAACTAAATATTCTTATTCTGGCATTAAATTTTACTTATACTATCAACAATGAACCAAAACCTATAAATCACGTGCATAATTCATTTATAATTAACAAATTTAGAATATTGAGTAAAATTTTCTTAAAGGAATTCACATTTTAATAATATTTCCATTGATAAAAACATAATGATTTTTGAAAATAGAACAGACTTAAAGGTACCTTTATTAAATCATTATATGATTCTCCTTTGAATATATTAGATCCACCTATTGAACCACTTCAAATTTAAGTTACTATGAATGGTATTTTCCTTAAAATAACTAACCTTCATTTCTTAAGGATAGTTTTTATAATTTGAACCCTAATAAGAAGTATCATGCATTTAGATTTTCATTCTCCATATTAATCTTAAAATCATATTATAATATAATGATGATTTTTATCTATAATGAAATATTTTATTAGATGATAATCATGTATTAGATAAATTTAAGAATTAATTTATTAAAATTTTATCCTACTAAATTGTTGACCCATTTTAAAATACATCAAATTCATTTTTGGATAAAATCTATATTTTATTATTAAATGAGTCCAATATGGAGTTTCTCTCAAAACACAGCTATTAAGGAATATAATTATCTCAATCATATCATATATGACTCTTGTATTTTTGAATGTATAACTCATTTTTCTAAACTAAAATATGTATTAACTCAAAACCATTCCTTCAGTTACCTAATTGAATTTAGGTCTCAAAGTGAAGTGTGTTAAACCCAAAAAATTAGGGAGGTATTAATTCATTAAAAATTCTATTAAACATTTAATTTTTTCTCATTTATATATGATTGATGTGTTTTTGGTGGAATTAGGGTTGTCCTAGAGGCATTTTGGGATTTGGAGACTTAAAAATTTGGAAATGGTAGTTATAGGATAACACCCATGGTTAACTATAATGTTAGTGTTAGCCACACACCCAAATCATAGAGAGAAGACGATTCTTTAATTTTTGTTTTTATGGTTGCTGCATCGTCTTTAAAACCAAGTAGGGTTCCGAGAGAATCCATGAAAAACCATTACTTTATCATTGAAAGGACTATATGATTAACATATGGTTTACCAAAATATGTGGGGTGTAGATTTATTTACTAATGTAAACTACATAGATGGAACACTATTTGGAAGACAATGCTTCTAAACCATATATTATACACTTCTACATAAAAAATTATGAATTTACCAAAATTCCCTTATAAATTTTAAAACTCCTTTCATCATTTTTCTCCATTTATTTGACCAGTCATGTCCCGGTGTTTATTATCTTCCTCTCATTCATGATTATCCTTTAATCCCTAAGAAAAAAACTTCTATTCACCCCAAGGGTGATATTTAGGTAAGGATAACACTATTTATCAATTTATCATTCATCTATCTCTCTTTTTAACAATATTAAACTATTTTTTTAATCATTAATCGTTATTTTTGTTTTTTCCTTTTCCAATTTCGACTGGTCAGCTCGAATCAATGGATGATAATCTTTGTGTATCATAGTATAATAAATAGTCATTTTATTCTAAAATTATCCCTTAAGTCATATTTTATATTTATTGAGTATGTGATGTGAGTCCACATCAACTTATTTCATGCTTGAACTAAAATTTTAAAAAACAAATATTCCTAAATCCTTATGAGTAACCCTTCTATTATCCTTGAGTACCCATTGATGAATTCAAGAAAAAAATATCCAATTAAGGATATGGGACATATTACTGAGGAAGGATGGTAATTCAAAAGGAGTCCATAGGGGAACCCATAACTAATTTTAAATAATGAAAATAAATTTGGATTACTAAATATAATTCATAGAATATGATATTTATGTATAAGTGAGGTATTGGGTGGGATGAATTTCCATTAGTATATGAGATATATTAAGCATTCAACATTTACCTTAAGGGTATATGTGAGACGTATTGAGTATGAAACTTTTCTCCCTAGGTTTTATATGATTTGTTTTAGGTATTATAGATTTCTCTTGAGGGTATATATGAGATCTCATGAGAATTATTTATTTTGCCCAAGCACATTTACGAGATGTCATGGGTGGGATGAATTTATCTCGAGTGCGTGGATGAGATATCTCATGTGATCTGGTTTCCCCCATGAGTGTCTATGAGATGTCTCAGATTGGAAGAATTTTCCCTAAGGGTTTATAATGGAATTATTAGGCATGATATACTTCCCCCATGGGTGTATATGATATATCTTGGTTAGGAAACATTACTCTTAAGTGTGTATATGAGGTGTACTGTGTAGTCCACACATCCTCTAATAATGAATATGAGGGACTCTATGTGGGATATATTTCCCCCAAGTGTTCCTACATGTTACTCATTATATTAAGAGACATCTAACATTGGTCAAAGTAGATATGGTAGAACCTGGGTGTCACCGTAGAAAATGAGGATCAATAAGGGATGGTTAACTAATTTCATTTTTTTATTTCACATCATCATGAACTTGTATTTAGACTCGATACATTTTGAGACACCATTTATGATGACAGACCAAGTTGTACTCATACCTTTTTGGGTCACTATGTGTTTATGAGAAGAATTCATGGTTATAGGATTGGACAAGGGAAAATTACTTATAACCAATGGATGACCTATTAGCTGGTGTGAAACCTGGGATTTGGGAATAGTCTCGGATTCATGACCATTTTTGTGATTTATTCTTAGTTTTTTTTATTTTGTTTCATTTTTTCCATGATGTATATAATATTCCCATGAGTGATCCTGATGTTGTCCATATATATTTTATGCCTTGTGCAAACTTAATTTTTTCACATCATGAGTTGATTATTATTTATCTACAATTTTCATGATGTAAGGGTTTGATTCTTTTATAGCTCTTACATTATGTCTTTGGGTGATCAAAGGTGTTGGGGGAAGGAGTGATTTGGTTATTGGAACTATAATTTCATCTAGAGGAGGGGGATTATGTCATGGTCAATTAGGTCATGTAATGGTGTAATTTCGAATATGGAAGTTCTTTCATAGACATGTCCCTATGGTATATAGTATTAAGAGTAAGGATTCAATATCCCTATCATTTTGGAGAACCCTATAGTGTGGTGATCTATGATATTACACAAATCATAGGGTCAAGTTTCATGTGGATTCATTTTAAAGGGTCATTATGGAATGGGATATAGGATATACTATGGATTTATTTTGGAATGTTATGACCCCATTTATGTTATTTTATGGAACGTTACAGCATGGTGCCTTGGTTATGTTGCATACTTACCCCAAGTTTATAGGATCAAGGTTTCATTAAGGGTTCAAAGTATGAGATATATGGAGATATAAACCATGCTTATCGGAGGGGGAGTTCATACTAAAACCATTATATTATAACAATTCATCGAACACAGTAACTTGGAGAAAAAATATCAACCATTATGGTGTGGTCGATGGTGCTACATTGTTGTACTATTAATAATTCAAGAATATATAAATTCAACAGTTCTATCTAATTTATTTTTTTACTAGTTTATTAATAAAACCCAAGGTTACCCTAGGACCCATCTTAGAGGCTTTAAATCCCCATTTATTGGATTTAAATCCCTATCTTTGTGAGAATTATTTGTGGGAAATCCACAGTGAGTTTCCTTCTTATATGTGGTTATTTACCTCTCTCATTCTCATATACTATTCCATGGAAGCTCAATTTTATCTAGTTCTTATATTTCTATATCAAGTTTATTAGATATTTTTATTGAGGTGATATCCTTAGAGTTCAATGTTTTCTCATGGGAGAGGTGATTTGTTATCTATGCCTGTCATTCTATCCTTATTTTGGAAACATTGAATATCTATATCAAGGTAAGGGTTTTATAAGTTTTATTTCATTTTTTTAAATAGATATATCAACATTATTAGTTTCATTGAGTAAATTATGTAATTAAATGTATAAAAATAGTAATCTACAAATCTAATGAACTAGAAGGGTCATGTGTTTCACATGTGATTTATGGATTAATTAATAACAACTCATGATATTTTATATATAGTGTGAAAGTTTATTAATTTTATTATTTTTGTTTTTTATAATTATTTAGATGCATGAAATTATATAAAAAATTTAAAGATAGTCTGATTAAGAGGATAGTGAATGATGTATGAAAATTTAATTACCTTTCTTCCTTGAAATCTATTGAGTATGAAATAGATACTTAAAGAATGTTTGTGTTAATTTATTATCTATTATTATATATTAATGTTATGAATCATTTCTATAAAACATATAAATAATGTATTACCTAATTGAAGGTAGTAAGGATATTTTTTCTTGAAATTAATGTTCTTAGAGGCAATTATGATCCTAGTTTTTCTTGCTTGGGTTGTTCGACTTGGTGCGATGGTCATGGTTTCTTTGTAAGTTTTATATGCTAAAAATATATTTTTTTCATGAATATATTATTTTTATGGTATAATATTGTGATAAATTAATTTATGAGGTCTTTTATGGTTGGAAATGATAGTAAAATTAGATATTTGGGCTTGTGTGTGGCCAGATAGTTGTGTTTGGATTTTTGATTAGTTGGGCGGTACGTGTTGAGAGATGATCTTGTCCAGTTTATTTTTCTTATTATTTTATTCTTTCTTGGAGGAATATTTTCCAAAAATTGGATTGGATTTTGTGAATTTTAACAACTAGTTTCAATTGACCTATGAACTATAAGTACATATTATCATGTTGTAGTTTAATTCAAGTCCTAGAATACCCAATTTGTGGAATAGTAATGAATTATAATAAAATTGATGAGAATGGGTGTTTATAAAGGTTATGATTCATTAATAAAAAAACAATGGTATGGTTTCAATGAATTTTTTAATATTATAGAATGAGAATATTTAATTTGATGATAATTGTTAAAGAACCTTCGTTTTTGATGGTTAATTTCATTGGTTGTACCAAAAAATTAGAATGAGGTTAATAAATTAATAATAATAACTGAATTACTAAATGATTTTTTATATGATGGAATTTTATTATTACGTGATTATATGAAATCTAGTTTCTAAGAAATTTATGGTGGAAATTGAGTTTTTATGTGTGGAGATAGCTACAATATGAGTCTTAGGCTAGATAGTTTCCCCTCATTTAGTTGTGTGTGATATATATTCAATATATTTTATGATATCATACACTTAATCTCCATATTTTGGTGGGTAGAAAATGAAAAAATGTTTGAGGTTCTAGGTTATTTCTCCAACATCCAGGTTTTTGTTGGAATGGATGGATTAATTCTCCCAATTCTATTATCTCCTTAAATATTTGAATGTGTATTTGGGCTATGAGAGGTATATATTATATTTCTATATGGGTTGTTTTGGATATCAGTTTTACTATAAACGTATGTTCATTATGTAATTATTTTTATAAAACATACCTATATTTGATTATAGTGACTATAGTTTTCTATAAGTTAATATTCATAGTTTATAGTATATTGGGGTATAGTACATTTTATACATGAAGTAAAGGCTTTAATACTTCTTCTTAGTTAGGGATATGATAAAATAAGGTGGATATATGTTTTAACGAGGTATGAGATGTGATGAAGTTATGGTTGGGATGTGGTTTCCTATATGGGAAGGATGAATTACATAAGGGATTAAAGCACATGTTGTTTGGAATTGAGGCATGGGAGTTATATACCAGTGGGTAAGTGTATAGAGAGTTACTTATTATGTATATAATTTTAATATAAAATGACTAAATTTTATACGTTACATGGAAAGTGGGACATGGTGAGGATAAGTTATAGTTTAACTAGTTTATGTAATGACTGTGTTCTATTTGTTTATTCATTGGACTTCATATATTTCATCCATACTGACATGACATATTATGAGGAGGGATCTTACTGTGTATACCTATTTTATAAACCCATAAATATTTGATTTTTTATCCGTATCACCTGAGTTAATTTTTTCTAAATCTAGACATGACTATCTCATGGATTTTTTCATGCCACTCCCTGGGCTTGGTTTATGGTGTATCTTATTTTTTCCTTACCGTTTTTGAAATTTACATGTATTTGTGTGAGTTGGCTATTTATTTATTATATGGAGATGATTGGTGGATATTATATCTATTTAATATTTATTTAAATGAGGTTAATTCCTCCTATTTGCATTCATTATATACCCTTAATGATAGTCTCCAACCTCAGGCTAATTGGAGATGGTATTTGGGGGTCATCCCTATCTGCACTACTATTATATGAAGGATCATAGGGGTGTATGGGGGGGTGGGGGTCATGAATGAAATGTACCTAAGATGACGGTTGAGAGATATGATATAGTTATTAGATATGAAATAGTTAGGATTACACTCTTTGGTAGGGAAATAGTATTATTTGAAATTTGTATGTGATATAAGAAAGAATGATCGACTATGACATAGTATTTTAAAGACCCGTTGATCCAAAGCAAGGAATATTTATTTTTTAAACATAATAATTGAAGTGATATTACTTTTAAGGTAAAGACTGAACTAAGGATCATTAATTAAGATTGTTTTCACTTATGATTTAATTGGCTATAAAATTGAAATTATGTTGAATATGAATTAATTAACTAATCTTCAATATACCATATTTTGGTTTTAGAGAGGCCTTAATTGTTTTATATATTGTGGGTATGTGTATTGGTTGAAATACTTGTTAGTTTTGTGCTGATAATGTTTAATAGGATACTCCAACTGGCCACTATAGAGTTGATATCAATGATGGAAATTCTTGGAGGAAGTAGCATTGAGAGTTTTAGTGCCAGAATCTACTGACGTATGAGGTATTATTTTTAAATCAAGATATCAAGGTTTGATTAAATGAATTGAATATTTTCTTTACCTTAAATCATGATACGAGGGAGCCCTATATTTTTATTCTTGTCACTATGATTCATGGAGCCAATCTATAATGGTGATTCTTGTTAATTAGGGACTTCAAGGAGTTATCCTTTTCATGGGATAAGATTCATGATCATTATTGTGATGTGTTTATTTTTTTGACCATGAAGGTGACTTATCAACAAGAGATACTTATAATTTTATAATGTAATTCAAACAAGGAGTTTAGTATCTATTATAATAACCTCTTACATTATAATTAATACCTTCTTCAAGATGATAATGCTAATAAAGGAATTTTCTAGAGGGTTTTATTCTAGATATCTAGTGCTAGGTCACCCCATTCATGTTATAGATATGTCATATAGTGTTGCAGAAGGTAGAGGTCATTAAGATAATACTAAATAGGATCATATTGTCATGGGAGTGGAGCTTTAGAACATTTCATAGAGACAATATATAACCAATGATTATTAGTTTATTGATCCTAAGATGTTTTATATGGTGGGGAGTCGATTCTAACCTTCTTCATCTAATTTCATCATAGTATTAAACTCCTGGAACCTTTCAAGTAGATTAAATATGGTTTATTTTTCCTGAGGAAGTCATAGACATCAGAATCTTGAGTGCCTTACTTTCCTTAGACATTAGAATAGAGTTGGTGGCCCTCTTAAGGCTCAACTATTACACTGATATCCTCTATGGTAGTATATAAAGAAATAAGGTTCTATAGGTTTTAATTAGTAGATAGGGTATATGGTAGGAAGAGTATAGTCTTTTAATGTCCCTCATCTTAGGGATACTGACTAGAGTGAGTTCATAGAGGTGCTTGATATTCGGGTGAAATAGGTTATGGAGAAGTACATAGTTAGATGCATGCCAAGGAATTTCTCTTTCCATGTAATCTACACATCATGTGAGGTATTAAATACTAATATTATGCCTAGGTATATTCTTTTCCTGATTCAAGAGTTACAATATCTTGCCTTACACCCACCCTAATCTATGTTTTGGAACTTGAGGTGGAGAGGCTTCCAGTTCCCTTAGTATTGATTATGCTTGTTGTGGGTTTTCTATTTTAAATATTTATGTAGATATTTTGATTTGAATATATGTTACATTTACCTTGGGGATATTTTCTATGGTTGTGGATAAAACCATATGATATTATCCTTAGTATGGACTAGCTTTATATAGTGTAGGCAATTTTTAAATGCTTCAAATGTGAGTTATATTCATGAAAAATTATAGAGAGAATGTCATGTTTACTCGAAAGAGAGATCATTAGATGGGTCTTGGAGGAGTTGAGTCCATATATTCCTTGATGGTTGAGATTATATTGATTAAAGTGGTTAATTATTCAATTTTTTTTCCTAGAATTATAAAAGAGTATATTGATGTCTTTCTAGAAGGGGTTGTGATTCTACCCCCTTGACATGAGATCAAATTTTGTATAAAGTTACAGAAGAGTGTCACTCTGACATCGATATATCTATATAATATAATGCCTTTATAGTTCTGGGAGTTGGGGATTCAAACTGATGACCTTCTAGAGTGAGGTTTTAATTAGCCTAGTGCATCTCCTTTAGGTGCCCCAGTTCTATTTTAGAATAATTCATATGGAAATATGTATTTATATATATATTATCCTTAATAGAATTAGGTGATATTGATGAAACACTATCCCATTCCATGGACTGATGATATTTATGACCAACTAAATTTATTTAAATAGTTCTCTATGATCAATTTAAAGTCAGGAAACCATCATATGTGGTTAAATGATGAGGTTATTTGGAAGTCTACTTTCAAATGTCATTATGGTCATTATGAGCTCATCAAGATTCCCATCAATTTAATAAATTCTTTATCCATGTTCATGGGAATAATTTATTTTTTATTCCATGAGTTTATAGACTTATTTTTAATGGTGTTCATTGATGAAATCAAAGGGTATTATGAGTTGATGGAGGAGAATGTAGAGACTTTTTGACATATTGGGAGTTCTTTATCACCATCATCTATTTGGTAATATTTTGAAGTATTTGTTTTTTCCCTATGAGGATCATTTATTATTTCATTTAGTGTCTCAACATTGAGTATCATGTATCCTTCAAAAATTTAGGTGATTGTTTCTTATGTAAACTCAGTGAATGTTACAGAGGTGTTGGATTTCCTTGGTCTTCTCAACTATTACCAGATGTTTTTACTAGAATTTTGTCAGATTGTGACTTCTATGACATATTTGACTAGAAAAAAATTTGTATTTTTCATGTATTGACTAGTGGTAAGATACTTTTGATTATTTTAAGGGGTATAAGGTTAGTGAATTGATTTAAAAAATTTCAGACAATGGATTTTTGTTTGAGGTCTGTTGCAACACTTCATGTAATGGATTAGGTTTTATTAAAATAAGAACTGATTATTTATCTCCAATTGGTATTAGAAGTTACATATTCGTGTTCATAACTATACTAAATATGATATTGATATTTATATAGTTGTGTTAACTCTAAAATTATAGCGACATTACCTCATTTATTTTGAACTTTATTATCTTCACAAATCAAAATATAATTAGGTATATCTTTTCCCATCAGGATTTAAATGAACTATAATTTTGGAATATCAAATTATTTTAGGATTTTGATTTTAATATTTCTTATACAGGAATTAAAGATAATTATATGGATGATGCATTTTTTAGGAAGTCACGAAGTAATTATTTGAGTGAGTTTGGTGATTATTGGAAAGTGATGGAAGTGATCTCCATGTCTCACCATAATATGGGTGATGTTGATAACTAATGGTGTCTTTATTTAACAGCCCTATATTGAGATATTTACCTCTAATATGAATTATTTAATGTTAGGTAAAATTTTAGTGGGATTTAAAAGGCTTTGAAATCCTTTTTGGAGGTCCATGGTTTGAGAACTATTATTATAAACTATTCTAAAGTCTCTAGAAAACAATGTTTGGTATTTGGGGTTCATAGAGAAATAAAACTATTTTAAAAAAACCATGAAGTTAACCTTGTGAATTGGAATTTGTTGAGATGGAGCTGATTTTCATTGTTAGCCATGATTTGTCAAACCATATGGCTAACCATGTGGCATGAATTAAATTTTATGGGAATTGACTTTTTAACTTGTAACTTAGTTGAAAATGACCAATATTCATCCACTAACATAGTCTCTTGATTTCCCGGTTTCCCGTTTTCAATATTTAGATATCTTTAACTAGTAGACTCTAATTTTGATTATCCATTCACTAGCTGATCTTGGAAATCAATGGTAAGAACATTGTTCTTCCCATCTGTTATAGATATACTTTTTTACCTTGAATGGAACCCTAGATTAGGGATTCTATTATAGTATTTAAGGTATTAAAAAATATTTATGGGTATCTCCATGTGATTATTCATAGGAATAGAAGAATGATCCTAGATCTATAGTGTCATAGGGGACTGGTTATGAAAAACAAACTCATGGTCAACAGTTTTCCCCATTCCACTTTCATTGGAATACGAAGTCTTTGAGGATTCATTTGAATAGTATTATTCTAATTATAAGGAATCTACCTAGACAATACTCTACATAGTTTTATCATACTAGTTGTCTTATGAAAATTGGAATGTGGGTGTCACCCACAATGTGTTTGATAAATAGATTAAATGGTATTTTTAGTGAAATATGGTTTTTGATTTGTGTTCTTTGAATAGAGGGGTTGTGTGTGTTCAAATTGATATTTTATAGATCATGGTTAGAAGTATCACCATCAAATAATGGAAACATGGGATAGATTGTGGTGAGAAATGCCACCATCAAATTGGGTTACCATGTGATGGATTGGTGAAAGGATGAAGAACCATATGAGAGTATAAGGAGGTCCTATATATTCATGTACATGTGTGTGTGAGTGTGAAAATATGGATGTGTTATTATAAATTGATATTTAACTATTTTATTCTACTACTTGAACAAGAAAAATCATCTTTTTTTTAAATTTCCATTGGAAAATATTTTCATCAATTTTATTTAAAATTTTGAAAACTAATTTATCTTTTTTTTGATATTTTATTGATTTTTTTAAATATTATTGAATAAACTATTATCATTCCTAGTGGAATTTGGAATGGTATCTTGTTAACTTCCTAATGGGTATGATTAATCCCCCCTGAATATGTATGTTGGTCTGTATGCAGATTTTGTTTTCTCTAATACAATAAGGTGTGGGTTTCTTACTTCTCTAGTGATGCTCCTTGATGTTACTCTCATAGTTGGAGGATATATAGCATTGAATGGTTTAAGTCTTGATCTAGAGTGATTCCACATTCATACCATATTCATTTGATACATTGGAGTTTTAGTATTATTATTTATATTATTCCACTATTACTTTGATGTTGGTATTTGATTAATTGTATATTAATTATTTTTCACTTTTATTATCATTGGGTTTTGTTCCATGCATAATTTATAAAATTTATATATTTTTATTTACTTATATTTTATCATGTGATGGTTTTGTGTGTGTGTAAAAAGGGTAGATAGTTTCCCCTTATAATCTTATTGTTTAATCCAATGTAATTTATTACTATCCTTTAGTGCCTGTGGAATTGTCACCTAAGGTTAGTAACACCTCTAACCCAGTCAAAGACAATGTTTTGTGTAAGGATACAAAAAATGGTTTTAGTTTGGTCATTTGTCCATTGGGATAGTAGTTAGGTGTTTTAATTCATTTAAACTTGAAATTCATTTCATAAAAAGGTATAGCTATCTTTTATAAGAAACATTACGTTACTAGGGTAGTTTGGGTATAAACAAGTGGTTTTATGAACATCTAGGGGATTTTGTTTCTCATTTTTATGGTTTTAGCTGGTGAGTGTTAGGAATTAGGCATTAGTAAAGAGACTTCCAACTATGGATTCATTATCTATATGATTATCTAATTTTTCTATTTTAATATTGTGATTATTTTTTGATATATATATTTTAACCATGAAAATATGAATAGAAAAAATGGATTAACTAATAAATTTTAGAACAGTATATAGATTGAAATTTCCACTATTACGGATAATGAGAAACTAGTGAGAGAGAGAATATGAAAATGATATTTCAACTGAACCACAAATGAACTTGTATTTGGTTCAAAGTATTGTGAAATAAATTTAGACTATTGAATAGGTGCTTATGACAAAGGAACCTCTTCTGGTGAAATAGTTGAAAAAATTTCTATTAAAAAATCCACTGATATTTCCCAGTGATTCTGGACCCAAGTATTCCTAGGTATGGCTGAGCAGGATTACCAGGATTTTTGTATTCTTGGGGTATCTAGATGAAATTAAGGTAAATCTAGAAATGTATATGGAGTTCCTAGAGATAGCATGGAGGGACATAGCTATTCATGGTAAGATATATTGAGACCCACTTGGAAATTATTATTTTTTAACTTTTCAAAAAAAGATTCTTTTCAAACACCATCAAAATTGAAAAGAAGGCATACTTATTTCAAATGGACCAAGGAAGTTTGTCAGTGACTGAATATGCTACAAAATTTACTCACCCTATTTTCTTTTCACTAAAAGTAGTGGTTAGTGATAGGTTGAAAGTTCAGATCCCTGAGGTGGTCTCCACCCTAATGTTTTCTCAAAGGTGGAAATGTTATGTATTACTGACTATATAGAAAAGTGAATAAGGAACTTGTTGGAGAAATGGATCTTGGTGTAAATCTAAGGGGATGAAACACCTTTATAAAGTTATGCATTCGTGGGAACTCTAGCATTGTGAATAAGTGAAAGAGGGAGGGTTACTCCTAGGGTATCATGTAAACATTACACCAATCCACCGGATCATCTGTTTATCCTCTATTCCCTAGCAATGAAACAGGGTTTTTCCAGTGAAACTTACTCAAAGGAAGAGATAATTTACCCCAACACTAAATAATTTCCACTACTATGTTATGAAATGGATTCTCAAGATGTACTATTATAAAATTTTGAAATTACCAGGTGGAACTAGATTGAATCATCCTCATGATTCATATTATTGGATAGAACAATACCCTCAAACTATTATCACCCATAAATCCAGGTAAACCGGGATAACTTTAGGAACCCTCAATTGTACAATCACATCCATAGGGAAACAAGACCTATTCTATGGTAGTTGATCGATGAATATACAACGTAGATAAGGCTGTCACAATAGAAAAACCTAGACCTTTCATGTCATGAGATACCATACTTATAAACATTATTCAAATTGATTTCTTGTTTGATACTGGTGTATCACAATCTTTTTATTCTTCTTTTATGGTTAAAAAATTGGGATTATATGTGGAAATTAATCCTCTACCATAAATACCAAGATAACCCTTAGATAGTGGTAGTATAGAGAACTCAAGTTCCTAGAATGTTATATTAACATCGATGCTATAAATTTTCCCAATGATTTTACAATCCTAGAGATGGATAAATTTAATATGATCTTGGGAATATACTGCATATTGGAATTTAAATCTATTTTCATCTTATATGCTTAGAAAATAATATTTACATCCCTAGATGGAACTATTCATGGATTCAAGAGGGATTGGGATATACATACAACTAGAGAAGGAACTTCAGTCTAAATGGATGGAATCATCGATGTCTTGTTAGTAGCAATGACCTTGGATGCTGCAAATGATATTAGAAATATGAATCTTCCTACCATAGTGGATAGATTCCCAAATATCATTCCAAATGATTTATCTAGGTTACCACATGATATTGAAATTGAATATTCTATCCATCAACTATCAAGAACAATCAATATTTATTTCCTTTAATATATAATGGGTTTTATAGAGTTCTAGGAAAAACATTTATATCTTGACGAATAAGGGAGTATAGTCTTCATCAGACCGAGAACATAGCCTTGGGATACACAAATTGTATTCATAAAGAAGGCATATGGTTTCCTCCAATTACGTGTTTGTTATTGTAAACTGAATCATGTTATGATAACTTTTTCCCACTACCTAAAATTAAAGATCTATTTGATCAATTAAAGGAAGTTAAGTTGTTCTAAAAGAATTATGTAAGATTAGGATAACATTAAATCATGGACAGAAAATAGGATATTTCAAAGATATCATATTGGAGTCTATATAGACATTATGAATATATCATCATATCCATTGGTCAAATGAACACGCCTATATTTTTCATGGCCTTGATGAATTGTATCTTCCACAAATACCTTGATTATTTTGTTTTGGTATACCAGGAGGATATTTTGGTATATTATTGAAGTAGGAATGAACAAAAATAGAACTTGGAAATTGTAATGAGAAAATTTTGTGATCATCAATTATATGGAATGATTTCTATGTGTGACTTATGGATAATGAAGTTAGATTCATAAGGCATGTCATTAATGAAGAGGGAATATCAGTTAACCCTAGGAATATTGAAGTAGTTGTCTCATGGTAGCCACCAAATAATGTCTTCAAGATACAAATATTTCAAAGATTAAAAATATATTATTATCACATTGTTCAAAATTTATCAAGGCTAGATTATCCTATGATTACTTTGATGAGAAATGGTGTTCCATTCACATGTAATGACATATCACAAAAATAATTTTTAGATAATAAATCTCTTCTCACCTTGGAACACATCATATTTTTTATAGAACTAGGTTAGGGTTATGTGGTATATTGTGATAATATAGATTCATTTTGGGTTGTGTTCTCATGGAGGGAGATAATGTTGCGTCCTATGGTTCGATTCAACTATGAATCCATAATCAAAACTATCTAGAACATGAATTGAAATTTGTTAAAGTTGTCTCTTCATTAAAGACATAGAGACACCACCTATTTGGAGAAAGGTTTACAATATTTACTAATCATAAGTGTGCGAAATATATCTACAATTAATGAGACATGGAAATGAGTTAATAAATATGGATGGAGTATCTACAATTTTATGACTTTGAATTTATGTATAAATCTATAATACAGAATTTTGTACTAGATTATTTGAGTACGAAGTAATATAATGAAGTTCTCAGGGAATATCATGACCAATAATTGATAATGAGAGTTATTGTTGACATGTACCTGGAATATGCGGAACAAATTGATAATGATATTTCCCATTAATTAAATTGTGTTTCTGATTTGATGATTTTTTTAAAATAGACTCAGATATCAGATCTTGATTAAGTCACCATTAAGTAATACCAAAATTATGGGACAAATTATGACGGCTATATAGAGGATTTAAACACGTTATTACACTTTCAGAACATGATTATCCTCCCCTTATTTTTCTAGTAATAACTTATTTTAAAATATTACCATTCAAATGGGTTTTTCATTTAGGTATTAAGAAAATTTAGAAGGTGATGAAAGCTCATTTTTGCTGGTAATGTATGAAATGAAAAATTTCATATTATAATATGAAATTTCTAACATGCTAGTAGGTAAAGGCTAAACATCATGGACAATCAAGTATGTAATAATATATTCCTATACCTGTATGAAAGTGGGAGTATATTAATATGTAATTTTTAAATGGTATACATAGGACACATTGGAAGAACGATGCTATATTGGTAATTGTGTATATACTCACCAATTCATCACACTTCCTCCTAATCAGAGATTCCAACACAATAAAGGATTTTTCAAAGACATATATTCAATAAGTTGTAAAGTTACCTAGTGTTCCTATCTCGATTGTATTAGATAGAGATCCTCAATTCACTTCTCGACTCTAGAGATCATTTCAATAGGCTCTCAAAACTCAATTGGCCATGAGTTTGACATATGAACCTCCAACAAATGGGAATCTGAGATGTACAATTTATAATTTGAAAGATATGATTAGAGATTGTGTCATGGATTTTGATTGATATTGGGAACGTTATATTCTTTTTGTGGAATTATCCTATAATAACAACAACCGGTTGATAATACATATAGAAAAATTCAATGAATTATATATCCTTTCTTATTTTTGTCGATTATGTTTAATGGAAATACGATAAACCTCACTACTTAGACCTAGTATTGTCTATGATACCACAGAGAAAATGAATATGATCTGGAGGCTGATGGTCATGGATCATAACTAATAAGAATATTAGGAATATTAGCATCATTATCAACCATTATGTTATGATGAAAGTGACAACATATTCTAAAAAGTGTGACAGATACATGGTCATTGATTCTTGGGAAATCAAGGGATGTAACCCAATGGTATGTTGGGTCATTTGATATTAATGAATAGAATAGAAATGTTGAATATCGATTACCCTTAACACCATGATTATGCACTATATATAATGTCTTCAACATCTCTTAACTGAAGAAGTATCACATGGAACCCAATCAGGTGAAAGGTTGGGACCATGATACTCTTGAACTGGATGCGACGTTTATCCAGGAACCTGTATTACTCTATATTTCAAGTAATTAACCATTATATTATGCTTTTTTAAGTATGCAATGTATATGGGTGATGTTTAGGAGTGCTTTTAAGTGTTCGAGTATGTTTTTGGAGATATTCTAAAACTTCAATTTTGGTGAATAGTTAGTGAAAACCATGAAACTCCTACAAGAAAACTGCGCACAGTGAGACGAGCCTAAGGGGATGGCACACTAGTAGGAAAATAGTTTTTCAAAACCGTGCAGCCACCTAGAAGAAACCATGCAAAGTCAAACATTGGGATTTGGCATGGTTGGCGCACAATTTGTGTAATGGTGTGGGCCAACCATGTGAGGGCCCTATTGAAGAATAAGATGGTGCATTATTAGTGTATGGTTTTCCAAACCATGTGATGAACTATGCATGGTTTAAAAAAATATCCACAAAAAGTGGATCTAAGCTTGTATCGGTCTTTAACCCCTTATTTTTGGTCCAAAACATCCCTAACATGGGATTATTTCCTCTAAAAGGCCTGTGAACCGCTCCCCATAATTTTGGAGCCAATGTGAAGGTGTTTGTTGGTGCATTGAAGCCTAGTTATTGTGGTAAGTCTTCATTTATGGTATTTTTTCTTAGTTTTCCTTATATATATTTCTCTCATTATCTTGGTTTCTTGGCACACCCGGTTTCAAGTAAGTAACCCTATTTTATTATTTTTAAGTATGTAAAGTATATGGGTGTTGTTTAGAATCCTTTTGGTATGTTTGTAGAGATTTCATAAAGGTACACAGTTAGTAAAAACCATGAAAATCCTACAAGAAACCATGCATAGTGATACAAAGGCTAAGGGGATAGCGCCTAGGCAGGTGCATGGTGTTTTAAAACCATACAACCGTTTTAGAGAAACTATGATAATTCAGATAGTATGATTTTTTAAGGATGGAACATAGTTCTTATAGATGTATGGGCCAACCATGTGAGGTCCCTCTTGAGGCAGAAGTTGGCACACAGGTAGCACATAGTTTTCCTAACCGTTCGACAAACAGTGCAAAGTTTAAAAAAAAGATCCATAAAAGCAGATCTATGTTTATACTATCCTTTAACACCTATTTTTTTCTCCAAAAAGGCCCTAACTCTCAATTTTTTACTCTGAAAGGTTGGATAACCTCTCCCTATCAATTTAGAGCTGATTCGAAGGCATTTCTTGGTGCATTGAAGCCCGTTTCTCATGGTAAGTCATCGTTTATGGTAGTTTTCTGGGTTTTCCTTAGATCTACTTCTTACTTCTCTTGGTTTCTTAGATATACTTCTTCAATGGATAGATATAAGGTTTTTGATGCTAAATATGGTTAGATTTGTCTTTTTTGATGATGGGGGAAGATATCTATGGTAGTTTGTGGATATTCAACATGATTTCATTAGTGTTTAGAGCTGTTTTTCATTGATTTCATAACTTTTTGAGGTAGGTGTCTTAACTCTCGAATCCTATTTATTGAAAATTAAGGATATATTTTAAATTATTTGTTTTGATTTAAATTTATTTTGAAATTGATGTGAAAATTATGGTATAAATCTTTTTTATTGATGGTTTGGGGATTTTAAAAATTGTGGAAATGTTGTGAAAAGTGTTTTTTAATTGATTTTAAAATGATGATTTTAAAATGGTTATTTTGTTTTGATGCATGAGAAAAATAGTTTTCAATAAATGGTTCGTTTTATTAAAATAGTTTTTTGAAAAAAATGGTTTTCAGTAAAAGGGTTGGATTTATTGAATTGTTTCCTTGGAAAAGTATGTAAAAAAAGTTGGTTTTATTGAAATGGTTATTTTAAAAGGTTTTCAATAAAATTACATTTTTATTGAAATCGGTGAATGAGGCGTTTTAACATTGTTTTTTGGAATAATTTTTTGTGTGTTTGTGTGAATTACGGATGGATGAGGGTAAGAATTCTCCCCCATCATTATTGGGATGGATAAGGGTTAGGACATTCCCTGTCAAATTGGTTAATTAAGTAATGGATTAGTTAAAGGATGAATCACCACTTGTGAGTATAGAGAGGTCCAGATTTCATGCATGGTTGGATATGTGGACATGTGTAATGGGTTTAGTTATGCCAGAATGGAACTTGTTAAAGAGTTTTAAAGTATTGTTTGGTTTCTTTCCTTGGAAATTGGTTTATTTGAGAAAAATAAATTGGTATAGAATTGATTAGCTTTGTGATAAATTATTGAAGAGTTTCAAATTGTTTTTTATATAAACTACTTCATATATATTTGATAACATTTTTTTCGTAGTGTCATTGGTATGGATGTCCTTTTGGGAAAACCTACTGAGTTTCATTACTGACCATTTCTTTGGATCTTTGGTGCTTTTGAAAATATTGTTAATCAGTACATAGGCAAAGGTAATGTGTCACATTTCTTTGGTTGCATATTTTGATACTTGGGATGTTTTTTGGAGTTGGATCAGGGAACATGTTGGGAGGTTTAGAGTTTTTCCTTGGAGTCTTTGGGTTTTGTCTTCAAGTGTGTACTTTGATATTGTAGTCTTTCGATGTGGTATTGTTTATGTTTGGTTTTTGATGTCAATTTTATTTCCTTGAGTTGTTTTATATTATTATCATGAATAATTTACTAGTTTTTAAAGGGGTTTTTGGTTGGTTTCTTTACTTTTAAAGGTAAGATCCCCCCACTTGTTAATGAAGCCCTTATCCTTTATTTCCAGCTTTTAACACCTTAGGGATGGTACTTAATGCCAGGTAATGTTCTTCTGCATTCTCCAGACACTGAGGAGGGGAAGGATGTTACAATTGGTATCAGCTTGTTATGTCCTTGACCAAAAAGTGATCACCAGTTCTGTTGGCCTTAGAGTTGAAAATCATTCGAGTTTATTAATCGGGTTGGGATGATAGAAAGGATTAGGGTTGTCAGGACTTGAATTCTAGATCATAAAAAATAATAGCTAACCTTTCTTTGCTAAACATGATGTTACTAGGGAGTTGGGTACATAAGTTATTTTGATACACTTATAGGATTTGGAATCTCTTTCTCATGGGCTTAGCTAATGATAGGAGCATGATATACATTATAGAAATGAATTCCCACTTGGAATACATATTTAATTTTGAGTAATGATTTATTTTGTTTTGTAAAACAATTGATTTTTGAAAATTGATAAAGTTGGATTCAAATGTGATATTTTAAAAAGAGAATGGATATAGTATTTTGAAAAGGGTTTTATTTTCAAAAGCATAGTGATATTTTAAAAAACGGTTTAATATTTAATATTTTTAATTTTGGAAAGCAATCTTGTGATAATATGATGTGATTCAATTTGAAATTGTTAATCCTTCAGTTGCTAGAGAGTAAGACTTATGACATTTTTTTGTTTCTAATGAATGGAATCAGGTAGGTGTTGTAGGATGGAATTGGAGGAAGCTACTGAGAATGCAGTTGCACCTGAGCCATTTGTGATCCAACCACTAGTTCAAAGTATCATCTTAGCCTTTCAGGTTGTGGATAGTGGGAATTTATTGGATGATCCAAAGAAAGTGGATCACTCTATCCTGTTCAAGAAGCAGAATACACCTATCTTTTGTGGTGATTTGGAAACAGAAAAGTCAGAAGTGTAGACGAATAGGATGAATCAAATATTCAATTTCCTTAGCACACTAGCAGAGATTAAAGCCAAGCTACCAATGTATATTCTTGAGGATCCTACACACTAGTGGTGATATTTAGTTATCCATGCTAAATTAGACCAAGAACTTTCATTGGTTAATTTTGAGGTATTATTTAACCAAAATTGTTATCCTCATACATTCAGGTTCAGAATAATGAAATACTTCTTCAGATCGAAACAAGGGAGTCTCACAGTGACAGAGTATGAAACTAAATTCATGAATTATGTCCACTTGTTCACCTGAAGGTACTGCTAGTGCGTCCTTAAAGGCACACATATTTGAATTGGGGATGAGGCAAGATATTTAATCAAAGTTTGATGTGCTCTATATAAAATAATATATAGATATGTTCAATAGAGAGAGGGTGTATGAATAAGACATCTCAGGAGCTATGACTAAAGGAATCATGTTGATACCTGAAGGAGATAGTGGGAAAATTAATACTGGGAACCAGTGGAAGAGGGAAAACTATTTCCAAGGTGGGAGTATTACTCAGAATAAAACAGCTTGACTAGTGAATATTTCTTCAAAATCAAAGAGCTATATTGGTTGTTTTCAATGTTTTTCATTCCACCACATGAATAAATAGTGTACGACATTATCTATATCATGCCATAATTGAAATCATATGGGTACTATTCACCTATATTGTTGAAGTGCTTTGAATTCAAGTGTTTGGGACACTTCTCATGTGTCACAGACACCATATTCTCTAATAGGGTGGGGATAATAGAATACCTCTCATCAATATAACAAATCATTCCATGGTGATTCTAGGAATACCATAACTCCTCATCATGTGAAATATCAACAATCCAACAAGGAACAAAGTTTCCTGAGCATATAACTACATTGAGCGGAGCAGGTTATTGTGGATCACCAGTACATACCATCGACAATGATATGTATGATTCTTTTGAATTCTACCCTTATGAAATATTTGTTTGATATGGGTGAATCCTCTTCCTTTATTTCTTCTCATGCTATTGATTTTATAGGTTTAAAATTTTTGATGATGCCTTAAGTGTTAAAACATAAATCTCTTCTAAGTCAAAGAGAATGTCAGGCCTTTCCATCTATAGAATTTTATATAACTATTGATTTAATTGAGTTAATATAGGATTTTTCTATGCTCAATATGGATTTATATGATATAATACATGGTATCGATTGGTTGAAAATGTTCAAGGCTCACATCAACTGTTACACTGAAAGGGTTAGTTTTACAAATAAACATGGTGCCAAGAATATCTTTCGAGGAGACCGTAATGTAAAGTCAGGTGCAATAGAACTTTTGGAACCATCAGTTGGAATGATCTCACACTATTTGGTGGCTTGGACCATGGCATCTATTGAAGAGATTAAGAATAGTTGTTTTCCAGTAGTTGTGGATCAATTTCTAGATGTTTTCCCGATAATTTATTAGGGTTTACACCCATGAGAGAAGTGGAGCTTATAGTTGATATCCTTACGAGAACCAAAAAAATCTCATTTATATATTATCAAATGGAACCAAATGAATTAAGGGAATTGAAATTTTAGTTGAAAAAGCTATAATGAAAAGATTTTATTCAGTTGATCACGTCTCTGGGGGAACACCGATCTTGTTCACAAAAAAGGTGGATGGAACACTTAGTATGTGTGTTGATTATCACAATCTTAACCAATTTATGATAACAAATCATTATCCACTTCCATGAATTGATGATCTGATCGACCAATTGAAGGGAGCTCATTGGTTCTCTAACATTAACATGCAATTAGGATATCACCAATTGTGAGTTTGAAAGGAGGATATTTTGAAAACATATTTTAGAAGAAGAGATGACCATTATGAATATGTAGTAATGCCTTTTGGTCTTGAGAATGAACTAATAGTTTTTAAGGTATTGATGAATCGAATATTTCAGATAAATTTGGATACTTTTATAGTGGTTTTTGAGGATGACATATTGGTGTATTCAAGGAAAAATGTTGTGAATAACAAACACATAGCGAGAGTGTTGGGAGTCTTAGGAGATCATTGGTTGTACTAAAAATTATGAAAGTGTGATTTTTGGATTCAATGGGTAAGATTTCGTGGCCTTCTAATCTCATAAAGCGATGTTTCTATGTATATAGAAACAATAGAGGTTGTTATCTCTAGGAAACTACCAAATAATGTCTTTGAGATACACAGTTTCCTTGTTCTAGTATTACTGATGATTTATTTGTGATTTTTCATGTCTATCCTCAACCATGAATGCCTTGACAATGAAGAATGTTCCATTTCAATGGGAAGAGGAATGTCATAAGTCTTTTCATGATCTTAAATCCCCCCTTACATCAACACCTATCTTGATAATTTCAAAATTAGGTCAATGGTACGTGGTGTATTTTGATGCTTCAGGATCAGGTTTGGGATGTGTTCTCATACAGGGAGACCGTGTTGTTTCTTATATATTAAGAAAGTTATAGTTTCACGAGAAAAACTATTCAACACATGACTTAAAGTTTGCTACTATAGTCCATACTTTAAGGACTTGGTGTTATTATATATTGGGTGAGAAATTTTCTATGTTCATGGATCACAAGATCATGAAACATATTGTCTCATAATTAGATTTGAATATGAGACAAAGAAGATGGACGAAGTATCTCTAAAGGATTGAATATGACTTGAAGTATAAATCTGGTAAATGAAATGTGATGGAAGATTCATTTAGGAGAAAGTCATATGGTAAGTTAGAAAAAGAATCTTCCGATCAGTGGAAGTTGATGTCAGTAATAACAGACATGAACATGGAATGTAAAGACCGAGGTGATGTTATAGTTTTTTCTAGTTCCTTTGGTTCTTGATTCGGTGAAGATGGTTAAAGGGGAACAAGCATCAAATTTAGAATGTGTGGCTATGAGGTCAAAACTCAATTTTGGGGAGACCATTGAGGGTTCGATGCTAGATGGGATTTCCGTGTTGTGGTTCAGAAATCAGATGGTCGTACATATGAATTTTCAGGAATAACTTCTTCATGAATTCAACCATTCAATATGGGGTTTTCATCATGAAATATAGAAGATTTATAATGCATTGAAATCATAGTTTTGGTGGATTGATATGAAAAAGAAAGTTGTTGAGTTTTTTTCAAGATTATTATATTTTTAGTAGTTTAAAGTAAAGAATTAGTGACCAATAGGTATATTGTAGTCCTTACGTATCCCTTTTTGGAAATAGAAGAAAATAAATATGGAGTTTGGTACAGGTCTCCCATAAACGGTTTGGAAACATGATTCCATATGGTTGATAGTGGATCAGCTCACAAGGATGGCTCATTTTATCCCTATTCATGAATCATATACAGTGGAGGAATTGTCTAAAATCTATATCTGAGAAGTGGTAAAGAGGCATGGTGTACCATTTTTGATAGTGTTAGAAATAGATCTGAGGTTTACATATAGTTTTTTTAAATCCTTATAGAAATAAGTTGGGAATTAGTTGATATTGAGTATGGCGTATCATCCTCATAAAGATAAGTAATCTGAATAGACGATCCAAATGTTGGAAGACATGTTTCAGGCTTGTGTAATGGATTTTGGAGGATTATTGGATGAGCATGTACTATTAGTGGAGTTCTCAAATAACAAAAACTATCATTCCTTAATACAAATGGATCATTTTGATGCATTTTAAGGGTGTACTTGTCATTATACACTTTTTTTTGGGTGGAAGCAAGTGACACTTCACTAGTTGGTCTGAGCCTTGTCTAAGAAACAATAATGCAAATTCAGTTGACCAGGAAACAAATAGAGATAACACAAAGTCATCATTAACCATACGAGGGTCATCATTGATGGCCATTGTCGTTTTGAGTGAGTCATCATGTGTTCATGATGATCACTCAGGGTCTTGTACATCATTAGTTTGGGAAGTTGGTCAAGTTATTAGCTCGATACACATTCCCTTTTGAGATATTGAAACGGGTCATGGGGGTCGTATATCAGTTGTCTTTTCCACCATGGTTTATTTTTGTGAAAAATGTTTTTCATTTATCTCAGTTCAAAAAGTATCATCCTTATCATGAACATTTGATTCTATGTGTTCACATTAACCTAGATCCGGATGCTTCGTTAGCATACATGCCAGTGAAAAATTTGGATTGGCAAGAGAATGACTTGTGTGAAAAAATCATTGGTCTATTATGGGTTTTGGAACAAATTTTCATGTTTAGGAAGAGAATTGGGAATAGAAGAATGAAATGGTCCATAAATTCATTGAACTCTTTCAATGAAGTGACAATTTTCTACTTATTGAGGATATAAAGGCCAATGGTCCACTAGTTTCTGGTATGTAACCAATATTTTATGCTTTTTAATTAAGTAAAGTATATGGATAATGTATGGGAGGGTTTGGAAGCCTTTTGGTGTATTTTTGGGGTTTTTCTAAAGGCATATGGTTGGTGAACGGTTAGTTAAAAAATGTGAATCTCCTACAAGAAAATGTGTATAGTAAGACATAGGCTAAGGGGATATGACATGAGCAGGCACAAAATTCTTCTAAACCATATGGCCGCCTTAGAGAAACCATGAATAGTTGGAAAATGGGATTTGGTAAGGTTGGATCATAGTTTTTCTAACCACACAAGCCAACCATGAGATGTCCCTCTTGAGGTTGAAGTTGGCAGACAATTAGCCTAACCATGTGACTATACATGCACAATTTAAAAACAAGATTCACAAAAAGTGGATCTATGTCAAGATTAACCATTTACCCCTCTTTTTTTCTCCAAAATGGGCCTAACTTGTTATTTTTTCCTCTGAACGGTGGGAGAACCTCTACCCACTGATTTGGAGCTAATTCGAAGGTGTTTCATGATGCGTTGAATTAAGTTTCTCATGGTAAGTCATTGTTTATGGTAGTTTTTATTGGTTTTACTTAGATATACTTCTGTCATTCTCTTGGTTTCTTACAGGAACATCCAATATCGATTTATCTAAGACTTTTGAGGCAAAATATGATTATAATTGGATTTTTTAATGTTAGAGGAAGATATTTAAGGTGAGTTTATGGATATTCAGCACAATTTTATTGACGATTTGTTTCTTTATTCATTTCTATAAAACATTTATGAGGTTTGTGTCTTCACTATAGACTCCTCTTTATAGAACCTGATGTCTAGAATTGAAATTTTTTTGATTTAAATTGATTATACAATTGATGAGAAAATCATTATATAAACCTTCTTCAGTGATGGATTGTGGATTTTGTGAAATTGTGGAATTTTTCTGAAAAGTGTTTTGTTGATTGATTTTAAAATTATGATTTGAAACTGGTTATTTGGTTTTGATGCATGGAAAAATGGTTTTCAATAAAGGGTTGGTTTTATTGAAATAGTTTTTAGAAAAATGGGTTTCAATAAAAGGGTTGGTTTTTTGGAAATGGTTTGTTGGCAAAATATTTTTAATAAAAGGTTCGATATATTGAAATGGTTTGTTTGAATGGTCTTCAATAAATGTATAGTTTTATTAAAATGGTTGAACAAGGTGTTTTGGAATTGGTTTTTGGAATAATTGTTGTCTGTATTCTTATGTATTCATGACAGATAAAGGTAACAAGTCTCCCCCATCATTAGAGGGGTGGATAAGGGTCTTCACTTTCCCCCATAAAATTGGATCATTAAGTGTCGACCTAGTGAAAACATGAGTCCCCACTCTTGGGTATACAGAGGTATAGGTTTCATGCATGGTTGGATGTGTGGATATGTAGAATGGAATTAGTTTTTCCAAAATGAAACTTTTGAAATGGTTTTAAAGTATTGTTTAGTTTCTTTCCTTGGAAATTGGTTTATTTGAGAAAACTACATTGGTATAGAATTGTTTTAATTTTTTATAAATTTTTCAACTATTTAAATTTTTTTTATATAAATTTTTTTATATAAATGTGGTAACTTGTTCACTCCAAGTGATGTGGGTAGGGAAGTAATTTTGGGAAAACATATTGAGTTTCATTACTCACCCCTTGTTTGGCACTTTGGTGCTTTTTTAGATATTATTCATTAGGATGCATGAAAAGATAATGTATCACATTTCTTTAGTAGTGTATCATGATACATGGAATGTTTTGTAGAGTTGGAGCATGGATAATGTTGGGATATTTGGAGTTTTTCATTGGAATCTTTAGGTTTTCTCTTCCGCTGTGTACTTTGATATTTTAGCCTTCTACTATGGTATTTTTAAAGCTTGGTTTTGATAATAATGGTATTTTCTTGAGTTGTTTTAAATTATTATAATACATTATTTAATAGTTATTTTTTTTAATGTGTGTTTGTTTTTTTATTTTAATTTCAAAGGGAAACTTTTCCACCACTTGTAATGAAGACCTTAGAATTTATTTCCAGCCTTTTGATTCTTGGGGATGTCTCTTAAGTTGGAATAACAACCATACACCTTCTCAAGCCAATGAGGTGGGGTGAGATGTTACAAACCAATCAAAATTCTTGATAGAAAAGATAAGACATTTCATGAGATCTATTTATCTAGTAATAGTAACATGAAAGAATTTTATATTCAATGAGGGAATTGGGAACATGATAAGTTCGTATAGGAGTAGTGGTCAAACCTATTATAGATTTATGAGGAAGAAAATACCAACAGTGGGGGAGAATATAACACCCCCATTTTGGGTTATTTCCCTATTTTATGGTTTATTTAAAGATAGGAAATATTCTGGTTTAGACTTGAAAAGTATTTGGATGGTTTTATAAGGTTTTGGTATCGTTTTTAGTTGTATATAATTTCATCATGGATAGTAAAAACTATGATTATGTCTCTAGGAAACCATGAGAGGTGTCTATGAGTCACTGGGTAGGTGTACAGTTGGTACATGATATAGAAAAACTTTTTGGATTACCGTGAAGATTGTAATTCTTCTAGGAAAATATGATTTACACTGTTAGTGCATGGTTTTCTAAACGATGCAGCCTAACCTACAAAATATGAATTAAATTGTATTTTTAACAAAAACATTTCCTGAAAATCCTCATTATTCTTCATTTTATGACCTAGAATCTTGATTTACAGAGTTACTATTGGCTATTTTTGGTGTACTTTTACCTCTAGTCTCCTATTTTAATGATCCTTTGAGTGACTGATCTTGGAAATCAAAGGTAAGAACTCCATTCTTTTTATTTTTCTTGGTATTGTCATTTAATCTTGATCTAACACCTATAAAAAGGCTTCCAGGACTATATCTATCATATCAAACAAGTTTTAATGGGATCTTCTTCTGATTTATAAGAGTAATGGAAGATCGATCTTACATCTGCAGTTTTTCAAGGGACTGGTTGTGTTAAATGAACCTATGGTAGGAGTTTTTTTCCCTCTTTACACGTTTATTGGAATGTAAAGGCTCATATGTTTCTTTAAAATAATTATCTTTTTCTTTTGAATGATTATAATCTACCAAAACTCTTCTTAATCTTTTCTTACTAGTTGGATCTTGAAAAATGGGTCTTGGGTTTCACCCAAAACATGTTTGGTAAATTCATTAAATGGCTGTTTTCAAAGAAATATGAGTTTTCATTTCTGTTCTTGGAACAGCTGGGATACATGTGTTCATATTCGCATTAGATATATTAGGGTTTGAATTACCACCATAAAATAATAGAATCTTGGGATGGATCATGGTCATAAGTTCCACCGTCAAATTAGGCCACCAAGTCATGGCTTAGTGAAAGGAAGAGTCATGATATGAAAGTGTACATAGGTATAGATTATGCATGTACATGTGCGTGTGAGTTTAAAAACATGGGAGTGTTATGGTAAATTTGAATTTAATGAATTTATCTTATTACTTTATAATGAAAGATCATAATTGGTTATATTTCCTGTAAAGAACCGTAATATTCAATGAAATTTTTTTCCTTAATTTTCCTTGGGATTTTACATGATTGTAGTTTCTGATGGCACCTGATTCCGAGGCCCGGTGTGCCTGGAATCATTTCATGAAGTTTAGAACGGGTACGTTCAGTGAACGAACGAGCGAGTTTTCCTAACTTTTTAACCGTTGCTCAGAATCAAAATCCGAGGACACCGATGGAATCGCAGCGCCGATAATTGCCTAGAAACACCTTTTTTGGAGTTGTATTTTCTCGGGTGTGGTTATTAAATTTTTGGTTAAGTAAAGGAATAAAATAAAAATGGTGCGACCAATTTTTGTTTTATTTAAAGATGTTTAACCTAAGCTAAGTGGTTGGAGTGGGACCCACTATATCCTACTCAACTAGGTAGGATATTTGTGGGGTGGGGCCCACATGATCCCCACCATTTTCAATCCCCCTCCTTTAATTAAGTAATGCACCCACACCTACTTTAAATGAATTCAACTCTTGCGTTTATCTAGATACTAAACGCCTCTTTTAATTGGGTGGTTAAAACGTTTCAATTAATTCAATTAATTGATTGAATCAATTTTGAATTTCAAAATCGTTTGGCTTGTGTGTTAATAAAATTAGAGAAGTATTATTTTTATTAAGGAGTTTGTTGTGCGTAAGGGCTTGGTAGAATTTCCTCAAAGTCTTGAAGTTCTTCTTCCTCGACGAAAAACGCGAAGAACGCCGACCTCCGACGACAGAAGAGGAGAGAGACGCCTTCGTCGGAGTTCGATGACCCGATGTGCATTTCTTCGTTCCTTCTTCCGCGACGTTCAATTCCACGACGAGCCTTCATTCAACAAATGCTTGAGGTAGGGGGATTTATTTTTTGTTGTTCCTGATTACTTTAATCGCTGATTATCGTCTTATTTGAGCCGCCTGATATCTCAATAACGAGAGGAGGTCGGACCGCATGAACACGGCCGACCCTCCTCCCCCTTGATTATTGATTTGTTGCAGTGTGTGTAAGGCAGTACGGTGTTGTTGCACCGTGCTGAAACTATAGGAATGGTCGAAGAAGCATGGCGCTGTCACGCCGCTCCGGACGGACCAAGGTCGTATCCTTTGGCTATGGCGGAGCAGGGAGCAGTGGCCGGCTACAGGCCGCCGACGCCGTAGCAGGAGGCCGGGCCACGGGGTCCTGCGGCAGCAGCATGACCGGCTTCTGAGAAGGCCCGGGGGTCGTAACCCCCAGCCGGCCGAAGGAGCGGCCGCCCCACATGGGGGCCGTGGTTTGAAAAACATGGGGCAACGCCCCCCCCCCCCCTCATCCGCTTGGCCGTTACGGCCGAGCCGCCTGGCCATGCTGCCCAGGCCGAGCATGCCAGGCCGGGTCGGGCCGCGCACAGGCCGGGCCTGGCCGCACCCAAGCGGGCTGGACCCGAACCTGGGTCGGGTCGACCCATTTCGAGCCGACCCATGGGGGTATCGGGTCGTGTCAGACCCGGCCCGAACCCCCTATTTTCGGACCTCTTTAGGTCTTTTCCCATAACATGGGCTGAAAACCTTTGATCGATGCACCGTCAGATGCGATGCAATCCTTGGATCGAGATGGTCATTTTGGTATATTACAGTCAAGGTTTCGGAGAACATTGGGTTCGGTCGGGTTGGTTCGTACACGAAACCAACCGGGCCCTCGGAGCGGAAATGATTATAACATGAGCTCCGGGTGTCCAAATGGCGTGCCATCAACTTTGATGGATTCCTCTTAGTGAGACGGAACTTTTGGATTACTCCTCTCGAGGTTTGGATGTAGTTGGAGTATGGTCGGGTTGGTTTGACTTAAAAACCAATCGGGCCCCTCGGACAAAAAAGCCACACAGACCGGACGTCTGATTGATGCACCGTCTGTGACATTGAGTTCCTATTGATGATACGAAACTTTTGGATACATCAACTCCTGACTTCGTGTCAGTTGAAGTATCATCCCCTCAGCTCATGGAGCGGATCCTCCCGAATGAGCCTGCTGTGTGAGGGAACCTTAGAGATGGTTGCGACTACGATGACGATGAAGACAATACGGGAATCCTCTGTGGGTTCGACAGCGACGACTACAACACTAACCGATCCTCAGTGGATCAGTGCTACTGATCCTTTTTGGGTCCGATCCTGTGTGGGTCAGCGCACTGTGATCCTGTGTGGGCTAGCGCACTTCGATCCTATGTGGGACAGATCCTGTGTGGGGCATTGCGGGGGTTAGTTACCTATTGATCCTTTTTGAGTCATTTTGGGGGTTAGTTACCTATCAATCCTTTGTGGGTCATTGGGGGGTTAGTACCTATCGATCCTGTGTGGGTCCGACGGCTTAGATGAATCAGTGGCTACGACTGATCATCTCTATCTTCATTCGAAGAAGTATATCCTGTGATAGATGAGTCTTGACTTTCAATCATTATCTTCGATATGATTTTCTTACATTCCTATGTGGATTTTGTTGTGCTATCCTGTGTGGATGTGATCGAACTTGGGCTCGGATGCTAGAGCCGAACTGGAATTGTTGACTTAGGTTTATGTATGGGCATATACCTAAGTACTGTCAGATGTTACTTCGTGATTGTATCTTTCCTTTGTGGTTTATCCTTTGTGGATTCTGGGAGACCTTCAGGGGTCTCGGGGTCCCTGCTGAGTAGCATATACTCACCCCTGCACGGTCTATGCCCGCACTACATTGTGTTGGTTGCAGACGACGGACAATGCTGATCGTGGTTGAGGCCTGCGGAGCAGGTCAGTGCCTGGAGGTGGACCACTGGGCGGGACGTACTCAGAGCGGACTGCGGGACCAGAGGATCTCTGGAAGCTATCTGTACCCACCCTTCAGGTGGGACTTCCAGTGGACAGCTCGATATTGCCTCTTTTCTTTTCAGTTGATGTACTCCCTTTTTCAGTTGTACTTTACTTTTAGTTTGGGGTTGTATTCTGGACCACTTACTTTTCCGCACTTACTATTGTACCCAGTTTTACTTAGTGTTTACTTATGATTGCTTACTTTGTGTGTTTGTTTTTTTATAAAGGCAATGCCTTCCCTTTTTATCGGGAATTACACCTTGGTGCTAGTCGCCAGCCCCTGGCCTATGGGAGGCGGGCTTGGGGTAGTCACAGCACTGGCCCCGAGGGCGGGTCGTGACAAATTAGTATCAGAGGAGTTCGGTTCTACCGCAGAACTCCGGAATATGATCTTTTTCTATGTGAAGCAATAATTTTAAGAGTATTGAGTGTGGTTATCAGTCTAGGGAGTCCAGTGTTGGTGCAGCGGCCGACATATCCATACACGAGGACCCTGACTTCTGATTTCCGACTTAGTGCATGAAAACATTGATTGCATGTGTATTTCAAGTTTTCTTTGTGATTAATTTCTGTTATCTCACCAGGTATACTATTTGACTGTGGCGCACCTGTTTCTTTTTAGGATGGTCCCACGATGGCAGCCATCTAGGGTTACGAGTGTTGTGAGGGACGACAGACCACCGAGCAACAAGGCCTCGGTACAGGGCCCTTTGACAACAGAGGCACCGACGATACCTCTACCCGCCGAGCCACCGATGCTACCAGCCCCAGCTGCTGACAGTGCACGTCGCCTTGGTGCACTGCACGAGTTTCAGCATCAGCGAACACCCAGGTTCCGCAGGGAGACGGACCCTCAGGCGACCGAGGATTGGCTAGAGGCAGTTTTACGAGTTTTCTGTTTGGTAGGGACACCAGCAGAACTCATGGAGATCTTTGCAGCGAGTCTCCTACACGCGGCAGCAGGCAGATGGTGGAGCTTGATGCTCCAGATGCATGGCGAGGTATCACTCCTTTGGATGGACTTTTAGAGCCTCTTACACTCGGAGTTCGTCTCAGCTACCCTCCGTGCGGTGCGCATCCAGGAGCATCTACAGCTACGACAGGGCAGCATGACGGTCACCCAGTACTCGGCGAGATTTACAGAGCTCTCACGCTATTCGAAGGACATGGTATGTGACCCATTCTTCGGGGCCCAGACCTTCATGCAGGGATTGAGGCATGAGATCAGGTCATCATTGATCTCCCTCAGTATTCCGACACAGGCAGGAGTGCTGGAGCGAGCCCTTCTCACCGAGATCTTCCTTGCTGAGCCGTCATTAGCAGTGAGACCTACCGCAGGGCAGCACGTAGCAGAGTCTTCTGCAGCTGGCATTCGACAGATGACACATGGGTTCAGGCGGACCAGACCCTTAGTCGGATGACCATAGGACACTAGCTCAGAGGTAGGGGTCACACAATGTAGAGCCAGTCTTACGAGAGGAAGACAGTGCTATGCATGCGGCGGGCAGGACCACAGGGTTCGTGACTAACCGAACCACCGTGCGGAGGAGCAGTAGACGGTTGAGGGACCACCCAGGCTGAGGTAGATGGTCGACCGTGGTGGTCCGCGGGGAGCAGGCGGACGAGGCACATGAGCTGGCCGAGAAGCAGGTGGTGGGCGATGCTTTGAGGCTCTACCACCACCACCACCACCAGGAGGCCCACCCCGACCTCAGGGAGCTGGCGGGCAGAGACATGCTCAACATCAGGCAGCGGAGGCCTACGACCATGGCGCACCCGAGGTGATTCGAGGTACTATCTGTGACTACTCCACCCTTTCTGCAGTTCTTATAGACACAGGAGAGAGTCATTATTTCATTGCCGCTGCCCTTGTTTGAAGCTCGTAGATTCCGACGGAGCTGTTGGCTCGATCCTTACGGCTAGAGACTCCTACGGGAGAAGACTCGACGATTACGCACTGGTTCCGGCAGTGTGAGCTTACTATAGGAGGAGAGAGCTTCGGTTGGGATCTTCTTGTAGCGGTGTTGAGTTCTTACGACGTCATCTTGGGCATGGATTGGTTATCTACATTCCATGCTCATATTGACTGTATTAGGCGCAAGGTGCGATGTGTACGCACCGACGGGAGCAGGTTCACCTTCACTGGTGAGAAGGGAGCCTTTGCTGCACAAGATGGACTCATGCAAAGGAGAAGACATCCCATCACTCATCAGTTGGCTAGCCTGATCCTAGGAGATGTTGACATGAAGAGTCCTTGTTTTCCTGCAGTGGTGGATCATTATACGGACGTTTTCCCCGATGACGTTCCAGGAATACCTCCTCGCAGAGAGGTAGACTTTTATATTGACATGTACCCCGGGATAGCCCCGATATCCACACCAGCATATCGGATGCCCCCCGCTATTCTTTGAGAGCTACGGGTATAGTTCGAGGACTTGCAGGGAATGGGATTCATCCGACCTAGTGTTTCACCCTGGGCTTCCGTGATATTGTTCGCCAAGAACGTGGATGGGAGCTTGCGACTGTGTGTCAATTATCGTCGCCTAAACCAGGTGAACATGAGGAACAAGTATCCGTTACCGAGGATTGACGACCTCTTCGATCAACTCAATGAAGCACAGTGGTTCTCAAAGATAGACCTTAGATCAGGTTATCATCAGCTCAGAGTTCGAGATGAGGACGTGCAGAAAATGACCTTTAGATGTCGTTATGGCCACAATGAGTTATTGGTTATGCCTTTCGGCATGACCAATGCTCCATCAGTGTTCATGGGTCTCATGAACATGATCTTTCAGCCATACCTCGATTGATTTGTCGTGATCTTCATCGACGACATATTGATATACTGGACTACTAAGGAAGAGCACGCCTACCACTTGTGGGTTGTACTTGACACAATCTGAAATCACCAGCTTTATGGTAAGCTCTTGAAGTGTCAGTTCTGGATACGTGAGGTCTAGTTCTTGGGACACGTCATATCTGAGGCAGGATTTGCGGTGGATCTTGCAAGGATCGAGGCAGTGCTAGCTTGGGAGCCACCTATGAGCGTGACATAGGTGCGGAGTTTCTTGGGGATAGCTCGGTACTACCGGAGATTCGTGTGAGACTTCTATAGAGTTTCAGCACCACTCTCAGCTTTGATGAAGAAGGGGAAACCCTTTGTGTGGTCAGACAGATGTCAGCAGAGCTTCCAGGAGCTGAGACAGAGATTGACCAGCACGCCTATCTTAAGGCTACCAGAGGAGGGAGTAGGGTACGTAGTCTACTGCGATGCATCAGGGACCAGACTTGGATGTGTCCGGATGCAGGAATGGGCCGTGATCGCCTATGGATCACGTCAGTTCAGGAAGCATGAACAGAACTACGCTACCCATGACCTGGATCTAGCAGCAGTGGTCTTCACTCTAAAGATGTGGAGACACTATCTTATGGGTGAGCGCTTTACTATCTACTCTCACCACCAGAGTCTTAGGTACGTCTTCTCGCAGAAGGACCTAAACCTTAGGCAAGGACAATGGCTCGAGTTCCTCTATGGCTATGACTTTGAGATAGCCCATAATACTGGGAAGGGTAATGTAGTAGCCGATGCTCTCAGTAGGAGGACTGGCATCCAGCTAATCAGGGAGGCGACAGAGTAGTTAGCCTCTTTGTAGATAGCCTTCATGGATAGAGATGGAGCATCCTTTATTCAGTCACTCATAGTAACTCCTCCACTACTACATCGGGTCAGAGAGGCGCAGCGTGGGGATGCAGACTGTGAGATGCGGCGTGCACAGATATCCTCAGGGCAGACACCTGATGGATTCTATGTGGGAGGAGAGCACTTCATCCTTTTTATAGGACGTACCATGTAACCAGATTCATTACAAGAGGAGGTGTTGAGGGAGTTTCACACTTACCCTTTAGCGGTACATCCAGGAGTGGCGAAGATGTACCAGGACCTCAGACGACATCACTGGTGGCCGGGTATAAAGAAGGTTGTGGTAGAGTTTGTTTCTCGATGCCTCACCTGTCAGCAAGTGACGACAGAGCACCAGGTACCAGTAAGATTGGTACAACCTTTGGAGGTCCCGGAGTGGAAGTGGGATGGGATATCTATGGACTTCGTGACTGGACTTCCACGCACTTCCTGAGGTCACGACTCCATTTGGGTGATTGTCGACCGACTCACCAAGTCAGCTAACATCTTACACATCAGAGGGCATGGCTCAGTGGAGAGCTTGGGACGTCTCTACATTTAGGAGATTATACAACTTCATGGTTTTCCATCATCTATCTTCTCCGATCAAGATGCTCGCTTTACTTCCCGGCTTTGGAAGGGGTTGAAGGAGGAATTTGGGACGCAACTACGTCTGAGCACCGCCTTTCACCCTCAGACAGATGGTCAGATGGAGAGGACCATTCAGACTCTTGAGGACATGCTCCGCACATGTGTCCTTGACTTTGGTCGTAGCAGGGAGGACCACCTACCCTTGGTGAAGTTCGCATACAAAAACAGATACCACTCCACCATCGGGATGACACCATACGAGACGTTGTACGACCGACCTTGAAGATCTCCTCTGTGCTGGACAGACACATGGGAGTCAGCACTTGTGGGACCAGAGATGGTCTAGGCCACGACAGAGAAGGTCCAGGTCATTGAGATTGGATGAGGACAGCTCAGAGCCGGCAGAAGTATTATGCTGACAGGAGGTAGAGGCCACTAGAGTTCAAGGATGGCGACCATGTTTTCTTACGGGTCTCACCTCGAAGTGGTTTATAGATATTTGGCCGAGGCGGAAAGTTGTCTCCACGCTTCATCAGACCATTCTAGGTCCTCAGCAGGATTGGATAGGTGGCTTACCGGCTGGCTCTACCACCTCAGTTGCACCGGGTGCACGACGTCTTCCCCGTATCTCAGCTGAGGATATACGTGCACGAACTGACGCATATCATTGACTATGGGGAGATGGAAATTGATTATGGGGAGACTTTTGTGGAGGTCCTAGTGGAGATCGAGGATCGACCAGAGCGGGTCCTACGTAGATGGTCGATTCCTCTAGTTCGAATCAAATGGCATCACGGGAACCTTTAGGAGAGCACTTGGGAGCGGGAGGCTCAGATGCGTGCACAGTACCCACACTTGTTTTCCTGGTGTATGATGAATATTTACGGGGACGTAAAGCCCTGAGGTGGGAGTAATGTAAATACCCGTAAAATTCAAGGGAAATTCTTTTTCTTAATTTTCATTGGGATTTTACAAGATCGCAGTTTCTGACAGCACCTGATTCCGAGGCCCGGTGTGCCCAGAATCATTATCCAAAGTTTAGCTCGGGTACGTTCAGTGATCAAATGAGTGGGTTTTCCTATCATTTGAACCGGTGCTCGGAATAAAAATCTGAGGACACTGATGGAATCACAACACCAGTAATTTTGTAGAAACACCTTTTTCGGAGTTGTTTTTGATAGCGTGTGGTTATAAAATTTTTGGTTAGGTAAAGGAATAAAATAAAAATGGTGTGACCAATTTTTATTTTATTTAATGTTTTTTAACCTATGAAAAGTGGTTGGAGTGGGACCCACTATATCCTACTCCACTAGGTAGGATATTTGTGCAGTGGGGCCCACACGATCCCCACCTAGTTCAATCCCCCTCCTCTAATTAAGTAACGCACCCACATCTCCTTTAAATGAAGTAAACTCTTGCGTTTATCTAGATACTAAATGCCTCTTTTAATTAGGCAGTTAAAACGTTTCAGTTTACCAAATTTTGAATTTCAAAAATGGTTGGCTTGTGTGTTAATAAAATAATACAGGTCTTATTTTTGTTAAGGGGTTCGTTGTGCGTAAGGGCTTGAGAGAATTTACTCAATGTCTTGAAGTTCTTCTTCCTCGACGAAGAACGCGAAGAACGCTGACCTCCGACGATGGACGATAGTGAGAGACACCTTCCTCGGAGATCGACGACCCGATGCGCATTCCTTTGTTCCTTCTTCCTACTTCAAAGGAAGGGAGAAACCGTTCCTCCTCGGACGATCTCCGTCAATGTGTGCGAAACCTTCTTCCGCAACTCCTTCTTCCGCGACGTTCAATTCCGCGACGAGCCTTCTTTCAACAAACGCTCGAGGTAGGGGGATTTATTTCGTTTTGTTTCTGATTACTTTCATCGCTGATTATCGTCTTATTTGAGCCGCCTGATATCACAATAATGATAGGAGGTCGCACCGCACGAACACGGCTGACCCTCCCCCCCTTGATTGTTGATTTGTTGCGGTATGTGAAAGGCGGAGCGGTGTCGTTGCACCGTGCTGAAACTATGGGAATGGGAGAAGAAGCACGGCGCCATCGCATGACGCCGTTGAAGTCAAACAAACCACGGCGCCGTCGCGCCCCGCCGGATAACCTAAAAGAGACCGCGGCTGGAGCGGGGCCACAGCGGAGGGGCGTGGCGCCATCGCGCCGTGCCGGACGGACTAAGGCCACGACCTTTGGCCGTGGCGAAGTAGGGAGCAACGTCCGACTACCGGCCGCCGACGCCAGAGCAGGAGGGTGGGATCGCGGGGTCCCGCAGCAGCAGTACGACCGGCCGGCTTCCGAGAAGGGTCGGGGGGTCATAACCCTCGGCCGGGCGAAGGAGTGCACCCCACCCCCCCACATGGGGGCCGCGGTATGACAAATAGGGGGCAGCGCACCCCCCTCATCCGGTTGGCCGTTATGGCCGAGCCGCCTGACCACGCTGGCCATGATGAGCGCACCAGGCCGGGCCGGGCCGCACCCAGGCCGGGCCGGACCCGGACCCGGGTCGGGTCGACCCTGTTCAGGCCGACCCAAGGGGTATCGGGCTGGGTCGGACCGGGCCCAAACCCCCTATTTCCGGACCTCTTTCAGCCTTTTGCCCATAACAAGGGCTGCAGACCTCCGATCGATGCACCGTTAGCTTAGATGTGATCCTTGGATCGAGACGATCCTTTCGGTATATTACACCCAAGGCTTCGGAGAACGTTGGGTTCGGCCGGGTTGGTTCGTACACGAAACCAACCGGGCCCTCGGTGCGGAAACGCTTATAGATTGAGCTCCAGACGTCCGATTGACGTGCCATAGACTTTGTTGGATTCCTCTTAATGAGACAGAAATTTTGGCTTACTCCACTCGAGGTTTGGACGCAGTTGGAGTACGGTCGGGTTGGTTTGACTTAATAACCAACCGGGCCCCTGGGACGAAAAAGCCAATAACTCACAGACCGAACATCCGATTGACGCGCCATCTGTGACATTGAGTTTCTGTTGATGATACAGAACTTTTGGACACTTCAACTCTGGACTTCGTGTCAGTTGAATTATCGGCCCCTCGGCTCGTGGAGCGGATCCTCCCGAACGAGCTTGCTGTGTGCGGGAACCCCAGTGCTGGCTGCGACTACGACGACGATGAAGACAGTTCGGGAATCCTTCATGGGTTCGACATCGATGACTACAGCACTCAGCAATCCTCAGTGGATCAATACTACCAATCCTATGTGGGTCAGCACTCAGTGGTCCTGTGTGGGCCAGCGCACTTCAATCCTGTGTGGGTCAGATCCTGTGTGGGTCATTGCGGGGGTTAGTTACCTATCGATCCTTTGTGGGTCATTGCGCGGGTTAGTTACCTATCTATCCTTTGTGGGTCATTGCGAGGGTTAGTACCTATCGATCCAGTGTGCGTCCGGCGACTTAGATGAATCAGTGGCTACATCTGATCATCTCTATCATCATTTGAAGAAGTATATCCTCTGTGAGATGAGTCTTGACTTTCAATCATTATCTTTGATATGATTGTCTTGATTTCCTATGTGGATTGTGTTGTGCTATCCTGTGTGGATGTGATCGAACATGGGATCAGATGCTGGAGCCGAACTGGAATTGATGAATTAGGTATATGTATGGGCATATACCTAAGTAGTGTCGGATTTTACTTCGTGATTGTATCTTTCCTTTTTGGTTTATCCTTTGTGGATTCTGGGAGACCTTCGGGGGTCTTAGGGTCCTTAATGAGTAGCGTATACTCACCCCTGCACGGGCTATGCCCGCACTACGTTTTGTTGGTTGTAGACGACAAGCAATCCTAATCGTGGTTGAGGCTTGCGGAGCAGGTCAGTACCTGGATGTGGACCACTGGGCAGGACGTACTCGGAGCGGACGGCTGCACCAGAGGATCTGTGGAGGCTATCTGTACCCACCCTTCAGGTGGGACTTCCAGTGGACGGATCGACATTGCGGATTTACTTTTCAGTTGATGTATTCCCTTTTTCAGTTGTACTTTACTTTTAGTTTGGGTTTGTATTCTGGCCCACTTACTTTTTTGCACTTACTATTGTACCCAGTTTTACTTAGTGTTTACTTCTTCTTGTTTACTATGTGTCTCTGTTTACATTATAAAGGCAATACCTTCCCTTTTTATCGGGAATTACGCCTTGGTGCTAGTCGCCAGCCCATTGCCTATGGGAGGCGGGCTTGGGGAAGTCACGGCACGGGCCCCGAAGGTGGGTCGTGACATTTTCTTTATAAAATATATCCAATTCTTTTACTGATTATTGTAAAAACTACATTACTTAATTTGGACATTATCCCTCCATATTTTATAACTCCGATGATCTAAACTATTTCTAGACATAGTGGCAGATGAGAAAGGTCTCTTTGGGGTTTTCTACTAGAAATGATTACTCACCCCCTACATATGATCTTTAGTCTTTCTGTAGATGTTATTTTCCATGATATAGGAATGGAGAAGGTTTCATAGTTATTTATAAGCACTCCTTGTTGGCACTATCATAGTTGGTAAAGATGGACCTTAGAGAGGATTATATCTTGGTCTATAGTGTTTCCACTTTAGTTCTGGATTCATTTAAATATTTAGAGTTTTACTATTTTTATTTATATAATTTCACTATTTATTTGATTTTGGTTTTCCATTCATTTTTTATTGATGGTTTATCATGTTTTTTATCAATGTGTTTTGATTCATGCATCATATTTATACTATCCTTGATTTAAATTATTTATGTTTTATCATGTGATGGTTGTGTGTGTGCATAAAAAGTTCACATAATTCCACCTTTTAATAATGGTGTTTAAATCCTTAACATCTATTTCTAGCATTTAGTTCCTAAGGAATTTCACCTAAGGATAGTAACACCTCTAACATATTCCATGCCAATAGGTTGGTTGGGATATCATATTTTTTTAATAAACCATCATTATTATGATTTTTTTCATTATGTTTTCTTATAATGTTATTTAAGAAAATATTTGAGAAGTGAAGTTGTTTCATGTGTATGTAAAAAATTATTTGAGATTAAAGTTTATTATATTAAAGGAAAACTCTCTTTTATGATCTCATGATTTTGAAATAGACTAATCAGTTTTTTTATTATTTGTATATTTCAATTATTAAGAATTTTGTTCTCAAATAAATGTATTAAATTATTTTCATTGGATTTAAGGATGAATAGGAAAAATGATAACATAATGTTTAAAATAATAAATATTTTTCATGAAAAGAAAATGAGTTTCATTTTAAAATATTTGCATTGTTGAAAAAATGGATACTAATAAGAAGTTTCAAACTTGAATATATATGAGTTTATTTTTCAAGAACTATAACTTATGTTTATAAAACTCTAAACCCAAAAATATCTTCAAGAATGTAATAAAATTAAGTCTTATTTAAAAATGAAATTATTGGTTGAAAAAGAATTGGATCATAATAATTGGTATCTGGAAAAGCTTTTGATAATTTTATAGTATAGAATAATTTATATATGTACCCTTAAGATATTATAATTTATGGTTTCAATGATATATATTTTGAAGAATAATATAGTAATTTTAATTAAACTCTCTAAATTCAAAATGGTTTTCCCCATAGGATGTGTGGGAGTGGGAGTAAGTTAGAATAAAGAGGATGATATCCTTTAAATCATAATCATAGAAATGTTAGAATTAAAACCAATTAGTTTGTTGTTGTGATGGATCTATTGACACATACTGTAAATAGTGGTGGTATCCATGTGAGAGAGAAACCAAGATCTCTATAGAGGAATATGTATATAGTGTATCATTTCTTGAAACAACACCTTCCAGTATTGGGTGGATCATTTACCTCTATGATAGCTAAAGGATAGGTTAAAACCCGGTAGAATATATTTTAAGTCATGGGTTATTTATATAATCAAATAGTGACTGGTACTATTTTATATTTTCAAGGTGAATCCGATCAGTATTGGTTAATAGTTATGAATATGGGTGAAAGGGGAGAGATTAATTCCTTGAAAAGTATTTAATTTAAGAAAATTTTGATTGAGAAATATTTTCCTAATTATATTAGAAATATTATGGAAAATTAATATTTGGAATCGAGGCATGAGGAGGAAGATTCAATTTCATCATACGTATCAAAATTCCCTCTTTGTAATGGTATGGACCATCATAATTTCATGAATTTTATAGTAAAATTAATAAGTTTTACTAATGATTTATGCTAATATATTTAATGGAATTTTGCTTCTAAGGAATTTAAAATCTATGAGAAAATCGTTCAATGTGGTGAGAAGGTTGAAATTTAGTTTTCTAATGATCATGCACCCTATGAACAATTTTTGAGAAAGTGATCCATGTTGTTGTAAAATGGTAAAAATCAATTGATGAAATATGAATGTTAGAAAATCATGTTTCCAAATTATGATAAGTGTAGTAAAAATCAACTTAAAAATTTATTATAAAATCTAAGAAGCCTTTTAAGTTTGGATGGATGGAATATATGCCTTATGACTACATATAAAAGGATCATAGTAATGATCATAAAAATAAAAAAAGTCTATGAGTAAGTTGTTTTCATTGTAATGAAATAGGTCATTATGTGAGTACATGTCTGAAGATAGGAATAAAGTATGAAAATAAAAAAGATCACAATAATTTATTATTGACTATTTTGGTAGATTTTGGACCATATAATGAGGTGGTACTATGAAAAATACATATTAATTTTAATTATGCCAATGAATTGTTTGATTCAGGATCTATGTATTCTTTCATTTTCAAGAAATTTGCAAGTAAATTGAACATTTCTCCTTTATAAATGAATCCAAACCCTTTTGTAAAACCACATAAGGGTAACATTGAGGAAAAATATAAATTAAAAGAATATTTATTTTATATTAGGTTTAAGGGTTTTATCTGAAAACCTTCTTGTATTTCCCATTATAGATTCAGATGCAATTCTAGGTATGTATTGGATATTTGTTTATCATGTTAAGATTTATTATAGAGTTAAAGAAGTTATTTTTCATAATGAATTTTAGTTTTAATATAGTAATTAATTCATACATATGGTAACATATCAATATAATGAGAAATTGATTAAATATGGAAGTTAAAGTAATATTGAATATATTTTTAATAGTTGGGAAATTAATCAAACATAGGGTTTTCATATAATAAATGAATATATAGATATATTTCATATTAAAATTCCTATTATTATAACTGATCAAGAGATTTAATTAACTAATGAATTAGTGTATGATGGTAAGATAATATCAAAAAAAATTTATTGAATGGATCAAGCATAAATTCTATAATTGAAAATGTAGTTATAATAATTAATTGATAAAGGATTCACTAATCATAGAACTTCATCACAGGGTGATCCTGTTTTATTATAAAAAACATAATATGGTTATTTGATTCTTTGAAATGATTATAGATCATTAAATAATATAACAATTTAGAATAATTATATGTTTCCTCATATCAATGAATTTTTTGATCAACACCTAGGACACAAATATTTTTTAAAGGTTGGTCTTAGGTATGGGGACTAGTAGCTGATGGTGAAGGATGACGATATTACAAAAATAGTGTTTAGTTCTAGGTTTGGGAATTATATGTTTATGGTTTTTCCCTTTGGGTAAAAAAAATCTAGCTATATTTTTTTACCTTATAAGCAGATTTTTCCATGAGTTCTTGGATAAGATTTTGGTTTTGTTTATTTATTAAATCCTAATATGTTCTAAAAGTTATGATGACCAGGAGAAAATTTTGAGGATTTTTCTGAAAACCATGAATGAATTTTTTTAAAGGTTGGTAAATGTGAATTTATGTTGTGATAGATTTATTCTCTTGGATGTACTGTAAATAAATAGGTAATAAATATTGATCCAACAAAAACTAAAGGATATAAATTACATCCTTCACCTATAAATATCGGTGAGATTCATTGTTTTCTAAGTTTAGTGGGTTACTACTAATAATTTTTTGAAAAATATTCTTGGTTATCTATCCCACTAACTAATTCAACCTAAAAAGGATTTAAATTCATTTGGATGAATGAATGAGATGATTTTCTTTTGGAATTAAAAAGAATATTAGTGAAATCTCCATTTGGCCCTGTCATCTAAAAATGGTGACTTTTCTCTCTATAATGAAGCTTCTTTGAGGGGACTTGGCAGTGTATTAATGTATAATGATCATTTAATTGATTTTTATTCACATATATTGAAACATTATGAGATAAAACATCCCACACATGACCTTGAACCAATGGATATAGTTTTTGATTTAAAAAATTGGTTACACAATTTATATAGAGTAAAGTGTGAAATATATACAAGTCATAAGATCTTGAAGTATATATTTACTAATAAATATTTTAACAGGAGATATAAAATATTTTTGGAAGTGATTAATGATTTTAACAATATAATCCATTACTATCCTAGAAAAAAACAGAGAATCTAATGCTTTAAGTAAAAAATATTATGCATCATTAATTGTGCTATCTTTAGAACTTGTTCTAATGGTAATTGATTTTATTAATTTTGGTCTAGAAATAGAATATGTCAGGTATTCCTCTATTTTGTTTCAGAATTTATTTATTTTTATCTATGTTATAAAAAATTAATAAGTCTCAAAAGGTAGATCATGTTTTACTTGAAAAGTTAGAATTTGTAAAGAAGGTCCAGTTTCTAAAGATTAATATTGATAAATAAGGTGTTACAATATTTGGAAGTAGATTATATGTTCACAATAATTCCTTGTTAAAGAAATAATTATTTAGTGAATTATATAGTTCTTTGTTTTTCTATTCATCATGGCAGTGCTAAGATATATATATACCTTTAGAAACATTTCATGTTGGATGGAATGAAAAGAGACATTTCTAACTTTACTATGAAATGTTTAAATTATCAATAGGTTAATGAAGAATAAAATTACCATAGGGGTTGATTAATCCTTTTCCAGTTCTAGAGTTGAAATAGTAAAATATCTTTGTGGATTTCATGGTTGGGTTTCCAAATACAACTTGAGGTAATTATGAAATTTGGGTAGTTATTAACTGATTGACAAAATATGCACATTTCCTCCATATTCAAGATACTATGTCTTTTGATACACATTCTTGAATTCATATCAAAGATACATTTAGCTTATATGGAGTTGATATATACTTTTTATCTAACTGTGATTCTAGGTTTAACTCCATTTTTTGGAAAGTATTCATAAGTCATTGGGCAATGAATTAAATTTCACTATAGAGTTTTATACTCAATCTGATTGATAATCAAAATAAAAGATTTATACATTTTAAGACATGATTAAATCATATTTAATGGATAAATATGGATATTGGGATCATAATATATCATTATATGAATTTTATTATAATAATATTTTTTATTCTAGTATAAAAATTAAACCTTTCGAGACAATATATGGAAAAAGGTGTTAGACTGAATCTTGTAGGGATGGAGTTGGGGTTTTTTTTTTGAAAATGAATTGGTAGAAAAAATTGTTAATAAGTTAAAGATGATTCATAAACATATTAGGAAGACTTATAGTAGATAAAAATGTGATGTAGACAACTGGAGGAATGTTATTTCATTTGAGGTAGACGGTCATGTTTTTCTTAAAGTATCTACAAGTAAGAGTGATATCAGTTTTCCTAGAAAAAGAAATTTATGACTGTGGCTTATTGGACTATATGAAAGTTTTGATAATATTATATTAGTTTCTTATAAATGTTCCATTACTATAAGTTTATCCTATGTACTTTATGTGTTTCATCATTCAATGTTAAAGTAGTATATGTTAGAAGAATCTCATGTCTTGTTCCAGGAAGTAGTTCTATTGGAAGAAAAATCATCTTATAAGGAATAAACTATTTGTATTCATGAATATAGAGAGTAATGTTTTTTGAATTAATTGATTTAACAGGGTAATGATTTTTTATGAAATATTGTAATTGAAGAAGAAATATGATAATCTAAAAATGCTATGAAAGAAAAAAAAATATCCCCATGTGTTTAAGTGTTAAATAAAATTTTTATGAAACAATTTCATATGGTGGGGGGAGAGTGTAAAAACCTAGGTAATATTAATATTAAATAAATTAAAATAATTATTAATATTCATTAATTACAATTTATATAGTTGTACTCACTATAATAATATTATGCAATATTCCAATCAAAAAAGGAAATATTTTTTATTCATTCTCAATTTTGTTAAATATATTATATTAATTTTTAAAATGTTTGATTTATAAATTATATAATTTTTATTTTGAAATATAAACTTCATTTCTGTTATCATAAATTAAAAATTATCTTGTAATGATTTTTTGGAAGTTTCAAAAAAGGTTGATTTTTAAGCGAATTGTAGAAAATAATAATTTTTATTGAAAACTGCCTTTTCATTTCACGCTCTAAAAAATTTATTTTTTTAAATTTTTAAAAATAAATATTAGATTATTTATATTATTCATGATGTAATTAAGGCTGTTGGAATCCATTTTATTCATAAATTTGGTATAAAATAATTTTTCATTTAAAATTTATTTTTTGAAAGACGTATTTTCATCATGTTTTGAGGGTTTATTTTTAAATATAATTCAAAAAATTTTATGATTTAAATATTATAAAATGTATTATATATTTTTAATCATCATAATTAATATTATATAATAATTTTAGCTTCATTTTAGATCATAATGAATAGTAAGAACACTAAAAATATTTTACTATAATTATAGTTAAGACATGTATATGATGGGTTAAAGTAAATTGATAAGGATACGTATGTCCTAAAAACATGTATAAATACTATTGGTTGTCCATATTTATACCCTATATCATTTCAAAATTTTAAATTATCCATTTTGGAGACATTTTTCTTGATTAAGTCATTAATATATTTTAATATTTTTAGAAATTCTGATTGTGTCACCCCTCCCATCTCCTCTACACACTTGAAGTGACTTGTAGTTCAAAAATTTCATTTCAGAATACCTTATAAAATCCCTAAAAATTTCTTGTAGGTATTTTTTTTGACAATAATACCATCCTTATAGGTGTTGAGGTGTAAATCAAAGGATGTTGTCCAAAGAAGTGGTATAATTCTTAACTAAGCATTTTCATTTTATTTCCTTTTCTACCTCCATTAAATATATTTGAACAATGATATATTAAAAATAACAATAAATAACATATAAATAGATGTTATTTTTTTATAGAATTACCAATATAAATATCATCTACCATTAAATAATAAAGGAAACCATCATTCGTGTGTACGAGAGACTACTGCCTCGTGAACCGATGTAATTCATTTTCTATAACAACTTTCCACAGAAGGATATAATGATATATTTAATATATATATATATACATATATATATTCATGAAATAATTATAATTTTTGAAATATAATATATCATATATTTTTATACCATTCCATCCATTGAATAATGATTACGTCATTCATGTGTACATGTGGATTACCACCTCCACAAAGAGATTTGATTATTTTTTTCACCACATGACCTGGTTAGTTAATTTACGTGTATTTAGAGAGTTAATATGATATTAATAATATACTAAGAATTATGAAAAGGTAAAATAATTCTTACCTTATTTCCCTCATATTCATTGAAAAAATAGAATCATTACTCATGTGTACGTATGGCCTACCATCTCTATGATTGTAACATAATACATTTTTTCATAAACATAATTAATGGTTGGTTTTAATAGTATAACTAATTTATAAAAATTATTATTATATATTTATTATTATTAAGTATATGATTTAATAAATAAATATTTTACCATGGCCAACATACTAAATTAATTTTCATGTTATTAAAAAATTATCCTTAAAACACTCGATGTGGACTTAACCGATTAAGTGATTAATATGTCATTTAAATATATAAAATAAATAATTTATAGATAAGGTATTTAAATTTAAAAAAATTATTAAGATATTAAATAATTGATAAAATTTTATTATTCAATAGATAAAAATTATACCAGAAAAGTCAGACTCAAGGTACGAGACACTTTACCCGAAAAACCTCATTTTTAGTGTTTGAAGGATTTATTTTCCAAATATTATTATTCCATGTACATATTCATTAAATAATTTTATGGATACAATTATATGTGAATAAATAAATTATAAATAAAACATTATGTATCTTTTTACTTTTTAAATGTTTTCAAAGGAATAACATTTTGTATTTTGAATGGAACATTTCGACTTTCTTTTCAAAATGTGAAATAAATGTTATATTTTAACATTTATGAAGGTGATGGATTTTTCCACCACTATAACTATTATTTTATATTTCTATTTTTTTATAATATTACATGTTTAATTTAATGAAAAATGCTCGCTACCATTGTTCTGGATATTTTACCTATAAAAATTAGGTTTTAGAGGAGAGAGAAATACCAATCTATGAAAACTTTTCCTTATTAGTTTAAAATTATATTTTTATGATTTTAATTATGGAAATGAAATATTATTTGTTTTTATACATGTTATAGTTCTTAAAAAAAATTTATGACTAGGAAATCTTGGTATTCCTATCCAATGCATTGGGTAATGATTATGTTCTATGGAAAATTATACTGGAAATCAACCATGTAGGTTATTCTAGTTGTTAGTGTTTTTTGGTGGTTATTATAAGTGTTCTATGGAGATGATTTTCCAAGACACCTACAAGACTTTTCTTTTCATTATAGTTAGTTTTCATGCAAATATTCTGATTTTATAATGTAATACCTTTTGTTAAAGGAAATATTATCTCTTTTAAGGGTAAAAATGTTTTTTTCAAGAAAATTATTTTCATGGTTTATCATTTTTTTATAAACCACAATGATTATGATTTTTTAAATTATTAATAATTATAATTTTTTTATAAAGAAATTGGGAATCAAAGATTATTTCATGTGTATGTAAATAATTATTTGAGATCAAAGTTTATTATGTTAAAAGAAAACTCTCTTTTCTGATCTTATAGTATTGAAATAGACTAAAGAATTTAATTATTCATTTTTATACGTACTTTACTCAGATTATTGGGCATATCCCATATTTTCAAATGTTTTTATAGGGTTTATGATGAATAAAAACAAAAAAAAATTCAAGGTTAAAATCATGAAGATTTTGATGAAAATAAAACCTAATTCATTTTAAAAGTTTTGTATTATTGGAAAAAATTATAATAATAGGAAATGTCCAAATAGAAATATTTCAACTTATTGTCTAATAATTATGTATAATTTCTCTAAAACTATAAAACATAAAACAACTTTGAGAATGAAATAAAATTAATTCTTTTAAAAAAAATGAAATTATGAGTTGAAAAAGGTTTAGGTATAAATCAAACTACCCCACCTATGATAAAACATCACCAGATGTAAATAATAATCTTAACATGTGTTATTGTTCAAGCCACATTAAGGATTATTTTATTTCTATATTTATATAATAATATTCTCTTGATTTGTATTTTAAAAACATTTTTAAAATAAAAATATGTTATTCAAAAATATATTATCTTTATTTAAACCATGTATATGATCCTCATTACCTTATTTTTTAAAACATTTGACACCATATCATTCAGTTTTCAATAATATATGTTTAATATTTAAATTTCACATGGGGTAAAACCTATAATTACCTATTAATGCATTGTTATTTTTCTAATTTAAATTTATTTTTTTAATAATTAGAATGAGGAAAATAGTTTTTTGACTCTATGAAGTATTTAGGAATCCACATCTTGATATTGAGAAAAAATGAGATTAAGTGGATCAAGACATACTACCTGAAACCAATTGTTCATAATATCATGTCGTTTTGGAATGGTGTGTATATGATTGATTTTTACAAATTAATAGGATGCCACGTGGAGACTAGAGATACTAAATTGTGATGAAATCAATGGTCCTTGGTCATTTTTTGATAAACAATTAGCTGAGAAAATAAGGACATTACTGTTTTTGTGAAACAAATTATTCAACATACGGGTAAATAATACAACTACAAACATGTTTGTCATTGTTAAAATAGTGTGGGGCAAAATATAAAATGTGTTAGAAGATCATTTTACTAATAGTTTTTTATGTTTTTTAGAGAATTTTGTATATGTAATGATTGGATTTTTTTTATATACTTTAATAGACAACATCTGTTAATTGTTTTATTTTGTTGACATATTTATAATCATATATTATAAATCAGAAACATACTAAAACTTAGATAAAGGTAACAAATCCTGATAATTATGATGATATCATCTAATCTAATTGTTTTTTTTTCAGAGAATCATTTTTTTATTGATAATTTTATAATTTTATAACCAAAGATCATTTTTTATAGTGAAAGAGCTTAAAATTATTTATAAATAAACATATTACCCCTTGTTTTATAATAAAGATGATGCCTTGGCCCGAAACGACCAAGGAACAATTATTATAAAATAATGAGTTTATAGAAGTCTGAAATACGAGATCATATTAAAATATATTTTATCGAAAGGAAGTAAAATAGAAAGGAGTTCTTAGAACCATGTAATGTCTTGATTTAAACCCATGTTTTCCAAGCCATCTTCCACCTTATTTACTTCTCAATAGGCATGTGTGATGATGTAGTTGAGATTGGTAAGAAAACATGTGCATCCCATCTAACGGGTAGTAATTGGCCATGCAAGATGTATTGTTCCATTCTAAATCACCTACACAATGGTAGTCAAATCACTTTTAACCCAGAGATTTTTATAACCACGGACTTTGTAAAAGTCAATAACATTTATTAAACTCATAATCTCAGCTTCAAGAGAGGTGGAGATGTTGTAACTAACCATGAAACATACAAGGATCTGACCGAGGTGATTTTTAAAGATATCACCATAACCCATTGGGCCCCGATTTCTTTTGGAGGCACCACCAATATTAACTTTAATCCATAATGGAAGAAGAGTTCTCTAGAACACTTCCATATTATGAGGAGGCTGACACTAATTTCCATTAATCCGATAACGTCATCGGATTTCAAAGTCATGCACCGTGTTTTAGCAATATCCCATTTTACATAAAAGTGGAATCTCATATGGAAATGAGGATCTGTATCCGACTAGTATTTTTATTGAGTGAGTAATTGTTCAGAAAAATAGCATTCCAATAATACCAGATCACATAATGGAGCTCAACAACTACAGCTAGAAATAAGTTCCTGATTTTCTGAGAGCCGTCCATTTCTTCAAATGTTTTGCTCCTTATTACTCATAATGATTTTTTAAAAAATATATATTAAATTCCATAATATCAAATATGTTTTTACATATGTAAAACCAAAATAGTATTGCTAAATTTTGAAAACAAATCCTTCTAAGACAACTATTACATAAAAAAAATCCCCTCATACTAAAAAACAAAACCAAGCCATAACCACCTAAATAGAATGAACCCGATATAAAAATATATTATAATAATAAATAGATATTAACAAAAATTACCATACTAAATAATTAACTATGAACATATTTTATCTGTCTGAGTAATTTAATTTATTTAACCTAGATAGCCTCTTTCGTGTCAATATACTTTCATAACATTTTTTTTGGTTTTTTTGGTGCGCCTATTTCTCATTACTCAACCATTATCTATATGAATGAAAAATGTTAGTGTAAGATCCTTTTTTACATATATTACCTTCACTTTTCCATTAGAAATACCATAAGTTTCTCAAGAAGCATGTCATTCCCATCAACAGTATATGGTGGTCCATCATAGATGAAATTTTAAACTAAGTAAACTTATTAGAAATTTCACATATACTTCTCCCAAAAATGGTGTTATATTAATCTATATAAATGAATATAAAACCAAAATTCTATATACCTACATTCTAGGAGATTTTAGTGGGATATACACCTTCCCTTTTCAGAATCTAGTTAACCTCCCCATTCCTCTAACTAATTACCAATTCTCTAATTATTCATGTATGTAAAACCATATAAACTACATTGAAATATTATATATGCTTAAATATAATTATTTAAATATTATTATATAAATTATTAATTATAATTTTAAATTTTAAATGATAGATACTGTATTTTATATTTCTAAAACAAATACTCACACTTAAATATCAAATGAAATCACTTTAATATGTATTAAGAATCTATTTAATAAAAATATGAAAGTTGTATTCAAAATGAAAAATATTTTTAGGATGGATATTTAATTTATATTGAATAAAAGTTTTATATCCTTGTATTTATATCATTTCTTCTTTAAAATAATAATTTATATACTAAAACATCTATGTTCAGTACAAAATAAATTAATAATCTTATATTTCATTTATCAGTTTTGATAATTAGTTATAAAAAATAAGTAGCATATTTATTATTTATATAAAAACACTTTAACATAAATTTTAGAAGAAAAGTATTTGAATATGTCATAAAAAGGTTTTTTGGTAAGTAATATAGAAACACATATCTATAAGGACATATCATATGTGGAATATACTATTAAAATATTTCAATAAGAAATACTTGAGACCTTATTATAATAAGTAAACACTAAATCCCAGAATCATTCCATAATACTTTCTCTAAATATTCCTAACTAATGAATTTATTTAAAAGTAAAATTTCAATTTTAAATTTTACAAATTAAATTCATTTTTGGATTTAAAATGTCAATATTTTTCTATAATTATTTTTATGATTTTTATGAAATAATTTACTTTTATGTGAGTAGTGAAATTTTTTTTATCAGAATTTTAACTTTTATAAGTTTATAATAATACGATAAAGAAATATAAATTTATAAACCCTTTAAATTAATATAATATTTTTTTAATGAGTAAAACATTATATTTCATAATTATATTATTTATTTTTTAAACATATGTATAAAATTTTACCAAAATAAGTAATAATTTCCAATAAAAAAAGTGTTTTTAATTAAATGTTATTTATAATATTCAGTTTTGGATTTCTATGAAAGTCATAAAAATTAGATTTGTTTCATGATAAACTAATATATATCATGAAAATAAATTTCATCTATAATTTCATTCTACGCATAAATTTAATGCTTAAAAATACACTTTTAACAAATATTTTTTCACGTGTTACATGCGTTAATGTTAAATTTTTTTTTCTTAAACATAGAATTTATTTATAATAAAATGGAATTAATGTTTGGAATCTTTAGTATGAAAATTATTTAATAAGGGATATATTATTTTCATTCAAAAAATGATTCACTCTTGTAAGATCTATGTACCATGATATAATCAAAAATGGTAAAAGTAATAAATCTTGGGATACAGAGCTTGAATCCTGATAAATTCATGTTTATAATTTATTATTTGATATATAATTGGACTTAAATCATTAATGACTCAATTATTTTTTATTTTTTGATCCACATGACATGTGAAACATGTGCCCTCTTTATGTTAACTTGAAATATTTTCAAATATTCCATTGTCACCACTTATAAAAGGGGCCTCTTACCACCCCTTAAATACTATAAAAAATTAGGATTACTATTGAAAAAGAGTCGTTATTAATTTCACATTAATAATATTTCCAAAAAATAATATTCTATTCTAAAGAAATTAGCCTATGCCCTCCATTTCAAAGGAGTCCTCCTGGGGAAAGTCAATGTCCACAACATGAGTACTAATTTCTCTAATTTCATTTCTTTTCTATAAATATTTTTCCAATCAATTTTTATCATTTATATATAATTAAATTAATATAGTTTTTATACGTAATTTTCTCATGATAATGTAAAAACTATTAGCCATGTCTCCAAATTGCTTTTATAGAAATCAATAATGAAATTAATATGTGTGTGAAAACTACAACTTCCACAAAGTGCCATGTTTCATTTTCATTAAAAACCTTACACCCTCAAAACTAATAATGAATTTCATAAATAAGTATTATAAATATAAAATATTTTATAGTATTAAATGATAAAACATAATATAGATTTTTCTTGTTCTATGGAAAATGAAATCAACAACATTGCGTATGTGCGGGCTACAACCTCCATGGAATGATAATTTTAAGTATTTTTTTCCATCAAAAAATTTCATGGATGTACATGATAATGGGTTTAATGGATCAATATGAGGTTTATAAATTTAGTAATATTTTATAAATCCAAATGGGACAACCTATTAATAATAAAAAAATAAGCAACCATGGTAAATTCAATAATAAAAAATATATTTCAAGGAGAAAAAAAGATTTCCTCGTACTATTTAGTAACTTGGTATAGGTTATATTATTCTTATTATTATTTCCATTTATTATTAGAAAAAATAATAAAAAATAAATAATATCATTATTTTTCAATTATAATTATATTTCAAACAAACATCTTCATTATCACCAATTAATTATGGTATAATATTTTTCGGTTCGGTTTAACCATTGACATGAAAAATGATATAAATTTATATAATGGATGAGCATGATAATTTTATATTAGGTAATATATTATATAAAAATAAATAAGGATTTTATTTTTGTTCTTGAAGAGTAACATTAATAATAAACTCATTAGTTAAGATATCGATGTTTGTTTGCTAAACATCTGTGAAACATTCTCATTGTTAATTTCATATTAGTCGATAAAAACCAAAAATAACATAGAATGAAATTATAAAACTATAAATAATTATAAATCATAAATTACTCTACCTTCTTATGGTCTAGGAATGATCACTGCTATTACGTAAATAGTTCAAAACGATCAAGAATTTTCACAACTGATATTGAAAATATATTATTACTAATATACATGTTGAGAATATTTATAAATGAAACTGAAAAAAGGTTATAGGTATGAATAAATTTTTTTAATAGGTTATTAAGATAGTTATTTTTTTTAAATATGAGGTTAAACAAGACTAAACTTATGGGAATAAAGGTAAGGATTCTTTTTCTCAAATTTTTTTCCCTAATACATGATTATTTTATAAACAATGTCTTTTATTATATTGTGTACTCACTAATGCATTGATATTTTATATCTGGATTAACTCATTATTCATGGTATTTAATGATATATATGAAATGTCATCTATCATGAAATTTTGATTGAGATGTTTCCTATGCTATAAAAATTCCCAAAAATATTAAATTTTATAAAGTAAAATCTCTGCGATTTTCATAGAAATTATATCACTATATTAATAGTGACAAGTGGATGCGGTAGTTGAATAAATTCCACTTGGGGTAATAACCATAAAAAACGATAGTTGAAAATAAACTCAAGTATCAATTGGTGTAAGATGAGTGGGATTTTGAATTCACACATATTTGGATTCTCCACAGTGATATGATTTGGATAATTCACACAATATTTACATACATTATTTAAGGATTTTCCTACCATTGCAAAGTACTAAACTTAATTACTATATTCTATTGATAACCCAAAACTTTTAATGTATCGTATGCAAAAAATTATCTTTATTTATTTGAAAATTATACTTCCTATTCCATTTAGAATATAACATAGTATCTATTTATATTTTTTGGTTATTCTCTTAGATTGTCACATTATTCCATTGAATAGGGAAATATTTATTTTCCATATTTCTCTCATACAGACATCAATTATAATTTTTTTTCATGATTAATTAATGAGTTCCTTAAAAAATTTTATGAAATGTTTTGTTAAATCATATGATTAATTCATTGGACTTAATTATCAATGGGTTAGGCTCGATATAAATAGCCCCTCGATGCATCGGTAGACTAATGAGACAAACTAGATAGGGTATTGAAATATTCTTTAGTTGTTTACATATTATTACTTGTGACAATGACTTGATGAAATTTTTATGATGTATGGAATTATACATTCTATTATTATGATATCTTTAATAATTATCCGTGTTTTATTTCATGGATATAGTATTCCCTCAATTTTATTGGATTATGAAATTATTTTGACTACTTATTTATGCCATATTATTTATTACAAGCGTATGCTATGATATATTACACTGTATGATACTACCTACTAGGTATATGAGATCACCAGTATTTGTTTTTCATTCTCTATGAAACATAGAGGAGAAATATGTGTATTTTTCAAGGATATTCTAGAAGTGATAATGATGTTCTCATGGATTTTTTATACTATACTTTATATTCTGAAGTGTAATTTAAAATATATGTTTGTATCTAGTCTTCAAGACTTATAAGCTGTTATATTCGTTATAAATACTTTAATTTTGTATCAATAATGTAATATAAAAACCAATTTTGTATTTTTAGAGTATAGGTTGTTGAAATTGGTATCATATGATGTTTAGAATAAATCATGGGGAATTGATTTTGAGAAACCTAGTTAGATATCTAAATTAATATTAAAAACCATTATATTTTAATAAATGTTTACATAGAAAACAAAATAGTAATTTTATTTTTAAATTCAATAAGATAATTATGTCTATGCTATTGTTTAGAGAAGGTGATTAACATAAAGAATTATAACCATATCAACAATACTGGTCAATGTAGGTATGTTCCTAATAATAAATTCAATGATGCTAGTGTTGGATTTCACATGGTCATAACCATATTATGGAACCTAAAATAGTATATGAAAAATGACTTCAACTATATTGAGAAACCCGCTGATCCATGACACATTGAATCTATGTTGGACCGTATCATGTGATAACAACCTCCACTAGTCATTGTAAATACTAATATTTTTGTAATTGAGTAATTGATCAAGTCCCTAGAAAAGATATTTCTCACTTTGGTATGTAGTGAAGGGGAAATGTTTGTCTTTGTGTTATATTATTTGAAGGGAGTAGTTGATCAAAGGTGGTCACTAATTCAGAACACAAAAAGGAATTAGAGATATAATTAATGGAATGAAGAAATTTTAAGGGGATATTCTACAGAAAATACTTACATTATGAGAAAAGGGTAGAAAGGGAAATGAAATTACTCAATATCAAAAAAAGGAGGAGAGAACTGTTTTTGATTATGAGAAAAAATTTATAATATTAGTTAGATATATTGTAGATTGTGTATTTGGACCGTAAAGTAAGAATGATCATTTATTTGATTAGATAAAGGAAATACATATAAGGGTGTTAGTATCATAAACACTTTAATCATATGAGGATATAATATCATGTTCTATTAATATTGATAAAGAGTGATCCAATAATTATGTCTTTAAAACAATATGGAGAAGAATATGTTTTCTGAGAACTAAATAAAGAAATTCTGTCAAATGGGAAGAAATGAAGAGTGGAATTTTCTACATTTAATTTCTATTGAAAAAAACAATCGATAAATTCATTGAAGGGAATGATATATTTTATCAAGAATAAAAAACAATACCATAAATTTTATAAAGGAAAAAGAAAGGTTTAAGTTGATGATGTTCAATGATTTAAATTTAATTATATGGGGAACTTGAAAACTAATTACCAAAAAACTGATTGAATTTATCTCAGAAAATTATGAGTTAGAAAAGAAGGGCTTATTCGATCACTATAACAGAGTTTGAAGTATGAAATGTAATTATAGTGGGTACGATATCCTAAAGTCATTATTAGAAAATGATTTTTTTGATTACATATATACATAATCATTTGTATATGGTATGTTTTATGAGAACTTTGAATGACTAGTTAATACTTTGAGAAATTATTTTTTAGTTAAGTCACTTAATGAGATTATTATTTCAGAGAATATTTTCAAATAAAAATGTATTATGATACATATTTATTCCACAGTGGTGAACTTGATTGTTATTCCTATGTTTGATTTTTACTTAATCCACAATATTTATTGTATCTCAATGTGTAAAGAAATAATTTATTACATAGATAAAGTGTTTAATGTTTTTAAAAGGGAAATAAAATCCTTTATTTTCAATCGAGATAATTAACCTCTCATGTCCTTTCTAGACACACCTATAACAGATAACCTAAATTAAATTATGAGAGAAGAGGAAGAGAAAACACTATCTATGGATAAGAAATAGATCATAATGATAGAGGATGTAACCATAATGAAAAATACATTTATCTATTTTGAAGTGAATTACCTAATTATCCACCATTCAGTGAAGTTGAGTTTCATATTGATCTCATTCCTGATGTAAGAAACATTTATAAAACTCCATATAAAATAACCCCAATGGATTTGGTAGAGTTAAATAAACAACTAAAAGAGTTGTGTGATGAGGGATTTATATTCCTCCACCATCAAACTTGGGGATCCCTATTTTATTTATAAAAAATAAGGATTATTATATAATATTGACCATTGATTATAGGGAGATCAATTCCATTAATATAAATATTACGTATCCTTTCCCATAATTTGATGACTTATTTGATCAACATCACAGAGTTCAATATTTTTCAAATATCGATATATTATTTACTTATCATAATTTATGTGTAAATATGGAAGATATAACAAAGATGATATTTCTTATGAGATACATAAATTTTGAATTTATGGTAATACTCTTCAGATTGACAAATGAACCTTCTGTTTTTATAGACTGTATGAATAGAATATTCAAGGATTATCTTGATAACTTCTTGGAGTTATGAATTGATGATATCTTGATATAATAAAAAATATATGCATATAATGATAACCATATACAAATAAAACTTGAGTATCTCATAGAAAAGGAATTATATGGGAAATTTAGCAAGTGTGAGTTTTAGCTCCAAGAAGATTCATTTCATGGATATATTATCAACAAATATGGAATATACGTTGATCCATTGATGTAAGAGGTTGTAAAATAATGGCCTAAAATGATGAATATTATAGAGATATGTAGTTTTCTAGGTTTAGTAGGTTACTACCAGTAGTTTGTTCAAATTTGTTCCCAATTGGCCAAAATATTAACCAATTTGACACATTTTGGGGTTAAATTTACTTTGCCTAAGGAACAATAATAATTTTTTAAGAGATACATAGGGTATTGATTAATGAAATGATATTGAATTTAGCTTCAATAAATGAAGGAATTGTAATAAATAAAGATGCATAAAAAAGGATTTATTTGTTTCCTTAGGCATAATTATCTATTGATTTCCTATATATCATGGAAATTAACAACCCATGAATTAAAAAATCCAACTATAGAACCTAAGTTTCCAGTAATAGTTTTTTCCATAATGATTTGTTGGAATTATCTCTATATATATTGATGAAACATATATACAAAGCATTAAATTTTTAAATATACTTTTTCTTAGAAATAGCTCTATATTAGGAAAAGAAGATTGTTGGAGCTGCTAAATGACTATGATTTCTTGATAAACTATAACCATGTGAAAGAAAATAAGGTAGATGATGCTTTGATTAGGAGGGTAAATTGACATACAACCATAATGAGGATTAATAAGTATGTTATATTCATAGATATAATAAAGATCGATATAGTAATTTATAGTCATTGGGGGCCACAATTCCCTTTATAAAAAATTTATAAACCATATTTACTAAAAAATATATAAATATCCAAGTAGGATGAAAATAATTTAGAAAGGAGGATTGGTGTAGTTAATGATGGGATATTGGTAGATTTAATCTATAAATATAGATTTATAAGGTTTGTAAATAGGTTATGTGTTCCATCAATACCTAAACTAATGTGGGAGATATTATAAGAGGCACATAGCTCAAATTTATCTAAACACCATAGTAGCAAATATATGTATAATGATTTTATAGATTTTTTGGGGTGTTATAAACTAGGAAATTGTGGATTATATGACTATATTCCTAGTATTTTGGAAGTTAATGGATACAAATAATTTCCTAAAGGTGTTATGAATCCTCTTCCTATACCTTTATATAAATAGAAAAATATTACAATGGTCTTTTTCACTGGAATTTTTAAAAATATACAAATAAAAACTATACTATATGGATCATAGTCAATTTCCTTCGCAACTATACACATTTTTTATCTATAAGGGAAGACTTACCCCATCGGGTTCTTAGACACCTCTATTTCAATGAAATCATGAGACTTCTTGGGGAACCTCAATAAATTATATCTGATGATAACCCCTATTTCACATAGATTTTTTGGAAGAGTATTCAAATGGATGTTGATGTAGAGGTATAATTGAGAATCTCTTATCAACCCCATACTGATGGGAAATATAATAGGAATATATAGACAATGGAATTCATGTTGATATCATTTTAACTTGACTTCGAAGGAGTATAGTATCTATATATATCTATTGTGTTATTTTTATTAAATATTATCTTTCATTTAAGAATCGAGATGACACCATATTAGGAATTGTATGGTCAGAGATATCATACTCCAATTTTTTTGGATGAAGACATAGAAATGATGTTAGTATGGATAAAACTTTTGGTGGAGACAACTATAAAAGTTCATAATATGTTGGATCATATCAAAGCATCTCAAAATAGGAAAATGGTTATCCTTATATTTGAATGAAATACTTGTAATTTCATATTGTGATCATATATTTATAAAGGTTTCACCATGGAAAGGAGTTATGATATTTGGTTATATAGGGAAGTTGATACTAAGTAAATTTGTAATTTTATAATTTTTGATAGAATTAGAGATATAGCTTATCGATTGGATATGCCGCCCAACCTTCCAAAACACATGATGTATTACATGTTTAAATATTTAAGAAATACAATTTGGATCCAATGCATATAATCACATATGAAGGAATAGATTATATACCTAACATGTCTTATAATGAATATCCCTTTCAAAGTATTCACACTATAGAAAAAGTGTTGCAGAATCATATAACTTCCTTGGTGAAAGTACTTTAAAGAAATAAAAAACTAGAGTATGAAAAATGTTAAATTCTAGAATATATGAAAAATTAGTACCCGATTTTTTACTAGATATCATGTAACCAATTTCACATAAAAAATTATTTAATGTAGGGGGGATGTAATACCTGACAGAGAACTATAGTACATTTAAACTGAATCCCGAAAACCATTTTATAATGAAAACACTAAAGATACTTCATTGAAGAATTTATTTAAAAAATAAATTTCAAAATAAATTTAACCAAATCAAATTCATTTTAGGATTTATAATGTACAAATTATCTTAATAAAAAATTTCATGAACTTTCATAAATATTTGATTGTAATGTGAATAGTGAAAAATAACATTTTTATCAAAACCGTAGCTTTTATAAATGCATTATTATATGATAAAGACATATAAATTTATAAGGCAATTTAACTTATCAAATACTTGTCTAAGGTGTAAAACTACATGTTCGAAAATACTATTCTGGAATTATAAAACCAATGTTAAACATGTTTTGAACTTAAATATTTTTTTTCAAATTTTTTTTACTTAATTATTGTTTTCGTAAAATTCAGTTTTGGATTTATTTTAATTCCATATTTTTATATTTTTTTTAAAAAATAATTTATCATGAAAATAAATTAAATTTAAAATTTTATACTCTATATAAATATTAGGCATAAAAACACTTTTTCTATAATATCATTTTTACACAATACATTTGCTAATATAAAAATTGGTTTTTATTAAATAGAGAAATTTTATCTAATAAATTGGATTTTATATTTGGAATTACTATGTACAATTATGTAATAATGTAAATTTTCATATTATGCATAAAAATGATTTACATTGGTAAAAACTAGTTACCATGGTAAAACAGATAGTGGTAAATGTAATAAATCATAATGTGATTGAAACATATTAAAAACATGCTTCCAATTGTGTTTATGAGATATAATAGACCTTATATTATTCCTCACTCAATTATTATAAATTTTTAGAGAAAATCCACATGTGAAACATGTCCCTCTTAATAAGCATTTCAAATATTTACAATAAATTCCATTCTCATGTCACATAAAATAGGCATCTCCCAACCCATTTAATACAACTCAATAAAATAATTTTCCACTTGAACCAATACCTTTCCTCATTCCCTAGAAAAACTATTTTACCCTATTAAGCTTTTGGTGATAAGAGGTTATTCTATGACCTCCCTTTATAAGGAGTCCTCTAAGGGTAATGTCTTGTACTCCACTTGAGTACTAATTTTCATAATTTATTTTCTTTTCTAGATTAAATATAAAAATATATTTTTACTATTCATATATAATTAAATAGATATGATTTTTATACTTAATGTTATTATGGTATGATAATAATTATTAACCACTTTTACCCTTTTCCCTTGTGGGAAAAAATGACATTCATGTGTGTGTGGACTATCACCTCCACAAAGCATCGGGTTTCATTTTCTATAAAAATCTTACATGGATGGTAATAGTTATTTTATTAATAAATAATTATTATTTTAAAACATATTTTTGAATCTAAAATTATAAAACCTAATATAAAATCCCTCCATTCAATGGATAATGAAATCATCAATCTTCCGTAGTTCAAACTACTACCAAAATGGTATGATTGATTTTTGTTTTTCATTTAATCACCATATTTAATAGTTGTTAATGAAAATGGGTGTATTAGTTAAATATATTTTTTATAAAATTATTTATGTTATTTAAAATTTATGACCCAACATGACTTGTAAACAACTATGGTAAATTCAGGTGTCCAAAATAGCATTCTATGTGTAAAAAAATAATTTTTTCACACTCTGTAAGAAAATTTTTATAGTTTATATTATTCATTAAATTTCAAATAATACACACTAATAGAAACTATATCAGGTCATTTTTCTTCTTTTAATATGATATTATATCTAAATTTGTTTATAATCATATATTTTTTATGCTATGTTCTCGTGTGGGTTGGTTTCACTATCAAATTGAAGAGTGCTATAAATTTATATAATGGATGACAATGAGAATTTAATTTTTAGTGATATTTGATATAAATAATTAAATAATTATTTTAATTTATTTTTGTAATTGTAACATTACTATTAAACTCAATAGTAATGATACCGATGTATGTTTGTTTAAAATAAATTAAACATGACCATCAATGCTTTAATCTAAAAATATCAAAACCAGAAATCCCATATAATGAAATCATAACATTACAAATAGTTATAAAGAATCAATTATAGAACCTTTTATGTTCCTAGAATGATTATGTTTGGGATAAGAAAATATAACAACACCGCTATTATGAAACTAGTTTAAAAAAATCAGGATTTCTCACACCCGAAATTGAAAATAGATAAAAACCAAGTAATATACATTAGGAGACTAATTATAAATGAAGTTGAAAATAGTTATACGTATAATTAATGTTCTTAAACAGGTTATTAAGATAGATTTTTTATATAGGTGGTTAGAGAACAATTGTCCAATTAGGAATAACTATAAGTACTCCTTATCTAACATTTCTATTCCTTGAGAGATGATTATATTATACACAATGTTTTCTATTGTAGAGAGTTAATGCTACAGCTTTGATATTTTATATCGTTTTTATCTCATTTTTAATGGTATTTAATGTTTTATTTTAAATTATATCATTTAAAGGATTTTGATTGAAATGTTACCTAAGCCATCATAATACCCAAAAACCCTAAATTTTAGAAAGTACATTGTGTGTAATTTTCTAGGAAACTAAATCCCCATATGGATATTGACTAGTGGATATGGTTGTGGAATAGATTAACGTAGGGATAATCACACTAAAGTAGTTTTTTCGAGTATCAAATCAATCTTCACTCGGTCCATGATGAGTGGGTCTTAAACTGCACAACTCATGAGTCACTCATAAGAGATATGCTTCAGATAATCCATACATTCATTACAATCCTTAATGAACAAATTTCGTACTGTTTATTTGGTATTGTACTATTAAAAACTACTAAACACAATTAAAATTTTCTATTGATGATCCCACACTTATAAATTACCATATCCACCACCTTATAAATATTTTATTGTAAAAGGAACTTCCTATTACATTGAGACTACCCAAGGTATCTACATTGATTTTAGAGATATTTTCCTAGATTGAAACATTATTCCTTTGAATGGGAAAATATATATTTGTTCTATATTTACATAATATGGATATAACTTATTCTATTTTCCATGATTAAGTATTATGTTTTGTTGGTAAATGATTTGACATGCCTTGTTAACACATATGATAAATGCATTAGACTTAATTTGAAATGGGTGGGGCTCGTCATAGATCGCCCCGTGATGCACTGGTAGGTATCATGAGAAAAAATATCTATGGTATTAGAATATTATTTAATGGTTTACGTATTAATTCATGAAATATGTCCTTTAATACATATTTATGATTCCCGACATTATGCATTCAATTATTATGAGATTAGTAATTAGTGTCCATATTTTTATTTATTTTCATGAATTTAGTATTCCCTATATTTTATTTTTTATAATTTTTTGTGAATTATTTTTCCATACTATTTATTCCATGCCTATGCTTTGATTGAATTCACAGTATGCTACTCCTTACTAAGCATCTGATTTAAACAATATTTTTTTACTTTTCCCCAGGAAACCTAATAGAGAACTACATGTAATTTTTAAGGATCTACTGAAAGAGATAATAATATTCTTTTGATATATTATGTTTTAATTTATATTCTAGATTGTAATGTGAAAAATATGTATCTATATAGTATTATATTACTAAAAAGATATTGTATTCCTTGTAAACCCTTGAATTATGTTCCAATAATGTAATATAATGACTGAATTTGATTATTTGAAGTCTGGATTGTTACAATATATGTGCCATAAAATTGAAACCAAGTAAAATTATATTATTTGAATAAAGTTTTGAAAACATATCATACAATTTCAATGATATAAACCTTTAAATTTTATATTATTCTTTCCATAAAAATTGAATTCATCTATATGTGGGTGTTAAATAGTGAGGAAAATTCAAGCACTTACCATTGGTTTGACTAGTTGAAGAAAAGGTAGTGGATGAATTAAAAATAATCATTCCTTTATAAATAACAACATAATTAATTTTAAAATCCATTTATAACAGAAAAAATATAAAATGGTTTTTTAAATTTTATAATGATGATCATAATGAAACCACTTTTACCAGGTCATGAATCTAAAGTAATATATACGAAACAATTGTTAGATATAAAAACCAAGGAAAAAATTATCAAACACTATTATAGTTAATTTTAATTGTTCCTTAAATAAAAATATGAAGAAAAATCGTTCCTTTATTTATGAATTGTGATATCCTAAACCCGGTTTAATCAAAATTTACACGAGACAGGTGACTGTATAACATTAGGTGTGATTTTTTTTATTCTAGAGGCTTCTGATAAGAAGGGATGGTATGTTCAAATCATTTTGTCATACCATAAACTACTTATAATTAGAAAAATAGTAGAAGAATAATAAAATAACATTATTAAAATAATAAATATAGAATATAATATTTGGATTGAAATTTTAAAGACATCAACAATAAATAAAAACACCATGTTATAGAAAAAACTCATACTAATCCCACGATCATGCATCATAGATAGATCTCCCAATAAATGATCATATATATGATAGAAATAAAAAAATAAGGACCCATAGACTTAATTAATTGTCCAAGGAATCACCTCATAATTGGGTCTAAAAATCCAGTAAACACATTTATCTCATCCACCTATACTAGGGCTATCACCTTAAATTTTTTGTTAACATTAGTTTACAAATTCATCGGTGTTCACATATAGTGAATGCGCATGAAATAAATAGTCCCCAACTAATGGTTCTTCATGATAAATGAAAATATAGATATATTAATTAATATGTTATATAGTAACAGAAAAATCAATAATAAACCATTACTGCATGATTGGGTACTGAGAAATCCAATGGAAAGTGATCATAATTACTCAGTACTAGTGTCAAGATTAAACATGTCATCTAAATAGAATAAAGTGTTGGAATTCTATATACCCATTAAACATAATTAATGAATCTAAATAATGATAATAATTATAGAAAATACACAACTCATAATAGGAAAGGGTTTTCAGTACACTCACCCCATATAAGAGTAATAATCATGGTTCGAATTACACCCAACAAACATAAAAATAATAAATCATTGTTTTCATTACACCCAACCTAAACCTAAAATAAAACATTTCATGGAATTATAAGAATTCTAGAAGACAAAAACAAACACGATTCATGATATACCCAATTTATATAACAATAATAATCATGGTTATAATTACACTAAACAAATAGAAGAACAATAATAATAGTTTTATTTAAACCAAACCTAAATCATAAATGAAAAATGATTAGTATTATGATAAAATTTACACCAAATGTCATAGTTTTCATTACTCACAACCTTCAAATATAATATAAACAAATTTTTCAGTTACCCCTATAATGACCCAAGTTTTAGTATTTTAATAAATCCGTGTTTAGCGGTTTTCTTCACACTCAATACCAAAAACCAAAAAAATATACACCTTTCAATGGTTTCTATATAATTATCATATATAAATAGTTGTAATATAATTATGATATATATATATATATGTAAATGAAGAAAACAAAATAAAATTCATCATGAACATAAAACTCAAGTGGTACAATTAAGAAACTAGTAATATATTTTTTAGGATTAAAATGTATTTTATAAAATAAATATTTTTATAAGTATGATATATTTATGATTATCTCTAACATTATAATAATTGTCAATATAACGAGAAATGATACCCTTTAAAATTTATTTTTCCTTGTATTTTATAATATTATTTTAAATTAAAACAAATCAATTTATAATGTGATTTTGAAAAAATTAATTATTTTTTATTAATGATGGTCATATTATCGTAAGAGTAAATTTTTTAATTTTTCTAAAATAATTGATTTTTTACTGAATAATGAAAAATACCATTTTTAAGATTATCATTTCTTTTATAAACTAAAGCTTGGGAAACTATTTCTATAATAAATATATTTATTTTATGTAACATTATTTTTTAAAAAAAATAACATGTCCGGATAAAAACCTATATTTTATATTTTAAAACATAAGTATTAGTTTTTGGAAAATTGTTTAAATACATTATATATTAGTATTTAATTGTTTTTATCAATTTAATCAGATTAAATATATTATAAATTTAAAATTAGTAAGAATAAATTTTTTAATATGGTACAAACTTTTTTTGTCATAAATATTAAGATATAATGGGAAAATATTAGTTACCATAGTGAAATTATTATTTTTCAAAGAATTATAATTCTCATAATATTGTGAATTTTAAAATTGAACGAATAACCATAAAATTAAAACTCTAATATGATATTAAATAACATATAAAATATAATTAACACCCATTTAATATGTAAGAATTGATAAATAATACTAAAACAATTAATGATTAAATTTACATTTTACTAGGAAAATAGTTTTCAACGTATTATATATTTTGATTTAAAAGATAATTTTCTATTATTTAGATACAAAATTATAATAATGGATAAAAAAGTAAGGTTAATCTTATCAAAAAATTTTAAAAAGGTTTATCTTATATTATTTGTAATGAAATACTTAACATGATTAATATTTAATTAAGAGTGATAAGTATTTCAATGATTAATCAAATGTTGCTCGAATTTTCCTAAATTTACATGAACTTTAGACCTTATATGAAACATTTTTAAGTCACAACGTACTAACTAAATGTAATTATATTATTAACTCATTGCACTGACCTAAATTTCACACCCTTCCATTCTTATCCCTTACATACCGTTCTTTTCCATGGAATAGTCCTTCTTCCCCACTTATAAAAGTTAGATAACTTACACCCTTTTAATACTCCAATCCTACATTGAAATTTCATTGAATCACTAAATATATTTTTTCTCCTTGAATTCCTTTACACACCATATTTCTCATGGTCATTAAAAATTAACTAAAGTCTCTCAAATTGAAGGCCTTCATCAAGAGGAAGTTCAAGGTCTCTATATAGGCATCACATATTTGATAACATTTCTTTCTTGCTATTTACTTTATAAAAAACAATAACCATGGTATAATAATAATATAATAATTATTATTTTATTTAGATTTTTTATAATAATGGTACAAAAATTATTTATACTCTTCCATATACTGAGAAAAGAAAGAATAATCGTTAGCACTTGTGCACATATTATCGACTTCAAAAAGTGATACTTTTGGTTTTTCATCCTCACATCACATGTATGGTCTTAATGATAGAATTTATGAATAAAATATGTTTTATATAATATATTTATGGTTATTAAATGACAACTTACCCCTCAAATTCAACACTCTCATTCTTTGAGAAACAGAACCTTTAATTGTGTGTTGTGCGGACTGTCACCTCCATAAAGAATCGGTTTCCCCGATTTTCATATACTTTTTCTTTAATTATAAAAAAATCATAAAATATGGTTCCCCATTATAATAAAATAAAAATTATATAATTATTATTCTTTTATAATGATATTATTTCCAAATAAATATCTCATTAACCATACTTACCAATCAAGTTAAAGCATGTTCACGTTTGTAAGAGTTTGACCACCTACATGACAAATTCTATAAAATTATGACATGGATGATTATAAAAACTTAATTATTGTTATAATATTATATATATATATAATTAATTAATTCCTATTGTTTATTTTAATTAAAAATAGTCATCATCTCTTTAATTAAGATAACACCCTTCATAGGGTGAAAATCACCGAAAAATGTTCACTATCGATTTCATCATATATGATAAAGATTAAAGTACCCATGGAAGGTAATTTAAACATAATAAATAATTATAAATAAGGAATTAAAATAATTTTAATGAATTTTTAAGGATAAAATTTTAAGAGGATTGAATATCGACACCAATCTTATGAAGCTACTAAAAACTATTAAAACTATAAACTCTAGAGGTGGGAAAATAAAAAAAAATTAACTGATATACCTATAGATAAAAATTATAAACGGAAGTTATAAATGAATTTATGTATGCATATAGTTTTGAATTTTGTCACTATGATATTTATATTTATTATATAGGATCATATAGTGACTCAGACTAAGTTGTAAAACCAGGCATGTATTACTGTCTCAATTGCCTTTCATTGAGACATGTTTATATTATATAACATGTCTAAGGTTGTATGGTGTATTTACTACCATATTTCTAATTTTATATCATGATTATTTTATATTTCATGATATTAAATTTTCAATTTCATTTTATCTTTATCATAGTGTTTTGGTTCAAATGTCTCAAAAGTTGAAGGGGGATTTCATAACTCATTTTCCTTTCCTTGAGTTATAATGTTTTTTATTGAAACTAACTGTCATAAGATTAATTATTTTATCCTATGACTTTATAAAATTAAATTTTCAATTTAATTTCTCTAGATTTACAATTTTCCCATTAATTACTTTACAAAGTATTATTACGTAAAAAATTGTGATATTCATAAGGGTTTATTTGTCTAAAATTGGAATCAATTTATACATGCTTATGTTGCGCACCAAGTTTCCTTTTAAATGGTGTAAATACTTCCATATTTTCATTTTTTAATGATCCTATTATAAATCATGATATAAAATGAACTATTTTAAACACTACATTACCAAATAATCATTTTAGAAATAAAATATTTCATAGTATTTTCAATTCCCTTTTGGAAAACATTATATATTTTTTAAAGTGTTATTTTTTAAATAATCATTCAAAAGAATAAATTTTGATTTTTTTTCACTTTTACATTTTTAAATCCTTTATATATTTTCAATGATTTTGTATTCGGTAACTATTTATATTAATCTTTTAAAAAATCTTCTCTTTATTTTCATAAAAATGTTTTTAAAAGTAATTTTCATTTAAAAGTTTAAAATATTTTGTGAAAAATTGTGTATTTTCACATTTATTTACCATATAAGGTTTATATTTAATGAATTTATGTTATAATCAACCTATTTATTATTATTATATGTTTCCTTTTTAAAAATTAGATTTTTGAGGCCTTATGATTTCTTCAGTTCAAGATATGTGATGTGTTTGTAAGGTTAAAGAAACACATTATTTTTCTATGGGTTATCTATGAGATGATGAATGTTTAATTTTTATGTGCAACAAAAATGTATGGAATATAATATATATTGGACTAATACATACCTCTAATTCATTTGGAAAAGTATTTTATCTCATTGGATAGAAAGTTTTTGTGAATGGGATAACATGTAGGTATGATCACAAAGGGTGAATGTGATGTAATTTAATCATACATACAATTTTATGAGTAAACGGGTCACCTGGTAGAATTGGTTAAAATGATAATAAATATGAAGTTTATGATTGTTCATAATGTTAATGGTTTTTATCATGTTATTTAATATTTTCATGGTTTCATGGTATTTTTAATGTTTTTTACACTTTTATGTCATGAATATATATTTCTAGTTATTGATATGTTCTTTTAGATATTTCATAAATATGACACATCCTAAACCATTTTGTTATGATATTTTGTTTCTTTAGAATGTTTAATGATTAAAATATGTGGTATTCAGAATTATCATTAAGATATTTAATTCATTCTCATATAATCCTTTATGGTTATGATCTAACACTTCATAATATATTTTTCCATTACTAAGTATTTAATATTAACCCTTCATATGTTTTAAATTCACAAGGATTTGAAGATGATTATATTTAATGAAATGTGTAAGAGTGGATATATATATTTGGAGAAATATTTATAGCACGTGAAGTAAGTGTTTTTTTGCTTCTAGTGTCCAAGACACTAAAAAGTTCAATATTTGGTTATGTGACTCTTTGTGAGATTTATTATTTAAATCCTAATATTATTGTATTATTTATATATGTTTATATTTGGTTACATAATTAGGTATCATAGTAGGATCTATATATTTTTATAGATTATTTTTATTGTTTTGGGGATTAGTTTATAGAACCTAAGTGAAAACCCTAGATATGAGAGACAGTATAGAACACTATTTTGAAATATTGGGATGTTTTTGAGAGGATGGTATACCCTAGAAATACATCTATATTTGGATACTAAAAGTGTATAAAGATATTATATAGAGTAACTAGGTTTATTCACCCAATAAGGGTTGGTTGAGAATTGACTTGATCATCACCTTGATGCACAATGAGTCGGACTATGATTGTGCACCTACTCTGACACTCATGGAAGATATTCTTTGGTTGACCATGTTCTCTTTATGAATCAATATTAAGGATTTATTTCCTTTCTATTTTCATTGATTATATTGAGAAAGAAAAGATAAACCAAAATTAAGTAATATAGGTTAAATTAAGATCTATATAGGTTAAACAAAAGAAACTATAATCCAATGTGACAATGTAAAATAATTATACATTTTAATGTATAACTGATATTATTATTATGATAATTCCATCATATTTTTAATATTTTTTCACTCATTTAAACCCTTTTTTGTATTTCGTGAGGTTGGAACCATAAATAATAGAGTTAACCTTGGGTGTGATGGATAATGTGATTATTAAATAAACAATAAACCCATTGGAATGGGAGATATACTAAGAAATTTGGTGAATATGTCAAACAAAATATTGCAAAACATTATTAACAATATATGCATGGCTGGAATCTTGAGTGAACCAAATAAGATAAATATGGAGCCTCATGAAAATTTATGCAATAAAGATGATGAAATAAAGGATATTCAAAACATATATGTAAAAAATGATGGAATAATATTCCAGGTAATTTCCTCATGGGACTTGATTAATAATTTCTTGTTTTAATGGAGGGTATTAAGAAATAAGATTCCAGGGAAAAAATAAGGATATGATGAATAGAGATAATGTTCTTTCTAAGGATCCACAAACAAAAAATTATTTTAGATGTGAGGAATTTGGTCACTAGGAATCACAATGAAACTAACCAAGATTTAAAGCAGATGACAAACACTATCTACCATATATGTCATAGGAGTGAGGAAAATCCATGAAAATGTTAGCCGATCCACCATGCGTGGTGGGGAGCTTGGTGCCTTCAAATGATGCAGATACTCGGAAAAGGATGTTTCAAGCGTATAAGGATTTGGACCATCAGGGTCTTGTATTGGGTCATGTATAGTCCTAGTTCCTTTGGCCTAAGGGACATGTAAGGGTTCTTCATCAACCCTTAAAATGGGGATTATCTAAAAATAAATAAAAAATATGGCCTTCGAGCCATTCAAAGTATTATAAATAATCTATCACTTTTTATAAGGGATCATATCAAATTGCTTATAGGAAAATATCACTTCATATCCTAAATAGACCCATGATCAACTACCAGTGAATGTTATATTATGACCTCCCTATGTAACTTATTCCCATCATATTAGATTTACATCAAGGAGGGAATAATTTATTTAAGGGGTAGAGAATGTAATGAAATGATCTCTTCTCCTTACATAAAAACTATGTTCTATGGTTTTCTCAACACAAAACACTGAAAACAAAATATATATAGACTATCATTATTAATATATAAAATTATTAGGTATAAAATCTAGTAAAAGAATTATCATATATATATACACACACAAAAAATAATTTAAAAACTGAACACAATTTGTAAAACTATGAAAATAAAAATATATATATTTATACTAAAAATATGTTTTTTAAAATTGATATTTTTCCAACTTTGATAAATTTATTATTAGCACTAATTTTAGAAGAATAATTAATATACCACAAACATTTTATCCTATAAAAAGTTATTTATCATGAAATTTTATGATATTATATTAAATATAAATTTATCAATTTTAGGATGTGAATTTTACAAAATTAACATAATTCATGGATTTATCATGGTTATATTATCCTAATATTTTTTTAATTTTTCCAAAATTACAGATTTTAAGTGAATAGTTTAAAATATTATTTTTGAAAATACTATATTTTTTATAACCAAAAACTTATAGAATCTTTTATTGAAAAAATATATATATTTTATGTAACATTATATATTTTAAAAGATCATTTTTTATTTTAAAAAAAAATTTATATTTTAGAACATAAGTAATATTTTATAAAAATTGTTTCATATATATTATACATTAGTATTTTAAAATTTGTTTTTTATCGACTGAATAAAATGAAATGGATTTTAGATTTTAAATTAGTGGTTCCAAATTATATTATAAGGGACACTTTATTTTTTGGCATAAATAATAAGTTTACTAGGGTAAATATTAGTTACCCTGGTAAAATAATTATTTTTTATAGAATGATACTTTTTAAATATTGTATATTTTTAAAATTATATAAATAATTGTTAAATTAATACTCTAATACAATTTTTAAACATATATAAAAATATATTTAGCATCATTCGAGTGTAAATTAGTGTCAAATATGAGTAATAACACTTAATGATTAAAACAATATTTTTGTAGATAATAGTTTTTGAACACATTATATGTTTTTATTTAAAAGATAATTTTACACCATTTATATAATGAATTAGATAAAATTGATCCCAAATTAAGATTCATCACATTTAAATTTGGTATAAGAAGGTCATATTATATTTTTGGTAAATAAATAATTGGCATGATTAATATTTAATTAAGAGTAATAAGTGTTTAAATTATTAATCTAAGGTTGTTCAATTTTTTATAAATTATCATGGCCTTTAGACCTTCTAGAAAACATGTTTAATGTCGTAATGTCATATGTTTTTGTATTCAAACATTATCTCACCTAAATCACTAAAAATTTATTCCTTTCCATTATTATCACATAGTTTCCATTTTTTTCATGAAAATGTCCCTCCACCACACTTAGAAAATTTTGATCACTCACACCCCATTAATACTACACTAGTATTAGAAAATTCCTTGAAAACATACCCAAATTTCCTCCCCATTATGTCTTATATACACATTATTTCCACTATCCAAAAATATTATCTAAATTCCATTAAATTTATGGCCTTCATCAAGAGGAAGTTTGAGGTCTCAAATTAGGCCCCACACCATTCTTAACATTTATTTCTTATTATTTAATTTATAAACAGACCATAACTGTAGTATAATAAAACAATTATCATAATTCATGTGTTGAGGTGTTATTATATTAATGTATAACCATTACTTATTCTCTTCAATCTATTATCAAAAAATAAGAATCATCATTAGTGGGTGTGCGTGGATTCCCCCTACAGTAAGTGACGTTTTCAGGTTTTCATTACTACCTCTCATGGATGGTGTTAGTGATGATATTGATGAATAAAGATGAATTATATAATTTATTTATGGTTTTTAAATGATCAATTAATATATAAATTCACCATTTTCATTCATTTATTAATGGAAACACTAATCGCACATTGTGCCGACTACCACCTGCACAAAGAATCATTTTTTTCTAATTTTCATCATGTTATTATTTGTTTATCCAAAAAACATAAAATTTTATTCAAAATAATAAAATAAAATAAAAAAATATAATTAGGAATTAGTTGTAATAATATTATTTAAAATGAAACATCTCTTTAACCATACTCGCTAATCATTTTAAAGAGTGTTAAAGTTTGGGTCATTTTTACCATCTACAAAAATAATGCTATGAAATTATGTCATGGATTATAATAAAAACTTAATTATTTTAATAATATTATATAAATATGTAAATAATTATTTTTATTCTTTTGTGGAAGGATACAATAATATTTTACTCATTAATTAAGAAAACACTCTTCATAGGTTGAAAATGAACGAAAAATGTTCATTGTTGATTTCATATTCTATGATAAAGATGAAATTAATTATAGAAGAAAATTTATAAATAATTGATAATTAACAGAAATAAAATATTTTAAATTTAATTATAAAATTTTTAAGAGGAATGAATACAGACACAACTCCTATGAAACTACTACAAATGATCGAAATTATAAACACCCAATGTGAAAAAAACAGATATAGATATATGTTGATTATAAATGGAAATTATAAATGATTTTAGTTTTATATATCATTATTAAATTGGTGATTGTGATATTTATTTTTTCTATATAATATCATTGATTATAACCCACTAATTAAGAAAACAAGGTAAGAAATTTTATTGCAATTTCCTTTCATTAAGACATGTTTATGTTATAAACCATGCTTAAATTTGTATAGTGTATATAATAATATATTATAATTTTTATATCGTGACTCTCTTATATTTTAGGATATTAAATAATAAATTTAATTATTTCATTCTTATGCTGTTTTGGATTAAATATTTCCAAAACATTAAGGGGTTTTCATAACTCATTTTCTTTTCTTTGAGTTATAATTACTATTCTTAAACCACATTCTTCCATGTTTAATTATTAAACATATGATTTTATAAAATTATTTTTAATTATGTTACATTTTATTAAAAAAAATCAAATTAATTATTATCCAAAGCACCGTTACATCAAGCATTGTGATATTTATAATGGTTTATTTGTCCCAAATTTGTATCCCTTAAGACAAGTTTAAGTTACACAATGTGTTTCATTCTCAATGGTATAAATAATACCATATTTTTATTTTTTTCATTATCCGCTTATTATTCATGATATAAAATGTTGTATTTAAAATATATACTTCTTATTGGGTTTTGATCCAAATGTTAATAAATATGTGTGAGGTTTTTGTGACTCAAATATTTTCCTAGGGTAAAAACACACTTCTTAATCTATTGTTTTCATGATTGATTTATTTTAAAAAATAATGATTTATGGATTTATTACACTATATTTTATTGGGAAATCATGTTTCACATCAAAGTATTCTTTATAAATAACTTTAATGTTTCATTATAATTCATTTCTGTTAATAATAATGACTATTAATTTTTATTGAGATTTCTTCTGTGACCATATTTTTTACATACCAATTTTTTTTTCATTTACCTAGTAGAGATAAAACAAGTTTTTATATAAAATGATACTTTATTCCCATTAATTTATTTTATGTAAAAGGTTTTGTTATCCATTTTAATGATGTATGTTTTAAACAAGGTTATTTAAAAATGTCCAAAAGTCTTTTATATATTTTCAAAATAAAAAGTTTTATCACCTTATCAACATTTTCGTTTGATAAACTTTATTTATTTTTCATTTTTCAATTATCAATAAATATTTTTAAAATTAAAACATTTCAATGTATTTTCAATTCCTATTTTAGAAACCTTATTTTTCATTTTCATGCCACCTTTATAAAAGATTATTTTTAAAAGTACAAGTTTCACTTTTTTTCATTTCTAAATTTTTATTACAATTTTGTATTATCAAGTATTTTTTACTTTGGAAATATTTATATTAATGGTTTAAAAATATTAATATTTCCCAGCACAATTTTTTAAATTTAATTTTGACTTCAATGTTTTTAAAGGTTTTATGAATTTCATTATATTTGCATATCTATTTACCCTCCAAGTGTTATATTCCTTGAGGTAATGTTTTTATCAACCTATATATGTATTTATGTTATGATTACTTTTATAAAATTATTTTTTTGATATATTATGATTTCTTATGTTCATGATTTGTGATGTTTTTGAATGGTTTAAGAAACCCTTTATTTTTCCATGGGTTCCTTATGAGATGATGAATGTTTGATTTTCAATGGAGAATAAATGTATGGTTTATGAGATATGTAAGACCTATATCTCCCTCCAATGAATTGAGTTATCATGTATCTAGGTTCAAAAAGGGTGAGTGTGATGACATTTTTCTCTACTCATAATTTTACGAGTGAGAAGGTGGGTGGGTTGCTAGGTTCACAATTCTAAGTAGTCCTATATTTATGAATATAAAAAATATTAAATTTTTGGTCATTTTATTCCATGTTTTCATGATTATTCCATTTTTTTAATATATTCAAAACTTTTCTGTCATGTTCACATGTTTTTGGTTATTGATTTGTACTTTGATTCAATTTAAAATTTTTACACATTATTAACATTATAGTTATTATATTATGTTTCTTTATGATAGTTTATGATTATTATATATGGTATTATGATTACTCACTACGATATTTATTTATTTTTAATATACTTATTTTTAATGAAGTAACACTTTATGATATGTTTTTTCATTATCAATCATTCATGATCAACAGTTCCTATGATTTACCTCCTGTATGGTTTTTATATGATTATTTTTCATGAAATGTTTAAGAGTGGATTTAGATTTATAGAGAAATGTTAAAATCATTTAAAATATGTTTTTTTATTAGAGTCCAAGTTCTTAAAATTTTCATTCTTTCAGTTTCATGACCGTTTTTAATATGTACTATTTGAATCATGGGATTAATGTATTTTTTATGCGTGTTTAGCTTTGGTTTATTCTCTATAAACCTAAATCAACAATGAAAAGAATTTTTGGTATTATCCTGGAAATAACATTATTGAAAATAATGGTTGAAATTAAATATAAACTAAAAACCCAATGGGATGATTGTTGGTATCACTATCAACCCAAACACTAGATATGATATTAAGTAGGCATTACACCTAAACTGAAGCATACCTCACTTTACTAATGATATAATTATTTGGATAAACATACAAATAGTATCCAATCCAAATATACTTACTCATTGATAATAAATACTTTATAATATAACTTAGTGCATCGAAATTGTTTTTCTCATCATATCCCAACACTCTAGGATCTCTTTCCATGGTTTAACTCCATTTTCTATATAATACATGACCATTTTTTGGATATGTTAATAAAGGTTAAATCATAAAGGACCTAACAAAACCTTAATAAACCTTTATTAAATACCCTTAAAAGGGAAACTAAATTAGATTTCATTTTTATCCAATCACCAATGCCTTCCCTCTACCTTATATCATACATTTCATAAAATATATATAAAACTAGGGGAAAAATAATGAAAATATGATCCAAAATAACAATGTTATCCCCTAAATATATGTTCGATCAACATTTCCAATGATCTTCCAAACCATGACTAGTCTCCATCAATCATCTGAAGAACCTATCTCAATATAAATAATCTATAATGAAATATATTCAACTTAAAATCAATTTAAAAAAAATTAAATTATCATTTCTCCTATATACATAGTCAAGGTAAAATTCATGGAGTGTGTTTCTAGGTCTAAAACCTCATGAAACATAGTACATAACACTCATGGGAAGATTCTGAAAATATTTAATGTAAAGTCACTAATTTATTATCCTAAATCACCCATTAATTCCTCTAAAAATTCCATAAACCAATTAAAATCCATGAAATAGCTTGACATTAATGAAATGTCATACAACCTAGTGTATTAAATTACTCTTAAAATCATATTTCATCCATACATGAAATATCCATCATATAGGAACAATATCACTATACTATGGTGAAATAATATCTAAATTAAATTTTGTACGCTATATAAAATAGAAGAAAATAAGGTATATAAGAGGAGTGGCCAAGAGTAGAGAAAGACACTATAATTATTGAATGAATGAATTTTAATATTATATAGATAATAAGAATAAATGGTAAGGAAAAATAGTTAAAGGATGAGCTCAATACCTTATTTGGGCCATTAGATTAAGATAAACTGAAAGGGATATAAAAGAAAATGGCTGAAAATGACACAGCTGACCCCACATTAAGTGGATATTAGTTTGCCCTACCAAAAATCTATTTTGGAACTAATAGTTATTCAATGACCATTAAATGTTTTATTGATTCTCCAATAACATCACAATGTGGTAGTCTACAGACAATACCTTGGCCCCCTAAACATTGGTGGGCTTTATAAGGGTTCTAGTTTCTTGTTGTAGCAACTTCAATCAACCACTTAAATTACATGATGTTGAAGAACTTACGTCATGTATTTTACATAAAAAATTACATAACATAAAAATACATTCAGGTATTTAAAATAATAATATAAATATTAATTCTAGATTCAAATCAAGAAATTCAAAATGGATCTATTTCAACTTCCTTTAGAACCTATATTCTCACTAACTCCACTGACACATAATATCTTGGGTCATTACAAATTCTCTACTACAACACTTACTTTACCTAGGAAGCCTCATAACATATCTAATATAGTCTATTCTAGTAACTCATATATGATACACACTCCAATTCGAGATTTTATACTAGTTATGATCTCGTCATAACTACCCCAACCCAACTAAGCTTCCAAATATCATGATTCCTTAGAGTCTAGTCCCTTACACATGTCAATGGTCCCTAGAATCACATTATTTTATTGATTTTGAGTCATGATACTTAATCATAGGTGAAATATTTCATTCTATATTCCACTTTACTTATTGATCCCTAAATACCACTAGCTTATGCATAGTGGTGGAACCAACAAACCTATATTCCACCATCATCCAAATTCTGATAATCTTAATCCCCATTACACTATTAAATCACAAAACTCACAAATATATTTACTAATATATCATAAAATCCATTCCCTCCTACCTAGCCTAAATAGCATACACATATGTTAGTAAACATTCATAAATTTGATTCTCTTTCTTCTATATTATATAAAACAATGTATGTCATGCCAAAAAACCAATCCAAGGATTTCCATATATGTCGTACATTACATTACCCATACCAAGATGACAAATCTCATGGTATAGTATATAAAATATAAATGATCCAAATAATTGGTCATTAAATAATACATCAATAGACTAGTGGCCACATGTTTTATCAAGTAGAGTGCCATTATTAATTTATATAGGAAAACGATTTATAACTAATTAATGATTTATTAAGTAACCAAACCACAATTTTCAAAAACATTATCAATAATATATAATAATCCACGTATCTTTGGAATCATATGTGCACAAGATAATGCATTAAATAATAAAAATCTTTACCCTAGACTAATAATAAAATAGTAAATCAATAACCCAAAGAATTATATTTATTAAAATAATCTCAACTATTACATCGAAAATTAATAACCACAATATCGACTCTTTGTTAACATAATATTTAGCTCACATTGGCAATTTATACGCATAAACATAACATCTTTACCATGATATAAACCACTATTTCTATATATTTCTTATTATAAATTATAAAATAAAAAAATTATACACAACCACTTTAAAACATCCTTGACCACGTCTACCTAAAATATTCCAGATTCAGGTCACCATAAGGACACATACACTTCTCTCTATGTTATTGAGGAATTTAATTGGTGAAAAAGATCCAAAACAATTATCTGGGTGGACAATACACTCAATATCATCAAAGTAATAATTGATAAATAATTCAATTTCTCCATAATAGGAATAACATTTGGGTAAATCAGTTATATTTACATTAAAAATAATACCATTATAAATAACAACACTTTTCAATAAAATCATTAACCAATATAGGTCTCATAGTTATAAATAAAATTTAGGTCTCCCTATGGTTGATAATGTACAATAAAGAAATATAACTTAAAATGAAGGACACTGAAACCTAATGCGCTATTCTTATGACCTCTTTATACCTATAAATAAATACCCATACCATATACATGTCATCCAAATGTAGAAGGGAAATTTGTCACACCCTTATGTCATCATTGGTCTACACATCCACTGAGGTGTACATAAAATGTGTGTGAATAAAAATTATTATTACAACACAAATGATTCCCATAAGTAATTATTAATAAATGTATTTGAGTGAATGTGTGATATAAAATAAATGACAATGATAATCAAACTTATCATATCCTCGGGTTCAAAACAACGCACAAAGAAGAGACCACGCCTGTTTCATCTAGTGTTTTTCTGGAGTCTACACATGTCACTAAAAAGGACAAAGTCTTAGTAGGGAATCTTCCCATAACACAGAATAGAACAAACCAAAGTAGTTATTTGTTATTACATATAATAATAACACATAAAATGAATGTGTTGGTATTAAATATCATACATATAAAAAACAATAATCATGGTTGGAATTTTACCCATCATACATTGTAATAATAATCATGGTTGGAATTATTATAAAACTTAACTTTCAATAAAATAATGGTTAGAATTACATAAAACCTAGAATAAAATAACAATCATGATTTGAAGTAAAACCAACACTTATAAGAACAATAATCCTATTTCGAATTATATAGGATGAAAATCTTCATTTCAAAAAAATTTTGAATTAAATCTAACTTAGAAGAGAACAACTGTAATCATGGTAGACATTTCATAAAAACTAAATAAAAATAATTATCATGATTTTTACTACACCAAACTTATATAACATAAATAATCATGGTTCACGTTACACATATAATAAACATGCAATAAATCAATAATTGTGTTAAACCCAACCTAGATGAAAAAAACAAGCATGGTTGGAATTATACCCAATCTAAATTATAATAATAATAATCACATATTTAGTTACACTAATCTTATATTCCAATAATAATAATGGATATCATTAGTTGTATCCAATATAAAAAAAGTAATCACATTTTTCATTACCAAAAACCCAAAACTATAATGAAATAATTTATGGAATCACACCCAGACAAACATAAAATAAAACTATTTTATGTTACAACCAACCTTTACATCCAATAATAATTATTATTAGAATTCAAAAATACTAAATCCATAATGAAAACAATGGTTTAAATTACACCCAACGTAAAATTCTTGAAAATAATTGTTATTATTAAACATGACATAAAAAACGGGGAACAATATTTGTATCATACTCAACGTAAAATCTTGATAGGATTTGAGGTCGGTATTATACAAACCCTAAAATAGACCTCCCTTTACCCACAAGTATCCGTATTTTTTAACTCTTACCAGTATCCTCTATTTAAATATACTTCCTCATCATTTTGGAGTACATTAGAATACAACTTAAAGGTTCATAATTCATTTGTAAATATTTTCCACCCCATGGGTTCCTCATTCCAAGGGTTACCACAAATTTATACATATTCTATAACCATCGATGGACACATGATAAAGGGTTATAAAATATTGGATCTAACATAACCTTAACAAAATTTTCTCAAATTTATTCATATAGAGAAATATAATACAATTTTATTCTACATTCACATAATACACTCACCAACACCCAAATATCATAAAATATATTAAACTAAGGTAAACAATATGGAACACATACCTTATGAAATCAAGTTATCCACTAAATAGACCTCTGTTTACTATCACTAAATCCCATATAAGTCCTAACTAATCACCACCCTTCATCTCAATCCACTATCCTAATTCAATGACTCTATAATGAATTATTAGTAATATATAAACAATATAGATAATTAAATCATTATTTCACAGTTTTGTATGATCAAGTTAAAATTTACTATGCAACCTCCCATGATTGAAAATTAAAGAAATGAATAATAAATGACTCAATTAATGATTTTGGTACTAATAATGGATAAGTTAAATTTTATTATACTAAACCATCCTCCAATTCATCATAAATGAAAAAACTAGTAAAAATCCATGTTGTTGATTACCTCCAAAGAAACATCACATAAACTAATGAGTTCACCAATTCCTATATTACTATTGAATCCACATATGATTTTTTCATCATGATAGAGTTATTTCATAATGATTTTATGAAATTATATATCAAACACCTATATCAATCCATATGAAGTAGTGTAAAAACAAGGGATATGATAGGAGAAAAAAAGTAGAGAGAATCCTACCACTATCTGTGAAACAATTCACTACAATCATTTATATATCAAATAAAAATTAGGGTAAGTGAAAAAGAGAGAAACAAAGAGCATTCCACTAGTCTATATAGTGTCATAAACCATCCCACCCGGGGCGACATTGTTGGAAGTTGGATGAGAGCGTAACCCTAAGCCATCCTGCAATATGCCCTGGGCTGTTGACTAGTTACGTGTAGATGTATCACACAAATGGGAGGCCTTAGACAAATGTATTTGTACAAATTCACATATCTTCACATCAAATAAGTAACACATAAATTAATCTATAGGTAGGAACACAATTCATGCATGAACTACTAACATCTCACATCAGAGTATGATAGAAGGTAAACAGAATATAAATGGTAAATATATGGGCCTATATATCTTTATAAATATGGAATAGAGGGGGGAGGGGAGGTGGGATGTATATTCTATTTAAAGTTTTTATACCCATTAAAAATTATTAGATTAAAATTAATTCAAACATGATAATATATGATTGTGAATGCAATGTAAAATATTAAAGTGAATAATATTAATAAAAACAAATAACACCAAGATTCGTATAAGGGTTTGGATCACTAAGATCCTAGTTCACTCTTCAATCCCCTGTAACTCATCTAGAATATTGTTACATATTAAAATATAGAGAGTATAGTAGAATTATTTTTCAAGTAAAATCTCAAACCTAGTCAATTACACATCATAGACTAGGCCTTTTACCTTTTGTGGGAACAAAAAAATAATTGGGATTGTTCAGAGGAGTAGCCACAACCTATCCCTTATAGGTGAAAAATAACCAATGTGATTTTTGTTTGATAAGGTGAATATAAATCAACATTAAATTTTAATATGAGGTATAACCAAGTGAGAAAAAATTAATTACAGACTCATCATATAAAAAATTATACTAATTGGACGTACTGAAAGATGCTGAAAAAGAATATAGTGTGGATAATTGAATTTCATCCCTTCAATAATTTATACCAAATAAGTATGATTGGGGAAACAAGTAGGGTTTTAGAAAATTAGTAGTAATGAATTGTAGTTCCCAACGAATCAGAATCCATTTATTTTATCAGTATATATTTATAACTTAATTTATTTAAAAATTACTATTATTCCAATCGAAATTCTGTGTACCATATTCTCTACACATGAGGGTTTTCAATTTATTTTACATGAAATTAAATTCAATGGTTATAAAATATATTTGGAAATATTAATTACTTGTATTTCAATTCAACACTTAATAACCATGATTCAATCGTGGTGTTGGTGTATCGAGATAATATTTTTACTATTGGTGAGGTTAATAAAAAGGAAATTATAAATCAAGAATACAAATTTAATATTTTAAAAGACACATGTAGAGGTAGACTTGTGTAAGGGTATCCCACATAATGGTAAATATGAAATAATAATTCCTCATAAGGATAGATATGAATTTTGTAAAGCTGCAAAAGAGTAAGCATGCTTCATTAGGGTAACAATGTGCTACATAATGGTAGTTTGTATCTCATATAAGGGTAACATATAATTTCATAAAGGAGTGATATAAGTTCATTAAATTACATAAAGTTAAATTGTATCTCACATAAAGGTAAACATTACCCTTGTAAGTGTAAATAGTACTCACACGAGGGTAAACAAAAGATTTTACATGATGCATAAAACTAAACAGTGACTCATGTAAATGTAGATAGTGTTTATATGTTCACGATTAAATGTAAATATATACTCAAGTAATGGTAGAGTATATTTTATGCAGTTTACATATGGGTAAGGAAGAAAAAACAACAAATGTAAAGTTAAAGAGGATCCATATAAAGAAAATACATGAGTTACATGACTTGGATAGGGGTACAAAAAGAGTTTTGTAAGGGTACACAAGATTATAAAAACATACATAAAGTTAACAATATGATTAATTAAGGTAAAAGGGTAACATATAATACTGATGTATGGGTAATGTCCGGGTTATATTAGGGGAAAAGAATTTTTCTTAAAGCTTAAATAAAGTTAAAAAATAATTATCACTTTTTATGTAAGTGTAAAAAATATACATATAAAATTGATATTTTATAAGTTTTATCAAAAAATAATAATAAACATAAATTATTAACAAATTAATATGAACTAAATTTAAAAAAATTTATAAAAACAATAAACCTTATTTTTAAAAATAAAAAACTAACAAATGTGACATATGAACATAAAAAAAATATATGTGTAGTCTATAATGTTTTTCATAGGGCAAAGTGATTAAACATTAAAACAACAAAAAATGTAATAAAAATGTAAAATATGATATAGAAAAGTTTTTACATGTAATTTTTAATTTATATAATGAATGAGAGGAGTTCAATTATATCGAAACAAATATTATAAACCATGTTCATACACAAATAATCTCAATATTTTTTAAAATTACAGAACCTATCATTTTAGAAATTACAAGAAATTTATGATAAAATATTTTAAAATTTATCAATTTAGAATTTACAAATATTTTATCATAAACCATTTCTAAAATTCTCTCTACCATTTACTGATATTAAAGAAATAAGTATTTTTTTATAAACCCTAATTCCTCAAACAATCAATTCCATCACTAAATTTATTAATATCAAAAAATTAAATTTAAAAATATGTTGATATAGTACATTGAAAATTATTTTATAGTACAAAATAATGTTAATATTTTATTCTTCCAACATTCCATATTCAAATATTATTCATTCAAAACATGAAGCATCTAATGATTTATTGAATATATCAGCTAAATTTTTTGGTGGAAAAAAATTATAAAACAATGTATCCTACATCAATATAATATCAAATGAAATGAAATATTACATATATATGATTTATTTTAGAATATTTTAGAATATTTTTAAAAATTTAAATTTTCTAGTATTATTGCAGTAAATAGAAATTTTATCAATGTAAACATTAAAATAACCAAATTTTTTATTGATCCGAAGATAATGAGGGAAAAAATTAGTACTAAATATATATTTTTCCGCATATGTAGATAAAGATACTCATTTTTATTTGATCTCCATGAAATTATAATTTTTACAAAGAAATGGGATATAACTGATGTACTTTCCCTATCAGTCTTATGACATATAAATTCATAATTAGATTAGCTACACAAATTAAATAAATTTTTATTATAATATAACTGATAAAAATTTACAGTTTCTTTTTCATATCATATAATTATTTTAACTACTTTATGATGGCCCTATTTATTGTTATCTTGATACCTTGCAAACAAACACACACTTAACATTATTTCATTCCTAGAAGATATTAGTTAAAGGAAACATCCTCTCATTCCTCTATATAACTCAACCTTAATAGATTTTCAAGATTCATCACTATATAATTACTAATTAGAACTTATAGAGGTTTTCATACACTTACAAGAAACTAAACCAAAATTCTTAACTAGTTCTGCTGCATAATTACACTGATTAAAAAATATCTTATCTTTACATTGAATAAATTGATGACTAATTAAAAAATATAACTCTCTTATTAAGCACAAGTCAAAATAATTTTTCTATAAGACTAGAAAACTTAGTTAACATTGCTTCACTATAAGATCCAAACACTATATCATATATATATATATATATATATATTAACAATTCGGATATCATTGTAAATTTTATTAATGGATAAATATAGATCAAATTTTCCATTATTAAGAGCCTTATTCTAGAAAAACATAGTTAGTATTTCATACTAATCTCTTTAAACTGTATGATAACGAAGAATTCATTATTGAGTTTAAACACATGATCCAAAAATGTTCATTTTCAAATATAGGGGGTTAACGTACATATACTTCCTCATAAATAACATTATTATGAAATCATAATTTTTATATCCATTTAGGATAATTTAAACTCTAAAAAACAAAAAAAAAACCAAAAAATGTTAATTTACTCAATTATAGAAACTTTTGAAAAATACACTTAAAAATCTATTCCTTACCATTGTAAATAAAATTGAGTTACATGCCTAGATTTTTTTTAATTATCTAACTTAATTCATCAAAATTATTATAGAAAATCCATTTAATTTATATTACTTATTTCCCTTTAGGGGTTTTAACTAGAATATATATATTATTCATAATAAATTTATTAAGATCTTATTCTATTTAAATTATCCAATCAATATCTTTGAAAGCCTGATAAACATTATAATGTATTATATCAGATATAAAAGCATAACTTTTGTTGAAATTTAAAACTAAGTTTCTAGTTTTGATTTGATAATAAACATTTAAAAAAATTCTCTAATGGGAAATCACTATGATTCCCCCAAATATTAGGATCATATTGATTAGGGATATCCTCCCCCTTAAAATTTATATATTCTTCTTTAAAATTTCCAAAATCTATACTTTGTTTATTATGGTTTTCATAAAAGTTTATATGGGAATATTTCTCTATAGTCATTTTTCTTTTATTATACACGTTATATTATTTAGTATTATAAGAAAATCCTAGAAATATTCCTTCACATATGTTAGAATTAAATTTATCTATGTTAAATTAATTATTCAAAATAAATATTTTACACCCAAACTCTTCCAAGAAAAGGGATTTCCTTCATTTAAAAATTAACATGGTGTTTTATTCAATAAAGTTATTACAAAGAATATATTTATAATATACCATGCAGTTTAAATAGATTAAACACACAAAATATTTTCTGTATTATATACATTTAGAATTGTTTGAGCCATTTCAAAAAAATGTTCTGTTCTTTCGTTCTATAGAACTATTTTGTTGTAGTGTTCTAGAAGCTAGATGATTATGAGAATATCCATTTTCATCAAAAAAAAGTAAAAATAAATATTTTTAAACTCATGAAATTTATGTATTCTAAATGATATAATTTTATACCCTTTTTATTTTAAAATTATTTACAAAAAATAATAAACTTAGACAAAGATTCATTCTTTTTAACTATAAAGTAAATAAAATAAAAAGTACTATTATCATCCCCTATTAAATTTTTTTTTCCCTAATAATCTAGAAGATATAATAGGTCCAAAAACATCAATATTTAATAACTCTAATGGTCTATAAGTACAAAAATTATTATTTGATCAAAATGATACTTTATAATACTTAACATTTAAACAAGAATCACATATAAAATTGAGAAGATCATGATTTTTTCCATGATTCATTAATCTATGCAAGAGAAAAAAGGAGAATGTATATGTTTCATGTGATAGAGAATATCATCTATCTATATAAAATCTAAACACTTAAAAGTTTTCTTGGTTAGATCAGAAAAAATATTTGTATAAATGTTTTCCTTTTGATTTGGAAAAAATAGAATAGAATTTTCTTAAAAAAGTACATCTATTATCATCAAACTTGAAATTAATTCCATCATCACAAAGTTGTGATATACTAATTGTATTATGTTTATGTCCTTAAATAAAGGAACCTGTAGATATTATCAGAGATTTATAAAAACCAACTTCACCATACCCTTTAATATTTTATTTATTAATGTCTCCCAAAATGAGAACACCATCGTCACATAGATTTGAATATAGATATATAGATATGTCTTGTAACTTCAAGTTACTATTTCAGGTATTACTAAACCATCTGGTGTTAAATTATTAATATCTTAAGTGGAAAAAAATAATCTATTAGTGAATTTTTTGATATATGTGTTATGGGACATAAATGCCAGTAAACATCTTGAAATGTTCAATTAAATTTTTTTTTGGAGTTTTAAAGTTAGTTATTGTGATGTTTTGGGGGGCCGAAAATCCTTGACAAATACTGAATAAAAATATTAATTATATTATATTAAGTGAACAATTTTTGTTAAAAATAATTTAATAACTCTAAAATAGTCCATCGTATGAGAAATCATAAACCACTGTTTTGTTCAAAATATTTTTTTATCCTAGGAGGGGTATAAAAATTGAATGTATCTTGCATTCAGATGCCTCTCTCATGAGATAATGTTATCAAATAATATTTAATATATTATTTTATTAAAAATATTTAAATATATATCAAAAGCTGTGTTGTATGAGAAATTTGAGACCACCAATTAGTCTTGAATGGGGGGTTTCTCCTTGGTGGGGTATAACATTTGCAGGCATTAGACATTTGAATGCCCCACTCAAAAAAATAACCCATTTATTTTAATTAATTAATTATTTGATTTTTAATTAATAAATAATTAATATCTCTCAAACTATTCTTCATTTGAGAAATTTGAGATTACTATTGTGTCTGGTATAAGGTGTTAACCCTAGATGAGGTATAACATCTATGTGCAATGATATTTTTATGTTATTTAAATTTATTTATGTTGAATAATTAATTTTAATAAAATAAATAGATAAGTCGATACGTTGTTCATCTTCCCCAAACCTGAAACATCCATTAAAGCTTTCAGGTGTTATCAAAATCATCATTTTCTTGATCATTTTGAATGGTTACTATTAAAACACATTAATATTTTGAATTTAACAACACCACATTGATTTTTTTGGACTAAAATGGTCTTGAATGGGGTGTTCTAAATTCTGACCCACATACATGTTAGGGTTTCGTTGAAATAGAAAAACCCATTTCAGCTTTTTTTTGGTTGATCCTCTTAAAACTGAGTGATTGTGAGTTTCCTTGTATGTGATTATTGGAGAGCTTGTTGAATGGAATTATACTATTATGCACACCACCTTTCCTCCCATGCATGCTTCATGAATTTTTTTTCTCCATTGACTTCCATGATATTGAAGGAGGGGAAATTATTATATTTATGACTTATTTTATTCTCTTTCTTTTCAAAAATATATCTTCTATAAGTTTCCCTTTATTGACCTAATTTAAACTCCATCGATACCGTAGGATTTTTCTTGTTGAGAAGAAGCTAAATAATATTTTTATTTCGAAGGAATTAAGGTGTTCTTCAATCCAATTTTACACATTTTAAATGAATCATTGAAAATATATTATCAAAAGATATGTTTAGTTCAAAGATGTAAAAATCACATTTAATGTTCAATGAAAAATCTACTTAAATTTTCAAGTCATAATTATTGTGGTTAACAAAGCTAATTGTTAAAGAAATTATTAAAATATGTTGTATCAAATTATCAAAAAATAAATGAAATAATTTATCGAAGGATAATTTATCAAAATTATCGAAGGATAAAACCTTGAAATTATCATGGTAAATATATTTAAATTATCAAATTATAATTGCTAAAATATCAACAGATAATTTATGGAATAAAAATTATCAAAGGATAATCTCTTTTTTATCAGGATATAATTTACAAAATTTTCATTGAATAATTGATTTGAATTATCGAAGGGTAATGTTATTTTTTATCAAAAATAATTATCAAAAAAAAATGTTGGATGGATACTTGTAGAAAATTATCAAACAATATTTATTTGGATAATATATATATATATATACACACACAGTGTTAGATATATATTTTTGATAATTATTTTGGAAGTTAAGGAAAATTTTATTAAATACAAAACTATCAACATATAATTGTATGAAATATTGAAGGATAATTTCAAACCCATGCTTTAACATAGAATGATATTCCATATATTATCTATGAGATATCAAATATTATTACATGTAATATTTTAATTTATAATTTTAATCTTATCAAAGAGAGATAAAATATTGTCACATGAAATATTTTAATTGATAGTTTTTAAAATTTTCTAGGAGAGAGAACGTATCATAGCATGTGAAATTTTATTTCATTTTTAAATAAAATAAATATTTTTGGTTATAGGAACCCTTGATGAACGTCAACCATTGATGTGTCTATGATAATGATAATAAGGCCTTAAGTAGGTGTATTGAACCACAGAGGGTTGTTTACAATTTATGTTGTTATCGACGATCGTGAGGTATGTGGTTCTGTCTTGATAATAGAAATTTATTAACCTCGAATTGCCTGATTTATTTTAATATATTATTTAAATTTATTTCTATAAACTCACTTTTTATTGATGTAATAAATTCTGATTCTAGTGAACTGATAGATTTGAAATGGTTTTGGCATGAGATTTGGAATATCCAAAATTTCATTGAATTGAGTTGTGTTTCTGGAAATTGGATAATTTTAATTATTTAATTATATATTTTATGGAAATGATGTTAATTAATTTGTTGTATTTAATTGGGTAAATGAATTGAAAAATGATGGAATTGATTTTTAATGAATCTCAAACTGGTAAATATGGATTGAAATGTTTTGATAATAACCTAGTGTTTTTTTCTTGTTAAAGTGGGATTTTTTTATTAAGACATATTTAGTTTTTAAATTGTAAATTGTAATTTTAATAAAATTAAAAGATTTAATTGTATTTAAAATATTCTTAAAATAAATTTCTAATAATTGATTATGTAAGATAAAATTCAATCCTTAAGTAGATTGTGAGTTATTTGAACACACTCTACAATTACTATAACGTTCTAAAAAAATTCATGCAGTAGGTCACATCCCCAAGGAAATGGTGATGATTACTCTCAAACCAGTTTCCAGAGGACATATGTGTACACATATTTCCGTGATCACTTAGAGAGTGCAGATTCCTATAGTAGAAAATAATATCATAACTATTTGGTATATGGCCATGTTTTTAACATCTTATTTATATTTGAAATATAAATTCATGACAATTATTTTGAACTACTTTACATTCTTGGTGAATTTACATAAAATTTTTATATTAATCCATTGTCTTAGAAGTGTATCGTCATTGAAAAGTAAATCCTACACTTTAAAATTATATTTATTTCCATCATTTTGAAAATGTATAGAAATATTTGATTAATTATTCTTTAAAATTCCAAACCTGTTTAGTTTGAAAATAGAAATCATTCCTTTGGTTAATCAATTATTGGAATCTATTATTTAATCTGTGGTGAGACCCTACTATTCTTTTCAGCACAGACCCTACTTGTGCCTTTGGATGTTTATAGATTATCTTTTTTAAGTTTGAATGAAATGAAATGATCACTTGGAGGTGGATACATCCACTAAACCATGGTATTATTGGGTTGTATCCCTCAGGACCTTGGGCCATTGTCCTTTTTTTGGGTGCTTGGTGTATAGTACTTTGAGATTGTTGTGCCTTATTTTATTCTGGTACATTACTCCCAATGGAATTTTCTTTTGTTATGCCTACTATCTTTTTACATTTATTTTCTATTTGTTAGTGAAAAAATATTTCCCACTTGTATGTTGTATGATGATTGGTTCTAGTCACCAACTCGCGGGGATTGGGAATTCACATTCGGCTATGTCAGGGTCAGATCGGTTATCGAGTTACCAGGTTACTCGGGATGGTTTGTAAAAAAAATGGAAAATGGTGAGAAGTCCTCTATGACTAGTTTCTAGAGGATATATGTGTACACATATTTCTGTGATCAAATAGAGGGTGCAGAGTCTTATAGCCGGAAATACTATCATTCTGATTTAGAAGATGACCATAAATTTTTGATTATTTTAAAAATGTATAGCATGATTTGATTAATTATGCTTTAAAATTTCAAACCTACTTATTTTTAAAAATAAAGAAGTCCTTTGGTTAATAAATTTTTGGAATCAGTTTTGGACTCCATGGTGGGAACCTACTGGGAATTTTATCTCACACCATAATTGTGCCTTTGGGTGTTTGTAGATTATATTATTTTATGTTTGATAAAATTCAACGGATCACTTAGAGTTAGATCCATCCCCTAAACCATGGTATTGGTGGGTTGTGTCCCTCTGGACCTTGGGATATTTTCATTTTTTTGGTACATGGGTTTTAATACTTTGATCTTGTTGTTCCATGTTGTATTATGGTACATTACTCCCAGTGGAGTTTTATTTTGTTCTGCATACTATCTTGTCTCTTTTATTTCCTCTTTGTTAATGGTAAAATAGTTCCCACTTATATGTTGTTTGGTTTTAGGATCTAGTCGAAAACCAATGGGGTTAGATAACTCCCATCGGGCTATTTCTGGGTCGGCTCAGTTATCAGGTTACTATGGTACCTAGGCTAGTTTGTGAAAGATATCCAGTCATGTGGCATAAGCATCTTTTTTCCACATACTATATTTCCTTGATAATTTTATGAAATGTTTCATGAAGTCAAATCAATATGATATTTGTTTTAAAACCCAAGATACTTTTGGTTAAATAGGATTACAAATAAAAAATTATGGTATTCATGGAAATTTAAGACATATAGTGTTGGGTATTCTATAAAATAAATATTTTTAAATAATATTTTTAATAAAACCCAAAGACTATGTAAATCCAAAAAAAATCATTTTAATAATTATTTTTCATACAATACTTAAAATAAATGGAATTGGATATTTTACCATTTACACTTTTAACAAAAACAAGTATTATACATATTTGGAATCTATTTATTATAACCCAAACAAAATCTTATCTTATTCATTTTATTAATGGACATCATTTTATTAATATTCACCTTCCATTTCAACAAAATTTGAAAATTCAATTTTAGTTAAGAAATTTTCTATTAAAGGTTTCATTCCATTTTTGAAAATTTTATAGATCTATCAAAATTTTATTATTTGAGTGGGATGATGAATTTATTAATCTAGCATAATCTGAATCAAGATTCTTACACTCGCTTTACACAGTATATATTCCAACCATTACCTTATTAACATTTATTTATTAGTCCCCATTATTTATGGAGAGAAAATATTATGTTATTTGAATATCATTTATTAATTTATCATATTATTTGTGATTATTACCCCAATCATTACACTTAGAACATGCACATATTGTTTTACAATTAATTTTATTTTTATCCAATATTTTATTTTAATTATTCGTATTTCTATTAATTTATTTTAAGATATTTTATAACCCAAAATCATTCAAAATATTCTTTTATAACCTTTAATTTTCATCTATTAGTTCATTAATACTATTAAAATCAGTTTCACAACCAGAAATATAATCATATTTAGTATTTACCTCTTTTTTAATGAGTATCCATGAAACAAAGTTTGGATATATCATTTCCAATATCAGATTCACTTATTGAGATTGATTCCTTAGTTCAAAACCATCCATCATGATATTATTATTTTAATTCATTTTTTTAATATTTAGATCTTCATTCTTGTTTCAATTGTGGATAATCTATCTTAATTTTCCAGTTTTTATTTTATTTTAAAAAAGTTATTTGAGAAAAAAAATATTGTAATTACTAGATTTAGATTTCATTCCAATTCTTTCATCTTTTATATAGTCCTTTTTGTATTGTCTTTAGAAAGATTTTTTTTTATAAAAATGTAAATATATTTTCTTATATTCACAACCTATTAGTATTTTTATAAGAATATGCATAAGAAATTATAAATGGAAATATTAGTATTGGGTTTAAATTTTATAAATTTATTTTTGAAATATTCTGAACTATCAATTCTATTTAACTCTAGCTAATATTAAATAAAGGATCTAATCAATTCATCCATAATATATTGAGTGAAATATTTGTTTTATTTTATTTCAACATAATTTAAGTTCCACTTATTGGGTAATTCTCGAAGTATTCACTCTATAATTATTTTATTCTTCATAGTCACCGAGAGAAACTATGAAATTCAATATCTAAGTAAACTGGTTGTAAATATTACTAATTTTCTCAGGATCATACATTATGAAATCCTTAAATTATGAACAATGTATTTTTAACTTGGTTCGCTACAACTTATTAGTGCCATGATTTGTGCATTTTATAGACGTAAAAATGTCATAAGTAGTTTTTCATGGTGAAATATGACTATAAATGATTCTATTCAAATCAAAATAAAATAAATGCATGATTTTATAACTTTTCACATACTTGGTAGTGTCATTTATAGTTAATATATCCAAGTATACATTAGGTAGTTTATAAGAATTAATTATAATAATCTAATATTGAATTGAAATATACTTTAAAAATATCACTACATGATCCTTCCAAGAGGCATAATCACTTCCATTTTAGTTACGTGATCTGAGAGGATGTATGACTTAATTTTACTGATTTACCATTGAAAAAATTGATATTTCCTTAGACTGTGTAGTCTAGGACAATGTTTACACAATAATAAAAATTGAACTGATCTTATCCAAAGAAAAAAACTATGATACCATTTTTATTACAAAAATATCTATGGAAATAAAGACTATAGGGGTGGGGGTGAATATTCCATTTAAATTTTGTAGACTTATTTAAAATTATTAGAGTATTATTAATTCAGACACAACAATAGATAATTGTGAATGTGGTGTTCAATAGTTATCAGTGGAAGAAAAATAAAAATTAGGAACACCATTAATTATATACTATTTTACAGGTATTACTGTTATATTTTTTGAAAGAAAAAACTATTTTCAACAGTGTATGTGACATATAACAGAGTTCTTAATGAACTAAAAAATATTACTATATAATGATGACTATTATAACCTAAACTATAAATTAGTGGGTATGAATAATATTAAATAATTTATGAAATATATATTAAGGTCTTAAAAAATATAAATTTTTTGATAAATTCATATGATATAATAACTCAAATTTTAGTAGTCATTTTATTCATCGAAAATACCTTTTATTCAAAAATGTTTTTTAAATGAAAAATATCATTATAATTTTTTTTACTTATATAAATTTTATTTGAAAAAAATTATATATTTTTGAATTCAACATGTAAAAAGTATCCAATGATTTTTTTGGTACTTTTAAGGTAAATTTTGATTTTTCGATAAACAATGAAAAATACAATTGTTATTAAAATTATCTCTTCATTTAAATATTTTAAAAAGTTATAGTTTAGTTTAAAATGGTTTTAAATGTAAAATTATTTCAATTTAATTATTAATAATCCAATATATGATTTTAGAGTCGGATTTCTTAATGTATTTTGATATAAAATCTTTTTATACTTAAGAAAACGTTTTTTGTAAAATAACCTTTCATCTTGTTTTATGATTTAACTTTAAATTAAAATCTTCCATTTTTGTGAATATAATTTTTTAAAATTCATTTCATATTTTGAATCATAATAATTTATGTTATATTAGAAGGTAAAATAAATTTTTGTTCATAATGAATTGAAAAAATAGGAAATAATCTGTTATCACGGTAAATGTAAAATATGTTAATTAACAGTAAAAATAATGTGATAAAGACTAATAAGTAACTACAAAACATAAATTTATTTTATTGGATAAGTTTAATTTATTCATAATAATATAATATTAAAATATATTACCTTTTATTTCTATATGTCCATGATTGTAACCTCTATAATACTTTATGTGAAGAAGAAGAGAAAATTTCACCATCTTGCTTTTAAATATATCTTATGTGCTCACAATGGGAAACAAGAAACTTTTTAATGAACATTAACATTTATTTTGTGAATAATGAAATTATTTTCAATATGGTAAATTTTTTATTATATTTTGTAATTATATAATTACCTTGATTTCTTATGTAACAATGAAGTAGTATTTATTTAATTAAAGAAAGTTAAAATAAATGATTTTAAATACATTAAAATTAATATAATTTTAAAGAAATATTATTTCCCAAAAAAATTATAGATAATTGGAAAATTATTTTTTATGTTCAAATTTTATATTATACTTTCACCTTTTTCATAATATTTTTCAAGTCAAATTAATTGAATAGTGTTAAAATTGACATTAATGATATTTTAAATAAATAATGTTTTATTAAATGATTTAAAATTTATAAAATATTATATTCTTCCAGGTGAATGGAAATTTTTTTATAATATCAACCATGTTTCATTTATTTATCATTATTCATTTTATATTAACATTATTGACCCCTAAAGAGTAAAAAAATTAATATTACAATAATTGTCAAAAAATGGTTAAATGGGTTATAATAAAATTTCAAGGTTGAATAAGTCACCTAAACATGTAAAATTTTTATTTTATGAGAGGATTTATAGCCACAAAATTCTTATTTTTTAATATTATAAATTTTTATCCATTTCAATATGATAGTTAATTGATATCCATTTAATACTTTAAGAAATCCAAAGTGCGCCCAACCCCTCACATATAAAATCAAACCTAAAATTATCTTTTATTCACATATAAAAAGAATTTTCATTTAGAAAATCCCTAAAAACATCCATTATGTGCATCCATACCAACTTACTTGAGCCCCTGGTTAGATCAGAAAAAAAACATAGGAAATAGTTTTCTATAAACCTTAAGTGGATGTCCGAAGAATTAATATAGTTCCTAAAAAAGAATTTTTATTTTGTTTCATTTTATAAATTCATAAAATATTATTCAACCAAGATGAAATAATTAAAAATTATCTATAACATACTAATATGTTATTGTTTTAATAAAATAACCTATATCCATATCCTCTTCCATTAAATGTGAAACGAAACCGTTGTTCTTGTGTATGGAGGACTACCAACTCACGAACCGATGTAAACTATTTTCCATCACCACATCTTAAATATGGTTATAAAAATTGATTTATTTTATATATATGATATTAATAAAATATTTTTACTTATTAAAAGATAATATATCATTTACTTTTTTACACATCCATTCACTAAAATATTTAATTATCGTCTGTTCATACGTGTGAACTACCACCTCTATGAATTGTTGTGAATAATTTCTCATCACAACATCAAATAGATGATATTTTAAGTATATTTAACGAAATTATTTGTTATTTATGTTATAATAATAATTTTTAATGATTAAATAATACTTAACTTATTTCTATAATGATCGTTGAAAAATGAAAATGTTACACATGCGTACGTAGGACCTACCGTCTCTATGATTTTAACATATTCTATTTTTTATGACTGTGTATCATAGTTGATTTTAGAAGTATAATTTATGTAAAAAATGATAATTATTTCAGGATTATTAGTTTTTAGATTATGGAATAATGACCACTTTTACCATAGTCTACCTACCGAAGTCATTTTGGATATATGAGTCGAATATCATCAAAACATCCGACGTGAACTTAATTGATTATATAATTGACTGTAACATGGTAAAAGAAATAATAAAATATAAGATGGTTCTTAAGATACTAAATTACTAACATAATTTTATTATTTAGTAAGATAAATAATGTATGTGATGAGTCAAATTGATGGTAATGGACTTTATTTCATAAATCATCTTTTAATATGCCCCTTAAAACTCTTTTTTCATCCATGTCCATGTCCTTATAAATATTCAAAAAATTTATTATTTATACATAAATACTTTATGAAGGTAATCTTTTACCATAATTGAATTTATTTAATTTTTTAGAATAAAGGAATATTTATAAGGTTTTATATAAGTCACTCTCTTTTAAAAAATCCTTATTTAATGTTTCCCTTCAAATACTTCTTTTCTATGTATATATTTTTAAATTTATTTCATCGACATATTTATATGGAAATAAATGAATTATAAATTAAATTTTTGTCTCTTTTTAGACTATTAAAATGGTTTTGGAAAGTATTCATTTTACATTTTTATATAGAATAAATTTAATTTATTTATAAAATTGAAATGGAATGTTTTATTTTAACATATACGATGATATTGAATTTTCCCGAAACCATAATCATTATTTAAAATTTGATTTACTTTATAATAATAAATGTTTTATTAAAAGAAAAAACATCTTTCACATTATTCTAGAAATTATAGTTTTGATAATTGTGTTTAAACATAAAGGAATATATTAATATCTAGAAATTTTTTCCTATCAGTTTTATGAATAATTTTAAAACTGCAATATTTTATATGTTTTGATTATGTTACGATTCAGGGGATTTTTTTATGACAATGGGGTTTTTTTTATAATCCATGGATAGGAGGGTCTGTGATATCCCTCCAATTCATTGGGTAATATTTATGTTTTCATGCTGACCATGTTTTTTATTCCTATTGTACCAATGAAAGTTATTCCAAGTGTAACCACTAAGGTATTTATAATTGTAACCATGATGGTTATTTGAAGTGTAACCATGATGGTTATTCCATGTGTAACTATGAAGGTTATTGTATTTATAACCATGATGGTTTTTCTATTTGTAATAGTGATATGAAAAGGGTTCCTCAAGTTATCTATATAATTGATATTTGATTTCAATGGGTTTTTATGGAAACCATATTATTTCCAAAAGAAAAGTAGTGAAATTACTTTTCAAAAGGGAATTTATATTCTAATTATTAAGGGTGATAATTATAACTTTGTTATTTTTATGATTTTTTATGATATTAGAGAATCCATTATGAGTTTAATTTTTTTCCTTTAACATTTATTATAAAATATTTTATGAAAATAATTGGGCATCAAAGTTGATTTCTTGGGTAAGAAAATATTTATTTTGAACCCAATGTTTATTTTGAAAGAGGAAATGTTTTATAAATATATATGGTATAATGGGTCTATTTCATTCTTTTTATGTACCTTGTAGTGAGTTTTGTTCTTCTCCCATTCTTTAAAATGTTTTTATTCCAATTTTAAGGATGTGTTGGGACATGGATGAGGTCAAGATCAAAATTATGAAGATACTTCATGAAATGAAAACTTGTTATATATTATTTTTTTGTTTTCTGAAAAAATCGATACTAGATAGAAATTTCTACTTTTTTATGTAATATTTATTTGTGTAAGGTTGAAAACCAGATTTTATAAAACTCTAATCTTAAAATATCTGCAAGAATGCAAGATAAGGAATCCTTAACAAAAAACTCGTTATTATGTAACTTTTAAGGTTGAGTATTTATAGTTTATTCTATAGGAAATTTTTATATAACCTTTGAGGATAGTATTTTATTTGATCATAAGTTAAAATTGATCTATAAAAACAATTTTTAGTATATTAGATAGAATTATAGTTATTTTGGATAAATCAAAATAGTTGAATATAATATGGTTAAAGATATAATAATGTTTATCCACCTCATAATATTGTTTATTACGATTTTATTGATATAATCAAACAAATATTTTTTATTTTAAAAAATGGATGGATCTAGTAGGAACCAAATTAACAATTAATTTGTTGGAAAATATGGTGGTTTTCTGAATGAGAAACCAAATTGAATGGGATCTATAGTGAAAACACTTGTGGATATTCATCACAATATATCACGATTTATAATTAAAAACATGAATATATATGATTTTACTAATGTATAAAATAAGAGATATATAAGTCCCTATATAATTTATGGCGATATATATCATTATGGTACAAATAATCAATGATATATGTATCAAGAACGTGGGAAAAATAACTGAATAAATTGTATTAAAGGGGTGAAAATTAATTTTGTATGTGGTAAAGGAGGGTATAAATTTTTATTCTACCATGGAAAAATAAATACTTCTATTAATTCTATAAAGGGGAATACATTTTTCCCCAAATTGTCAATTGAATAATTTAAATGTATGTGGGGGGGGGTATGGGCTTTATGAAAATCGATTTCCTAGGGGGAAGCTCAAGAATGATATTAGTTAGAGAGTAGAGAAATTTTTTTAATAATACCTAATGCCATTTTAGTTGAATATGAGGAAAGAAAAAATGGAAAATAAATGGTATAGATTATATCATAGCTTATATATTTATATTGTTGAATCATAGGATATTATTAATATTTTTTTGTTGGAATGAATTATTAATGAATAAGATAGAAAATCATGGTTAATGGGCAATACAGAATGATAAATAATTAAAGTGTCTGCATATAAGGATTAAAGAGTTATAATGTAGTGGTAGATATACGGATGATCATATGATTTAAAACATTAATACTCTTTTGATGTTTTATATGATGGTAGTACATTGGTAGAAATTTATTTATTTATGACAGATGTTTGAGTTATGTGTAACCCATAAGTTTCACATGTGTAAAAGTTATTTGTAAAAAATTTATCTTTTCATTATATATTTTTATGTTTAAATGTATTGATAAACATTAGGGTTTATTTGATATTTTATTATTATGGTTATTTTTTAGAATGTTCATCATATTCGTGGGAATGTTATATGAATGATATTATCATAGTTTTAGTACAATGGACAACCTATCACATCTGGAAAGGCCGTAGATCTTGAACAAAAAACTGAAGGGTGATAAGGGCTTAACAAACTAGGAAATGATAGAATAATTCATTTTCATTTTTATTAGTATTCATGAAATAATATTTATATTCATTATAAAATCATTAAGTAATTTATAAATAAAAAAGGAAATAGTTTTGTTAAACACTTTTCTTATAGGGGTTTATTGAAGAGTTTAATTTTCAAACTATAAAATTATAATTTGAAAAAATAAATTTCATTTTTTTCATTCGTCGTGTCAAAATTATTATAAGATGATTTTTTTAAAATTTTTAAAAAGATTGATTTTTCAATAAATAGTGAAAAATATTGATTTTTACTAACAGTTGTATTTTATTTTAAATAATTTATAATAAAAAAATTCAATTTTTGATGATTCTAATAATTTTAGAAGTTATATTTGATTTATAATAATCCTATTATGGGTTTAAAGGTAATATATAATTTAATTTAGTATAAAAACATTTTTACTATAAAAGGGAATTTTTTGAAAAAATATTTTCCATTGCATTTTTTATTTTTATTTTTAAATTAAATTATTAAAATCCTATAAATTAGATATTGAAAAGTTTATATCATATTTCTAATTAGTGGTTTAAAATGTAGTAAACATTACCCTTTTATTTTTGGTTAATAGTAATTGTATCCTTATTAATTTTTGTTTCCATGGTAAACGACCAATTAGGTAATTAAAATTAATAATAAAGTGATGAGGTCTGTAAAATGACACAATAACGAGAATTAATATTATTAGATGACTATATATCATTCAAAGTCATCTAAAAATATAATCTATGGGCTTTTCTTCTATTTTTACATGATTTTGACTTTATAATATTTAAGTAAATATAAAGTGAAAAATGTCACACTCTTGCTTTTAATAGCTATAATATTTTTAATATAGGGATAATGAGGGGATATGTTCAGTTATCAATAGTCATAAAGAATATAAATAATTTATTTTTTTAATTTTAATTTATTTTTAATATTTAGTAAATAGTTAATTACTTTAAGAGATTACACAACGCTTATTTATAAATTTTTCAATTTATAGAAAAATAAAATAAATGATTTTAAAAATGAGAGAAATACTGTTATTTGATTTAATATCTATGTTCCATGTTTTTTAGAAAAAAAAATGAAATATTAGATAGGATTTTATTAACTATGTTTGAATTCCATTGTAGTATTTTAGTTTTAAAATTCAAATTAAAGTAGTAGTCCGAATATTAAAATTAATGATTGTTTATAATAAAAAAATATAATTAAATGATTTAAATTTACTAAAAATACTATATTTGGGAAGTTGTTCGGTATATGGTTAAAAAAACATCTCTTATGCATTTATGTGTTTTTCTCTTTTATAGTAACCATCTTAACCCCTTAAGAGTAAAAAACATTGATATCACCGTAATTGCCAAAAATGATAAAAAAGTGTTAAAACAAAAAATAATGGTAAACATGAAATCCATATAAGTAAAAAATTTAATGTATGAGATTATCTTGAATCATACTAATTTTATATTTGAAATATTATCGGTTTTTATCCATTAGAACTTCAAAATTAATTTATATTATTTTAATATTTTAGGAAATTCCAAGAGTTTCCCTCTCATCTCTTAAAAAATGAAACCTATTATTATCATTTATTCTATATTAAAAAGTCTTTTGGGTTTACAAATAAATAAAAAAATCTAATAATTAAATCCCTCTTCATGTATCTGAGGACTTATTTAGGGAATGTTACAAACATTATAAGTATTATTGTTTAAAGGAATGAAGATTGTCTAAAGAAGAGGTATAATTCTTAACTAAATGTTTTTTATTTATTTTTAATATCCTTATAATCTTCCTTAACCATGATAATATAATAAAATAATAATATTAAATATCATGATATGTTATTATGTTTATTTCGAAACCTATATCTATATCTAACCTCAATCAAATGGTAATGGAATTTATCCTTCGCATGTATGATAGACTACTACCTTACTGATCGATGTAATTTGTTTTCCATAACCACCTCTCATGGATGGTTATAATTATGTATTTAATGAATATGAATTATATTCCTGAAATATTTAAAATTATTTAAAAATAATAAAACAACTAGTTTCCTACCTTTCCATTTACTGAAAAATGATAACATTGTTCGTGCATACGTGTGGGTTGTCATCTCCAAGAAACGATACAATTCATTTTTCAACACAACATCAAATAGATTATATATAAAAGTATATTTAAGTAAATAATATGGTATTTATGATATTATTATCATTATAATAACATTTAATAAAGCTTTCTATGTTTCTATAATGATTATTGGAAATTCGAAAGGGTACTCATGCGTACGCTCGACCAACCATCTCCATGATTATAATGTAGTTCATTTTTTATAACCCTATTTAATGATTGGTTTTAAAAGTATAATTTATATATAAAAATTATAAATATGAAATTATTTGTATTCTTTATATGATGTAATAATTATCTCTTTGACCATAGTCTACCTACCGAAGTCATTTTGGACATATTAGTTGAATAACATCAAAAATTCCGAAGTGAACCTAAATGATTAAGTAATTTTATATAATTTGGGAATACATGAAATAAATGAAATAATAAAATTTAAAAATCTTCTAAATCACATAAATATTGAATATAAGTTTTTATTCATGAAGATAAGGAACACATATGAAGAGTTGGGTTTAAGGTAATTGGATTTCTTTTTAGAAATAATCTTTTAAAGTTTCCCTTAATATTATATTTTTCTTAAATATCCATATTTTTTAATATTATTTTATAGATGTATTTATATGTAAATAAAAAAATATAAAGTTCATTTAACATATCTTTTTATTTTCTTTCAAAGGTCTTCTAATGGATTATTTTTACATGTTTTACATGAAACATTTTGAAAAAAAAGGCAAAACGAATGTTCTAGATTAAAATATATTGAGTCAAAAACATTTCACACTGTTGAAACCATGTTTTTATGTTTGGAGTAAATTAAAAGATTACATGTTTTCTTTAAATAAAATACTTCATTACCTTCTGTTCATGGTATATATTTTTTGAAAAATGGTTTAAAAATGAAAGGGTATTTCAATATCCAAAAGTTATTTTTCACACTCATCTAAAATAGTTTTTCAAGGATTTTATTCATGATATGATTCTTATAAATTCTATATAATAGGATATTTTGATATATTTTAAATGATAGGTTAACCTATATATATTTACATTACATTGGAAAATGATTAAGTTCCCCAGATAATTATTTTGGATGTCGTCTATATGGTTAATCCAATTGTAAAGGTCTTTAATGGGTTTAAATAGGTTTTTATGAAGATGATGTTCTAATACACCTGTTGAAATTTTCTACAGTATCCACAATAGAGAGAAACTATATTCACCATAAGTGAAATTTTATATATTATATCATTTCAAAAAACAAAAACCTCTATAATTTAGTGGAACTCCATATCCTGTGTTATCTAAAGGATAGACCAATCCTCTAAAAATGATATTCGATCTGATGAGATGTTAAGAATGTCAAAAGGAAACTCTTATCAGTTATCCTTTTGAAGGTGAGGCTGATTGATGGTGGTATTTGGTTAATAATAATAAAGAGATAGATTAACTTGATTCTATGTTGGGGGTAACATTAATAATATTTTCTCAAGAGAAATATACAACTAAAATCCTTTGAATTAGAATACAGAAACAATTCTTGGAACTAAGGAAAAAACTGAAAATTCAGTAGTCACATTTGAAACCAAAATTAAGCTTTTGTCCAGGTAAAACTTGTATTTTATTTGGGACATTAATATTAAATGTTATAGATTTTACGTTTTATATAAAACAAGTTTAAAAGTATATTTTTCTCCATGATACTTTAAAAGATACGTAAGTTTATTTTTTTTTCAATGAAATTTGAGATAACGTTTTCTAAAAATTGTGATCCTCTAGTTGAAAAGTGTATAGAAGGCTCAAATAGATGGGAATAGGTAATAATCAATCCCAAAAATTTAGAGGTAAGAAAATAAAGTTCCCATCATGTGATAAGTTTGGTAAAAATAATTATGGAGAATGTATTTTAGAATATTGAAAGTGTTACTGATGTGGTAAGTCTGGTCATAAGGCTCATGAATGTAAGGAAAATATTCCAAAACAATAAAATAATGGGGTAATAGACATCCATATAATTAGGAGATGTTTTATTTTCAATAAGATTGAACATTTTGAAAACATTTGTACAATGATAGTTATGAAAAATGGAAATAATCATGATTAGAAAAATAAAGGTTTGGAAAAATAATTTATTACTAATATATTTGATGTTTGGACACTAATTGAAGTGGTGAGAAGAACTAAAATGAAGATTAGTGAATTCCATAGTTTTTAACCAACTATTTTTAAATATATACTTTTTTATCTACCATGATACTTATTTGAAGTGACTTTTTTATGTCCTAATATAGATTGATTATGTAATTTTTTATGTTTCACATCAACTGAAACATCATGAGTGAAATTATCCTAAACATTATATAGAATAAAATATTTTTTTCTTTTAAATTTTTGAGGAATCATATTTTATGGAGGGAAGTGTAAAATTTATAATTATCATATAAATTTCAAATATATACTCACTCTGAAATAGATGAACATGAGGAAAATATGTTTCTTGGAACATATAAAGGATTATTATTGCACAATTATTTATAATCCTAAAAATAAAACAAAATAGTTTATGATTCAATTTGGAAAAACAATGTTGCCTTAACCATGTTAGGTTTGTAACATTAACCTTTGCTTAATTATTTGATGAGTTTTGGCCTAGATATTTTGCATCCATGAACTTCCTCTATTTGTATAGGTTTTAGTACAAACATATATATTAGGAATAATTAAGAAAGATAAAAATGAAGATAGTGAGTTGTATAAAAGTTATAATTGGTTAATAAGAATATGCTTCCTAAAATTAATGTTGAAGAAGTAGTTTTTTTGAGATTTTAAAAGAGAATATAAATGCCTTTTAACTCCCAGTTGAAGAGATAATTGTTTAGTGAAACTCAAAGTTCCACATTTTCTTTTCATACTAGCAGCACTAACATATACGAAGACCGTCTGGAGTATTACTAGTGGCATGGAATGGAAAGAAATATTTCAGAATTTATCATTAAATGTTTGACTTATAAACAGGTTAACAAAAAAATTACTTAAAGGGATGATTTATCATTTTTAAGTTCTATAGTGGAAATGAGAAAATATTTTTATAGATTTTCTGAAGGGATTTTCAAAGACATCTCAATTTAATAATCTAATTTGGGTTATTGTTGGTCAATTAAATAATTCCAGTAATTTCATTTCCATTTGAGATAAAATTTCCTTAGATTATCTTTCTTGACTGTACCACAAGGATACAATCAAGTTACATAGTGTTCATCTCTCTATTATACCCGGCTGTAATCCTGTTATCATTTATAATTTTTGGAATGGACTTAGAATGTTATTGGCCAGAAAATTAAATTTTAGTACAAATTTTTATTATCAATATAATGAAAGGTACGAGAAAAAGATTCAGACCTTCGAATATATGCTTCATTCTATTTCAATGTATTACCAGGGAACATGAGACAGTCAACCTTCTTTATTTGGGTTTTCTTATAATAATAGTATCCAATCTTATATACAGATGAAACCTTTTGAGGAATTATAGAGAAAGGATATCCAAAATCCAAATTTTTGGAATGAAGTAGGAGAATGTAAGTTTTTGTTTTCTGGATGCAAGATTAAATGGTTAAGAATTTGAAGATGATTCAACAACATATAAGGACAGCTCAGACTTGTTAGAAAATTTATTTAGATAACAAGATAAATGATATTTATTTAGAGGTAGGAGACCATGTATTTATTAAAGTATCTCAAGCGAATAATGTTATGAATTTTGGTAAAAATAGGATGTTAAGTCCATGTCCAATTGGACTATACAAAATCATAGAGAATGCTGGATCAATTTCATATCAATTAGAATTTCTTATGAGTTTATCCCGCAAACACATTGTTTTTCATGTTTCGGTCATGAGAAAATATGTGTCAGATTCATGTCATTTTTTGAGCCATAAATTAGTTTAGTTTGAAAATACTTATTATTATGAGGAATAACCGATTAATATTATTAACCATAGGGAGAAAGAGTTTTAGAATAAGTTAATTCATCAAGTAATGATTTTATGGAAAAACCATACGGTTCAAGTTGTAAGATTAGAATATGAAAATGCTATAAGGGAAAGACATCCAAACTTGTTTGATAATTGAATATAATTGTGAGTATGTAGTTTTAAAAAAAATGTGAAGAATGTTATAAACCAGTTAATCAAACAATATATCATTTTAATATTTATTATTAGTCTTGAAATTGATAGTTGCATTCATTATAAAATCATTATGTAATTTATAAATCCGAAAGGGAATAGTTTTATTAACTGTTTTATTATAAGTTTTTATTTAAAAGACTGACATTAAAATTATACAGTTTGAATCTGAAAAATTGAATTGAATTTTTAAAATAATCATGTTAAAATTAAATTAATATTAATTTTGGAGAATTTTCAGAAACTTTTGAATTTTCAATGAATATGAAAAATAGTATTTTTTATTGAAAAATGTATTTTCTTTTATAGTATTTAAAAAGTAAAATTCTATATTATATGATTTTTAAAACTGAATTAGTTCATTGTGATTTATAATAATAAAATTGCAGATTTTGAAATGAATTTTATATTTTAATTTAGTGTAAAACCATTTTCACTTTAAAAGGTTCTTTTCCTTAAAAAATATTTTTTCTCGCATTTTTATTAATTAATTTTAAATTATGTTATTCCAATTTTGTGAGTTGAATCTTGAAAAAATGGATTCAATATTTTTAATTAATGAGACAAAATTAATTAAACATTTCCCATCGATTATTTCTCAATATTAAAATTGATCTTCGTAATTTTTATTACCATGATAATGGGTAAATTATGTAATTAAAGTAGAAATTAAAAGAATGAACTATATAATGACCATAAAATAGACCTTAATTTTATTTAATTTGAATATATCATCTATACTTATAAAAACGTTTAATATAATGCATTTTTTCCATTTGTATAGGATTTTTACTCTTCCAATTTTTAAGTGAATATAAGAAAAAAACATCACACTCTTACTTTTAATAATTGTAACATTATTAATATAGGGATAAATAGAGGAAATTTTTAGTTATAAATATTAACATGAAATATAAATAATTTTTTTTATCATGGAAATTCATTTTTAATATTTAGTGAAGAAATAATTACCTTAAAATCTCACACAACATTGATGCAATAATTATTCAATTAACAACATAATAAAATAAATGATTTTACAAATGTTTAAAATAATATTATTTGAATGAATATTTATAATAACTGTTTTTGATAGAAATGAAATATTATAGAGGTTTTTGTTATTTTTATTTGAATTACATTATGGACTTGTAGTTTTAAAAGTCAAATTAAAGGAATTGTTCCCAAATTAACATTAAAGATATTTTATAATACATAATATTTTATTTAAAGATTTAAAACTCATAAAAATTATCTATTAGGCCAGGTGTTTGTTATCATATTAAAAATATCAACCATAGTCTATATATGGTCCATTTTTCTTTTATAATAACATTATTTACCCCATAAGAGTTAAAAGCATTGATATAACCACAATTTTCAAAAGGGTTTACAAAGGGTTAAAGCAAACAATATAAGGGTATAGAAAGTGAACAAAATTTGTAAAATGTTTTTTGTATGATATTTTTTATACTCATACTCATATAATATTATAATATTATAAATTCTTATCCATTTTTTACATCATAATTAATTTATATTAATTAAATATTTTAATAAATTCGAAGAGTGTTCATCCTCTCTCTTATAAAATGACACATATTATTTCTATATCTGCACACTTAAAAATACATTTGGTTTTCCAATAACTATGAAAATACCTTACCTACACCGCTCTATATTTCTTATAGGAAATAGTTACGTCATATTTCAATCATTAAAAGTCTTAAGGTTTAATGAAAAAGAGGTTATCTGAAGGGAAGGTGTAGTTCTTAACTAAGTGTTTTTGTTTTCTTTCTTTTTCCATATCAATAAAATATTTCTTAAAAATTATTATAAGATAAAATAAGTATATAACAAATAATGGGATATATTATGTAAAATTAATAACATAAACCCATCTCCAACCTCTATTAAATGGGAAAGGAATCCATCATTCGTGTGTACGACGAATTACTAGCTCGCAGACTGATGTAAATCATTTTCCATACCCACCAATCACAGATGTTTATAGATATGGATTTTATTCATATAAATGATATTAATTAAAAATTTATCATTATTTAAATATAATAAAACACATATTTTCCTATATTTTTCATTCATTGAAAATATATAATGTTATTCATACGTACGTGTAGACTACCACCTCAACAAAGCAATGTGATTAGTTTTTCATCACAACATATCATTGATTATATAAGTTAGTATATTTAGAAAACAAAATGTAATTATATTATTATTATAATTATCAAAAAAATATATAATACTTACTTTCTTTGTATAGTGATCATTTAAAAATGGAAGCATTATTCATGCGCACATATGACCTACCATATCTTTGATTATAACATAGTTCATTTTTCATAATCATAATTCATGATGGTATTAAATTTATAATGGATATATAAAAATAAAAATTATTTCATGATTATTATTTTGGAGATGAATGAATAAGGACCACATTGACCATAGTAAACCTACCGAAGCCATTTTTGACATTTGGGTCAAATATCGTCAAAACTTATGACGTGAACTTAAATGATTATGTAATTGTATATAACATGATAATAAGGGAAATAAATGGAATAATAAACTTGAAAAATATTCTAAATTAATTAAATAATTATCATATGTTTATTATTCAGAAATATAAAAACTCAAGTGATGAGTCATGTTTGAGGTAAAGACGTTTTTAAAAGAAATCATCTTTTAATATTTTCCTTTAAACTCTATTTTCATTTGATATATATATTTTTTAATATTATTTTATAATTGTATTTATATTGAAATAAAATAATGTATAATGAAATTTTATGTATCTTTTTTTACATTATTTCAAATTATTCAAATGGAATGTTTTTACGTGTTTTATATGGAATGTTTTGAAAAAAATACAAAATGAATGACTTATTTTAATGTATATGGTTTAAATGGAATTTCATTCCTCTACAAAACATATTTAATGTTTTTATTACATTACAATATTTCATGTTTTATTCAAAGAAAAATACCCATTCCCATTTATTGTTGGTATTTATGGTTTTAAAAATAGGATTTTAAGTGGGGGTATTTCAATATCAATTTTTTGCATGCACATTTAAAAGAGTTTTTCACTAGGGTTTTATTCATGATATGATCACTAAAAATTTCTTATAACTGGTGAGCATGATATAAATTATATGATGGGTTCAATCAAATATAACTCCAATGCATTGGGTAACGATTATGGTCTGCAGAGAATTACATTGGAAGTTGGTTATATAGTTAGTCCAATAGTATGGGTTTTTAAAAGGGTTTTGTAAGGATTATATAAAGATAATGACATAATATACATATAATAGTTTTCTAGGATTTATTATGACTTTTCATGGAAATAATTTTATTTTAAAATGCAGAATAATGATTTTTAAGGATATATTATGCCTATTTTAGTGTAAAAGGTATGTTTTTAAGAGAACATTTCTCGTGGGTCTTAATGATTTTCACTGGACTAATGGATTTATTGTTTTTTATATCCCATAATGATATTTTCTATAATAACATGGTTTACAATGTTTTTCAAATGTTTTATGGATGGATAAAGGAAAACATGAATTCATTTTGAAATTCATGAATATTTTTCATTAAACGAAAATGTGTTTCATTTTCAAAGTCTTATATTATTAGACAAAATGGATATTGATTAGAAGTGTCGAATTTGTAAAATATGGGTCTCTTATATATAATTTATGACCAAATTATCAAAAACAAAAAACCTTAAAATATTCTCAAATGTTAGAAAATTAATTATTGACCTAAAAAGAGAGAAAATATAATATTTAATGTTGTGTCCTTATAAAGTGTGCAATACCTACCACTATTATACGTGATGTCAAGGTTAGTTTGGGATTTATTCTTTCAAATTTATGTGACCAATATAAATTATGTTGATTTTGGAAACATTTGTTTTGTTTATTAGATAATCATTGGATTGAAAAGTGACTTGGTAATTGGTTGATTAATGTTATTTTATATGAGTTTTTTTATTTTTAGTACATAATATGATTAAATTAAATAGAATATTATGTGATTTTATTTTAGAAATAAAGGTAAAATTATCATTTTCAAGAATATATTATTTTAATTTATCTTTACGATGATTTAGGTACTTTATAGAAATTACTATCATATCTTGTAGATTATATGTTTAGGGAATATACATTTTTGGGTAAATGAATTTAGGAGTGACTAATGTTAATGGGAGATAAATGATAACATAATATTGGAAGAAATTGTAACCAAATCCTTTGTATTATTAGGTTTCAGTATTAGTCAAGAATATTTTGAAGAAATTTATTATTAATTATTTACCGAATGATCTATGTTGACCATTGAGTGTTATTATCAATTATTTGGTGATTAATATTGTATTTATTAATGTGAATGTTTATTCATTTTGTGAATTATCTTAACATGTGCTAAGAATTTGGGTTTCGGTTATTTTTAAAAGATATTTGGAATTGATTATTTTCCTTTTTTGGAATTATATGATCTTTTTGAAGTTAATTTATGTGATTCAGGCATAAAAATATAATTTTTAATTCTTATCGTTTAGAGGAATATATGAGATTGTGGTGAAAAATGATTAAAGGATGAAATTGTACTTATTAAGTAAGTATATTTTCACTATGTTCTTAGTCTATATGGAATGAAATGCATAAAAGCATTGAAAAGTTTCTTAAAAAATGTAATCTTATTAAATTCTCTTCTAATGAATCATGAGTTATTTTCATACCGTTTTGGTTTATATTTTTTTGGTCTCTGGAGTTTTCCTGATCAATGATATCTATCAATGTCTATAATTATTTGGACATTATGTTTCTCATATAAGTGATTTTTTTTACTTTTCACTAATGTTCTACCGTTTGGAAAACAAGTTATGTGTCATTCCAAATAAAATTTGTATTTCCTTTTCACTATTTTCATGTGAATGTTTTTTTAACCCAGATAATGATATGGGATTTCAAAAGTGGTATTTTAAAATGTGAAACACTTTATTTTTTATATCAAAATAAAATTAAAAGGAAAAAATTTATTAAATGTGGATAATGTAACAAACTATGTTTTTTACAAAAATAAAACGATGTTAAATAACATATACAACATGCAACAATAAGATAAAATGAACCATACAATATTTTTGTTTAAATATGGATGTTAAAACCTAGATATAAAATTAATGGGTGTGAGTGATATTAAATATTTTATGAAATATATTTATTGTTACTATTCAATATAAATTCACTGATAAATTCATAGTAAATAATCACTCAATTGTTTTAATTTTTTTTATTCATAAATAATATATTTTCTTAAAAAAATTTGATGATTTTTTTGAGAAGATATTATGAATAATTTATCAAAAATTTAGAAATATTTTTGATAAGAGGTTATAATTTTGGATATCAGTATATCAAAATTATCCTAATATTTTTTTGTATTTTTTGGAAAATATGGAATTTTGAGGAATAAAAAAATTATCGATTTTTATTAAAATTGTGTTTTCACTTAAAATAATTACAATGTTAAATTTTATTTTTAAAAAGTTTTAAAAGTAAAATTTGTTCATTTATATTATTATTAATCTAATTTAGGTCTTTTGAATTAATTTTATTTTTGATATTGACATAATGATTTTTATACATAAGAAAAAAGTTTTTCTTTTGAAAACTGATTTTCATCACATTTATGGGCTCAATTTTAAATAAAATTATATCCATTATATGCATGAAATCTTGTAAAATGAATTATATATTAGGAATTAATATTATTTATATTATTTAATAATTTTTACTTATTTTTTGGTCATAATGAGCATAAAAAATAGTTAAAAACATGTTGCCACGGTAAAGGTAATGTAAGTTAATTAACATTAAAAATAAGGTGATTAGGAATAAAATGTATATATAAAACATGACTTAATTTTATTGGGATAGTAAATTTCATCCATATTATTCCAATATTTTGAAATATTATCATGGTTTTGATATGTCCAGGATTGTGTCTTTTATCAAACTCTAAGTAAAGAAAAAAATGAAATGTTACCCCTTGATTTTAAAAATCTCTTGTGTGTTCACAAAGGGACTAAATAATGTTTTGAATGAATATTAATGGTCACATTTAGAGTAAAGAAATTATATTCATGATTTTAATTTACTTATAATTTTTAATAGTTATATAGTTACCTTAAATTATTATGCAACGTTAACACAATATTTATTTAATTAAAATAAAAATTAAAATAAATGATTTTAAAAAATTAAAAGTAAAATATTTTTATTTAAAAAAAATTTCCCCAAAATATTTTATATCAGTATGATGTATTTATTATGTGTGAATTTTTTATATTAAAATTACACATTCTTCTTGATTTCATTGACTTAAAATTAATAGAATAGTGTCAAAATTGAAGTTTCTAATATTTTAAAATAAATAATGATTTATTAAATTATTTAAGACTCCTAAATTTTTTATATTTTTAAATGTCAATATTAAATGGATGATAATATAAACCATGGTCCATTTTTTGATAGTTTTTTATTTTATAGTAACTTTCTTGACCCATAATGAGTAAAAACATTAGTACTATAATAATTGTAAATCTCAGTTAAAATGTGTTAAAAATGAAAATGTTGGAAACAAAAACTAAACTTAATTTGTTTTATTTTATGAGATTATTTTTACCCAAAATAATCTTATCTTTTAATATTATAAATTTTGGGCCAATTGAATTTGAGAATCTATTTATATTAATTTAATTCTTTATAAAAATTCGAAGGGTGCCCCTCCCCTCTCTTATAGAAGGGAACGACCTCTCCTCTTTATGTATCACTTAATAACATTTTTTTTAATAATTCCCACCCAAATATTTTAATTACATGCACATAATATTTCTATTGGATTTTTTGGATTCAAATACTAACCTAGGAAATCATTTGTTGTAAACCATAAGAAGATCTCTAAAGAAGATGTATAATAATTGACTAAGTGTTTTAATTTTGTTTACTTTTATAACATATTCAAATATTATTAAATTATTTTGAAATATTCAAAACCATATATAACATATTATTATATGTTGGTATATTAATTTCATAATCTATATCCATCTCCTCTTTCATAAAATGGGAAACAAAACCATTATTCATTTTAACGACAAACTGGACCCTCATGAACTATGGTAGTTCATTTTCCATATCCTCTTATTTTAAATAGTTTTAATGTTATATATATATATATGATATTATTGACATATTTTTCATTTTTAAATAATAATATACCATTTACTTTCTTACCTTTCTATTCACTAAAAATTGATATCGTCATTCGTGTTTACATTTGGATTACCACCTCCACAAAGTGATGTGATTCATTTTTCATCACCACATCACATGGATGGTATGTATAATAATATTTAAAGAAATTATTTGGTATATATGAAATTAATATCATTATTTAAAATTAAAATAAAACATACTTTCTTTCCATAATAATCATTGTAAAATCGAAACGTTACTCATGTGTACGTATGACCTACCATCTCTACGATCATATCATAGATCATTTTTTGTAACCATCTATCATATTTGGTTTTAAAAGTATAATTGTTATATAAAAATGATAATAATGAATTATTATAATATTTTAGATGTTTTAATAATGGTATTTTTGATCATAATCAATCTATCAAAGTCATTTTAGACATATGAGCTGAATATCGTCAAAATGTATGATGTGAACTTAATTGATTAAGTAATTGATTATTACAGGGAAAAGTAGTAATTAAAATTAAAAATGATATTAATAAATTAAATAATAAACATAAGTATGTTTATCTAGAATATAAATAATGTATGTTGTGATTTATAATAATGGTAAGAGACTTTTAAAAATACTTTTTAATGTATCCCTTAAAAAAAATTATCTTCCATTCCCATGTAATTATAAATAATTCCATAAAATTATTATATATTCCTCAATGGTTTCAAAAGGTTATTTTACCATAATTTACTTAATTTACAATTACATTTAGAATGAGTCTTTTTAGGGGTTTACATAAGGTACATTCCTTAAAAAAATCTTCATTAAAAGTGTCTCTTCCAACTATTTGTTTCCATATCCATATTTTTAAAATTAGTTTATGGAAGTATTTATATGGGAAAAATTAATTATGATGAATATTTTATGTATTTTTTTAATTTTGTAAAAAGTTTTTTAAAATGAAAATTTTTTACATATTTTATATAAAATGATTTGAATTTATTTAGAAAAGGAAAAAGAAATTTATTATTTTCACATATATGAAAAAATAAATTTTATTACAATCATAAATATTATTTGAAATACTAATTTCTTTATGATATTACATGGTTTTTTCAAGTAAAAATCATCTTTCCTTTTGTTCATGGAGTTTTAGTTTTGAAATTTTGGTTTAAATTAGAAGGGATATATCATTATATATAAATTCTTTATTATGGGTGAAAATAATATTTTCAAAATAGTAATATTTTTGTGTGTTATGATTAGGTTATAATTTATGGGAATTATTTATGATGATGAGTGGTTACGTTATAAACCATGGATGAGTAGGTCCATGATATCCCTCTAATTCCTTGGATAATATTTATTTTTGGTAGTTTGTTGTGGGGGTTATTCCAATTGTAAACATGATGGATATTCTATGTGCACCCATGAGGGTTATTTTAATTGTAACAATGATTTTTATTCAAAGAGTATCCATTTAGTTATTCCCGATGTAATTTTGAATGTTATTACATTTATACCACTAATTTTTATTCCCTACATGAGAGTGATATGAAAACAATTCCTAAAGTTACCAATATTATTTATCTATTCTTTCTATGGATTTTTATGAAAATATTATGAACTCAATGAGGTAATAAAAATGATTATTTTTAAAAATGGTAAGTATATTTTTATTATTAAGTATGAATAGTATAACTTTGTGAAAAAAAATCAATCATTCTTCCTGATTTAATAGAATAAGTTTTCAGTTTTATTATTTATTATTTGTTATATAATATTTTATAAAAAGTCCTTGGAAGAGAAGTTTACTTCTTGAGTAATTTATTTTTTAATTTTACCAAATGTTTATTTTAAAAAAGAAAAAAAATTATAAGTTTTTTTGTACTTATAGGTTTCTTTATTTCTTATATAGGTCCTTTAATAATATTTTTATTCTCTTAACTTGTTTTTTTCATAGGGGTTTATACATGAGTAGAAAAAAGGATGAGTTCAAGATCAAAATTTTAAAGATATGTCATGAAATGATAACTTGTTATATGATAAATGTTTTATTTTATGGGAAAATAGATACTAAGTTAAAGTTTATAATTTGTGATGAAATATTTATTTATGTAAGGGTGACGAATTAATTCTTGAAAACTATAAACCCAAAAGATCTTCAGGAATGGAATAGAATGTATCCTTGAATAAAAAATTAGGATGATACAATATTTAAGTATGGGTCCTTAAATTAGATCACTAAGGTCATAGTACTCTCTTAAATCCCCTATAACTTTATGATATTTTTGGTGCCAACTAAAATATATAGAAGGGTGTAAAAGTATTTTATAGTTTCCAATTCAATCCTTGTCTATTACACATGATAGACAAGATATTTTTTCTTTTTTGAGGGTATAAGAAAAAACCCAATATTTTGAAAAAGAGAATCCCTAACCTATCCCTCCGTCTTTTTTGGTAAATAAAGAAGGAATGTGATTGAATTTGGATCATGTGTAAATATCCCCCACACTACCATTTAATTATATGTATAACCATTTATGAAAATAATTGAATTACAGACTCTTCATTGAAAAAACAAACAAGAAATTCTAGAAGACATCGATGATGAAGATAGTGTATAGGATCTAATTAAACTCGCGTGAATTGATGTAGAATAAGGAATATTTGGGAAATTAATAGTGCTTCTGTAAATTAGTAGTAATTAATTATATTTCTCAATGTGTGTGAATCTACTTTTTTCATTTCCTTATATTTATAGATGAATTTATTCTATGGATACTATTACTCAAATAGAAATTCTCCAAAATAGATTTTTCATATGAGAGGGTTTCTTGTTTATTAAAAATTCCTTTAAATTTAATGGTTCCAAAATTAATATGGAAAATTTCATTACCTATATTTTTAAGACCTCTCTTAAATTTATCACTTAATCCTCACACTTCAATCGTGGTGTCATTGTATTGAGAATCTAATTCTGAATTGGGTAACAAGAAAAAAAGAATTTCTAATCCTAGCATAAAAAATTAAAATTATAAAATTCATTCATAAAGTTAAACTTGTGTAAGGGTCACCTTGAGATTGAACATGCTAGGTAAAGGTAGATATTTTTTTAAATCTATGTAAGAGTAAGCATGTTGCGTATTGGTAAATAAACACTATATAAAGGTAGTTTATGTCTATCAAAAGGTAAATTTATAATTGATTAAATGTAATTTATAAATTCATTACATTGAATAATTTTATAGTGTATCTTGTATAAGGTTAAGCACTACTCACTTAAGGTTAAACACTACTCATGTAAGGGTAAACACTTAGTCATACTTTTCTCATAAAGGTAAATAGAAACTAAAATAATGATAGAGACAGTTTATATGAGAATGAATAACGGTAACTATAAACTCATGTAAAGTTAGAGTCCATTTTAAGAATTTTATGTAAGGGTAAATAAAAAATAAAACTACATAAATGTAGGTAAAGAGGTGTTTTATAAAGAAATACATGAGTTGAATGACTTTTGTAAGGTTATAAAAATAGTTTCAAAGGGCTATAAAATATTGTAAAAACATAAATAAAGGTAAAAGATAATTATGATAGGGTAAATTGTATCTTCTGATAGTCACATAAGGGTAAAAGATTAGTTATATATATTTAATTGGTAGTTTGTAAATCTTATGTAAATGTTATGAAAAATTATCACATGTTACATATGGTAAAAATATACATATAAAATTCTTTTTTCACAAGTTTCAACCAAAAATAATTATATAGAATAGTAAATATAAATGATTTATAATTAAATAACAATTAAATTTAAAAAATATATTTAAAATTAAACAATTAACACATGTGACATATGAATATGATCAAAATATGTATGTAATTTATAATGATATTTTTATAGAGGATAAAGTCTATAAATCATTAAAATATTAAAAAAATTAATAAAAAATAAAAATATTCTATAAAACAAAGTTTATAATTTTAATTTTTAATTTATATGTTTAATTATTTTCTTTTTAATTTATCAAAATAAATAATATAAAGTATGTTAAGCACCAAAAAAATACAGGACCAACAACCAGATATAAATTCAAACCTATTAAAAGGGTTTATATCTCTAAAGGAAAATGTTCTCACTATCTATCCCTACTATAACTATGCTAAACTTGCTCTTAGTTCTCCGAGGACACCAATATGAGGCCTATCATCTACATAAAATATGACACATTGATATATATCCAATGTAGGGGTGAATATATACATACCTAGAAGGACCCCTGAAATCATTAAATATAAAACATAAATAGTTAGAATTTCATATCATATCATAATATAGTTAGTTCATATAGAAATATCATAAGGAGGGAAACCCAATTATGCTTAATGGATGTACTCATGCCTTAGAGTATTATCTCTGGTAAGAAACCACACATAATTTCTTTCTTAACTCTCTCTTTCTATAGTCTCAATCATTCTTCAAGGTTAATTTACTCAAATAATACAAGGGATCCCTACCTTGTGATGTTTAGGGAAATATCAAACCCTATTAGGGAATCCATCTCCCCATTGATCTTGGTATATGGTCGAAAATATACTCCATATATTGAGATTCCCTTGATCAGTAATGTGGGAAAAACACCTGACTATATCTAAATACCACTAGTAAAGGATCCCTACAAAAATAATAGATAGATTGGCATGTTTCTTATATTTTAAGAGGATCTCTATACCATCAGGTGAGATACCTAACTCTACTTGTGAATTGAGTTGGGAAAATCCTGGAAAAATAAAAAATTTCAAGTTCTCTAGAAGTATATGCCTTGTCCAAATGGTAACATGGTGTTTCTCACTATGTCTGCTTCTACCCGTGTCCTTCCATCCAACACAATATGTTCTCCTATATATAAATAGCATGTTGGTGTCATACACTACATATAGTAGTTATATGATTTCTCAGGCTTGTTCCTTTGCTTGTACCATATTACTTTACCCATGTCTATGTGTTATACCAATTTCTATTTCTTTGTTTATGTTCTTCAGGAAGTACATGTTGATTAACTATTCAGGGGAGATCATATGTCATATGAATTTGATTCCTGGTGTAATCTATTTTTTCACAAAGGGTTCAAAATAGTGTGTGTTATTCAGAACTACATTCCATGTATATTATAATTTCCAATAAATTTCAGGTCTTTATGGGTATCCACTCCAAATACCATCACCTACTCTTCTAAAATAATACAGGATTAAATGATTTGAACCACATTTACCAGGTCCACTCTATCACTTGTGACTAGATTCCAACCATCCTTTTATCAAGAAATTATCACCACAACACCTATAAAATTCCCACTAAATATGGCTCATGAGACAACAATTCTCAATCTATCATAATATTTACATAATAAAAAATAATTCTCTACGAAAACATAATTCATCATTATGAACCCAATATTATAATCCATGGAACCCTTGGTTTATTTTATAGTGGAAGATTTGTTCTCAGAATAGGTTGAATCAACAGTCAATGAACACCGATGATGAATGTATGTAGAACGAAGGGAGAAATCCATGAAACAAAAAATTGAAAATTAAATGTTGTACATGATAGGCTTGGCCAATGACATTGATGAAAGATTAATGATCACCAAAATTTCAAATCAATTAAAAATTTATAATTTTGAGAAATAATATTGGAACAATAAACAAAAGTTGATCCCTTAGTTAATTCTTAAATGAATTAATTCATATTCGTCACCAATGTCATGGAAAGAGATATAAATCAATAAAAAATAAAACCCCCAACTTATATTTGGATCAATCATTGGTTAAGAAAGTATCCATATTGATTCCATTGACAATATCAGTTACGTTTTTCATAGGCTTATCAAATCTCCATGTTAGTTCATCATTAATCCTTGACCATGAGATCAGCCACTAACACATTCACTAATAAAGATCCCACAATCCTATGAATCCTATAGGGTAATGTGGATATCCATTGGGAATCATACAAGGAGAGGATTAAATTTAAGAATTATCTAAGTTAAAATAAATATAAGGAAATAAACAAACAAATAAATAAATAAAATTTATTTATATTACCCATCATTTCAATGGTGATAGAACTAAACCAAAATTCCTGATGATGACAATGATTATGTCACGCCTAATGTATAAACCACATTATAGACTTAATAGAGGCCTCTCTTTATCCCTACAAGACACCATTTGAAAGATATTTCAGTATTTATAAAAATCTACATGTGAGTGATATATTATATATAATATTTTTAATATACATATTATCATGGAAGGATGAGGTATATAAATTTTCAGTAAATTCATTACTTACTTTATAAATGTTATTAAAAATATTCCTAAGTATGAAATAGAAAAAAAGGGTTATTACATTCTCCCCTCTTTTATGGGTTTTCACCCTAAAAAGAAAAAACTATTCAAATATGTGATGGTACTGATCTGACATCTTGTTCTCCCACTCCCACGATCAATCCTATAGGTTCCCATGATGAATTCAAAAAAGTATGAAGGGAATCACACATCCACATAGTATATTCTCTTACTAATTATCGATCACCAATAGATAATATAAAAATTCAACTCCATCCTCATTATCCTTCATTCCCTAGTCAATTACATGTAATAGTTCAAGATTGTATTTCGTCAGCTATGACAGATGGAAGAATTTATACACTCTATCTAAATACAGTGGTCAGGCTAAGAATTATTCCAGCTCACCAACCTAAAAAATATCTAAAAAGGGCTGATGAACCATAGAGATAACATTCCACTTTAGACTATTCTCTACAATACATGATGAGGTCATACCTATAATGAAATATTATCTCCCTCAATATACTCCAACTGTCTTCTTCATCTGCCTAAATATGACATTAAATGGACATGGCCAGTCTTTATCCACTTTAGGATGATATTCACCATCTGTGTATTTATTCGCTCCAACAATGGACCCATAAGTGCTTAATTTCCTACATCGATCTAGCATAATGGTGATAGGTAGTGTCTCCTATAAAATGCATAAAATGGCACCAAACTGATTGTGGAATGGTCGGAATTGTTTTATTAAAACTCCACCAAGGGTAGATGGTCTTTCTAGATACAGATAAATAACTAATAGTCAACCTCACTATATATCCTCTTCAACATGAATAGTCCACTATGGATAGACATCTATATAGGGTAGAAATTCCATGCTCATCCATAATTAAGTCCCAAAATAATCCTATAATCATATATACAACAGAGATGTGAAGCTGTAATCATGGTCTAAAATATTCATCGAGAGAACTCCATGAATTTGGACTATTTCATGCAAGTACAAGAATCCCATGATCTATACCAACCTCTTCTATCAGATGGATATGAAGTGGGTGAATTGGTGTGTCAGTCTATGATCAGCCAAATAATTTTGGAATCCCTATCTTATTATGGATTTCCCATTATGAAATCCATAGAGATTCCATCAAATTTTCACTCCAGTTCCCCAAGGGGGTGGGCCAAACCCTATTGATCCAAGTGTTTAGGCATTACTTGTTGGTTAGTGAGGAATTGAGATATAAACTCATTTATAGTTCAATACATCAATGGACAAAACAAATGATACTAAAGGTCATGTTACTTCTTCAATACTATTGAATTTACTACTATGGAGGATGTATAAAACTCTCTCATCACCTACTATTGAAGTGTTCCTTGTACTAATGTTAATCATTGAAAAAGGATAACATGCTACCTACCTTCATAAAATCTATCAAAATCATGTCTTGTGTATATTTTGAAATATAATACCCCACAATAGATATCTCTAAGTTGTGACACCCTAAGATGGTGAAGAATTAGAGGGGTAAAATTCATAGACTAGAGGTATTATAATCCACCATTATCCATAAGGGATAAATACAATGAGTTCAATTTCTCCAGTTCCATTCTAAACAAATGAAAACATGATTTTATACTAAGATAATCTGCTACCATTTCCATTTTTATACGATTATAAACTATCTCAAAGTCAGTCCTATAAGAAGTCTATCCATCACCTCTTTGTTAGGTTAATATATTTCTGTAATAAGATATTCCTGATAATTTTTTGATCAGAGTATATGATGAATCCCTCTTCCATAAGGTAATATCTCCAGGTATTTATTGGAAATACCACTACTGCCAACTCAAAGTCATGGATTGCGTAATTCCTCTAATGGGTCTCATCTTCCTTGACCTGTATGAAATCATCTCCTACCTTTACAACAAAACAAGTCAAATCTTAGCGATGGAGGCATCAGAGAACACCACTTACTCAATACCCTCCATTGGTAATATCAATATGGGGGAACTCGCCAACCTCTTCCACAACGTTGAGAAATCAAGTTGAAACATCTCTATCCACATGAAAGGATAACCCTATCCAGTCAAGAAAATCATGGGTTTTCTATCTCCAAAGAAATCAATCATGAATCCACAATAATATCCAGCAAACAGAGGGAGGCTATGTAGCTCCAATACACTCTTGGGTGGATCCCAAGATTTTACAACCTTGATCTAAACTGGGTCCACTGCCACTCCCTCCTCATATATTTCATTTCATATGAATTATTCCTCTCACATCTATAATTAAAACATTCATATATTTCCATAATGTCAGTTCTCATAGTGTACATCCATTATAATCCTCAAATTTATCACATGATTCCCTTATAATTTTGAGTACATGAAGATGTCATATTTGAAGATTACTAAAAACTAGTCTAGGATGGGATGAATGATTTGGTTTATGATTCCCATGAACAATGTGAGATAATTATTCACACCAAATGGAATTACCAAGTATTCAAATTGACCACATCATTACTGGAATTCCATCTTCGATAAACTCTCCTCTTGAACCTGGAGCTGGTGATAACATGTACTTAGGTCAACCATCAAGAACAATATTTCCCCGTTTATCTGATCAATATGGTCATATATTTTTGGAAGTGGATACATGTTGTTGATATTCACTAGATTTATTCATTGATAATCCATGCATAACCTCAACCATATGTTTTCCTTATTGGTGAACAACTCTAGGGGTTTCCAGGGGCACACGCTGGGTATGATGAATCCCTTCCTCTATAGATCCTCCCACTACACACTCAACTCTTTATACAATATAGAGGATAACCAATATTATGGCTTAGATATTTCATTAGTACCTAGGTGTATTTTTATGTATAGGTCTACCTCTCAGTAGGTAGGTAAGCCTAGTGTATTCTTAGAAAAAACGTCCTTGTACTCCTCAGCTACTATAGGGAACTAAAAAATCACAAAATCTATTACTAAAATGGTTATACTATAAAACTAATGGAAATTCATCTACATCCTCCTACCTATAAAATATTCCACCCCTCATTAAGATTACTTCATGATGATAAGGTAAAATCTCAACCCGTTTACTCGAACATACCACATCCTCTACCTAAAATAGTAAATCTGCATGTGGATTGTGGAGGGATAGTGTATAACTTTAATGAAATAATGAGGTCTTATTATAGCTTTGAATAAATACCATGTGATGATATATCCTATAAGAGTTAGGTCACACTATTAGAATAAGTGTGTAATATCTGAATTACCCCAGTAGGAGTATCTAGCCACAAGGGTTGAGATAGAGGCTCTATTAGAATATCTAAGTCTCAAATATGGGATATGATAAGTAGTGTGTTCCTTATTCCCATATCTATAAAAACTAAAGCTAAATTAGAGAATACATATATCGTAGCTCAAACTACATTAAGGACCATAGGGTCGAAATCATTTACTGCCTACATTGTCAATGTCCCATAACACCAACTCCATGAGCTTAGTGCGAACCAATTAGAGGTAGTGGTGGTGGTAGAGGATCATTATGTCGACCACCTCACAATGATCTAAAAAATCCTCTTCCACATCTACCACCATTAATATTTCCCTACTCATGCCACTACCACTTCCCTAGTGGCTCATCTATAAACTTCCTCTTTTTACTTCCTAATGGGTCGGGAAACACCACGTGACATGTACTTTTCCACTACGGGAGTAATATTGCTTTCCCCTAGTCTATATGAAATCTATATACAAAATTGTATCTTATAACCACTTTGTTTTAGTTGGAATATTCATTCACCTCGAGTGTTGTGACCATTAATCATGTCATCATCCTCTAATAGCTGACGACTCCGCCTCATGGTGTCTACTAACTCCTTATACCACCTGATGAGCCTTAACCAAGAATATCTCTCCCAAAAGGGATTGATCTAGTACGCCATATAAGGCCCCAACCTTAAACCATACTTAATCTTGAGTTATTACAAGATTACACATTGAGGATCTTTTTAGTTTTAGAGATTTATATAATTAGATCATAAAACATGCATTACATTCCACATTTAAACAAAGTGGTTACATAAAAGATAGTACTCATTTTTCCCATCAGCGGAAACATATTTAAAACAAAACATGGATTCATTCGAGACACTTCATTGACACTATCATCACATCATGTACCATTCCCATGACCTGTGAAAAACATTTCAAAAACTTGGTATGAGCATAAAAAGCTCAGTAAGGGATATAAAAATATAAAAAGAAAAAATGAGTATATATATACATAAGAATGAAATCATACTTTACCCAAAAAACATAATCACTTTAACATACCTCATCAAATCAGGAATAAGTCATAGAAATCATAAGACATAAAGGTAACTTGAGGCATTCATAACATTCATACGTAGGGAGTAACCCTCTTGGTTACGTTTGTAATACCCATCACAGTATATTCCCTAAATCTCTTCGGTGAAACCTCAATGTTTAACCCCTTCATGTTACCCAATGCATTGGAGAGATATATCGGGCTTACCCGCCCTTAGTTTATCATGGAACCTCCCTTCTTCATAATAATTCCCAAGAACCATAACATAATCGTATCACATAAAACATGCATAAAGGAAATATAAAATTTCCAATTTTCAATCACAATATATAAATAAAAAAATTGATATAACAACATTATGAAAACCATTTTCAATACCCAAATAAAATAAAATTAAAACATGGTATTTATTTTTCATTTAAAAAAATGTATGGCTTGTATAGGAATCTGAAACTCAAATAATGGTCACTGCGGCGGAGAAGTTGTTGTCACCGCATACGTACAACAAATACATTCCCTTTTGTAATTTAGTAAAATTATTCATATAAAAAGATTCCTTTTGGGTAAACGTAAAATTCAAAGGGGGTTATACACCGTATAAAAGAAGGCTGTGTATAAAACAAAAATATGCCTCATTGAAAGGAGATTGAGACGAAGTCCCATACCTCAGGTCCGACTTGACTCGATATTTCTTTAATGTCCTAAATAATAAACATGAGTTAATTTCAACTTTATTAAGAACCTTTTTCAAGTTCATTATTCCTTTTATATCACTGATTACCATGTTATGAACACTATGTAATTATATAAGTTAATATCGGTCATTTTAACGATCATTGGTACTTGAGTAAAAAATATGCTCTTTATAAGTACAAGTTGTTCATGTATACATTATATCCCGAGTTATACTCGTGATTTATATATCATATATATCATATATATATAGTATATACAAGAATTTATAATATTACATAACATTTAGAGATAAGAAATGAAATGCACCGTTCATGGAGATGGTGAGCCGTACGTACGCATGAACGCTACTTCCATTCCTATTTAATATTTAATGGAATTAAAACATAATGATACATAATAGTATTATAATTCCAGTATTGTATCATATATAATATCATTCAATCTATCCTTTATACATACCACATATGGTATTAATGAATCAAATCACTTTGAGGGGGTGGTAGTCCGCACTTCCAAAAATAAACATATCGCGTTTACCCAAAATGGAAACCATAAAGGTATCACATAAAAGATAAATATAGAAGCTTATGTAAAATATAAACATATTATATATCATATATAAATATTGTTACATCTTAATGGCCACCTTTGAAGGTGTTATATGAGTGTTGAATAATCATCGTTTCGTGAGGAAGAAATTTTCCATCCACAGAAACAGTATGTTCTTTAACAATTAGATGTTGGTGTGTGTAACTGTAGCTCGAATTGCTCACATAACAACATCCTAGTATATTGATGATACTGGTGTTTTGCAAAATAAAGGAATAAAAAGAGTTTATGGGGATGGAGAAGCAAAATAAAACATAAGAACACAAGAGAAGACACTACCTTTAAAACGGGCAACTCTTTTTGATTTTTGATCAAAGGCTTCCTTGGGAAGACTTCTGCCCAAAGTGAGGCTTCTATGATTAAGAGAGGGATGTGGAGAGACACAATGGGCAGGGGTTTTCTGAGCCAGTGGCTTGAGAGGTGTGGGTAAGGTGGTAGTGGTGGGGGCCTTTTATATGGGGAGAGGAGGGGCACTCTTGGAAAGTTATAAAAGGTTACTTTATTATAAAATGTTTTTCAGATTTAAAAGGTCCCAAAATTATATATTTCGAGGATACGGTGCAAAGATTTTGAAATACACACATCCAATAGGTTTTTTTACATGTGTAGGTCTTAGATTTTACATTATCTTTTCATTTTATTTAAATCGTTAAATAATGAGGTAATAGCTGCATCATCATGGTGTCGTAAATAAGTTAATTTATTTAGTGTATAAAAATTATAAAACAAATATCATGATCTATGAAATATTTTTAGCTTTCTAATGACTATTTATATTTAAAAATATGACTTGTATAACCCCATTTAAAAATTGTGTTAGTAAAACAACTCATGTTTGCAACATTGTTATTTTAACTTTAATTAAAAAGGTATTAATGTCATTTTCCTACCAAAGTACCTCCATGGCGTCCCCAAGTTGACCCATGGATTGTCTTGGTCGACCATGACACATCCAATCAGGGTAGGACATGGGTCTTGGTAATTTCATATTATGAAAACATTATTTTTACTTTAAACTACACAAATTACCTCTAATCGCGATTAAAAACATAAAAGTTACTATTCATCAAAAAAATTATTTTAATCCCATTGAACCAAATTTTACTTCCTAATGATAACCATGTATGTCTTATTTTTGAAATTCAAAACCCAGAGGTGGTAAAATTTCATTTAAATGGAAAAACATTTTTTATAAGTATCACTTAGTGGTTTCACTATTCATCAAAAATTGATGTTTTTCAGAAAAATACCAAAACTCACCCTAATCTATATATGATATTCCGAATTCAAAAATTATATCTATTTTGAAAAATTCAAAAAATATAAGTTACATTAATTAATTTAATAATTAATTCCCGCTATCAGAGAAAATAGCGTGTTTTTTGAAACAATATGTATCAAAAGATTGGCACTAGTATAAGTCCAATTTCAAAGTGAAATTAATTCCAATGACCACCATTGGATTAAATGGTAAAAATATATTCTAATTGCACTTTATAACCTATTAAAAATATAATCTAATAATATAGATAAATTAGATTATAAAGAGGTTTTGAATTAAAATACAACAGTTTTCACTATTCATTAAAAATGAACTTTATCGGAAAAATACAAAAATTTACACAAAGTAAAATTTGATGTCCCAATTATAAAGAAGATTTTTATTTGGTCCAATAGAATTTATAAGAGTTACCAAAACTATATTTATGGACAGTTCGCCATTAAACGGTGATAAGTCAACCTTTAGTGAATGTTAGAGTATATATGCCTAAAATTGAATTCTTTTCTTATTTTAAGCCTTTATCATTTATTGGATAAATGTAAAAACATTTAACAAACATATATAATCATATTTTAGTTATTTACTTTCATTCCCTCCAATACAACGGCTACGTGTTAACTACCATTTAAAATAATATTATTTTATTACTAGTGTGCAATGTAAGATTTCAAAGAAACTCTTTGTTGCATATCGGGTATGCTATCGAACATAGAAACCCCTTTAAAGTAAAATTAATATTTAATTTGTAAATATTAATAAATATGAAAATGTTTTATTATTTCTTTACCTGGGAGGTTACATCCTTCCCCCTTTTTGGGAATTGCGTCCTCGCTATTTTATTCACTTATCAAAATAAGTGGGGGTATTCATCCCTCATAGCATTTTCAGATTCCCATGCTGCATCTTCAAACATATGGTTTTTCTATAAAACCTTTACCTGGTGAATTACCTTATTTCGTAACACTCTCTCTCTACGGTCAAGTATCAGGACTGGTTATTCTTAATAAGATAGATTCTCTTCCAACTGAACTACCTCTAGGCTCAAAACTTGAGATGGATCTGGTCTATACTTTCTAAACATCGAAACATGAAAAACATTGTGTACCTGAGATAAAATTGGAGGTAAAGCCACTCGGTATGCATCTGATCCCACTTTATCCAGAATTTCATATGGTTCAATGAACCTTGGACTCAACTTTCCTTTCTTACCAAATCGCATCACACATTTCCATGGTGAGAATTTGACAAAAACATGATCACCTACCTCAAAAGATAGATCCTTCTTCCGGAAATCCGCATAACTCTTCTATCTTCTTTGAGATTTTCTCATGTGTTTTTGAATCAAATGAACTTTTTCTGCCATCTCTTCTACCAATTCTCGTCCCGTCAACTTCTTTTCACCCACTTCATCCTAGAAAGTTGGAGTTCGACACCGCTTCCCATATAATTCCTCAAATGGTGCCATCTGTATACTGGAATGAAAACTGTTATTATATGAATATTCAACCAAAGAAATATTTTGGTCCCAACTTCCCTGATAATCCATTGAAAAAGCATGTAGAATGTCCTCCAAAGTCTGAATTGTTCGTTCTGACTTCCCATCTGACTGAGGATGAAAAGCTGCACTAAAATTTAATTCAGTACCCAACGACTTCTGAAAGCCTTTCCAAAAGTTAGAAGTGAACCTCGTATCACGGTCAGGTACAATGGAGAGAGGAATTCCATGTAACCTGACTATCTCTTTATGATACAAACGGGAAAGTTGATCTAGGGAAAAATATCTCGTATGGAAAGGAAATGAGCAGATTTAGTCAAGCGATCAACAATAACCCAGATTGCATTATTACCTTGAGGTGTCTTTGGCATTCCCACAACTAAGTCCATGGATATATTCTCCCATTTCCATTATGGTATTGGTAATGGCTGAAGCATCCCTTTTGGTAACTGCCGCTCTGCTTTAACCTACTGACAAGTCAAACACTTCATAGTAAAATTAGCAATATCCCTTTTCATTCCGTCCCACCAGTAATACACCCGAAGATCTTTATACATCTTAGTACTTCCAGGATGGACTGAAAACAGAGATCTATGAGCTTCACATAACAAATCTCTCTTCAACAGTAAATCACACGGAAAACACAATCTCTTCCCAAATATCAAAACAAAATCATTATCAATATTTAATTCATGAAACTTACCCTTCTGAACTAGCTCTACCTTTTTCTGCAACTCGTTGTCTTGCTTCTGTGCTTTCTTAATTTTGTTTGATAGAGAAGATTTCACTGATACCTGAAACAAAATAGATGGACATCCTACACCAACAACTACTATGCCAATGTTCATCAAATCCTTAACCAAAGGATAAAGTTCCAAATGAAACATTTTTAATGAATCATTACTTTTTTGACTCAAAGCATCAGCCACTTTATTTGCTTTCCCCAGATGGTAATGAATTGTACAATCATAATCCTTGATTAATTCTAGACATCTCATCTATCTCATGTTCAATTATTTCTGAGTGAATATATACTTTAAACTTTTGTGATTGGTATATATATCACACATTACTCCATACAAATGATGCCTCCGAATTTTTAAAGCGAAAACAACAGCAGCTAATTCCAAATCATGTGTAGGGTAATTTACCTCATGAGTTTTCAACTGTCGTGAAGCATAAGCAATTACCTGATCATTGTGCATTAGGACTCAACCATGTTCATTCAATGAAGCATCACTGTATATAACAAACTCACCATTCCTGGAAGGTAGTGCCAAAACTAGAGCATTCACCAATCTTCTTTTCAACTCTTGAAAACAATCATCACATTCTTTTTTTCCAGATAAACTTAACACCCTTTCGAGTTAGCTTCTTCATTGGACTAGAAACCATGAAAAAATTCTAACAAACCTTCTTTAATTGCCTACCAAACCAAGGAAGCTACGAATATCAGTAACATTTGTGGGTCTTGGACATTCTTCAACAACCTTTGTTTTTGCAGGACCAACAGTTATGCCATTTTTTGAAACAATGTGACCAAGGAAAGAGATTTGTTGTAACCAAAGCTCACACTTACTGAATTTTCCATACAGTTCATTTTCTTTTATGGTTTTCAAGGTAACCCTTAAATGACTTTAATGCTCCTCTTTACTTTTAGAAAACACCAAAATATCATCAATATCATCACTATCCTTGATATTTTTCACCATCGACGACCACTGATCAGCTTCACCTTCAAAACGGTAAACATCAAGACTAACCTTTTGATATTCTAAACACCCCATGACATCAAAAATCTTCTCCAGTGCTTTAATACACCCTTCACCTAGCACAGGGTCAGATGATCCTCTAAATGATGGGGGATGTTGCCTCATGAAATGTTTCACCACTGACATGTTCCTCTATGGTTGATCTGGCTGATCTCGTGCATGGATACCACCACCATTTATCGCTTGATTCAACTGTGCCATTACTGCAACAAACTGTTTAGTTCCAATTCTGACCATCTCAGGTTGCTGATTTAGAAGGTTGTCTTCCTCCTGATGTCATCCCAACATAGCTGCCTTATTTCCTCTGAGGAAAACCATTCTGAACACACATGTCTTAGATGAAGAAACATGGTAATATTCAAATGTTATATCATTCCAATTTGACCATAAAAAATATATTTTTGGATAATCATTTAATATAATTCTAACTCCTAAAGTTATCTAAACAGACCTCTGATGCCAACTATAAGGACCCAGCCTTAAACCTTACTTAATCTTGAGTTATTACAAGATTACACATTGAGGATCTTTTCAGGTTTAGTGTTTTATAAAATTAGATCATAAAACATGCATTACATTCCACATTTAAATAATGTGGTTACATAAAAGATTGTACTCATTTTTCCCATCAGTGGAAACATATTTAAAATAAAACATGGATTATTTCTTGACACATCATTGACACTATCATCACATCATGTACCTTTCCCTTGACCTGTGAAAAACATTTAAAAAACTTGGGATGAGCATAAAAAAGATCAGTAAGGGATATAAAAATATGGAAAGAAAATATGAGTACATGTATACATAAGAATGAAATAATACTTTACCCATAAAACATAAGCACCTTAACATACCTCATCAAATCCTGAATAAATCATATAAATCATAAGACATAAAGGTAACTAGAGGCATTCATAACATTCTTACGTAGGGAGTAACCCTCTTGGTTATGTTTGGAATACCCATCACAGTATATTCCCTAAATCTCTTCATAGAAACCTCAATGTTTAACCCCTTCACGTTACCCAATGCATTGGAGAGCTATATCGGGCTCACCCGCCCATAGTTTATCACGGAACCACCCGTCTTCAAAATAATGCCCAAGAACCATAACATAATCGTATCACATAAAACATGCATGAAGGAAACATAACATTTTTACTTTTCAATCACAAGATATCAATACATCACATTGATATAAAATCATTTTGAAAACCATTTTCAATACCAAAATAAAATAAAAGTAAAACATGGTATTTATTTTTCATTTAAAAAAAGGTATGGTTTGTAGAGGAAGGTCGTTGTTGCTGCATACGTACAAGAAAAACATTCCCTTTTGTCGTTTTGTAAAACTCTTCATATAAAAATATTCTTTTTGGATAAATGTAAAAGTCAAAGGGTTTTATACACTGTATAAAAGAAGTTTGTGTATAAAACAAAAATATGCCTCAATGAAATGAGATTGAGACGAAGTCCCATACCTCAGGTCCGACTTGACTCGATCATTCTTTAATGTCCTGAATAATAAACTTGAGTTAATTTCTACTTGCGTAAGAACCTTTTTCAAGTTCATTATTCCTTTTATATCACTTATTATCATGTTATGGACACTATGTAATTATTTAAGTTAATATCAGTTGTTTTAACGATCATTGATACTTGAGTAAAAAATATGCTCTTTATAATTACAAGTTGTTCATGTATCCATTATATCCAGAGCTATAATCATGATGTATATATCATATATATCATATATATCCACTATATATATATGCATTTATAATATTACATAACATTTAGAGGTAAGAAATGAAATTCACCGTTCATGGAGATGGTAAGTCGTACGTATGCATGAACGCTACTTCCATTTCTATTTCATATTTAATGGAATTAAAACACAATGATACATAATAGTATTATAATTCCATTATTTTATCATATATAATATCATTCAATATATCCTCTATACGTAACACATATGGTATTAATGAAGAAAATCACTTTGAGGGGGCGGTAGTCCGCACTTCCTAAAATGAAGATATCGCGTTTACCCATAATGGAAACCATAAAGGTATAACATAAAAAAAAAATAAGCTTAAGGAAAACATAAAAATATTATATATCATATATAAATATAGTGACATTTTAATGGACACCTTTGAATGTGTTATATGAGTGTTGAACAATCATCGTTTCGTGAGGCAGAAATTCGCCATCCACAGAAACAATATGTTCTTTAACCATTAGATGTAGGTGTGTGTAATTATAGCTAGAATACTTCACATAAAAACATCCTAGTATATTTAAGATACTGGTTTTGTTGCAAAAGAAAGTAATAAAAAGAGTTTAGGGGGTTGGAGAAGCAAAATAAAACATAAGAACACAAGAGAAGACACTACCTTTAAAACGGATACCTGTTTTTGATTTGAGCTCAAAGGCTTCTTTGGGAAGACATCTGCCTTAAGTGAGGATTCTAGGAGTAAGAGAGGGATGTGGAGATACAAAATGGGTAGGGTTTGGCCGGGCCAAAGGCTTGAGAGGTGTGGGTAAGGTGGTAGATGTGGGGCCTTTTATAAGAGGAGAGGAGGGGCACTATTGGAATTTTATAAAAGGATACATTATTATAAAATGATTTTCGGATTTAAAAGGTCCAAAAATAATATATTTCGAGGATAAGGTGATAAGAGTTCTAAAATTAAATAATGAGGTAATCGCTGCATCATCATGGTGTCGTAAATAATTTAATTTAGATAGTGTCTAAAAATTTTAAAAAAATATCATGATGTAGGAAAGATTTTTAGATTTCTAATGAATATTTATAGTAAAATATATGACTTGTATAAACCCATTTAAAAATTGTTTTAGTAAAAAAAACTCATGTTTGTGACATTTTTATTTTAACTTTAAATAAAAATGTATTAATGTCATTTTCATACCAAAGTGGCTCCATGGGGTCCCGAAGTTGACCCATGGATTGTCTCGATCGGCCATGACACATCCAATCAGGGTAGGGCATGTGTATAGGTCATTTCATATTATTAAAACATTATTTTTACCTTAAACTACACTAATTACCTCTAATCGCGATTAAAAACTTAAAAGTTACTATTCACCAAAAAATTATTTTAATCCCATTGAACCACATTTTACATCCTAATGACAACCATGTATGTCCTATTTTTGAAATTCAAAAAAAATAGGTGGTAAAATTTCATTTAAACGGAAAATCAGTTTTTATAAGTACCACTTAGTGGTTTCACTATTCATCAAAAATTGATGTTTTTCAGAAAAATACCAAAACATCACCCTAAGCTATATTTGATATTCCGAATTCAAAAATGATGTCTATTTTAAAAAAAAATCAAAACATATAAGTTAAAATAATTAATTTAATAATTAATTCCCATTGTCATAGCAAATAGCGTGTTTTTATGAAACAATATGTATCAAAAGATTGACACTAGTTTATGTCCAATTTCAAACTGAAATTAATTATAATGACCACCATTGGATTAAATGGTAAAAATATATTCTAATTTCACAATAAAACCAATTAAAAAGATAATATAATCATATTGATAAATTAGATTAAAAAGAGGTTTTGAATTAAAATACAACAGTTTTCACAATTCATTAAAAAATGAACTTTATCGGGAAAATACCAAAAATTTACACAAAGTAAAATTTGATGTCCCGATTCTAAATAAGAATTTTATTTGGGCCAATAGAATATATAAGAGTGACCAAAACTATTTTTGTGGACGGTTCTCCATCAAAAGGCGATAACTCGACCATTAGTGAATGTTAGAGTATATATGTCTAAAATTGAATTATTTTCTTATTTTAAGCCTTTATCTTTTATTGGATAAATGTAAAAACATTTAACAAACATATATAATAATATTTTAGTTATTTCCATTCATTCCCACCAATACAACGACTACGTGTTAACTAACATTTAAAATAATATTATTTTATTACTAGTATGCAACGTAAGATTTCAATGAAACTATTTATTGCGTATCGGGTAAGCTATCGAACATAGAAACCCCTTTAAAGTGAAATTAATATATAATTCATAAATATTAATAAAAATGAAAATGTTTTATTCTTTATTTACCTGGGATGTTACACCCCAGTATAGGATGTAATGAATATATATACCCCTTTAGATTTGACATCCCATTAAATCCCTCACTCAAAGGACCATTCTCGAAAGTATCATGTAAGAACCAGATCATTGGAGTAATGTGAGAGGTCTAGAAACCTCACTGTATACTATGTGACTATCATACTACACTACTAAAGCTCTGGAATATTATAAATATACAATGCATGAAATGTCACTGGAAGGTAGACTTCTCTAAATAGATAATCCAACTCCATACAAAATAGCTTATCCTTATCACACATGTACTTCACTAGACTCCACCATAACCCAAATGAGCCCCAGAGAAGTATTTACACTAGAACAACCATCTAATTATGATGGGTCTTTATCAAATAGAATACTAATTACACAGACTATGTCTGGTCATCTTCCACATGAGGGGAAGGATCACCCTGAAATCTACACAGTCACTTCCCCAAAAACATGTGATGCACAGTCAGACTGTGTGCATCATAAACCAGTACTCATGAGACTAACTTCTACTCAACCTAACATGGTGTCCACTTGAACCATTGGAGGTGGGTCAATATGCTTCTCAATGCATAGAGACTTCACTTTCTATCCACATGATAGGGTCATCTCATGATTAGGTCATAACATCAAGGCCTCATCTCTAGGTGAGTCATCATTATGATCCCAATATAGTATCTATACTGGTTTTCATCGTGTAGGAATCCCAAACCTATCAAGATACACCATGATAAATTATAATACCTACGGAACTAACTTAAAATGAACATGGAAACAACAACACATTTGTATGTGATGCATGTACAATTTTTTTCCCTACATCCGATTGTTATAGAGACTGAGTCGACAAACTAGTTATTAGGGTCCCGATGAATGAAGACATTGGATCATACACCTTTCATAGACTCTCATATTTGAAATATAAAATTGATACAATTTAACACTATTTCCCTAGTTGCAAAAAATATTAATGGATAACCAATATCCAAACACGAGTCTTAAGACAACATGCCTTCTCTGATACCACTCTTTCATTAACCGACCTACATAGTTTGAAATTAGTTGAGAGTAACTCCCCAATGCTGACTCTAATAGTCATGAAGATGATGACTAGAACTAATTAGGTATATCATTCACATAATAGGAAATAACCTAAAGTACTTTTACAAATTCACAAATTTACAAATCCACTGTGTACATCAATAATGAAACTATAGGTTGGTACACAGTGTATGTAAACTATTAATATCCCATAGTAGAGTATGATAGAAGGTAAATGAAGTAAAAAAGGGAACGTATAATCCAAAAGACGAGATATAAGGTGAATCTTACTACAAGGGTATCTTTCTCAATAGGAAAATATGCTCACTATTTGTCTATATTGTCAATATGAAACACCGAGACTTGGTCCTCCTAGGACACTATCAAAATTTATGTCATAAGTGTAAGACCAGAAATGTGTGGGAAGATTCCATATAGGGGTGTATATACAAATACCTAGTTGGTAACCCTAAAATCATAAAAAAATAAACCATCAATAAAGAGTGAGTCAAGTCATATCGCAAAATTGGAGGTCCACAAGGAAAGATCATAAGAAATATTTACCTGATATGCTCACCAGAAGTAATCAAGCCTCGTTGTATGAATTGTCTCAATAAGGACTCAGCCTTAAACATTACATAATTTTGAATTAAATGAATAATTCACATTGAGTATCTTTTCAGATTTAGAGTTTTCAAGAATTAGGCCATAAATATTACATTACACCTTAAAAATTACAAGGAAGACAATTCTACTTGGTTTCCATTTTTTTAGAAAATAAAAACTCTTGAAAAAATTGTCATGTATAGTCCCACTTTTAGACATCATGACTTTTCATTGATCCCATCCTTGACCCTATTCATCTTTAAGTTTCGTGAAAAACACTTCAAAACTTGGGATGAGCATAAAAATCTCAGTAAGGGTAATAAAACAATGAAATAAAACATTAGTTCATCATTACATACATAACATAATCTCTTTAACACACCTCATGAAATAATAAGATTTATATAGTAAACAAAAATCATAAAGGTAACATGTGTCATCCATAAAATACTTACATTGTATCTTTCCCAGCTACAAAGTGAGTTACATTTAGAATACCCATCACAATATATTCCTTAAATATCTTAGGAGAAATATTCAAGTTTACATTCTTCATGTTACCCAATGCATTGTAGAACAGTCTCCTGCTCACCCGCCCTAGGTTAATCACGAAACCACCCATATACATAAACAATTTCCAAGAACCATAACACATAAAACAAGAATAATAGAAAGATAACATTTCCAAATTTCAATCAGAATATATCATTTAAATATATTGACATTACAAATCCATTATGAAAACCATTTTCAATACAAAAATACATAAAAAAACTATATAGTATTTATTTTCCTTTTAAATACATTAAATCCTGTTAGGGAAGCCAAAAGATCAAATAATACTCGCGACAACGGAAAGGTCATTGTCACCTCGTACACTAATAGATTTGTTTTGACATTTAGTAAAACGTTTAATATAGAAAATATAACTTTTGAATAAATGTAAAATTAAAAGGGTTTTATACACCGTATAAATGAATGTTGTGTATAAAGCAAATTATGCCTCATTGAAAGGAGATTGAGGCGAAGTCCCTTACCTTGTGTCTGACTTGACCCGTTCATTCTTTAATCTCCTGAATAATAAACTAATGTTAATTTATAATTTCTTAATAACATTTTTCATGTTTATCATTATTTTTAAATCACTTATTAGCATGTTATAAGCATTATGTAATCATTTATGTTAACAATTGACGTTTTTTTCGATATTTGGTACTTGAGTCAAAAATGGACTTCTTATAATTAAAAGTTGTTCATGTAGTCAAAAGATCATTATATTAAGAATGATATTAAATATTTAGATATCATTTATATAATATATATCTAGTATATACATGTATTTATTATAGTACATAACATTTTGTTGTAAGAAATGAAATGCACCTTTCATGGAGACGGTAAACCATACGTACGCATGAACGCTACTTTCATTTCTATTTTATATTTAATGGAATGAAAACATAATGATAATAAGCATATTATAATTTCAGTATAATCTCATATATATAATATTAGTAACTCCATCCTTTATACGTTCCACGCATGGCATGAATGAGTCATATCACTTTGAGGGGGCGGTAGTCCGCACATCCTCAAATGAAATTATCGTGTTTACCCATAATGGAAATCATAAAGGTATGCTATAAATGAAAAATACAGAATCATAAAGAAACAATAAAAATAATATATATCATATATAAACATATTTTCATCATAATGGCCACCATGATAGGGGGTTGTATATATTTGAACAATCATTGTTTCGTGAGGAAGTAGTTCGTTGTCCACACAAACAATATGTTCTTTTCCATTAGATGGAGGTGTGTGTAAGTGTAGTTCGAATAATTCTCATAAAAACAACCTAGTATATTTAGGATACTGTTTTTGTTATCAAATAATGTAATAAGAAGAGTTTAGGGGTTGAAGAAGTAAAATAAAAGAAAATAATTTAAGAAAAATCGTTACCTTTAATTCGGGTAACTCCCTTTGATTTGAACCAAAAGTAAATCTTGAAGTAAATTATAAAAAAGTTAATTCTTATAGGTGGAAGATAGGGATCGTGAGATCTTATTTGGGCAGGGTTTGGATGAGACATGGGGCTTGAGAAGTGTGAGAAATGAGTTAGAGGTGAGGACTTTTTATAAGGGTGAGGAGGGGCTCTTTAGGAAAGTGTGAAAATATTATTTTATTATATAATTATTTTAGGTTTCTAAATTTCAAAAACTTATTAATGTGTAAGATAAGATGACTCATGGTCGAAATAAAATCATCCAATAATAATTGTATAGGTTTTGGATATTATTTTTATCTTTATAATCTTATTTATTTAAACCATTTATTAATGAGGTAAACACTACATCATTATTGTGTCATAAATAATTTTATTTATTTGATTTCTAAAAATTATAAAAAATACCATGATTTATAAAATCTTATTCTCTTTCCAAATAATATTTATAGTCGAAGTGATAACTTATATAACCCTATGTAAAAATTAATTAATAAAAGATATTTGTTTATGTTATTTTTTCCTTTACTATAATTTAATTAAAATAAAGTGTCATTATCAATCTTAAGTAGCTCCATGGGGTCCCAATATTGACCCATGGATACCCATGGTCGGAAATGACTCATCCAATAAGGTTAGGACAAGTGTTAAGGTAATTTGGTATTATTATGATTTTCTTTTTACATTAAATTGCCTTATTTACCTTTAACCGCGGTAAATAAAAGTCAAAAGTTACAATTCACAAAAAAAATATTTTCATATTAATTAACCAAATTTTACTTACTAATAACAATAATATATGTCGTACTTTCAAAATTCAATTCACAGAAGTGGTGAAATTTAATTTAAATGAAAAAGTCAGTTTTTAACTACTACTTTGTGGTTTCACTATTCATCAAAAATGGAAGTTTTTCAGGAAAATAATAATAATTCAGCCTAAGAAATATTTGGAATTACAAATTCAAAAATGATGCCTATTTTACCAAATTAAAAACATAGATGTTGGATTAAATATTTTAAAATAAATTCATGCTCTCAAATTAAAAAGCGTGTTTTTAAGAAACATTAGCTATCAAAAGATTGACACTTGTTTATGTCCAATCTCAAAGTGACATTGATTATAATGACCAACCTTGGATTAAATGGAAAAAATATAATCTAATTACAATTTAAAACCAATTAAAAAGACAATATAACTATAGAAATAAGTTCGATTAAAAGGTGGTTTTGAATTAAAATACAGTATTTTTCAACATTCATTAAAAAATGAATTTTATCAGAAAAATTCCAAAAATTTACACAAAGTAAATTTTGATGTCCCGATTCTAAATAAGAATATTATATTGTCAAATAAGAACATATAAAATTGACCAAAACTAGATTTATTGAGTGTTTTTCATTAAAATGTAGTAAATCGACCTTTTAAAAAATATTAGAGTATTTATGCTTAAAATTAGATTAATTCACATTTTAAGCATCTAAATTTTATTGGATAAATGTAGAAACATTTAACAAACACGCATAATCATGTTGTAGTTAGTTCTATTCATTCTCTCCATTACAATAGCTAGGCGTTAACTACTATTTAAAATAATAATATTATATAATTATTTTTTAGAACGGCTCAGCCTTGTGTGCAGTGTAAGATTTCAAAGAAACCTATTATAGAGTATCGGGTACCCCATAGAACATAGAAACCCCTTTGAAGTATAATTAATCCTTAATTCAAAAATATTAATAATTATGAAAATGAATTATTCTTTATTTACTTGGGATGTTACATCCTTCACCCCTTTTGGAAATCATGTCCTCGCTATTTTTATTCACTTATAAAATAAGTGGGGGTATATATCCTTCATAGTAGTTTCAGATTTCCACATTGCTTATTCAACCATATGAGTTTTCCAAAAAACCTTTACATGGTGAATTACCTTATTCCACAACACTTGCTCTCTTCAGTCAAGAATCTGGTCTGGCTATTTCTCATAAGAGAGATTCTCTTCCAAATGTTCTATCTCTAGGCTAAAAACATGAGATGGATCTGGAATATACTTTCTCTACATTGAAATATGAAACAAATTGTGTACTTGTGATAAACAAGGAGGTAAATCCACTCTCTACACAACTGATCCAACTTTCTCCATGATTTTCATAATGTCCAATGATCCTCCGTCTCAACTTTTCCTTCTTACCAAAACACATCACACACTTCCATAGAGAAACATTGAGAAAGACATGATCAACTACCTCAAAAGAATGATCCTTCCTCCGATTATCCTCATTAAAATTATGCCTTATCTGAGTTGTTCTCATGTGATTTTGAATCAATTGAACATTTTATGCCATCTCGTCTACCAATTCTGGTCCCATAAACTTTCTTTCACCTACTTCATCCCAAAAAGATGGTGTTCGACACCTCTAACCATATAGTTCCTCAAATGGAGCCATCTATATACTTGAATGAAATATGTTATTATAACAAAAATCAACCAAAGAAATATATTGGTCCCAACTTCCCTGGTAATCCAATGAACAAGCATGTACCATATTCTCTACGGTCTGAATTTTTCATTCTGACTACCCATCTGATTGAGGATAAAAAGCTATACTAAAATTTAATTCAGTACCCAATGACTTCTGAAGGCCTTTCCAATTGATATAAGTAAAATAAAGATCACGATCAGATACAATTGATAGGGGAATACCATGTAACCTGACTATCTCTTTAACATACAACCGAGAAAGATGATCCAGATACAAAGTATCTTGAATAGGATGTAAATGAGCAGATTAGTCAATCAATCAATAATAACCCAGATTGCATTATTACCTCGAGATGTCTTCAGTAATCCCACAATGAAGTCCATAAATATATTTTCCCATTTCCACTCTGGAACCATTAAAGACTGCAACATCCCTTTCGGTTACTACCACTCTACTTTGTCCTGTTAACAAGTCAAACACTTAATAGTAAAATCAGAAATATCTCATTTCATTCCATCCCACCAGTAATACTCCCAGGGATCTCTGTAAATCTCAGTACATCAAGGATGAACTTAAAATGAAGAACTATGAGCTTCATATAACAACTCATTATTCAACTGTGAATCAGAAGACATGCATAATCTCTTCCAAAATCTCAAAATACAATCATTATCAATGTTAAAATCAGAAAACTTACCCTTCTGAACCAAATCTACCTTTTTTCTACAACTCACTATCTTCATTATGCACTTGCTTAATTCTGTCTGATAGAGATGATCTCACTGACACCTAAAACAAAACTGAGGAATTTCCTACACTAATAACTTCTATACCAAAGTTCATCAAATCAAAATCCAAAGGATCTCGTTCCAAACGTAGCATGGTTAATGCAGCATTACTTTTTTGACTCAAATCATCAGCCACTTTATTTGCTTTTCCCATATGGTAATGGATCATGAAATCATAATCCTTGATTAATTCCAACCATATCCTCTATCTCATCTTCAATTATTTCTGAGTGAATATATACTTCAAAATTTTGTGGTTAATATATATTTCAAATTTTACTCCATACAAATGATGCATCAAAATTTTTAAAGAAAAAACTACAACAACTAATTACAAATCATGTGTATGGTAATTTAACTCATGAAGTTTCTACTGGCGTGAAGCATAAGAAATTACCTGATCATTATGCATAAGGAAATAGAAAATTACATTCAATGTAGAATCATTCTAAATAATAATATCACCATTTCTAGAAGGTATTTCCAAAACTGGAGCATTTACCAATCTTCTTTTCAATTCCTGAAAACAATCATCACATTATTTTGTGCAGATGAACTTAACACCTTTTCGAGTTATCTTAGTCATTGGACTAGACAACCATGAAAAGCTTTCAACAAACCACTAGTAAAAACCTGCCAAACCAAGAAAACTACTGATCTCGGTTATATTTGTGGGTCTTGGCTATTCATCAACAAATTTGGTTCTAGTAGGATCAATGGTTATTCCATTTTTTGAGAAAACCAGACTATGGAAAGTAATTTGTTGTAACCAAAACTCACACTTTCTTAATTTCCCAAAAAGTTTCATTCCTTTTAAGTTTTGCATGAAAACCCTTAAATAACATTCATCCTTAACTATAATTTTAGAATAAACCAAAATATCATCATTAAACACAACCACAAATTTATCTAAGAACTCATGGAAAATTCAATTCATATGATCCATGAATATAGTAGGTGCATTGGTTAACCTAAAATTCATAACTAAAAATTCATAAAGGCTATATCTTGTATGAAACATGGTCTTCGGAATGTCTACTTCTTTTACTTTCAACTGATGGTACCCCGACCTCAAATAAATCTTCGAACAATACTAAGCTCCCTAGAGCTGATCAAACAAATAATGGATATGAGGTAAAGGATACATTTTCTTAACAGTGATGTTATTCAATGATCTATAATCAATGAAAATTCTCATTAAACCATCTTTTGTTTTTAAAAAACAGGACAGAAGAACCACATGGTCATGTGCTATGTCGAATGAAAACATTATCTAATAACTTCTCCAGTTACTTATTTATCTCTAAAAGTTCAATTTGAGACATTCGATAAGGGGGTTTTGAAATTTGATTAGCATCAGGAAGAAAGTCAATAGTAAATTCAACTTCCCGATCAGGTATAATTTGAGGAAAATAATCAAAAAAACATCAAGATACAAATTTTCCATAAGCACATCATTAATCTAAACAATTCCTTTTTTCATTAATATGTGAAAGGTAACATTCATATCCATATTTTACTAGTTTTTCAACTTCCTGATATATTTTCAAAAGTAAGGTTTCATTATTGTACACAAACTGTAAATATTTCTGAAAGGAACCCTCTTTATCTCTGCAGTCAATCATATCATGATAAACAAAAATCCAATCCAATCCTAGAATAACATACAACTCTATTAGAGGAAAAACAATAAGGTTTTCATGTAGATTCTTTCAGCACACAAGGATATGCAGGTTATTATAATTTATTTTCGTCTTATAACAGTCCCCCTCCTATGTTTTTACTATATTTTCATGATTCATATCTTGATATGGAATTCCCAAATTACTAGAAAACTGATCAGAAATGAAAAAATGTGTAGACCCTGAATCAAAAAACACATTGGCATAATCTGATCAAACAAACAATGTACCTGATACTACTTCATTTGAGGGCCCAAAATCTGCCAAAGTAGTTGCAAAGGACTTCACTGCCCCTTTCTTCTTATAGTCTGGTTTCTTTCCCTTAGTTGAGTTCTTAATTGGACACTCATTTGCATAATGACCCATTTCATTTCACTTAAAACATTTTTCTGATTGTAAATCTGATTTTGCCTTACCATTACCCTAATCTTTTCAGTGCAATTACAAGATTTATGTCCCATTTTACAACATTGGTAGCACTTAACAGAATTCAAAAGACATTCCCCAGCATAATTTTTACCACAATTTCCACAAACTGTAAACTTCTGTTTCTTCCCATTAGACTTTTTTGAATATTTCTTCCCTTTCATTTGCCACCTCGACATCTTATTCTATTGTTTTTCAAAGAAGACATGATCATCGGAAAACTCCATTTCCACATTCTATACACATCAAACATGTTTTTTCATAAATTTTGAACTCATGAGAAGCTAAATCCCTTCGATACTTTGGCTTTAATCATTAGTAAAAATGGTTGATTTTACTATCAAGATATCATATGATATTTGGAGCATACCATGCCAATCTAGTGAATTATTCTTCATAAGCAGCCACTGAGTCATCCTCCTACCTCAATTCAAGGAATTGTTTTTCCATCCTATGATGAACAACCTTAGTAAAATATTTCTCAAGAAACATACCTTTGAATTCATCCCAATCAAGAGTATAAATCTTCTCACTATCCCTGATATTTTTCGCCATCTACCACAACTGATCAGGTTTACCTTAAAAATGGTAATCAACGAGACAAACCTTTTGATGTTATGAACACCCCATGACATCCAAAATATTCTCCAGTTCCTTAATCCACCCTTCAGCTAGCACAAGGTAAGATGATTCTCTAAAATATGGGGGATATTTCCTCATGAAATGATCCACTACTAACATGTTCCTCTGTGGTTGATCTGCCTAATCTCATGCATGGATACCACCAAAATTTATAACCTGAGTCAACTGTTCTATCACTACAAAAAACTATTCAGTTCTGATTCCGCCCATATAAGGTTGCTGATTTGGAAGGTTGTCTTCCTCCAGATTTCATCCCACCATAGTTCCCCTATTTCCTCTATGGAAAACCATCCTGAACACAGAAATATCTTATGCAAAGTAACATGGTAATCTATAAATTCTATATCACTTCAATATTACCATAAATTAATTTATAGACATTAATTTAAAAATATCTAACAACTAAAGTTATCTAAACCAACCTCTGATACCAACTATAAGGATCCGACCTTAAACATGATATAATCTTGAATGAAATGAATAATTCACCTTCAGGATATATTCAGCTTTAGAGTTTTTGAGAATTAGTCGATACCTATTAAATTACATATCAAAAATTACAAGGTAGACACTTCTTCTCAGTATTAATTTTTTTTAATAAAATAAAAACTCTTTAAAAAATAGTCATGTGTAGTTCCATGTTTTAAACAACATGACTTTTCCTTGATCCCATCCTTGACCCTATTTATCTTTAACTCATGTGAAAAACATTTCAAATCATTGGATGAGAGTAAAAAGCTTAGTAAGGGTTATAAAACAAAGAAATAAAAAATTAATTCATCAATACATGCTTAATAAATGCTCTTAAATATACCTCATGAAATCATAATATTTACATAGTAAACACAAATCATAAAGGTAACTTATGGCATCCATAACATACTTATGTTGTAGCTTTCTTAGCTACAGAGGGAGTTACATTTGGAATACCCCTCAAAGTATATTCCCTAAATCTCTCAGGAGAAACATTTAGGTTACCTCCATCATGTTACCTAATGCATTGGAGATCTATCTTAGGCTCACCCTCCCATGGTTTATCATGGAACCACCCATATATGTAAAAAATTCCCAAGAACCATAACACATAAAATAATCATAATGGAAAGATAACATTTCCACATTTTAGTAACAATATATCATTTATATATATTGACATAAAAAAATCATTATAAAAACCATTTTTAAAACGAAAATACATAAAAGAGTATATAATATTTTTTTTAAATCATTACGTCTTGTTAAGGAATCCAAAAGATCAAATAATACTCACTGTGACGGAAAGGTCATTGTCACTGCGTACGTTAAAACAAACATTATTTTTTTTCCGTTTAGTAAAATACTTAGTAGGGAAAATATTCCTTTAGATTAAAAGTAAAATTCAAATGTGTTTATAAGCCATATAAAATAATGTGTGTATAAAACAAAATATGCCTCAATGAAAGGATATTGAGACGAAGTCCCTTACCTCATGTCTGACTCGACCCGTTCATTCTTTAATCTCATGAATAATAAACTAAAGTTAATTTATAGTTTCTTAAGAACCATTTAAAGTTTATCATTGCTTTTAAATCACTTATTACCATGTTATGAACATTTTGTAATCATTTAGGTTAATAATGGTTGTTTTGTTGATATTTGGTACTTGAGTCAAAAATGGACTTCTTATAATTACAAGTAGTTCATGTGGTACGAATTTAATTATATATAGAATTAATATCATGATTTATATATCATATATATCATATATATCCATTATATACATGTATTTATAATAGTAAATAACATTTGGAGGTAAGAAATGAAATGCACCGTTCTTGGAGACGGTAAGCCGTACATATGCATGGACACTACTTTCATTTCTATTTCATATTTAATGGAATGATAACATAATGATACATAGGTATATTATATTTTAAGTATAATATCATATATATAATCTTACTAACTCCATAATTTATATGTCCCATTTATGGAATGAATGATTCATATCACTTTGAGGGGGCGGTAATCCGCACTTCCTCAAATTAAATTATCGCGTTTAACCATAATGGAAACCATAATGTTATGACATAAATTGAAAATAACGAAGTATAATGAAAACATAAACATAATATATATCTTATATAAATACATTTCCATCATAATGGCCGCCATGAGAGGCGGTTGGAGATATTTTAACAATCATCATTTCGTGAGGCAGTAGTTCACCGTCCACCGAAACAGTATGTTCTTTACCCATCATATGGAGGTGTGTGTAATTGTAGTTAAAATACTTCACATAAAACCAACCAATTATATTGAGGATACTTGTTTTTTTGTAAAATAAAGGAATGAAAAGAGTTTAGGTGTTGGAGAAGTAAAATAAAAGAAAAAAATTTAAGATAAATAGTTACCTTTAATTCATGTAACTCCCTTTGGTTTGAACCAAAATGACTTCCTGCAGTTTCTTATTCTTAATATAAGGATTATAGGTGGAAGATAGGGATCTTGAGAGATTATTTGGGCAGTGGTTGGATGAGTCAAGGGGCATGAGCAGTGTGAGGAATGTGTTAGAGGTGAGAGCTTTTTATAAGGGGGGGAGGGGCTCTTTAGGAAAGTGTGAAAATATTATTTTACTATATAATGATTTTCATTTTATAAATGTAAAAAACTTATTAATGTCAAGGATATGATGAATAATGGTCTAAATATAATCATCCAATAAAATTTGGGCTGCTTTTGGATATTATTTTAATCTTTATAATCTTATTTATTTAAATCATTTATTAATGAGGTAACCACTACATCATTATTGCGTTATAAATAATTTTATTTATTTGTTGTATAAAAATTATAATAAAATTAACATGATGTAGGAAATATTTTTATATTTCCATGTAATATGTATAGTTGAATAGATAACTTATATAACCCTATGTAAATATTAATTTACTAAAAGATATTTGTTTTTGTCATTTTTTCCTTTACTTTAAGTTATTTAAAATAAAGCATCATTATCACTCTTAAGTGGCTCTATGGGGTTCCAAAATAGACCCAAGGATTCCCATTGTTGTTAATGATTCATCAAATTAGGTTAGGAAAAGTGTTAAGGTAATTTTGTACTATTATGATATTCTTTTTAACTTGAATTACCCTATTTACCTTTAATCGCGATAAATAAGTCAAAAGATTCGTTTTTTACTTACTAATAACAACCATGTAAGTATAATTTTCAAAATTCTATTTATTGATGTGGTAAAATTTCATTTAAATGAAAAAGTCATCTTTTAACTACTACTTAGTGGTTTCAATATTCATCCAAAATTTACGTTTTTAAGAAAAATACCAAAAATTCATCCTAAGATATATTTGATATTTCAAATTAAAAAATGATATCTATTTTACCAAATTAGAAAAATAAAAGTTAGATTAATTAATATAAAATTAATTGCCATTGTCAAAACAAAAATCATGTTTTTAAGAAATATTAACTATCAACAGATTGACACTTGTTTATATCCAATTTCAAAGTGAAATTAATTCCAATAACCAAAATTGGATTAAATGGTAATAATATAATCTAATTAAAATTTAAAACCAATAAAAATATAATCTATCCATATAAATATATTAGATTAAAAGTCAGTTTTGAATTAGAATACAATATTTTTCACTATTCCGTAAAAAATGAATTTTATCAGAAAAATACCAAATATTTACCCAAAGTAAATTTTGATGTCCTAATTCTATGGAAGAATTTTATTTTTTCAAATAGAACATAAAAAAGTGACCAAAACTAGATTTAAAGAGGCTTCTCCATTAAAAGGTGGTAAATCGACCATTTAAAGTATATTAACATATTTATGCTTAAAATGAGATTAATTCACTTTTTAAGCCTTTAACATTTATTGGATAAATGTAAAAACATTTAAAAAACATGTATAGTAATATTGAAGTTAATTGTGCTCATTACCTCCATTACAACAGCTAGGCATTAACTACCATTTAAAATAATAATATTTTATAATTATTTTTTTAGTATGGCTCATCCATGTGGGAAATGTAAGATTTAAAAGAAACCAATTGTTGTGTATGGGGTATAACATCAATCATGTCAACCACTTTAAATTAAAATTAATATTTAAATAACAAATATTAATAATTATGAAAATTTATGATTCTATATTTACATGGGATGTTACAGTCTCAACAGCGTAAACATATATTTCATATTAGATCTCACATTCCATAGTCTTAATCAATATTTATAGACCCTTTCCTTTTATAACACCTTAGGATTAATTCTCTGTGAATATTGCTGAAATATCATACTCTAGTAGAGGATCCCTCTATCACCTAACCTCTTCATATAGTTGAACTTATACTCCACAGATAGAGTCCAACCCTCATAATATTGGTGAAATAACTGACACAAGAAGAATCCCATATCTCTTGGATCAATTTCCCACCCATACACACATGGTTGAGATTTAAATCTTTAGGAGGATAATTGTCCCATCAGTTGAGATACTTGACTCTCCATAGGGATTGAGAGTGAAAAAACCACACCTAATTTTTTTCCAAATTCTCCAAAAGTATATGATCTCTATAAATAGTCACATATAGTTTCTCACTAATTTTATATCTTCCCATGTCATGTAAGATCACAACACACGTTCTCCACTATATGCAGCTCATGTTTTTTCCATATATGATGTATAGAGGTTATCCAATTACTTGAGCATGTGGATCTGCCCGTACCAGTGAACTTTACTCATTACCATGTACTCTACATGTGTCCTTATCTATTTCAATGATCTCCAATTAGTACATGACTGGACACGTTCCTAGGGGGTCAGATATAATGTGTGTTCTTAACATAACATTTGATATTTATCTTCTATAATACCCCTCACTATAATACAAATGGTTCCACATGGTATGTGTTACTTAGAACTCCACATGACGTATATAGGAATTTTATAGAAATTATAAGTATCTATATGAATCTACTTGCAACACTATCACATCATATTCCACCACAAATCTTCGATGCAATGATTTATATCTCCTTAACCTATCATACACCAATGTCGGTGATCAGATTCTAGCCACCATTTTCTCATTAAATGATCATAATCACACCATCATAGTTCACATATTATTTGGATGACAATACTAATAACCATGATTCATTATCATATTTACATAATCGACAACAATCCTCTAAAATACAACACTCTATGATTCCAAACCCAAAACAGTAGTTTGTAGAACCCTTATATGATTGAAAAATAAAATTTTGATTCCCAAGATTGGTCGAACCACTAGTTAATAAACACCAATAAAGAACATGTCAAGAAATGTTGGAGAAATCCAAGAATCAGAAAAGTGAGAATTTGATTTTGTCCATGTTAGTCTTGGAAAAACTCATCCATTGATGATCAAGGGTTCTTATGGTTTGAAATTATTTAATAGTTTTTAATTTTTTGAACTATAATTTAAACAATAAATGAAAGATTATTCATGAAATAATTCTTAAATGAATTCATTCACATTTTCCACAAGAGTCAAGGGAGAGGAAATAAATCAATAAAAAATAAAATCTCCACCTCATATTTTTATCAATAATTGGAAATGAATATAATCTTATCTATTCCAATTACCATATCTTCTGTGTTTATCATTTGATTCTCAATTCTCTACATTTTTTATCATTGATTCTTCATCATGAGATCAGCAACCAACATATTCATAAATAGGGCTTAAAAATCCTATCCATCATCTATGATTATATGAATAACCCAAGAGAATTCACTAAAGTGATATTTAAATAGAATAATTTTCTAGCTAAAAAATTAATGAGCTAATAAAAAAATTAATAAATTTAATTATTTTATTCTACGCAACATTCCACTAGCAACCACACTAAACTAAAACTCTCAAAGTAGACAAAGATTATGTTTTACATAGGCTATTACCCATGTTTCAGATTTAATGGAATCTTTTCTTTATCAATTTGTGACACCATTCAAGATAAAATTCATTATTTCTAAAAATAGGTCTCTGAATTATATATTATATTTGATATTGTTAAAATATCACTATCATGAATACACATGTTTTAGAATTTCACTCCGACTCTATGCCTTACTCTGATAATATTTTTAAAAATATTCCTTTGTATTAAACATAAAAAATACTATTATTATAACTAGCTGGTGTAGGAAAATTCTAAAGAGGTATAAAAGTAAAAGGCTCAAAATGAAAAATCAATACCCCCTTTTATGAGAAAGTTTGGCATCACAAATATAACGATGGTGGGATACACTAAGATTTTAGTGTCCTATGAGGGCCTTGTTTACCCTCACAAGGATTATATAAGTGTGATTTTTCAATAACCTCCATGAAAACCAATATCAAAAGTACTATTCATCAGGGTTTTAGTGTCTTGTTGTTGGAATAACTTCTTTTATCAACATTTATATGATGATATAAAAAATTATTCATGTTTCTACACATAAAAGTCTATCTCAAAATATAAGTTTAAATAATTAAATCATTACTAGAAATTTCAATTTTTATTTTGAGTTAATAAATTCAAAAATAATCATAGTTTACATTCTTTAGAAACCATTTTTTAATTAACTGAAGAAAACATGCATTCTATTATAATTAAATATTGAAATAGCATGATTGAAAATATGGAATGTTGGAATTTATACTTGATAAGTGTAAAAAGGATCTTACTAATGTATAATTTTAATAATTATTCATTTTATTTATCTTGTATGATAAAATTGTTAGAAAAATGCTTAGTATGTATTTTTGTTACCCTATTATATTTTTTGATGTATTATTTTTTTTAATTTTTTTCTAAAACATGTTTATTTTGGTAGTTCATAGATATTATTGGAGTTTTTAGAGGTTGAGAGTAAATTTTATAGAAGTTAGTGTTAGTGAAATATAACTTTAATGTTTTATTTATTGCACCAAGTATTCAGTTCCAGTTGACTGGGTACCCAATGAAGGTTTTGGTAAAGCACAAGTCAATCGAATGCTTCTAAATGATTGGATTTCATTGAATTCAATGAATAAATAAAATTAATATGACAAAGAATTATATGTCTCATGGTCATATTAGAGTAACCATAATGAATGCATCCAAAAACCATAGATATCATATTTTAACTATAAATTTATAACTAAATCATTAACAAGTATTACCTTGGACATAAGATTCATTATTTGAAGAAGATGTGGATCATTAAAACCATTGTTTGATTGTACATTCGTTACATTAATAGAATCCAAATAAAATTACCTCTAGTGGTAACAAACATGTTCTCTATTGATCTTTATGCATCACTGTTGGTACAATAGGTGCTAGTGTGGTGGTAGTAATTTGTTTACATAACTCTAATTAATTTCAACATAATCCTTTAGGATTGAAGAATTGATTCTTATTCTCTTAAAATTAGAGAGCGTGGAGAGGGAATATTTATCTCATTTCTTGAGAGTGTTGTAGAGAATTATATATTTAGGCTTGAGAGAATATCTAGAGAGTATGTGTCTTGCAAAAAATATCTTACCCAATGAAGTGATATTACATGGTATGAAAAGAGCTAGGGTAAAGAATAAATAATTTCACATTAGTCCTTAACATTAACTTAATTCATAGAGAACTCCATGTCTAATAATAATAATATTATTATTAATATTTATTTTAATTTCAGATATCTCACTGATAAAATAATTCCATTCCATTATATAAATAAATTAATATTTATTTAAATGATATTTAATATATCCTTCCAACCAGAATCATAAACTCAGTCTTCATTTCATCTTTGTTATTTACCAAACCTTGAATAATAAATATTACCCACTCAATAAATAAATAAATATTATATTCATGGACTTGTGAATAAATTTTATATTTTTATATTCATATATGATATAAAATAGTGACTGAATATATGAGATCAATAATTTTAAAATAAAAATTATTCCATGGTTTAGATAATTTTTTATTCAAATAATGAAATGAAAATAGAATTTAAATGATATTATTAGAAACAATAGTATGGGGCCCTCTTGGATAATTCCACTGAGGAAATAGGTAGGCTTTACTAAAGGTTTATACCAATGTCTAGTAATATATAAAGAACTCAAATAAGATGTTGTTAATTATATAATATCAAAAACCCCATATAAATAATCAATATTTAATATAATCCCTTGAACTTGATATCTTATTAAGCATGTCTCATATTCATGTCATCAACCCATATGCTTTATAAAACATTCTTTTAATTATTAAATTTAACCATTTTATACACCATGGAAATGAAATTTATCTCAATAGTTCTATTCCAATCAATGTTTTAGGATATCAATAGTCAAAAAAATGAAAGAGGAAAATCCTTCCATGACTTATTCATTAGTAAAAAATTACTTATGATGCACCAACCATACCAAACATCACCATGAACATATGTTATCATTCTTTATGATAATAAATTTAAATGAATGACTCATAATATGAATAAATAATAATATTAATTTCTATATATAATTACACAATGTCACATACAATAATATCCCACAATATAAAAAAGTATATTTATTACTGGCTAGTCTGTCCTTGTAATCTACCATATTAGAGGTTATAAAGTGAAAACTTCGTTATATTAATTCTCAAATTCTTATGAGTACTCACACATAAAAATATAAATCATCTATACCCCATAAAATCATTTTATTTGACCACAAGAGATATAGTACATGAATATTATCCATACATTTCAAGGTTCTCATCCCAGTAGGGAACTAATATGACCATTTCAATGCGGAATAAGATCTTTTAAATTATCACATCATTATTATATAGAGGAAAATTCAATATAAATTAATGTATTTATTTATAATAATTTCCAATAATATCCCTATAGTGATTTTAGTTCATTTTAATTTATTTAGAAATAACTATATATATATATCTCATGATGACTCTTTCTTCATCTTCCCTAGAGACTTGGAATATATACATAGTATACCATAGATACATAAGGATATTCTTTTCTACCATTCAATGGTAGTCTCTAGGGACATCTTGATATTTTTATATCATGCTTAAGTCATAGATTTAATCTTTCTATGTTTATATAATAACATACTTAACTGACCAAGTCACTAACACACATGAAATTATCTTCATTCTATGTCTGTCATCTTGTGCATCATGAAAAAAATTTATAGAGAGATTAATTCCTTTTGAAATTGGAGATGTAATACTCCTATTTTTTTCTATAATAAATCACGTCATTATCATGTTAATATATATTCCGTTAATTAGTTTAAGTATCCTTATAGATAAATCATTATATATTTTAATCCAAAGAATATATACTTCTTAACCTATATATTTTATAGAGGTACATGTTTTTAACCATGTTTTATTAAACAATAATACATGTATTTCATTTAAAATTAGATATATGGCCTCAAATATTTCTATTTAGGAAACAATTGCACTCATAATAAACTTTTTTATAGACACAATGATCTTATTAATCTTTTATAAAACAAAATTAAATTATGAATTCATAAAATTGAACATCCCCTGACCACGATTATTTCATCAATACTTATATAGATATATAAAATTTTCGTACATTTTTAGAATCCTTTGGATTTATTAATTCGTATGGCTGTTTCATATAGACATATTCCTATAGGTTGTCGTTAAGGAATGTAATTTTTTACATCTATCTTACAAATTTCATAGTCTTGATATGATTATATAGTGAGTATAATTATGAATTAGTGTAATAAATTATCTATAGAGAATTTTTCAACTTATTTTATGAGTTTATGTTGTTTAATCACTTTTTAAACTAGTCATTATTACAGTTATTGACTATTATAACCATATTATTTTCTTCTTGAATACCCATTTTGAAAAACATGATTTACATCCACTATAAAACCTAACAAAATCAAATCATTGGTTTGGTACATGTAATCCATTTTATAATTCATGGATTCTTTTATATGTTATCTTTTATGTCATTTAATGCTTCCTTATATTTTATAGGATCATTATTATCATATAATAATGAGTCACTATATTTATTGATTGAAAAACCATATCTTTTAGGTTCCTTAATCAATATGTTACTCATATGTAGTATTTATCTCCAAAGAATTTCCACTTTTTTGGGTATTTGTGTTATATATTTATATTCTAACTCTTCTGTAGTTTAATCCACGAATCATTCGAATTGTACATAACTCACACTATCTCTTTTGGATATGAGACCCCTCTAGAGAAATTTTGGACATCTATTAAACAAAAATTTATTATTTTATGTGTTATAAAAGTAATATACTTTAGTTTTATTAGGATATCCTTTAAAGATAAATTTAGTGAAATAGTTTGTAAGTTATTTACATAAAGAGGCCTCAAAAAATTATTCAAAACCCCACACTCATATATGTGAAAAATAAGTTTACTTACACACCAAAGTTCATATAGAATACTATTATTCACTTTTGATGGAACATAGATTATTATGTGAACCAATATCTGTAATTTGCATTTAAAAAAGATAATATAAGACTTATATACCTCATCATTAGTCACGCTATATGTAGAAAGGTTTTGTTCCTTCTTTCACTCACACCATTCCATTTTAGTGTTTAAGTAGTAGTGAGTTTGGATAGACTCTAAAACTAACATAGATAATCAATGAATTATTAGTCATGATATTCCTCTCCATGGTCTGAGTAGATTTTTTTATTTATATACCAAGTTTTTTCTTATATTTATTCTTTAATTATTTGAATTTATCAAAGTACTCAAAAAATATACCACATTAAGTTGACAAATCCATATTTACGAAATACATCAGTAAAAGTTATAAAGTGTGAATATCCACCCAGTGATTCGCCTAAAAAATATGAAAATACATCTGTATGAACTAATTAAAGAAAATATTTAGATCCTTCAGCTTTTCTAATAGATGGATATTCGTTTATTTTTCGTTGAAAACAAGCTTGATATTTCCAACTGGTTTTAGTTTGATATAATTAAAATTTCCATCATGGTATAATTTTGTGATGTTATTTTTTTATATAACCTAAGTGGTGATACCAAAATTGGGTTAGATATGTGTCATGAAAACTAGATTATTTATCAATTTAGATTATATAGTTTGTGTAATTAATCATATAAATACCATTATTTTGCTTTTCCATTCCATAAAATATGAAATATTTGTAAAATTGGAAACATTTATATGAAAAATGGAAAATAAATAAATTTGTATCAATTCCAAATTCAGAATTTTTTTATCTAGCTGATGGAATAAAATATCAATTTATAAAAATTAGTACCCTTATGTTCACCAATATGAGGTCAGAGTCTCCAAATTCTACCTCAATGAGTCTATCTCCATTGGAGACTCATAGACCCTCATCACTTAATGAATAAATTTTTAATTTTCATTATTATTATAATTATATACAAATGTGAGAACAAAAATATGTACTCAATTCCCCATTAATATAAAAATAATGATTTTACTTGATAATTATTGCACCTAAATAATCCGCTTACTTCTTTTCTACTGTGTAGTTATTCACCTAGTGGTTCTTCATGAAACATGTTAAATATATGAAATCATGCCCCCTTGATTTCTCCTTGATTTTCATCCTCTTAAAAGTAAATTTAAAATAATACATAGACTTAGAATTTTACACCATGACAGTAGTAAAATGTATTTAGTTGTTATCTTACTACATTGGTATAAGATGCAATAGATCATATCCCATGTGGTCAAATAGTACAATGGTCTCAGAAGACTACATACATAAATTATTCTCAAATTACATTTTAAGAGATATAATATAACATAAATTCTATTGAGAACATTTTAATTTCTACAAGTATATAATTGAAATAAAACTGCACTTCTTAGTTTCATGGGTAAAGGATAAAAAATTAAAGGGTGATCTTCAATGATCAATAATGTAAAACACACAATCTATGCTAGCATAAAACATGAATAATATAGTAGAGATAAAATATAATCAAATATTACATATAAATAACATAATAATTATGGAATATATCCATGGATAATATAACAACACAAAGAATCAAATGGATACTAAAAACTAGTATCATAATGATATAATGCATAATTCCAAAAATCATAATCTAACCATAGGGTCTCATGCTAAGACATCATATATAAATATGTATGGAATTCACAATACACCCAAGATAGATTGCCTCATGAGTCCTACGAATGCATCAATGAGAAATTAAAATATATACTCATCACTTATGAATTATAATTCATTCATCACATGAAATAAATTAATAACAATGAAATACATAATCACATTAACATTTATATTAGAATCTAGTATATGAAATGTTAATATTTTCATTAGAAAATAGTTAGAAAAAATGGTCATAAGATATCTAGAGTAATATGGTGGATAGTATTGTTATATTCTATCCCCATTAAGACATAACATTGATTAAAAAATATTGATATATATTAAAATTATTTTAATAGATTATTAGAAAATTTAATGGGAGAAAATACCCTTTCCATTTTGAAACCACTTTTTTAAAATATAAAAATTTACAGAATATTAGGGAAAAAAATTATTTAAAAATATCCCCAAAAAAATATAAATTAAACATAAAGTAAAATAATATTCATGACTGTGGTAAATGTCATTATTACAGTGAACATTAAAACAAAGATCTCATTCACACCTCTGGTAAAAAACACATTGTTAAGAAAACATCAAGAAGAATCCTTTTAATTTTTTTTGAAATTAAAACATGATTATAAATAACTTTAATAAATCAAGGGATAATAGTAAAAATATTCTTGAAATTATTTTTAAGAAAATATGGACTTGTAAGAAAAATATTTTTGACCAAATATAAAGACAAAGTATGTTTTACTTAAAAATATCATTCAATATTTTGAGTACTTAAAGGGAGAGTAAAATGAATGTAAAATAAGTAAAATACATATATATATTTAAAATAATTAATTATATGAATTTTAAAGTACAAAGTGCTATAAATTACTTTAATGTAAATTTATACATAAATAGTCTCTAAATAATGAGACTGTAGAATAAGCCCTTATATGAATTTCTAAATGTTCCGTAAGGGATTTTATCCTTATAAAAAATTTGTTTTTTATATATTTTAATTCTACTATAGAAATTGTTTAATAATTATTATATCATATATGATATACTTATATATTCTTGTAAACTATTTATTAATAATATTTATTGAAAACACTGTTCTAGGTGATAATTATTTAGTTTTTCAGGAATTTTTCTGTATAGTAGTTTCGTTCGGTACACATTGACCATCATTAATTAATATTTTGAAATATAATAATGTAATTAATATCATTTTATTACATTATATCTTCAGTATTCAGTATTCCATAATCATTTACGTCATAAACATTATAACATCACTCATGTTGGTGGTAAAACTGTCCTAAATAAGATCATGTTATAGAGACCAAATGAGTATGAACATGCTAAGGTATAATAATAATATAACAAATATTAAAGATTATTCATGTAATAAATATTATAAATATTAATTATAAATAATTTTAGAAAAATCAATAAAAACAAGAAAATTAAAAAGAAATATATCACTCAGGTAGATGGTAGTCTGTACATATGCATGAATGAAACATTCATTTTACAATGAGAAAAAGGAAAAGAAATAAGATAATATTTTATCATTAAATAAGAATTATTACATCATAAATAACATATATATTTAGTAAATCCATCATCATAACTATCCATGATAGGTTTTTAAGGGAAATGAATCACATTTCTACATGGAGGCGGTGGTCTGCATGTACGCATGAGTCATAATTTTTTCCCATTTGATTAAAATAATGTGTAAATTGGGTTTCCCATAATAAGAATATAATATTTTTATATTAATTATAATTTATTCCATACATTCATATGGAAAAAAAATATTCCTAGTATCTACAAGAAGAAACAAACTTTGAAGGACTCAAGTAAGATGTTTACATATTGTTTGAGATACCTCAATTCACAAACACCTTAAGACTTATTAAGACAAGACCAAAATCACAAGAATGAATTAATGGGAACCATAATTGTTATTATTATGTATTTTTGGATCAAATTGCCTTACAAGGTGTGATGAATAGAGGATAGGGTGTGACCTTTTATAAATGTGGGGAGTGGCATAATTATAAATATTAAGAAGTTTAAAAAACATTTAATATCATAATATTGTTACGTGGAACCAAATGGGAATAATTTTTAACTTAGTAGATGATAAGTTTTAAATAAAATAAACCAATAAAATTTATACATTTTTTAGTAAAATTTATACCTTATATTTTGTTTTATCCCCAACACTAACCATTTTTAGTCTTAACCCTAGAAAAAAAATTTCAAACTTTAAGGGTTATAAATTTATTTCTAAGGTATAAAGCTGAATTAAAATGGAACATGTATGAAATGTTTTGATCATTTACCATAGAAATATTCATTTTAAATTAATTTATTAGTTAAAAATCATTTACAAAAATTTTCTTTCTCATATATGGTCATAAAAGTAATTTTTGAGAATATTCACATAATTTAACTTCAAATACCTCAAGAAATAAATGCAATTATAATATATTTTTTCACATAGCGTATATATTATAAATAAAAATTAATCTTATAGAATACTAAAATTCATCAACATTAAACTAATTGTATTATTGTTAACATCAGTTTTCTTTATTTAATTATTGCTACCTCGAGAAATGTATGACATTATGTAAGGTTTTATTGTAATTATACAATCAAAAAAATATAAATAAATCAACATAATGATAATTACTCATTTATGTTAAAAATATCATTTATATTCAGTCATAAATGTTTTTTATCCCAATGAAAATATATAAGATGAATTTATAGTAAAATATTTACATTTCATTAATTATCTAATCCTAAAAATTATTTAGATGTTATAGTCAATTGAATATGGAAATAAATTTACAAATATTAGAATATTGGCAGGTTATGGTAAAAAAACAAATCTACTAAAATATAGACACATTTTACAGTGATTTTTAGGTCTTATCTAAAACACCTTGATATGTTTTGATATTTTTTCAAATTAATTTAATCGTTATGATATTTGTCATTTTGTAAAACAATGAATATATATTTTAATATATAAAATCACTATTTTTGGATTACATTATAAAAAACACCAATTTAATATTTTTTCTATATGAAACACTTAGATTAACTTTAGGTTCATGTAACTGTAACACCCCGAGATTTTATGAGAAGTATTCTTCTTAATTTATTTGATTTCTTGCGTTGTATGATACACCAAGATTATCTTGCGCTAAATGCAACACCATATTATCTTGAAGTATACACAACTCTATTCTTGGATCTTGTTACACAAAATTTTAAGATCATTTGATAGAAGTGATTCTATGCAAAATTGAGTGTATATATATATATTCAATGTATAAATGAAATATAGTTGGATTCTATTATACACAACAATAAAATAATCTTTCACTACAAGCAAGCCTGACTTGGCTTGCTTTACACGCAATCGTGACCTTCCACGACTGCATGTGTTGTACTCAATACCGAGTTTCACTAAACAATGACATGTTATTGAAATATTATATAAACTAGTTGTTATGAATAGTAATACCCATTTTTTTGAAATTTTATAAATATTATTGTTCAAAATGGACTTTATTTTTGGATTCGGAATATCGAAATTATCCTAGGGTGAAATTTTGGTATTTTTCCGAAAACTCTCAATATTTGATGTATAGTGAAAACACTGAGTTATTGGTTAAAACCGAATTTTTATTTAAATAATCATTTATTTTAGTTAAATTTAATTGAGGTAAAAATAGATATATAATACTTATATAAGTTCAATTTAATTCATTGTACTCATTTTATAATAATTTTAGATATACATAAAGTTTATTGAACTTTTCATCGTCTTTTACCCACCAACTAGGATCATTTGAAATTGTTTATAAAACGTAATTTTACAGCATCTTTGAGTTGAATTTCAAAATTACAAGAGACATGGTTAATATCAAGGAGTAAAATGTGGTTCAATAAGATAAAAATAAATTTTGGTGAATTGTAACTTTTTACTTTTATTTTCCACGGTTAAAATTAAATAGGGTAATTAAAGGTAAAAATGATTTTATTATTACCATAAAACATATCCTAATTCTCTTTTATAAGTGTAATTCGACCAAAAACAACCTTATGAATAACATATAACCCTTTATTTCCACTTGGATTAGATTATGACACTTATTATTATTTTATTTAAAGAAGAGTTAAAAGAGTTAAAATCAAAGTTTAATAACTAAAACATTTTTAATACAGGGTTATACAAAATAAAAATTCGACTATAAATATTCATTATATACATAAAACTATTTCATAAATAATTGTACTTTATTTATAATTTTTAGACATTATATAATTTAATTTATTTATGACACAAGGATGATGCAGTAATTAGCATATTAAAGAAATATTAACATAATTGATGTTATAAATACCCAAATAAATTTAATTTGATACTTTTTATGAATTAAACTAATTTTATCGGTTAATATGATATGTTATTATTTATTTAATTAATTTTCGTCGAACTAATAATTCTGTTATAATTATTACAAAAATAAATTACCAAATAGTGTCAAAATTGACATAAAATAGATTTTAAATCCAATATTATATTATTAATTTTTATTCTATTTCTAAAAATATAATGTTCGGCCAAATGACTTAGATAAGGATATATATATTAATAATTAACCACCTAAGATTCATTTGTCTTGTTATAGTTTGTTTATTAACCATATTTTGTATGAAAAACAAGAAGACACAGTAAAGGTTAAATTATTTAAGTTAGAGTTAAATCTAAATGATAAGGTTAAAATAGTAACCTAAACATGTCTAAAACCTATTTGTTGGGAGGATTTAGACCCATAACCACTTTATATTCTAAATAAATAAATTTTGAGCTATTATAAACCGAATATGACTTTATTATAAAATAATATTTTAATATTTTTCTAAGGTGCCTCTCTCATCCCTTATAAAAGGAAACCTCCTCCCTCTCCCCTTAACAATAGCTTGAGCCTTCATGCTCAGCCAAAACATGCCCATTTCTTTTCTCCACTTCCCTAGAAACATTATGGAGGTTTTAGTCTTCTCAAAAGACCAAATCTATCCCATTATGAGGAAGCTTAAAGGAGGTGCTTCGAAGAAGAGGTAATCTCTTCTACCGATTCTTTCAAGTTTCTTTCTTCCTCAACTTCCTCTTATTTAGTTGTTTCATTGTAAAATAATAAAATAAGTATCAATAATATACTGATATGATATTATCAAATTTAAAAAACTACATTTCACCTTCTATCCATCCAACGGAAAATGAAATCACCGCGCGTGCGTACGTATGGAATACAGTCACCACGCCGTGGTGTAATTAGTTTTTCCACCACCACATTACTTGGATGGGTATAATGGTGTAAAGAATAACTATATATGTTAAATATAAAACCATACTGATTTTGAGATATTATATCACCCACACCAATTCTATTCAATAATTATGGGAATGATATCATCGATCGTGCATACGTACGGACTACCGTCTCCACGAACGAGATGAGATTGATTTTCCATGATTAACCATTCAAGTATGATTATATAGTATATATTTAATAAATAATCATGAACGATATTACATAATAATGATAATGGATTTATTTCCATATATTTCTGATTTACTTAATTCAATTCAATTCAATAAGGAAATGAAAACAGCGTTCATGCGTACATACAACCTACCGTTTCCATGAACTGTGTATTTCATTGCATTTATTGATCTAGCATATATATTTATATTCTGAATATATACAATATATAAATCATTTTTTACATTATGGAATTATGTAAATCAGGATATGTGTAAGAATATCAAGAACAAAAAATCAAAACACGTACGATAAATGAAACGATTTTACCCAAAACACTACTTTAACATGGAATTTACAAAAGAACGGGTAATATAAAGTCATAAGTGAACCATATATGATATCATAACAATGAATATGATTCTTTAATAATTCAATTACATATTTAAATCATTATACCAGAGGTTTGGATATATACGAATCATATCATACATATAGTAAGGGATAACATTTCCAATCTCATTTTTATCCGTGATTGTTTATAAGAAAGTATTTACAGGGGTTATATTTATCATCCATGTCCCTATTTTCTAAAAATGGTTTCATGTATGTTTAATGTCCTTTTTACCCATTTTTTAATTTTTTGACATGTTATGGAAGAAATATTTCTTTTGTTTACCATACGTGGTACTTTATGACTTTTCTGTTAAAAGTACGAGGAGAATGTTTTTTTAGCTTATACGGAATGAACAGATTTTTATTGTTTTATAACTCCTTATTTTCATGTAGATTACTATAAAAGATTTCATGAATATGTTCAACAAAATCATTTTCTTTTCAAATTTCATGGCATTTTGTGAAAAAGAAAATGATTTTGATGAAGAAAGGATATTTTCCTCAAGAATTCATTTCAAGTGTTTTATCAAAACCATTTTCCATCTAAGATAAAATTATTTCATATGTTTATGTTTCAAGTATAATGTCTCTATTATTTTCATGCTTTTATTTTTTATTATGATGAAATGTATCCATCTTTTATATGGATTATGTTAAGAAGAAATGATGTTTTTGTAACCCATTTTATTCTTTAGGTAATGATGCATGATTTATGATTGTGTTGTGGCACATGTAAGAATAATTTCAATATGAGATGGGTGGTACCTATATCTCCCTCCAATGCATTGGGTAATGATTTATATCTAATGAGACATACATGGCTGGAATGGTAAGTTAATCCAGTTCAGTGATACAGGATTGGAATGAGGAGTGAACTCGATTCAGAAAGGGACTTTTTCCACAAAGATGGTCTTAGCAGCAATGCATTGGCTACTCTAGAAATCTTATCATGTGCTTAATGGTTTGAAATAATAACATGGTTTATTCCCATGCTATTTTATCATGATTGATGTTCCTTTATAATCTATGCCTTATATATTGCTAAAATTTATGTCATGTTCATGTTTTTACATTTAAATATTTATGGGTTGTTTTATTTTATCCATGTTTACCCTTACTGAGCATTTGAGCTCACCCGTTTTATGTTTTCTTTTCCCTAGGATATAACGAAAGGTTTTAGGTAAGAAAAAAAGGGGAAGTTCTTTATGGGAGATGTTGAAGATCTTTAACCATGATTAGAAGATTATATTACGAGTTTCCAAAGACACTAATCTATTACGGTCCTTCAGTGATTTTTTAGTTATATATTATGTATTCTACAAAAGTAATTTAATGTCCATGTACATAAAGATTGGGTCTCTACAGTTCATATTAGAGGAAAGGTTTAGTTAACATTTGGAAACTAGGATGCGAAAACTTTAGTGAAATCCCTAGAGATATTTCTAAGGTATGTCTAGGGATGTCCCTAAGGATAAGTATAAGTATAGGTTATAGTTATAGAATTATGGTAACGATCATAGAATTAAACCTACGATGTTATATATTGAAATTAATCCCCCTTTATTATGTTGTTTTCCTAGCATGATTTTTCTCTCTCACAATATTCTATTTGGGTTTTCGACAATGGATGGAACCCGAAGGAACCGTGTTGATCAATGTAATATACAATGTAGTGATTATCCTCATGAACAAACCAATGTTATGGGAGATGGAGTAAAAAATATTATTGCAATACTTACACAATCTATGAATCATTATGGACGTCCAAATTAGGAGAGAAAGGAACAATATTCTATTGAGTCCTTCAGAGGAAACGTCCACCTTCTTTCAGTGGGTCTTCTGATCCACTTGTTACTGAACAATGGATTATTACCAATGAAAAGAAATTTTTTATACTTCGATGTTCAGAACATGAAAAAGTCATTTTGGTTTTTAATCGGTTAGAAGGTGAAGCAGACCATTGGTGGACTCTAATTAAGAATACAAGGCCCCAAGATGAAATTGAATCCATGGAATGGGATGAGTTCAAGAACTTATTTTTCACTAAGTACTTCCCTCGTATTCTTCAAACATAGATAGAAAAGGAGTTCCCTGAGATTAAGAAAATGGATGATGAATCTATTGTTATAAACGAAGCAAATTTTATAAGGCTTACAAGGTATGCATCTGGATTTATCATCCAACCTGAAAGTAAAGTTGATCGATTCTTCAGTGGCTTAAAACCAAGTCTTTTAAGGGAATTAGCTATAAGAGACTTCAATGCTGATGAAGAAATTGTGCATTGTGCTATCAAAGAAGATCTGGAAGTTGGTGTTTCATGTCTATCTCATGGTTTTGATAAGAAACGAAAGATGGAGTTCAATGAAAAATCTTAAAAAAATGGTGAAAAGATGGTGAATGTTTCTTCATGCACAAAGTGTGGAAAGAAGAATAGTGGGGATTGTCTAAAAGGTACTAGAAAATGTTTCAAGTGTGGAAAAGAAGGTCATTGAGCTATTAAGTGCCAAGTTAATTGGAAAAATGTTTCTAATGAAGTGAATAGCGAAAAGACTACAGAGAACGCTCCACCAACACTTAAGTGCTTCAAGTGCAAGAAAATGGGGCATTACGCTAATCAATGCCCTAATCCAAGGGTTAATGATGATCGACGTGAGAAACCTCTCATGGAAAAGGATAAACGGAAATCACATGAGATCTCTATTTTTGATGCGGAATATGAAAATGATGTTGTGGAATGATTAAGTGTTTAGGTAATGGGATTTCAAAATAGTATCATGGAATCTCATTTATAGTATCGTGGAATTTTGGAATATTTATGTATTGGTTTTCAATAATTATATGGTACCGGTATCCAGGAAAAGTGATTGAAATATTTTTGGAAAGAAGATGATATGTGCATAATGAAGGGATACAGAGAAAATGAAATGAGCTCATGACTGAAATCATGGTTTGAGTATATAGAAATTTTGGGATATTGGTATGTGGAAATATTTATCTTTTGACAACATTCATATTTTCACTAAGGTTCAATGGTTATTCATTTTTCAAGAGAATACATGATTAAGGTATTCTTGTGTGTGTAATGTGACCAACAAGACATGTCGTATGATATATGGGGGATAAATGATGGTATTCATGTGCTTGTTATGTGACCTTTCATGTAATCATTTTCTTTATACTATGATATTGGACAGATGTATTTTGGATAAGCTTAAAGATTGGAATGGATTATGTTGGAAATCAGATAGAAATATTTAAGGATAGAAATTGTTTTTCAATATTATTTATGGAATTTTATAATAGTATAGTTTTAAAAAAATGACAACCCATAGGACGAGCGACAACCCATCACGTCGGACAAGGCTATAGGAATCAAACCCACAATGAAAGTGGGACATGCCTTTATCACCTACAGGAAGTCCCTGGTTAGTACAAACTAGTTTTATTTTATAAAGTGCTATGAAAGATGAAGTATAAGTCTATTTTTGGACCCAAATATGATTAATATCACTGTAAGACGGACTTATAACTTTTACTAACATTTTGTTTGAGATAGATGGAATGACCTATCATTCTATCGCATGATCTGCTAACACATTGGAAAAGAGAAATTCAACTCCATTTCTTTAAGAGGTGAAGGGTAAATTGTTCAGGGCACGAGAAATGGTATGATTGCACCAAAATCAAGGAAGTATTTTTTCAAATTTAAATTAATCAAATTTAAGGAAATTATTTGAAAATCAAAAATGTTGTCTAAGTGTCCTCATATCCGATGAATCATATGGTACCTTGGATCATCACAAATTTATGTCTTTGTGATTATTGACTTTTTCATAGCCATGTCCTCAACCACTCTCCATCAGAACTTGATGGTTAGATTTCTCTTCCATATCCATATTTTCACCTATGTTATCCTATGTGGAAACACAGTGATTATTTAATTTGGGTAACCATTACGTTTCATAATTAACTTTTCAAGGTTATGTTTTGGTAGTCATTTTTCCGATGTGGGTTTCTATTAAGGAAACATTCAAGTAGTAAACCATTTATAACCCCGATGAATTTCGAGGGTGAAATTCATTTTAAGGGGGGTAGAATGTAACACCCCAATATATTATGAGAAGTATTATTTTTAATTTATTTTATGTATTGCGTTGTATGATACACCAAGATTATCTTTCACTATACGCAACACCTTATTATCTGGCAGTATACACAACACTATTCTTGGATCGTGTTACAAAAAATTTCAACATCGTTTGATAGATGTTATTCTACGCAACATTGAGTGTATATATATATATATATATTCAATGTATAAATAAAATATGGTTGGATTATATTATACACAAAATCAAAGGAATCTTACACTATATTCAACCATGACTTGGCTTTCTTTACACGCAATCACGACCTTCCATGATAGTGTGTGATGTACGTAATACTATGTTTCACTAAACAATGATATGTTATTAAAATATTATATAAACTATCTGTTATGAATAGTAATACCCACTTTTTAAGATTTTATAAACTTTATCTTTCAAAATGGACATCATTTTTGGATTCAGAATATCGAAATTATCCTAGGGTGAAATTTTGGTATTTTTCTGAAAACCTTCAATTTTTTATGAAAAGTGAAAACACTTAGTTATTGATTAAGAATGAATTTATATTTAAATAATAATATATTTTATTTAAATTTATTTTAGGTAAAAATAGATACATAATACTTATATAAGTTCAATTTAATTAATTGGAGTCATTTTATAATAATTTTAGATATATAAAAATTTTATGGAACTTTTCACCGTCTTTTACCCACTTTCTAAGAGCATTTGCAATTGTACATACAACTTAATTTTACCAATTCTGTGAGTGGAATTTTAAAATCCGAGAGACACGGTTAATATCAAGGAGTAAAATGTAGTTCAATAAGATAAAAATAAATTTTTGGGGAATTGTAACTTTTTACTTTTATTTACCACGGTTAAAAATAAATAGGTTAAATAAGGGTAAAAATGGTATTATTATTACCCTAACACATGTCCTAATTCTATTGGATAAGTGTAATTCGACCAAAAACAACCTTAGGAATGAAATATGACCCTTTATGTCTACTTGTATTAGATTAGGACACTTATTATTATTTTATTTAAAGAAGAGTTAAAAGAGTTAAAATCAACGTTTAATAACCAAAACATTTTTAATACAGGGTAATAAATAATAAAAATAATACTATAAATATTAATTAGAAAGATAAAAATATTTCCTACATAATTGTATTTTATTTATAAATTTTAGACATTAAATAATTTAATTTATTTATGACACAATGATGATGCAGTATTTACCTTATTAATGAAATATTAACATAATTGATGTTATAAATACCCAAATAATTGTAATTTGAACCTTTTTATGAATTACACAAATTTTATCGATTAATATGGAATGTTAGTATTTATGTAATTAATTTTATTCGAACTAATCATTCATTTATTATTTTCACAAAAATAAATTACCAAATAGTGTCAAAATTGACATAAAATAGTTTTTAAAAAATATATTATATTATTAATTGTTATTGTATTGCTAAAAAAATAAGGTTTGGAAACATGACTTATATAAGGTTTTATATATTAATACTGAACCACTTGGGGTTCTTTTGTCTTGTTATAGTAATTTTATCAACCATATATTGTAAAAAAACAAGAAGACACGGTAAAGGTTAAATTATTTAACTTAGAGTTAATTATAAATGACAAGGTTAAAATATTATCCTAAACTTGTATAAAACCTATTGGTTGATAGGATTTATACCCATACTCACTTTATATTCTAAATAAATTAATTTGTAGCTATTATAAACTGAATATGACTTTATTATAAAATAATATTTTAAGTTTTTCCTAAGGTGCCCCTCTCCTCCCTTATAAAAGGGCACCTCCTCCCTCTCCTCTCCACAACACCTTGAGCCTTAAAGCTCGGAACAACACTACCCATTTAACTTCAAAACTTCTCTAGAAACATTCTGGAGTTTCAGGTCTTCTTAGAAGACCAACTCTAGTCCCTTATGAGGAATCTTAAAGGAGGTGCGTCGAAGAAGATGTAATCTCTTCTACCGATTCTTTCTAGTTTCTTTCTTATTCAACTTACACTTATTTAGTTGTTTCATTGTAATGTAATACAATCAGTATAAATAAAATACTTATATGATATTTTAAATATAAAACAACCCTATTTCACCTTCAATACATCCTACGGAAAACGAAATCACTGCGTGTGCCTACGTACGGAATACCGTCTCCACGTCGTGGTATAATTAGTATTTCCACCACCACCTTACATTGATGGGTATAATGGTGTAAATAATAACTATATATGGTTATTGTAACACCATAATGATTTTGAGATATTATATCATCCACTCCAATTCTATTCAATAATTATGGGAACGATATCATCGCTCGTGTGTATGTACGGACTACCGTCTCCACGAACGTGATGAGATTGATTTTCCATGATTAATAATTCAAGTATGATTATAAAGTATATATATAATAAATAATCATGAAAGATATTAAATAATAATGATCATGGATTTATGTAGATATATTTTTCATTTACTTAATTCTATTCAATTCAATGAGGAAATGAAAACAACATTCATGCGTACGTACGAACTACCGTCTCCATGAACGGTGTATTTCATTCCATTTATCGATCTATCATATATATTTATATACTGAATATATATTATATATAAATCATGTTTTACATTCTTTAATTAGTTAAATCAGGATATGAGTAATAATACCAAGAAGAACCAATCGAAACACGTACGATATGTGAAACGATTTTACCCAAAACACTGCTTTAACATGGAATTTACAAAAGAACAGGTAATATAAAGTCATAAGTGAACCATATATGATACCATAACAGTGAATATGATTCTATAATAATTAAATGACATTATTTAAATCATTATACCGGAGGTTCGGATACATATGAAGCATATAGGACATAAGGTAAGGGATAACATTTCAAATCTCGTTTTTATCTGAGATTGTTTATTCGTAAGTATTTATTGGGGTTATATTTATCATCCACGTCCCTATTTTCTAAAAAGTGTTTCATGTATGTTTACTGTCATTTTTAGCCATTTTTTAATTTTACCACATGTTATGTAAGTAATCTTTCTTTTTTTTACCATACATGGTACTTTTTGACTTTTCCGTTAAAAGTATGTGGAGAATGTTTTTTTAACTTATACAAAATGAACAGATTTTTATGGTTTTATAACGCCTTATTTTCATGTAGATTACTCTACAAGATTTCATGAATATTTTCAACAAAATCATTTTCTTTTAAAATTTCATGGCATTTTGTGAAAAGAAAATGATTTTGAAGAAGAAAGGATATTTTCCTCAACAATTCATTTCACGTGTTTTATCAAAACCATTTTCCATCTAAATGAAATTATTTCATATGTTTATGTTTCAAGTATAATATCTCTATTATATTCATGGTTTTATTTTTTATTATGATGAAATTTATCCATTTGTTTTATATGGATTATGTTAAGATGAGATGATGTTTATGAAACCCATTTTATTCTTTGGGTTATGATGCATGATTTATGATTGTGTTGTGGCACACGTTATAATGATTTCAATATGATATCGGTTGGCCATATATATCCCTCCAATGCATTGGGTAAGGATTTATATCTCATGATATAGATATGGCTGGAATGGTAAGTTAATCCGGTTCAGTGATACAGGACTGGAACGAGGAGTGAAATCGATTCAGAAAGGGACTTTGTCCACTAAGATGGTCTTGGCTGCAATGCCTTGGCTACTATGGAAATAATATCATCTTCTTAATGGTTTTCCACAATTACGTGTTTTATTCCCATGCTATTTTATCATGATTGATGTTACTTTATGATCCATGCTTTATGTACTGCTAATATTTATGTCATGTTCATGTTTTTACGTTCAAATGTTTATGGGTTGTTTTAGGTTCTCCATGTTTACCCTTACTGAGCATTTGAGCTCACCATTTTTATGTTTTCTTTTCCCCAAGATATAAAGAAAGGTTTTAGGTAAGAAAACAAATGGGGAAGATATTTATGGGAGATGTGGAAGATCTTTCACCATGATTAGAAGATTATATTCCGAGATTCCAAAGAAACTAAACTATTATTGTCCTTCAGTGTTTGTATTTGTTATGTATTAAGTATTCTGCAAAAGTAATGTAATTTCCATGTATGTAAAGATTGGGTCTCTACAATAACACTATGTTTGTCTTTTTTTACACACAATGTCGAGTTCCTTTGATAGCTTACTTTACACGCAAATCTGAGTTTTTCCGAACCATAATATACTATTAATATTGTTATTAAAATATTATTTTAGTTACCACCTATAAATTGGAATGGAATTTACAAAGAATATTTACTAAATTTTGAAAATATTATTTTGAAATGTATGTAAAATATATCTTTTGGTTATCATTTATTTAGAAAATATTGTAATAAATATTTTGAAATATGGGAATTTAGTTTCTAAAAATGCTATTTTTTATATACAAGGACAAATAAATCTCAATAATTAAGAAAGACAATTTTGATGATTTTTTCTATAAAATTTTGGTATTATATATTCAGTCGATATCTTTGATACTCATCCTATATATTTGATAGGTATTAGATAATAATAAATCCAACATTATGAATAAAAATATTTATTTTTCTGAAAGATAATTTTAACACCTTTTAATTGAAAACCCATTTAAAATATAAATTTTGAAAATTTTATAACTTTTATTTGATAACATAAACTTCATTTTTGAAATATAAATTACAGAATTTTAATTGGGTGAATTTTTGGTATTTTCTCAAAAAGTTTTTTGTTTTGATAAATCGTGAAATATAAAACTTTAATTCAAAACTTCTTTTTTCATCTAATTTAATTATTTTATAAAATTTTATATTAATTTTGTTTTAAATTATAATAAGATCAATTATATATTAAATAATCCAATTTATTTAATTATAACTAATTTCAAATTGAAATTGAATATAAAAACATTTCAATCTTTTGGACCTTTACACTTTTAAAAACCAGCTTTCACGACATCTCGGTGGGATTAATTTTAAATAAATTTCTACCACATCTATGTTTATATTTTTCAAAAATGGGATAAATATTTGGAATAATAATAATTTATAATATATATTAAGTTCAAATTATTTTTTAATAAAATGCTAATAGAAACAAATTAAAATTAATTTCAACGACTAAGGTAAAAACAAGTTTACTTAGAGAGTAAACTTTTACATAAGGGGTCAAATACCATTGAAAACGTTTCAAAAAGCTAGTTTTGGGGAATATTTTTATAAAATACTCCATTTTATTGAAAATTAAAAATTACTGGTGGCACATTATATATGGTATACCTCTCAATTGTGTTTAACGCCTTATATTTACAGGAATGCCACACCTCCTCCACTATAAAAGGGAACTCACCCTCCCGACTTACACACACCTCGCAAGAAACTTTTTCTTATAAAAACAAAAAAAAACACAATCCGATAATATAAAACTATAATCATCACTCTGGAAAAAAATAAAACCTTTTTATTCCTTTGGTGCAAACCAAAAGGAATTAACAAAAGAAGAGGTATCATCCTTCCACATGATCTTTTGAATTATTTTCATTCTCCACCCACCCAATTATTCTTATTAAATGATTATATAACAACATAAGAATAATAATATACTTATATGTTTTTATTAAAATATTTATACCTAAAAATACACACACTTACATCAAAAGGGTAAAAAACATACAATTTTTGTGTATTACAGACTACCATCTCATAAAACGATCTTGTTCGTTTTTCCGTTACCACCTCTCATTGTTGGGAATTATAATGGGAATAATATTTTTATATTATGTATATGATATTTTTGATATATTTATTATTCTATAATTATTACATAAAATATATCTTCATGTTTTGTATTTTGTGTATATATGATAACTTCATTTGTTGACATGTGAACTACTGCCTCCCCAAAGCGATGTGATTCGTTCAAATTTTACATGGAATGTATTAAGGATGGGTTTAGTAAAATTTTATGATATATATGAAATAATAATTCTAATTTAATTATAATATATATATATATATATATATATATATATTCTATTCACTTTAATTCATTCAATATGATAATAAAACAAAAACAACGTTCATGCGCATACACGACCTACCGTCTCCATTAACGGTGTATTCTATTTCATATTTCTATATTTTATATATTATTACAGAATTTTATATAATGAATATATATTATATTTAAATAATTTATTAAATTCTTTAAATAAGTAAATAATGATCTAACTTATAGGATCAAGAATATAAATTCAAAAAATATACGAAAATCAAAGTGGTTATTACCTAAAAAGTAATATTTTAATAAAATTGATAAAAAAGGGTAATATAAAGACATAATAAAAAAATATATGGTTTTATAAAACATACTAAGATTTTTTGGAATATTTATAATAGAATTAAACTTATTATAAAGGTTGATTTAATGTGTATGAAGAAATTCAAGACTTAAGGTTAGGGGTTTCTCGTCTCACTTTTATTTCTGTGAGATATATGGTATATTCACCACTTATTCTTGTTATATGCTGTGTGTAGTTCCATATGAATGAATATATAATGAATTAATTTTGTTTCATAAAATTAAATGTTTTAGTTGATGTTATTCTTTCACGGTGACCACAATTTAAAAGTTACTCAATTAGTAAGGGGATTTTTAGTCTCACTTTTACATCAGTGAGACTTATTCCATATTCAACACTTGTTTATTTTGTGTGGTTTATATATTTCTAATGAATGTATTGTAATAATATTATAATATTATATATATAGGTATTCACATGTAAAGTTTATGATATTTATTTCATTTGGTCTATGGTTAAAAGGTTACAAAATTGGTAAAGTAAGTTTTGTCTCAATTTTCCTTCATTGAGATAGATTCCATGTTATGCACTTATATTTTTCTAGGGGATTTATATTCTTAAATTTGAAATATTATATCATGAATATAATTATTTTAGATATATTTTATGATTCATGTAGTGTTATTATTTCCATAGGATTATGATTCAAAGGAACCACTATGGTTATAGTTTATTTCCATAATCTCATTTTTTATGATAATGCTTCCATTGATGAAATTTTAGGATCCATATCTCAAGAAATATCATGAATTTTCTTACCCTATAGTTATCCAGGTTATCTAAATGTATTTGTACCCATTTTCTAATATTTGATACTTATTAAAATTAAGAATGTGTTTTTTAGAAAATCCGACTTTATCTCTCTCTTTGGCCGAAAATTTGTTTTATTCATAAAACCATGTTTTCTAAAAAGGTTTTAATTTTTTTCATTATTATGTGTAGAATAATATTTACCTATGTTTTAACTTTTTAATAAAAAATGTTTTAAAAGGAATATCCTTTTCATTTTCAAAACAAGTCAATTTACTAATCTTTTTATATTGGAAAAGGAATGTTTGTCATGTACGGATTTACCCACCGACATGACCATCATTTCCTTGATTCTTAATTTGAATGTTTACAATGTTTTTTTTAATGAAAAAAAATTTCTTAATATTCTAGAAATTATTTGTTTGAAATTTTTTTTCAAATAAAATGTTATTCAAAATTTGTCTACATTTAAAAAGTGTTTTAAATGATTTTAAAAGAATCCTTTGTATGTTTTTAAGGTTATTTTCATAGAGTATGGATTGAAAAGTGTTTTATAATTTTAAAATAATTTTTTAAAATTTAATAGGATATTTTCTCATGAAAAGTTATTAATGATATTTAAAAGGTTACATTAAAATTTTTACAATGTTATTTTTCAAAGAAATGGATTTTGAAAATTTTTTATGCATTAACAAAATTATTTTCAAAGAAATGTTATTTTATAAAAGTAATGATCCATGTGATATTAAAAAATTATTATCTATATAATATTAAAGGATTTGATATAGTTTATAGTTTAATATGGATATTATCCAAGGAAACCATTTTTATTCTTTATATGACTAGTTTATTCTTTTGATGAGGTGTTTTTTATGAGACCCATTTATATTCCACAAGTTATATGATTATGAAACCTTATTTAATTCATGAGTTATTCTATGATTAAATGATTATGAAACCTGTATCTTTTAAATTAGGTATGATATGATTAAATTTGTATATTACCCATTTAATTTCGTGGGTTATGATATTATGTTTATAAAACCCATCCCTTTTTAAGGGTCATGATGTAATGAATATTTTATTATGTTGTTACACATGAATATATCATTTCATTATATGATGGGTGGGAAAAATAACTTCCAAAAATGAATTTTGTAATGATAAATGTTTTATGAGAATAAAGGGTACATTGGATGGAATTCCACATAGAAATAAAGTGGTTACATGAGAGGGAATCTCAAGACAAAAATAAGAGGGTACATAGGAGGGTATATCAATCTTAAAATAAGAGGGTACATAAGAGGGAATCCCAAGCCCAAAAAATGAGGGTATATGGGAGGTAATCCCATGAACGAAACTAGTGGGTACATGGGAGTGTATCCCATACCCAAAATAAGATGTACATTAGATGGAATCCCAAGCTCGAAATATGAGGGTACATGGGAAGGCATCCCAAGCCCAAAATAAAAGGGTACACATGAGGGAATCCCAAGACCAAAGTAGGTACACATGTGATTATCCCAAGCCAAAAATTTTATTAAAGTCTTGGTAGGTAGCCTTGACATGGTATTTTCAATGATTATATGTAATCCACAATTCCACGACTTATTCCTCTCTTATGTTCTAATGGTTTATGCTCATGATTCCTTTATAATTCGTGTCTTATAAACTACCAATATTTATTCCATGAATCTTGATTATGATCATTGATATATTGGGTATGATATTATAATATTAAATCATGTTCATGTACCCTTATTATTATGTTACCCTTACATATCTCCTTTGTTTACCCTTACTAAGCATCAGATCTCACCCCTTTCTCTTGTTTCTTTTCTTTAGGTAATAAAGAAAGGTTTTATGTGGGAGTACTAAAGGGGAAGATATTTAATGGAGATGTTAAAGATATTTTTTCCAAGTTATAAGATTTTATTTCCATGTTTCTAAAGACACAACACTATTGTGGTCCTCAGGCATTTATTTTTGAAAAGTGCTAAATATTATTCTAAAATTGTGTAATATCTCTGTATATTATGCCCGAGTCTCTATAATTGGTATCAAAGGAAATGTTTATTCAAAATTTTGAAATGATTATGACAAAAAATTAATCATATACCTAGGTTTAAATCTAAACATATTTTTAGTAATGTCTCTAAGGATAAGCCGAAGGTTTCATAGATTTAAAATTAGGTGTCATGATTTAGGAATCCTATAAGTAATTTTCCCTGTTATGTGATTTTCTAGCTATGATAAGTGTTTCTCACCCTATTATTTTGGGTTTTAGTCATTGGAAGGACCTAGAAGAAAATGATTTTACATTGTAGGTTATAAATGTGTAATAGATGGGAATTATGAAAATCGATTTCCTATGTGGAAATCTCATAATGAAAATTAGGAAGGTGGCATGAGTGTTGGTTATACAAATGAATATTAAGAGGCTGAAAATGACATATTAAAGGTATGGGATGTTCCAACCATATTATTTACATTAAACATAATAATAATGATTATATTAAGGTTAAGGAACATTAAAACATGATTTATATTTCATATTCTAAGAAAGGGTTATTATGGAATAAGATTATGAATACTAAGTAATGTTTTAAGAATAATGTTGGATGATTGAAGTGTAGATTTATTATATTTAAATAATTATGTTATATTAATTTTAAACTTTATGTTTTCATTATGTGTTTAAACGCATATATTGAATGGTTCCAAAGACATATAAATGGGATTTAATGTAATGGTGATATTTTTGATGAAGGGAAGGTAACCCATAATATGCACCTAATGTTAAGAATATTTAGTTTAGTTTGGACAAAGAGATGGTTTATTTTGATAATTATAGTATCTATGAACTCAAAACTAATAAAATATTTGTTTAAAAAGTATTTTATGATATCATGGATATATTTTATGAAAATTTTGAATTTAAGGAATATAACCAATAATCCTTAGAATAAGAAAGCAAGTCTATTTTTATAAGGTGTTATGGTAATTTATGTTATTATCGTGTTTCAAGAGAATTCATGATGAATATATTCACATGATTGGTATGTGATAATCAATTGAAAATTTATGATATATAAGAGATCAATGTTGAACTTATTTTGAGAAATTTAGTGACCTTATTTATAATTTTTGGATTTTCATCTTTCAGAAGGGTTATAAAGTTAACCATTTATGGAATAGTTTATATTAAACTTAGAATGAGATTTTAGAGATTGCGGTATTTTCTCTACAAATGAGGATTTATTAATATTGGATAACCCATGATAACTATATTTCTATGATCATAACTAAATACATATGAAATGAGTTATCATCCTTTGTGGATATTATGATCTGTTAGTGCTTGAGGCATAAAATAATCACCTTTATTTTTGAAAAAAAAAATGAAGTGGAAATTGGTTGATGAAAAACCAAAGGGTGGGATTGTGATGAAATCAGGTAATTATAACTTAATTTGAAGATTATTCAACTTTAGGTAAATAATCTTGAAACCAAATATTTTTCCGAGTACCATCATTTTTGATAAATCAAATGCTTCTTTAGATCGTCACAGATTTATGGATCTATGATCGTTAACATTCTCTTGACCATGTTCTCTATTATTCTTCATAAGAACATGATAGTTATATTTCTCCTTGATGTCCATTTTTTCACTTCCCACTTATGTTTTACCACATGGAAACCTAGTAATTAGTTACTTTGTGTAACCTTTATAGTTCCAACATTCAAATGTTAAAGGAAGTTTTAGCATTTATTTTTATGATGTGGATTTATAAGAAAAGAAATTTCAATAATTATACCTTTGATAACCTAGATTAATTTTGAGGGATAAATTCATTTTATGGGGGGGTATAATGTTACACCCCGATATTTGTTTTTTCATTTTTCGAGAAATAATTTAATTTTTTGAGACTTTTCATATCATAAAACACTAAATATAACTTTTAATATATGAAATCACTTAGTTTGGATTGAATTATATTCAAAAAAAGTCAATATTATATTACACCCAACACATATTTATAGGATTTTGGTTAACAAAAAAACTATTTTAGAATTGTGTTACACACAATTATGAGTTCCTTCGATAGTTTCCTTTACATGAAATGTCGTGTTTTACATATCTAAAATATACTATTAATATTTTTATTAAAATATTATTTTAGTTACCACCAAGTCATTGTAATAGAATTTATGAAGAATATTAACTAAATTATGAAAATTTTATTTAAAAATTTATATAATATTAATCCTTATGTTTTTGATTATCTGTAAATTAATTTATGTACAATTTGAAAATAATGAAATTATATTTATAAGAAATTTATTTTTCTATCTGCAAACACAATTTTAACTGAATAATTTAAACAAACCACATTTGAATAATATTTTTCTATAAAAGTGATATATAATAAATTCAATAATTTTTTTAATACTCATCCAATATATTTGATAGGAATATTATAAGAATAAATATAAGTTTTTGGATAAAAAGATGAACTTTTCTAAAAGGTTATTTTACCGCCTTTTAATAGAGAACCCATTTTAAATCTAAATTTTGACACATTTATAATTTTTATTTGAAAAATTAAATTCATTTTCTAAATAAGAATATAAAAAATTACTTTGGATGAAAGTTGTGTATTTTTTTGAAAGTCTCATTTTTTATGAATACTTAAAATACTGAATTTTAATTCAAAACTACATTTTCATATAATTTATTTATATAGTTAAACTATTTATTTATTTTTTTAATGTTAAATTATATTAATTATACATCAATTAATCCAATTTTTTTCATTGAAATCGATTTCAAAATTGAAATTGGAAATAAAAATATTTCAATCTTTTGGACCTTTTCAACTTAAAAACGTTCTTTTGTGACACGTCCGTGTGATTAATTTTATATGAATTTATTCCATTTTTGTGTTTTGAATTTGTAAAAATGTATTCTATATTTATAATTATAATAATTTATAAAATCTAGTATAGGAAACCTATTTTTTGGACAAAAAATATTAGTGAAATTAATTAAAATTAATTACAATGATTTAAGGTAAAAACGACTTTATGTAGTGGTTATTCTTTAACATAAGGGGACAAATACAATAGAAACATGTAAAAAACCATTTATGGACATATTTATACCATACAATACCAGTTATAATATATTTATGATTATTGGTGGTACATTATGTAAGGGATACCTATCAATAGTGTTTACTTTTTTATATTTATAAGAACGTCAATCCTCCACTATAAATGGGAACCACCCCTTCACTTTCATACACTTATCAAGAATATTTGGATATTAATCCCCCTTAAAAAATAAGATCCAAATTATTTCTTACAAACTTAGAATCCTCACTTTGGATAATTGAAAACCAAGTACTTCCTTTGGTGTAGACTAAAAGGAATAACCAAGAGAAGAGGTATCATCTTTCCACAATCTCCTTTAAATTAGTTTCATTCTTCCCTATTAATTATTCTTATTAAATAATTATATAATATCCTCAGTATACTCAATATACTTATACTTTTTAATTCTATGGGTTCTACCGACACCTTTGCGCACTTCCGTCAAATGGATAACGAACTCATCATTTGTGTGAACGGTAGACAACCGCCTTATGAAATGATGTCATTCGTTTTTCCTTTACCACCTATCATGGTTAATAATTTGGATTTAAAAACTTATTTTATTTGATATTTATTATATTTATGATTTTTTATGCTTATAAAATTATTTTATAAAACAAACCTTCATTCTTTCCATTTTGAGTTAATGCTATAACGTTTCTTGTAGATGTGTGGACTACCACCTCTTAAAATAGATGCGACTCGTTCACACTTTAAATGGAATGTATTAAGGATTAAATTTGTAAAATTATATTATATATATATATAATATTAATTAGACTTTAGTTATAATATATACACACACATATACATATGTAATTTACTTACTTTCTTTTAATTTGATAGTAAAACGAAAACAATGTTTATCCGTACGTACAACCTACTGATTCCATGAATGGTTTATTTTATTACATATATGTATATTTTATATATTGTTATAAATTTTTATATAATTAATATATATTATATTTCTATCACTTTTTTACTTCTTTAAATAATTAAATAGTAATCTAATTAAGAGTATCAAGAATAAAAAGTTAAGGCACATATGAATAACAAAGCTGATATTACCTGAAATGTAACATTAACATGACTTTGTTAATTAAAGGGTAATATAAAGTCATTAGAAAATAATATATGGTATTATAAATGAGATTATAGTTCATTGTTATATTCATAATAATGTTATACTTTTTATGCAGGAGTATTGGATTTGTACGAAGAAAGTAAATACTTAAGGTAAGAGTTTTCTCATATCACTTTTATTTCCATGAGATATGTGCTATATTCACCACTTACTCTTATTATGTGGTGTATATAATAACCTATGGAAGGTTATATCATGAGTTTAATAAATTTTATTATATTAAAATTTCTAATGGATTTCATTCCTTCATGGGGACTACAATTTAAAACTTACACAAGTTGTAAGGGGATTCCTAGTGTCACATTTATTTCAGCTAGAATTATGCCATATTAACCACTGGTTTCTTTTATATGGTGTATATACTACCCATGAATGTGTTATATGAATATTATAATATAATTTATTGGTATTTAAATATCCATTTTAGGATATTTATTTTGTAAGGTTTATGGTTAAAAAGTTACTGAATCGATAAAGTTATTTTTATCTCAATTTTCATTCCTTTAGATACATGCCAAGTATTGTAACTACATTTTTATATGGGGTTAATATACGTCCATTTTAAATGTTATATCATGAATATTATTATTTTTTAAATATAATTTAATATTATTATTTCCAAATTATTATGATTCAATGTTATCAAAGTGGCAATGGTTTATTACTGCAATATCATTATTTATTGTGATTGTTTCTCATTATGCTTCCATTAATGAAATATTATAAAAAATATATCATGTAATCTCATGAATTTTGTTATTCTATGGGTTTCCATGATATATCCATATATTTTTACCATTTCTACTCTTTTGAACTTAAGATATTTAAGAAAGTTTTTTCATAAAATCCGAATTTCTTTCTCTCTTCTGTTAGAAATTTGTTTTATTACCAAAACCATGTTTTATTAAAATGTTTTCTCTAATGTTTAATATGATGTTTAATGAAAAAATTGACCCATACTTTTCCCTTTCTAAATAAAAATGGTTTTAAAAAGAATATCCTTGCTGTTTTTTGATCAAGTAATTTTTCTTAAACTTTTTATGGGGTAGAAGGAATGTTCAACATGCACAGATTTACCCTCCAACATGACCCTCATTTCCTTAAAGATCCCATTGAATGTTTATAGGGTTATTTTTAGAGAACGTGGGTTTTGTAATATCCTGGAAAATATTTTTTTAATGTGTTTTTCAATGAAAAATATTTAAAAAAATTATGTTTAAAAATTGGTATAAATGATTTTCTAAGATTCCTTTATAAGATTTCATGGTTATTTTCAATAGGGAAGGTTTTTCAAAAATCTTTTATGATTTTAAAAAAGGTTTTTAAATTGGAAAGAATATTTTATCCAGAAATTTTTTAATTTATTTTTAAAAACTTTATCTATAAGTTTTATAAATTTGGGTTCAACTAAAAGGATTTTGAAAATATTTTATGCATTAAAAATGATTTTCAATGAAATGTTGTTTTATATAAGAAATTCTCAAAGTGATCTTTCAAAGTACTTCTCCATATAAGATGAAATAATTTGAAATATTTTATACTTTAATAGGGATATTATCCATGGATATCATTAATATTATTTCCTTTAATGGTTTATGATTTTGATGAAATATTTTTTATGATAATCGTTTCTCTTCTACATGTTATATTATTATTAAACTCGCTTCCCTTAATGGGTTATTCAATGATGAAATTATTATGAAACCTATATATTTTTTAAATTTTTTGATATGATGAAGTATTTTTAGTACACATTTTATTTGATGGGTTGTGGTATTATGTTTATGAAACCCATCCCTTTTATGGGTCATTATATGATGAATGTTTTGTTATTTTATTGCACATGTATATATGATTTCAATATATAAAGGGCGGGACTTATATCTCCTTATATTGAATTGGGTAATAATAAATGTCTAATGAGTTCACAGGGTACACATGATGGCATCACACGATTGAAAAAATATTATACACTAGAGGATATCCCATGCCAAAAACAAGTGGGTATACAGGAGGTCATGCCAAGGCTAAAACAAGAGGTTTTATAGGAGGGAATCCCAAGACCAAAACAAGATGGAAAACAAGAGGGAATAACAAGCTTAAAACATAAGGGTGCATTGGATGAAATCCCTAGAGTGAAACAAGTGGGTACACAAAAGTACATCCCAAAGACAAAAACAAGGGGGTACATGGGAGGTAATCAAAATCCCGAAACAAGTGGGTACACGAGATGGCATCCCAAGCCCAAAGTAGTTACATAGGTGATTATTCCAATCCTAACATGTTATGAAGGTCTTGGTTAGTTTCCATGACATATTAGTTTCCATGAATATGTGTATTACATAATTCAATATCCTATTTCTCTGTAAGGATCTCATGAATTATGCTCGGTTTCCCTTATAATTCATTTATTATAAATTAAAAATTATTTTTCCATGAATATTTATTTTGATCTTTGATATAAATGGCCTTATCTTCTAATGTTATGATCATATTCCCATACCCTTATGCTCATTTGATTATTACATATATCTTTTTTACCAATACTGAGCATCTGATCTCACTCATTTATTATGCTTTCTTTGCCCAGGTAATGAATAATAGTTTTAATTAGGAGTAATAACGTGGAAGATCATAAAGGGATTTGTTGAATATCTTTCACCAAGTTAGAAGATTATATTTCCATGTTTCTAAATACACTAAACTATTATGGTCCTCATACATGTATTATTTTAATGTTATGAATATTCATATAAAATGATGTAATATCCATGTATGTTAAACCCATGTCACTATATTATCTCGTAGTTTTAACGACATTCTACTTATTTTTCCCTTACCTTGTTGACATGATTTTTACCAAGGCTTCTACTAATAATGAAAAAATAAGTGGAATATTCATAAAATATGAAAATAAATAATAAAAACTTGGAATCCATTTTTCATGATTTAATTTCTAGATGTGTCAAAAATAAAGTTTAAAATAAAATTATAACAAACAATGAAAATTAGTTTTTTAATAAATTATTCTTAAAAATTATCTTATATGAAAAGTAAATATAATGCCACATATTTTTTTATAAATTAGGTTATGTATAATTAATGGATACTTATTTTACTTTAATACTAACTAAAATACATAATTATACTTTTAATTTACTTTATTTCAATAAAAATTTTATCTTAAAAAAAACATAATAATCATTATTATCTATAAAAACAATTATTTCTAAAAAAATCGCCTTAAGATAATTTTCATATGATGAAACCAAAAAAGAAATAATTTTTATTAAATATAATATCCAAAATTTATAAAGTAATTTTTTTTCTAAAATATTCAATAAAATAACTTTTATAGAAAAATTATTTTTTTGAAATTTATGTTCTCTTAATTAATTTCATGTAAATTAATAATTATTTCTATATTAAAAATTATAATATTTTGACTTTTTATAAAAATTTATATTCCAATTTGAATAAAATATACCTCATGAATATTTGTCTAATGAATATATATATATATAATAACTATGTTTCCAATGATAATATCTATAATAGTTATATTAAATTACTATATGTAGCCTTACATACCTCATTAAAATCAATTCATTTACATCTCTCTCATAATGTATGTTATATTCCTAATTCATTTCCTTGTTTCTATAGTTACTGTTAGGGTCACAATCCTCATGGTAAACCATGAGGATAATGATTATTTTATGATATTTTTATATATATGTGCATTTACTTCACTTGTTTTTTTATTCATATTTATTCATATTAACACCTAAAAATGTATTATTTCTTATCATTCATTTTAATATTTTATATCAAGAAAATTAGCATGGTTCCATTTAGTTTTATGTTGCATTTGTCACATGTTATAAAAAATAATATACATTTAAATGAGATAAGACTATTGACATATCTGGGTGTAACATACTCCCCATCTTATAAAAATCGTGCCCTTATAATTTAAATCTCTTTTCTCCAAAATAAATTTCATCATTGTAATAAAATAAAATAAATATTCGATCATGGAATTTATTTTTTAGTTTAAGATAAGGAAAATTAATATTTCTTAATAGAATGTAATTCTATAGGACTCATACATTCAAATGATTTTCTAAAAGTATACCTTCATAGTTCAATGTTAGTTTTCGAATAAGACTCGATATATTTTAGAAATTACTTTTCCACCAAGATATAGATATTATGAAAATATATAGATATGATTTATTTCTATTACAAAAGTATAAATGTATCCTTCATAAATAGTTCGGTCATTTTCCAATTTTTTCTCATCTCTTACTTTAGTAAATTAATAATAGAGATTTTTCTTCATACATGGATCCCTAAATTCTACATAAAGTACTAAATATGTAACTAAAGTTAAAAATATTAAAAAATATTCCAAAATATTTTAAATTGAAAAAATAAGAAAGATATGAAGACTTCTTCATATGAGTCAATTTAATATTTATCTATAAACAACAATAATCACTCATAATGTTCCTTACCAAAAATATATATTTCCTAATCATATAATCTCTAAAACTATATTAATATTTGCAATATGTAACCTTAATCATAGTAAATCTGTAATAAAATCAGATATTATTACAATATAAAAATCAATCATTATTAATCAAATAAAATATCATCTTTGAAAAAAATATTTATATTTACTTACTCAATATAGTGAACTTTTTTCAAAAAAATGTTTTAATCACATATTTACCAAATCACTATACTATCAAATGGTTATCTGTAAATTAAGACAAATGTTCTTGAAATGTAATACATCTTTTATCCCAATTATCCCTAATTATATCAACATCAATTATAATATTATCCCTAATGGTATTCCATATAATTAAAATTATGTCCCCCAAAAATAAAATCATTCTCCATTAAATAACATATCATTAAAACAAAAGATAATATTAAGGGTTAAAAATACCTCAGACATCTATAAAAATTCAATAAATATCACCAAGGAACTCTCATAACATAAAGCTTTTGTAGTTTATTTTTTCCTCTAGACATGTGATTATCGTTAAATATAGATTCTCTAAAATAAAATAACACTGCATCATCACTCTTGAAAACCTATATGTTGAAAAATTAGTTAGTCAAATTTATTCACAATTATTTTACCAACCATTAATATCTTATTCCTTATCACAACTTTTATATAATCATAATATGAATCAGGTCCCATGATTCATTAATATCAACCTAATCAAGATTCTACTTTAATGAAAAAATTATTAAAATAACATATTCCATTTTTGTCACGAACCAACCCGAGTTCCCTAGTAACTTAATAATTAATCTAGCCCTCACATACCACCAACGGAGTCCCCAATCCCCATGGGTCGATGAATATCACCTATTATCAAAAAAACTAAAAGTGGGAATTATTTTACCACTAAATAAGGATGTAAAAGAAACAACATAGTATGCATGTCAAAAGAAAATCAAATGGGGGAAATATACCAGAAGTCAAAAAGGAATTCATGCCCAAAAAACTAAATCCAATGTAGTAAATCATGGAAAAACATCCCAAGTACCAAAGGAAACAACTCACAATGACCAAATATCAAGATTTGGATCCACCTCCAAGAGATCATTTCCCCTTCTCAAATCTGGAATGAGATAATCTATAGACCCCTGAAGGCACAAGTAGGGTGTGATCTAAAAAGTCTAGTAGGATCTCACCAAGGATACCATAATTGGTTCCAATAAAAAAATTAACGAAAAGAATGATTTCAATTTTACAAATCAAACAGGGTTATAATTTTAAAGAATATTTAAATAAATTGTAATGTGTCGGTCCCGGAAGCCAGCTAGAGGTGCCCCGTACTTGGTTGGTCACATTACCTCAAGCGTATTTCCCTGAACTCCAGAGGCTTATGACTAGTAGCGAGGGACTTGGGTGTGATAGTGGGAAAACTATGCCCTCATTGGAAGAGTACATGATGGAAGTAAACAAATACATACAATAGCGGATACAGTAAATACCAAACAAAAGTAACATCGGAAGACTTTTAAAGGAAAAAAGAATAAAATATATATATATATAAATGATGAATAATACATATAGGTTAAGGAAAATATCCAAACAAGTCACAATACTGGAATACAACAGTGCTAAACCAAAGTGAAAAAGAAAGCAGATAAACTCTTCAGCATCGCAGGCCATAGCTTAGTCCCATGCTCACCAGCTCCACAACAATCAAGAACCAGAAGTTGAAGGGAACTTTCCATTATCTATACCTACAAAAATATAATCTATTTGGGCCCAAAAGAATTACCCAAATAGGGTGTGAGACAAAATCCCAGTAGGCAACCACCCGAAGATCTGTTCCTAATAATCAGTGAATATATGGCAGGTAAAAGTACAGAAAAGAAGTAAACAGAAAAGTACTCAGTAAAAAACAACCCACTGTATCTAGCATATAATTTACAAACAAGTAAGTAGAAAAAACCGGTAACCCTCTATGTATTCCTCACAGCCTAACCCTTATGGTTCAACCAAAAATTACTAGAAACCCTCTGGGAGGCACACACAGTCTCACCCCTCTGGTTCAGCTAAAGAATAGACTCTCTGGGGAAGCACTCACCGTAAATTTCAGCTATAGTCTTGTTAGATACTAAAGGCACTCTTGGGAAGCCCTAAACTTCTCATTCCTCTTGTGGCCCACATCGAGGAACTACAGACACTCTGAAGAAGCACTCTACGTCAATTCCCCCTGTGGTCTGACATCGTATTATGAAGACACTCTGGATAATACCTTACGTCCATACTTCCTATGGTCTACTACACTAGGTTCCCACATCCCTATGTAAAGTTAGTAAGTATCGCATTGCGTAACGGTCAAAGTAACCTCTATAACTACTTGGATATAATTCTACATCATCTCATCATGAATGAACAATAGTCACACCATCCTACAATATTATGCATGGGAAAACAACAACAGTCAAAAGAAATCTAGACCAAATGGTCTAGGCATGGAAGAAAATGCATGGAAAAGACTTCCAAATCCTAACAATTATCCCAAAACACAATCAAAATCATCTACTCAAGCATACAATAAAATCAGGAAATCAATAGGGATGAAATGGTAAACACGCAATACCCCATTCAAGTGTATTGGTGGAATTTTCCCACAATACTCAAATAATTTCTACAAAAGGCCCAAAACACCGACCTTGATGTTAGGAGATCGATATACTTGAACCACGGGGCTTGAATCACCTTATAATGTCGAAGATCTATAAAAAAATCTAAGATGTTCAGCCCATGATAACATGGAAAATAGAAGGAATCATGAAACGAGGTTCCAGCAGAAGAGAGAACTCATTGATGCGATTCCAACGCAATCGATAGAGCTCGATTCAGAGGAAGGACGATCACTATGGGGTTTGTCGAAGATCCACGGTCATTCTAGAGCTCTCGGCCGAACCAGACCTAAATGTAGACATTTCTGGTGATTAGACGCGACCCCAATGAATTTATTAAAAAAAAGTACACGACATGTACTTTTGGAGTACACAGCGTGTACTCACCTTTTTCATACTCCTTTTTAGGAGGCCTACATGCCACCCCTACATGGTCGTGTGTGTGGCCATGAGATGGCCAACACACGGCCTCCAGCAGCATCACAGTACACGACGTGTACTTATAAAGTACACAGCGTGTACATTGAAAATATTCATATTTTCCTCTTTTCCTCAAAAATTACTAGAAAAGGAAAAACATACCTGAAAAGAAGATCTGGGTTCTTACAAACTTCCCCCCTTTAAAAAAATTCTCCCCCGAATTTCCCTAGCGTGTCGTAGAAGAAGAAACCCCAAAATGCTCTGGCCACAGTGCTCGCACATCAGCCTCCCTCTCCCATGTCTCGTCCTATATCCACCCATGCTGCCATAGCAATCATACTAGAGGGAAAGACCGGCCATGGAGAACCTTTTTACGGAGATCAACAATCTGGATCAGATTCTCCTCGAATGATGCATCCACATCATGGTCATCCTTCTCAGGTTAAGGGACATGATACAGGCCTGAAAAGTAACATCGGAGCTAAGAAATGTGAAAAATGTCATGCATAGCCCGGTACCTCTAAGTTAACTGCAACTGATAGGAAACCGACCCAACTCTATCCAACACCTCAAACAGTCCGACGTACCTCGGTGAAAGATTACACCATATCCTAATTCTCTTTTGCACCAACCTCGTTATGACACATAGGAAAACATGTCCCCAGCCTCGAACTCCAAAGGTCATCTCCTCTGATCATCATAATACATCTGATGGGATTGTGCTGTATCCATCCTCTTCTTAATCAACTATATCTACTCTGTGGTCTCCTGAACAAGAGGAGGTCCCAACAAAGCTGCCCTCCGGCCTCCATCCAACATAAGGGTGATCGGCATGGACAACAATAGAAAGCCTCGTATGGTGCCATCTGAATAGTTGATCAAAAACTATTATTGTTGGAAAACTCCCAAAGAGGTTTACGCTTATTCCAAGAACCTCCAAAGTCCAGAGTGCATGCTCGGAGCATGTACTTAAGCACATGAATCATACGCTCATACTGGCCATTTGTCTAAGGATGATAGGCTGTACTCAGAAGCACCTGCGTACCCAAAGCTTTCTGTAGCACCTGCCAGACCCGAGAGGTAAAACGTGCATCCCTGTCTGAAACGACGGAGTTTGGAACTCCATGAAGATGTACAATCTCATGGATGTAAAATCATCCCATCTCATCAACACTGAAGGTCTCCTTGATCATCAAAAAGTGTGAAACCTTCGTGAGTCTGTAAATGACAACCCAAACTACGTCGTTCCCTCAAGAAGACCTCGGTAACCCCGTCATGAAATCCATCGCGACATCGTTCTACTTCCACTCGAGAATGGGTAGTTTCAGTAAAATCCTTGCTGGTCGCTAATTCTCCACTTTCACCTAATGACAAGTGGAACACCTCACGATCAAACCAGCAACATCCCTCTTCATACCTCGACACCAATACTGATGGTGTAGGTTTTGATACATCTTGGTGACACCAGGATGAACTGCCCAAACTGAGGTATGAAAAATCCCACATCAGATCCTCTCGTATATCTGCTGGTACCCATACATGTCCCTGGAAGTACAAGATCTCATCCTCGCCTATGGTCCACACAGGAATAGGGTCCTCTCCAGACACGCTCTCCCATAGGACTAGGACTTCAGAATATGATAGCTACCTCATTCGAACTCGGTCAAGAAGCATAGTGGTAACAACTACAGATGAAAGAAATGTTTTCCGCTATAGGTCATGAACCTCTAGATGCATATCAGAGAACAGAGCCATAAGATTCCACTCACTACTGGCCTCCCGAACTTCCTGTATCTGAGTCCTCCTACTAAACGCATTATCCACTACGTTTCCCTTCCCAGGCATATAGGCAAGCTCAAAGTCAAAGGGCTTTAGGTACTCAACCCACCTACAGAGTCTCAAATTCAGATCACTCTGAGTGAAGATGTACATGAGACTCTTGTGGTCAGTGAAAACCACAAAGTGCTTCCCAGAAGACAATGTGTCCAACAACGTATGGCATGAACAACTACCGTCAACTCGATATTGTGCATCGTGTAGTTCCTCTCATGCAGCCTCAACTGCGGAGACTCGAACGCAATGACTCTATCTCTATGCAAAGTCAAAACTCCTAGCCCGATACCTGAAGCATCATAGTAAACAGTGTAGATCTTTCCCGACTCTGGAAAGACTAGTATTGGTGCTGAAGTCAACCTCCCTTTAGGCTCTTGAAATGATGACTCACAAGATACTGGCCATAAAAACATTACACCCTTCTTGGTCAGACTCGTCAGCGGTGCTGCTAAGCGTGAAAAGTCCTCTATGAAGCGTCTGTAGTATCCAGCCAGCCCTAGAAAACTCCTCACCTCAAAGACATTATTCAGATTCTCCTAGGAAACTAATACTCTCACTTTATCTGGGTCTACTGGTACTCTTGCCTCTAAGGTAACATGGCCAAAGAAATGAATCTGATCAATCCAAATGTGGCACTTCGAGAACTTAGCATATAACTGATGCTCCATCAGTGTACTCAAAACGATCTCAAGATGGGTATCATGGCCATATCGAGTGTGAGAGTACACCAAGATATCATCCATGAAGACCACCACGAAAGAGTCTAAGTATGGATGGAACAGTCGGTTAATCAGTTCCATTAAAACTGCAAGCACATTCGTGAGGCCGAACGGCATAACCATATACTCGTATATACCATACCTGCTCCGAAAATATGTAATAGGTATATCAGATGGTCTAAAATGCAACTGATGATAACTGGACCTCAAATAGATATTCGAGAACACCCGGGCTCCTCGAAGCTAATCAAAGATGTCATCAATCCTAGGAAAGAGATATCGGTTCTTGACCGTCAACTCGTTTAATCCACACAAATCCTAAGGGTGTTGTCTTCCTTTTTCGCAAACAGTATAGGCGAACCCCAAGGAGAAGTATTGGGTCAGATGAAACCCTTTGCCTGCAACTCCTCCAACTTCTTCTTGTGCTCCAACAACTCAAGTGTAGCCATCCTATAAGGAGGACTGGACACCGGTGCCACTCCTGGAATGAGCTCAATAGGAAAGTCTACCTCATACTCTGGAGGAAAACATGAAAAGTCCTCTAGAAAGACATCCCTGAAATGATCCACCACTGGAGGAAAGTCTAACTTCAATGATCTCTGGTCATCTTGATACAGACTGACAATCTGAGCTGTAACTCCACCTAGCCCATGATTTTTGTGTCCTGCTCTACTCACCTGGACATCCCACTCGCCTAGATGAAGAAAAGTTCCACCCTCTAGTGATATGAAACTCACCCTGTGGCGATATTAGATGACGACTGCAAGGAAATGAACTTTCCAGTCCCTTCCGAAAATGACGTCATAGCCTACCATCTCTATGATATAGAGATCCCATAGAAAGTGATTCCAAGCCACATCTAGAGGGCACACCTTGTACCGACGTAGACTAGCCATCGTAGTTCCCAACGGTGTGTCTATAGTCAAAGTATCAGTAGAGGAAAAGATACCGAGCCCAAGGCTCTCCACAATAGCAATAGTGATAAAGATATGGGAACCCCCTGTATTGAATAGAGTACAAGATAAAACTAAGGCTACTAAGATCGTACCTCGAACTGTAGATGGTCTGGGATCCTGCTCATGCTGGGTCTGCTCCACTGCAAAAGACTGACCTGTACCACGACCCTGTGGCCCTTCTTGACCACTCTGAGCTGATCCACCCTACTTTCACTGGAAGACCTGGGACTGAACACCATGGCCTCAACCTCCACCTCGAACCGAATGGAAAGAAGAACTCCAGTTCCCATACTGGTGAGAAACTGGTGGCGTTGATCCTGAATAAGGAGTCATGGATGAAACCCTATCACCAGCTGCTGGTGAGAAAACCTGAAAGAAGCACTGATGGTGACCCATCTTGCTGCAAGATCGGCATTACACTAGGTCTCTCTGGCAATGCAGCCTCATATTCCCAGCCCTTCCACAATGGTAGCATAACACCTGGATACATGAAGATGTGTCTCACTGCCTTGGATCACCGTGCGTAGACTCCCTATGCTGCTTCCTGCTGTCAGCTGGCAATGAACTAACACTGGAAGTGGAACCGCCCTGGCTCTAAGCTCTAGAATCTCTCATATTGTGATCTGTAATTAGTTCTTATTTGACGATGGGAGCGATGGAAGTTAGCCTGAATATATTCACTTGTGAGAAGATCTCCCATCTGAGACCATCCTTAAACTTACTTACCAAGAACAATCCATCTCCACCCAAGAGGGGTGTGAAATGATAAATATCGGTGAAACGAGAGTAATACTCCATGATAGAAAGAGTACCCAACTCTAGGATCATAAACTCCCAGGCTCGGTTGGCCCTCAGGGCCTCCAAATAGATATTGTCATAAAAGACGTGCTAAAACTCCTCCCACGCAATAACCTACTAATGACCCGCCTATGATATCACATCCCACCACCTCTTGGTGGATTCTCGTAGCTTGTAGGTAGAAAGATTGACCTAGATCTCTGGAGGAGTCTCCAGATGCTCAAAGATCATCATCATGGATTCTAGCCATGACTCTATAGCCTGAGGTCCTCCTTCCCCTGAGAAGGTGGGAAGATGATACTGCTAGAAAACCCGCGTCAAGTCAGCCATAGTCGAGGCAGGAGGTGGAGCTCCCTGGAAGGTCTGCATTATCCTCAAAAAGCCTTCCCTAAAATGTACATAGGTTCCTGTAACCGGTATCACTGCTGGTGCCAAGGCTGGCACAACGGGATGATCTGCGAGAAGTCCCTGATCAACCATATCGATCACCACCAGGAAACTAGAATGCAACCAAAGGACGTCTTGGTGGCATGAATCTCCAAGGTCAAATGAACACTTCAGATCTCAATATCAAGGACTGAAAACTAGGAGCGTAAGAAGGGAACATGGTAAATAAATTATTCAAAATTTAAAAAGGCTGACTACACGGTGTGTACAAAGACTACACGATAAGTTCTGTTAAGTCATTTACATGGGTGTGTACTTTTTCCAAATCTGGTCGTGTAACACCCCAAACACACGACGTGTTATCCTAAGACACAACGTGTACCTAAATCCTCTTCCCCTGCACGAGTCCTTCTACACGGTTAATCCACACGACTCTCCTAAGACAAAACTACATGACGTGTTCAAGTTGAACACGACATGTACTCAACAAGCTCCACCTGGCCTGTGTTGTTAGTGACACGACACGTGTACCCTGGTCACACAACCCGGCATGTTTTGGCGGAAACGACATGTATGATAAAGGATGGAACTAAACCGTGTTGTTCGTGACACGACAAGGTGCTTGGGTCAGACTACACGGTGTGTTCAAGGTGGACACGACGTGTATAAGAAGAGAATCCACTGACCATGTTGTTAACTACACAACCAGACTCCTAGGATTACACCACATGGCGTGCACGACTAGTACATGGAGTGTTCCCATAAGGTTTTACCTATCCTGTGTCTCTACCCACATGGCCTGTGAAACGGTTAGATAATAGATGGCGTGTACAAAATGTACATGGCATGTACTTAAGAAATACTATTTCTTCCCGAACCCAAGAACACATGGTGTGTAGTCAAAACTACACGGCGTGTATTCTGGGTTTTTTTGGATAGTAAGCCTCAGAAATTACTCTAGAGCCCAGAAAACACAGAAACGAACAATGAAAGTGCCAAATTCTGATCCATGAGGGCCCATACTCCCCACAAATCAAAGATTGGCATCTCAAACAAGTTATAAACAAGGTAAACAAGTCAAGGATCCTCCAAATTATGGTCCACGAGGGCCTATAACACCTCAATAACCAAATCTATGTATTCATTCAAACAAAACCTCACACAATCAATGATATAACAAGAAGCAGATATTTTTATCAAGGAATATATCACAACAACATGCATATTCTACACAACATCAATCACAAAAACATGCAATTGCTAATGGATCCTAGATGACATGGATAGAATGCATGACATGTTATTTATAGCTAGTGCCTATACGATGCATGAGATTGCATACCCTCATCTCATTGAGTTGCGCCAGAAATAGAACCTCAATAACATCAACGGTAATAACACAAAACATGTGAATCACCCAATAGTGAAATCAAATCATCAGTAATATTACAAACCAGATAAATTGCAATAAATGAGGTAGATTGGCTTTTCCCTGTACATGGGTTTGCTACTCCCAGGCACAACTTATTACCAAGTACCTATTCCATCTTATCCCTGGATAAAGGATCCAAATAGTAAGTCAAGAGAAAATATATCCCCTAATACCACTTTGTAATGTCCAGGTCCCATAATCCACGCAAAGGTGCCCCGTACCCAGTTGGTCACATGGCCTCAAGCACATTTCCTTGAACGCCAGAGGCTGCTGACTAGCAGCGAGGGCCTCGGGTGTGATAGTGGGGAAACTATGCCTTCATTGGAAGTGTACACAGTGGAAGTACACAAATATATACAATAGCGGAACTAGTAAATACCAAAAAATAGAAACAGTGGAAGACTAATAAAGGAAACAACTAGAGAAAATATATATAAAAATTATTCATGATACATATATGTTTCTGAAAATATCCAAAAAGTCACAATGATGGAATACAACAGTGCTAAACCAAAGTGCAAAATAAAGCAGATAATCTCCTTAACATCGCAGGACATAGCTTGGTCCCATGCTCTCCAACTCCACAACAATCAAGAACCTGAAGTCGAAGGGCGCTTTCCTTTATCTATACCTGCAACATTATAATCTGTTTGGGCCCAAAATCATGACCCAAATAGGGTGTGAGACAATATCCCAGTAGGCAACCACCTGAATATCTGTTCCTAAGAGTCAGTGAATATATGGCAGGTAAAAGTATAGAAAAGCAGTAAACATGAAAGTACTCAGTAGAAAACAATCCACATTTTCTAGCATATAATTTACATACAAGTGATTAGAAAAAATAGGTAACCCTCTCGATAGTTCTCACAGCCTAACCCCTATAGTTCAACCAACAAGTACTAGAAACCCTCTGGGAGGCACACACAGTCTCACCCCTCTGGTTCATCTAATGTATAGACTCTCTAGGAAAGCATTCATCGTAAATTCCACCTATAGTCTCGTATCATAATAAAGGCGCTCTGGGGAAGCACTCAACGTATCATTCCCCCTGTATCCCGCGTCGAGGAACTAAATACACTCTGAGGAAGTACTCAACGTCAATTCCACCTATGGTATCACAACGTATTATAAAGACACTCTGGAGAATCCCTTACTTCCATTCTATCTATGGTCAACTACACTATGTTCCCATAGCCCTATGTAAACTCAGTATGTATCACATCACGTAATGGTCAATGTATCCGCAAGAAATACTTGGCTAGAATTCTACAACATCTCAGCATGAAAGAACAATAGTCACACTATCCTATAATACTAGGCATGGGAAAACAACAGAAATCAAAAGGAAACTAGACCCAATGGTCCAGACATGCAAGAACATTCATGGGAAACACTTCCAAAGTCTAAAAACTATCCCAAAACTTAATAAAAATCCTCTAATCTAGCATAAAAGAAAAGCAGGGAATCAATAGGGCTAAAATGGTAAACACACAATAACTCGTTCAAGGGTATTGGTGGAATTTGCACAAACTACTCAAATACTTTCTAAAAAAAGGCACAAACCACCAACCTTGATGTTAGGAGATCAACATACTTGAAACAAAGGGCTTGAATCACCTTATAACTTCAAATATATAGAAAAATGTCTAAAAAATTCATCCCACGATAACTTAGAAAAGAAAAGGAATCATGAAATGAGGTTCCAGTAGAAGAGAGAAATCGGTGACGCGATTCCAACATAATTGACGGAGTTCGATTCGGAGGACAGACGATTTCTCGGGGGTTCGTTGAAGATCCATGACCATTCGGGTGCTCTCGTCCGAATGAGACCTAAAAGGAAACGTTTCTGGTGATTAGACGCGACCCCGATGCATTTAAGGAAAAAACGTACGTACATGGCATGTACTTTTGGAGAACACGGTGTGTACTCTCCTTTTCTGTATTCCTCTTTAAGTGGAATCCATTAAACACCTACATGGTCATGTGTGTGGCCTTGATAGGGCCAACACACCGCCCCCAGTGGCATCGCAGTGCATGGCTTGTACTTTGAAAATTTTGATATTTTTCCCTTTTCCTCAAAAACAAAAAAAAGGAAAAAGATACTTGAAAAGAAGATATGAGTTCTTACATAAATCTTGCTATAAAGTTCAAATGATGGTAAATACATTAAGAAAATACTTCTCAAGTGATGGACTATTTCTAAAAGAAAGTCTTAAACAAAACATTTAATATAAAATAGTTTATATAAATTAATAAGTCAACGAAACAATTTCAAAACATTGCTGTATATTTATATATCAAAAATAAATAAGGGAGCGACATGGCCCTCTTCCAAATAGGTACAGAAGTTCCAGGGTATTGGACATCACACACTCTATGTGATCACAACAATATTTGTACCCACATGTCCCCTAAAATCTAGTCAAAGATGACTCATAACCACCACCAAAGGGATGTGTCTTGAAACATTTATGTTTTAGAATGGTGTATAATCACAGAGTGTGTCAAAATAACTAAAAATCTAACTAAGGTTTGTATTTTCATTTACACATTAAATGATGGGAAATTTAATATAAGACTTCTTAAATTAAAATTAAATTAAATTCCCTAATTTTAAATGCCAATTTCCCATTTAAAACCAAAATAGGTTTTAATAAAAAAAAATTACCATGATAAAACCATTGAGTTTCTATCAAAAAAATAATTTAAATCCAATTTTTCATGGTTGAAGTAAATCCATAACAAATTACAAAAATTTCAAAACAAACTCCACAAATCAATGGAATTGAGATTTGTCACAACCTACCATCAATTTGATTTTACAATTTAAACAGGAACAATTTTCTATAATCTCACCCAATATAATTAGGTTGGAGGTTTTTACACAAAAAGAAAATCAAAACCAATTTTAAAATCACCTAATTCATTGTAGTTAGGTTTTCATCAAAGCAATTAAAAGTAATTTATTCAAATTAATAAATTTAATTCTAATCAGATAGTTGGATTTAAATCTTTCAATTTATGGTTAATTAATTTTGAAATAAATTATGGAACCACGTACCTCTGGATTGACGGATCTCGAATCACCAAACCCTAATCAAGATTTTCAACAAAGAATGAAGATTAAAGAATCTGGTAAAAAAGGATGAAACCTAGGATAATTGTCACAAATTAGATGGTATTAGATCTATAAAACAACATAGGGATCTATGGAACCCCAATGAGGAAGCTAGAAAGATATAGAGAGATTGAGAGGCATAAATAATTCTTAGCAGGAGAGACACACTGGGATTGTTCAATGATCAAATGAGGAACAAAACCACCAAAAAATGCTTGAGGGACTCAAAGTTGCCAAGCAATTATTCTAAGGATGAGAGCATGAGATCCAGAAATAAATCCCAAATAAATTTAAGCTAGAATCCCTTTTTTAAAAGTGGGATCGGGATATAACACGACATGTAACCCAGTTACATGTCATGAAACTAATTTTTTTCACATCTTCCAAAAAACCCACTGCCACTTACATAAAATGAAATATTTTCATTTTATGTGTTATATGTCATGTAAAATTATTACATGGAATGTAATTTTTCATTTTATGATATATATGACATGTAAACATAATTCATGCCATGTAACTCTTGAGAAGGCTATAGAAATGATCAGTTTAAAGATGAGAATCCCACAATTATGTGACTTTACCATCATAGGTATCATCTCGATTCCTTCCTGACCCTACCCAGAAAATGAAAAAGGAAAACAAGGAAAAGTTTTTGATCATATCTGATATAAAGGTAAAGGGACGTTACAACCTCCCCACCATTAAGGCCTTCAGTCCCTAGATATCCTATAAAGAAGCTTCCATTCCAAAAATATGAGTGCATTATTTTCTCATCAATGCCTCTTGTTCGAAAGTCTCATGAATATCAGAACCATGCTACAAAATCCATTGAGACAAAGGAATCATCCTTCCATTATGTACCTTTTTATCGATATCAACTATTCTGACTGGTCATTCAGTCATTGATAAATTAGGTTCAACATCAAGATCACAATATCAAAAAATGATAGATAGATCAGAAAGATAATTTTGAAGATGAGATACATGAAACACATTATTTATCGAAATCATATGTGATTGAAGTGAAAAATGATATCAAACTTTCCCCACCTTATCCACAACCTTGAAAGGTCCCTTAAAATGAAAAGAAGCTTCCCTTTCTATCAAAGACGTCGATGAACCAACCAAGGTAAAACATTCAAGAAAACCCAGTCACCTATAAGAAACTCCAAGGGTTTATGATTATGAAAAATATAAGAATTTTATTGGATCAATTACATCCAAATTATCTAATTAATCAACTAAATCATTGTTGTCATCTCTTGCACCATTATTGGTCCCACCAAGGAACATTACCTAATCTTCAAGCAACACCAAGGAAATTTAAAATGATGACCATAAAAAACATTAAAAGGATCCATTATGATCATATAGTGGTAACTATTATTATTTGAAAACTCATATAGTCCTAATTTATCTTCCCAATCCCCAACAAAGTCGAGAACACACCTAAGAAGCATATCCTCAAGAATATGTATAGTTCATTCTTTCTAGCCATCTGAATGCAGATGGTGTGCTGTAATCAAACAGACAAAAGATCCCAGTTCCTCTTAACATTCTCTCCAAAAGTGTTATGTGAACTGAGGAACCCTATCAGATACTATAGTACATGAAAATCTATAAAAAAGAACAAAATCATTCACATGGATATTTTCAAACTCCTCAACATTGGATGTATCACAAATGGGTAAAAAGTGTTCCGATTTCATCATATTATCAATAAAAACCCATATAAAATTATGGTTTCTATATGTATATGGAAACCTAAAAAAATACCATCAAGATCTCATCCCACTTATATATAAGGAATAGAATTTTCTATAACAAACCCAAAGGCTTTTGGTTCTTGGAATTCACCTATTGGAAAGTATAATAATGAGAAATAATATCAGAAATATATCATCTCATACCTCTCTACCAGAACTAATTTCAACTGTTATAGAACAACATAGTGGTTCCTAGGTGCACTGCACACTAGGAACTATGATAATATCCCATCACAGATTTCCTTACCATAGAATAAACAATGTAGTGATTCTGATAACAAATAATACCCTCTTTGGAGAATAACAGCTGAGAAACTGTCTCCCAACCATAAAGAGAGTCTATAATCATATGAAATTAATAATAAATATGTTGATCATGAATAATAATCTCAAGAAGAGAATATTTCAACTGGATATAGGATAAGAAAACCTTATCCCCTAATTTCCAAACTCCAATATGAAATTATGTGAAGAGAGCCATCAAATTCTACTCATTAGAAGATTCTTTCACTACCTGTGTCTGAAGTTTTGTCCTAAAGAATCTACAATGACATTACTTATCCCCATGGGACATGTGCTCTCAAAATAAAAAGACTACAGGTATTCAACCCAATCTCTTTGGTGGAGATTCAAGTCTTTTTGAGATAATAAATAACTTAAGCTCTTGTGGTTTGAATTCAGGGTAAACCATTATCTATAATGATAATGCTAACAACTCATAAATGTGTGTAGAACAACTATAATATTGAGGTCATGGGTAGGATAATTATTCTCAAGTGGCCAAAGCTAATGAGACACACAGGAAAAAACATCAGATAGATAGAAAAAACATGTGGGACTACTAAGACCCTCTTATCTCTTCATACCAAGAGGTGTAGAAATATCCATTTCATAGGATAACAGATTCATACAAAGATTACGAAGATTTAAAATATGGGTTATAGTAAATGAATGAGATGCATTGTTATCAAATAGAGTAGTCAATAATGAAGAATCTGTAGTAATGTTACCTCTCACATTCCCTAGACCCATATCCACTTCCTTGGGAGTCTCATACACTATATAAAGAAGCTCCGTTCTTGATTCCTATGGCTGGAACCCTTTGGTACATGAAGCATATGATAAACAGTGTTTTAGGAGGTATTTATGATCTTGTGACACTGCATAGAGTGGAAAAGTTTTGGATGAACTATTAAAAATTCCCTGAGCATCTGTCGGAGCCACAACTTTTGGGTGCCTCTATGAAATCACTCTCGGAATGCACTGGACCACACCAGTAGCATTTCAAAGGGATTCTTCCAGGAACATCAGAAGGTATAGAAGAAACCTTCTTTCGAGAACTTCCATCATAATATTAATGCTTCACCTTTCCATTTGAGAAAATCACACTACCAATAGGAGAAAACAAACTCATGTCAACCCTGACTTGCCAACCAGGTTTATCTCAACCATAATCACCCTATCCAGTGCATCAGTAAAAGTGGTTAGCTTCACCATGAATACCTAATAAAAGATATCTAATATAAGTACCAACACAATACATCGAGACTTCATCCTCTCGTTAGATACAATATCATGAAAGAATTTCAAAATCTCAGAAAATAGATTTGAGTACTCATTCATGGTTCTATCAACCTACTCAAGATTGAAAAAATCCACAAATATAGTAAACACCATTGACACTGGTTATAACTATTTTGTGAAAATAACCTTGAATTCTGTACACTCATATCCCTCATGTTTCTTCATTATCCCCATCATGTCCCTCCATCTCTAGCATGGTCCCTCTAGCATGAAGGTGGAACACTTCACCTTAATCTCGCATGGTGTCTCCATGAATTCAAACATACATTCTATTCATCCCAACCATTCCTCATCTTGTTGACGATTTTTGGAGCCTTTCAAAATTGGTTGACTCAAGAAAAGTAACTCTTGATAATGATTTCAAATATCATCCCTATGATGTTTTACAACTAGAGACTAAATGAGGACTAGAGGTGGTTCCTGTAAAAAATCTTGGACTATACACACAATCGCCTCAACCTGATTCAGATCTATAATAAGATTTCTTCCATGAGGTTCAGTAGGATCCTCTCGTTAAATCCAAGTCGTACGTCTTATCAGAGGTATGAAGCTACACAACATCAATAAACAATAAGGAATACATTAGATAATTCTCAAGTAGAGCAACAAGGGAGACATAATCTCAACTAAAAGAAAAAACAAGATTTGGATTCCACTCTATACAAACAAAAATTGGAATAAGACTAAAACTAATCCACAAGACGTCTTTCCCTAACAACCCAAACCCTGAATTAAGGTTCATTTCTACAAGAGTTGGCTAGGTCTCAATCATAACTACCTCTTAAGTCGTGATATGATTTAAAAATTCCATACTGACTAAAGAAAAAAGCTCAACCTGGAGCCGTGATACCATGTTATTTTGAACCATCCCATGTACCCTGGTAAATAGATAACTGAGCGACCCTGACATAGCCTAGAGGGCATTCCTGATCACCACATATCACATACTAGCACCAAGAATCATAAAAACTGGATGTGCCAACAATTTTGAAAATTAAAATGTGTAATAAAAAGAAACACGTTAAGATTCAAGTCAAAAGAAACTTCATTGGGATAAATGAACAAAACCTCATACGTGTTTTCAATCCCAATGTACTATAACAAAAGTACGAAAGTAGGGGAAAATACCCAATTCTAAGAGGATACAACACACCAAGGCCAAATATCATCAACTATATCCACCTCCAAGAGATCCTTTCCCATTTCTCTAACCTCAAAGGAGATAGTCTACAAACACACAAAGGAACAAGTAGAGTGTGAGACAAAAATCCTAGTAGGGTCTCACCAAGGTTTCCAAAATAGGTTCCAATTAAAAATTAACCGATGGAATGATTTTAATTTAATAAATCAAATAGGGTTGTAATTTCAAAAACTATTTAAAAAATCGTACTATATAGTTTATGTGATGGAAAATACTATAAGAAAAGGATTTATAATTTATGGAATATTTATAAAAAATGGAAGAAACAAAAAAATTATAAAAAAAATTATAATAATTTAGAATTCATGGAAATAGTTTACAAACACTGGAATATATTTGTATCTCAAATATAAACAAGAGAGCAATATGGTCATATGCCAAATAGGTATGGATGTTCTAGGCAATAGAACTCCACACTCTCTATGTTATCACAAAAATATGTATGCACACTTTTTCACTAGACACTAGTCAAAGAGGACTCATCACCATCGCCGAAGGTTTGTGACTTGCTGTATTTATGTTTTAGAACGTTGTATAATCTTATAGTTTGTCCAAATAACTCACAATCTACTTAAGGCTTTCATGTTCTCTTAAATAATCAATGATGAGAAGTTTATTTTAAGAATTCGTAAAATACAATTTAATAACATTCTCCCATTTCAAATTCTAATTTTCTATCTGAAACCAAAACATGCTTTGATAAAAAACATGCCTTTTTACCGAGTTAAAAGCATTGGGTTTCTAGGAAAAATCATTTTAATCCATCTTCACTAGTTTGAAATCAATTCAAAACAAATTCCATAAATTTCAAAAGAAACATCCAATTCAATGGAATTAGGATGTTTTCACAACCTTCCATAAAATTAATTTCAAAATTTAAATAAAATAATATAAATTGAAAAAAATTTCCATAATCACACCCAATCTAATTGGACTAGAATTTTTTTTCATAATTCAATCCAAAACACGTTTTAAAATATATCAATTCACTAGAATTAGGTTTTCATCAAATCAATTGAAATCAATTTATTAAAATTAAGAATTTTCATTTAAACCAAAAAATTGAATTTAACTCAAGAATTTTTGGGTCAATTAATTTTGAAATCAATGACAGAACCACCCACGTCAGGATTAACAAATTTCAAATCACCAAAGCATAGATTGGATTCACCAACGAAGAATGAAGATCAACGAATCTGGGAAACAACGATCAAACCTTGGTTTACTAACACAAAATAGATGTTATTAGATCCATAAATCAACATAAGAATGCATGAAGCCCCAAGGAGAGAGAAAGAATGATATGGATAGATAGAGAGGCATGAAGAACTCTTACTTAGAGAGACACAACATGACCACTCAACGATCAATGGCTGAACAAAACCACCTAGAAGGGATTGAGGGAACAAAATTCACATTGGAAAGCCTCTAGGGTTGAGAGCATAAAATATAGAAAAAAGGAAAAATGAAAATCTAGATGTACTTAATGTTTAAAAACTCGGCTCAAGGTATTACATGATTTGTAGCCTAGTTAAACATCGTAAAACTGAAATGTTTTTACATCCAACAAAAACCCTACCACCTCTTTCTTAAAAATGAAATATTTTCATTCTTTTAGTTAAAAATAATTTAACATTATTAAACAACTAAAATTTATCATTTTTTGATATACATGATGTTTAAATATATTTCACACTATGTAATTCTCCAACATGCTATAGAAACGACTGGTTTAATGTTGAGAATCCATCAAATATGTGACTTAACCGTCACATGTATCCTCTCGATTCCTTCTCTACCCAACCCATACAACTAAAAAGGAAAACCACAAATTTTTTATATCGTACCTAATATAAAGGTAATGGTATATTACAATTTAAATGTTAATTAAATTTATTTATTATCAACATATAAACATGCTAATCCGTTATTCATAAGATCATGATGGTATCCTTCATTTGTTTTCTTCCTAAGAAAATGATTTGTATAATTCCCATACACTCCAAATTTAAAACCACTTATTGTTTCTTTTAGGATTTTCCATGGGTTCTTCTTCACACATACATAACATATATGGTGGTTTATTTTTTTTATATTTATGATCATTAACACTTGAACTTCTATGAAACACAATTTTTTCCTTATTTAGTGTGTTCAAAATCTTAACTATGTTCAGGTTTGTTAATAATATATATTTATATTGAGTTATGAATTACCAAAAGGGCTTTTACACTAGTTCCTATTTCATTTTTTCTTATTCATAAAATCATTGTATTTTCCTTCACACCCATTGTTAGAATTATTTTTATAAGTTCCAGCCATTGAAACAAAACCAAATAATATCCTAGTGTATGAGTCTAGCTATAATAATTATACTGAGAAATCAAGTAATCTTGAATTATTTCATGATATTTCCTAAATTATAACACCTTATTCTCAACCCATGACACATTACTTTTAACCTAGGATATCCATGGTTATCATCTATTCAAGTCTATCTTAACGGTTTTTAAAGTGAATGTGAATTAAGAAATGATATAAGGCCCAAACTTTAAACATTACATAATCTGGAGTTATGTAAAGAATTTATATTTTGTATATTTTCAGGTTTAGAGTTATGGATAATTAGGCCATAACTATTTCATAACAACTCACATACTACAAAGTAGACACTTCTACACACTATCCATTTTTCACAAAATAAAACTCTCCAGACATGATTTATTTTTCTTCATAAAAATATTCATTAATCCTTACATCTTCCATTTTATTAGATATCCATATACCATGTGGAAAAAAATACCAGATCATGGGATGAGCACAAAATTATCAATAAGGAATTAAATCAATATTTCCGGAATATTTTAAACTCATGAAGCCATTTTCCCAAAATCATCCATTTCACCCAAAAACCATAAGTTCTTTAACATACCTCATGAAATCATAAGATTCTGGAAAAAACTTCTTAGAAATCATAAATCATAAAGGAATCATGTGGAATCCATATCATACTTACATTTTAGATTTAACAGGAACATAGAGAGTATCCTTCATGGTTCTATTTTGAATACCCATCACTATATATTCCATAAATATATTAGGATAAACCTTATCTTTTAACTTCATGTCATTACCCAAAACATTGGAGCACTATAATGGACTCACCCACCCTCAATTTATCATAGAACCATCCATATACATAAAAAATTTCCAAGAACCATAATATAATCATAACACATAAAACAGAAATAATGAAAAAATAACATTTTTTACATTGAAATCACATTCCATTTTTACAAATCCACACACTCATAAATGATAACACCTTATTTTAAACTAATATGGTAAACCTATAATGTAAACATAAAAACATTAAAGATTTATAAAAGATGGATATTCCTCTCCTGGTCTATATGTAAAAAACATTCATTTTAGATTTTGTAAAAAATAGTTGAACCAATTATTTTAAAAGAGGGTATTAAATGAAAGTCCATTACTATGAGTCTGACTCGTCTCGTAAAATATTTATATTCATGAATAATAAACATATGTTAATTTCTAATTTCTTGAGGACATTTTTTAACTTTAATATTCCAATTATATGACTTATTACCATGTTAAAAAAATTACATATTTATTTTATATCATATCATAAATTTTGTCGATATTTGGTACTTAGGTCAAAAATGAACTTATTATGATATAAACATTCCATGTGGTAATAAGTCCATCATCTCTAGGATAAAATTTATAAAATAATAATCACCTTTATACATCAATTATACATGTAAATTAAATAATTAATTTATGGTATTAAAAATGAACAATGATATACTCATGGAGAGGGTGGGTTGTATGTAACCATGAGCAATGTTTCCATTTTTCATTGATCATTATGGAAATATGGTAATTTTTTTTATTTATCCAGAATTATAATTATATTATTACCACCATAATAATTAATTAAATATACTTATATATATATCTTACAAGTGATGTGGTGAATAAAAATGATTCACATCACTTCGTGGAGGTGATAGTTTACACGTACGCATAAATGACTTTATCATTTTTATATGCATGTAAAGTAAGAAAATAACTGATATATTATTATATTATAATGATAAATATTTCATTAAAATCATATTCAATCATTTATTCCATCATTCTGATCATTCTGGACAGACAGTTATGGACAATGAATTATATTAGTTAGTAGAGGGGATAGTTCACACGTACACAAGAACGATTAATTCCTTTCCCATTTGATAAAAGTAGAGATGGATTGAAGTGATTATATTAACATAATGAAATATCAATATATTTTAGATACTGTAGTTATTATTATTTAGTCTATTAAGGATATTTAAAAGATGTGGTATAATAAATAAAATATAAACATTTAAATAAAAACATTACCTTTCCTTCAGATGATCACATTTCTAAAAATATAAAAACCCATAAAAAGGTTGTTAGGCCTAAAATAACAAATCAAGAATTTGGGGAGGAAATCTAGGAAACGTTTTTGCTAGATCTTGACCCAAAAAAATTCTTTTTGAAGTACAAGAAATAGAGAGGTATAATCACTTTTTATAGGAGAGGGGATGAGCACACTTGGAATTATTACAAGTATTAAATTAATATAAATTCATTTTTTATTTAAAATCGGTCCAAGTTTATTTAGATCAAAAATCGGAAGATGATGATTATAAATACATTCATCCAATTAAAAATATATATGTTTTGGATATTATTTTAATCCTTATATTTTATATTTTAAAACTTTAAAATATTATCGTTTTATTATGTAATTTAATCATTCAATGTTAAAAAAAATTACCATGACTTATCAAATGAAATATTATCGAGTCATTAATTAAATTTGGAGGCTTACCAAAATATCTTGGTTAAATCGTCATTTTTTAGAAATTTTAATTCATTTAATTAAATATTTTATATTTTTAAATATAAATATGACCATTTTGACAGCATTCATTACATGAATTTTTTAAAAAATCATAACAACTTGATTACATCAAACAACATAGTTTAACTAATAAATAACAAGCCAAATACATCCATAAAATTTTTGGATGACATCTAAAATTTCAATTTATATTTATTTTAATATTTTTTTTATCATTTATTTTATTATTCATTTAATAAATATGTTACTACATCATCATTGTGTTATAATTAAATTTAATTATATAATATCTAAAAATTATAAAAAAATTATCATGATGTAGTTATTTTTTCAACTTTATTAGGACTATTTATAGTCAAGGATATCACTTGAATAACCCTATATTAAAATTGTTTTAGTAACAAGAGACATTATTATGACATCTTTTCTTTTACATTAAATAAAATGTTATTAATGTCATAATCACACATAAGTAGCTTCTAAAGGCCAAAATTTCAGCCCCACTTATTTCATGGTCGAAATTAACTCATTCAATAATATTAGGACATGTTTTAGGGTAGTTTTATGTTATTATAATATTACTTTTACCTTTATTTCCCAGATTTACCTTTAATTGTGGTAAAAAAAATACTACAGTTACTATTCACCAAAAATTATTTTTATCGTATTAGATTATATTTATTAATATGTATTACAACCATGTATTTACATTTTTGAAAATTCAATTCATATAAGTGACTAAAATTTGTTTAAAAATTAATCTTGTTGACGGATTGAGGAAATGCGTTTTTAAATTAAAAACGTTCAAAAGTCCACAATGTTTTTTTATCCAATTTCAATTTGAAATTATGTTCAATGACCTATAGTAGATTAAATGATAAAAAAATTATTTAATTACACTTTGAAATTAATTAAAATGATAACCTAACTATATAAATAAATTAGAATAAAAATAGTTTTGAATTAAAATGGAGTATTTTTGGCTATTCATTAAAATGGATATTTTTTAAAAAAAATACCAAAAATAAACCAAAATAAATTTTTTATGTCCCGATTCTAAAGAGTAAGGTCAAAATTTCGTATAAAATTTGCTAAACTATTAAAATTTATAATTAAAAAATGTTCTCCATCAATAGTTGGTAAAACTACCTTTTAAAAATATTAGAGTCTTTTATACTTCAATGAGAATTTTATACTTATTTTAGGCCCATAAAATTTACTAAAAGAAAGTAAAAACATTTAATAAACATTTTTGAACATAATATAGTTTTTCCTCTTCATTCTTGTTAACACAATGAGAAGACATTAACTATGATTTGAAATAATAATATTAATAATGTATTATTTTTTAGCATAACTCAGTCTTATGTGCAACGTATGATTTTAAAGAAACTCATTATCCCATGTTGGGTATGTTAAAGGAAAAAGTATCCCATTTAATTTAAATTTAATATCTATATCATAAATATTAATAGATATGAAATGTATTATTCAATAATTACCTAAGATGTTACATCTATCCCCAATTTGGAAAATTGCATCCTCATAATTTTATTCACATATCTGATAAGTGAGGATATTTCTCACACATAGAATTTTCAAATTCCCATATTTCCTCTTCAATCATTTAGTGGCTAAAAAACCATAACCTAATGAATCACCTAATTCTGCAACACTTGGTTTATGCGGTCAAGAACCTAAACTGTCTATTCTTTATAAAAATGATTCTCTTACAATTGAACTACATCTAGACTTAAAACATGAGATGGATCTGGAATATACTTTTTTGACATTGAAACATTAAAAACATTGTGTACTTGGGATGAATTTGGAGTTAATGCCACTCGATAAGAAATTGATCTAACTTTCTTCAGGATTCCATAGGGTCTAATGAACCATGGACTCAACTTCCCTTTTTAACCAATGCATATCACACTTTTCCGTGGAGAATCATGGAGAAAGACATGATAACATACCTTGAAATAAATATCCTTCATTTGGTTATCTGAAAAAAGTTTCTTCCTTCTTAGAGTTATCCTTAGATGTTTCTAAATAAACTGAACTCTTTCTACTATCTCTTTACCAACTCTAGTCCCATCAACATCCATTGAACAAGCACAAAGAATATCCTCTAATGTCTAAATTTCTCATTTTGACTACCCATCTGGTTGAGGATGAAAAAATGTTCAAAAATTTGATTTATTTCCCAATGAATTCTGCTGGAATTTCCAATAGTTATAAGCGAACTTGGGATCACAATTAGATATAGTGGAGAGAGTTACTCTATATAACCAGACTATATCTTTAAGATACCACCAAGAAAGTTGATCTGGAGACACAATATCATGAATACGAATAAAATGAGCGTATTTATTCAATCGATCAACAATAACCCAAATCGAATTTTTACCATGAGAAGTCTTTGGAAATCAAACTATGAAATCCATGGATATATTTTTCCATTTACACTCTGAAACTGAAAAAGGTTGAAGCATCCTCTTTGGAAATTTTTATTCTTATTTAACCTTCATAAAAGTAAAACACTTCATAGTAACGTTACCAATATCCCTTTTCATTCCATCCCACAAGTAATCCTCCCACAGATCTCTGTATATGTTAGTACTTACAGGATGAACCAAAAATAGAGAACTATGATCTTTACATAATAACTCTTTCTTAAACTATGAATAACAAGGAACACATAATCTATTCTCAAATAAGAAAACACAATCTTTATCAATGTTAAATTTAGGAAACATACCATTTTAAAAAATTCTACCCTTTTCTGTAATTCACTATGTTCTTTCTATACTTTCTTAATTCTGTCTGAAATAGATGATTACACTGAAACATGAAATAAAACAGAAGAATTTATTACACCAAAAACTTTCATGCCAATGTTTATCAAATCATTAATTAATGTTTCACATTCAAAACATAACATGGTTAGTGTAGCATTACATTTCATACTCAAACCCTCAGCCATTTTGTTTTATTTTCCAAGATGGTAATGAATTGTGATGTCATAATCCTTGATTAGTTCCAACCATCTTCTTTGTCTCATATTTGATTCTTTCTGAGTGGATATAAACATAAAAATTTTATGGACTATATATATTTTACATTTTAATCCATATGGATTATGCCTCCAATTTTCTAAATAAAAAACAATGAAAGCTAATTCCAAATCATGTGTAGGGTAATTTAACTCATAAGTTTTAAATTGACGTTAATCATAGGAAACAACCTGATCATTTTTCATTAGGAAACAACCTAGTATTTTCAATTAATCATTATTTTAGATAATAAATTCAGCATTTCTAGTAGTTAGTGACAAAACTAGAGTATTCACAAATATTATTTTTAATTCCTGAGAACATCCATCACATTCTTTTATCCAGATGAATTTGATACCTTTTCAAGTTATCTTAGTCTGTAAGCTAGATAAAAATGAAATTTTTAAAAAAATCATTCTGTAATAGCCCACTAAACCAAGAAAACTATGAATCTCAGTTATATTTTTGGGTCTTGGACACTCTAATACAACTTTCATTTTAGCAGGATCAACAATTATGCTATATTTAGGAACAATGTTACCAAGGAAAGATTTTTTTGAAAAAACAACTCACAATTGATGAATTTCCCATACAGTTTCTTTTCTTTTAAGGTTTTTAAAACAACCCTTAGACTAATTTCATTCTCCTTTTTACAATTAGAATTTACGTAAATCTCATCAATAAACACAACCATAAACATATCCAAGAACTCACAAGAATTTTCGATTATTAATATCCATGAATACAATAGGTGTATTAGATAACACAAATGACATAACTAAAAATTCATAATGGACAAATCTAGTATGAAAATCAGTAATCCGAATGTATTATTCCTTTACTTTCCATTGATGGTACCCCAACCTCAAGTCAACCTTTGAAAAATATTGTACTCCCGGGAGCTATTAAAAAATTATCTACATGAGGCAATGGATAATTGTTCCTAATAGTGATGTTATTCAAGTCTCTTAAGTCAATGAAAAATCTCATCGAATCATCTTTTTTTTAATAAAAAAATATTGGAGAATGCCATGGTGATGTGCTACTTCAAATGAAGCTTTTAACTAATAAATCCTATAACTACTTCTTCCACGCTAAAAGTTTAATTTAAGCCATTTTATTAGGGGGTTTTGGAATTGGTTTAGCATCATGAACTAATTCAACAATAAATTCAACTTATCGATCAGGTATAATACCACGAAACTCCTCATAAAAAACATCAAGATACTAATTTACTACTGGCACATCATTAATGTGAACAATTCCTTTGTTTCCGACAATATGTGCAAGGTGACACTCATTTTCATATTTAAATATTTTCTCATATGCATCATATGTTATCAAAAATAAGAGTTCATTATTTTTCACAAATTCAAAGTCTTTCTGAAATGTATCTTATTTAAGTCAACAGTCAATTTTAGCATGGTAAAGAAAAAGCTAATCCATACCCAGAATAACATCAAAATCTACTAGAGGAAATACAACTTGATTTTTAGGGATATTATTTCAAAAAAAATGTATGGAAAATTCTTATAATTTCATTTTACCCCAACATTCCCCCATGGTGTTTTTACTATAATATCTAAATTCATTTCTTGAGGTGGAATTTCCAATTTACAAAAACAATTCTTAGAAATGAAAGAATGTATAGACCCTAAATCAAAAAAAACATTGGCATAATATTCATAAAAAAAAATTTACCTGAAACCACTTCATTTGATGGCCCAATATATATTTATGTTTTTGTAACAAAATTTACCACACCTTTCTGCTTATAGTCAGGCTGCTTCCCATTATTCAAATTCTTTATCAGACACTCCTTTTCATAATAACTAATATCAATGTACTTAAAAAAATTAATTTAATATCAATTTGATTTTTTCTTACCACCACCATTAACTTTATTAGTGTATTTATAAACCTTATTCCCCATTTTACCACATCATAAGCACTTACGAGAATTCATAAGGTATTATCCCGTGTGTTTTTTAGCACCATTCGCACAAATTGTAAACTTAAATCTCTTACCGCAAGAATTTTTTAATGAATTATAACCTTCCTCCATCCACCACGACCTATTATTTTGCTTTTTTTCAAAGAACACGTGATCAATGAAAAAATCAATTTCCACCTTCTATGCACATGGAACAAGTATTCATAACTTTTTAACTCACTATAAACTAATTCCCTTCAATTCTTTGGCATTAATCATGAGTAAAAAAGATTGATTTTAATATCAAGATCCTGAATGAAATTTGGAGTGTAACTTTCCATTAGAGTGAATTTTTCTTCATATGAAACCATTGAATCCTCATATTTACTCAATTAAAATTATTTTTTCCATACTAAGTCAAACCACCTTCGAAAAATATTTCTCAAGAAACATACTCTTGAATTCATCCCAATCAAGAGAATCAACCTCCTCACTATCCCTGATATTATTAACCACTGACCACCACTGATCAGCTTCAACTTTAAATTGGTAAACATCAAGAATAACCTTGTGATTCTCCGAACACCCCATTACATCCAAAATCATTTCTAGTACATTAATCCATCATTCAGCTAGCACTGGGTTAGATGATTCTTTGAATGGTGAAGGATGTTGCCTCATGAAATGATGCATTACTGACATGTTCCTCTAAGGATCATTTTTATGACCTCCTGTATTAATATCATCACCATTTATTACATAGTCCAACTATTCCATCACTACCACAATATTTTCAGTTCTAATTTTGACAATCTCAGGTCTCTAATTTGGAAGGTCGTTTTCCTCTGGATGTCGTCCCAGCACAACTACCCTATTTCCTCTGTGGAAAACCATTCTAAACAAAAATATCTTAGATGAATAAACACGGTAATAATCAAATACCTTATCATTTGAATTTTATAATAATGTAAAAATCATTTATGGATTTTCCATTAAAAATAGCATATCTCTAATGTTATCTAAACTGATATTTGATACCAACTATAGGGCCGCAGACTTAAACGTTACGTAATCTTGAGTGAAATGACGAATTAACATTAAAGAAATTTTCCGGTTTAGAGTCACATATAATTATTCCATAACCATTACATAACAACTCAAATATTAAAAATTATACAGTTCTACTCAATATCCATTTTTCACTAAATAAAACTCATTAAACATGATTTCTTTTTCTTGATGAAAATCTGTATTCATCTTGACTCCTTCCTTTATCTTACCCATAATTGTACACTATGGAGAAAATTTCCAGAATTTGGTATGAGCTTAAAAATATTATTAATGGATATAAAATAAGGAATGAAACCATTAGTCCATGAATATTATAAACTCATAAAACATTTTCACAAAATCACACTGTGATACCATAAAACATAAGTAATTTAACATACCACATGAAATCAAATGATTATGGATTTTTTTTGGAAATAATAAAAAATAAAGGCAACTTGTGCCATATATATATACATAAATTGTATCTTTCACAACTATACAGTGAGTATCCTTCATGGTATCATTTAGAATACCAATCATGGAATATTCCCTAAATCTCTTAGTATAAACCTTATCATTTACGTCCGTTAAATTACTAAATGCATTGGAGAGATATCACTGATATACCACCTTCATTTTATTAGGGAAACACCAATATGCATAATAAATTCCCATGAAAAATAACATAATCACAACTCATAAAACAAGCATAATGGAAAAGTAACATTTCCACTAAATATTGAATATAATTTTTATAAATCCGTTCACTCATAAATGGTAAAAATTATTTCAAAATAATATGGTAAACATATAAAGTAAACATCAAAAAATTAATGCATCATAAAAGGGAGAATTTCCATTCATTGTGTATATTAAAAAACATTCATTTTGGATTTTTTAAAATTTATCAGAAAGAGTAACATTAAAAGATATTTTTTAAAGAAAGTCCCTTACTATGAGTACACATCATCACACACAATCTTTATATTCTAGAATAAGAATCTTAGGCTAATTTCTAAAATCTTGAGAACCTTTTTTAACATTATTATTCTTTTTATGTCACTTATTACTATAACACCCCAACCCTAGTTACCTAATGTCGGTGCATTATTACAAAACATTGACATGATCACAAGAGATCAAGTCTCAAAAAATAAATTAGTTTAGTAGCCTTGGAAGTAATTGATACATACATATGTTTTACATTACATCATGAGATAAAAAAACAACAGTTTGTCTCCTTTGAACACACTTGTATCCCATAGCCTATCCCTACAAGTCAATCATAATATACTTCTTCACATCTTGGGAAAATAAAACATAAGAAAGGGGTGATCTCAGATGCTCAGTAAGGACAAAAATATAGCAGAAACTATCATATATAAGCATAAACATTTAATGAAATGTGTAATACTAATAAAAATCCTTTTAAACTTAAAATTCCACATAATATGGAAAAGATAATTCAAAAAATTACATTTTCTTATTCACATAGATATTCTACTAGTTGAATAATCACATGTAATATCAATAGATAATTTCATAATGATGGAATGCATAATGTCGGACATCATAACCACATAGTCAAAGCCTCATGCCAAGACTACAAATAATATTTTGTGAAGGAATTGTTCCAAGGCATTGGTTTGTCTCATGAGACCTACTGATGCATCGAGGAGCTATAGTGGGCTCCACCTGTTACTTACTAAGTCCAATGCATTCCTCATATGAAAATGTTGAAACATAAAAAAACAATCGTATTAAAAATACCATACAAAATGTCAATAGTTTAACCACAAACCATTAATTATATAAAAATATCACATCCGTAGTCAAAAATATCACAAAATATTCAATACAATATGGAAGATTATATCATTGTAAATCAACTTCAAATAAGAATAAAATCTAACAGAGGATATTGACATAGATGAAATCAAAACTATTTGAGAGAAATGTATATTTCTATTTTGAAATAATTTAAAATACATGAAATTATAAAAGAAAACATTTATTTTTAAAATATTATTTTAATCATGTAAGGGATGCTTCTAAGGTGTTATAACGGCTGAAAAATAGCCGCACCCATCATATAAGTTAGAAAGAACATTCTTTTCTTTAATTTTTCAAAAAAGTCATATAGTACCTAGTCTGGAAAGTGATGGAAAGATTCCTTAATTTAATATATGAAAAGTAAAAAAAGGGTATAAATGAATTTAACGCATACTCTAGAAAATAATAAAATGGTTTTGAAATACTTTTTTAAGAAACACAGATGTAGATGATAAATAGGTCCCAACAGATACTCACATATAAATAACTCGGATAATACAGAGATAATAAAATTAACCCTTACCTTGTAGTTCTCCGTATTATAAGGTAAGTTAACCTATTTTATAATGGTGAAATAATTTTCATTAAATTATACAAGAAAATACAAAAACATGATATAATATATGATCTTCTAATATTTCTTTGTTAAGGATATTCCAGTTGTATCATTGTTTCAGGTGTAAACTAACTTGTTTTCATTTATATGTTTTGTTACATAAGTCATGTTTGTTACGGATAGGATATATTTGATTCATATACATAATTCTATTAAGTTCTTTAAACATTATTTTTTATCATCAAATGAAAATTATTCTTGAATGGTTATGATGGGGACTGAAATTTCATTGCGTCGTAGAGACGGTAAGCCGTATGTATGCATGAGCGACAATATCATTCTATCGATGGTGAAATATAATGTAATTTGATGTTATATTATTTATAAAAAATCATTAACATGTTATATTTATTATTTAAATCAATTATAATCATTATTTTACCCATCCAAATAATGAATCATTGAATTACAAACTAAACCACAACGTGGAGTCGGTAAGACATACATACACATGTAGGGTGACTATGTCACTCAAAGGATGGACATATTAATGAATTTGTTTGAACTATATTTTGAATAAAATATCATTATGTAGAAGGTAATATAGTTATTATTTTGTTATGTAATCAACAAAGGAAGAGGAAGTTGAAGAAGAAAATAACTTGAAAGAGGTGATGAAATAATTACCTCTTCTTTGGGTGCTTCCATTTGATCTGATCAAAAGGGCTACTTAGGTTGAATTTATGATCAAATTAAGGTATCTAGGTTGAATTTTGGGTAGTTTTGAAGATATTGGAGGAGGTTTTGGCTGAGCCAAAAGGCTTTGGATGTGAGAATTTGAGACAAGGGTAAGTGCCCTTTTGTAAGAGAGGTGAGGGGAACCTTAGGAAAAGATTGAAATATTATTTTATTATAAAGTAATTTTTTGTTTTAATGTATCTAAAAAGATTTATTTTGAGGATAAGGTGTGGATGGGTGTAAATCCTCTCAATTAATAGTTTTTATAAAAACTTAGGTCACCATATTAACCTTACCATTTAAATTTAACTCTTTGTAAAATAGTTTAACTTTTACCTTGTCATATTGTATTTTTATATTACATGGTTAATAAAATTACTATAAAATACCAACCAAACCTAAAGTGGTGAATTAATGACATATATATCATTATATAAATCCTTTGGCCAGGTATTATATTTTTAAGAATATTATATAATTTAATAATATGGTATTTTTTTAAAATGCATTTATGTCAATTTTCACACTATTTAGAATTTGGTTTTTGTGATAGTCAAAAAAACATGATTAATTAGAAAAAAATTACATTAAATAAATCCTAACATGTCATATGAAACTATTAAATTAGTGTAATGCTTCAAAAGTCTCGATGTACATTTATTTTCATATTTATTATATCAATTATTTTAATATTTCATTAATAATGTAATGACTGCATCATCATTGTGTCATAAATAAATTTAATTATTTAAGTCAAATTGGAAATATCTAATTTTTTTGGAAAACTAGGATGATATTAATGAATACGATGATCCAAAAGAAAATAAAGCATTTCCTAATTTTTAGGAAACGATTAATGTGCCTTCCGCCACATCATTCGGAGATTCAACCTCAGTAGTAGTAATCACATAAGCTTGTCCTTGCTCCCTTTTCCATTTTTGGGGTAGGTTTCCTTGATGTTTAAGAAATTCAAGTGAATAATTCCCCATTTCTCTACAATTGTATCATTCAACATTGATAGCATCTTTTTTCCCCTTAAAATCATTAGACTTTTTCTCCACAGTTGTATCAAACTCCCATCCCATTCAGGAATGTACCTGGGTATTTCTTCCCACATTTACTACCGGATGGAAATTCAACTTTTCCCTTCTTCCCCTTAATTTCATTTCAAGAGTGTTCAGTAGATCTATTCTTCCCTTATATTTCTTTAAAGTTGTAAGACTCAGCAAATTTATTTTCTGTCTTGATAGAACATGAGACTATATCTTCATACGACGAGAATGATTATGAGACTAATTCTCGACATAGAAATGGTTTTAACCCATCAAAGAATCGAATAACATTACTACTTGGGTGACATATATATTCTGAAACATGAATTGCTAACCTTTTAATGTTATCCTCGTACTTTAAGACATTCTCATCTTCCTTTTGCCTCAGACATAGAAATTGCCTTTCCATATCTTCTCGATGTTCACAGGGAAGGTATTTCTCTAAAAAAATCTCATTAAAATCCATTAATTTAATATTTGATACCTCTTCATCCTCCTTTTTGTTACAAATTTTTGACCACCACTGATCTTCATCTCCTATTAGGTGAAAAACGGCAATGATAACCTTTTCACTTTCACTACTCCCCAAAGCATGAAATATTTTCTCTAAGGACCTTATAAATTTCTCAACTAAAAATAGATTTGTTGTCCCATTTAATGTTGGAGGTAGTTGCCACATGATGTGGTAAAACATTGACCCTCTATGTTATGGATCAGGGTGGTCTATACAGGTAAGGTTATTATTCATAACCTGAGTGCGTTGTCTGAGTATGGTTATAAGCTGTTCAGAACTAGTTTCATCACCATCTCCACTATAATTATCTTGATTAGGAGGTAAATACCTACACAGATTACATGCAGTGATACAGTTTCCATTGCTTCCACTAGGACCCATTTCTAAACAATGGCATACAATAGATTAGTTTATGAATCATAATACATAATTCCAAACTAGTAAAATACCTAAATTAAATTGAACAGTTTATGCGTATAATCCATAATAAAAAAATCATTGAGGAAATATTTACTCATAAATCCTTCATAATGGTTTTTAAAGAATATGTGAATTATCCTAATAATATCCCCCGACAGTGTTGTAATCAAGAGTGCATCAAGGCCCATTATCATGCACTAGTTCCCGTTCGAGTCTAAATCAAAGCGGTTTGTTTAGGTTTTACCCCTAGATATATATGTACCAACGCCGCCTCTACCTTCTTTTACACATAGAGGGATGTATTTCTTAGAAAATTCACAAAATATCTACATTACGAAAACTCTAAGAAGTTCTTCTATAATAATCTGAAAAGTCTATCTTAGGTTAATGTTCTCTAATAAGAGTTTTTCTAAATCTAGTATCTAAGGATTGTATTAAACCTCCCAATGATACCAACTGTAATGCATCGACCCTAGTTACCCAGAGTCGGTGCATTATTACATAACATTGGATTGATCACACGAGATAAAGTTTTGAAGGACCAATTAGTTTAGTACCCTTTGAATTACTATATACATACATAAGTTTTACGTTAAATCATGAAATAAAAAAAAACTTTTTGTCCCATTTTAACACACTTATATCCCTTATCCCATCCCTAAAGGTCAATCATAATATAATTTTCACATCCTGGAAGAAGAAAACAAAATAAAGGGGTGAGCTCAGATGCTCAGTAAGGATAACAATATAGCAGAAACTATTATAAATAAGACTAAAAATTTAAGGAAATGTATAAGAATGAAACACAAGCCTTTTAAAGATAAACTTCAGAATAATATGGAAAAGATAAATCAAATAACTCCATTTTATTATTCGCATGGATATTTTGTTTGTTGAATAATTACATGTAATATCAATATCTAATTTCATAATGATGGAATGCATAATTTCGGACATCATAACCAAATAGTCAAGGTCTCATGACAAGACTAAACATATGATATTGTCAAGGACATGTTCCAATACACAATTTTGTCTCCTGATACCTACTGATGCATCAAGGAGATATAAAAGGATCTACCAATCACTTACTATGTCCAATGCATTCCTCATATGAAAATGTTGTAACATAATATAAAAAATCATATTAAAAATGGCATAGGAAATTTCAATAATTTAACCATAAACCATGAATGGTATAAAAATAGAACATCCACAGTCAAACGTAACAAAAAACTATGAATACAATATGAAATATTATATCATAATAAATCAACTTCAAACATGCATAAAATCCAACAAAAGATGTTAACATAGATGAAATCAAAACAATTTGAGAGAAATATCTCTTTCAGTTTTGAAATCATTTAAAAGTCACACAATTATAAAAGAAAACAATTATTTTGAAAATATTCTTATTATATTGTAAGGAAAGATTCGAAGGTTTTGTAACAGTAGAAAAATAGCCACACCCATTGTATTAGTTAAAAATAACATTCTTTCCTTAATTTGACAAAAAGGACATAAATTACATTGTTTTGAAAGCGATTGAGAGATTCTGTTCAAAAAAAATTCTAAAAAGACAAACAAGGGTATAAATAGATTTAACCGATATTATAGTAAATAGTAAAAAGGTTATGAAATACATTTTTATGAAACACAGAAGTGAATGATAAAGAGGTCATAATAGATAATCACATACAAACAACCTCGGACAATAAAGCGATTATAAATATTAACTCTTACCTTGTAATTTTCCTTAGTTGAGGGTATACTAACCTAATGTATAATGGTGAAATAATTGTTATTAAATTATTAAATAACCACATACATAAATATGATATCATATATGATATTCTAATATTTCTTTATTAATGATATTTCAGTAATATCATTGTTTCGGGTGTTTACTAATTCGGTTTCTTAATATGTTTTGTTATGTAAGTCATGTTTGTTATGGATAGTATATATTTAATTCATATCTATAATTTTATTATTTTCCTTAAATTTTTTTTAATTATCAAATGTAAATTATTATTTAATGGTTACGATGAGGAATTAAATTTTATCACGCTGTGGAGACGGTAAGCCATACGCACGCACGAGTGACAATATAATTTTATTTATGGTGAAATATTTTGTAATTGGATGGTATATTGTTTATAAATACTAATTAACATCTTATATTTACTATTTACATAAATTATAGTCATTGTTATAACCATTTAAATAATTAATCATTGAATAACAAAATACATCACGACTTAAAGATGGTAAGTTGTGTGTACGCATGTATGATGATTTTTTCCTAAATAGGATGGATAGATTAATGAATATAGTTGTACCATATATATAATAACATCTAAGTATGTAGAAGGTACTTGATTTATTATTTTGTTACGCAATCAACAAAGAAAAAGGAAGTGGAAGAAGAAAACAACTTGAAAGAGGTGTTGAAATAATTACCTCTTCATCAGGTGCTTTCTTTTGATTTGATCGGGATTCTTATGATGGTTTTATGATCAAAGTAAGGCCTATAGGTTGAAGGGAGGGTAGTTTTTAGGATATTTTAGTAGGGTTTGACTTAGCCAATTGTCTTGGGATGTGTGAATTTGAGAGAAGGGGATGTTCCCTTTTATAAGAGAGGTGAGGGGCACCTTAGGAAAAGATTGAAATATTATTTTATTATAAATTCATTTTCGGTTTCTAATGGATCAAAAATGATTTATTTCTATGATAAGGTGGGTAAGGTTCTAAATACTCTCAACCAATAGGTTTTATACATTTTTAAGTCTCTATATTAACCATATCATTTAGTTTTATCTCTTTGTTAAATAACTTAACTTTTACCATGTCTTCTTGAAATTTTATATTACATGGTTAATAAACATACATTAAAATTCCAAGAGAACTTCAAGTGGTTCATTAATGGAATATCTATCTTTTTATATGTCCTTTTTCATAACCTTATATTTTTAGGAATGTTATATCATTTAATAATAAATTATTTGTTTTAAAAACTTGTTTATGTCAATTTTGACACTATTTAGTATTTGGTTTTTGTGAACATCTAAAAAACATGATTACTTCGAAACAATACATTAAATAAACCCTAAAATGTCATATTCACCTAGAAAATTTGTGGAATGAATCAAAAGTCTCAATTTATATTTATTTTAAAATAAATAATATCAATTATTTTAATCATTCATTAATAAGGTGATTACTGCATCATCATTGTATCATAAATAAATTTGTGTATTTAATGTCTAAAAATTATAAATAAAATACCATGATGTATTAAATATTTTTATCTGTCTAATGAATACTTATATTCGAATTTATATTATCTATAACCCTATATTAAAAATGGTTTAGTTATTAAACATAGAATTTTAAACTTTTAACTCTTCTTTAAATAAAATAATAATAAATGTCCTAATCTAACCCACGTGGATCAAATAGGATCATATTTTTGTCTTAAGGTTAATTTTGATCAAATAAACTTGTCTAATAGAATTAGGACTTGTGTTGGGGTAATGATAATATCATTTTTACCTTTAATTACCCAGTTTACTTTTAATCGCGGTAAATAAAATTCAAAAGTTACTATTCACCAAAGATTATTTTCAACATTTTGAACCACATTTTACTTACTGATTTAAACTGTGTATCTCCGATTTTTTAAATTCAAATAATAGAAGTGATAAAATTATGTCTTATTCAAATTTGCAAATGTTCCTAGAAGGTGGGTAAAAGGTGTTAAATAGTTCAATAAATAGTTATATATCTAATGTTATTATAAAATGACTCTAATAAATTATATTGGAATAATATTATTATTATGTATCTATTTTGAATTTAAAATAAATTTAAATAAAAATAATAATTATTTAAATAAATGTCGGTTTTAAACAATAATGCAGTGTTTTCCATTATTCATCAAAAAATGAACATTTTCAGAAAAATGCCTAAAATCCATCCAAAGTTAATTTTGATATTCCGAATCCAAAAATGAATTCCATGTTGAAAAATAAAATTTATAAAATTAAAAAAAAGGGTTATTACTATTCATAACAACTTTTTATGCGGCTAGTTTGATTGGTCGTGGTGTGCTCGAACTTGAAGTTGCGTAAAGTGAAATCTATTGCATCATTCAAAGAGAATCATATCATAAAATCATGGGGTGTAATAATTTCCATGTAATAAAAATTGCATAATTATTAACGTTCATAATGGACGTGTTTTGGATATTGAGTAATTGAGTCAAAAATGAACTTGGTATGATGTAAATATTCTATATGGTCATAAGTTTATCATCTCTAGAATAAAACTAATGAAATAATAATGACCTTTATACATCAATTATAATTTTAAATCAAACCATTTATTTATTTTATGAAAAATGAACAATGTTATAATCATGGAGACGGTAGGATGTATGTATGCATGAGTAACATTTACATTTTTCATTGATTATTATAGAAATAAGGTAATTATTAATTAATCATATCAAAATGATAATAATATTATTAACACTAGAATAATAATTAAAATATACTTATAAATATGCTAATAGTGATTTGGTGAATAAAAATTATTCACATCACTTCGTGGAGGTGATAGTTCACATATACACATGAATGAAATTATCATATTTATGAGCATGTTAGGTAAGAACATAATTGATAAATTATAATCTAATAATGATAAATATGTCATGAAAATTATATTAAAAAATTAATTCCTTCAATATGAACATTCTTGATAGAAGGTTATGGAAAATTAATTATATCGTTTCATAGAGGCGATAGTTCACACGTTCACATGAATGATTAATTCCTTTCCTATTTGATGGAAGTGAAGATAAATTTAGGTGACGATATCAACATAACAATTTCTTGGTATATTTTGGATACTGAAGTTATTATTTCATCATGTATGAAGGATATTTATATGAATTGGAAGAAGAAATAAAATAGAAACACTTAAATAAAAACATTAACATTCCTTCAGATGATCACGTTTATTAACACCTTGGCACCTCTAACAAGGGTTTTATACCCAAAATAAGGCCTCAATAATGTGAGTAATTAATATAAGAAGAGTTTCGAGCGGATATTGGCTGAACTAAATGTGTTTTGAAGAGTATGTAACAGAGAGATAGAGTGCCTTTTTATAGGAGAGGGGAGGTGCACTCTTGGAATTATTAAAAGTATTAAATTAATATAAATTCATATTATATTCCAAATTTTTACAAGTTCATTTAGTTAGAAGATATTATGATGGTGGGTCTAAATAAATTAATCCAATAAAAATTATTAATGTTTTATATATTTTCAATCCTTATATTTTATGGTTTAACCCTTTTATCTCTTACCGTTTTATTAAGTAATTTACACTTTGATAGTTAAAATAATTATTTTAACATGTCAAATGACTAATGAATGAGTCTTTAATGACATTTTTAGGCTTACCAAAACAATTTGGATAAATCTGAGATGTTTATAAATTTAAATTCATTTAAATAAATATTTTATATTTTAAAATATGAGTTATATAAATTTTGACTGTTACGACCTGTCCTAGTGGGGCCCGCACCGTGACTCCTCAAGCCCACCTCCAATAGGCTAGAGGCTAGTGACTATCACCATGTTGGAATAATACTAAAATGAGAAGAATTTCCTATGTACTTGTACACACACACACATATCCAAGCCCACAAATGAAGAAATGTAAAAAAAACCATTGTGGGACAAAATGCATGCATACATCTAAACCCAACCAACAGAGTATGACAGGAAGTAATGTACTGAAATAAAACTAGGATATAATACAAGGCGAAAAAACAACAAGTGTCTAAAAACTAAAAAGTGTAACTTGTAAACACAAATAGGTATCGGGACTGATGCTCGTAGTCGTAGGAACACCTCAGACTATAGGGAACTCAGAAAGCTCGGCTTTATCCTGGTCTGTCCTGGACTCTGTCAAAGGGATGCTCGTCTGCGCAAGACAAGAAACGTGTGGGAAAAGCCCGTGTAGGGGTGAATATAATAATACACACTAAAGGACCCCAAAATCCACAAATCAATACAAAAAAGGAAAGGTAAATTGAGCTCTCACAGTATATATACTGAACATATAATAGGCAAACACAATCAAAATATAACAAAAACCCAGACCCACAATCTAGGGACAAGTCACACAACCACTTACCGCTGCTAGGGATTTAGTACGAAGATTCCATGAAGCACTAGTCTGGGAGAACTCACTCCACGAGTTTGATGGCTCTGATGAATTCCATCCTTGATTTACAGTCCGTTGGGAAAAGTCACAAGATATAGATACACTCATTCTGGGAGAACACACTCCTAAGTGGGGAAAGATCACAATACATAGATGAGGATCACTACTAGGGCCTTGGAAGATACCACGACTCATCCAATTTCACCTTCTAGGTAGAGGATTGACGCCCTGTGGGAATATTCACATCGATACCTGACTCTACCTAGGGTCCAAAATTGATAGAGGATCTCGCTCCGGGCCTCTCAGAGGGATACCTGACTCTATCCCGGAAAGCATTGTTGAAGGGATCATACTCCTGAAAAAGGAAATGATACTTTACTTTCAGGGGAATGAGAAAAGGGGGCACTAAACCAAATGAATCATTTCCAAGATACGGTGGACAAGAAGATCAAGCCATGTATTGAGAAGTACATGGTGAGTAGATGTGTCACAAACCATGTTCTCTGACCCTGGGTACTACCCATGTACAACGAATCGAGTCACAAGGCTAGTCATGTAGAATAAGGTATACAAGACATGTAATAGAGTGACACATCTTGTTCCTCTATTAGGAGAGGACTCCATGTACACTGGCCATGTTACCGTACATGGCTTCAACCCATGTGTAACAACTTGGGTATCAGGTACATGGGGTATCCCATGTAGATGGCCTGGTCTATTCATGTGGTGGTGTACACGACCGTGTACTCCACCCCATGTCCGTGTATCCCCTAGATACATGCAGTGTCCTCTGTAAGGACCCGCACACCATGTTCTTTAGGGACCAAATCATGTCATCACTTCATGCACCGCGGAACCCTAGGATGAACTTAGTCAGGCCTACATGTCGTGTTCTTCGTGATACACTCCATGTGTTCTAGAAATATCCAGAATTGCTTACCTCCACCATCGCACCTCGAGTGGAGATCTGATCTTTGATCTGGTCATCAATTTTCCACAAAACATGAAGATTAAGGTCTCCCCGACGTCCCAAAGTCATTTCTTTGTTTTCAGGCATCCGATCGGCCCCAAAAACACATATCAATCCACCAATGTGAAGAACTCTCGAAGAAAAGTCACACTAGATCCGATCTGATTCATCATCTACTATTGTCATCACACCTCTTCTAGGTTGTTGTGATCTTGGGTTTCTAGTTTTGGATCATTGTGTTGTGAAAAGGATGCGGAACTATCTGTTGTTCATCACCCCACGAAGAACACAAAGAAAAGAGGAAGAAAATCCAATAACAAAAGAGGAATGAACCTCACCATCATTCATCACGGCGTTAATCTGATCCCATTATAAGGTTTTAAATGGAAGTAAATTAAAAGCATAAAACATTGAAAAAAATATTTGAGGAACTAATCCAAAGAATCCCTCTGGCAAAAATTATGATGCGCGAATCAACCAGTTCTTGGGTAGATCAACGTTTGTCATTAAATTCAAAGGACTATGAAGAAAAAAACTTTAGAACATAACCCCTACCATGAGGTGGTATCAATCATTGATGAAGGGATTGAATTTTCATCGTCGTCAAGATCCTTCAACTCTGTTGGCATAGAAATTCTCACTTTTAATTCACAGTCATTTGTCATCGATGGTTCTCTCCAAAGTTCTAAGAATTCACTAGATATTCTCACAATCATCATTAGACCAACATTCAATTAACCCATTAAAAGGAGGAAACATGTTTCTATGTCATGTTTCACAACTTCATTAATGTGTCAGCATTTCTATTTTAGAGTCATTATGGTGTAGTATTAATTATCAAAAAAAACATCCCTGATGTTAAGATGCAATGATTGTTTCCAAATAAAATAATATAAACATTTCAAATTATTTTGTTTTATTTGATTTTACTAAAAACATCATAAAATTAAATTTTTCCCTCAACTTGCGATGGTCGATGTTAGGCATTTTCTTAGGTAAATTCATTGTCCCAAACACAATGGTTCCCTAAGATTTTTTATCTAAGAACCAATTCTAAAGTTATTCCCCTTTTTTAGGAAAAAATATCATGCACACTGTTTAAAGTTTAAATTAATTCAAACATTTATTCTGGGAACTCTGGGCCTCGGAATCGCACGTCGTCGAAAGGTTTGGTCTTGAAATAATTTCATATAATATTTAAAATAATTCATGGAAAACCCAAGACATTGCATTCTCTCGACCTTGGGGATTTGTGTCCCCAAAAATCCAAACAATGCTACTCAAAAAGATGTGGGTACTGGGCACATATATGAGACTCCCGCTCCAACGTGTTCTCTTGAAGATTCATGTGTTTCCACTAAACCCGCACCAAGGGAATCAATCTCCCCTGATGGATCCTTTTTTACCGATCCTAGATCTCCACCGGGTACTTAGAAATGTTCTCTCCATCCCCGATGTCCATCTCACCCCAGTTGGTGACCTGCGATGGTCCATGTACGTACCTCCTTAGCTGTGACACCTGGAAGAAATCATGTACCCAATGCAGCTGTGGTGGTTGGGCTAGGCGATATGCTACCTCCTCATCACTGTGCAGTATCTTGAAAGGTGTGATGAATATCAGAGATATCATGCCCCCCGACCAAATCTTTACAACCCACATCGAGGTGAGACTCGAAAGAAGACATGGTCTCCCTCCTCGAACTCTAGAGGTCTATATCGCCTGTCAGTATAAGACGTCTGCTGACTTTTTGGAGTCTTCATCGGCTCCAAGATGATCTGCACCTTCTCGGTGGTATCTAACACCAACTATAGACCCATGAGTATGGACTCTCCGGGATCAGTCCAGCAAAGCGGTGAATGGATGTGTCTTCCATATAAATCCTAAAATAGTGCCATCCCAATAGTGGAGTGGTAGATATTATTATATGAAAACTCCATCAGTGGTAGGTGGTCCTCCAAATTGTGACCAAATTCCAAGATACAAGCCCACAACATATCCTAGAGAACCTGAATGGTCCCCTTTATTTGAACATCAGTCTGGGGATGGAACACCGTGCTCAAGCGTATATGAGTCCCAAAAGCCTCATCCAATCCCTTCCACAGTTGAGATGTGAAGCAGGTGTCTCGGTCTAAGACTATTGTTGAAGGGATTCCATGATGCTGAACTATCTCTTGCACATAGATTCATCACAAGCTCTCTACAAAACTCTTCTCTATGATATCTAGGATGTAGGTCGACTTGGTGAGTCGGTAAACAATCACTGAGATGGAATCGTGCTCTTTAGACGTCCGTGGTATTCCCATAACGAAGTCCATCGATATTACGTCCCACTTCTACTCTGGAACTGCCATGGGTGAGCTAATACTGCTAGAACCTGGTGCTCAACCTTCACCTACTGGCACGTAAGGCATCGAGAAACAAACTTTTCTAATACCTTGTTCATGCCAGACCACCAGAACTGTTGTATAAGATCTTAGTACATCTTCTCCACTCCAGGATATACCACTAAGGGGGATGTATTAAACACGCTTAGGATTTCCTCCCGCGATGCCACTAGTAAAACAGTGCGTCATCTTAATAGAACTATGTACTATACACCTTGTGAATATCCATTAGAAGCATGTCCTGTGGATAAATGAGCACATAAAGCCTCACAGTCGACATCCCCAAGCTGTGCCTCCGTAACTTGTTGTAAGAGCGGAGGGGTGACAACCATCGACTGAAGGTAAGCTACATCCTCGATGTCCATGAAGGATAACTGAAATGTGTCTAACTACTCTATCACCTCACTCAATAGTTATGATCTCGACCATATGATAATAGAATCTTCAACCTTTTACCCTTCCTAGGAGTATATATGATCTCAAAATAATTATCTTGGAGGAATTGTATCCAACACCACTGTCTCAGATTGAAATCCTTCTGTAAGAATATGTACTTGAGGCTCTTGTGGCCAAAGTAGATAATGAACTGCTCTCCCCTAAGGTAGTGTCACCACATATTCAACATGAAGACTATCACTTCCAACTCAAGATCATGGGTCTCATAGTTCTACCCATGTGACCTAAGGTTGTGAAAACCATAAGCAATCCCTGCTATTCTCTGCACCAAGACATAGCCAATAACTGTCCCCGATGTTTTGTAGAAAACTATGTACTCGACACCCTCTTCTGGTAATCTCAGGATCGGGGCACTTGTCAAACTCTACCTCAACTTCTCGAAAGCCTACTGAATCTTCTCCATCCACATGAAGGATTTTCCCTTCCTGATCAAGGTTATCAACAGCTCTGATATTTGGGAGAAATCATGAATAAATCTCCGGTAATATACTACCAACCAAAGGAAGCTCTGTACCTCCATCACGCTCCGAGGTGGCTCCCATGATAATACTACCTATACCTTGACTAGTTCCACAACTACTCCATCTGCTGAAATGACATGTCCCAGAAAGTGGACCTCCCAAATCCATAACTATCAATTTGAGAGCTTCCCATAATGTTGGTGCTCATGGAGTACATCCAAAACCATCCATATGTGTTTTGCATGCTCCTCCTCTGGCGCCGAGTACACAAGCATTTCACCGATGAAGACCACTACGAATCGATATAAGTATGGTTAGAATATATGGTTCATAAGTACCATGAACACTATGAGGCAGTTCATCACGCAAAAAGGCATCACTAAGTACTCATAGTGACCGTAGCGGCATCTAAAATCCATCTTCGGTATATCCTCATCCTGTACTCGTAACTAGTGTTAACCTGACAGAAGGTCAACCTTCAAGAACCACTGGGCCCCTCTAAGCTGGTTGAAGAGGTCGTCGATCCTCGGTAGTGGATAATTGTTTTTCAACATCACCTGGTTTAGGAAACGGTAATCCACAGAAAACCTCTAACTCCCATATACCTTCTTGGAAAACAATATTGGGGCCACCCTCGGTGAAAATCTAGGTCTCATGAAACCCTTGCACTGAAAATCCTCCAACTACACCCTTAGATCGTGAATCCTTGCAGGATCCATCTAATATGATGAAGTGAAAATAATTGTCGTCTTGGGGTGTATGTCGATGCAGAAGTCAATTTCCAAGTGGGGAGGTAGTCCTAGAACATCTTTTGGAAAGACATCCTCATACTCCGCCATTACTGTTGGTAACTTGAAGCTCACAACATTTACCGCACTAATGGTAAGTCTATCCAACTCATGAGTGATCGGATGTGCCCTCATATGCAAGAGCCCATTTCGTGCTGCATGAGTCTCCCTTTCACCATCAAAGGAAAAACTCATCCAATCGGTGTGGACACACCACACTCTTCGCGTAAATCAGTATATATGGGCATGGACAGAGGATATCCAATCCATACTGAGAATGACGTCATAAGGCATCGATGCTACCACCAAGAGGTTCCAACCGAAACTCTCGCCTCCAAGGGTAATATCACATTGTTTGAAAAGGTGTGTAATCATCAGATCTCCTCTCATAGGTTTCTCCAAGCGTAATAATTGATTCAACGGCTCTAGAGGAATCTCAAGGTTTCACACAAGACATGTGGCAAGGAAGGAATGACTGTAACTTGTGTCTATAAGTATGGAAGCTAAGGAATAGAAGACACAAATCGTACCTCGGATCATCCCTGGAGTCCCTGGGTTGTACGCCTCGACTGCAAATAGTTCTCCCCACCCCTGTCCCCCAGCTCCCTAAGCCTAGTGCGTACCTCTTGGGGGTGGTGGTGGATGTAGATCAAAGCGTATTCCACCACCTGCAGCTCACCCTACTCCTCTGTCATGTCTGTCATCTGGTGGGTCTGTCTTCTGCACTCCCTACCTCTACCTCGGTGGTCCTTACATTATCAACCTTTCAGTAGCTCGATGGGTCATACAATCTCTAGTGAGATGTACCCTACCATCACACAAGTTATCTCTTCTCCCTAGGATGACTAGATCCAACCTGAGATCCCTGGGATGCCAAACCACTAGTGCTGACTATCGTTGTCTATCTTTGCTCTTCCATGAAGCTCTTGATCACCAAGTCACACTCAATCATTCTAGCATAAGTTGGAATGCAAAAAGGCCCGACACTAGCTCAGATGTCCCATCGTAGACCTCACTCAAAGGTCCAATATCTAAAGTAATGATCTATGACCATAACCATCGAGTACATGGTGATGTTGATGAACCTCGATGAATAGTGAGCCACCATCAAATATCCCTGCTAGTGCTAAGAAGATCCTGGATACGCACTGCTCTTTGCGTAACCGGTGAGAACTGCACCCTAAAGAGTCGGTTAAACTCCGTCCATGAAAGAGTCTCCTCTTCATGAGTCTATGTGGTCTGACTCCAATATCGTCCTGCAGAACCCTGAAGATGTCTCACTCCTATGATCACCATATGGTTCACCAATGTCCTCAAGAGATGAAAAATATTTTTCACCACCTCAAGTCATTCCTCAACCGCCTGAGGTTCGAGCTCCCCTCAGAACCTGAGGGGTCTCATTATCTGGAACTAATGGAGTGTGCTCAGCCTGCGCCCCTCATAAATTGGTACTTCAGGTACAATGTGCTGCTCCACTAGTGGTGGTATAATAGATAAACCACCTAAAGGTAACACCTAGGGAACCGGTCCCTGTATCTAAGCCTTGTCACTAAGGGGGTCATCCTTGTGTTCGCGCTGTTGAATCCTAGAAGGTATGCATTGTGGAGGCATCATGTAAGAAACAAGATGTACCACGGTCAACGAGTATATTTGGATAGTTGACAAAAAGGACATGGAAAACACAACCCATTCCTATATGGTGCATATACCACCACATTATTTCCCCTCAAATTGTGTTTACATGTACCGAGTCCAAAAGCAGGTGATCAGATTCCTGGTGTATGGATATGTCGGCCACCCGCACTGACACTGGAGTCTCTTCCCTGAAAGAAAATCTTAAAACACTTAACATTGTAGCCCCAAACCAAACTCACAAACTCTTGGTTATAAGATTGATCCGACCACCTCTGATACCATTATTTCACAACCCGTCCTAGTGGGTCCTGCGTCGCGACTCCCCAATCCCACCTTCAATGGGCCAGGGGATGATGACTAGCACCGAGTAGGCATAATACTAACATGGGAGGCATTGCCTAAGTACCTTCACACACACACACACACATCTCTAAGAGCACAAATTCTGAAATGTAAAACACCCACTGAGGGACAGAATTCATGAATACATCTAAGCCCAACCAACAGAGTGTGACATGGAGTAAAATATTGAATATAAACTGGGCCAGAATACAATCACATCAAAAAAACAAGAATCTCAAAACTAAAAAGTTCAACATGTAAATAAAAAAAGGTACTGGGGCTTCTGCTCGTATCTGTTGGAACACCTCGGCCTATAGGGAAATCAAAAAGATTGGTCCTATCCAGGTCCGCCTAGGAATCTGTTGAAAGGATGCTCGTTTGCACAAGACATGACACGTGTGGGCAAAGCCCGTGTGGGGGTGAGTATAACAATACTCATTAGAGGACCCCGAAAACTAAAAAGTAATACAAAAAGGAAAGGTATATTATTCTATACACAATATATGTCTACTGACCATATAATAGATGAACAAATTTCAGACATTCTAAAAACCCAGACCCGCAGTCTAGGCACAAGTCACTCAACTGTTTACCGCCACTAGGGATTCAGTTCAAAGATTCCACGAAGCACTTGTCGGGGAGAACTCACATCACGAGTCTGATGGCTCTGATGACATCTCTCCAGGAGGTACTTTACATCACGAAAAGTCATGATAGATAGATACACTCATTCTGGGAGAACACACTTTTGAGTGGGGAGAAATCATGTTACACATATGAGGATCACTGCCAGGGACATGTAAGATACCACGACTCATCCGAATTCACTTGTTAGGTAGAGGATCGGTGCCCTCTGGGAATAGTAATGTCAATACCTGACTCTACATAGGGTCAATAATGGATAGAGGATCTCGCTCCAGGCCTCTCGGAGGGATACATGACTATATCCCGGAAGGTCCTGCTGAAGGGATCATACTCCTGAAAAAGAAAATGATACCTGGCCTTCATGGGAACAAGAAAAAGAGGAATTAACCAAAAAAAACATCCAAGATATGGTGGAAATGAATATAAAGCCGTGTACTGAGAAGTACCAAACAAGTAGAAGTGTCACACGCCATTTCTTCTGACCTCAGGTACTGCCCAGGTACAACGACCCGTGTCGTAAGGATGGTCATGTAAAATAAGGTATACACAGTGTGTAAGAGAGTGAAACACTATGTTCATCTATCTGGGGAGGACTCCAGGTATGATTTCCATGTTACCATACATGACTTCAACCCGTTGTTACAACTCGTGTATCTGGTATTGAGGGTAACCCATGTAGCAGGCCTAGTCTGGCCGTGTGGTGGAGTACACGATCGTGTACTCCAACACGTGTCTGTGTATCACCCAGATACATGTTGAGTCCCATGTAAGGATCCAAACACTGTGCGATTTAGATAACATGTTGTTTCATCACATCACACACTAAGGAACCCTAGCCACCACTTAATAGAGCCTACACACCGTGTTCTTCTAGATACATGTCGTGTGTTCTTGAAATTTCATGAATCGCAAACCTCCATCGTCACGCCTCGAGTGGAGCGTTGATCTTCAATCTGGCCATTCATTTTCCATGAAACATGATGATTAAGGTCACCCCGACATCCTGAAGTCATATCTATTGTTTTTTATACTCCGATCGGCCCTGGAAATTCTTATCGATCCACCCGTGTGATGAATACTCAAAAAAAGGTCTCTCTCGATCCGAGCTGATTCGTTGTCTTCCATTGTTGTCGCACCACCGCCAGGTTGTCGTGATGTCGAGTATCCAATTTCAGATTGTTGCATTGTCTAATGGACGCGTAATGTTCCATTGTTTGTCACCCCAGACAGAAAATGAATAATAGAAATAAAATTGGAATAAAATACAATAACAAAAGAGGAACGAACCTCACCTCCATTCATCATAGTGTTAATCAGATCCCATTAGAAGGTTTTAAACGGTAGTAAATTAAAACCATATAACATGGAATAAAAATATCTCAGGAACGAACCTGAAGAATCCCTCTCACAAAAACGATGATGCGCGGATCAACTAGTTCGTGGGTTGATCCACATGAATTGTTAAATTCAATGGACTAGGAAGGAAAAAATGTGTAAAAAATAACCCCTACCCTTAGGTGGGATCAATCGATGAAGATGGGATTGCGCTGTAGTTGTTATTGAGATCCTTCAACTCTGTTGGCTTAGAAATTTACACTTTTGATTCACAGACATTTATCATAGTGGGTTATCACCAAAGTTCTAAGAATTCACTAGAGTTTCTCACAATCATTTTCCAATGACCAACATTAAATTAACCCATTAAAACAAGGAAACACATTTCTGTTTCCTATTGTGCCGTGAAATTAATTAGTCTGCATTGCTGTTTCTTAGTCATTTTGGCATGGTATTAATTAACGGAATAGCTTCCCTGTTATTAATCTGTAGTGGATGTTGCCAAATAAAATAAAATAAAACCAAACAAACCTTTGGAATTATTTTATTTTATTTGATTTTACTAAAAACATCCAAAAATTATCTTTTTCCCTCGACTCGCGCCAGTCGAGGTTAAACCTGTTATTAGGTTAAGGCATCATCTTGGATGCAATGGTGCCCTCACATTTCTGATCTGAGCACCTGTTCAAATGTTATTTAACTTTTCAGGAAAACTGCTCGTGCATGCTGTATAAAGTTTAAGTTAATTCAAACATTTATTCCGGGCACTCCAGGCCTTATAATTGCATGCTGTCAAAAGGTCCTGTCTCGATATATTTCTCTATAACATTTAATAATAATACATGGAAAACCCAAGACATTATATTGACACTATTCATTACATGAATTTTTTAAATAATCATAACAACTTTATTTCTTAAAAAACTATTTTCAAACAGAAATAACATGCTAAATTAATCAAAATAATTCATGGATGATATCAAATATATCAATGTACATTTATTTTAATATTATAAATACAATTTATTTTAATATTATTTTAATAAATCTATTACTTCATCATCATTGTTTCATAATTAAAAATGATTATTTAATGTATAGAAATTATAAATAAAATATCATGATTTATGTAATGATTTTGTACATCTAAGGAACATTTATAGTCCAAGATATAACATATATAACCCCATAATAAATTTTTTTAATAATAAGAGACTTGTTTATGACATCTTTTTTTTTACTCTAAATAAAATGTTATTAATGCCATAATCACACCCATGTGGTTTTCAAAGGGCACAATTTTGACCCATGTATTGTATTGGTCAAAAAGAAATCATCTATTTATATTTGTACAAGTGTTGGGTTAGTGTTATACAATTATAATTTTATTTTTACCTTTAATTACACCATTTCCCTTTATCCGTGGTATATGAAATATTGATTTTACTATTCACTAAATATTAATTTGATACTTTCATATCACATTTTTCATACCTATTACAACCATGTATTTACATTTTAGACAATTAAATTCATATGAGTGACTAAAATTAATTTTAAAATTAATCCCAATGATGGATTTAGGAAACATGATTTTAAAGTAAAAACGTTCAAAATGTCATAAAGTGTTTATATCTAATTTCAATTTGAAATTTGTTCCAACAACTTAATTTTATCAAATAAAAAAAATTCAATTATACTTTAAAACCGATTAAAAGGATAACCTAACTATATAAATAAATCGTACGGAAAAGTAGTTTTGAATTAAAATGTCGTATTTTTAACTATTCATTAAAAAATTAATGTTATCAGAAAAGTACAAAAAATTCAACCAAAGTAAATTTTGATGTCCTTATTCAAATTAATAAGTTTATTTTTACATATAAAATTTATAAATATTAAAAATTTATAATTAAAAACTGTTCTCCACCAATAAGAAGTAAAACTACATTTTAAAAATATTTGAGCCTTTTTAGATTAAAATTGAATTTTATTCTTATTTTAAGCACATAAAATTTATTATAAGAAATTAAATAAATTAAAAAAGAAAATTTAAAAATAATATAGTTATATCTGTTCATTACCACCAATATAATGACTAAGAATTAATTACTAGTTAAAATAATAATATTAATAATGTATTATTATTTTTTTATAACCCAGTATTGTGTGCAACATATGATTTTTGAGAAACACATCATTGTGTGTTAGGTACGCAACTGGAAAAAGAATTTAATTTAATTTAAAATTAATATTTAATTAATATATATTAATAGATATAAAAATGTTATATTCTATAATTAATTGGGATGTAACAAATGAATATACCCCAAGAGTGTCCAACTATGTGTACAACCTTAGGCACGCTCATCATACACCAAGGGAAGAATGTTTTGATAGTCAACCCAAATATATATGGGTGTTTAAAAATATGTTCATCTATGAAACAACTACATCAACTATACAATATCCAAATAGGGATGTAATTTCTATGAAACCACATATTCACTACCTTACCAAAACATCTTGATATTTTAATATACTTAGATTTATTCTTATAGTGTTTCATAGGGCTATGTTCTCTAGTATATGTTATATTAAATCAATTTATCAGGCTTTATACTAAAATTTATTTCATACCATCTGTAACAACTCATCCCTAGTAACTCAGATCCTCTGATCATCTTATTATATTATCACATGATACAACAGTTTTCACCCCATGGGATAGAATAATTTAGTAGCTATGGGAAACTAGATAAAAACAATATTTTTTCATTATATTTGAAAACATATAAGTTAAATTACAATGAGAAAACTATTAATACATAAATTATATCATTAAAACCCTTCAATGTGTAATTATTAGTATCACGGGGAATGGAACATATAATAAAGGGTGTGTTATGATGTTTAGTTGGGGAAAAAGTAAAAAAATATGTCATAAAACATTAATAATATTGAGAAGATAAACAATATTCACATATTTCGTATATATAATATCATAAAAAGGAAATATATCCATAGATATCATAAAAACATAAATAATCACATGAAAAAGAAATCATTTCATAATAATGGAATGCATAATGCTAGACGTCATAGTATTACTATAAAAGACTGGTAACAAGATATCATATATAAATAGGTATGGAATACGTTGAATACCCAAAATAGATTGTGTCATGATACCTACCAATGAATAAAGGGGTTATAAAAGGCCTCAAACATGACTCACTAAATCCAATTTATTCATTATATGAATGAAATGAATAAAAATTCAATAATATTGAACATAGCCATCCATATTGAAAAACTAGCATATGAAATATTAATATTTACCCTAGTAAATCACTTGATATAGATGATTATAATACATGTAGACTAATAATATTTATTTAATCATTAGATTATATCCCAAACAAAGAATAATATTCATCCAATGATGTTACGTAGTTAAAAATACTTTTAAAAGATCAAAAGAACATTTATTGATGAAAATAAAATTTTCAATTTGAAATAAGTTATTTAAAAGCAAACAATTTATATAATATTAAGCGTAACATTTTATTTGTTAATAAAGATTAAATTTTATAATTTAATCTTCTAGTAAAATAATAGTTATGGTGGAGGGAAATGATTTTTAGTAAGTAAATGATGAAAAACAATTTCATTCACACCTTTGGTAAAAAGAACCTCATTCAGCAAATGACAAGGAGATTTCTTTTAATTTTTTAATAGAAAGTAAAAAATGGGAAAATATGAATTTAAAAAACAATTTAGGAATAGGAAAACATTTCTGAATTTTGTTTCAAAAATATGGATTTTGTAGAAAACTTTTCCCTATCTAATAATTATAGAATTTCAGCTTCGTTAATGATATTCCATTAAGATTTTGACTACTTAGAGAGAAGAAATTGAAAGGAAAACATGTAAAATTCTCACATAACAAGAGAATAGGAATTTATATGCAGTTTAAAAGGGAAATAAACTATAATTCCCTTTAACGGTAATTTAAACATATAAAATCTTAAATAAAAATGATACATTAGAATAAACACATACCTCATGTATAACAATATTGATATATGATTTGAACTTTATGGGTAATAAATTTAAATTTATTATAATTTTATTAAAAAATATATTTATACTTATAATATCATATATGATCCTATGGTACAATATCAACACCCATTTTTAATAATTATTTATTTAAATACCTATTCTGGGTATTAAATACTTTATTTTTCATGCCTGTTTCTATTCGGTAGGTCTGACCCTTACACATTGTCATGGTTCCATCATCTACAAAATGATAATAATTACAATTATATGTTATTAATACATAATATCACTTTTATTGAACATTCCTTAATCATCCATGTCATAAAAATAATAGCATAACTCATGTTTTTGGAAAAAACATATTAAATTAGAGCATGTTATAATGTCTGAATGAGTAATAATATGCTAAAGTGTAATCGTAATTAAATATTTAGAGAATATTATTAATGTAAAAATTATTATTTCTATTCATTATATACAATTTTATAACTGTTTATGAAAGGTATACATGGAAAACAAAATATATCTCTAATGGATATAGTAGTATGTACGTACATTTGAACTATAATTCCATTTTCTAATGAGAAAACATAAATGATAGAAGATAATATTTTATCATTCGAAACTAATTATTATATTATAAACATCATATATATTAAGTAAATCTGTCCTTATTTCTACCCTTTAGAGGCGATGGTTGAAAATGAATCACGTCTCCCTGTGGAGGTGGTTGATTATACATACACATGAGTGGTACTTTCATTTCCCAATTTATGGTATTCGTAACACCCCAAACATCCATGGTAGGCTTCTCTTTGAATAACATAATATCTTGTGATGTATGTAACATCGAGTTCTAACACACCACAACTAATCAAACATGCCTTTATGACTAGAAATACTCACTTTTTTGAAATTTTATAAATGTTATTTTTCAAAATGGACTTCAATTTTGGATTCAGACTATCAAAATTAGCTTAGGGTGAATTTTTGGTATTTTAATCAAAACATTCAATTTCTGGTGAATAGTGAAAACACAATGTTATTGTTTAAAACTGACTTTTTATTTCAATAATTAATATTTTATTTAAATTTATTTTAGGTAAAAATAGATACATAATACCTATATATGTTCAATGTAATTCATTAAAGTCATTTTATAAGAATATTAGATATATAAAATTTTTCTGAACTTGTTACCATCTTTTACCGACCTTCTAGGCACATTTGAAAATTTGCATAAAACGTAATTTTACCACTTCTGTGAATTGAATTTAAAAAATCTAAGACACATGGTTGACATCAGTAAGTAAAATGTGGTTCAATAAGATGAAAATAATATTTAGTGAATAGTGATTTTAGAGTTTTATTTACCATGGTCAAAAGTAAATAGGGTAATTAAAGGAAAATATGATATTATAATTACCCTAACACATTTCCTAATTCTACTGGCAATTAACAATTTTATTTATTTTAAGAATAACATCATAAAGAAAGACCCAAAAGGAGATACCTCATGGTGGTCTAAAGTAATGTAAACCCAAAGCATAATTAACAACCAAACTCATCCCCTCCTTTGGAAAATAACCCAAGAAAAAAAAAAGAAAGCATACTTTGATTTGATGATGCAAGAGATTCCAAGACGTCTGCTACCATGTTACCCTTACACCATATATGAGAGAACTCTGTGTGATTTCCCATGATAAATTTACACTTCCTTATAGTATATGCCACGTTCCAAGTGATACTTCCCTTACCCATACAAGCATTATAAAAAAACATGTAATCCGTCTTTGCCACTATAAGGATGATCTGCCTTTGCTTACATACCTCCATCATAGTCTCCATGGCCATTTCCTCTGCCTGAAGGACGTCACCTCTTCCATAAGTACCAGCGAACACTGCAATAACTGAACCCCTCTAGTCTCTCACGACTCCGCCCCCTCGCATCACCCCAAATAACATCGACCCATCTATGTTGATCTTAAAACCCTGACATGGAAGTTGTCATCGAACCCACCTGCCCTGCCCAGAAGGATCCACCAGGTTGACATTTGAGAGGTTCGGGAATGAATACTTCACCGAGGGCGCTGAATGGAAATCTGGGAATAGTCGAAACAAATCCAGCAGAATATTATTCATCTGGAAAATAACACTAACGTGAGACCTCAAGACATGATTATGACGAACTGCGTTTCAGACCTTCTAGATAATCCAGAAACTAGAAACACGGATGACAGTCCTTGCCTTCCTCTCAGCCCCATAAGAGTATTTACCTCTGAACCATGAACTTAGAAAATTCTTCTGCACCCCTCCTGACGCCTCCCAACCAAAAAACCCCCCAAAGGTCTCCCTAACCTTCTAGACCATTCACAATCATAGAAAAGATGGACCGTTGTTTCGTGATTTGAAGACATGCAACAACAGAACATAGAGGTCATATTCACGCCCATAAACTGTAGGTTTTCATTAGTAGGCAATGCTTTGTTTCTCACACACCACACCATAAAAAAATTGGATGGAATCTCCTTTAACCACAAAGTCACTCCCCATGGGTATCCATTTGACATGTCCCTTGTCACATTAATGTAATTGTTAATTGAAAAAATACATGACGCCGAAGTTGTGAAAATAAGTTTATCAGGATAATCACTGATAACAATTATGTTAAAAACAACGAGTTTATTCTCATCATGGATGGCCTAATGTAATTGGGGATACACAGAGGCCTCACTAAAAGATATGTTCAGGATGGGGAAACTAGGGAAATACAACCTGCCTGCCCCCAATCATTCTTCCAGAAGTTGATGTTCCCTCTTCCCACTAACCAATGAGAGTTATGATGTGAAACCTCCATGAAAGGATGAATCTAATTCCATATCCAAGAAGAATTGGATCTCTACTGCCACATATTCTGACCATATTTGTCTTGCATAGTCCTGCCCGAAATGGACTGACCTTCTAGCAGTTCCCATGCAAGCTTTGCATGAAGCCCCTCCATGGATGAGGAGACAGTCCTCAGATTGATCCCACCTTCAGAGAGAGGCCTTAAAAGATGTTTCCATGAAGCCTAATTAAGTCTTCCCTCCATCTGACCATCCCATATAAAGGATACCATACTCTTACCATGTTGGGAAATTACACTTTTCGAAACCTTCAGGGTAGATCGAATATGCATGGTAATGGAGACCAAGAAACTATTCACAAAAGTTATATGACCTCTGAAGGAGAGAAATATATTTTTCCAGTTACAAATCTGCCCAATGATTTTGCTGATAAGTTTATCAAAATGATGGACCCTATGAGATGAGGGACTAACCGGAGCCCCCAAATACTCCATGGGAATGAATCCTTTCTCTATATTCATACTTTGTTTCACATCCCTCACCCTCATATCAGAGAAATCCCTGTTTATATAAAAGGTACTTTTCTCTTTGTTCACCCCCTTCCCACTCCACTTACAATATTCCCCTAGAAGACCATTCAACCCCTGCACAGAAAGTCTACTTCCATTGATAAAGACAATTGTGTCCTCTAAAACATCAAGTGTGATATACCCCTTGTAGAATTCCTATTATGATAGGGGTGAATTTTACCCATATTCAGGCCTTGATTAATAAAGCAACTAAAAGCATTTTGAGAGAGAATGAAAAGAGTGGGGGACAGAGAATCCCCTTCTCGGAGACCACAAAACGTCTTGAAAAAACCAATTTGTTTACCCATAAAGGATGTTGAAATCCACATTGAGTTGAAACAAAGGAAAAGTAGGTCACTGGTCCAAATAGAGAACCCCATTCATGTCATGACTCTGAGACCAAAACCTCATTCCATCCTTTCATATTCTTTTCTCATATCTAGCTTCATCACAAAATTACCCCCAAAGGACCTGTTGTTGATCCCACTAACCATTTCCCGAGCCACACCTACTGCGTCCTGAATAAACCTATCTTTAATGAACCCATGTTGTTCCAAGGCCATCCAAGAATCCAGTTGAATATCCCGTATTCTATTCAGAATTTTGGACAGGGTCTTATACGGTATATTTCACAAACTAGTGGGCCGATACTGATCAATAGACTGAGGATTTCCCACCATAGGAATAAGAACCATCTTGGTTGCACAAGCAATACATGGAAAGTACCCCTAGAATAAATCCTAGACATCTCTCACCAGGTCCCCATTAACAAGGTCCCATATCTCCCTATAAAAAGATCCAGAGAATCCATCAGGCCATGGTGCACTATCTAGGTTCAAAGTCCAAATCGCGTCACGAACTTCACCCTTATCCGGAGCCTTCCTCAAGCCCTCATCAATGACCTCTAAAACACATATTGGAATTCCCTCAAATTTTCCACCACCGCCACTCGTATATCTCCCTTCCATATTTCTATTGGGTGCATTCAACAGATATTTGAGGGTCCCATTAGCCATAGACCCTACCTCATCACGATCAATAGTGAAGGAACCATCTTCTCTATCAATTTTGGGCCACTGAACACATCGGCACTCTCTTATGTAGGCGTGAAAATAGCTGGAGTTCATATCTACCTCCAGAAGCCATCTAATTCTGGCATGCTCTCTAGCCAGCCGCTCTTGTATCATAAGACTATCAATAAGAATATCCTTTTTGATTCTCAGTTTAATAAAGAGAGACTCATCCTAGGCCTATTCTAAGCGATTCTCCAAAAGTTCAACCTCTTTACTAATCTCGACCAAATCATGATCATGAGCTGGTAACTTCATTGTCCAAGTGTGAAGATGATTTTTGAGTCGTCTCAACTTGTTATGAATAGTGATCCATGGGTTCCCCTAGGGATGAAAGTCCCAATCTTCACTGACCACCTCTGAGAAATCCGGTTCTTCGATCCACATTCTAGAAAAAATACCACAACCTCCATTACTCAGCCCTGTACCCAGAGAAACACGAAGCACAGAGTTGTCAGATAAACACCAAACCAGATGAATGACTCTGAAATCATGAAATGATGAAACTGAAGCCTCATTCATCAGGAAACGATCCATACAACAATAGGTATGTTACCCTCCAAGGTGGTTTTTACACCACGTTTATCTGCTTCCCCAAAATCCGGAATCTATAAGGCCATTCCTAACCGTGAAGGAAATGAATGCATGACTGGAATTACTAGGAAAATCACCCCCCATTATTCTCCTCTATACTAGAGATAATATTGAAATTTCACTTGACAGGCCAGGGAACATCATCTGGGTTAATGACATCCAACTCATGCCACAAGTATTCCTTATCATGATCATCGCACATGGCATAAATTGAGGAGAAAATAATCACCCGATTCCCAACTATGATCATGGTGGTCAAAGACTGATCTGACGCACTAAACATATCGTAACTGATATGATCCTACTAAAAAAGACAAATATGGGAGTTTGGAGGATCCCTGTGAAAAAATACTTGAAACTTAAGCCTCTTTGCATACTCATTCATCTTGATAAAAACGTGTTTTGGTTCCAGGATAGCGGCCATAGAAACCTGATGGTTTCTATACTCGTTGAATATGAAATTGGACTTCACCCTAGCTCCAAGACCATGTACGTTTCAAATTAAAACATTACACATTATGTCGGGAACATCTGGCTTTGGCCCCAGACTCCCAGCACCCTATAGAATGAAGCGAGAAAGAACATACCATCACACCAGCTTTTGATTTTGATCTTGATCGAACACCAACATGAACCTGTGAGGAAATTTCCCCTGAAGAGACCGCTCATATGGAAGACACCATTCTAGTAACTTCTGGGGAAATAAAGGACTGCACTTACATTGAAATATCACCCAATATTGGAGGTGATTAAGGAGAATGGGGATGGGAAGGAGGCGGAATAAATATTGTGGAAGATGGAGGAGAGGACACCTCTGGAGGAGGGCTCCATGCCAAAAGAGGAATCTTCCTATGTAGGAAGAGTGAGGAGTCTTCATGGTTACTCAATTCTTCCACCCTGATGATATCAGATATACATCTATGAGATGGACCCCAATCCCCCACACATAGAGATCGTAGACAAACTAAATTGCTAAGATTCGACCCCAAAGGATAGAGGTCCTTCTCTGGAACCTGAACCTAGGTGACATCGCCCCATTCACCGTAGAGGAGAATAAAATCGTGAGAAGGGGGCCCAACCATCACCGAAGACAAAAGTCCAAGAAAAGGAAGCCTCCGGCATCTTTACAGTGGGAACCAAAACAATTCATTTTCCCTGGTCGTGGCCCTCCCTCCCAGAAGGGACCCGCATTCAAGAATTATGAGGAAAGGACCTCGAAACCCCTAGATATAGAGATCTACAAAAGATAAATTTGGAAATAAATATACATTAGAAATATAAAATGATTTAATATATAATGGTATTTTATTTATAATTTTGAGACATTAAATAATTATATTTATTTATGACACAATGATAAAGCAATAATTACCTTATTAATGAAATATTAAAAAAATTGATATTATAAATATTCATATAAAAGTAAATTGAGACTTATGATGAATTACACTAATTTTATAAGTTAATATAAAATTTTTGAGTTGATTAAATAATTTTTTTAAGAGATAATGTTTTTTTGACTTTCATAAAAACAAAATACAAAATAGTGTCAAAATTGACATAAATGAGTTTTTAAAACAAATACTATATTATTAATTGATATAATATTCCTAAAAATCTAAGTTTTAGACAAAGGACTTAGATAAGGATATATATAACAATAATGAACCACTTGGGGTTCGCTTGGCATTTTATAGTATGTTTATTAACCATTTATTTTAATAATACACGAATACATGGTAAAAGTTAAACTGTTTAACAAAGAGTTAAATATAATAGATAAGGTTAATATGGTGACCTAAACCTATCTAAAACCTATTGGTTGAGATTTTTTCGACCCATCCCCACCTTTTCCTTGAAATAAATTATTTTTGGATCCATTATTAACGGAATATGATTTTATAATAAAATAATATTTCATGATTTCCCTCAAGTGACCCTCACCTCTCTTATAAAAGGGTACTTCCCCTTCTCTCAAAATCACAACTCCAAATCCATTTATCTCAGTTGAAACCAGCTCAAATATCCTCCCAACTACCCTCACTTCGACCTAGAGTCCATAATTTGATTAGAAAGCCAACCTATGGATCCCTTTTGATCAACTCAAAAGGAAACACCCGAAGAGGAGGAAATAATTTCACCACTTCTTTCAATGTTATTTTCTTCTTCCACTTCCTCTTTCTTTGTTGATTCCATACCAAAATAATAACTCCAGTACCTTATAAATAATGTGATGTTATTATAAATATGGTACAACCATATTCATTATTCTATCCATCCTATGAATGACAAGTCACCATACGTACGTACGTACGGCTTACCGTCTCCACGTCATGGTGTAGTTTGTTATCCAAACACTTAATTATTTGGATGGGTATAATAATGTGTATAAATTATGTAAATATTAAATATAAAATTTTAAGGATTATGTATATATGATATACCATCCAATTACATATGATTTTACCATCAATAGAAAGATATTGTCACTCGTACGTACACACGGATTACTGTCTCGACGAACGCGACGAAATCTATTCCCCATCATAAACATTCCAGAATAATTTTCATTTTATGATTAAAAATAATGTTTAAGAACATAATATAATTTTGTATATGAATCAAATACAGCCTATCCATAACAAACATGGCTTACGTAACCAAGCATATAAAGGAAAATGAATCAGTTAACACCCAAAACGATGATACAACTGAAATATTATTAACAAAGCAATATTAGAAGATCATATAGGATATAATATTTATGTATACGGTTATTTTATAATTTAATAACAATGATTTAACTATTATAGAGAAGTTTAATTTACCCTTGATCAAGGAAAAGTTTAAGGTAAGGGTTAATCTACGATCAATTCATTATCTGAGGTTTTTTTATACGCAAGTATCTACTGGGACCTCTTTATCATCCACATCCGTGTTTCTTAAAAATTTATTTCAAATTTTATTATTATTTCCTAGATTATAGGTTAAAGTATTTTATACCCTTGTTTTACGTTTTATAATATTTTTATAAATGAATATTTCCTTCATTTTCCAAACAATTTCCTTTTCAACCTTTTCGAGAAAATTACGGATAGAATGTTTTTTAACTTATACTGAAGGTGTAGCAACTTTCTGCCGTTATAACACCTTCGAAGCTTCCCTTAAATTATTATAAAAATATTTCAAAATAAATTCTTTCTTTTATAATTACAAAAATTTTAAAATCATTCAAAATAGAATGAGATATTTATCTCAAACAGTTTTGATTTCATCTATGTCAACATCCTTTGATGGATTTTGCACTAGTTTGAAAATGATTTATTATGATACAATCTTCCATATTTTATTGAATGTTTTTTGATATGTTTGACTATGGATCTATTATTTTTATACCATTCATGGTTTATATTTAAAGTATTAACATTTCATATGCTAGTTTTAATATGAATGTTTTTGCTATGTTTCATCCTTTTTATACGAGGAATGCATTGGACTTTGTATGTGATGGGTGGAGCCCTCTATATCTCATCGATGCATCGTTAGGTCTCATGGGAAAAACTAGTGTCTTGGAAAAAGGCCTTGATAAAATATTATTTGTAGTCTTGGCATGATTCCTTGACTTTGTGGTTATGATGTCTGGAATTATGCATTACATCATTATGAAATTGGATATTGATATTACATGTGATTATTCAACTATTAGCATATCCATGTGAATAAGTAAATGGAATTATTTAATTTATCTTTTCCATATTATTCTGATGTTTATCTATAAAAGTCTTGTTTTTTATTCTTATACATTGTCATAAATGATTATACTTATTTATGGAAGTTTTCACTATATTGTTATCCTTACTGAGCACATGAGCTCACCCCTTTCTATGATTTATTTTTCTTAGAATGCAATGAATTATTTTATGACTGACCTGAAAGTATAGTCTAAGGGAGATGAATGTGTTAAAAGGATACATAATGTTGTTTTTTTCATTTCATAATGTAATTCAAAACTTATGAATGTATCTTGTACTTCCAAGGCTACTAAAATGATCAGTCTTTTGGGATTTGATCCCTCGTGGTCATGCCAATGTTATGTAATAATTCACCAACTCTGGGTTAATAGGTTCAGGAACTTCTAGTTAGTAACATATAAATTTTAGTAAAATCCTTAGAAGCTAATTTTAGAAAAAAACTGATTAGAAAACATTACCCTAAGATATACTTTGAGGATTCGTATTGAAGAACATCCTAGAATTTGGTTAATGTAGATATTTTGTGCGTTTTCTAAGACATAAATCATTGTGTGGATATGAGTAGGTAGAGGCTGCTCTGGCACAAATGTACCTTTGAGTGAAAAATCTGACAAGGAGTTTCGGGCTTGACTCGGGGTATCATGGTACATGGCAACGAGCCTTTCCACACTCTTGGTTATGAAACTCCCATGGGATATGCTTAGGATAAATCACATTTTCATTACAAACCATTATGAAGGATTTATAAGTATATACAACCTCAATGAAAATATTTTTATGATTATGGATTATATCCATAAACTGTTCAATTTATGTTAATTGTTTTATAAGTTTGGAATTATGTATTGTGATTCATAAACTAATCTAGTGTATGATATTGTTTATTAATGGTGCCTAGTGGAAGGAATGAAAACCATATCAACGCACATAATCCATATAGGGGTTTCCCACCTATTAAAGATAATTATAGTGGAGTTAGTGATGCAACTAGTGCTGATCATCTATTCATCATTCTGAGATAACTCACTCAGGTTATGAATAATAACCTAACCTGTATGGATCACCCTGATCCACAACGCAGAGGATCAATGTTAGACTGCATCATGAGGCAAAACCACCAACATTCAATGGAACTAAATATCAATTTGTAGAAAAGAAATGGATAAGTACCTTAGAGAAAATATTTTCGGCATTGGGGAGTAAAGAAAGGGAAAATTTTTTCATGGCAGTTTATCGCCTCACGGGAGATGAAGATCAATGGTGGTCATTAATTCAAAACTGAAATGATGAACATAAAGTATTAAATATATAATAGATGAAGTTTAAATAGATTTTTTTCAAAAAATACTTTCCTTCTGACCATCGAGCGTATGGAAAGATAATTTCTGAGTTTGAGGAAAAAGGAGGATGAGAATGTCACAATTTATGAGGATAACATTACAAGGTTAGCAAGGCATGCAAAAAATTATATACATAACCCAAGGAGTAATATTGGTAGATTATTTTATAGATAAAAACCATTTTTCCATTGAGAATTAGTCTCACAATCCTTCTCATCGTACAAAGATATTGTCTCATGTGCTATTAAGATAGAAACAGAATTCTCTAAGTCTTACTACTTTAATGAAAATAAAGAGAAGAAGGGATCTGCTAAACACTCTAGAAATGGAAATAAGGAGAATTAGGGAGATATTGAATTTTCATCATGTCGTAATTGTAGGAAGAAACACCTCGATACTTGCCTAAATGGAATGAGAGTCTTTTACATGTGTGGTGAAAAAGACCACCAAGCTCGTGGTTTCAAGGGAAAGAAAGAGGTTGTCAATGATCAATGTAACAATTTTAGAGAAATAGGGTATTATGAAAAAGAATGTCCTAAGCACCAAAAAACATACCTCTAAAAAGGCCAAGAGAGCAAGTCCATGCTTATACAACCACTACTGCTGAGGTTGAAGCTCTGAATGACATAGTGGAAGGTAATTTAATGGTTTCGTCAAGTTTATACAATGATTTATTTGATTCTAGATCATCACATTATTTTATATCTTCCTAGTTTTCTATGAAAATTAGATATTTCCAATTAGATTTTACAAGGTTGTTTTCAGTCAAAACTCCTAAGGTAAGTATCATTGCAACAATGTTTTGTGAATCAATCCCCATTCAGGCATATAAATGTTCTTTATTTGCAGATATCATTGTCATACTAATGATTGAATTTGATATAATCCTTAGTATGGATTGGATTTCAGACCATGATGTAAAAATTTATTATAAGAATAAGGAGGTTATAATTTTCAATTATGATAACATGTACCTTATCTTTAGAGCAGAAACATCACCACCGGATTCTTAACTAGATCCACCCCCAGTAGCTCTACTAAATTCAATTATTAGGGAGGAAAAGAAATAAATAACTATGGGTGAGGAAAATAATGTTTTAATAGATGAATTACGTATTTTACAAGAATATTTTGATGTGTTTCTATAGGATTTACTTGTTCATCCTCCAGAATGAGAAATTGAGTTTTCAATTGATTTCATTCCTGCTTCAAGGCCTATATCGAAGACCCCATATAGAATGGCCACTGTAGAATTAGTGGAACTAAAGAAACAACTAGATGAATTGAGTAATAAAGGATTTATTTGCCCTAGTTTTTCTCCATGGGGAGCCCCTTTTCTTTTTGTTAAGAAGAAATATGGATCTATGAGGTTGTGCATTGACTATAGAGAGATCAATGCTATAACGATAAAGAACAAGTATGCCCTACCTTACATTGATTATTTATTTGATCAACTTCATGGAGCTCAATATTTTTCCATGATTGACCATTGATCTAGATATCCTTAGTTGTGTGTGAATAAGGAAGACATTCTGAAAACAACATTTAGAACCAGGAACGGGCATTACGAGTTTATAATAATGCATTTTGGATGGAATAATGCACCCTCTGTTTTCATGGATCTAATGAATATAGTTTTCAAGGAATATCTTGATTACTTTTTAGTGGAATTTATTTATGATAACTTGGTATACTCAAAGAGGTACTAAGTTCATGAAAATAACTTGTGCACTATTCTGAAAACCCTTAGAAGAAATGAATTATAAGGGATGTTTAGTATGTATGAATTCTAGTTTCAGTTAATTTCTTTTCATGGCCATATTGTCTCTAAGGATGGAATCTCTATTGATCCTTCTATGACAAGAGCAATACAAGAATGGATAGCCCCTATGAGTATAAATTAGGTACACAGTTTTATTAGTTTAGCAGGTTATTATTGGTAATTCATCCAGAATGTTTCCCGATTGGTGAACCCATTAACCAAGCTCACACATAAAAGGGGTTAAATTTGCTGGAAAAAACGAGTGTGAAAAATGTTTTGAATAACTAAATATAAGATTATCCAACACTCTGATCTTGAATCTTCCACCAGGAAATGATTGGTTTGTTATTTATAGTGATGCATCAAAGAAAGGAGATGGTTGTGTCCTTATGCATAATGATAGGGTTATTTCCTATGCATCAAGACAACTAAAAATTCATGAAAAAAACTATCACAACCATGATCTTGAGTAAGTAGCTATAGTATTTTCTTTGTAGATAATGAGACACTATCTCTATGTTAAAAATGTGAGATATATACCGATCACAAGAGTTTGAATTATATTTTCTCATAAAAAAGAACTCAATAAGAAGCAATGACAAGGGATTGAACTACCCAAAGATTATGATTTTACTATACACTACCACCATGGGAAGGAAAATAAGGTGGAAGATGCTTTGATCAGAAAAGATCATGGAGTTTTGAATAAATGAGAGTTGAAATGGATACAATGTTCATGGATCTAGTAATGATGGATATTAGAATAATCATGGAAGGAAAAACATAAATACTTTTTTCAAATGGTGGCCAATCCTGTTTTACTAGAAAGGATAAAAAGTTCTTAGACTGATAATGAGGAGTTTCAAACGAAAATTAAAGTTTTGAATGATAGGATATTGATTAACTTCGTATATAAAGATGGAATTTTGAAATTTGGGACAATACTTTGTGTTCCCGACATACATGATTTAAAAAGGGAATTGTTGGATGATGCTCATTGATCCAATTTCTCTATACACCCTGGTAGCACTAAGATGTATAGATATTGGAAGAACATTTTTTGATGGAAAAAATAAAGAGGGAGATTGCGGATTATGTGTCAAGATGTATGGGTTTTAAACAGGTGAAGGATGGAAGACAACATCCTAGAAGAGTCATGCAACCTCTTCCCATACCTGAGTAGAGATGGGATGACATTTCAATGGAATTTTTCATTAGTCTACCAAATACTCTTAGAAGGAATGATGAAATATGTTTTATTGTTGATTGTCTTACCAAGTCAGCACATTCTCTTGCTATAAGAGAAGATTTACCATTTGAACGTTTAACATGAGTATATATTAATAAAGTTGTTAGACTTCATGGAGTACCCCTATCGATCTTTTCTGATCTTGATCCCCATTTTACATATAGATTCTAAAAAAGTATTTAGAAATAATTGGATACTAAACGTCATTTGAGCACTGCCTACCACCCTCAAACTGATGGAAAATCAGAATGAACTATTCAAACCATAGAAGACATGTTGATATCTTTCTCAAATCACTTTCAAGGAATGTCAGATCAATATTTACCTATGGTATAATTTTCCATTAACAATAGCTTCCATTAAAGTATTTAAATGGCACCATATGAAGCATTATATGGAAAGATATGTTACACACCAACTTTCTGGGATGATGTTGGTGAAAGGAAACTCTTAGGCCTAAAACATATTGAGGAAACAATGAAAAATGTGAAGCTTATCTAAACCCATATCAAAGAAGCTCAATGTAGGCAAAAGACCTATGTCGATAACTGAAGGAAGGATTTGGAAATTCAAGTAGGAGATCATGTTTTCTTGAAGTTATCTCCATGGAAGGGTGTTATACGTTTCAGTAAGAATGGTAAATTGAGTCCCAGGTACATCATACCTTTCAAAATTCTAGAATGAATCGGTATTGTAGCTTATCATTTGGAAATGACTCCATGTCTCTCCAATGTTCATGATGTGTTCCAGATATCATTGTTGAGAAAATACATGCCTGAGACAACACATGTACTCATCTATAATGATATAGAAGTGGAACCCAACCTGTCTTATTGTAACGATTCTATCATAATTGCTGATACCATAGAACAAGTGTTGAGAAACCAGATGACTCATCTAATGAAAGCTCTATGGAGAATCCATAAGATAGAAGAGGCAATGTGGGAACCCGATAAACTTATGATGAAGAACCACCAAAATCTTTTTATGTACCAATATTCTAAAAATTTCGAGGATGAAATGATTTGATGGAGGGAAGAATGTAACACCCCATGCTTCCACAGTACACTTCTCTTTGAATAATATAATTGCTTGCGTTATAAGCAACTTCAAGTTCTAACACCCCATGACCAATAAAACTAGCCATTATGAATAGTAATACCCTCTTTTTGAAATTTTATATTTTATATTTATCATAATGGAATTCATTTTTGGATTCTGAATATCAAAATTAGCATTGGGTGATTTTTTTGGTATTTTTCGGAAAACGTTCAATTTTTGATGAATAGTGAAAAACACTGCGTTATTGTTTAAATTCGACATTTTATTTAAATAATTAATATTTTATTTAAATTAATATTAGGTAAAAATAGATACAAAATACCTATATATGATCAATTTATTTCATTGGAGTCATTTTAAAATAATATTAAATATATAAACTTTTATCGATTTTTTACCGTTTTTTCCCACCTTCTAGGCGCATTTGAAAATTTGCATAAAATGTAATTTTCACGCTTCGGTGAATTGAATTTCAAAAAAACAAGAGACACAGTTGAGATTAATAAGTAAAATTTGGTTCAATTAGATTAAATTAATTTTTGGTGAATTGTAACTTTTGACTTTTATTTTCCACGGTTACAAGTAAATAGGGTAATTAAAGGTAAAAAGTGAATTTATAATTACCCTAACACATGTAGAAATTCTATTTAATAAGTTTATTTCAATAAAAATAAAACTTAGAAATAAAATATGATCCTTTTGTTCACTTTGATTTGATTAGGAAATTTTTTATTATTTTATTTAAAGAAGAGTTTTCAATTATTAATAACTAAACCATTTTTAATATAGGGTTATAAATAAGAAAAATTCGACTATAAATATTCATTTTTAACCTAAAAAAATTTCATACATAATGGTATTTTGTTTATAATTTTTATACATTATATAATTAAATTTATTTATGACATAATGATAATGTAACAATTACCTTATTAATGAAAGATTAAAATAATTGATATTATAAATATCCAAATAAATTTTTATTGAGACTTATGATGAATTAAAATAATTTTCTAGGTTAATATGACATATTAGGGTTGATTAAATAAATTTTTTCGATGTGATAAATTTTTTATGACTTTCACAAAAACAAAATACCAAATAGTGTCAAAATTGACATAAATGAGTTTTTTTATAGAAAAACTATATTATTAATTGATATAATATTCTTAAAAATATACTATTCGGACAAAGGACTTATATAAGGTTAGATATATCAATAATTAATCACTTGGGGTTATATTGTCTTTTTATGGTATGTTTATTAACCATTTATTCTAATAATACAGGAATACATGGTAAAAGTTAATCTATTTAACTAATATTTAAATCTAAAAGATAATGTTAATATGGTGACTTAAAACTATCTAAAACCTTTTGTTTGAGAGTTTTTCTACCCACACCCACTTTATCCTAGAAATAAATTATATTTGGATCATTTATAAACCAAATATTATTGTATAATAAAATAATATTTCAAGCTTTTACTAAAGTGAGCCTCACCTCTCTTATAAAAGGGTACTTCCCCTTCTCTCAAAATCACATCTCCAAAGCCATTTGGCTCTGACAACCCTTCTCAAATATCCTACCAACTACCCTCACATCGACTTAGAGGCCTTACTTTTATCATAAATCCAACATAAGGATCCCTTTTGATCAACTAAAAAAGAAACACCCAACGAAGAGGTAATAATTTCACCACCTCTTTCCAAATTCTTTTCTTCTTCCACTTCCTCTTTATTTTTGTTTCCATAAAAAAATAATAACACTAGTACCTTATACATACTGTGATGTTATTATGAATATGTCATAACCATATTCATTATTCTATCCATCCTATGAATTACAAGTCACCATACGTGCGTACGTACGACTTACCGTCTCCACGTCGTGGTGTAGTTTGTTATTCAAACACTTCATTATTTGGATGGGTATATGTAAATAATAAATATAACATGTTAAGGATTCTGTATATATGATATTTCATCCAATTAAATATGATTTCACAATCAATAGAATGATATTGTCTCTCATGCGTACCTACGGATTACCGTCTCCATGAATGTGATGAAATTCATTCCCCATCATAACCATTTAAGAATAATTTTTATTTTATTACTAAAAATAATATTTAATAACATAATATAATTATGGATATGAATCAAATAAATCAAATCAATAACAAACATGAGATGTGTAACCAAACATATAAAGTAAAACGAATCAGTTAACACCCGAAACAACGATACTACTGAAATATTATTAAGAAAGTAATTTTATAAGATCATATATGATATCATATTTATGTTTTTGTTTTTGTCTAATTTAATAAAAATGATTTAACTATTATATAGGAGGTTAAAGTACCCTCTATCAAGGAAAATTACAAGGTAATGGTTAATTCTACAATCTCTTCATTATCCGAGGTTTTTTATACATGAATATCTACTAGGACCTATTTATCATCCACATCCATCACTACGGGAAAAATGAGTATTTGCGACGGGTTATTTGCGACGGGAATAAATCCCGTCGCAAATAGCCCTGTTAAAAACTTATTTGCGACGGGGGTATTTGCCCGTTGCAAATAAGTAGCCTTTTGCGACGAGATAGCTTTCCCCGTCGCAAAAGGACTGGAGCCCATTGCGCGCCAAATCGCGGGAAACATATTTGCGACGGGGGAATATTCCCGTCGCAAATAACCGGCGGCGGTAAAAGGAATTTGCGACGTGCATATTCCCCCGTCGCAAATAGTATGTCGGTAGGTGGTTATTTGCGACGGGACCCGTCACAAAAAACTATTTAACCGTTGACCGTAATAAATGCTGGCTAAGGTATTTGCGACGGAACCCGTCGCAAATGGGCCCGTCGCAACTAATCTAACCTATAAATACCCCCATCCGTTTTTTTCAAATCATTCTCAAATTCCATCTTCTTCTTCTCTCAAAATTTTATTTCTACAGTTCAGTTTTTCTCAAGTTTAATTTTTTTTTCCGGAGTTGATATTGAAGTTTTGAAGAACAATCAGAGATCAACCTCAGATCAATTTTCAAGGTATTTATATTTATTTTAATTTAATATTTATTTTTAATGTTTTATTAGTTTTAATTATTCTTAATTAGTTGTAATTTAATTTTGTTGACATTGTTTTATTACTTAATAATTAGTAATAAATACTAATAATTAGGAATAATAACATTATTTAATTATTAATATATTTTATTATTAATATTAATATAATATAATTTTTTATATATATACAATTCTCTTTTCATCTGTGTGTTTGCTGTCTTCACATGTATTATTTGTATATGGAGATAGAAAACACACAGATGAAAGGAGAATTGTATATAAATTAGAAAATTATATTATTTTAATATTAATAATAAAATATACTAATAATGTTATTATTCCTAATTATTGGTAATTATTCCTAATTATTGGTAATTATTCATTTAATTACTCATAATTAAGAACAATTACCAATAATTACCAATAATTAGTAGTAATTAGTAATAATTAGTAATAATTAGTAATAGTTAGTAATAATTAGTAATAATTACCAATAATTAGTAATAATTAGTAATAATTACTAATAATTACCAATAATTAGTAATAATTACCAATAATTACTAATACTTACCAATAATTAGTAATACTTACCAATAATTAGTAATACTTACCAATAATTAGTAATAATTACCAATAATTATCAATAATTGTCAATAATTAGTAATAATTATTAATAATTATCAATAATTAGTAATAATTATTAATAATTATCATTAATTAGTAATAATTATTAATAATTACTAATAATTACCACTAATTAGTAATAATTAAGAATAATTAGGAATAATTAAGAATAATTAGGAATAATTACCAATAATTACCAATAATTTAGAATAATTAGTAATAATTAGTAATAATTAGTAATAATTAGTAATAATTAGTAATAATTAGGAATAATTAGTAATAATTAGGAATAATTAGTAATAATTAGGAATAATTAGTAATAATTAGGAATAATTAGTAATAATTAGTAATAATTAGAAATAATTAGTAATAATTAGTAATAATTAGTAATAATTACCAATAATTAGTAATAATTACCAATAATTAGTAATAATTAGTAATAATTACCGGTAAATAGTAATAATTACCGGTAAATAGTAATAATTAGTAATTATTAGAAATAATTACCGCTAAATAGTAATAATTAGTAATAATTAGTAATAATTACCAATAATTAGTAATAACTACCAATAATTAGTAATAATTACCAATAATTAGTAATAATTACCAATAATTAGTAATAATTACCAATAATTACCAATAATTAGTAATAATTAGTAACAATTGGGAATAATTAGTAATAATTAGGAATAATTCGTAATAATTAGTAATAATTAGTAATAATTAGTAATAATTAGTAATAATTACCAATAATTAGTAATAATTACCAATAATTAGTAATAATTACCAATAATTAGTAATAATTAGTAATAATTACCGGTAAACAGTAATAATTACCGGTAAATAGTAATAATTAGTAATAATTAGAAATAATTACCGGTAATTAGTAATAATTAGTAATAATTAGTAATAATTACCAATAATTAGTAATAATTACCAATAATTAGTAATAATTACCAATAATTAGTAATAATTACCAATAATGACCAATAATTAGTAATAATAAGTAATAATTAGTAATAATCAGTAATAATTAGTAATAATTAGCAATAATTAGTAATAATTAACAATAATTAGTAATAATTAACAATAATTAGTAATAATTACCAATAATTAGTAATAATTACCAATAATTAGTAATAATTAAGAATAAGTATCAATAATTACCGGTAAATAGTAATAATTAGTAATAATTTGAAATAATTACCAATAATTAGTAATAATTACCAATAATTAGTAATAATTACTAATAATTAGTAATAATTACCAATAATTAGTAATAATTACCAATAATTACCAATAATTACCAATAATTAGCAATAATTAGTAATAATTACAAATAATTAGTAATAATTAGTAATAATTAGTAATAATTACCAATAATTAGTAATAATTACCAATAAATAGTAATAATTACCAATAATTAGTAATAATTACAAATAATTAGTAATAATTACCAATAATTAGTAATAATTAGTAATACTTAGTAATAATTACCAATTATTAGTAATAATTTCCAATAATTAGTAATAATTAGTAATAATTACCAATAATTAGTAATAATTAGTAATAATTACCAATAATTATTAATAATTACCAATAATTAGTAATATTTAACAATAATTAGTAATACTTACCAATAATTAGTAATAATTAGAAATAATTACCGGTAATTAGTAATAATTAGTAATAATTAGTAATAATTACCAATAATTAGTAATAATTACCAATAATTAGTAATAATTACCAATAATTACCAATAATTAGCAATAATTAGCAATAATTAGTAATAATTAGTAATAATTAGTAATAATTAGTAATAATTACCAATAATTAGTAATAATTGATATAATTAATAATAATTACCAATAATTAGTAATAATTACCAGTAATTAGTAATAATTAACAATAATTAGTAATAATTACAAATAATTAGTAATAATTACCAATAATTAGTAATAATTAAGAATAATTATCAATAATTACTGGTAAATATTAATAATTAGTAATAATTAGAAATAATTGCCAATAATTATTAATAATTACCAATAATTAGTAATAATTACCAATAATTAGTAATAATTACCAATAATTAGTAATAATTACCAATAATTACCAATAGTTACCAATAATTAGTAATAATTAGTAATAATTACCAATAATTAGTAATAATTAGTAATAATTAGTAATAATTACCAATAATTAGTAATAATTACCAATAATTAGTAATAATTACCAATAATTAGTAATAATTAACAAAAATTAGTAATAATTACCAATAATTAGTAATAATTACCAATAATTACCAATAATTAGTAATAATTAGTAATAATTAGTAATAATTAGTAATAATTACCAATAATTAGTAATAATTACCAATAATTAGTAATAATTACCAATAATTTGTAATAATTATCAATAATTAGTTATAATTACCGATAATTACCAATAATTACTAATAATTACCAATAATTAGTAATAATTACCAATAATTAGTAATAATTATCAATAATTAGTATTAATTAGTTATAATTACCAATAATTGGTAATAATTAGTAATAATTACCAATAATCAGTAATAATTAGTAATAATTAGTAATACTTACCAATAATATTAGTACTATGAAAATAATAAAAAAATTATATAATATTAAAATTATCAATATTCGTAACATGTTTTTCTCTATTCTCAACATATTTAATTCTTAAAGGGTCAATTTTTAGGTCTATCTCAATAAAAAGTTTGTGTCAGTCGTGTATGATCTAAACTCTATAATTATCCTAGCTTGAGTGTTTTTTCTAACAAATTATTCAAAACCAGTAATGATTTTATATTTTATAGAGAAATATGGAACAACGAGGTCGTCAACAATCATTATTAGGTGACCGCATATGGATAAATCAACGTAGAAATCCAAACAGTTCTGGTTTAAATCTAATATATGTAGAGGGTGTGGAGACTTTTTAATCATTTGTGGCATCAAAACCAGAATTTGTTTCAGAAGGCAAAATAAAATGCCCTTGTAGAAAATGTGCATTGAGAACGTTTGACACGTTTGACAAAGTGGGAGAACATCTCTTGTGTTTTGGTTTTCAACCAGATTTTGTTTTTTGGTATCAACACGGTGAACGCAGTTCCAGATCAGGTGATACCAACTTGATTCCGGATCCATCCCAGTTTCAAGATTTAGTACATGATGTTGCAGGTTCCTCTGTTCAATATACAGAAACTCCGGCTGATATAGCTTCAAATCCTGAGTTGGCACCGTCTGAATTTTATGAGTTGTTGAAGTCTGCTGAGGATGCATCATATCATGGCTGCAAGATGAGAAAATTAGAAGAAGTTGCAAAATTTATGGCTATCAAATCAGATAACGGAATGTCAAACACCTGTTTTGATCATATATTTTCTTTGCTTAAAACACTGTTACCCGAAGGAAATTTTTTACCTAAAAATTACTATGAGAGTAAGAGGCTGGTTCGAAATTTGGGACTTACTTGTCAGAAGATTCATGCATGTTCAAATGACTGCATTTTATATTCTGGGGAAAATGAGTCGTTGGATAGTTGTCCCACATGTGGGAAACTGAGATATAAAGAAGGACAACACAGGAAGTCTGGTTTGATTCCTGTAAAACAGTTGAGATATTTTCCGCTTACATCCAGACTCCAGCATTTATTCATGTCTAAGAATACAACGACAATGATGTCATGGCATAAAGAGAATATTTCAACCGATAAAAGCTTGAATCATCCAGCTGATGGTGATTCATGGAAACATTTTGATAGAGTGCATCCATCATTTGCTTTAGAAGCTATAAATGGTCGACTGGGCCTTTCCACTGATGGTTTCTGTCCGTTTGGATCTTATGGTAGTCAATATTCATGTTTTCTTGTTTTTTTAACTCCGTACAATTTACCTCCATGGATGCTGATGAAGGAGCCATATATATTTTTGACTTTACTAATTCCAGGACATCCGAAGAAAAATATTGATGTTTATTTGAAACCATTGATTGATGAATTAAATTTATTGTGGATTACTGGTGTCAGTACATATGATGTTGCAACGAAACAGAATTTCATACTGAGAGCAGCATTGATGTGGACAATAAGTGACTTCTCGGTTTATGGGATGTTATCTGGCTAGAGTACACATGGTCAAAAATCATTTCCTTACTATATGGGAGAGAACAAAGCATTTATGATCATTCATGGAAAGAAACCTTTTTATTTTGACTGTCATCACAGGTTTCTTCCAGATGATCATCCTTTTCGCAGAAACAGATCTCATTTCAGAAAAGGAACAGTTGAAAGGGAAGGACCTCCAAAAATGCTATCAGGTTCGGAGTTAAAATCTGTTGTATTTTCATTACCTCCCATCACTTTTGGTCCCACAATAAACCAACAGAATATTTCTAGTTTTGGGAATGAACACAATTGGATTAAACGTAGCATATTTTGGGATTTTCTATATTGGTCTGATTTGTTGGTCCGACACATGTTAGATGTCATGCATTTTGAAAAGAACTGTTTTGATAATTTGTTTCATACAGTTTTGGATACGCCAGGAAAGAGCAAAGACAATGTAAATGCACGTTTAGATCTTGCCCAAATTTGCAGGCGTCCAGAATTGGAACTGTTTGAGAAAGTCAGAACAGAAAGTTTACTAAAACCAAAAGCAGCTTATACACTGTCTAAAGAAAACTGTTTATTATTTTGTCAGTGGATTGCAGATTTGAGACTTCCAGATGGTTGTGCTTCCAATTTGGGTAGATGTGTAAAGAATGGTCATATTACTGGATTAAAAAGTCATGATTTCCATGTTATAATGGAAAGAATTCTACCCATTGGATTAAGAGGTCTATTGAATTCTGTGATTTGGGATTCCATAACAGACATATCTCTTTTTTTCGGGAAATTTGTGCGGCTACAGCAGATTATGATGCTCTAGGAAAACTTGAAAAAGATGTTGTTGTAATTATATGTAAACTGGAAAAAATATTTCTGCCGTCTTTCTTCGACTCAATGGAACATTTGATGTTACATTTTCCATATAAATCCAAATGTGTAGGTCCAGTACAGTTTCGATGGATGTACCCATTTCAAAGATGCATGCAAAAATTGAAAAGAAAAGTACGTAACAAAGCATCTGTTGAAGGATCTATTGCAGAAGCTTATTTGCAAGTGGAAATATCTTTTTTCTGCTCCCATTATTTTGAATCTGAGTATCCTTTAAAACACAACCGAATGGGACGGAACGAGAGGAATATTGATGAAATCGACAATCAATTATCTGTTTTCAACCAGTCAGAGCTTGGTTTTGGTGGAGTTTATGAACGCTCACTTTCAGATGATGAACATCATAGAGCTCATACGTATGTTCTGCTCAATTGTGAAGAGATGAAATTAGTTGTACTATAAGTGTTTATATCACTTATTCTATCATTTATGTTACAGTAAATAACTTTGGGTTTTATAGGTTGTATGATAATCATATCAAGAAACAAATTCCAAAAATTACAGCAGCTGCTCTCGAAGAACGTCGACTGAAAAATTTCTCTCAGTGGTTTCATAAATTGGTAACATAAATTCTTTATCTTTTAGCAACTCATTCAATGTATAGTTTCCTATATTGATAATTATTTCACAAATTTTCAGGTGTCTCAACATGCTGATAAAATTGACAAATGGCTGTGTGTATTGAGTAACCCACCTTCCAAACTTGTTAAAACATATAATGAATATGTGGTGAATGGATTTCGATTCCACACACATGCATATGGGGAATCGAAAAAAACAATGAACAGTGGAGTTGGCTTGAGAGGATCTCATCATCGAGAAAATTAAGTTGACTTTTATGGCATACTTGATGAAATCATTGAACTCTGTTATCTTGGACAACAATAAATAACCATGTTCAAATGTCGGTGGTTGGATACAGAGAGAGGCGTGCGTGTTCATCCGACTCATGGAATCATCGATATTAAATGTAAAAGTGTTCTCGCAGTAAATAAACCATTCTTATTGGCTCAACATGCACATCAAGTTTATTACGCAAAGTATTGTGCTACATCAAGAGACTTGACTGATTGGTGGAGTGTAATAAAAATCAAAATTCGAGACAATCAGTTTAGTCAAAGTGAATGTGCTTCCACTGATGTGCAAAGAATTGAAGTTTTTCAAGAGAGTACTCAAAATCAATATTTTTTACAAAGAGACATGAGTATCGATGACGACACCCCACATTTAAGAGTCGTTGATGATGATGATGTTAATGATTTCACATATGAATTTGAAATTGTAAGAGATGAAGCAACTGTAACTCGAATGGATATCGATGATGTTGAGGAGGAATATGAAGATGACATTGACATATATGAAGATGATGATGAAGATGAACACTAATAGAATTCCATAATATTTATATACAATCATAATATGTATATATGTATATATAATAGTAATTATGAATTATTTGCTAACAACATTAACATTTTATGTTTCAGATGGACGACGCCACATTTCGTGAGTTGGCGGATGCTGACCTTACTTTCGATGTGGATGAGTTTCTGCCAGATGACCCTCAGCCTGCAGGCGCTCCAGGGAGTACACGGAGGGGGCACGGTCTTGCACGATTGATGATTCCTGACCCCGTCCCCGAGCGACGTCCACGTCTTGGGTTTGATCCACGCACACGGAGGTGTGATAACCTGTGTGATAACCTGTTGATTTGACTAAGATTTCATTAATCTATTCACATAATAAATGTTTATTATTTTTACAGTTTTCCGCATATAGCAGTCGGACAGGTCAGCGCTATATTGCGCAACTATTTCTCTCAGCCGTGGACCACATTGGAGCAGATTCCCATTGATGTGCAGCAGGCCATGTTCGGCCATTGGTTGGTACGTACGTAAATAAATAATTTTTATTTTGAAAATTATTTCATTTCTAACTTGATATTTTGATTTATTTGTAGGGTTTATGGTATCCGATCGAGGATTTCATGCGTGACGCCATCCACGAGGCATGGGAGGTGTCCATGCGTGATCGCCTTCATCAGTTTTTGCACAATTTAAGAAAAGCTGCGATGAAGAAAGCAGGAGTGTCAGATTTTGACGAGTCATGTAGAGCACACCGACCAGAGTACATTTCATCCTATGTATGGGATGGATTATGTGCGCACTAGATGAATGGTGCCTTTCAGAGGAGGTCATCCGTGGGGAGGCAGAATCGGGGGAGACAGAAGGTGACTCATCGATGTGGGAGTCGTTCTTTCAGTACTCATATACAACATCTGGTACGTACATTATTTATAAATATTTTATATAACTATAAATATTAACATTTTATTTTTTATTCTTATAGGCTGTCGAGCACCCCGATATTACGGAGTACGACGTATATCAGATGATGTATAGTGATCCTGTTACTAGGGAACTCAGAGGTGATCGTCAGCATCACATCGTGGTTAGTATTATTTGATTTCAAGTTTAAAAATTAACTGTATATAATATATTCACAATTTTAATTTTAAATTGCAACTACAGGAGTCATATGAGGCCGCAGCGTCACAGGTCCGACCTGAGAGTCAGGCCGAGTCATCAGATCAGACCACTGGCCGTCAGTTTGATGAGGCGGCATGGATGCAGGCCACCCAGTATGCCTTCAAGAAGGGCCGGGTAGTTGGTATCAGCTCTCGACTGACTCCCGGAGATTATTATGGCAGTGTTGCGATGTCGGCGTCCATCTCGAGAGGAGCTCGTGCATCTTCTTCTGCTACACAGTATGAGGATCAGTTGCGATCTCAGACTGCACTGATAGAGAGTCTCCGACAGGAGCAGGAGCAGATGCGTCAGCAGCATGAGGAGGAGCGTCGACGCCAGCAGTAGCTGTACGAGGAGCAGACGAGTCGGTGGATGCAGCAGCATCAGGAGCAGATGGAGTACATGAACCGACTCACTCATGCTTTAGGGATGGAGTTTCCTCCACCACCATCTGCAGATCCCCTCTCCCCCCTCCTTCAGATTAGAGTTTGTATTTATGTTATAAAATTTGTGAAATCAAAATATGATTTTTTTTCTATTCGTAGTTTCTGTCTCATTATAAAATATTTATTAATATTCTATTATTTTTTATTTTTTAATTATAATTCTATTATTATTATATTAATTAAAATAATTTATTATTTTTATTTGTGAATTATAATTCTATTATTATATTAATTAAAATCATTTATTAATATTGTATTATTTTTTATTTTTGAATTATAATTGGATTATTATTATATTAATTAAAAGAATTTATTTACAATTTATTTTTTTTATTTTTTTTATAGTATTTGCGACGGGATACTATTCCCTTCGCAAATAGTATTATTATTTTTTTATTTTTTAAAAAACTAGTTTTTGCGACGGGGCCCGTCGCAAATAGTTTTTTATAAATATACAGAGTACTAGTTGCGACGGGGATTCTCCCCGTCGCGGAAAAGGGCTTTAGCGACAAGCCCGTCGCAAAAAATTGTTATTGCGACACCGTTTTCAGCAACGGGTCATTTGCGACGGGATCCCGTCGCAAATGACCCGTCGCAAATACCTGTTTTTCTAGTAGTGCATGTTTCTTAAAAATGCAATTAAAAACATTTTTACTATTTCATTGAATATTTTTTAAAGTCATTTATACCATTTTTTGACATTTTATAATATATTTATAATGGAATATTTCTGTTTTTTTTCAAACAAGGTCTTTTATGACCTTTTCGAGAAATTTATGGAAAGAATGTTTTTTAACATATACGGAAGGTGATTCAATTTTATACTACTATAACACCTTCAAAGCTTCCCTTAAAAGAATATAATAATAATTTAAAAATAAATGTTTTCTTTTATAATTACATGATATTTAAATGATTTAAAAATAGAAAGATATATTTCACTCAAACAGTTTTGATTTCATCTTTGTCAATATCTATTGATGGATTTTACACTTGTTTGAAGTTGATTTATTATGATACCAAATTCAATACTGTATTGAAGGTTTTGTGATATTTTTGATGGTTGATGTGTTATTTTTATACCATTCATGTTTTATGGTTAATTTATTAACATTTCATATGATAGTTTTAATATGAATGTTAATGTTATGTTTTAACCTTTTCATATGAGGAATGAACTGGACTTAGTAAGTGATGGGTGGAGCCTGCTATAGCTCCTTGATGCATGGGTAGGTCTCTTGGGAGAAACTAGTGTCTTGGCATAAGGCCTTGATAAAATCTTATTTGTAGCCTTGGCACGAGGCCTTGACTTTGTGGTTATGATGTCTGGCATTATGAATTCCGTCTCTATGAAATTGGCTATTGATATTACATGTGATTATTCGAATAGTAGAATATCCATGTGAAGTAAATGGAATTATTTGACTTATCTTTTATATATTATGCTAATGTTTTAGTTTATAAGTCCTTTGTTTTAGTCTTATAGAATTCCTTAAATGTTTATGCTTATTTATGAAAGTTTCTACTATATTGTTATCCTTACTGAGCACCTAAGCTCACCCCTTTCTATGTTTTATTTTTCCCAGGGTGAAAATAAATATATTATTATTGAACTGCAGGGATAGTATAAGGTATATTAATGTGTTAAATGGAGACACAATGTTGTTGTTTTTCATTTCATAATATAATGTAAAACTTATGTTTGTATCTATACTTCCAAGGCTACTAAACTGATCAGTCTTTCGGTATTTGATCCCTTTTGATCATGAAAATGTTATGTAATAATTCACCGACTCTGGGTAACTAGGTATGGGCTGTTATAGTTGGTATTAGAGTATGTTTAATACAAAACCTGAAAGCTATATTTAGAAAAACTATGATTATAGAACATTACCCTAAGTTATACATTGAGGATTAGTATAGAAGAACTCCATAGAATTTTGGTAATGTAGTGATTTTGTGAGTTTCCCTAGAAATAAATACCTTTCTGGATATGAGTAGGTGGAGGCATCTCTAGAAAAGATGTACTTAGGACTGAAAACACTGACAAGGTGTTTTAGGCTTGACCAAGGGTATCCTGGTACACAAGAATAGGCCTTGCTGTACTCTTGGTTACGACACTCATAGGGGATATGATTAGGACAATTCACATTTTATTTACAAAGATTTATGAAGGATTTATGAGTGTATACCTCCTCAAAGAAAACAATTTTATGATTATGGATTATATCCATATACAATTAAATTTAGGTTAAGTGTCTTACATGTTTGGAAGTATGTTTCGCGATTCATAGATTAATGCAGAGTGTGCCATTATTTTGAAATGGCACTAAGTGGAAGGAATAGAAACCATATCAATGCACGTAATCCATATAGGGATTTCCCTCTAATTTAGATAATTATAGTGGAGATGGTGATGAAACTGGTGTTGATCAGCTTATCACTATATTGGGACAACACACTTATGTTATGAATAATAACTTTACCTATATGGATCACCGTGATACACAACACATAGGATCAATGTTAGACTGCTTCATGAGGAAACAACCACCAACATTCAATGGGAAAACAAATCCATTTGTAGCTGAGAAATGGATATGTTCCTTATAGAAAACATTTCATGCTTTGGGGAGTAGATCAAGGGAAAAAAGTTATCATGGAAGTTTATCACCTCCCAGGATAGGCAGATCAATGGTGGTAACTAATTTAAAACATAATGGAATATAAAGAATTTTCAAATATTGAATGGATTGAGTTTAAAGAGATTTTCATAGAAAAAATATTTCCTCATGTCTATAGAGTGGATATGGAATGAAAATTTACAAGTCTGAGGAAAAAGGTGGATGAGAATGTTGCAAAGTATGAGGGTTACTTTAAAAGGATAGAAAGGCATGAAAAAGATTATATAAATAACCGAAGGAGTAATAATGATCGATTCCTTGATGGGTTAAAACCCTTTCTCTATCAAGCATTAGTCTCAAAATCCTTCTCACCATACAAATATATTGTCTCATGTGATATCAAGAAAGAAATGGAATTATCTAAGTATTACAACTTTAAAGAAAATAAAGAAAACAATAGACCTACTGAACACCCTGGAAATGGAAATAAGGGAAGAAGGGAAACACTGAATTTCCATCTGGCGGTAAATGTGGGAAGAAACACCCTGGTACGTTCCCGAAGTGAATGGGAGTCTGTTTCAAGTGTGGTGAAAAATTCCACCAATCTTGTGATTGCAATGGAATGAAAGCGGTTTCCAATGTTGAATACTACAATTGTAGAGAAATGGGGAATTATGAAATTTAATGTCCTAAAATCCAAGGAATTTTACCTCAAAAAATTCCAAAGCACAAAGGGAGAGCTTATGCGATCACCACTTATGAGTTTGAAGCACTGTATGACATGGTGGTAGGTAATTTAATGGTTTCCTAAAGTTTATCAAATGATTTATTTGATTATGGATCATCACATGGTTTCATATCTTCCCAGTTTTCAAAGAAAACTCTATAATTTCAATTGGATTTAACAAGGGAGTTGTCAGTCAAAACTCCTAAGGGAATTATCATTGAAACAAAGTTTTGTGAATATATCCCATTAGGTAAAATAAATGTTCTATATCTTTTAATCTCATCTTCATACTCATGATTGAATTTGATATAATCCTTAGTATGAATTGGATTTCATACCATGATGAAAATATTAATTGTTAGAAGAAGGTGGTTACAATTTTTGATAATGATAAGGAGTACCTTATCTTTAGAGTTGAAATGTCACCACCTGATTCTTATCTAGATCTATCCTAGTAGCTCTACTAAATTCAATTATTGGGGATGAAGAGAAAGAAAAACCATGGGTCAGGAAAAGAATGTTACAATAGAGGATGTACCTATTGTACCACAATATGTTGATGTGTTTCCAAAGGATTTTCCCGAGCATCCTCCAGAATGAGATAATTAGTCTTCCATTGATTTAATTTCTGGTTCAAGGCCTATATCGAAGACCCATTATAGAATGGCCACTGTGGAATTAGTGTAACTAAAGAAACAACTAGATGAATTCATTAATAACATATTTATTATCCCAAGTGTTTCTCGGTGGGGATCCCCTATACATTTTGTTAAGAAAAAATATGGATCTATGAGGTTGTGCATTTATTAAAGGGAGATCAGTTCTATAATGATAAAGAAAAAGTATCCCCTACCTCACATTGATTATTTATTTGATCATATTCATGGTGATTAATATTTTTGAAATATTTACCTTTGATCGGATATCTTCAGTTGTGTGTGAAGAAGGAAGACATTTTGAAAACTACATTTCAAACTAGGTACGAGCATTATGAGTTTACAGTAATGCATTTTGGACTGACTAATGCATTCTCTATTTTCATGGATCTAATGAATAATTTTTTCAAGGAATATATTGATGCCTTTTTAGTGGTATTTATTGATGATATCTTGGTGTACTCAAAAATCTAATAAGATCCTAATAATCACTTGCACAAAAAAATGTGAACCCTTAGAAGAAATGAATTATATGGGATGTTTAGAAAGTGTGAATTCTGGCTTCAGGAAATTTCTTTTCTTGGACATATTATCTCTAAGGATGGAATCTCTGTTGATCCTTCTAAGAATAGTGCAATACAAGAATTTCCATCACCGATGAGTATAACTGAGGTACACAGTTTTATTGGTTTAGCAGGTAATTATCGACATTTCGTCTAGAATGTTTCCTGATTGGCGAACCAATGAACCATGATCACATGTAAAAGGGGTTAATTTTTTTTGGAGAAAAGAGTGTGAAGAATGATTTGAAGAACTGAAGATAAGATTAGTCGATTATCCTATCTTGAATCTACCATTGGGGAATGATGAGTTTGTTATTTATATTGATGCATCAAATAAAGGGATTGGTTGTGTCTTTATGAAGAATAATAGGGTTATTGCCTATGCATCAAGAAAGGTAAAAACTCATTAAAAAACTATCCCACCCATGATCCAGAGTTAGTAGCAATAATCATTTCTTTAAAGATATGAAGACACTATCTCTATGGTGAAAAATGTGATATATATACTGATCATAAGAGTTTGAAGTACATTTTCTCACAAAAAGAAGTCAATATGAGGCAACAACGACGGATAAAACTAATCAAAGATTATGATTTCACTATACACTACTATATGGGGAAGGCATATAAGGTGGAAGATGATTTGAGTTGAAAAGATCATAGAGTTTTTAACAAGATGAGAGTTGAAAGAGATCCTTTATTCATGGATCTAGTAAATATGGATATGGGAATAATCATAAAAGGTGAAACATCAATACTATTTGAAATGGTTCGTAATCTATCTTTACTAGAAAGGATAAAACGTTCTCAGACTCATGATGAAGAGATTCAAAACAAAATTAAAGCTGTGAATAATGGGATATTGATGGACTTTTTATATTAAGATGGAATTTTTAAATTTCAAAAGAGACTTTGTGTTCCTAACATACCTGATCTAAAAATGGAATTTGTGGATGATGTTCATATATTTAATTTCTCTATAATCCATGGTAGAAAAATGATATGTAGAGATTTGAAGGAAAATTTTTGGTGGGACAACATGAAGAGAATGATTACTGATTATGTGTCAAGAGGTATGGTTTGTCAATAGGTGAAGACCTGAAGAAAACATCCTAGAGGATTCATGCATCCTCTTCCCATACCTGAGTGGAAATGGGATGATATTATGATGGTATTTTTCATAGGGCTACCAAAGACTCTTGGATAGAATGATGCAATATGGGACATTGTTGATCATCTTACCATGTCAGTACATTTTCATGATATAAGAGAAGATTTACCACCTATATGTTTAACAAGACTATATATTAATGAAGTTGTAAGACTTCATGGAGTACCCATATCGATTATTTTTTATTGTGATCTCCATTTTACATCAAGATTCTGGAAAAGTTTTCAGAAGACCTTAAATACTGAACTTCGTTTTAGCACTGCCTACCACCCTCAAACTGATGGACAATCAGAATGAACAATTTAAACCATATAAGATAAGTTGAGATATTGCTTACATTACATTCATGGTATGTGGGATCAATATTTACATATGGTAGAATTTTACTATAACAATAACTTCCATTTATGTATTCAGATGGAACCATATGAAACATTATATAGAAAGATATGTCGCACACCAACTTGTTGGGATGATGTTGGTGAAAGAAAACTCGTAGGCCTAGAACATGTTGAGGAAACAGTGAAAGAGGTGAAGATTATCTAAACCCACATCAATACAGCTCAAAGTAGGAAAAAGAGATGTGCTGATAATCGAAGGAAGGATTTGGAATTTCAAGTAGGACATCATGTTTTCTTGAAGGTATCACCATGGAAGGGTGTTATACGCTTATGTAAGAAGTGTAAATTAAGTCCCAGGTACATCAGGTCATTTGAAATTCTAGAATGAATTGGAATTGTAACTTATCATTTGGTAATGCCTCCAAGTCTCTCCAAAGTTCATGATGTGTTCAATGTACCAATGTTGAGAGAATACATGCCTGAACCAATGCATGTACTCACTAATGAATAAATATAACTAGAACCCATCCTTTTTTATTGCTTAGAGCCTATCTTAATTCTTGATACTAGAGAACAAGTGTTGAGAAACCGGGAGACATGTCTTGTGAAGGTTCTACGGAGAAATCCTAAGATGGAAGAGGCAACGTGGGAACCTGTAGAACTTATGAGGAAGAACCAACTGAATGATTTTATGCAGTAATATTCTAGAAATTTCGAGGGTGAAATTATTTGAAGGAGGGAAGAATTTTACACCTCATGCTTCCACAGTATGTTTCTATTTGAATAATTCAATAGCTTGGGTTGTACGCAACATTGAGTTCTAACACACCACGACCAATAAAACTAGTCATTATGATTAGTAATACCCACTTCTTGAAATTTTATAATTTTTTTTTCAAAATGGAATTAATTTTTGGATTCATAATATCAAAATTTGCATACGGATAATTTTTGGTATTTTTGGAAAACATTCAATTTTTGATGAATAGTCAAAGACACTACGTTATTGTTTAAAACCAACATTTTATTTAAATAATTAATATTTTAATTAAATTTATATTAGGTAATAATAGATACATAATACCTATATATGTTCAATGTAATTCATTGGGGGCCATTTTATAATAATATTAGATATATAAAATTTTATTGAACTTTTTACTGTTTTTTATCGACCTTCTAGGAGCATTTGCAAATTTGCATAAAATGTAATTTTACCACTTATATGAATTGAATTTAAAAAATATGAGAAAAAAGGTTGAAATCACTAAGTAAAAAGTGGTTCAATAAGATTAAAATATTTTTTTGCGAATAGTCACTTTTGACTTTTATTTACCATGGTTAAAAGTAAAAATTGGGTAATTTAAGGTAAAAATTATATTATAATTACCCTAACACCTGTCCTAATTCGATTGGATAAATGTATTCAGAACAAAATCAACCTTATAAAAATAATATGATTCTTTTGGTCAACTAGGAATATATTAGGACATTTATTATTATTTTATTCAAAGAAGTGTTAAAAGTGATAAATTCAATGTTTAATAACTAAACCATTATTAACATAGGGTAATACATAAGATAAATTCTACTATAAATAATAATTAGAAATTTAAAAATATTTCCTACATAATTTAATTTAATTTATAATTTTTAGAAATTATATAATTAAATTTATTTATGAAACAATGATGTTGCAGTAATTATGTTATTAATGAAAGATTAAAATAATTAATATTATAAAAATCCAAATATATGTAAATTGAAACTTATGACGAATTCCAGTAATTTTCTAGGTTAATATGACATGTTAGAGTTGATTAAATATTTTTTTCTTAATTGATACATTTTTTATGACTTTCACAAAAACACAACACTAAATAGTGTCAAAGTAGAAAAAAATGAGTTTTGTAAACAAATACTATATTATTAATTGATATATTATTCCTAAAAATATAAGCTTCTGCCAACAGACATATATAAGATTATATATGTCTATAATTAACCACTTGGGGTTCTATTTTCATTTTATAGTATGTTTATTATCCATTTATTATAATAATACAAGAATACATGGTAAAAGTTAAACTATTTAACTAAGAGTTAAATATAATGGATAAGGTTAATATGGAAACCTAAGACTATCTAAAACATATTGTATGAGAGGATTTAGAATCATCAAAACCTTATCCTAGAAGTGAATTATTTTTTTTATCCATTATAAACCAAATATGATTGTATAATAAAATAATATTTCAAGCTTTTCCTAAAGTGTCCCTCACCTCTCTTATAAAAGGGTACTTCTCCTTCTATACAAATCACACTTCAAAAGCCATTTGTCTTGGCCAGACCCTGCTAAACTATCCTCCCAACTACCCTAAATTTTACTTAGAGGCCTTACTTTGATCATAAGGCCATGCTATGGATCTCTTTTGATCAACTCAAAAGGAAACACCCGAAGAAGAGGTAATAATTTCACCACCTCCTTCAATGTTCTTTTCTTCTTCAACTTCTTGTTTCATGTTGTTTACAAACCAAAATATTAACTCATGTACCTTATATATAATGTGATGTTATTATAAATACGGTACAACCATATTCATTATTCTATCCATCCTATGAATTACAAGTCACCATCGGTGCGTACGTACGGCTTACCGTCTCCACTTCATGGTGTAGTTTGTTATTCAAACACTTTATTATTTGGATGAGTATAAAATCGAGTTTAACAGATTTATATAAGAAATATAACATGTTAAGGATTTTTTATATATGATATACCACCCATTTACATACAATTTCACCATTAATATAATGATATTTTCGCTCGGGTGAATGTACGGATTACCGTCTCAACTAACGTGATGAAATTTATTCCCCATCATAACCATTCAAGAATAATTTTCATTTTATGATTAAAAATAACATTTAAGATCTTAATATCATTATGTATATGAATAAAATACATACTATCCATAACTAACATGTATTACATAACCAATCATATAAAGGAAAACAAATCAATTAACTCCTGAAACAATGATACTACTGAAATATTATTTACAAATCAATATTATAAGATCAGATATGATATCATATTTATGTATGGGGTTATTGTATAATTTAATAACAATTATTTAACAATTATATAGGAGGTTAACGTACCCTCTATCAAGGAAAAGTTCAAGGTAACGGTTAATTCTACAATATCTTCATCATCCGAGGTTGTTTATGCACGAGTATCTACTGGGACCACTTTATCACCTACATTTGTGTTTCATAAAAATGTATTTCAAAACATTTATACTATTTTATTAGACTATGTGTTAAATTAAATTATACCCTTTTTTGACCTTTTATAAAATTTTATAAAGGAATCTTCCCATTATTTTGCAAACAAGGTTCTTTAAGACATTTTTGACAAAATTAAAGAAATAATGTTTTCTTAACTTATATAGAGGATGCGGCCATTTGCAGCCATTATATCACCTTTAAAGATTACCATAAAAGATTATAGGAATATTTTAAAAATAAATGCTTTCTTTTATAATTAAAATAAATTAAATGGTCTAAAAATTGAAAGAGATATTTATCTCAAATATTTTTTATTTAATCTATGTCAATATCCTTTGATGGATTTTACACTTCTTTGAAGTTTATTTTTTATGATACAATATTCCATATTGTATTGAATGTTTAGTGATATGTTGTACTATGGATGTGTTATGTTTATACCATTCATGGTTTATGGTTAATTTTTTAACATTTTTTATGATAGTTTTAATATAAATGTTTATGTTATGTTTCAACCTTTTCATATGAGGAATGAATTGGACTTAGTAAGTGGTAGGTTGAGCCCACTATAACTACTCAATGAATATATAGGTATCATGAGAAACATTTTTGTCTTGGGATAGGGAATTGAAAATATCTTATTTTTAGTTTATGAACGCGGCCATTACTATGTGGTTATGATGTCGGGCATTATGCATTCCTTCATTATGAAATTAGCTATTGATTTTACATGTGATTATTCAACTAGTAAAATATCCATGTGAATAAGTAAATGACATCATTTGATTTATATTTACCATATTATGATGCATTTTATGTTTAAAAGGCTTATATATTAGTCTTATACATTTCCTTAAATTTTTATGCTTATTTATGAATGTTTCTGCTATATTGTTATCCATACTGAGCACCTGAGCTCACCCATTTCTATGTTTTATTTTTCCCAGGATGCGAAGAAGTATATTATGACTGACCTGCAGGGATAGTCTATGAAAGATGAATGTGTCAAAAGGAGACACGTTTTTTTTGTTTTTCATTTCATAATGTAATGCTAAACTTAAGTTTGTATCTATTACATCCAATGGAACTAAACCGATTGGTCTTTCTGGACCTGATCCCTTGTGATCATGACAATGTTTTGTAATGATGCACCATCTTTGGGTAACTATGGTCGGTGTTTTGTACAATGGAGGTGGAAAATTATTTCACCATAACCATAATGACATCACATTATATTTATGTTATAGGAGTAGTTATTGTGGGATGCATATAACATATTTATATGAAGTATATGATGAAATAAAATTTGAAAGAGTTGGGTAAGATGATTACCTCTTCTTTGAGAGAACTCATTTTAATTACACCTTAATAATTCAAAGGATTTTAATAGGATTAGACCAAAAGTCAATAATGAATATACAGAATATAGGACGGTATTTCGGTAGGTTTATATTGCAACCTGATAATGTAATAGTGTTGATCATTCATTATAAAATTTTAAGTAAACAGAAGCATCACAGTTCATTTTTGTTTGATGTTTCTTGTATCATAAGATATCAAACATAATATTAAATTAAAATAGAAATACATATTGAAATATTAGTGTGTTACATAAAATTAGTCTTGAAGAATTTTACTTTTAACATCCTCTATGTTAGAAAGAAATAGAATGATTTTCATGGTTCATGTCTTAATAAATGTGGTGATGTGGAGAAATTTTATCTATGTAACACCTTGAGATTTTAAAACAACATTTCATTTTATTTCTTATGTGAAAAACAATATCTAACATTAGTAAACCACAAAATATATTTCTTTAAATTTTATCTATTTAATAGATTTTGAAGATGCAACCCCATGTGAAACCAAAATATAGTAAACCATTATAACCTAAAAAAAATTGTAGTGTATTAATAATAATAAGTAAAATATGAAAATTATTGTAGTATATTAGTTAAAATAAAATAATAATTATTTAAATGACAATGAAACATCTTCTAAAATATTTGATTTTATTTTTCTCAAAGATGGTTTAGTGGAATTTGGTCAAATAAATGAAAAATATTGTAGAAAAAATTTAGAATTAAAAAAACATTTTTGAAATCATAATATCAAATTTTTCTTAGTGTGAAAATTTGGGTTTTTTGGAAATGTTTCTTATTTTTTGATGAATTTTAAACAATACTAAATTTTAATTGCAAACTACCTTTTTAATTAATGTTATTTCTATTGGTAATTTATATTTTAAATTGACTTTATAGCAAAATTAGTTAAATTATATATCTATTAATGCAATTTATTTCAGTGTAATCATTTTCATATTGAATTTGGATATATAAACCTTGTAAAATTTTGAACATTTTCTCTTTGAAAACCAACGTTCTCATCGAGTCTCGAAGATTCATTTTAAAAAAAATATTATTTTTATGTGAATGGAAATATGAAAAATTTATTTCATATTTGGAATAATCATTATTTATTCTATCTAATGAGGTCAGCATAATTTGTGTACTAAAATGAATAGTGAAAAAAGTAAAAATTATTTACCACGGTTAATGTAAAAATGGATTTACTATGGAATTATGCAAAGAAGATAAGGGTTTAAAATGACCAAATAACTTATAAAAATCTTATTTTATAGACATAGTTTCACATTATTCTTGTTAATATCAAATATATGGTATTTTTGAATCTTTTGGGATATGAATTACTTTATCATTTTGAATTGTTTTGTGAAATTTCCAAGTAATTTTCCAAAGGGTTTCCTTTACCCACTTATAAGAGGGAACTAACTTCACTCACTTATTTACAAAAATACCTTTAGACCGACAAAACTATAAAACATTCTCTCCCAAATATCATCAGTCACATTTTATAACTTATGTTTCTCTAAAAAGATCATCCATAAGGTCCTTAAGAGGATATCAAAAGAATGATTCTCTTGGCAAAGGTAATTATCTTATCAATTTTCATTTGTTTTATTTCATCCTTTTCTGTTGTAAATTATGTCTTAACACTTCAAATATCACAACACAAGTATTTAACATTCAATGGTATTCTATTATGTTTATATCATAATAATTATGCTTCTACACTTCTATCAAATGGGAAACGAAATCATCAATCGTTTGTACGATAGTCTACGGCCTCACGAACCGATGTTGTTCATTTTCCATCACCTCATTTTATGTATGGATTGATTATATATTTATATATAATTTATATGGAATTGTTGATATTTTTATAATTATTTAATTTTAATACGACATATTCCTTTTTTACATTCGGTTTTGTTATAAATACGATAATGTCGTGCATGTGTATGAAGAACTGACACCTCACTAAGCAATGTGATTTGTTTTTCACATACGCATTCCATGTAAGTAAATAAGGATAAACTTAATGAATATATGTTTTATATATGAGAGGATATTTATTCAATAAAATTAACATATCACCAAATTCCTTACCCTTTCAATGGTTAATATTATGACATCATCACTTGTGTGTACATACGACCTACTGTCTTAAAAAATGATGTTATTAATTTTACATGTACAACTTTAAAGAATGATTAAAAAAATATATCTAATGAGTCAATATTATATTTATTACTTTAATATAATTTTTTAGGACTTACAGATATCATATATCCAATATGTTCAACTTTTAGGACATAACATGAATGAGAAAAGTAGGTAATTAATACCAAAATTACTGAAAATAAGGAAATATTATGAATGAATTGGTGATAAGATGTTATAATGGATTATATATGATATTAAAAATATTATTATGTTTTGGTTATAGGTTAAATTTTTTTTTAAAACTCTTATATATGAGGCTAAAGCATGTTCAACTAAAAGTAAGCATGGGGTAAGGGACTTCGTCTCAATTTCCAATCCATTAGGCATATTTTAATATTGTGCACTTAATTTCATTTATATGGTGTAAATAATGCCCACTATACCTGAAGTATCATAATTAATCTATAATTAGTATCAATTTATGTTTCAATTTGAATTATTTCATCATAAGGTATTTTACTTAAACGTTACTATGTGATAACAAATTTCTCTTCATTGTGTTGGATTATATATTTATCATCTTTAATATTATATAATTATTATGTGTAATTAAATTTTATTATATTATTTTTTATTTCCACTTGTTTTACATGGGTTTATATTTTATACACATAATATATCCATTTATTATTTCCCAGTACAAAATTATGGCCATTGTAAAAGTTTTTTTTTCATAATCTCATTCTAATCAGGATTGTTTCTTCTTGAATTTTAGTTTAAGAGAATTACTTGGTAATTGTATAATAAAACAAATTAATTTTATTCTCATAGGGTTATTTATAATATTTCAAATAACTAGTACTATTTTATCACTCTTTGTTACTTAAAATAAATTAGAAATTATTTTTATGAGAATCTGAAATCATTTCACTTTTCAGTCGAAAATCAGTTTTCTAACAGAACATATTTTTCTAAAAATGTTTTAAAAAATATTTTAAAACTTTTATGAATCTTTTATTAATGATATTATAACCCATATTTACTTTTTAAATAATTTTTTGAATGAAATATTCATGTATTTTTTTTAAAACTCATATTTGGATTTTACGGAAAAGTTAAAGGAATATTTGTATTAAATAATATGAAATGAAACGAATTTATAGCCATCATGACCACTAAAATTTTTAAAAAATTAATTTATAAGTCTCAATGTTAATTTTCATGAAAATTTATTTTCAAAATATTTTGTGAAGTTTTTGTTTTAAAAGATATTTCCAAAATGAAATGGTATTTTACCCAGAAATAGTTTTAAAGATATTTTTATCAAAATTCAATTCATCAATGAATACATAGATTTATTATTACTCTAGTGGGTATATATTCTCTTGATACCATATTTATTCTCCCTTTTCATGTTTTATAATTATTTTGAACAGGGAAATACTGACATTCACTATCTTGATTAATTATATTAGTCATTAACTTTCACTTGAAATATTAACATGGATATGATCATTAGACATTAAATTTCCCCTATGTATCCATATTATTTATCTTGGGTATGGTAATTGATATAAATTTATATAATTTTTAAGATATGGTTCTCTACACCAAAATTTATTGTTTTTTCTGAGAAAATATTAATAAATCCACATTCTTTAGTCAAAACAGATATTTGTCTATAAACACATTGTTCCTGAATTAAATAGATTATTAAAATATGAAGAATTATGTGGACCTACTTGGATGGGTGGAGCTGGATAGTATATATCTCATCATGAATCAGAAGGTCTAATGAGATAAATAAGTAAGATAACATTAATCAAATTTCTTCCTATAGTTTAAACTGTCATTTGAAGGTCTTGATAGTAGAGGTTGCTTGATGTATGAGATCATAATGTCCAATAATTATGTGTTTCCTACATTAAGAGTTATGTTATTATTATCCCTGATATTTTCATAATGATATTATCTTTGGATTAATTTCATTATCAGTTTATTGATAAAATGACATGTGTTTCCAACATTTTAACTTTCTATAATTTTTTTGACTTATTGAATTATGATAGCCAAGTTATTGATTATATGACATTTGTGTTCAGTTATCTACATTACTATATTGATTATTATTTATTGATTCATGATATCTTATACTTTAATTAACTGTTACCAATTATTTGAGATCAGCCTTATTATTTTCTCTACCATAAGATTCTATGATGGTTATTATATTTATGGATATTCTCAAGGTAAAAATGATATTCTCAAAATAAATTGTAATTTATTTTGAAATGTAATTTAAGACTCAATTTTGAATCTATTTTACCAGTCCTAATCTATTGATAAATCCTTTATGATTTGATTCCTTATACTATATGCCAATTAAATAATGTAGACACTAACTCTGAGCTATTAGGGTCTGGTCACTATATTTCGTATTATGGATATAATCATGGTTTTATTATTTTATGATTGATAATATGTTAAAAGTATTAAAAACCTATTTTCTGGGTATTATGTGATGCGAGTCTACCAAGATTGAGGATATTTTGGGATACATTTAAGTTAAACATATGTTTTTGTGAAAAAGTTATCTGATTAACAAATCATTTACATTTTCTAGTCATAATATTAAAGGTATTGATAACCTTCAGGGTTGATATGATCATTAATGATATTGTAATAATAGTCAAATAATATTATTAGACTTTGTGAAAAATATTGTATTGAAAAAATTAATAAAAACATTATTTAATTATTAATTTTATTTCAAATATGGCCATCATAATTTCTGCGAATTATATAGGAATTATATTAATATAGTTTATACGAAAGTCAACCCGTATGTTGGGTAGAAACCCATCACATCTAGCAAGTCCACATGTATTGAACCAATGACTAAATTATAAAAATGGTTTAATGACTACCACAGAACTATTAAATGTACAGGTTAATATATCAGTTTTTAGTTTATTTTTTTGAAAAATATATATTAATGATTAACTAGTAGTGTTACTATTGGGGTTTAGAGATTAATTTTTTGTATTGGATAACATGTGCAAACCATATTGGATTTGGAAAATAGTTAGAGATAGGAAAAAATAATTTTCCCTCTTTTGTAGTTCATAAAATATATTAAAAGTAAATTTTTGTGCTTCATGAAGAAAAATAATAATTTTTGGATATTCGTTTCATGGAGTAAGTGATAAATTTTTAATTTATCGAAGCATAACCATGGGATGAAATTAGACTTATTAAATAGAAATGTATCAAGTGAGTATATTTAATTATATTCATATATAATAAAAGAATTATTAAAATTTTGGAACATGATCTTGAAAAAAATGTTACCCTATTACATTCATATTTGATTAATCAGATCGTTATTTAACGCATCATAGATTTATTATTTTTAGGTCCTTAACTTTCTATTGATCTTTCAATTTCTTGTGATCATTAACCGCTATCACTCTCAATAACTTTTTATCCATTTTTTCTATGCCCATATATTCACTTTCCACTGATTATATATTACTTATAAATCTAGTTATGTGTTATTCAATATAAACTGTATACATCGTTTTCTCTATTTTTAAGAGGATATTTTATAAAACATTTAATGATGTGGGTTTTTTCATAGAGTACTTCTCAAATATATAATCCCAATATTTCTGAGTTCCAGTTTAAATTTTGAGGACAAAATTTATTAAAGGTGAGGATAATGTGACACCATGAGATTTTAAAATAAGAAAATTTTATTGATATAGTATGAGAAACTCAACACTGTGCATTAAAAACCCATGAAATATATTTCATTAAATTTAAACATTTTTATAGATCATGAAACATGTATCCCCGAGTCAAACCATAATATAGTATACCATTATACCCTAGTCATTAAATTTTTATGTCTTAATGTTAGAAAATAAAATAATAAAATTATGGTAATATATTAATTATAAATAAAATAAGAATCATTTAAAATAAAAATAATTGTTTTCTAAAAATATTATTTTTCAAAAAGATGGATTTGTCACGCATTGAACGCTTAATTTAAAATTAATTTTTTAAATGATTACAATATTTAATAGATAAAATTAAAATCATTTTTTAAATAATAATATTAATGTTATATAACGGTGAATTTGATAGGTTTTTTCTAAAAAACATCATTTTTGATGAATAATGAAAATTCTGAATTATAATTGAAAACTTTGTTTTCATTTAAATTATCCATATTTTTAAATTATATTTTTAATTGGTTTAAATAAAATTAGTTTAATGTTATATATATTAATCCAATTGTGGTCATTATAACAAACAAAATATTTAATTTTGATATAAAAACATTGCAAACCTTTGTACAATTTCTATATGAAAACCCACTTTCCTATTCCGTATGCCTGATTAAATTTAAATTCATTTTTTAAAATTATTTAAAGGTAATTTTTAAAAATTATTTCCATATTTGGAATAAGAATAATTTATATTATCTAAGAAGTTCAATTTATGTAGTTAACAAATTAAATATTTAATAAATTAAAAATTAGTTTTATGGTTAAGCTAAAAATGGTTTTACTGTGGGGTTAAACAAATAAGAGAATGGTTAAAAATGACCAAAAAACTTGTAAAAATATTATAGATGGAAATATTTACATCTTATACTTCAAAAAATAGAATATATGGTCATTTAGAATCTTTCAGAATGTGAATAACTTTATCATTTTGGATTATTTTGGAAATTGTTATGTAATTTCCTATAGGGTTCCATTTCCGCACTTATAAAAGGGAACTCCCTACCATTACATATTCACACCACCAAACACATTTTTCTCATCCAAAACATACCCAATTATCTCTGAATAAAACATATTCACATTAGATATCTTATTTTCATCCAAAAGACTATCCCTTGGGTGTTTAAGTGGAGATCCAAAGGAGGTTTCTCTTAGAGAAGGTAATTATCTTAAAAAATCTCTTTCATTTTCATTCATCAATCATGTGTATAGAAGAATACCACCACAAAAACCGATGTAGTTCATTATCCATTACCTCCATACAAGGATGTATATAATGATGGATTTAATAAATTTATATGATATTTATGATATTTCTATAATAATTATATAATTTTAATATCACAAAAAAAATTTATGTTCTATTTTTTTTAAATATGATAATGTTACTCGTGTGTATAGAAGATAACTGCCTTGGAGATCAATGTGATTCATTTTTCACATAATCATTAAATGGAAAATAATAATTATGAAATTAATTAACATATGTGATATATATGAGATATTATTTATTTTTAAATATTAATATATAACTCACTTACTTACCCTTTCAGTCATTAAGGGAACGATATCGTAGCTCATACGTACGTAAATCCTACAATCTCCATGAAGTGATTCCATTCATTTTTCATGCCCAATATTAAAGAATGATTGTGAAAATATATATAACAAGTAAATATTATTTTAATGACATTAATATAATTATGGATATGAATTAGCTTTATCACAAACCAATGAATGATAACTTTCATGAAAAAACATGAATGAGAAAAAAAGGAAATTAACACAAAAAATGAAAGTAATGAGATACTATTAACAAATAAGTGTTACAATTATTAAAAATGATCATATATGACAGTATAAATATTAATAATATTATATTATAAGTTAATAACATGTTTAAAACCACTATATAGGATGTTAAATCATGTTCAACCAAGTGGAAACGTTAGGTAAGGGACTTCATTCCAATTTACCATCATTGAGGCATATTTTATTGTTGTGCACCTAATTTATTTTATATGGTATAAATAATATCCCTTTTAAATGTAATATCATCATTACATTATAATTTATGGAATTTTAAGTATCAATTTGAATTATTTCATCAAAGTTGATTTGAGTTAACATTTACCTAGTGGTAAAGAATTTCATAACCCAATTTCTTTTCATTGGGTAATATTACTTATTTTTCATATTAGATATTATAATATTATGTGTATAATTAATGTTGATTATCTTATTTTTTATTTTAAATTTTTTATATGGATTTATAGTTTATATATATAATAGATTCATTTATTAATTCTCAATTCAATGTTATGGTCATTGTAAGGGATTATTTTGAAATCCCATTCTAATCGAGATTGTTTATTCTTGAATTTTAATTGAAAGTAATTATTTGAATATTATATAATAAAAAAATTATTTTTATTTTTATCTAGATATTAATGATATTTTAAATTAATATTTACATTTTCTAACTCCTTGGTAATTAAAATAATTGAGAAAATGTTCTTAGGAAAATCTCACTTTATTTCTCTCTTAGTTAAAAAATCCATTTTCTACCAGAACCGAATTTTCTATTTTTTTTCAAAAATGTTTTTTACCCTTTTACAAATGATTTAATAAATAAATATTTACCCATTTATACTTTTTACAAAATTTTATGAAATAAGAATTTAAGTCATTTTAAAAATAATGTTTGTTTGGATTTTATTGAAAATGTTATTGGAATATTTGTTTTAATGTGTACGACATGAAAAACAATTCAAGACATAATGACATCTAAAATGTTTTAAATATTTTTTTATAAGTATAAAATATTTTTTTCATAGAAAATTATTTCCATTTTTTTGGATTTTTTGTTTTAAAAGGTATTTTCAAAACTAAAAGGGTATTTTCCTCATGAATTTTTTTAAATATATATTTTATGGAATTTATATTCATTAATAAAAAACCATTTATTCTTTCTCCAATGGGTATATGTTGTTTTAATACCATTATTATTTTTCCTCTAGATGGTTTATGATCATTTTGAACAAGGAATGTATTGAAATTCACTTTCATGATTTAATTTGGTAGTTATTAACTTTCCCATGAAATATTAACTTTCATGTGATAATTTGAAATAAAATTTACCCTAAGAATCCATATTATATATCATGGATATATTAATTTCGTAAACTATATATAATTTTTACATATGATCTTCTATATTGAATTTTATGTTTTTGTGTGTGAAAAAAGTAAAAAATACTTATTCTATACTCAATAAAAATATTTAATGATATGAAACACTTTTCATGAATTAAATAAATTATTAGATATATAAGGAATTATTTGGACCTACGGTGATGAGTGGGGTATGGTATTATATATACCCTTGATGCATCAGAAGGTCTCAGGGGACAAATAAGTATGCTGGAATTAAATGTTTTTCTACCTATATTTTAAATAGTCTCATGAAACGTCTTGATAGTAAAGGTATTTTGATGCTTGAGATTATAACATTCAATAATAATGAATACCATTAATTAAGATTTTAGTTATTATTATCCATGATTTTTTTTAAATGATAATATCTCTAGATTCATTTCATTCATAGTTTATTGATTAAATGGAATGTGTTCTCTTCTACATACCTTGGTATATTTTTTATGACTTATCTAATTATGATATCTATGTTATTCATAAAATGGGGTGTGTGTTTAGTTATTTAGTTTACATATTTATTATTTATTATTAGTTCATGATATCTTCCACTATACTTAAACCATACTAAGAATTTGAGATCACCCTTTTTTTATTTCCCCTATATTATATGAAGTTTACTATGATGTTATTCAAGGATATTCTAGAGTTAATAATGTTATTCTCGAAAAATTATGATGTACTTTTTGTTTTCAAAGGTAATGAAAGACACAAGTATGTATATTGTTTAACAAGTCAATTAAATTATTAAGTCCCTCTCGAAGAAATTCATTATATCTTATACTAATGTATCAAACAAGACACCTGATATGGTTTATTGTGGTTGGGTTTACTATAAAATGCGAGATAATTTTTAATTTTTTTCATATTAAAATTTTCAATAATTTAGTAGAAGCTCTGAGAGAGTGGGTAAATAATGATATTACTGTGTAATTATTTGTGCAGTGGAAACATTATATTACAAGATGATTTGTTTTTCCAATCATGTTGAATTAGTGATCTCTATCTAGTAATCCCTATCTAATTTTTCATTTGAAAAATCCCTTTAAGAGATATAAACTATCATGTATATATCTTACTCAATAATTATCATATTGATGATTGGACATTATATATGCATCAATTATCTTATGAGATTTTACGATCCCACAACACATGGATGACAAAATCATAGATTGAATGTTTATTGCAGCAACAAAGGGTATTTTACTAAAAATGAGCTATTCATCAGTCGCCTCCTTAGTAGGGGGATTAAAAATTGGGAATTGTTACATGGAATGATTTCGTTCATGGTGTAATACAATACAAAAATTCATATATAATGCATGGATGTTATTACTAATATAGATGTTATCATTATCAACAATTTTTCACACGGATACCTTAATTTTTGAGCTTTCCATTTTACTAACATACTTAAATAGTAGATATATTAGCTTTATATGATTATAAAAACATGTAAGAGAAAATAAATTTTTTATTATTCGCCCACTATTTTGTCATGTCTCAAAGTCCATCATCAATAGACTTATAATATCATGTCTCGTGGAAATTTTAGTTTCTAGGATCCATATTACCTATCTAATATCCCTATACGACACCATTGAAATCATTAGAATCTTTTTATGCTAGCAGTCTTTCCATATTATAGTTTGTATGTCCTTGATCGTTTTAGTGGACTCTCCAATCCTGAAATACGTATTTAAAATTCCTCAATTGTTTGTGCAAAATTATTATTGAATGGAATAAGGTTATTAAATCTAATACAAGTTTGGTAAATTTCACCCACAATCTTTGATAAATAACTATGATAATTTAAAATTCCCCATATGAAAATTTTATAATGGTTCTTTATTAAAATAGATAAAAAAATATTTTTTAAATAGTTATTTATTTTCGGATTTTTTTTATTATGCATAAATATTATTATTTTAACATTTTACTTGTCTTTTCATTATTATTTCAATTTTACATAATTTATTACTCATATCATGATAAAACACATTTCATATGATGTTATTTATTTTAATTCTATTTTTCATTTATGTTAGTTCATTTATTTTTGTGATGGTTATATAGAATCTATAAATATTAACAATGAAATAGAAAGAAATAAAATAAATAAATTTAATTGATGCTAAAGACTCTAATGTTTTAATTATTGAAAATATAATTAATCAATGTATGAACCTAGGGGAATAAACTCCTTGAATTAGTCTTTGTTATAGTTACAACATTCCTTGATTAAGTTTTCTTAACACAAGGGTTTTTTACCTCAACAATGGTCCTAAATCACCCACTATCCTTTGATCTATATCATTTACCTATATTTAATCATATTAAAGTGAGGGTAAATATTAGAATAGTTATGGGGTTTATATAAAATAAACCATGGACATGTAGGCGACACATAATATAGTTGGTAGATAAGACTCACAAACCAACATATTAATTAAAAAAAATAAAACGCATAAAATTAAATTAAATTAAATAGAACACATACATTAGTTGGTAAAGATCATGAGAAATAAAATATATTCAATTAATACTCATTTAATACAACTAGTTAAAATTCATTTCAATCATTATTTATTAAGATAGATTACCCAAATAAAAAAACTATCTAACTAATTAATTAATTCATTTGACATATTATAAATATAAAAAGTCCTAAGGATTTGTATCCTATATAATTTTAAAAAATGAAATAAATAAATTATATTTAAATTTATTTAAGTACGCAACAAAAACTTGGATGAAATATGGCTTGTTTATTTTTGAATTACCCGACATGTTCCTTATACTGTACTGTGCACTCACAGAACATATAAGATACATGGAGTGTCATGTAATTACATAGAGTTTACTATAAAAAATGGTATATTGTCTCATATTGAGTTACAAGGAAAGTAAAACTATTTCATACACATTGAGTACATGGGGTGTAATAACTATACATGATGTGTAGATTTGAGTTGTACACAAATAGTGCCTAATCATTGTAATATTATATTAGAACATATCACATGGAATATAATATTAATAAATGGTACATGGAAACATGTTTATTAATATTAATGGTTTTTTTTTTATTTTCTATGTAAATTATTAAGAGATACATGACATGTATAAACTAGTTAACTAACATTTATTTCAATCATTATTCGTATAGGATACATTCATATGGATTGAGTGTGTGTTTCACTATATGTATTTATGAGTTATGTAATGTGTTTAAGATTTACATGTCCTATAACATTTGAGTTTCAAATCTTTCAATACTTATATTTCATGTAATATATACACAATAGGTAATTGACAACATGTTTTCCACTATGAAAATGTGTGGACTACTTGACTTGTATACCAACTACTTGTCGTGTTGTTCCGTAATCCATGTTATAGTCTATCCTACTCAACAAAAAATGTGTAATGAAACCTTGTACTATTTATTACACAATGTGTTGAAATAAATTTTTGGATAATCCAGGTGCAATATACTAAGATACACAACCTGTATATGCGAGCTTTATTCCATGTTTTCAGTATTATCTGGATAGAATTGTTGGAACATTAATATATGTTATTTTGATTTTTTTCATGTTTTTATAACAAATTTTAGTGATATAAATGGGGATGAATAAGATATATCTTTTTTGAGAGTGTGTAACGAATAAAATAAACATAAAAACCAAATTAATATGTGTTAGACAATAAAAAATTGAAAAATAATTATACATTTAAACATGAATAATATGATACTAAATGAAGGTTTTGGGTACAGAAGATCCTGGTTGAGCCCATAACTAATGATTTTATTTTGTGGGATCTAATAATTATATCACAAGTCCATGAAAAAACATGTATCTTGATTGTATTTAATGAACCTAAAAAAAAACCTTATAACTAGAGATATGAATGTTTCATGAAAAATTTTAAATTAATTCAATAAAAAAGAATTACATCGGGGATGAGATTATTTCCTTTATAAAGATGTTGATCATTGATACCACCTTTCCGTTATAACATTTTTTTTCATGAGGAGGTTTAGGAGAAGATTCCTTATAGATGTAATCCACATATGCTCCATTGATCTCAGACCATCATTAATGGCACTCTAGGATCAAGAGTTACGGTACTAATCATCTTGCATTTCTATCTTTAATCCCAACATAATCCTTCAGGATTGAAGAATTGATTCTTTTTCTCTAGGTACTTAATATAGATGGGGATGATTCTTTCTTTTGGTTCTTGAGGGAATTATTGAAAATTTTTTATCCAACATTTAGATAATTTCAAGATAGGTTTTATTTTCACAATAATGTCTAACTATATAAATGACAAAACTAGGTATTTTAAAGAGTTGGGTAATAGAATAAATAATTATACACATTCCCTTACTATTATCTTAATCCTTAATTAACCCCACAACAAATTTTTAATAATAATAATAATATTATTATTATTATCATCATCATCTCATTTACCCAAACACACCGTTATAAAAAAATATCATTCCATTAAATAATTAAAATAATATTTATTTCATTGATATTTAATATAACAATTTCACATGACCTGTAAAGTCAGTCTACATTTTCTCCTCGAGATTTATTGAACCTTATTTATTAACATTATTTATTCAATAAATAAATAAATATTATATTCATGGAATTATAAATAAATCTTTATTTTTAATATTCATCACAAATATAATATATTAGATCAATAAAATCTGAATAAATGTTATTTCCTAGATTGGGGAATAATATTTATTCATATGTTTGAATTTATTTACCATTTAATTGAAATTAAGATAAACACTTTGTGTTTGAAAAATTACGTTACTCAGTGAAATTAAACTCATTTTAATAAATAATGATATCAATGTCTAGATAATTTTAAATGAATTCATAGAGGAAGTATTTACTAATAAAATTTTGAAAACATTTACACTTTGTAATATAATCGGTTTGTCTCTATAATGACTCATCTTTTCATCAAGTTATGTTTTATTTTTGATTTCTCTTTAACCGGATAACACACCTTAAAGGGGGCTAGTTTTATTTTTTTGGAATATGGTTTCAGAGAAGATGATACTTCTATATATATAAAATACATGGCGTGCATTTAAATACACGACATGTATTTGGAAAGCATTTCCATGTTAACGATGTGTAGAGGGTTTTCCCAGGGAGAAGACCCCGATCATTTTATGATGTTTAAAGAATTTACACATCAAGTAAATGCACATGATAGTTTCTTTAAAAGGTGGAAGGGCCTCATATAACCGAATGCCCTCCCCCTTCTCTCACATAGTTGGAGTAACACACAAGGGGGATCCCTCTACCTAACCTCAGTTCTTCCAGTTCTCCTCCTTCCAAACTCTATCCGACCATCCATCATTCATATTGGACCCCCTTGTTAATATCATTGATCCGTTTTCCCTTCATATTTTATCTTCCTATAGCTTTCATTATTACTGTACAAGATCTTATTCCCTATTTTCTGGGAATTTTTCTATTTTGGAGTTTTCATATGCTCTTCTTTGAATCAAAGGCCGACTCTGGATGAGTAGTTGTGTATAGACCTGAGATAAGTGTCATAGTCAATTTACCTCATATTTTAGTTGTTTTCATAGATTTTAAAATGTGTTTCATGCCCAAAATTTATATAAAAGCCTTAAAATTTGTGTTTCTTTCAGTAATTATTGAACTATGATTAGATACTCATGTATACCCATGTTAAATAATTACAAGATTCCAAAATCAATGAATTACACCCGTTTAGGTGTATTAAATTAATTTAATCTTTTATAAAAATTTTCAATGGACTAGAGAACATCTTAAGTTTTCATTTTGACCTGTAATTGGATTTTCCTTACTTTATAACAGAAGAAATCAAATTATATGAAGGGTAATGTGTGGAAATTCCCCAAAAAGTGTTGAATTCTTACCTTTATATGGATTAGATGATTGTATTACCCATCGATAATGGGATTGAATGGTTAAAAAATCATTATAGGTAATCCCAAATTTTTATCAATATTGATATTCCATTAGTATTTGATGGTGAATAATGGATATGGGTTCTATTGAGGGTGTAATTTCATGCACCCTTAGGTTGGGTGATGGGCATGAAATCTAACACAATTATACTTTTATCTACATGATGGGAATGATGTTCAATCAGGTGTTAGGCATGATGACTCACCCCATCATCTCAAGTGATGAGCATGATGTCTCACATTTATAGGAGATTCATGGATAAAACCCAAGTTGGAGACATTGAATCGTTAGACTAGTTATGGATGCTTGAGTTACACCCACGGTCCATCGAGCACCGAGTATTTAGGTAGATCACTCTAAACATATCTAAGTATACTATTTATATATTTTTATACATATTATATATATAGGACTACAACATATATATATGTTTACTGATCAGACTGATTTCGTCCTACACCGAAGCAGATATATCCATTGAGGTGTTCTATAGGAACCTGATCTAGTTGGTTTTTATCTTCTAGTATTTATCATTGTTCACCCTACGTTCACACCATTATTCTATGTACCATGGAGGGATTATTTTAGATAGTGTTGGTGGTGAACTACTATGTTTATCCCACACCGTACTCAGGTGACCCTTGGTGCCCAAGTAGACCTAATGGCTAAAGATATGGATATGGGTAAGCGCCCTACTATAGATTCTTGATATGTTTTAGTTATATCGTAGAGATTGGGAGTTGATGTCTAATTATAAAATCATGACTCTAGTGGAGTAATCTGTTTTCCTTTTTTTATATTTTCCATATCATAATATATAGGCATGTACTCTATACCCCTATTTACCCTTTTTCTATATCGAAAATCCACATCATCATTTTATACGAATCAACGATTTTCTTTGTCTTCTAATAAAGTTTCTCAGTTATATATGCATTCGTAATTGATTATCATATTTATTTCCACTATTTCATCTGTTTTATTATTCTTATACTATTTTCTTTTATTCATCATGTTCACTATGCCACTCTGATATGAGGGTATATTCTCCCCATTTACTTCCTTGGACCCTCATTTTTAGTCAAAAAACTATTGAATATATGGAGGCATGCTTGGGGCCATATGGACGACATGCTTAGGGAACCTGTTGGGGGGGATCCCATGCCATGACATTTAAAAGTTGCATGATCACATCTTTTTTTATTTTTTCTTACTGTTTGGGTATTATATAAGAGATTAGGATATAATGTAATTCAATAATTAGTCTTTTATTGGGAGAAACATACCCATTTATAGGTAAACCCATATTACATGAGATGTTTCATTGTTATTGTGGTTATTTCCTATTACACTTGATTCGATTGAACTATTGGGAGAGACACATGCTTTATGATATTATAATTATCGATATCATTAAAAGAAATGTGTGTTTATTGTCTTGGTAAGGTAAATAATTAGTACCTCATGCATCATTATAATAACATTAGGGCTAATATTCCATACGTTTTCCATGCAACATCTACTTTCTACATGATTTTGGTTGTATATAGTTAGTACCTTAGTTTTTATATATTTAAATGTGCTAATGTTTATTTCAAGGACAATATAATTGGTTTAATTAAATTCCTACATCAATCAAAATGGAGTTTTTCTCCGTATATTAGTGATGACACCTTAATTGTATGATTATACCATGTTGTGGGTTTTGTACCTATGAGTTACATGGACTGGAACAATGTTCGATGAATATATTACTTTAATGCCAAAGTTAATTTATAGAGACTGTAATATTATAAATCTAGAAGGTGATATTTATAATCAATTCATGGAATATGATCCATTACAACTTGAAACTGGATGTAAATGATAGTTTGGGGTTAAATGACATGATAGTTGACATTTTTAAAGAGGTTGAATTTTATAAATTTACAATGGTAAAGCATCTAACTTGACCATTATATATATCTATATATTTATATATAAACAGTATGAACAAAAATGAAATTTAATCTTTAAAAAGAAATTATTGTCACTAAATAGGAATCATATTTCAAAATAAATGGTTCTTTAATCTATAACTTGTAATTGAAAGACTATATATCAGAACCTCTATCATCCAATACGATACCTATAAATAATCCCGACCATTATAGTTGGTAGTTGGGGGTGTATCTTATGTTTTTAAAACCTATTATGGTTTTCCTTACCACCTAGACATAGATTTTGGAGTAGGGAGATAGGTGTATCTTTTTTAATGGGAAGGTAGTGTACCTATAATGTTACCCATATACAATTCATTCGTTTAATAAATTCTATTTTGAGGCATGAATTTGGAAGTGTAATATTGGGACACCATGACAACCTTGAGTTGTATGCTAGGAAGGTGGTGAAAATCATGCACCAGAGGTGGTGGGCCCCGAGATTCCATTGATGCCTCTTGAAGTTCCTCATATGGCACTACCTAATATTCCTAATATGATCACTAACGCCCTATTTCAAGAGGGATTGTTCTGTATGATGCGATTTATATACGGTTTTTCTCGACATTCCCTAACATTGAAAAGTTTTACTCATGGGTTTCGGCAGCAGCATCCTCCCACCTTTTGGGGGGATGTTTGACCACATGCTAGAAATTCATGGATTGAGGCCATGATTTTTGTATTTTAAATCATCTAGAGATGCCTCCAGAGTAGAGGGTCAAGATCACTTCCAACATGTTACACAGTATTACCATGAAATGGATGGATTTCATTAACTAAGAAGATCGAAATTAAAACATTATATAGGAGTATTTATAGACAATATTTTATGGTTATTTATTTCTATAGATATTGAGAGAGCACTAGGATAGAGAGTTCATATACCTACAGTAGGGATCCATGTCTCAAATGAAGTATTCTACCCATTTTACTAAGCTATATTATCTTACACTGAACTTATATGGTGATGAGCTTATGAATACTAGAATATTTGAGATGGGCTAGAATACCCCATCTGGTTATAGGTTAACATATTATAGTTGACCACTATTCCTGAGAGAGTTAACCAAGACCTCATCGCTGAGAGATAGTTGATGGAATCCAAGGGTTGGAACCAAATAGGTTCAACACCCAAAATTAGAAGTGGACCTTATTGTATAAGGAAGTGTAATTTTTTGGGTTCTTATGGGGGTAGTAGAAGTCAGATAGCTCATACTGAAAACTTCTTTATATGTCTCTAGTGTATGAATATAGAACACACAGAAACTCATTGTATGCGAGATCTAGTGGAGTGTAGAGGCTGTAGGAGGATGGGGAATATTCATCAATTTTATAGTACATTTATATAAATTACTATAGAGTGAGTGTCTGAAAATACCCCATGTTCTTGAGTAGGTCCAAATGGATCCTAACATGAAGGCTATTGGAATACCAGAGGCCATTTAGGCCGAGGTGCTGGTTAAGATAGTGTGAATCGGACTAAGGACATGTAGTGCTTCAAAAATAGTCATACTTGGGGAATCTAAGTTGTAAATAGGGGATTTAGTATGGTACAGTTACATGAAATCACTACTAAAAATTGGGCCTTTAAAAAAGCTAGTAAAAGGTTTTTATCAGTGATATAAAAGTTCTAATAATATAGATGATGTAAAAGGGTTATCTTTAACAAAAATCAAAAAAAGTGACGGTAAAGGGGACCTTCATCAGCCCTAATAAAGGGGGACTATATCAGTGCTAATAAAGGGGGACTTTATCATTTAATTTTAGTGATATTAAAGGTCACCTTTATCTTCACCTTTTTAGCATTTTTAATGGCCCTCTTTAACAGTTCCAAAAAAAAGTGATGACAAATGCCCTTCTGATAAAGGGTATATTTTTTAACAACTTCCCACTTTAGCAGTACTTCCCCACTTCACTTTATCATCACATCACCAACCCCTTTGTCCACACTTCAAATAATCCCACCCTCAATGCACGCCACCACCTCCAGTGAGTTTCGATCCTGAGACCTGTAGCTTATACACTAACACCTTTTCCACTAACCTATACCATTATTCTTATATTTTATGATATATCTATATATTTATTTATATTTATTTATATTTTTACCATATATTAATATATATTTTTAAATATGTATATATGCATATATATATGTTTATATATATATATATTTGAAAATGGATATTTTTTTATTTAGACAAGTTTTATATATTGAGAAATATCTTTTATATGAAAATATTTTTAATTATTTATATATAAAATTAATGTGTGAATATATAAAAATATATATATATTGTTAGGGGACATTGTGGATAAAAACTCAATTTGTGTGGTCGTATAGGCCTTTTTTGGCCTCAAAAGAAGTGATAAGGGACCACGTGGGTTTCATAGGCATAGAGATAATTACAATAATCAATTTTATATGTGGTATATCTAAATGGACACTCTATGTAGATGTTATGATAGTTTGAAAGGCTATTGAATGTGAAAAATGTGGGGTATAATAACTATAAACATAGTTTTATCCACGATAAACGCGATATAGGGTTCATATGGGTTACCTTGGTGTAGATATAGTTGTATGATTTGATTTGATATGCAGTATGGGATGAATAGACATCCAGATAATAATTTATTGTTGTTTGAGTTTTAAGGGATCCAGTGTACGGTGACTTAAGACCTTGTTTTGGAGGTCTTCTAGGCCTTTTTGGGGGTATAAAATGTGACTTAAGCTCTAAGAGTCTGTCAATATACCTCCACAATGTATAGATATTTGTAAGCATAGATTTTATATGTGGTGGAGCCAAAATGGAAACCCCAATCAAAATTTTGGGTCGTTTGAAGTTCAAGATTGATTTCTCATTTTTTGAAACTATAATATATTGTATTTCGTTGATTATCAGATTAAATAAATCTCATGTCATTTTATCTAATTTCATAACCTTTAATTTTATTGGTTTAGAACTGGAAATAGACTCCCAGATCAAAATTTTTGTTTGTTTCATGGTTTTAGGGTTTCATAATGTTTTATGGGTTTTAAGGGTTTCTAGAGTTATTATCAATTTTTTGTGAATTTGTTTCGGTTTATAGGGATTTTCAAGAGTTATAAGCCATTTTCACTAAATATATTATATATTTTTTGTAAATTATTTTTTCTCCTTATATAAAACATATTTAAAAAATATATATAATATATTAACATATTGATTTTTTGTTTTTTAAAAAATATTTCTTTTAAAATATAACCTTTATCAGTACATGTAAAAAAACACTGATAAAGGGGGTTCTTTATTAGTGCTTCTCAAGAAGTACTGATTAAGACCCCCCTTTGTGAGTGTTTTTTACTAGCACTAATAAACCCCCCCTTATCATCATTTTTTAAAAGTGATGATTAAAACAGCCTTTATCAGTGATTTTTTACAAGCACTGATAGGGGGATTTATCAATGATTTTTTAAAAGCATTGATAAAGGGCCCCCTTTAATAGGACATTTTCTAGCATTAAAAAATGGGGTTTCTATAGCTCTTTTAGATTTCAATATTAAAACCCTAAATCTGGATAAATCAAGTGTTATAGTAGTGAATTCAGACTATATTGGAGGAGAAAAGTAGTTGTCTATCTACTATTCGAGGTATTGTTCTAGTAGAAACTTCATTAGTGTTTTCTTTATTTAACATCTATTTATCACACTATTTTATATCCAAGTAAATTTTAAAGAGTTTGGGCCTTCAGATACAGTATTTTAGTGGAATCATGAAAATTTAAACCCCTTTGGGTACTCGATCAGAGAGTGTTCATTGATGTAAGGATTATACTCCTGAAACTGGAAAATATAATTTCATATTGAATCTTTTCATCCTAGACATTATAGGGGTTGATTTAATTCTTGGGATGGAATAGTTTACTCTCAATTGAGTCTATATTTATGTTATCGCTGAAGTGTGATGTTTTTATCACTAGAGCATGGTAGACACATCCACTAGGGGAATGGGATGTCTATGCATATTGAGAAGGACCTAAGAATCTAATGTCGGGTAGAGTGACAAACCATATTTCTAGTCTCTTCTCAGATGATTATAAGTTTTGACCCATTATTTTCACCACCTATGGTTGATTATTTCAAGGAAATCTTCCCCGATGATATTTCTTGGATACCTCTGGTGAGAGAGGTGGAATTCACCATTGATCTAGTGTTGGGAGTAGAACCAGGGTCCATCGCTCCTTATAGAATTGAACCTATTGATATTATGGTGCTCAAGAAATACATGGAAGAATCAGAGACTAAGGGTTTCATATCCCCCAAAACTACTACTTTGGATTCACCACTCATTTTTTTATAGATGTTGGAAAATAACCTAAATATCTGTGTGGATTCATGAAGGTTTAACCAACTTATAGTTAAAAACCAGTAACCAATTACTTGAATAGATGACCTATTTTATCGGCTTCAAGAAGTTTAGGTGGTTGAAAGATTTATTTGACCTTGAGATATCATTAGGTATGGGTCAGGTCATCATACATTCCTCACATTGATTTCGAAAGCAAGTATAGTATAAATGAGTACCTTGTAATGTTGTTCAATCATACGAATACACCTGAGGTTTTCATGGTAATGAAAAATTAAAATTTCAAACCATAATATGGATTCATTCATGTTAGTGTTTGTAGATGATATCTTAGTGTATTATCACTCTATACATGACTATTCCAAACATATTAATATCAAGATGAATAAATTGAGAGATAACCAAGGAATACACAAAGCTCACCAAATGCCACTTTTGGATTGAAAAAGTTCACAACCTATGTCATATCATCTCAGATTCAAGAGTATTAGTAGACCCAGATATGGTTGAATATGTAGTTTTCTGGGAGAATCCCAATAATTTATGTGTTATACAGAGTTTCTATGTGATATCTGGTAATTACAAATGATTCATCTATGATTTATCATGCCTAGCAGGGCCTCTTATTGTCTTTTCTAATAAGGATGTGAAATTCATCTGGACAGAAGCTTGTAAATTCTCCTTTCAGGAATTAAATGAATAATTAACTTTTGTGATGATCCTAATTCTACTAGAACTAGTGACAAGATATAAAGTATTTTGTGATGCATCAGGTATTATACTGGGAGTAGGTCTGAAAGAAGATAAGAAATTCATCACATACGAGTCTCTTCAGTTGAGGAATCACGAGTAGAATTACCTGATCGATGACCTCAAAATAGTAGAAGTTGTTCGTGCTCAATACTATTGAAGATATTATATTCATGGGGGGAATTTTTTGGTGTTCATGGACCAAAAAATCCTCCAGTATATATTCACAAATCCTGACCTGAATATGAGGAAACACATATGATTTGAGCATCTTTAATCCTTCAATTTTGAGCATTATTATACGGATGTAAAAGAAAATATTTCAAATGATTCACTAAGAGAGAAGACTAAGACATAGGCAGTTTCGGAGGACAATTGTCTATGGGAGCTCATAGAATTTTTTTAGAGATTTATGTTGTGGGTCAAGTGGGTCAGGGTTAGATAGTCCTCTTGTATTAGCACTGACCTATACCCATATGGAAGGGGTGAGAATAAAGAAACTCTTAGATACTGAGGTCTTATTACTAAGGGAAATAACCTCACATGATGATTTATATTTTGGTTGGACCATGTATAAGGATGATTCCTTACATTATTGTGGGCGTGTTTGGCTCCCAAAAAATATATGGGAGGTGACGATATTTGAATCTCACTCCCTAGTTTGGGCAGAACGTCCTGATGTCACAAAGATATATCGAGTCATATATTGCTAGTATTGTTATCCTACTATGAAATGGGATATATATGGATTTATCACTTGTTATTCCACCTGTCATCTGGTGGAGGCATAACATCAGTGACTTTAAGGACTTTTACTGCCATTGTCCATTACCAAGTGGAAATGATATGATGTTTCCATGGACTTCAAGACTGGTTTTCCATGATCACATTATGGAAACAATGTTGTATGGGTGGTATTTTATCAATTTATGAAGGTCATACATTTCTTTCCTCTTCAAGAGACATTCTTGGTAGGAAATATTGGGAGGCTATACACAGGGGAGTTCATATGTTTTCATGGATCCTCACATTCTATCATGAATGATAGGGAAACTCACCTAATGTTTTTGTTATGGAATGGGTTGTAGAAGGATATGGGTACATATGTGATTCTAAGCATGAATTATCCCCCTCAAACCGATAGAAATCTAGAGAAACTGAATCATCTATTGGAAGATATTATCTGTGCATGTGTTATTGACTTTGGGGGTTCGTAGGAGAAACACATACCCCTAATTGAGTTCACTTATAATAAATGATTTTAGGACACCATCCATATGGATCCTTTTGAATCATTATATAGTATGCCATTCTTATCACCTATGTTCTAGTTTGAGGAAGGGGAGGAAACAGGTATTAGAACTCATATTGTTCAATAGACTTTAGAGATGGTATAGTTGAACTAGAAACACGTGTTGAAAACATAGTCGAGATAGTATTCATATTCTAATCGACACTGACGAACTCTTGAGTTTGAGGTTGGGGACTGGGTTCTCAAGAAAGTATCAACAATTTTATGCCATCAATGAATTTCTAGGAAGGGTAAGATCTCAACTATATTCATTAGACATTTTTTGTGTCTTCGAGAGAATTGGACCAATGGATCACCAAATAGAACTTCCTCAGACATATCAGTCTATTAATGATGTCTTTTTTGTATCATATCTCCATCGATTTTATCCTGGCCGATCACATATTATATATGCTAATGAGTCTGAGTTAGATGTGGATGCTTCCATTGAGGAGTATCCAGTGCATAATTATTATTTGAGAATGAAGATGCTATGAGGTAGGTCAGTCCCTTTAGTATGAGTTTTGTGGTTAGAAAGTCTGAGAACATTTCGATACCTAGGAGAGGGAAGATGATGTACATTCAAAAGGCAAAGATATTTTCTTATATTATACATATTTACCTTAAACATTACAACATGCAGATGAGTTTTTTAAAGAGGGGAGGTTATAATGACTCAGGTTTTTAGGAAGGTATATTTTTTTCTATTTAATAGGATAAGAATCCCTATGGTGGGTAAGATTTGTTTTCTTGGATGAAAGTTGCAGAGGGGATGAAACGTGGATCCAGATGAAATACTTGGAGTGTATTAAATACACGATGTGTATTTGTTTGGCCTGAACCTTTTGACGATGTGTAAAGGGTTTTCATAGGCGGGGGGGGGGGGGGGACCATGCGCTTTACACAATGTGTATATAATTGTTCACATTGTGCAAATATCCAATATAGATTATTAAATGTATTTAGGTTCTCATTTGATAGAACACCCTCCTACCATATCTTTCACAAAAGTAGCGACACAAAAGGGTTATTGCTCCACCTAACCTAGGTTATTATAGTTCTCATATATCAGGATTATGATCGAGCCACCCTTTGTTACATTGGATCCCCATCAGTAAGAGCTTCAATATACTATATCTTTTCTATAGTTTATCTTCCAATATCTTGTTCTATTATGGTGTGATCTCATTTTTCCTAGTGTAGGGTATTTTTCAATTTTGATCCTTTTGTCCATTCTTCTTTAAATCAATGGAAGAGGTTGAATGAGCGGTCATCGACAGACCTAATATAGGTGGTCTAGTAATTTCTTGACAATTTTTAGGTGTTTTCAGACCTCCAACAATGTGCCACTTGAAAAAAAATTCTATTCAATTCCTTAAAATATATTTTTATATCTTTAATTAATTGAAACATTCTTAGACACTCATGTATAATCATGTTAATTAATTTTGAAATATTGGCCTAAATTACTTCTACACCATATGTGTGTGTTTAAATAATTTCCTCTTTTATGTAATTATTTATTGGATCAAAGAACTGTCTAAGTGTTAATATTGAAATACAATTGGATTTTCCTTTCATTATTATAGAATGTCTTAAATTAAATGAATAATAATGGGTGGAAAGGTCCGTCTAATTCTTTAATTATTACCTTTATATGTATTAAATGAAAATATTACCCATGGATAATATGGTTGAATGGTTATAAATGAATGAAATGTGATACCTTCCTTTTATCATCATTATTATGGATATTCCATTTTTAGTGGATGGAAAACAATGAATAAGTGTTATGTTTAGCACAGTGTTTCATGCTCCTTTACATTGGGTGTTGAGCATGATGTCTCGCACAATTATACTTTTATCTGGATGATGGGAATGATGTTGTGTGCTCCGTTGAGTCAGGTGTTAGGCATGATATCTCACCCCACCATATCAAGTGATTATCATGACATCTCACATTATTATGATATTCAGCTAGTTCCATTATTGGAGCTATTGCCTCATTAGACTAGTTATGGGCGTATGAGTAAACCCTAGGGTCTAGTTAGCACGTAGTGTCCATTTATATGGCTCTACACATCCTCATGTAGAGTGTACATATAAATGTATATATATATTATATATACATATATATGAATACTAAATATATGGTTACTGATTAAACTCATTATGACCTATGTCGAAGTAGGTAGAGCCTTCTATGTGTCCTATAAGAACTTAAGATGGTTGGTATTTTTTTAGCATTGTAGATTATTCACTTTACTTTCACACTGCTATGATATGTACAATAGATAAATTATTCTAGGCACAGTTGGTGGTGGCCTACTGAGTTTATCTCACACCTTACTAATGCCACCCTTGGAACTTAAGTAGACCTCATGACTTAATGTATGGATAAGGGAAAGTTCCCTATTATATATTCTTGGACTGTTTTACTTATAACGTAGAGAATGGGAGAAGAGGGATCAATGTATGCTTGCAATGATATAGGAGTAGTCTATTGGCCCTTTTTATTTTTTAATGGATTATTTATACATCTGTATAGTGTTTCAACTATTTACCCTTTCTGTATATCAGCATACAATCACATTATTGTATATGACTAAGCCATTGGTTTTGAATTCTATTAAAATTTAGTAGTTATTTATTCTTCCACAATTTATTATTGTATTTATTTTCTCTATACCATAGGTTATATTATGATTCTATTGTTTCAATTTATTTATCATATCTGATGTTTCAATCTAATATGTGGGTATTGTATCCCCACCATACCACCTTTGATCCTCACTCTTAGTTTATAGCCACTAGTGTACAAGGAGGCACACATGAGGCCATGTGACCAACCATCTCAGGGAACTGGTTGGGGGGGGGGGCTCTTAGGTTGGTATGTTATAGTCTTTATATCTCATTAAGTAGGTTTCATAATCATGTCATCAATATTTATTCTAGATATGTCTTTCTTTGAATTTATGTAAAGAAAATACCTATACACCATGGCCTTATAAATTTGATTATTAGTTCCCTTATAGTTAAATTGTTGTAATATCAACTTTTATAATGATAGAGGATACAAATACAAACTTGAATAATCCATTAATAATATGTTTCTCATGAAACACACAAGGAACCTATCATCTCTATGAACATATGCCTTCATAATTTATGACAATACATCTAAGTGTAAGAATAATAATATTAATTTTATTGATATTAAATTCCAACGATCACTACAAATGTTCACAAGTGGGAATATCAAATTACATTTTAAAATTTAGATTTTATACTCAAGGGTTTGTCATTATAATGTCACACCATAAATATTACAATGTGAAAATTTCATGAGATGAAGTCACATATTGTTATGAGTACTCACAACTGATAGTCTGTGTCATTTGATTCCCATAAGATGAAATAATATGACCATATGAAAAATATACTTATAATATTATCATGAAATTTCATGTGTCTCATCAAAGTGGTGAAATTTTATGATATTTTCAAAAGGATAGATACTCCAATGCATTTTCATATTAATGTTATAAAGAAGAATAACTAACCTGTGATAAGGTATTTAGTAATCTTTAATGTTAGGTTTATATAAATAATATATAGTATAATTAAGTTGGTTCTAGAGAACAAGTACAAACACTCAAAAAATATAGATAGAGTGTGGTGGTATTATTATAGAAAATAAGTGGTTGATACCTCTTAAGTCACTACTAGGTAGGATATTGAGTACCCACTCATAGGTGAAAAGGTAACCATTACCCCTAGTTAGGTTTATTAAAATTTAATTAATTATTCTAAATTGTTAATATATTAATAAAATAAGACTTCCCATATTTGGGTTTTCTAAGGCTTAATGGCCCTCTCAACACTCCTCTATTACTCTTACCTCAAAATATTGATTTCTAGTTCATTCATCATATGATCGGAGCATCATATTTCTCTTCCAATCAATATAGGAAAGGATAATGGTCAACATATATCTTTTCGGCATCTCTCTCTCTCAGCATTTATTATTGGAATTCAACAATTTCTATTATTCTGTTAGGTTTTATGAATTTTTTTATGTTTTGTTTGAATAATAAAAAGAAATTCATTGAGAATACTTCTACTAGGTTGAGGTATGTTGTGCATAAAATTTCTCAATGGTTTATAAAAGTTTCACGTGACACAGGAACTGTGGTCATGAACTGTGGTCATGCCAACTATATGATTTTTTTCCAAAACAAATTTAAAATGACTTCTTGGGTCTCTTATGAGTCATGTAATGATTTTTATTGTAGTGAGTTGTCTATAATGCATTTTTATGTAGTGTTTCTATCATTATATAGATGTTTCAATGAAATAAAGCGGGATATTCCTTATAATTAAGAACTAATGGGGTGTTTCTTGAGTGTTATTTGGATATAGAGAAGATCAATAGATGCCTATTTTACATCACTTTTATATAGTTTCAAATTAATATTATAATCAAACATAGATTTAATTTTATGGGTTATTGAATATCGTCATAGCTTATTAACATTTGAATATAATATTTGAGGGTTTTACTCAAACAGATTGTATTATTTCAATTAGAGTGTGCATCGAACTAAAATTATATACTAGGGTAGGAATTTTAGATTAACTTAGTATCAACTATTGTGGGTGTTGGAAATTATAAAATAACATGTTATTATTGTTTTTTGTATTATTAAGATTATGATATTATGCACATAGGTTTTTTGATAAAATGTTTCAAGATGACTTTGGGGATTATATCGATATAAACATTGACAACCATTCCCATTGCCTATATATTTTTCTAATCCTAGACCAAGATTCCATTGGGCTATGATAATTATAGATATAGGGAAACTTTACCAATTTTATTTATATTGTGATGATCTATGATCATTAAACCTTATGTCTGAGATCATTATAGATATCAATAAACCAGTATCATGGTCACTAAATTATTATGAGATAGAGTGAGATGTCATTGATTTGATATCATGATAAAAAATAGGTCATATTTCCATTTTTGTATTTATTATTTTGTCCAAGGATTATGATTATATTGATTTGAGATATATATATTTTTTTAAATAAATTTCATATAACATAAAATTATATATTAGTATAGATTAAGATACTTGAACTTAGATCAGTACATATATGGGGCTTCAATTCCTATTGTATTTATAATATGTTGACCAGTGGTTAAGATGCCTTAGATCTGAGATAATTTTTGACATGGGATGACATTCTCATTATTTAAAAAAAATTGTTTAGAGGTTAAGATACCAATTTGTTTATTATCATTATAGTTCTAGGAATGTATTTCCTCACTGGACTTATGATATTAGTGTGATATGTTCAATCATACTCTAGTACTAGTAGATGTAGTCATGTTTACTCTTAAGGTTCCTTATATGTCACTCAAAAGCCTGATATTTTTTATTATGATTATGGGAATATTAATTGAAACATAAAATTATATTTTATTATTTAGTTAAAATATTTGTGGTTCTCTGCTAAGTTGTACTAACACCTTTCATGGATATTGAGATGTATTTGTAGAATTTACAGTTCATAATCCATGTAAGATTAAGAAACCGAATATATAAGGATAATAATGATATCCATATTTAGAGAAGGGAAATGAGGCTGGGTTAGGATTTAGGTCTAATTTTGCATTTTTTAAAATGTATTTTTTTTTTATTTTGGACTATGCTCTATATAATCATCCCACTCAACATCTTGTTTATTTTTTTCATGGGTTTTTTAGAATTACAATAATTCATTTTAAAAAAACATGTGAGATAATATTTAATAATTGTTTGAACATATATTTATTTCTTTTATATTGATATTAAATAATAATAACGATTTATTATTCATTTATCTGCTGCTAGTTGGTTACCTTTAGCATGCATTGAGGTATTCTTGAGGTCTGATGATGAAACTAGTTTAACCAAATTTTTTTGGATATGATTAGGACATTTCAATGTGTTAAGAATGAATTATTTGGATATGACTTTGTATTTGGTAATGGTAGTTGGTAGTTAGGTGTTAATGGAACTTGAGATGGACCATGTTATTAGGATTAGATAATCCATGTATGGTTATATTATAAGTTACAATGAAATTGTTGTTCTTCATTTATAAGTGTTATAATTTTGATATTTTCAAGAAATGTGATGTTTGATTTATAGTTCATTGATATAATCTTGTCTATATGTAGAAAAAGGTGTGTTATTGCATCATACAAGTAATATAGGATTTATATGAAATTTCTGTGATTGATTGTGATTTAATACATTTATTATGATATGGTGATGAGTTTTTGGGGTTATAATAAACTATTTACAGTGTTCTCATATTTAAGTTAGTCGTGTCATTATATTAAACTAATCTTATGCTTCTGGTCAAGTTGGTATTATCATTTTCTGATTTATTTTCTAAATACAATATGTATTTTCTATTATCCCATATAGTGTGTTAGATGGGAGTATCCCCCTATTATATGAGTCTCTTATATTATAGGGAGAATATATTATATAGTGTGACATGATTATTACTTCTTCTTAAACTATATGTGATTTCTTTATTTTGTATAGAAATATTTTGAGATGTGAATTTAGAATTGTAGTGATATGATTTTATGATAACTTCCAATGTATTTTTGGTAGGGTGGGGATGATCATATCCCATCAATAGTTGAGATAAAACCATTGTTTCAACAGAACATCCTACCAATTAGAAAAAATTTGAGATTTTATTTAATGTTACTTAATATATGGGACATATATATTTTGGAGTTTTATCTTCTTTTTCAGATTGAACTAAGAAGTTTAAGTTATAGCATCCACCTCTCTTTATATGGGAATGTAGACAATAAGAGTCTTAGTTTTTTGTTTTAGTTCTAACAATCTATCTTCATCTAGATAATGAAAACCATTCCACCAAGGTTGAAAGTTGTTATATACATATATATTATATAAGTAATAGATAAATACTAGTGGGATTCCCTAGTCTTGGTAGTTCAATCTACAGGGAAATCATGGAAGGAATTTTAGGGACATTTCGTTAAGCATATCCTTCATGAGATGTAAATTACTAATAGTGATTATGCATTTTTACATCACATTTGTGAAATAATTTCTGTGGTAGAATATTGAACACATTTTACATATTTGATTTTATTTTCTCTATTGATTTTAGGTGATGAGATAATAAGGGTATTCCATTTTGTGAATTTCATATACAACTTAATATGGGTTTTAGTGAATGTGTTCATATAGAAATAATTTAATTATGGGGTCAATTGAAACCTCTTTTATAATATTAACATGATAGTTGGTGTTATTCCATGGTAGTGTTTTCTGTATTCTTAATGCAGGTGTATATTATTGGGATGTAAGAAGCGGTGGTTTGATGATTCTCACCTGGATGATGTTTGAACAGTTATTTTGGAACTTGTCTCATCATATTCATCATTAGGGACGTATCCTACACTATGTTATTTATACGTAAAACAAATAATTATAACAATAATCTATAAAAAAATCATTCAAAAGATGTGGTATTTACGAATTGTTTTCCAGATCCTTTCTCAACTAGGTAGTAGTTGTGTTTCTGGTAAGAATCAATGATCTATAGTTGGATCAAGAACTTTACCACAGAGTGACAACATTTGTATTTATCATCGACCAGATAATGGAGGAGAAAATAGTGATTAATAGTGAAGGCAACAAGGTAGTTCTATAAATGGAAGTTAATTATTTGGAGGCCATGGTTAAGGCACATGCTTTGGATAGTTACATGATATCATCTAACTATTACTCATCACAGTGAGGGACAAATAACTATTCATGGTATGGTCATAGTGGCATACACCATAGAATATGATCTATTTGATACAAGTTCATTGTCGTCATTTATGTCTTCTTAGATTGTTGATGATTTTATATTAGTTATAAAGTACCTATATTGGGTGATGTTTATTGATATTCTTTTATGAATATGATCCTATGGTATATATATATTTCCATATTGAACATTGATGATTAGTGGATATAGGATTCTATATAATTTATTTATAATAGAAAGGAAAATTTTATTTGTGATTCCTCAAATGTATTATCTAAATTGATCATAATAATACATAGACATCTATCACTGATAAATAACTTCTATATTTTATAGGTGTGATTTTTAAACCTATGTTACAATATATGATTTCTAAGATAGTACATTTAATACATGACAATAAGTAGTTGCAGATGATTTTATCCCCATTTATTAGTTTTTTCGGATTTTATAAGAGATAATAGTTAGTCCTTCATCTTATTTTTTTAAAAGTTCCAATAATAATTTTCTAAGGGATTATTTGGTTTTCCACTTAGGGGAGAGGTTTATTATTTGTTTGAGTTGATGCTAAGACCAAATAATATATCCATTATTCCTTATTGGATGTCACTTCAAGAGATTAGATAATTGAATAATTAGCTAGAGGTCTTGAAGTTGAAGAGATTTATTCACCTAATAAGGTCCCCTTTGGATGGAAATATTTTATTCCATAAGAAAGGAGATGGATTATTATATTTTTGTTTGTATTATCTGAGGGTTCACCATATGAATGTTATGATCATATATGTAATTTCTCCAATTATAGGTTTGATTGTTCTTTTTAGGAGGGACAAGTGGTTTTCCAAGAATTAATTGTTTCTAGATACAAAGACCTCAGTTTACATTCATCTACTATTCATTGAAATGATTTTGTTATCAAGAATTTCCTATATAAGTGTCATGAGTTTTTTTTTCATTTTGATGAATATGAATACATTTTTTATTTCCCTAATGAATAACATATTCCATGTTTATTTAGATTGGGTTGTGGTTTTTTTTTAAAAAGAGTCTAATATAATGTAAATCAGGGGAGAAATATGTTAATATATAATGATAATACCAAGTACACCAAAAATAAATTAGTTTTATTATATGCACTAAATTATTTTTTATTATTGGGGATTATTATTGTTAGGTAATGTGATATTAGGCAATGGTATATTAGTATACCATGGGATTGATGAGGCTATAATTTTTTGGGAGGGATTAATTTTTTTTTTGAAATTCATAGTATCATAATACCATTAATAAACTATTATAAATTTATTATTTACTTCTCTTGATTAGAAGTTCTGGTGATTACACAAACAAGGAAGTGATGTTTTCATCTATGGGATAATCAGGGTGGTTTGCTTCATTTAGAAATTAATTATGTTATTGTTGTGGGAGGTTCAATTATTAGGTATTGTGAAAAAATATATTTCCATATTAGTAGACCCTAATAAATAAGCGGATAATAAAATAAAAAAGGGAAACTCCCTTCTTGGTTAGGATTTTCTTCAACAATACAAATCAAGTGAAGGATTAATATATGGATTCATTTGAGTGACCCAATTAGGTCATTAATATTTATATCATCTTAGAATTGGAAGGATGCCCCAAGGGAATCATTCATGACTTCTACTAAATGGTGGTTATTATCACGCCCATTCTCAAGAATGGGATTATGTTCAAGTGCTCTAATCATTATGAGAGATCCTTTTAGGAGATAATTGTTATGTTTTCATCAGCACTGATGTTAGTCTTACCTAATTTGGATTAGGAGTCCAAAAAATATTTTAATCATTCAATGGTGAGTATTAGATCCATGTTGATCCATGATAGGTGAGTAGTCACTTATGTATATTATTTTTTGAGGCTATATGAGATAAAGTATTTGAATCTTGATTTAGAACTTTTGGAATTGGTGTATGTGCTAAGTTATTGAAATCCCTACCTATTTGGTGAGATTTTTAAGTGTATATTAACCCTAAGAGAACTAATTATATATTTTTTACAATGTGGCCTAACGCTTTTATAGTTAATGTGGGTCATTGTTTTTAATCCCATGTATTTGAGATAATACTTTTTTATATTTAAGGGAATATTATGGAAAATGAAATGTGTGTGAATATTGAAGTCTGATAAGTCATAAGTATAACACAAAGTGATGATTTATGAGTCCCTTTAATAAGGGATATATCTAAATTGAGGACTAATTGGACATAGATACCCTTTAATCCATTGTAATTAACCCCTCACTTCTTTGGAAGGTAATAGAGAGTCAAATTCTAGGCTCATATTTCTATATGATAAGGGAATATATATATATATATATATATATATATATTGGAGAGTTATCAATATATTGGTATCATGATTATGATGGTGTAATTTATTTTCAAGGTAGAGTTTTGGTGCCTATGATCAGGTATGAGGAGACGATTCAATATTCCCATAGCTCGATACAATTTTTTTACGTAATTATTATCAATATAGATCATACCATTCACTCATAGTTTCGATGTCTAGTGATGAAAAAAGAAAATGAAAAGTAAATTTAAAAATACTTTACATAAAACATGAGAAGGTTATAAATCCCTGACATATAAGTCTTATTTTCAATCTACTAATTCCTAATATGATGTGGAATTTTGTGAAGTAGGATTTCCATAATAAGTTACCATATCTTCATAGAAATTTTTGATCATATATAGATCATAAACTCATGTGAAATACCTATCTTGGATCACTCTATAGTAACCACCCTAAGTAATTTTTTCCAGCTGGAAATAACCCACCATACACTAGACAATAAAAAGTATCAGTGAGGGTATTAAGTGATATTATGTTTGTAAACCCTTGAACCCCCACTCTCGAATCTAGTTCCTTAAACTCATACATTGCATAACTTTTTTGATACCGTCTCTAAAATCATATAGATAACCATTTGTAATTTCAAAATCAATAATGATTATTAAATATTATTCATCTGAAGAATCTAGTCATGTTTATAGATTTCGATAATTAGGAATCTTCATAAACTAATAAATACCATATTCTATTTAATAAGAATACATTTTTTCATTATATATAAGGAACTACTTAATTCAGGATAAGTCTTCAGTATCTCCCAAAAATTCTTCCACATAATATATCATGCTAATTATATGACATGAATTAATTTTGTTTATTACATAGGGAAATGGAAACGTAATAAAATGTGAGAAAACATTCTTTATAAAAGAAAAAGTGAAAATAATGAAATCACTGAACAAACATGGTACATATATTATGGAAGGAATAGGTAAACAACATGAATCCATAATCAATATGAATATTTTTTAATTATATATTCATGAAAATAAATAAAAACATCGATATAAATAATACTTATCTCATACTAAATTAATTTATAAAGTTGTAAATAAAAAAATTACTCTCAATTCCATATTACAATATTACATTATTTGTATTAGGTATCATAGTCATGATATATTTTGGAATTTGGTAGGCATACAACAAATACACTATCCTAATTTTCCTCATGATACTTGTTAATGAATCAAGGGGTAATTTAATTTCAAGCCCCACAGGTCACTATTTAAGTCCAACACAATCACCCTAAGAGTCACTAATAATTTTCATACAATTACCTAAAGAGAATATTACTAAATAAAACATGGATATTTTTATATCAAATGATATGAAATATCAATAAAAAATAAACATAATTTAGAAGTCAATACTCGTCGAGAACATCAATATTTATCTTAATGTCAAATTATGGGATAACATGGTCATAACCCATCTTGAGAAAGAAAGTTTATGGTAAAATAATATAGAATCAAATTTCCAATAACCATCTTTATTGGATTAAAAATATATGAAATGCTAATAGTTTTCCCTATTTCAATTAAATTACAATTTTTTCTAGGTGAATATAATTTAAACTGAACTATTTAAAAATAAGATGTTTACTTTGTATAGATAAATGACTATACGAATAAGTTAACACAAGAATAACATGATCACGGCCAATTTGGAGATGAATGTTGATGGTTTAAAAATAACATAACCCTAGTATAATAAATGATATGTAGAAGGATGTTTACATAGATGAAAAAAACATGCAAAAAGAATACTCTGAATGATATCAGAAAAGAAGGGTTCAACAATTTAATTGTTTGATATCATGGGATTAATGAACTAAATGATAAGACACACACACATTTTCATAAATATAATAGATGATAAATAATAAATCATAAACACTATTTCAGTAAATAGTTTTGAAAATAAAAAGGTAAGTGTAAATGAAAACATAAAATGGGATTTAAACAAATAAATATTGAATTAAAATACAAATATAATTTTCACATTCAATGTTATTTTTGGAAAAGTTGAATTTAATTATTTTTAAAAGATGTAATTTTCGAAAGAGAGAAAAAAATAGATCCATGAAATGGCATAATGTTTATCCTAGATAAATGATGAGAGGAAGAAAAATATATTATTGTTAAATAAAATCTATTTTATTATATCAAAAATACATTTAAATGAAAAATATTATTATAAAAAAATTAAAAAGAATTTATTTGTATTTAAAAATATTTTGACAAAAGGGTATTTTAAAATACCATATAATAAAATATTAGGGTGGGAAAACCAAAAAATGGAAAAGAAAAGTTTAGGATGAAACATTATAACTCAATGATAGAGATTTAAGTTATCAAAATAACTTATAGGGAAATACTAAGCGAGGACTGAAACATTTGAAAAGGGATTTATGTGGTAAAAAATTAATGAATTATATAATTCCACATAATATAATAAAAGGTAATAGTGTACCCAACTTATATAAAATAGGATCATGTGATCAATCATAATTCAATGAATGAAAATTGAGTTACCAAAAAATATTATGATTGGAGAAATGGTTGAGTCAAATGGAATTTTAAGAAAAGAACTTCATTTGGTTTTTATGCCTTTTTAATTACAAGGAAATAATTTATATAAAATTTTATGTTATTAAATCATTATAAAACTATATAGAGGAAGCAATGTCCAAAATATGTAACATGTCACAAAGAACTATAATTGAGTGAAAGAAGACACTTGTGGCTTGAGTAACACTTTAATTAAAATCCATTATAATAGTTGGATTAAATTGAACATAAAATACCATGATTAAATAATAAATCATGAAATTTTATCTCAAATAAGCAGTATATTCACCACATTAATGAAAATAGTTCTATAGCCCCAAACATGTCCCAAAGAGGGAAATTTGAGATGAAAACCCTACGTCGGACCTAATTAATTTTTGAACATCACCAAAAGTCCAAAATAATTAAATTATGTTAAATAATTACATCATTTATACTCTAAATTTACATTCATTCTATACATATAAATATTATTTAATTTTTAATTTTTTTCAACATCAGGTGCATGAAATCTTTATCGCTTTGAACTAGTTTCATAAAACTAGTGTTGGTATCACTTATAATTAATAAATAAATAATTTTTATATCACATAAGGTCATATAATAGATGTTCCATAATATATATGATTTCATAATTTCATTTCAGTGTAGTCTTTCTTACAAACCATGAAGATAAAACTGACGATGATCATGTATCATGGATTTATTATGAAAGAAGAGTGATTTATTATTTAATAAGTTAAATTTTCATATAACATTACCACGAAAAAAACCATTATTTACATAATTATATCATATTATACTACTAAATATGTTATTATAGTTCTCTATGACAAAACTTTATAGTATTGTTTATGTTTGTTATTAAACAAACCCAATCATGAACCTACCGTGATTAATAGATGATTATGTGATGGTTTAGCAGTCATATGAGTGTACTAGTAGTATAATGATATTATATAGATTTTATTAGGGTGATATATCATAATTTTATGTAAGTATAATTATAAGATAATTTATATAACACCACTACTTAGAAAGATGAGATCATTTTTCTATTTTTTTCTCATTATAAATTATTCAATAAATGATAATTGTTTCTTGATCCTTAAATTAATTGGTATAAAAACATTCCAAAAAAACCTTAATGATATAATAAAAATAGTATTTATACTTTAATACAATCCTCATGACCATCCATGTAAGGATTTGATGAAATGAAAAACAGAAAGCAATCATTCCTTCGATGTGGTAGTCAACACATTCGCAAGGTTGATGATTTCATTTTACATAGAATTATAGAAATTAATAATAGGTTTAAATTTTACAAGATCAAAAAATGATATTAATATCATATTGATTTATTAAATTTCCATTTTACCCTATAATTTTAAGTTGGTAAAGGAAATCGAAACACATTGCGTCATGGAGGCAATTGTTTTCACAACACATGAATTTGGGTTTCTTTTTTATTATTATAAAATGGAAAATTTGATTTAAAATTATTACCATAACATAAAAAAATTATATTTTTAACAATCACTACTTTTCATATATAGGTATTTGAAAATTATAATTATAAAAGAGAAATTGAAATTAAATAAGGTTAGTAAAAAGATTACACATGTTGAGAACCCTGAAATTTCCTTGAAAGATCCATTAGAAAAGGATTGAATAGGATAATATCTTGAAAGCATAAGTTTATGAGGATTAAAGTTCATTATTTTTGATAGAAAGGTTTTGGGTTTTAGGATAAAACTGATTTCTTTTAGAAGTTCCTTGAAGGGGTGGTTAGTGGTCCCTTTTATAAGTGGTGAGAATGTCATTTATGTCAACATATAAACTTTATATAATGGAGAACATGTAACGCATTATGAGTCGATAAAAAATTGAGAAATAATTGTGTTTTAAGAGATATGGTCGAGCCACATATCATTCTAAAAAAAATAGATATTTTTTATTTTATTTCAATCCTTTTACCCCATGAATTATAATTTTCCTCCTTTTAGCTTTTACCACGATAAATTACTCTTAACTAAGCTGACTTATATTTTAAGCCCAAAAATAAAATGGAAATTATTATATAATTTATACCCAATAATTATAAATTTAAAATCAATTTCCTTTGATTAAATTTAAAATACTGATTAAAATGAATTTTAATGTAAAATTTTTTACTCTATAAAGGAATGTTATTTAGAAAAAATTACATATGCTATAAAATATCTAATATGGGTTTTTATATTTAAACCAATATTTTTAAAATTATAAAATTAAATATATGATACATATTTTTCATAGAAAAAAGATTAATTAATTTCCAAATCATACTTATATAATAATAATTTCATAAAATCTGTGTATTTATCGTGGTGAGTTTATTTCACTAGTTCTAGATACAAGTGATCCCATCCCAAATTAAAAAATGGTTTAATATTGTTTTAAAAATAGATACATACATGAAACTCACATTACATTTGAAAACATATACCACAATATAGAATTTTATTTGGGAAGACCAATATTCCCTGCATTTCCCTGTAAATCAATCATAATACAATAAATGGAATAATGGGGATAGGAAACCTAATATAGGGGAGATATCTAATACTCAATAACGGTATACTTATATAAGAAACTATCAAGAATAAATAATGAATAATCAATATGTAATGTCAAATAACTGAAATACAACCCAATTAATTGATAACATAAAAAATGAAGAATAATATGGCATGAATAAATGATAATAAAAATTATTACATATAAATCATCACATGATCTTTAAAATTTTTATTATATACTCTAAATAATTAAATAATCAGATGGACGTCAATAACTTTGATCATAATGGGGGAATTCATATTTTCATACATCATAACCATACCGTTAAGCCCGCTTGATAATAAATCTTTCAAAAATAGTTAATTACTCAAAATAATAACCCAAGATAGTTTCTATCGTGAGACCCAACAATGCATCAAGTTCTATAGTAGGTTATACACATCACATACTATAACCAATGCATTTCTCATATGAATGGGGAGAAACATAATCAACATAAACATTCGGATTGAAAAACTAGCACAAAAATGTTAAAAATTGTCCCAATAAAAAAAATGTAATCAATATTAACATTTTTATTGGAAAAATAGCATAAAAATGTAAATAACTTACCCAATAAATAAAAATAATCATAAAATATCGATATTACTATAGAAAATGGTATCATAATAATATATTCCTTTATAATTGATCCTAAAAAATCCAAAGAAATAATAATGACTGTATCATTACAACATATTCCCAATGTAGAATAAGGTAAAATGACTATTTTTTACATTGATAAATACCATAAAAGTTACAATAAAAACATTCTTTCGGAAAATATTTTCATGATATTAACAATCACATTCAAAAACATAAAAATTGTAGAATTTTAGGAAAAATATTTTCGTTATAAAAAAACTAGTAAACATGTAATGGGAGAATAAAATAAATGAGTGGCCATGATGTAGGGTAATTTTTTACATTACTTATAAGTTAAAAAACATTCATTTTACACTATTATTAAAAGGTTAAAAAGTACCTCATTTTGAAAATTACAAGAAGATATATTTAAAATAATTTTCTAAAAATCCATACTTGGGTAACAATTCTTTTAATAAATTAATTTTAGAATGTAGAAAATATTCTTGAAACAATATTTAGAAATTAGTGATGCGGACTTAAAAGTGTTTTTTACTGAAGATACAAATAAATAATATCTTTTCTTATAAACATTTCCCCAATAATTTTATGTACCAAATATGATAAAATGGTATAATTAGTTAAAAATTTTAATTAATAAGTAGTGAATAAGAAAATATATTAGATTTATGATATAAATACATAATAATTCCCAAAGGGAGACAAAAAAATAAACCATCTTGAATAATGATGAGATTTTTAAATAAACTCTTATGATTTTGGTAAACTTTCGACTCTATGTTCCATGAACGAAATAACTCTAATTATAATTTAAACAACATGAGGATAAATATATTCTTGATAAAACATATCAAAGGGTTAATATAAGTTGTAATAGTGGCTACCCTATACCTAACTATACAATACTTTTTGGATGCCATTTCATGTATAAATTCATATATTCAGGAAGTTTAAATAAAATTTATGTGTAGACATTTCTACATCCATTATTAAGTGGTAATATCCATATATTAATTGGCTTATCAAATGGTTGTAGCAGATCACATGGTACAGTGATAACATCAAGATACTATGAAATTATTTTTAAAATATCTCTTATGGTCTAGATACATCATTCTAACATGACATAGCTGATGTATGACTATCTGGTGCTAATGGATCATAATCATTCTCTTCACATGAAGTTTTCACTTAGTGTTCTCTGGTAGGTGAGATCATGAGGACAGACCCATCAAAAGAAACACCACATGTTATAGATTTCATTGTTTATTTATATATTTGAACATGTGTATTAGTCTCCTAAATTGAGATCTATAGCAATGTGTTCCATTTGATTGTGCACTTTGATGCAAGGAAAAACTGTGATAATGTAATCGTGTTGAGAATGCTTGTTTTGGGTGTATAATTGGTAGTATAGCATTGGTTAAATTAAGAGGATAAAATTTCTCACTTATATGTTGAGGAAGTAATATATCTGGCTAGGTTTATCATAATGGTAGACCATTCATAAATATATATAGTTGTAAAAGGTAATTCTATCTATATATATCAACCAACAACAAAGCAAGAAAGGATGATGACACAAGTGAGGATCCTAATTTACGATATATCTAAAGAAACATAAATTATTTTACACAGAACATGTTCATAGGTTGCTGTTGTTTATATGACTATTCATTAACTCTTTAGGGGCCTTGATGGGTTACTAGACTCTAATCCTAGTTTTTTAATAATATTCATTACTATCTATGTAATGGCCTATAGGGTCACACACAATAGTGGATTCAAGAATCTTCCCTATCCTGGTAAATATGTATATTGGATATGGTGGGCCCCACCATGGAGTCCATGTGTTGTCCATGTTTTTTCAATAATTGATATATAAATAAATTCATTATCATTCATGTAAATAATAAATGTTTTGAATTTATTTAACACATTTACAAATGTTTAAGTAAATACAAGGATTAAAATTACATTAACAAAAAAGATTTTAATATTCCAGGTTTTTTAATATGAGTGGGTTTTTTGAGTTGAGTTAATTACATGAGTTTATAATGTAATATATTTAATATATTTATAGGTAAGTGACAAAATATAAATAATATTTATGATGCAGGTTCATTCATCATAACTATTTATATATTTTTTATTTAGTGGGTGTTTTATTTTTGGGGGGTTGGGGAACCATTTCTGGGTATATGCACCTCCCACTACATAATAAAGAGGACTAGCTCATTCCATTAAATATTCATGAATTAAAAAATTATAGTCTCTATGCCCTCATAATTTCTATAGATAGAGAGTATGTATCATAGAAAATGATCCAAGGTGCCTTAGACAGATTGAAGGGACAAGATCTTGATGATTTCCACGATGCCAAAAATATCATCAGAGCACCGTTCTAGCACAGAGAATTTAGATAAAGAAATACATATAGATTATTGGAGGATGTGAAAATGATTTAGAGGTTCTAGGATTGAAATCATTGAAGAAATGGTCACTGGATATGATCTAAAGTAAATCACACTTCGATCGAGAATCTCATACCGCAATTGGGGATCAAGTCACTAGAGAAAAAAAGTTTCATCATCCCATTGATGAAACATTTTAAATCCATGGTGCACTAGATTCTTCTCCATTCCCTATTACCTACATTATATACACCACAAAAAAGAAATATGTGTTGAATATGACTTCTGTCTGATGGATGTAAAAGTGAGATGTGAAACTCTTTTCTAAAGATGATTTCAATCATATGTGTTCTTATATATTGTATAATAAGTTAAGATTTATAATACATATGTTAATGAACCATACTCATATATATCACACAATAAATTATTTTATTACATTTTCTGTTACCTGTTTATGAACAATTCTCTATTAATAACAATATTTTGGGTGATAACTGGATAATGTTTCATGTGTGTCATGGTTTGGTTGTTTTAGTCCTTATAATTTGATTAGGGTTCCAAAATATCTATAAATTTATACATGATAAAAATTTAATATGTTTCGACTATATATGTATATATAATATTCCATAAAATTTAGAAAAAAAATGAGTTATATTTTTTTGGGAGATGATAAGTCGCATGTGTGCATGAACGTTGTTTTAATTTTTTGATAGATGGAATGAAAAAAATTTAAATAATATTTCACCTCTTAATAATCATTATTATATCATATATATCATATATATTCATTAAATATATCCTTACAAGCCCATTTTTCAAAATAAAATGAAACACATTTCACATCGCTTTAGGGGGATGGTAGTCCACACGTACACACGAGAGACACTATTTTTTCGATGGATTAGAAGGAAAGAGTGTATATGTGATATTATAATTATATAATTTTCATTATTTCATAAATATAATATATATACATTCTGTCCATAAATAAATCTATCAATGAGAGGTGGTGATGTATGAAATAAATTAAATCATTTTGTGAGGCAGTTGTCCTCTGTATACAGGATCAAAAGATTCATTTCCAATTTGATAGAATATGAGATGAATATGAGTCATTAAATTTACATAATAACATATTATTTAAGAATATATATTGGATTTCTCATTTATCATATTTTTTATATTTTAATGGGTTAAATAATAAAATAAAACGAAGATGCATGCATATGAACTTTACTTATGATTTAGACAACATTTTTATATTTAAAACTAAATCATTCATAAATTAGTTTAATGATAAATCTAAGTAATCTATGTCCTGGAATATTTATGGAAGGGATATGGGTAGTAATTCACTAAAAAAGGTCATTAGATGTTTTTTAGGGAGAAGAGTGGTGGTGCCCTTTTATAAGTGGTGGAGACAACACACTTGTAATTTTTAAAAAGAATAATTTGTACCCATGTTTTTTACTTATAAAAAGACTTCAAAATGTATCATCATTAAATATTAGACCTGATAAGTTAAAAATATGTCCATAAAATATGAATTGGATTATTTTTATTCTATTGTGACTGTTATGTTCTTAATTTTACCATTGATAAACGTGTTTGAACCTGAATCATAATAATTAATTTTAATTAGTTTTTAATATTGATTATAAAATAATTAAGTTGACCATAATATATAATATTAATTATTATAATTCAAAATATGTAAAATATTTTAAAAAATTTAGTTTAAAAATTTTCATAATTTGATTTAAAATTAAATCCCACATGAATGAGGAAAAACGTTTTACAAAAGAAATGTGTTCAAAAGTATAAAAGGTGTTTATATTTAAATTGAACATATAATTAATTCTAATTACATAAATTAGATATATTATAATATAATATAATGAATTTAATTTTTGATATAATTTTAAACAAAATATCATATTTTAAATTCATTAAATTAAAAATGCAGTTTTAAAAACTCTTAGTGTTTTTCACTATTCATTGAATAAATAATCTTTTAAAAAAAATAAAAAAAATAAATCTAAGAAAAATTTTACATGATTCTTTCAAATATTAAGTTAATTTTTCATAGAAGTGTTCTAAAATTACAGAAAAGTAATTTTAAAATATGTACAAAATTGTGACGAAACAATTTTTTAGAAAAAATGTATTTTCCAAAAAACATTTCCTTTTCATTTAGATTATTATTATTTTAAATTATAATAAATTGATAACCAATAAATTTATATATACATTTTCAAACCAAATTATACTCATTATTTAGTTAGTCCAATTCATATTTTTCATTTTTGGGAATGCTTAAAATGATACACTATATAACGGTTCATTTAGAATTAATGTTGCATCTATCACTGGCTATCGAAAAGATTGGATTTATTTTTAAAAATAAATATAACATAATGTATCAGGGTGACAAGGTATTCTCTAGAAAAGTTTTCAACCCCAAAATTTCAAAAATCTAACCTCATGAATAGATTAGATTACTTATTTATCATGACATACTCAGGTTCCCACGTCACCTCATTAATCTTTTGATTTCTCCAACGAGTCTTTACTAGTCATGTCATTTGATTCATCAAAACTTGTTTTCTATTCTCTAGAAGCTGGGTAGTCTCTTCACAGTAAGTTATATCAGGTTCTAATTCTATTTCTTTATAGGTGAACCCATGTGTTGGGTTGGCATGGACATCCTAAACAGTGATATATGGATCATGTGTTGTACTTTAGAGAGACATGATAGAATTTCCAAAGATTAAGACACAAATCTATGTCTTTTTAGGATTTGAAAAAGTTCAATAGACCTAGGTCTTAGTTTCCCTTTCTCACCAAACCTTATAACACCCTTCCTTGGAGATGATTTCAAGAAAACATATTCTCCCGCTTGATATTATAAATCTTTTCCCCTATTACCAGCATAACTCTTTTTCCTACTTTGAGACAATTTTCTTTGTGTTTGAATAATCTTTACATTTTCCATTTCCTCTAATAAAATTTCTAGGTCTACAGGCATCCTTTCAACTAATTCATCCCAACAAGTTAGAGTATTAAATATATTTCTATATAATTCTTCATACACCATGATTTGAATAATTGAATGGAAGCTATTATTATAGTCAAGCTCTACCAAAGGTATATACAGATTCCAAATACCATGAAAGTTAATAGAGTTTGATATTAACATATCTTCTCTTATTTTAATATTTATTTTGGACTATCCATCAGGTTGAGGGTGATATGATGCTCTCCAAATGAGATCAGAATCATGATCCTTATGAATAAATTTCTAGAATTTGGATGTAAATTGTGGATCACGATTAAAAAAAATTCATAGAGGTGTTCTATCAAGTATTAAAATATCATTAATAAAGTGTCTTACAAGGTTCAATAGATGTAAATCATCATGTATACCACATAAAAATTTAGATTTGGTGAGGAAATCAACTATAATTCATGATACATCATTCTTTTTAGGATTATTTTGTAATACAATGAAAAAGTACATAGTAATGTCACCCTATTTTCTTATAGTAATTAGAAAAGGTTGCATTAATCTTCTATTATTCTTCCTCTCAGCCTTCACTTACTGAAAAAAATATCTTGATACAAAGTCATCAATTTTAAACTTCATATTATCCCAAAAAATGTTCCTAAAAATCTATATACATCTTGGTGTTGGCAAGGTTCATATTGAAATTTGAGCTTTGAAAATCAAACAACAATTCCCTCTTCAACTCTAGTATAGATTGTACCCATATTATCCTTCCAAATTTAAGAACATCATCCACCATTAATGATTTTTTATGTTTCTCATAACCAAGTTAAAAATATTTATCTTTTCCAACAATGATGATATGGTAATCAACTGAAAAAGTAATAATGTATCACTTTCCTTAATAATTCCTACATCCATATTTACAAAATCCAGGAACATATGATCCATGTTCATCATAATTTTGGTTATGACTCCATGATCACCCTATATTAGAGCATTATATACCTTATTTCCATTCACTAGGTGGTATATTATTGTGGAATCATTGTCCTTGAGTAGCTCAAGGCATCACCATTTCTTTAGAATGAGATCTTTATGTGAAAATATATATTTTAAAAACTTTTGATCTATATATATCTTGTGCATTTTAATACAGAGATAACATCTCAATATATTCAAACCAAAGATTACAGTTTCCAAGCCAAGATCGTGGTTGGATATTTTCATTTAGGAATCATTGACTACCTTAATTCATATCATTATTAATAAGGGAAAAACCAAGTCCCTTCATTGATGCATCACTGTATATTTTTAAACCATCATTTCCTAATGGTAGAGTCAAAATTGGATGATTCACTAACCTACCCCTCAATCACCCAAAAAATTAAATGCATTGCTTTTTTCATAAACACTTAACCACTTTTCAATTAATCTTGGTTATAGGGTTAGCTAATTGACCAAATGTTTTAAAAAATCACTGATGAAAACCTACAAAACCAATTAAACAGAATATATCTGTTATGTTCATTGATATAGTCCATTCTTGGTCTACATTTCACTTCACTATGTCGACTGATATTCCACACTGGGAGACTATATATCCAAGAAACAAAACATTCTGAATCCATAATTCGAACTTTCTAAATTTCCCATACAATTATTTTATTCTAAGAGAATCAAGAATGATCATCAAGTGAGTATCCTAGTGCATATATCTATTAGTCTATAGTACGATACCCTAAATATATATCACAAAATTTATTATGAAACTTCTTGAATACTATATTATTTAGATCCATGAAGATAGATTCTATATTAGTAAATCCAAATTACATTACTATGAACTTGTAATGTCCATATATTTTACGAAAAACTATCTTTGGAATATTTTTCATATATAATTTCAACTGATGATACCCATAATGATGTACAATCTTTGAAAAATATTATACTTTATGAATTTAGTTGAACACGTCATTAATGTGAGGGAGATGATTCATATTATTTATTCTAATAACATTAATATCCCTCTAATTAATGCACCACCTCATTTATTCATCTTTCTTCTTAAAAAAGGGGCTTCACAAATTGAAACACTAGAGAGTATAAATACATTATAAAAAAACTCCACTAGTTGTTTCTCTAACTAGACTAGTTCAAAAATATACATTCTATAGGGATTCTATAATATAAGTCACGTATTTGGGATTAAATTAATTTAATAATCAACATCATTCTTTGATTCATGTCTCGGTAATTCCTCAGAAAATTCATCAATGCATTTCTATACAATATGTATATCCTCAACTTGAAGATTACCTTTTCCCTAAGTATCTTGTGTCTGATCATCTTCCCCAAAACTTTCATTCATAAGATATACTAGGTGTGGATCTATACATGACTCATATAATTAAAACTCACATATAAATATAAGGGAATCAACATCTTCATATTGAATAATAATTTCTTTCCCTTTGCAATAAATGTCCTCACCTTATTTTTAAATTTATTTGATACTATGAATTATATCAAAATCAACAACAGGTATAATAATGGAGTCAGAAAATAGGTCACATTTTTGCATCATTATGGGAAATTATTAACATAACTTTAATGTGGTGAGACTTCCACTAAAATCCATGACTGATAAATCATTTATTAACATGGAAATATATAATTTCCTTCAAATCCATAGATGATAAAAAAGAGTGTGAATAAATAGAATCACAAAAATCATATCAAAATTTTATTATATGAGTAAAGTGTCTACCACCACATCATTTGGAACTTCAACCATTTCTATTGTTATAACATAATCTCAAGCTTTCTCACATGGTCTTTTCCATGGAAAATTATATTGATTTTTGGCACAATTATTTTCATAGTGTGTCATATCCTTACATTTGAATCATTTCACATTGTTATCTTCTCTCTTACCCTTTAAATAATGATAAAGGAGTCCATATTATCAACACTTTTAGAAAAAAATAATTCCATGTGAGCTTGTTCCATGGTGATTCTATCCACACATATTAAAAGACAGAAATTCTACTATCCTCATCTTCTATTTTATAGTTTTTATTTCCTAGTTTTCTCAATAATTCTTTAACAATATTTGCTTACATCAAATCCGTAAGACATGGAGAATTATTTATTTTTCTTCATAGCACATGATATTATGTCATCATATAATGAGAAGGTTTAGGAGACTATTTCCCTTTGATATATTAGCTATATTCCATGATGGAAATGATCAACCCTTATCATTGGATTATATATATAGTATGTTGTATGACTTGATAATCTCATAATGTTATCTATATACTTAGAAACATTTCAATTTCCCTCTTTTCTCAGAAATAATAATTTTCTATCCATATATTACCATTTCTCATGAGAAAAATATCTTTCCATGGAGAGTACCTTAAAATTATTCCACTGTATGTTTTTATTTATTCTTCATCCATAGTGTTTTTAATTAATGACCACCCCTATTCTTAATCCTTTATGAAATGACAAACAAAAATGAAAACATTATCCATTCCATTACTTCCCAAATATATAAATACCTTCTTGAATAGACTTGTCCATTTTTCATATAAAAATGCATTTGTAGTCCCATGAAATGATGGAGGATGTATAATCATTAACAAGTCAAATAGTTTTTCCCCACATAGTGGATCAGTATGATTCTCTAAATGGGAAATGTTATTTTCTATAATCTGATTCCGAAACATCAATATAGTTACAATTTGATCAACTCCAGCTCTAGCATCATTATCTTTTCCTGGAGGGAAATACCTTCATGAATTATGTTCTCTGATATATTTAACATTCCTTCCACCATATTCCATTTCATAAAAATGTAATATTCTATATTTGACCATACTATTTTGAATAATTAGTGACACAGTTATCATAAATTAAGAATTTATGTATAGATAATCTCATAATCCTAAACATGATATCTTTGTGAATATTCTCTAGTCATAAAAATAATTTCAAATCCTTTATAATGGTTTGTAAATAAAATGTGAATTAACCTAGGTATATCACCTAGGAGTGTCAAACCATGTGTGAAAGGCCCTTTTTTATGCACCAAGTGATGATCAAGACAATTTATAATGTACCCTTTTTAGAGTTATTACCCCATGGTAAAACTATTATAGAACCACATATACTTATTGTATCCATATATGGATGTATTTCTAAGAAATCCACATAATATCAACATTGATAAAACTTTAGGATGCTATTCTATACTTAGAGTCAGCCTCAAATTCAATCATAGGATTTTGTTCTTTAATATATGATTTTTTAAATCTAGTTCCCATGGGTTCTACTAAATGATCTCTGATACCAACTACAATAACGTTGATCCTAGTAGACCACAGTCCGTAGAAAATATATTATATTTGTTCTGGATACATGTGATCACATATCAAAGGAATGAATAGTTTTTTAGTTTTGAAATTCTAGATAAATACATTAAACCCACATTAAATTTGAAAACATAAAATTCAACATAGTATTTTTATCGAGTAAACCATTATTAATTTTATTATATCCCCACATATCAATCATAATTCACTTTTTTGGAATCATAAGGAAATGGAAAAAAGAAAATGTTGAGTTCTAATACTCCGTAAGTATATGAATGAAATGGAAGTTATCCTGAATAAATATTGTATAATCAATATAGAAAGATAAATAAATTAAACAATTTCCATTTAATCAATAACATTAACAAGAATAATAATATGATAGGAAGAAATGATGACAAAAATAATGAAATATAAATAATCACATGAGCTTGAAATATATCCATATATATTCTAATCAAGAGAATAATAAAATAGAAAACAATAAATAATCTCATAATGTGGGAATAAATATTTCCATAGGTCATAATATTACCTTCAAGGCTTTGTTCTAAGACATATTATATAAATGGGTAAGGCCTCAACCAAAAACCTAAGATTGTTTGTCTCATGAGACCTCTAGATTCATTAGGGGGTTATACTGGGACCCACCCATCACTTAATAGTTCTAATGAATTCGTCATATGAAATGGTAGAAACATAATCAATGTAAATATCTACAATGGAAAACTACCATTTAAATGTTAACACTTTTGCTGGTTAATAACAATAGTCATAATCCATCTAGATTAATATGGTGAATGGTATAAAAATACTACATTCAAATATAACTGATCATACACTCTCTAGAGAAATAATAAGGTTTGTATCCTTATAAAATATTCCCAATATATAATAATATAAAAATAAGATTTTCTTCATTGATGAATTCCATAAAAATGTCATTAAATATATTTATGTGGCATATATAATTTTCACTTTGAATATAAATATAAAAAACTAAAAATTTTAAAAATATTTGGAAAAAATTATATTTTAAAAAAACATATAAAATAATTAAATGAAACTTAAAAAAAGTGAGTGGTACGATGATTGGTAATTTCATACATGCAACATAAGTTTGAAAAAAATATTCACATTGTTTAAAAGATGTTTAAAATTACATTATTTGGAAAATGAAAAAAAATCCTTTCAAAACATTTTTTAAAAAATTAAACAATTGTAAAAATTTCTTTAAAAAATAATTAATTTAATTTTATAAGCTTTCTTGATTTTTTAGATAATATGGAAATATAAGAAAATGGTTTTTAAACTAAAGAGAGAAATATAGTATCCTATTGTTAAAAGAAATTCCTTAGTAATTTAAAGTACCAAATGGGAGGAAATTGTAACACTACCTGAAATGTTTAGGAATAACCATGGGATATGATAATATATTGGGTTTCAGATAAAAATAACACATAATTCTTCAAATTGAGACTTAAACATAAACCATCCCGAATAATGGGGAAATTGTGAAATAATCCCTCAATAGTTTGGTATCTTTTGGATCATAAGATCCATGAAATAAAGAAATTAAAATTAAAATTTCAATAACATAAGGATAAAATTATTAATGATACAACATATCAAAGCAGAGTTATATTCACAAACAAAATTAAGTTGTGAATACGGTAAATATATGATACATGTAAAAGTAAGATGAAAAACCCTTACATCAGTTCTGATTTACCACACATGTGTTTGAAACTGTTGTATAATAAATATATATTTATTATAAATATGTTATAGAATTTTAATAATTTATATATTATGGTACATGATTTTACTATATATTTTTATTTCCCATTTGTTAACAATTATTTAATGAAAATACTATTCCAGGTGATAACTACTTTGTTATTCACGTATGTTTTGGTTTGGTATTGTCAATCTTTATACTTTTATCATGGTCACATCATCTACAAACTTTTTTCCTAGAAATAAATATAATATATATGATTTATATATGTATTTATAATATCCCATAAAATTTCAATAAAGGAGAATGATGTTCACTATTCTTGGAAACGGTAGGCCCTATGTATGCATGATTGCTATTATCATTTTTAATGGATAAAAAAATAATGGAAAATAAGATTTTAACTTAGAAAAATAATTATTAGATCATATATATAAAATATATTAATTAAATATATACTTATTACAATCCATTTCAAAATTAAATTAAAAATGTTTCACATCAATTTATAGATGTGGTAGTCAATACGTACGTACGAGCGACATTATAATTTTCCAAAAGATTGTATGGTAAGAGGGTATATATTATATTATAATTAAATAAGTGTAATTTTTTAACACAAATAATATATATACATTAAATACATCATTATATCTATCTATTAGAGGGGGTAATGGAAAATGGATTACATCGGTCCTTGAGGCGGTAGTTCTCCATACACACGATCAATGGTTTAATTTCCCATTTGATAAAAGAGGGGAGGGATATAGGTTATTACATAAACATTATAACATATAATCTTTTTTATATAATTTTTGTATTACTTTAGAATTTTATATTAATATTTTAAGGAGTTAAAGGAAGAAATATAAGAAAAACCCATGGTTAAGAACAAGAACTCCTCTTTGAAAAACTAATTTAGATTTATAACAAAATCCTTCCAAGATAGGTTTTATGATAAGAAAGGACACTACATAATTTTTAGTTCTGTAATGAAGGTATTGTATTATATATTTTCTAATATAAAGGGTTTTTTAGTTTTATTTGGAGTTGGGAGAGGGCCCCTTTTTATAAGTGGGGGAGATGACACACATGGAATTTTTAAGAAGTTTAAATTGTACCCACATTTTTCAGATACCATAAGGATACAAAAATGGGTCATTATACAATCATATATGTTATAATTTCTAAATATGTCCATAAATTAGAAATTAGACAAGTTTTTAGTTTATTTTAAACCTTATGTTCTTAGTTTAACACCGCAGTAAACCCGTTTTAAAATTATCATTGGTAAATAATTTTTATTGTTTTTAAAATTAATTATGAAAAAATTTTAGTAGAAATTATAATATAATATTATTAATTCTAATTCAAAATATAAAACCTATTTCACCATGTTTAATTCATATATGTAGAAATATTTAGTATAAAATTAAACCTATAGCTGCGAAAAAATAAAGTATTCCAATGTATTAAAATATTTTCGTTTCACAATTGACTAAATAATTGATTCCAATCACATAAATTAGATTAATTATTATAAAATTAAACAAAATTATAATTTAAAATGATTTTAATAATAATTTAACTAAATGATTTAAATTAAAATAAATCATTCCATAAAAATGAGTAGTTTTCAATATTCTTCGAGAAAATAATATTTTTCAGAACAATTTTTGAAAAATAGCTCAAAGATAATATTGAAATGTTGATTTAAAAAATAATTAATTTTTTCCAAATACGTTTTATAAAATAATAAAAAAATGAATTTCAATATAAGTGCTCAAAATGAGATGAAACTGTTTCTTAGAAAATAAATATAGTTTTCCCAAAAACTCTTAATTTTATTGTAAAGGACTATTGTTTTGATTTATAATCAATTAACAGAAAATAGATTTATTTATAGATGTGTAAAATATTTGATTTTCATATTTTTTCTAGTCCTACTAAAACACACATGTTTATAGTTTAGGTCATAATAGTATACTATATTACAGTTCATTTAGACTCGGGGTTATGTGTATCACATGATATCGAAGAGATTGAATTTATTTAAAAGGAAATATATCATAAAGTATCATAGTTACAAAAACTGATTTAATTATTTCAATGTAATAATATATTCTGATTTCAGTTTGTTACATTATCCCCTCCTTAAATGAATTACTTCCCCACAATTATATTTATTACTCAGTATTGAATGTAGGTGATAATATTCTTAACATAATCATCATTTGAGATATAACTACCATTGTGAATAAAATTTTACTCTATTAGTCTATATCAAGGTACATATCATTTCATAATTATCATTAATCATTTCTTCAATAATTTACCCAATAATGTATATACCCTAATTATATATTCTACATAACATAAATTTTCCAAAACTAATTAAATATTCCAGCCAACTACCCTCAAAAAAGATAAATATTACATTACAATTAAATATAAATTCATCCCTTAAGTTATATAAACAACAAGTTCATAATGTCACACATTATTCCGTTTATATCATAATCCAAAAAATTAGATAAAAATCACAAAAAATATTAGTATCGGTTTTTATTAAATTAATATTGATTTCCAATGTTATTTATATAATCTGACCTATATTTCTAAAAAATAAATCAACATTATATTAACAAAATATCAAGAATATTTTAAAATTAAGAGTTATCTATAACATAATCATGGATTTTATAATAGTTTTCTATGAAATATAACATTGTCATTATATCAATTTTCATGTTTATTGGTATTATATAATATATATATCCATACCATTAATGAAAACCCACTAAAGAAAAATCCTTAGTTGTTTCTCAAAATCCTCATAACTTTTTAGAAATTTGAAAAATACATTGAAAAATATCACTAAATAATGAGAATATATGAGAGTTTCAATATTATTTAAATATTAATCTCACTACCCTTGGAAAGACTCTAAATTTCACCTTTTCCATCCTAATATGAATATAATAAAATTATCAACCATTTATGTATGCTACCTTATTTGTTTATAAGGCACAATTGTTTCTATAAACATACATTTATCTATTTCATTTCCATGATTCCACTTTAGAAAAATTTTAAAATTGATTTTCATAATGTAAAAATATGTATAAAAAATGTTAATCTAAATAAATATTCCCTTATAAAAACATTTTTTTAACATATGAAACATTTGACACAACCTATGACTCTCTTTGTTCAATCATTAGATATCCATGGTCATTTCTATAATTGGATATTTACCTTAATTAGTCAAAATACATATTAAATCATTCACAAAGTTTCATAAGGAGAATGTGATTAACCAAATCCTATTCCCTGTGAGTTTTTTACCATGTGTGTAGACTTAGGACCACACATCATGTTGTAGAGTGATGATGAATTAAATGTTCAACCACCGTATTGGTGGGACTACAACTAGGTGCATATATGGTAGAATTGCATCCACTTTCCATTATCCAGACATGGATATATTTCTAAGAAACCAAATAATCTCAACTTTATGAAAATATTAGGGTGTTATCCAATTAATAGACTCATTCATAAAGTTCTATCATACTAATACACAAATAAAATGTGCATTATTGACTTACTATTTAATAATACACCATTCCAAATGGTTATATATATTATTGAAATTTTGATAAGCCAAAAATTATTTAACCTTTTATTTTACTTAATAAACACCCTAATCTACAATTTTTTCCAAACCTTTCCTTTCATACAATTTGTGATGACTCAGATCTAGTCTCTCGAAGCTGGTACCATAGACTCACACATAATGTAATTTTTTTAAAACCAGTTGTAAAATCTTAAATATAACTATTAAAAATTTTAAAATCAGTAATGATTATTAAATATCCTACCTTCAATGGATCATTTCATGTTTAGATATTTAGATAATTATAACACATAATACACCAATAGATCCCTCGTTTTTGTATCCAGATCACATTTTTTTCATTATATATAAACAAATACTATGGCCAAGATAAGTATTCAATATATTCTATAATTTATTCTACACATGGAATCCTTATAAACATTTCATGTGTATTACATTTCTTCATAACTTGGGAAAGTATACATAGCATATGGGGTTACCTCAAATTCACATTATTGGAAAACATACAACTGAAGAAATCAAGGAATAATCATAGAATATATATTTTGGAAAAAATGGAAAAAAAATGAATCCATAATCATCTAAAAACAATGATAATTATATATCCATGAAAATAAATTAAAATATAACACCCTGAAACTTTATGACTTATTTCCTTTTAAACAAATCCCTTTGAGAGTTTACGATGCACGTAACACATGGTTTAAAAGAAAATACTCTATTAGAATATTATTCAAATATGACCATTATAACCACTGAGTTATGTTGGTGGGTATGAATATTAATAATTAAATTACTGAAAATATGGTTATATATTTATTAGTAATAAAATAATAATCATTTAAAAGAAAAACAAATGTTTCAGGAAAAACTATATATTTTATAAAAGACATTTTAGTCATGCATAACGCACATAATTTAAAATTATTTTTACCACATATTATATTTAAAAAAATTCACATCATTTTTGAAATCATCATATCAAAATTAACTTTGGTTGATTTGTTTGAAATTTTTTAAAAAAATTCATTTTTTGATGAATAGTGGAAAATACTAAATTTTGAGGAAGAACTTCCTTTTCATTTAAATTATTTATAAAATTTTATTTTATTTTAAAAAAATTTAATGTAAATTTAGTTAAATTAAATATTTATTATTCCAATTTTTTTCATTTTAATATTGAATTTTCACATAAAATCATTATAAATGTTTCGGTATTTTCTCTTTAAAAACTCTCTTTCTCAACACGTCTTTGAGATTAATTTTAAATTTAATTATTCCACTTTAGTGAATAGTATTTGAAAAAATGGATTAAATATTTAGAATCAATATATTTTAAATTATCTAGTAATATTAAATTTAAATAGTAACCCATGTAAATGTAAAAGAGTAAATTGGTTTTACCATGGTTAAAGTAAAAATATGTTTATATGAGTGTTAAACTAAAACGATAAGGGTTAAAATGACCTAAAAACTTGTATAAGATATATTTTATGTCCATATATATGTTATAAAATTTATAATTATATAAAATACTAAATTTTATACACTTTTGGCATGATAAAAATGTGTTTAGAAATTTTTCTTACCAAAAATTACAAGTGTGCCACTCACCAAATTTATAAATGGAAACCCCTCTCCTCTCTTATTACCACATTAAAACCATTTTTATTCAAAACATACCTTCCCAAATTACTTACCAAATTTTAGAAAATCTTCATAGAATCTTTAATTGTGGCATACATCTAACCTAGGAAGGCTGTTTGTGCAATACTAAGGAGGTTACTTGAAGAAGAGGTTAGGTTTGTCAACAAGCAATTGTATTTTATTTTTTCCTCAAAATCCTTCAATTATTATTAAAATAGGATGATATAAAAAACTCACTATATTCAATATATTTAAATGTTTTTATGTTATGTTAATTACCTAAAAACATCTACAATTTTATCAAATGGGTTGCAAAAGCATCATTCGTGTGTATGAAGGACTACCGCATTGGGATCCGATATCATTTATTTTTCCATTTGGACATATCAATATTGGGTATGATGATGGATATTAAGAATATATCTTAAATTTATATCATAATTACAATTTTTAGTCTTTATATCATTTATAAATTTTTTTATATTCATTTCTTTAGGGGATAAGATAGCATCGCTCGTACGTGCGGAGGACTATAGCCTCATGAAGCGATATGATTCGTCTTTCACTAACACATTACATGGAAGGTAATAAGGATATTATTAATTAATATATGTGATATAAATAATATAATTATGATATTTATGACATATTTATCATTATTAAAAATAGTAAATCATTTTTCGTCTTACCTTTTCACTAACTGAATGAAGATAACATCATTTGTGTACGTGTAGACTACCCCCTTCTTGAAGCTATGTGACTCTATTTTCATCACCACACCACATTGATGATATATATATATATATATATATATAATTATATTATATAATTGGTATTGTAATTATAAAATTATTATTATTCAATAAATATAAAATATTACTTACCTCCCTTCCATAATGATTGATGAAAAATAGAAACGCTACTCATGCATATGTAAAACCTACCATCTCCATGATTGTAATGTAAATTATTTATAAAATAAATATTAGATGATTTTTATTAAAAAATATTATTTTGATATATGATAATTATTAAATGATTATTATTCAAGATATATATAATTAATCACCTCTTAGACTAATAGTCAACATACCAAAGTCATTTGTTATACATAAGTCAAATATCATCGAAACACCCGATGCAAAAAATAATCGATTAAGTAATTGTATATAACATGTGAAGAAGTTAAATAAGAGGAATAATAAACCTGAAAAAGGTTCTTAATCAAGGTAAGGTATTTTTTCCCATTTTAATTTAATTGAGTCACATTGTAATGTTATAATCCTAATTTATTTTATATGGTTTATATAATTCATATTTACATTTAATATCATGATTCATTAATAATTAATTATATTATATGTTTAAATTTGTATAACTTTATCCAAGGGGATATGACATGAAAATTAGAATTTGGTAAAAGATATTGTTCAATATCACTTTCTTTTCTGATCATTAACTTTATCTTAATATAATCACTTTTTTATAATAATTGTTCATTGTACATTATATTTCTCTCAAATATATACATTTTTTTATAACGGATATTATTATTTACTAAACTATATACATTTTTTAAATGGTGTTTTATTGAAAGTTATTCGATTAACCATGGAACTACTAAAGAATTCATATCCTTTAATAGAAACAGATATTTGATGATAAGGAATATTGATTGATTAATTAAATCAATTATTAAATATTTGAGTAATTCATTAAAAATAAAGACAAGGTTAAGGATTGGTTATAGATACTCCCTTGATGGATTGATGGGTCTAATCAGACAAATCAGTTTTCAAAATAATATGGATTTTTATCTTTTAGTTTTAAACTATCATGAAGAAAGAATTGACATAGAGGTATCATGATTCTTGAGATCGGGAATTCCAATAATTAAGCATTTTCAACCTAGTAGGGTGTGAGAAAAGTTTAATAATCCTCCACCAATGGATTATTTAAATTAACTATAATATATATTTCTAGGATAATGTGATATTCTCATTAAAATAAATTCATTGACAATCGTATTAATATAAATTATTATTGATCAAACTATTCTATGATGACATAAAGGATCAAATATACCTTCTTCTTCAAATGATGGATATTTCTAAGATTGTGATATATCAAACCAAGGCTTTGATTAATCACTTCTAATGGTACCATCATATATCACATCATCATACATCATATAAAAGGTAAAAGTTCTCACTCTATAATACCTCATACATCATCAAATGGCATACCTCACACCTGGTAACATAATCAAATATCACATTTTGAGAAATACTTACTATACTATAATACCTTATATTTCATTGAAGGGTATATAACACACCTCATAATACCAAATTATATCATATCGGGATGAAAACACATTCCCCATAATACCCAATATTTGATATCATTGGGATACTTCCCATATTGAAATACCTAATATTCCATGAAGGTGAATAAAAGACAACTTCTAATACCATAATTTATCATCTTAGAAAAAAATGAGACCACACCATAGTAACTTATATATCATATAAATGGGAATTATTCCTACCATGTAATGCATCATATACCATTGTAGGGAATAACACCTTCCATTTAATACCATAAAATATCACATCGAGGGTTAATAGTGGCCTCCTTTCAATACCTTTTATATCATATTATGGGGGGTAGTACCTACCTCATAATACCTTATATATCAACTAGGGGAATAAATCCCATCTAACATACAATGTAATAATAGTTTGCTACTTTAACTAAACATGTACACAATTCTAATTCATTATAACCCCATTAGCTTACACACATACAAATAGAGTAGGAGTACCCATCTCTCACCCAAGTTGAGAAGTATAGAGTATTTAAGTATCCTATGATCCAAAGTATTTTCCCTATTCCAGCCATTCTTAGTCTATCCCACACCCCTACCGAGTGGGATTTAGTGAAACCAATTATAATCCCTAGTTTTCTTATTCATTAAATATATTCCATTCTAGGGACTATAATTTATATGAAATAAATATTATGTTAGGACCTTGACCACCAAATACCAAGGCATCAATCTAGAGCTCAATGGTTTTTCTTGGCCCCAAGAGATTTCTTTTCTTTCATGGTAGTTTATGGAAATTTTATTTTTAAATTAGGGATTATCGAACACAAGTGGATATATTTCATAACATGTGATAAATTAAAAAATTAAAAATATTAGGGTGATGATAATTGTCCATTAACCATATATGAAGCTATTCCTCTTATAAACAAAGTGTATAAAAAGTTTCTATGTGAACCCAATACTAACAGGGCACTGTACACTAACCCAAGGACCTAGCTCCAAAAAATTAATAAATAATTAATTACAAACCAATTAATAATAATTTATAAATTAATCCAATAACAATTATATAACTAGTTCTATATTTTATTCCATGTAATTAATATTAAATTTATCATAGGGAATCTCGCATGCCCAAATTCTAATTCAATTGGGTGTGCACCACCCACGTTATCTATTTTAACTATTAATAAACAAAATCCACAATCAATTATCTCATTTAATATATAAATTCCACACAAAATAATATAAATCCATAAATAAATTTGGTAAGTGAAATACTTTATTTAATCTATGAAAAAACATGTTAGATCATCTTCCTGATTTCCCCTCTAACTAGGATGAAAATATCTACTACAACCATAACATTTTTCCATGATCAAGAGTAATCATCATATAATACCTATATATGTCACAAAAAATAAGCATTGACAATAATGGTATGAGAGTGAGGATCAATTCTAGAAGAATATTACATTTACTCTATATTATCTTTTGGATGAAATGATACTTTAATCCATAGAGAGTAAATTATGATTACCCATACTGTTGAAGGGAGGAATTAAGGGAAGAATGGGGTGTGTTCTAAGAATTAAATGGGAAATGGAAGCCTTTTTTTCATTTAACAATTTTATTAATATTTAAAAAATTCTGTATGTATGTCCTGAAATATACAATTCCTCCTTCCATATTCTCTTTTTAGAAAATATTTTATCACGGCCTCATTATAAATAATTCTGAAAAAAATCTATATATTTTATATCCTCTTTCCAAAAATAATCTTCTAGATATCTCTTATAAGTTATTCCTTTAATGATATTATGAAGTTTAGATGATTTATCTTTAGATAAATTCGCAACCTATTCTCTACACGAATTACTTATCCAGGTAAATTGAGTACCTAAAACATTTTCCATTGAAAATTCTTTAATATTTAATATATTTTATTTTTTAATTCTCATTATAACTTTAAAAACCTTAATTTTATATTAATACATAATATATTCTTTCACATATAAGATTTTTACAATATTTGGAATACCCAATAACAAAGATACTCATTCAATCCATAATTTCATGTGCACAAATGTGAGATATTTCATTAATTTTTTTTGAAAACACATAAAAAATATATTATGTATACCATTGAGGTGGGTTGTAATAGTTAGTAAAATTATTACCACTGAGAAATATCTTATGTATATACAGATGGCTTTAATATCAGTGAACCCCCTTATAATGAATTTACTTTTTGTAGATCTCCTTTTAGACCTTCATCTAATAAGTATCCACAATAAATATTCTAGATAAATAAATTCTAAGAAGATCTACCCAAAACATTGATTCACTCTTTATTGGCATCCCCCAGTAATAATCCATTACTCAAATACCTCAAATACTGAACTAGAAAATGGCCTTTACTCCGTTGGTTTGTTTTTAACATAAATCTTCCAGAACACCGATTTAATATTTTTTTATCGTATATGATATATTTTTTCATTGTGATAAACCCATTAAATAATATATTTAGTGGATTTGTTACATTTTAGTCATTAAAAATAATCAAACAAGACGTATGAATCTAGTGGATTAATATCTAATGATTCTACCACTAGTATATCTTCTTGCAGAAGATCAACTTGTGGGATTATAGTCCGTGGATGGGTATCTCAAACATCACTATCTATAATTTAATTTTATCTTTTATATTCCACACTCTATGTTATTTTCATAGTCCATCTGAATATGATCATTTATATAAATATTTCATCCAATAGTTATAAACACTATAAAAATATAATGTTATAGACTTATAAATAAACTATAAATCTAATACATCTCTAAAAGACAAAAATTTACACCAAATTAAACCAAATGATTTTATCCACTACATAGCATTTTGAAATATATCAATGGTGGAAAAGTAAAAAAACCATCTCCAAGCCTCAGAAATATTATTGTATTTGATTCCCAAATAAAATCAACACAAAAAAATTCCTATATTTTTGGGCTATTACACCACCACTCATCCAAAATTCACTTTAGTAATTGAGAGACCTCCTTGTCCGGTAAATATATCTAATAACATATACTATATATTTATTAACTCTTAAATTTATAAACTAATTTCCAATTATCTAAATATACCAAGCCCCATGACCAAAAATTAACAATTATCATTAGATTACTAACCTATAACATTGTAGGTCTTTATGAACTCCCTAATAAAAATATTCTCATAAAAATTAATTATACTCATGCATCAGCCATGAACTATCTGAATTATTAATCAAAAACACATAACCAAAATTTTGAAACACCCTTATGTTATGGTCATTGCGATACCACACCCAAATTAGCTCCACTACTCAAAACTTTGATATCTCATGAGTTACCTTGTTGAATATTTCTTAAATTTTCACAATAATTCCTCAAATTTTGTGTCATTTTTCAAAATTACACCTTGTGGATTGAAATCCTTGGTTTACTCATGACCTTATATTTGCAAACACCGTTGTCTTAATCTTGAGAATGTATCCCAAAATTGAGGCCCCAATAAAATGCACTAATAGTCATACCACTCCATGAGTATTGATGTTCTATATTACCGATCTCCCAAGTGGAGTAATCCTAAGAATACATATCCCATCATACCACCAAATATAATTAATGCAGTATGAGGCAGTCAGTTACATGAATAGATTGTCTTCCCAATTCCCATCAGTTGATATGTGTGTCTAGTTATTTTCCGTTCAATAAACATAACCCAGATACTTACAACTAAGGATTTTTAGAAAAAAAAACCACTCAAAGGGTTTTTTATTTAATTGGTTACTTCTTCAATTAAAAAAATACTCCAAGAGAGTTTAAAAATATTAGATAATATATGGAATACAACTCACAATATAACATCACTATATTTCAATCAATAGGTAAAATATTTCAAATTATACATAATTAGTTAAATGATGACACTCAAAAGCCACACTCCATGTTCACCTAAAACAGTGGAACAACACATAACTTCTTCAAAATTCTATTAATAATACTACACTATACAACGTTTCTTGATAGATTCAGTTCATTAGTCCAAAAATAATCCCATCTCTGTCTGAATTTAACATTACATCCCAATATGGGCTCTGTCTTATATGATTAGAAATAATCAATGAAACTAGTTCTAAAATCATCATAGTTACTGCATTATTCTAATTACTTATCATTACACTAAGCTATTTGACTTGTAATAGTTTCATAAGACCAAATGGTTTTCAAACTATATCTCACTTTTCCTAGATGGTCAAAAGTCATCTTTCATATTAAGTGATAATCTATACAGCTATACCTTATCAACACTTGGTTTTTAAAACTAATAAACCGTTATTTCATATCCAATCAAAATCCACACAAGATTTTCCACCAACCCCATTTATCACCTCACCAATTCACACGATAACAAAAATCTATTATTTTACTGTGAAATTAATCCCACCTTCTAAAAGACAGTATTAATACCAAAAGAACATAGATTATTTTTCATAAACAAAATTCCAATAGATTACACATTCCATTAATCCACCGAATAAATGGTATCCAATACCCAAAAATACTTTTACCCACAGTAATAAATTCTAAAATCACTAGCTCCATGAGCTCTGTGTAGTGAAACTAACTTGTCTAACCCTTTCACACAACTCATGAAATGACACATGTAAAGATTTATAATTATTCTCAATATCCCCAATATTAAAAATAAAACCTAAATAAATAATTATGATCCCTTTTTACACCCTTTCATTAAATCAACTTAGACTTCCTCATGTCATATCCCATTAGACATTAGTTGATTGTCCAAAATACCAAGTTAAACATACCTCTACTACTTAATAGACCCATAAAAACACTAATAACTATCAATGAATTCAACTTCACATTACATATTTAATCCCCATTAATATATTATATACTGTTAGAACCACCCATGAAAGAATCTTAAATACATGTCATCTACTGATTCATTCTATATCTAACGTCACTTATAGGCTCGATTTAACCCCTCTATTAGAGTATCGTTTCACATCACAACTTACCTATAACAATGATATACAGGAATCGTCTTACTCAATTATCATCACTCAACTCAAAAATATCTCTAGCCAATCTAAAATCCATTAGGATCTCTCACCTACCCCATAAATCACAACTCTTGTTGGTCGTCACCCATAGGGAAATATACACACACCCTTATCAAATGTGACAAGGAAACTCACACGAGAGTTTAGCTTCAATAGTATTCTCATATATAGTTATATGTCTATGTATATATATATATAACATATCTCATACTCAATCCAACCATCCACTACAAGGAAAAAATCCTAACCAAGCATCCACGTACCAGAGAACCCCCTTGAGGACAAACCTTACATCCATTAGCACATAATGTCATCTCACCAGAATGATTATTATTTAGTAAAATATTAGTCATTTGTTTTTGTAATGTCAAATTCCAAAATTATAATATCCTATAAAACAAATAATAAGTTTTTCTTGACACTATAAATAACAAAAACCTATTTTTACTTTTTTTTCTTTCTAAAATAGTGTATATTTATGGGGTTCTATTAAGTAGAATGACACAATGAAGATATTTAGGAGAAACCAAATAGTTTGTTGTTTATAATTTAACTAAATGAACCGCATATAATTATCATTAATATTTCGATAAATAATATCATTATAATAAAAATTTTATACATTTCATGTGGTCATATATGTGTAATATTAAGTATAAATGCATGCCTCTTTCCACCTTGATCCAACAGAATAAATAAAGAAATATAAAACTAAATTTTAAAAAATAATAAACGCTACTTATTTCTAGAAAAATATATGCATTGATCCCTACTCCCATGTAACATTGATTTTAACTCATAACCGTACTGGAAAGGAATATAAGATAGTTCTGTTTTAATATTTCGATCGGTCATATCTCCAACCTACCATATCCAAAATAGTAATAAAATTAAAACAAATATTTCATCACTCTTGGTAACATCCCACCAAGCTCAGTTTACAATATCCATTCTGAGTGGTTATGTGAGCTTAAGAGTTCCGCTCCAGAAATAATGGGTGGTCGAATAGTAGTGAGGGCCTAAATTTATTTTTTGGGGAGACTATACCCTCACTCCAATGTAATACATGTAAATAAAATATCACACAATTAATTATCACAATATCCATAGTATCAAATAAAAAATAAATAAAATACAAAAAAAGTTAAAAATAATCCCATTTATTAAAAATAACTTATTTAAATGGGACATGAGTCTAGAAAAAATACCTTTATCCTTTATGGGATGATATAATGAAACCCAAACCCTAGGGAAAAATAAATGGAACACCAAAACTTATCTTGATTATTGACCTAGTCCCACTCTTGACCATATATAAAAAATTTATCTCTGCTATGAAAAATAGGGATTCTACCTCACATGTACCTATTATTAAGAGGTATTATCGAGGTACAAAAGTTCCATGTACACATGGAAAGTGTTTGAGTGAAAATCAATATTCCATCACCAACATTGTCCCTAAAATTGTAAAAAATATATCGTGAATGAAGAGAATTATAATCTTAGGAAAATAAATAATTAGCTACATGAAATAAAATAAATTACCACCATTACTATTGTTTTAAGGTGATACTAGAGATCAAAAATATGTTCTTAAAATAATTCCATATGCCTCTAAAAAGTCACATGTCTAAAAATGAGTCGGAGTAGTTCTTTCCAATAATAATTGTCTATATCACATCATGATATATCATATTAGGGTGAAAAGGAGAACACCTATAATACCTCGTACATACTCTAGGGGAATATATACCATCTAATAAGACCATTATATTTCATATCAGGTGAATAATTCCAAAATTTTAATAACTCATATATAAACTAGACGAATTATTCCCACCTCAAAATAACATTATATATCACATAAAGGGGGAAAGATTATATGCTATAATATTGCTTATATTATATTAATGGTGGGGGGGAATGGGGGTGTAATGAGAACATAATAATACCTAATATATAATAGGGGGAATTCCACCCCTTATTATGACATCTTATGTCATATATAGTGGAAAATAAACCACCCTATAATTCCTTATATATCATAGAGGGGAATAATACTGTCCTTATAATACCATCAGAAATCATATAAGGGGGAATGAGACAACACAATAATACCTCAAGTTTCTAATTAGGGAAAAAATCCTTCCCGATAATACCTCATATATCATCATAGTGATTATATATAACCTTTTAATACTATCATATATCACATCAAAGGGAAAAATCCCCAGATAATAATACATTGTATTTGATATTGAGGTGAAATAATGCCTACCTCGTAATAATTCCTATATAATTAAGGGGGAAAACACCAACCAAATACTTATTTTAGAATATTTTAGTCCACATTCCACACCTACATTCAAATCCTTTGAAATGTCTAACTACTCAGATAAACACATAAAAATGGTAGAGGAACACTAACCACATATATTGGTAATCTAGTCCAAAGGCTCTAAGTAATCCAAGTTCTATAAGGCCTATACATAGACCAACCATTTTCAGGCCACCCAGCTCGCCTTTCTAGAGGGATATAAGTGAACTTATCACAAGGTGAACTTTTTCAATCCATTTATTTTATACACTCTTGAGGACCATATTTTAGATGTCATAAATTTAGTTTTTCAGAAAAAAAGTTCATTTCCACCCAAATGGCTCTTGGTTTCATTTATAATTAATTGAAATCCCATAAAATTATTTATACATGTTTAGACCATATAATAATTATTATTTAATTTTAACTATTCAAAGCCACCAATTTAACGACTAGGTTATAACAGTACACTATATTATTGTTCATTTAGAATTGAGGTTGTGTGTATCCTAAGCTATTGAAGAGATTAACTTTATTTAAAAGTAAATCTATTTTAAAGTATCATAGTGTCACACAAACTGATTGAATTATTTTAATTTTATCATTTATTATTATTTTAGTGTTTCACATTATCCCCACATTAAATGAATTACTTCATCAGAAATTTAACTACTAATCATTGATGAATGCAGGTGAGAGTATTATTAACATAATCATCATTTGTTTTATAACTTCCAATATTAATAAAATTTTACTCTATTAGTATATATAAAGGTAAATATCATTCTTCAATAAAACATAATCATTCGTACAATAATATACACAATCATGTATATACACTATTTATATATTCTACATAACATAATTTCCCAAAAACAATTAAATATATAATCCAAAAGAAGACCAAAAGTAATATAGTCCTTAAAAATATTAATATTATTTATCCCTGAAATGGTATTAACTACTAGTTCATAAGGTCACACACTATTCTGTTTATATCATAATCCATAAAATTAGATAACCATCAAAAAAATATCATGGATCAATTTTTTATTAACAAAATATTGCATTTAAAGGATATGTATACTATTTAACACATTGTTCTCAAATATGATCCAACCATATATAACCAAAATATGATTCATATTTTAAAATTACAATTTATCATTACGTTTATTATAGGTTCTATAATAGTTATACCCAAAATATAACATTTTCATAATACAACTTTTCATGGTTATTGAAACTAATATATATATATATATATATATATATATCAATACCATTAATGAAAACCCCTGAAGAAAAATCCATGGATGTTTCACACTATCCTCATAAATTTTTTAAAATAAAAAAATTTCATCAAAAAATATCACTAAATAATGAGAATAGCTAAGGGTTTCAATATTTTTAAAATATTAAATTCACTACCCTAGGTAATAGAAAAAATCTCACATTTTCTATCATACCATTCATATAATAAGAATCTCAATCATTAAAGTTTGGTCAATTATTTGGTTATAAGACCTAGTTGTTTCTAGAAATATAACATTATCATCTTCATTTACTTGTTCAAATTTCAACCAAATTCTTAAAAATGGGTTTTTATAATATAAAAAATAATAATATAAAAACATCAATATGAATAACTGTTCCCTTATAATTTTTTTTAATATATAAATCTTTCAAATTAACCTATGAATATATTTGTTCAATCCTTGGCTACCAGTGTTCATTTTAATAATTTGATCATTGATCTAATAAATTAAAATAATTATTAAATCCTTCATAATGTTTCATAAAGAGAATGTGATTAACTAAATCATATCCCCCATGAGTGTTTCAATATGTTTGTCGTCTTAGGACCACTTATCATGTTGTAGTGTGAATGATGAATTCAATTCTCAACCACCCTTTTTAGGGTGACTACCAATAGGTGGATATTTTCCACAAATACATCCACTTTAAAGTATCTATACAAGGAAATATTTCTAGGAAAACCAAATAATCTCAACTCTACCAAAACATTAGCATGTTATCCTATACATAGACTTATTCTTAATGTTCTCTCATACTAATTCAAAAAATTTGCGGTATTGACATAACATTGAATCATATACATTTCAAAAGGTTTATATATATATAATTTTAATTCTGATCAACATAAAATTTGTTACCCTTATATTTTCCTTTACAAACACCATAATCTAAAACATTGTCTAAACCTTTCCATTGATAAAATTTGTGATGCCCTAGACCTACACACTCGAATCTAATACCATAGACTCACAATTTACATTTTTTATTTGAGACCAACTGTAAAATCATATTTATAACATCAATATTTTAAAAATAAATAATGATTATTGAATATCCTTCATTCAAAGGATCATTTTTTAGATATTTGGATATTTGGGGCACAAAATACACTAATAAATCACATGATCTTTTTGTAAAGATGAATTTTTTCATTATATATAATAAAATAATTAATTAATGACATGTTTTTAAAATTCTCCATAATTTATTATACATATGGAATCCTTATGACCATGTCATGTGTGTTACTTTTCTTCATATCCCAGGGAAGTGGATACATAATATGTGGTTACCTCAAATGCTCAATATGGGAAAACATATATTAGAAGAAATCATGGAATAAGCCAAGAATATAGATTATGGTAAAAAATAAAAAAGATGAATCCATAATTATCTAAAAACTAGAATAACTCTATATCCAGGACAAAAAATTAAAATATAACACCCTTAATATTTATGACTTATTTCTATATAAATAAATCTCTTTGGTAGCTTGCAATGCACATAACATGAGGTTTAAAAGATAATACTCTATTGAAATATTATTTAAACATGCCTATTATAAAATATTACTTATATTGGTGAGTATTACTAGTAATAATAATGTTTTTTTAAATATGTTTATTTATTTATCTATATTAAAATTGAAATCATTTAACAAAAAATCATTGTTTTCTAAAAAAATGTTTTTTTTCTAAAAGACTGTTTGTTTGCACATAACACACATAATTTAAATTTATTTCTACCAAATTTACATATTTTTTGATAAAAGTAACATAATTATTGAGATAATCGTATCAAAATTATCTTAGGGTGATTTGATTTTGGAAAATTTTAAAAAAAATTAATTTTTGATGAATAATTAAAAATATTGAAATTTTTTTGTGAGATGCCTTTTTGTTTGAATTATTTATAAAGTAGAAATTTATTTTGAATTAGTTTTAATGTATTATTAATTGAATTAGAGATCTATTAATCCAATTTAGATCATTTTAATAATTTAAATATTGAATATTTATACACAACATTATTAATGTCCATCATTTTCTCTTTAAAAACCTGCTTTCTCAGCAAATCCATGAGAAAAATTTCAAATTATATATTTCCACTTCTTTGAATTTAATTTTCCAAAATATTTTACATATTTGAATTCAGAATATTTTTTATTTTACAATAATATTAAATTAATTTTGTTACCCTAATGAATTATAAATGTGTAAAATTTGTTTACTGTAGTTAAAATAAAAATTGTTTAACCAGAGAGTTAAACTAAACATATAAGGGTTAAAATGACCTAAATACTTTTATATATTATATTTTATGACCATATATTTATCATATAATTTATTATTATCCATAATTTTACATTTCATACTCTTTTTTCCTGATAAAAATCTTGTTACACCTTTTTCTTTCTAAATATTACAACTGTGCCACTTACATCACTTATAAAATTCCACCCCTATCCTCTCTTATTAACATATTAAAACAATTTTTATTCAAAACATTCATTTCCTAATTACTTCCCAAAATTTATAATCTCATCCTATATGTATATATTTGGGAATAAATACAACATAGGAAGGATTTTGGTGCAAACATGATGAGGTTACCCGAAATAGATGTAATGTTTGTCAATGAGTATTTTAATTTTATTTCTTCTGAAAACTCCTTAAATTTTTATTAAAATAGTTTGGTATAATAAAATAACTATATTATATATATGTATATATATTATTATGATTTTAATACCCTAAAACAACCATAATTTTATCAAATGGGATACAAAATCTTCATTCGTATGTACAACAGACTACCACCTTGCGAACTGATATCATTTGTTTATCCATTAAGAATTCTCACTATTGGGGATTATGATGGATTTAAATATATATAAGATATTTATAAAATAATAATAATTTTGTTTTAATTATATCATATATAAATATTTACTGTCCTTTCCAATGGGGATAAGATAACATCACTAATATGTATGGAGGACTAACGCCTCACGAAACGATGTGATTCGTCTTTCACTAACACCTTACATGGAAGGTGAAAAGGACAATGTTAATGAATATATGTGATATATACGAAATTATTCTGATATTAATTACTTATTTATCATAATGAAGGGGTAATACATCATTTCTGGTTTTTTTACCTTTCCACTCACTGAATGATAACAATGTCGTTTATGTACGATGGGACTACCACATTCCCCAAGTGATGTGACTCTATTTTCATCATCACACCACATGGTTGACATATATAATATTATTAAAGAATTAATATGGAATTTATTATATTATTATTATTTTTGAAAGATAAAATATTTCTTAACTCACTTCCATAATGATCGTTGAAAAATGGAAACGCTGCTTATGCATACTTGTGACCTTCCATCTCTATGATTGTAAAGTTATTTATTTATTTTCATATTGTATTATTGGTCTTATAAAATTATTTATGTATAAATATGATAATTATTACATTCTTATTATTATATATATGTTTATGTAGTGACTTCTTAGACCAATAATCAATCGACCAAAGTTATTTTTGATACATAAGTGAAATATCTTTAATACACTTAGTGAAAACATAATTTATTAATTAATTGTATATAACATAGGAATAATTTAAGGAGAATTAATAATAAACATTAAAAATATTATTCATCAGGGTTATTGATTTTTTCACAACATCATTTCATTGAGGTATATTTTAATGTAATACACCTAATTTATTTCATATGGTGTATATACTTACTATTTACATGTAATATCATGATTGATTAATAATTCATGGTATTTTATCTTTCAAATTGAATTATTTCATCCAAGGGGATTTGAAATTAAAATTACCTTACAGTAAATGTTATTGTATAATGTCAATTTCTTTTGTGATTGTTAAATTTATCCTAAAACCATCATTTTATTATAATCATTATTTATTTTATATTACATTTCTCATAATTATATACATTTTTTATAATGGATACTATTATTTACTAAACCATATATCTTTTTTTAAATATATTGTTTTTGGAATTTATTTGATTAACCGAGGAAATATTAATGAATCAATATCCTTTAAACAAAATAGATATTTAATTATAAGTAATATTGTTTCATGAATTAAATCAACTATTCATTATATGATAATTTCATTGGAAATAAAGACATTATTTGGGCCAAGTAAATGATATCCCCTTGATGCTATAATGGGTAACATGTGATAAATCAGATGACAAAATAATATGAATTTTTACCTAGTATTTTTAAAATATATTGATGAAAGATCTCCACATAGAAGTATAATGATATTTGAGAATATGGATTCCAATAATTAATCATTTCCGTCATTGTGTATAAAATTATTATTATTATCCATAATATTATCTCTATGATATTTTTTATGGAAGCATTTAATTCTCAGTTTTTAATTAAATGTCATGTGTTTCAGTTATTTACCTTTCCATACTAATTTTGAATAACTTGTCCTTATATTCCTGTTATTTATATAGAATGTGTGTTAATTTGGTTACCTTTCTATATTTATTTTTTCTTAACAAATTATGGAATCTATGTTATTGATTAAATCAAATTGTTTTCTATTATTTATCATTCAATTTTGATTATTCATTATTAATTCATAATAGAATAAAATGTACGCAACCCTTACTGAACATTTGGCCTCACCCTTATTTTTTTCTTCACTAAGATATAAAGAAAAATTCTTGGAATGAATTTTCATAGATGCAGTTCATTTGATTTTAAATATGTATTATGTATTATTTTTTATTCCAAATTTAAAAGAGGAATCATGTATATATCTGGTTCTCTAAAACTATTAAACCGATCGGCCATTTTATATTTGAGACTTTGTATCTATTCAAATGTAATAAAGTTAAATCCGGATTCGATTTACTGGAGTTCGGGTCATTACAGAAACACCTGGATATCAATAATACTAATATGATTTTGATGTAATGAAAAATGATGGACATCAAAAACATATTGTCAAGGAACTATTAAAATACAATTTAGTTATAGTTTATAAATAATTCATGAAATCATTTTTAATTTGGAAATAATATAGCAAATAGAAAATCTTTTTTCCCTCACAATAACTATTGATGCTTCAAGGGGCTATATAATTATCAAGCCTCCCTTATTACTTGTTTAAGAAAAATTCATTCAATATAAGAGTAAATGTTTTTTTCATGTCATTCCCTAAGGATCATATCATGGAATAAAACAAAAATATCAAAATCATTAAATATATAAAAATTTATTATATAATAAAACAGCACTTGTAGTCAATAAACATCAAGAATATCAATACTTTTCCCCATGAAAAATAAATGGATAACATGAAAATAACCCATCTAGATGAAGATTATGGATGATCAAATAATAAAAATTCAACTTGATAATAATCATTAATATATGAATAACAAAATATATAATTACAATAGTTCTCTCTATATCAATAGAATAACATTATTTCTATGTGAACACCATCCAATCCAGATTAGGTAAAAATGTGATATTTAATCTCTATAATGGAATTCATATATAGATAATTGAATCATATAATATAATTATCGTAATCCATTCATAGAAATATATTGAAATATTTCAAAATAACATAACCATACTATAGAAAAGGAAAAACATAAGTTTTTTAACATAGAAAAAAATATATCCTTGAAAACCTAATTCTTGTAATGATATCAAAAATAAGAGGTATTGAATTGAATTTTTTAATACCATGATTTTAACCATATAAAATAATATAATATATATATTAGAAGATATATAATTTAACATATTCCCCCTTAAGGTAACGCCTTTTGAAAATAAAAATGGAAGAGTAAACAAAAGCAAAAAACGATTTTAGAAATATTTTTAATCATTGATGTAAAAATACATTTCCTTTAACAATGAATGGAAAATTTTGAAAATTTAATGTGAAAGATTTATAAATCCTTTAATTTTAAAATTAATCTCTAATAATGAATCCTTTAAAATACATTATATGTTTCTTATATAAATGACAGTAGGATTAAAAACATATTAATGTGAAACGGAAAAAACTTTTTATTATTTGTAAAATACCTTTCTTTGGAAAATCAAATTATAATAAGAGTAAAAAATATTCATTTAAATTAATACATAATTTTAAAAAAATATTTTTTTTAATATACCATATTATAAAAAATTAACATTTAAGAACCCAATAATGGAAATAGTTATTTTCAAGATGAAACAATATGATTCAATGAAATGAGATTTAAGTTACAAACATCCATTATCAGATACATATTCCATGAGGAATTAAAGTATTAAAAACTATTTTATATGGTAAAAATATAAAATATAAAATAATAAAACAGAATATAATCAAAAGTTAGAATGTACATAACATATTTGAAATAATCTTTAGTGAATAATCATAACTCAATGATTGAAAATTAAATGACCAAAAATTATTATGAATAGGGTAACACTTGATGTGAAATATATTTTTAATAAATAATGTTATATGGATTAGTTTATTTCTTGAATTAAAATTAAATAATTTATCGAACATTCAGTGGATGGAAAATCATTAGAATGCCATATAAAGTTAACATGGTTCATAACATGTAACACGTCTCCAAGAATTTGAATTGAGACCAAGAAAATCCATGTAACTTGTGTCACACTTTAATAAAGACCCCATGAAAGTGTATTCTGGAAATTGAACTTAAAATTCCATTATTTAAAATTATTTCATGATATTATATCTCAAATAATAATTATATACACCACCTAAATTAAATTAGATGTGTAAAACCAAATATATCTTAAAGAGATTAATTTTAGATGAAAACCCTTACCCTAGTCCTAATTCATTCTATGATTCAATCAAAAATCTTGAATAATTAAATTATGTTTATTAAATACTTAAAAAATAACATTATTCAATACTATAAAAATTTATAATACCCATTTGAAAATACTCAATACATATAAATATTAGATAGTTTTTACTTATTTTAAACAAAGGGTGTAAGTAATATTTATCACATTGAACTAGTTTCATAAAAAAGGAGTTATTTTTTATTCTTTTTACAAAGTACACAATTATTATATTAACTATGATACTATAATATTTGTTCATTAATAATTACAAATGTTTAATTTCATTTCATGGATACTTTGGTTACAAACCCTGAAGATGAAATCAATGATAACTATAACTAAATGAATGAAGGTTAATTTTTCATTTAATTGGTTAGATGTTAATATAACCATATATTAACAAAATATATAATTATATACATATTTATATCTTCTTATACTGGTTAATAAGATCTCATAACAATCCTTTCCATAAATTTATAGTATTTATGAAGTAGTTTGTTAAACCAAACCATACATTAACCTACCATGAATAATGGATGATTTTTAGATGGTTTAATGATAACATCTGTATAAAAGATGAATAATGTTATTATATTGTGTTTAGTAATGTGATATATCATAATTTTAATGAATTATAAATATATGTTTATATATGAAAAGAAATTAATTATAATGAAAAGATCAATTTCATCTTAGTTCTCCCATTTTAAATTATTGAATTAATAGAAATAGTTTACTTATTATATTATTAATTGGTTCTACAGTTTTCCACTCTAAAAAATGATATCATAAAAATTATATTTATGCTTTTATCCCACCATCATTACCATCCATGAAGGATGGTGATGAATAGAAAAATTATGAATAAATTGTTCCATGGAGGGATTAGTCCATGCATACACATAGTTGATGATTTCATTTTCAATAGAATGAGAGAAAGGAGAAATATGGTTAAATATTTCAGTATTATAAATGTGAAATAAATGTAATATTATTTAATTAAATTCCCTTTACTTAAATTCCTTGAAAGAAGGTGAAGGAAATCAAATCATGTTGCATTGTGGTGCTGGTAGTCTGCATAATGCACAAATTAGAGTTTTTTCTTTAATATATAAGGGAAAAAGGAGATTAATGATTATTCTCATAACATAATAAAATTAAATATATAAAAAATACTTATTTCATTACATAGGTAATTTATTTTTTTTAATAGGAAAAATATTCAAAATAAAGAAGTTAAGTAAAAATAATTACTCACATTGAGAAACTGGGGATTTCACTTGATAATACCTTGAAATGGATGGAATGGGATAATATCTTATAACCAAATGAATAAAATTGTGAAAGATAATTGTTTGGGAATATGAAAAAGGAATGTTATTTGTACAAAAAATAATCTTTCTGAAGTACCTTGAAAGGATAGTGAGAAGCCCCTTTTATAAGAACTGAGAATGAAATTTTTATAAATATTTCAATATTATATAAATCTATAACATGTTAAACATGTAATATGGTAGAAAAATTGAGAAAAAATTGAGTGGGAAAATGATAAGGTCAATAAAAACCCCATATAAAAAATTTTAGTGACGCTTTTATCATGTTTCAATACTTTTATCCCTTCAATTATTATTTTTATCCTTCTATATTTTACCATAATAATAGATTTTTAGATAAGGTAACATATTTGTTATAATAGAAAATAGTTATGTTTATATAATTCGTATCTAATGATTCTAAATTTTATTTTTATTTTATTTTATTTGATTAATATTATTATTACAAATATATTTTTAATTAAATATTTAATTTATTAAAAACAATTTGGACGAAATACTACATATGTTAAAAAAATATATAATTTAGTATTTTAGATTCGAAAAATTATTTTGAAAATAATAAATCCCAATATAAAATACATTTTTGGCCTTATAAAGGTTTCTTGAATTTTCAATCCATACTTATATACTGATAATTTCATGAAAATCATGATATTTGTAAAAAAAAGTACTTTTCCCTAATAAACTAATTTTTTTAGAAAGATCCAAAATATAGATCTTACATTTTCATTATAATTTTCAATAAAAAATCCTTCAAATTTTCAAATTTTATTTATTAAATTTAGGTAATTCAATTCAAAAAAATATGAATATATAGTTGAAAACTCCTCATATAGGAAAATAACTTTTTAAATTGTTAGATATTCTTTATTATTATTTCCTATAAATTACTAATTAATTTATTGTAAATTAATTATTCATATTATGGATATATTTTATGAATATATTTTAATTATATACATAGTTTCTTGATGTAAAACCCCGATTTTAGAAAATATATATTTTTAACCACAAAATGGTTTTCTTATTTATTTTAAATATACGAATTGAATTTAATTAAAATTAAAGGTATAAATTTCTTTATTTTTATAAATATTTTAGAAATTAGTTCATCATATTCATTCTAACTAATTCACTAACATGCTTGTATTGGTCAAACATAATATTTATATTTTTATTTAAATATGTTGTGCTTTTGTTTAATTTTAGTGTTACATGTGGAGGAATCTATTGAACTGATTGAATAATTTTTGGAAAATAATATATTGAGATTTTGGGCTGTTTTAATGGGGATATTATTCCCTTATATTAGAATAATAAAAAGAATAGATATATTATATAATTAATCCTTACAATGTCAAAGTAGATGACTAAAAAATGTATTACAAGCTACCAATAATAATTAATTAATCTATGTGGTAATAAAATTAACTATCTAAATAGAGGTCGAGTGAGAAAAAAATCAACCATATCCAATGTATGTAAATCATATTTATTACAATGTAAAAATAAAAATAGATAATATATTATCATAGAAAATAGTCTCAGACTAGTCACCACGGCCTATCTTATTTTTTGATATTCAAAATAACAACATTTAAATGGTAGTGGGGGACTCATACAACCAATTATCCAGATACAAAACATCTGAATTAAAATGATCAAAAAATAAAACTAAAATTTGAAATACACTCAAAACTATTTCAAATTTCAAAATTTAGACCCTGCTAGGTGCACGAAGTGACTCCTCGGTCTGAACACTACCTCTATTCGCCTCGATCCCGTCGCCTAATGCCGATCGTCACACACCTGAGGCAACTTGTAAACTTTCGGCCTCTACCCTACCTATACCTGTGATCAAGAGATTTGGTTAGCAAATAAATTTGATTATCTAACCTAGTAGAGAGTGAGAAAATTTTAATAATCCACCCCTAATGGTTTCATTAACTTAACTATAATATCATGTATTGGTACAATGTGATATGGTCATAAATATAAATTAATAGATGAATAAGGTAAAAGAAATTATTATTGATCATACCAATCTATGATGATATCTCAGATGAACTATACCTACTTCTACTAGTGATGTATATTTCCATGATTGTGACCTATCAAACCAAGTATTAGAATAATCCCTTCCCATGATACCATCAGATATCACATCATCATACATCATATCAATGGGAAAAGATCCCACCCTATAATACCCCATATATCATCAAATGTTATACTACTCACCTCATAACATAATCGAATATCTTATCTGGAAGAATACTGCCTATACATTAATACCTCATATTTCATCAAAGGGTATATAACTCACCTCGTAATACCATCATATATCATATCGAGATGAAAAAAGATTCCCCATAATACCTAATATATGATTTCATGGGGATAATGACCAAAGAGTAATTCCTAATATTCTATTAAGGGGAATAAAAAACACCTCCTAAAATCATAATTTATCATATCAGTAATAAATGAGACCACCCCATAATACCTTATATATCATATTAAGGGGAATATTTCCTACCATGTAATGCCTCAGATACCATTTTAGGTAATAGAACCTTCCATGTAATGCCATAAAATATCACATCGAGGGGAAAACATGGCCAACCTAAAATACCCCAAACATCATATTGGGGGGGGGGGTAGTACCTACATCGTAATACCTCATGTATCAAATAAAGGATTAAATCCCACCTAACAAACCATGTAAGAATAGTTTTATCCTTTAACCAAACATATGCAAAATTCCAATTCATGGTATCCCAATTAGCGTACACACATACTAATAGAGGAGGAATGTCCATTTTTCGCTTGAGTTTATTAGTCTTGAGGCTTTAAGTGTCCTAAAATTCAAGGGATTTTCCCTATTCCAACCATTCTTAGTCTATCCCACACCCCTAGCTAGTGGGATTTAATGGGTCCTATCAAAAGGACTACTTTTCTTATTCAATTAATATATTCCAATAATGGGACCTAAATTTGTATAAAATAATGTTTTAGTTAATACCCTAACCCCAAAACACAAAGGCATCAAGCTATTGTCCATGGGTCATTATTTGGCCCAAGACACTTAATTTCTTCATGGGATTTTAAGGAAACCTTTTATTTTTTAATTAGTATTTATCAAATATGAGTGGATAAATTTCATAACATATGATATAAAAAAATGAATAATATTAGGGCGATGATCATGCACCACTAAAATTATTTGAAGATATTACTCTTATAAACAAAGAATATACAACATTTTATAAGTACACACAATACTAATAGACCATTATCCACTAACACAAGGGCCTAAATCCAAAAAATTAATCAAAAAGTAATTAAAAACCACTTATACATAATTTATACTTTAATCCAATAAAATATCTATAACTTTTATTATATTTTATTTCATTTCATGAATAATAAATTTTTCATAGGGAAACCTCCCCTAGAAAAATTCTAATTCAATAGGGTGTGAACCACCCTTGTTATCAATTTGAACCATTAACACACAAAATCCATAATCAGTTGTCCCATTTAGTCTATAAAAACTACAAAAATACTAGAAATAAATAAATAAATTAGGGAAGTGAAATAACTTAATTAATCTACGTAAACTCTAATGAGATAATACTTTCAACATCCCATATAACGACGACAGAAATCTCCCTTATATCCAAATAATTCCAATATTCTCATGAGTAATCATCATCTTATCCCAAGTTAGGTCACAAAAATACGCATTGATATCAAGGGGATGAAAGTGATGATCAATTATATCAGAATGTTTTATTTACCCTATTATAGCTTTTGGATCAATGGAAACTTGAATCCATGAAGAATAGATTATGATTACCCATAGTATTGAAAAGAGGAATTAATGGAAAACTAGGGTGTGTTCTTATAATTAAATGGAAAAAGAAAGCCATTTTTTATTTAACAATTTTATTAATATTTAAAAAATTCTCTATCTCTGCCATGTAACATCCAACTCCTCATTCGATATTATCTTTTTAGAGAATCATGTATCACAACCTCATTGTAAATAGTTCTAAAAAAATTCTGTACTTTTTATGTTCCTTTTCCAAAAAACCACTTCTGAAGAAACTCTTATAAACCATTATATTAATGATATTAAGAATTTAAGATATTTTATCTTTAGAGAAAATCACAAGCTATGCTCTATATAAATTTTTTATCCAAGTAAATTTCGAAAGAAATATATTTTCCTTTGAAAAATATCAAATATTTATGATATTTTCCTATTAATTTTCATTATACCATTGAGAACCATAATTTCATATTAATATAGAAGATATTATTTTATATGTAAGCTTTTTTCATTATTTAGAATACCCAACATCTAAGATATTCTTTCAATGTATAATTTATTATGCACAAATGTATGATATTTCCTTTATTTTATTTTGGGAAACATTTAAAATATATTATGTATACCATGAATGAGGGTTCCAAAAATTATTAAATTTCATACCACTGATAAATATATTATGTATATATCGATGGATTTAATGTTAGATAACCCCCTTTTGATGAATTTTATTTTAGTAGATCTCTTTTAGGCCATCATCTTGTAAGCATCGTCAATAAATAATCTAGATAAATAAATTATAAGAAGTTATACCCAACAATAATATTCAAACCTTCTATACATCCCCCAATATGAATATTTTCCTATAGTATTTCCAATATTCATCCTGAAAAAGGGCTTAACTCTATTGGTTTGTTTTTAAAATAATGCTTCTAGAACACCCATTTAGTTTAATTTTATCATATATAATATATTTTTTCATTCTGATAATCCCATTAAATAATATATTCATTGGATAAATTAGATTTTAGAAATATAAAAATTGTTACATAAGACCTATGCATCTGGTAGATCAATATCCAATGAATCTACCATTAGTATATCTTCTTCTTGAAGAACAACACATGGGATTCTAGTCCATAGATGGGTTTATAAAACATAATTATCTAAAATTTGAAGTTACCTTTTAGATTTCATCCTCTCTTATTTTCATAATCTATCGTAAGATGATCTTTCATAAAAATATCTAGTCAAATAGTTATAAACTCTAAACAACATATAATGTTTTTGACTTATAAAAAATATGTATATCTACTGCATCTCTAAAACACCAAAATTTACTCCATATTCTACCAAATTATTTTAACCACAATAGAAAATATTGAAATGTTTCTATGGTGGAAAAGTTGAAAAAAATAGCACCATGCCATGGAAAAATAATGAGATTCATTTCCCAATGAAATTCAACACAAAAAACCATTCTTATATGTTTGGTCCATTTCACCACCCCTAATCAAACATTCACCTTAGTAAACAAGAGACCTACCGGTCCTATAACCACAACCAAAAAAATATACTATAGATTTATTAACTATCCAATTTTAAAATAATTTCCAATTCCTTAAATATACTATGCCTCAGGACCAAAAATCCAAATTTTTACTAAATTTAAAAACCTATAACTGTGTAGGTCTTTACGAACCACACACAAAAACTATTCTCATACCAATAAATTCACTTAATGCATCAACCATAAACTATTTGAATCACTAATCGCAAACACAAAACAAAAATTTCATATCCTCATTCTATTATGTTAATGGTGATATAACACTCTAATTGGCTCCACCACTCAATAACCCGATAACCTATGCATTTCCTTGTTTAATATTTATACCATTTACACAATAATACCTCATTTTTTGTGGCATTTTGAATTTAATATTGACTAAAATTTCCCCTTGGTGATTAAAAACACTAGTTTACACATGACCATCTCTCAACAAACACCATTGTATCACTCTTGAGATTTTACCCCTAAAATGAGGCCCCACTAAAATGAACTAATAGTCACACCACTTCATGAGTATCAATGATCCATAGAATCGATCAGCCAAGTGTAGTAATCCTAAAAATACATATCCTATCATTCCACCTAATATAAATAATGCACTTTTCCGTAGTCAGTTACCATAAACTTAATCTTTGCCCAATTACAATCACTCAAAAACTATTCCAAGTTGTTTTCCATTCACTGAACAAAACCTGGATGCTTTCAATAAAGAATTATTAGAAGAAAAAAACTCTTCCTAGGATTTTTTTCATTAATAGGTTACTTCTTATTTTAACAAAAAAAAATTCTAAGTGAGTTTCACAAGATTATATCATCTATATAATACTCCCCATCATATAACTTCCCTATACACCAATCAATGGGGACTATATTTCCAAATGTACATAATCAGTTAAATATAGAAACTCAAACATCGCAATCTATGTTCTCATGAAGCCATATAATCCCTTGTAAATGCATCAAAATTTTACAAATAATACTATACTATACTACCTTTCTTGATAGGTTTATCTCTCTGGTCCAAAAATTATCCCATCACTATGTGAATTTAAAACTACATCCCAGCATGGGCCCTATCTCATATGACTAGAAATACTTAATCACAATAGTGCTAAACACATCGTAGTTATTTCAATCTTATGATTCCTTATCGATTACCCTAAGCTAATCGACCTTCCATAGTTTCATAAGATATAATGGTTTTCAAAATCCACCACACTTTTCACATATGGTCATAAGTCATCTTTTATATGAAGTGAAAGTCTATACAACTATACCAGAATGACATATTGTGTATCAAACCTATAAATCATCATATCATATCCTATCACTATCCACACATTATTTTTCACTAACCCCATTAGTAACCTCAACTATTCACACATTTATCAAAATCCAACAGATTAGGTATCCAACTGATCTTACCATCGAAATGTTAATATTTATACCAAAAGAACATGGAGTGATTTTCATCAAACAATTTCGAGTGAAATTATCATTCCATTCCTCCACCCACTCAAGGACATCTAATACCAAATAATACTTTTAACCATAGTAATAAATTCAAAAACCACGAGCTTTACGAGCCTTTTGAAGTGAAACTAACTTGTTGAACCCTTTAACACATCTCAGGAAATGAAACATGTAAATATCTATATTTATTATAAATATCCAAAGTTAATTAAATGAACACTAAATAAATAAGTTTGAATCCTTTTTCCACCCTTCCATAAAATCCACTTAGATTTTCTCAGGTCGTATTCCATTAGGCCTCAGTTGATTAACATAATTACCAAGCTAGACATGACTCTACTACTTAAGAGACCCATACAAATAGTAATAACTATTCATGAATTCACATTCAAAATACATAAGAAATCTCTCTGAATATATCATACACTTTTAGAACCATCCATTCATAAATCTTAAATACATTTTATCTACCTATTCATTTTATATCTAACATCACTCCCATGCTCTAGTTAACCCCTATATTAGGCTATCCTTTCACCTCACAACTTATCTCTATGAATAACATGAAAGAATCTTTCTCCCCAGTTCCCAAAATTAACTCACCAACATCTATAGCCAGTCTAAAAACCACTAGGATCTCTCACCTACACCATAAGTCACAACTCTTGTTGGTCATAACCCAGATAGAAATATACACACTCCCTTCTCAAATATCATAAGGAAACTCGTGTGATATCTCAACTTATATAGTGTTCTAATATATAGATATATATGTATATATATATACATCATATCTCATAATTATTCTAACCACCCACTCTAGGGAAAAAATCCACACCAAACATCCACAAACCATAAATCCCCATTGAGGACCAAGCATACATCCATAAGCACATAATGCCATCGCCACATGATTATTCTTATTTAGTGAAATATTATCCATTTGATTTTGTAATTTAAAATACCACAATTATATTATCCTATGAAATATCCAATAAGTTATTATTGACATTATAAATAACTAAAACCTAATTTATATTTTATTTTTCAAGAATAATTTTTATCTATGGGGTTTTGATAGGTATAATGACACCAATAGGATATTTAGGAAGAAAGAAAATAGGTGGTTGTTTTCACATTAACTAAGTGAACCCCATATGTTTTTCATTAATATTCATAGAATTAATTCTATAATAATCAAAATTTTATAGATGACATGCAGTCTTATATGTTTAATAAGAAATATAAGCACATAACTTTTTCCACCTCAATCTAAGAGAACAAGTAAATAAATATAAAACTAAAATTTAAATAATAATAAACTCTAGTGATTCTTTGAAAATGTTAACATCTATGCACACTCCCATGTAACAATAATTTTAACTCGAGACAGTACTAGGAGTGCTCATGAGATAGTTCCCTTATCATGTTTCAGCCAGTCTTATCTCAGACCTACAATGTCACAAATAATAATAAAATTTAAACAAAGATATCCTAACACATTGTAACATCCCAACCCATCCCACTATACATTTTTCATTATGAGTGGTTTTGTGACATTTGTAGTTCCTCTCCATATATATGGGGTGGTTGAACAATAGTGAGGGTCTAATGTGATTCTGTGGGGAGACTATACCCTCATTCCAGAGTAATAAAAATAGGTAAAATGTCACATAATCAATCATTACAATATCTATAGTATCATAGACAAAATGAAAAAAAAGTCACAAAAATGGAACAATAAACCAGTGTTATAACAGAATGAGGTATTTAAAAGAATCATGAGTCTAGAATACATTAACTAGAACCTTTGTGGTATGATATAGTGAAACCTAAACCCAAGGGAAAAATAAAAGAAACACTGAAACTTATTTTGATTCTTAACCTAGTTTCACTCATTACTATATATAAGAAATTCATATAAGATAAAAACAATTCGTATTTTACCAAACATGTTCCTATTATCAAGAGTTATTCTTGAGGTACCAAATTTCTTCTGGGAGCCTGGAAAGTGTGTGAGTAAAAATAAATATTCCATCTAGAGCATTGTCCCTAAAATTACAAAAAATATATATTTTTTGAATAAAATCATATTATTAGTACACAAATAAAATAAATTAATGTAATAAAATAAATTAACACTATTATAAGGTGTTTATGGTGACACTAGAGATCAAACATAAATTTTTCATACAATTATAGATGCCTCTAAAAAAGATACATGTCAAGAAATTTGTCAATGTAGTACCTTCCATTTACAATGTTGGATATGACATCATCACATATCATATTAGGGTTAAAAGGGAAAACCTTGTAATACCTTATACATCATCGAAGGGTATATATACCATCTACTAATAAAACTATATATCTTATCAGGGGAATATTTACCACATTTTAATACCTCATATATCAACATGGGGAATTATTCCCACATCTAAATAACATTATATATCACATAAAGGGGAAAATATTATTCCCTGTAATACTGCTTATATTCTATTGATAGGGGGTAATTAAATTCTTATAATACCACATATATTATAGTCGATAATTCCACCACTTATAATACCTTCTTATATTATATACAGTGTAAAATAAACAACTTTGTAAATCCTTATATATCTTAGTATGTAATAATACCAACCTTATAATACAATCATATATTATATCCGGGGGAAAGAGACTGCACTATAATACCTCATGTATCATATCTAGGGAAACAGGTCATGCCCCATAATACCTCATATATCATCATGGTTATTATATCCCACTAGGTAATACCATCATATAACACATCAAGGGGAAAGTCCCCACATAACAATACCATGTATTTGATATTGTGGTTGAATAACACCTAACTCATAGTAACTCATATATCCCTAAGGGGAATAATTTCCACCAATCTTATTATGTTAAAATAATCTAGTCCTATTTACATTACAACACTCAAATCCTTTTAATAGTATTAATACTGGGATGCACACATAACAATGGAGGAGGAACACTCACTACTCATACTTGTAAACTAGTCAAGAGGGTCTAAGTACTCCCTGTTCAATAAGGCTTATCCATAGCCCAACCATTCTTTTTCTATCCAACTCCATTTACCCATGTGATCTAAGGGATCCTATCATAAGTTAATATTATTTAATATATTTATTTTATCCTCTCATGAGACCATATTTTAGATGCTAGAAATATGTTTTTTTTCAAAAAAACCATTATTTGTCTTTCAAATGACTATTTTTTCATTTATTATCAATTGAAACCCAATAAATTTATTTATACATGTATAAACCATATAATTTTATTAATTTATTTAGTCCTATTAAAATTCACCAATTTTAGGACTAATATATAAAAATATACTATATTAAATTTTATTTAGGCTCTGGGATGCATGTATCATGAGTTATCAAAGATATTGAATTTATTTAAAAGGAAATTTATTATAAATTGTCATAGTGTCACAAAAATGGATTGAATTATTTGAATGTAATAATATATTATTATTTCATTGTGTTAAATTATCCCCACCTTAAATGAATTACTTCCTCGTAATTTTATTTAATTACTCACTATGGAATGTTGGTGGGGTTTTTCTTATCATAACCATAATTTAATATATAACTTCGTATATGAAATATATTTTTACTCTATTAGTCCATATCATGTTTCATATCATTCCTCAACAAACTATAATAATTACTACAGTCATATACCCAATCATGAATATACCCTAATTGTATATTCTACATAAAATACCATTCCCAAAACTAATTAAATATCCAAGCGAAAAAACCACAAATACCTATATATTCCTTAATAAATTAAATATATATTCATCCCTCAAATGGTAATAACTAGTAGTTCAAAAGTTCACACATTATTCCATTTATATAATATTTCAAAAAATTATATGACCATCAAAAAAATCACGGGTCAGTTTTTTATTAAATTAATATTTAATTCCAAGTCTATCTATACTATATAACCCACTTTTCGGAAAAATCAATTAACACTCTTCTACCAAAATATCACACATATAATAAAATTATGTGTTTTACATACCTTAATCATGGTTTCTATAATAGTTATCCCCAAAATATAACCTTTTCATAATATAACATTTCAAGGTTGTTGATAATATTTAATATATATATATCAATACCATTAAAGAAAAACACTAAATAAAAATACTTAGTTGTTTCTCAAAATCCTCTTAACTTGTTGGAAATAAAAAAAATCACCTACAAATATTTATCAATAATGATAATAGTTGAGAGTTTCAATATTATTAAAATATTAATCTCACTACCCTAGATAGGTCCATAATCTCACCTTTTCTATCATAACATGCATATAATAAAATTATTGTCCATTTATGTATAATCTCTCTTTGATAATAATACATTGTTATTTACTAGAATATACATTTCTAACATTCATTTCAATGATCCCATTTCATCAAATTTAAAAAAAAAATTGTTTTGTTAATATAATAATTTGCAATATAAAAACAGCAATCTGAATAAGTCTTCCCTTATAATTATTTTCAACATATGATACTTTCAACTCATAATATGTATAATTTCCCAGACCCTCTTGGTCCAGTACTTTTCCAAATACTTGGTCCCATTGAATGGTTCCAATGAAATAGTGGCAATGTGACAGTGGAACTTGTCATGGTGGCACTAGGACGGTGGCACCATGGTGGTCACACCGTCACAATCGCTCACTGAAACGGTGGCACCATGAGGGTGGAAATGTGACCATGGAACCGTGACTGTGGCACTGTGACAATACACCATTAACGGGTCTCACCGAATGGTTTCCCACCCTTGTTTTGTTTTCGGTTTCTGACTTTTTCCGCTCCCACAACATATATTTTGTGGAAAAAGTATTTTTATACCCCGTTAAAATCAATTAGAATCCCTTAAGTGATATCTAAAATCCTCCAAGATTTGGGAAATCCTTGACTTACTTAAACATGTGGCCTTTTCATCGGCGCCACACCCTTTTTACCATACATCTAGTTCCACCCTTATTACACATTTTCCTCTATTTATAGGAAGCCCCTTTAACTCACAGTCATTATGGCCACCTCTCTGATGAGAATTATTAAATAACAATTAATTCTATCGTGTGTAAAAATATAACCATGTGGTGAAACCATGATCATCCTTTAATTCCATTCAAGATATCATGTCCCGTAACACTTGGATCTTACCAATTATCACACGATGATTCTTCCTTCTTCTGGGTAGTCTCTCTTCTATTCCTTGGTGCGTCTGGAGTCCCCCTTCCTGAGGCTAGTGGTGCGCTGGTGATGGAGCCTTTCTTTCTCACTCTTGGTGTCCTTGGAGTTCCTCCCCTGCATGTTGTGAATCCCCAATTCTTGGAACGTGGAGAATATAATTAGATTATTGATCATCTAGGTAGGGTTCTTCGTTCATCTCTCTTTACTGTTTATCATGTGGTGTGGGTATGATAATGTTTTTATGGGGATGGATGAAACCAAACTGTAACGGAGACAATAAATAGACTTTTAAATAATTAAGGGGCATGTTTGATGATGTAATTGTACTCTTTTACCCTTTCTTATATGTTGTGAATTATTTGGGCTTATGTCCATTAAAAATCATGGCCATTGGTTGTATTTCCTTGCGCACAAATGAACCCTTGTCTTCTGTAATGATTGAATGGTTCTAACATGGAAATTGGTTAATCATTTGAAATCAGTTGATTAAATGGATGTCCAGTAAATAGGAATCCATGTATGATCACCCCGGTTAAACAAACAGAATGAATGAACTTAATTAATGGAGTGTTTAAATATGAAAAAATCCCTTTTTATCTCTTGGTAACAAGTTTGTTTTTTTTATTCTTGTGGGGAGATGTGGATGTGGATGTGTTCCCTTGTTGTATAGTTGTAGGTTTGTGGATCTAAGGCCTTTTGGGGCCATATGGTGGGGCTGGGTTTAGTTCTAGTACTTCGGGGGATCTCCCAAACGCCTTATGTTGTTGTAAATTTACAAGAGAACCATGTGTGAATACTTAATTTACTTCTTGGTTGTTTTTCATTCCTTGTCTTGTGGATATGTCTGTTATATTCCATATAGTGAAGAATTATTTAAAATGAAATCAATTTAATATGAAAACAAGAATGGGTTCAATGGGGAATTATTTTTCAGGAATGAGTTGTGACTTGGTTTAGGCAGTTGTGCTTCTTATGAATGAATAGTAACGAGCGTGATTTTGTATAGGATGGTTTTGGAACCCCTAGGTTTGGATGAGTGCTTGTTAACCTATATTTATAATTTATTTCTTAATATTATTATTCTCATCCCTCCCAAGTTGAGCACTTTGTGCCGAACACCCCCATTTAATGAGGGATGGTGTTTTATCTAACACTCCTATGAGTGGCTGTCTATTAGATCCTTTTATGCTCCATTTATTGAGTATCCCAAGACACTTCGGGTATACTATGATTGTCTGAGGTCCATTATTGCCCAAGATTCTTTGGGCAGGGTAGCGGTTGTGGGTTTTTTATGTGTGTGTGGGAAGGTTGTTTCCCAAGTGCCTTCAGGATGAGGTCCAAGTGTCTTCGGGTGTGGTAGCAGTTGTTCTAACCCAAGTGTCAGCGGGTGTGGTTATGTGTGGTTGTTATAGACCACATGTTTTCGGGTGGGATGTGTGGTTGTGGTATCCCAGGTGTGTGCAAGCGGGGGATTGCAGTGGGACTGTGGTGAGAATAGCGGGGGAGGTCTAACACGTAGGATGTCTTCAATAACTAGTGGAAAATTAGTAAGGGGTACTCAAACCTCAATGTGTTATTAGTATTACTTTCCATGATTTTCTTTATTTGGTGAGTTTTCCTTGGTGATGTTTGGTGGATAGTTTCCTTTCTAGGTACTTTGGTTATCTTTTATTTTTATGAGGCATTATAATTCATACCCACTTGTGCACGAGAGCATTTGGTTTTCCCTACTGAGTATTCCTATATACTCACCCTACATATATAAAACTGCTTTTAGGTTTTCAGGAGGACTTAGAGGACCATGTTGAACCCTAATAGTTTAGACATCATGACTGTTGACGTTGTTGTTTTTATTTTATTTTCGTACATTCCCATGAAGTTTTCTTGTATTTTTGTAGCAATTAAAATTGGAACATGCATGTGGGACTGGATTGTTTTGGCATTACATTTACTTCCAATTTTGGTGTTGGTTGGGAATTATTATCTTTTCTCGTGATCCTACTAAATATAAAGGGCAATGCCTTCCATTTTTCATGCGATTCTATAGCCTTGGTGCTAGTCTCCACTCCAAAACCTATTGAAGGTGGGTCTCAGGGGGGTCATTATCTCTCTTCAAGTTGAAGAAATAAGGGTCTGGAATTCTAATGTCCATTCCCTCATCTTGGTGAAGGCGGTTCGTTACAAAATGGTATCAGAGGATGTTAAATGGTTGAGAGATAGGATGGAGTTTCGAGTTTCTCATAGTTTGGATTGTATGGGATTTTAGGGCAACAGTGTTATAAAATCTTGGTGCATCAACTAGTCTAGGGGAGACTGGATAGGATGCAGGATATTAGGGTCCCCTGTGATCTAACACAAAGACAATGGACCAACCGAACGACCATGTGAGGCTACACTAGTTGTAGGTAGATACCCAAAGAAAGGTATATGAATCATAATGACTTTTGTTCTTATGTGTTTTGGGTATTTTGGGGATTTAAAATAAATAAAAAGTATAATAAAAATTTAAAAGCAATCTTCTACACTACTCGGGCTTCAGCATTCCTTGTTTACCTTGCAGCTATCACACTCGGATAATGACCACATGTAGTGTGGGAAATTGAGAACTAGGAGTCTGATTTGATTTATTATAAGAGTGCTAATTTATTGGAGGAGGATGACCATTTGTAAAGGATTCTTTGTGCTTTTCATGAACATACCCTTGGAAAGTACGAGGGAACTGTCTCGAACATGAAGACAAAGAGATGGCTCGAAGAGTTGGTGCTAGATTTTAGCTTGATCAGGGATCTGATGAAGTACTGGGTTCCTCTGGCTGTAAGACAGATGCAGTGTACATCATGTCAATGGTGGACACTCTACCTTGGTGAGAAGAGGGAAGCTGAGGTTTCGTGGACTGACTTTGAGAGTGAGTTCCGGGTAGAATTCCACTCTTCCATAATGAAGGTAGATAAGAAGAAAGAGGTACTCTCCCTTAAGCAAGGAATAATGTTATTGAGGGAGTTGGGGATCATTTTCAAGGATATCCTTTTCTTAGCTCCTGACCTCTTTCCCTATGAGGAGTCTCAGGCGAGATGTTTAGAGGAGGCACTCCGACCTTCTCTTCAGTATATTGTTATTCCTTCACCCTACTATCCTACATGGTGGTCCATAAAAAAGATAAAGTGGTGGAGAGGATTCACATGCTGGGATGTGTGCCCTGAGAGGGGCTCCACTTAGTCTCGTCGAAGGGGAAATTTTTCATCAGTAGGTCTCCAGTGTCATGGCCTTCCAGGTTTCGGCCAATGGATAAAAAGCCCCAACAGTTCCAATTTCAATCTCATGGTCCTATCCCCTTCTTTGAGAGCCCAAGACTGAGATGCATCATTGGTGGAAATCATGGGAATATTCAGAATCCGTGCCTGGACTGAGCATAGTACGTTGGGGTTGGGCAGGTTCAGTAACCTCCCCAGTAGTAGTTGTTTCCATCCATGACCTTTCAGCAGCAGCATCAAGGACAACGAGCTCCCGCTTCTCCAAGAGAATAAACTATAGGAGGAGGCTGACCTCAAGGTGCTTCTTAGGGACCTCAACAAGGGAATGGTCAGGGAGGCCACCGACAACCAAGGTGAAGTGGCTCTGGGCGTGGGCAGTTGGACATTATACAAGGAGAAGTTCCTACAGGGACAAAAGTTGTTCGAGGTATGATCAGCCTGTTTAGTACCCTTAAATATGACTTGTTTGATTCCTAAGATTTGTAATCCTTTGTTTCACTCAGTATAGCCTATGATCTAGGTTTATAAATAGAGATACTTCACATACCCTTGGTTTTGAGTATGCTAGTCAGAGGCCAGACAAGCTTGTCTCGTGTTTGGTGGGGATGTAGACTGATGTTGGGACCACATCAATCTAGTGGGGACCTTCTTTTACTATAGATGTAGTCGTATGGTGTCATTTTAGGCATCGACTGGCAGTTCTATGTATGTGGTATTATTGATTGATTCTGAAGAAGGATTATTTTTTTAGATACGGGCGGTCAAAGTGTAGCTTTCATTGGTGAATGATGTTTCCAGCAAGGAAGCTGGTGAGTAGAGCCCGTTATTTCCTTATTAGTCGAGCTGTTAGTGGAGTGAACAGACTCTGATATGGTGGAAGCTTTGGGATTTTTAGTGAGATTATTGAAATATTCCCTAAAGAGGTGGTGACTCTACCCCCTCTAAGTGTTGTTGAGTTCGGTATAGACATTCAACCTGGTGCCCCATCCAATTTCGATGGACCCCTATCAGATGGCGCCTTCTGAGTTGTGGGTGTTATGGATTTAGATTGATGATCTAATGAAGAATTGTTTTGTATGAACAAATTCATCATCCTATGGTGCTCCAATATTGTTTGCAAAGAAGGAAGATGTTGGTCTCAGGATGTGTATACACTACCGAAGGCTAAACCAAGTGATGGTCAAGAACCATTACCCCCTCCTGAGGATCGAAAACTTTTTTGATCATTTATAGGGGGCGTGATGGTTCTCCAAGATCGACCTATGGTCAGGATATCTCTAGTTGAGGGTGAAGGAGGGTGGTATCTCAAAGACTACCTTCATGTGCAAATATAGGAACTTTGAATTCGTGGTCATGTTATTGAATGTTACAAATGCACCAGTCGTGTTCATGTGGATCATGAACTCCATCTTCTAGAAATATCTTGACCGGTTCATAGTCATGTTTATTGATGACATCATGATCTAATCAAGATCATAGGAGGATCATGCTGAGAATCTGAGAATTGTTATAGTAGTCCTCCAACAACACCAACTCTACGGAATGTTGTCCATGTGCTTATTCTAGACACGGGAGGTGCACTTACATGGATACGTGGTGTTTGAGTAAGGAATAGTGGTTGATCCATCAAAGTTTGAAGTGGTTGTTACTTGAGAAGCACAAAATAATGTGATGGAGGTTTGTAGTTTCATGGGACTGGAAGGTTATTATCAGAGGTTTTTGCCTGAATTCTTTCGAGTCGCAGCTTCTTCGACAACTTTGACTAAAAAAGACCAGGCTTTTATATTGAGTGAGAAGTGCTAGGCAGCCTTCGGTTATCTGAAGGAGAAGCTGGTTAGTGCCCCAGTACTGAGGTTTCTAGAAGATGGGTTGACATTTGAGGTGTAATATGATGTTTCAGGCCATGTCATGGGGTGTGTGCTGATTCAACAACATGGGTGATATCTTATGGTTCTAGGACGTTTTGTCCCCATGAGCCTAACTATTCCACCCACGACTTGGATCTCATAGTGGTTGTGTTCTCACTAAGGTTGGGACGACACTACCTCACCAGGGAGATCTTTGTGGTCTTCACGGAACACAAGATCTTGCGGTATGTCTTCTCTCAATGGGACTTGAACTTGTGTTATCAGAGGTGGATGGAGTTTCTTTAGGAATCGACTTCAAAGTTTCCTAAACCACATGAAAGGGGAATGTGGTGTCTGATTCCTTTAGAAGGATGTCACGAAAGGATATAGTTCAAGAATCATCAGATTCTTGGAGACCGATGAAGGATTTGGATTCCCTACACATAGATGCAATGGTGGAGGATGGTAGAGGCTATCTATTCTAGATGAAAATGTTGCCCTCTCTATTGCAGCGGGTGGAGGAGTCTATGTGGGAGGGCTTAGAAGCTGAAGTGATGCACGATCGTGTTAGCCAGGTAAATTCTATGGAAGGATGGTCGGAAGATGGGCATAATCAAATTTTATTTCATGGAACATTGTTCGTCCCTATTTAAATGTGTGAGACAGTTCTTGGTGAGTTCCACAACTCACCTCGGGCGGTGCAAATAGGAGTTTACAAGTTGTACAGAGTGTTGAGGGTTCAGTTTTGGTGGCCCGGGGTGAAGCGGGCAATGATAGAGTTTGTGGAAAGGTTCCTGGTGTGTCAACAAGTGAAGGATGAACACCGCATCCTATGAGGTTTTTTGTAACCATTATATGTCCTTGAGTGGATGTGGGATGGAATCTCAAAGTATTTCTTCATAGGATTACCCAAGGTTCTAGGAGGATGTGATGCTATCTGGGTAGTGTTATACCGGCTGACGAAATAAGCTCATTTTTTGGCAGTCAAGGAGTTGAGGTCAGTGGATTCCTTAGCACAGAGGGACGTAGACGAGGTGGTGCAGTTTCATGGAGTTTTGAGGTCCATATTCTCAGATCAGGATACACAGTTTACCTTACGAGTCTAGAAAGGATTGCAACAAGATTTTGGTACCCAACTATGCTCAACACTGCTTTTCACCCTTAGACAAATGGGAAGAATGAGTGCACCATCCAAATGTGGGAGGATATACTACATGCCTATGTTTTGGACATTAGGGGATAGTGGATATGACACTTTCCTCTGGTATAATTTTCCTACAATAATAGATATCAATCTACTATTTTCATGGATCTGTTTGAAGATTTGTATGGGAGGCCATGTCGCTCATCCTTGTGCTGGGTAGAGTTCAGGGAATCATGTGTTCTTAGACCAGAGGAAGTCCAGAGCACGACAGATAAGCTTCAACTTATGCGAGAGAGGATGAAGGTGGCTTAGCACTGGCAGAATTTGTATACCGATCATAAGTGGAGACCCTTGGAGTTTGAGTTTGGGGACCATGTGTTCTTGAAGGTCTCCCCTCAGCCTGGAAAATGGAGGTTCGATAGGGGGAGTATGCTTTCTACCATGTTCGTCGGACCCTTTGAGGTGTTGCGGTGGGTCGACAAAGTGGCTTATTAGCTAGCACTACCACAGTCGCTACTGGGAGTTCATGACGTCTTCTATGTTTTTCATCTCTGTCAGTATCTACATGATGATTCACCCATCCTCGACTAGGGGGAGCTAAATATTGATGATGATGTGATGTTTTTATATAGACCAGTAAGGATAGAGGATAATGAGAATAAGGTGATTTGTGGAAGAACCATTCCCTTGGTTCATGTGTTATGGAGGCATGGTGGCCTCGAGGAGAGTACCTACAAACGGGAGGCACAGTTGTGTACCCAATACCCAGAGTTGTTTTGAGTTTTTTTTTCTGTTTTTTGGGTACTTATTTGAGATAATGTGGTTGACCGTGTTACCATTGAGATTATTTTTTTCCCTTATTCTCTAGATGTATGTGAAGTGTCCTGACTGTGTGGAGGGGAGGACTGGATCCCTAATCGAGATGAATTATGGTGGATGTTATTAACCCCGTGAGGGGGAGTCAGTGCCGCCCAAAGAAGATAGTATCTCAACATGGGGGAATTGGGATACCTAATCCATATGTCTAGATAGTGAAACATTTCTATGTTTGTGCGGTTACTTGAGGGAGAGTAGTTCCTAGGTGTCGATGAGGTTTTCTCATGATAGGTATCATCGAGGTGGTTATTCGGACCCCTCTTTATTCATAGGGTTTATCCTTGATTTCTCATGGATGAGAATACTTTGAGAGGTATCTGATGTAATGGAATTAACCACCCTGGTATAGTACTTTTCCAAAAACCTGGTCCCATGAAATGGTTCCCTCAAAATAGTGGAACCGTGATGGTGGCACTGGTCACGGCGACACCATGACAGTGGCCCTGTGGCAGTCACACCATCACACTCACTCACTGAAATAGTTGCACTGTGATAGTGGCACCATTAGGGTGGCACCATGATGGTGGAACCGGGAGGGTGGAATCGTGACTGTGGAACTGTTACGATGTCTTACTAAACAGTGTAGCACACTTATTATTTTTTTCCCAGTTTTTGACTTTTTCCGCTCTAACAACGTATCTTTTGACATAAAAGGTTTTTTATACACTTTTTAAATACATTAAAAGCCCATAATTGATATCTACAACATCCCAAGAGTTGGGTGACCCTTGACTTACATAAATGTGTGGATTTTTCTTTTGTGCCACTCATTTTTTCCCATAGTTCTAGTTCCACCCCGGTAACATGTTTTCCTCTATTTAAAGGAACCCCTCTATCTCACAGTCGTTATGGACACCTCTTTGATGAGAATTGTTAAATAACAATTAATTCCATCCTATGTAACTGTCCAACTATGTGGTGAAACCACAATCCATCTTTATATCAATTCAAGATTTCATATTCCATAACTCTAGGATCTTACCTTTTATGGCATGGGGATTCTTCTTTCTTCTTAGATAGTCTACCTTCCCTTACTTTGTGCATCTAGAGTCCCCCTTTATAAGGCTAGTGTTGTGCCAATGATGTAGCATTTTCTTCTCACTCTTGTATTCCTTGGTGTTCCTCTCGTACAAGTCATGCATCCCATGTTCTAGGCACATAATGAAAAACTTCGATCATTGATCATACATGTAAGGTTATTCCTTTGAATCTCTTTATTATGTATCATGCGGGGTGGGTATGATAATGTTCTTATGGGGATAGATGAAACCAATCCTTAACGAAGATAACGAGAAGACATTTAAATAATGAAGGGGTGTGTTTTATGATGTTGTTGTAGTATATTACCCTTGGTTATATGTTGTGAATTGTATAGGCTTATTTCCACTAAAAATCAAGGTTGCTGGTGGTATTTCATTGTGCACTAATGAAACCCAATATTCTTTGATGATTGAATCACTAAAACAAGGAAATTGGTTAATCATGTGAACTCAGTTGACTAAATGGATGTCTAGTGAACAAGAATCCTTGGGTAATCACCCCATTTAATCAAACGGAAAGAAGAAACTTAATAAATGGTGTATTTGAATCGTAAAAACTCCCTTTCTCTGTCTTGATAACATGTGCGGTTGTTATGCTTGATGTTTGTGGGGTGACGTGGATGGGGATGGGATCCCCTGTTGTGAATTTAATGGTTTGTGGATCTGATGCCATGTGGGGCCATATGTTGGGTCTTGGTTTAGTTCCAGTACTTCAGGGATCTCACAGATCCCTTTTGTTGTTGTGAGTTTACAAGAGAACCGGGTGTGAATGCTTAATTTATTTACTTTTTTTCTTTATTCCTTGTCTTTTGGACATTTCTTTTACTGGCCCAGTAGTGAAGAATTATTTAAATAGAATCACATGAATATGAAAACAAGAATGGGTTCAATGTGGAATTGTTTTCCAGGAATGATTTGTGACTTGGTTGAGGTAGTTGTTCTTCTTATGAATGAATTGTAACGAGGGTGTTTGTGTATAGACTGGTTTTAGAACCCTTAGGTTGTGAGGAGTGATTGTTTTCCTATATGTATAATTTAGTTCTTATGTTTCTGATTCACGCCCCTCCCAAATTGATCACTTCATTCCAAACACCCCCATTTTCACAGGGGAGGGTGTTTTTCCCAACACTCTTATGAGTGGATGGTAATTAGATCGTTTTCTACTCCCATTCCTGAGTATCCATAGACACTTCGGGCAGGCTGTGATGTCTTGAGATCCATTATAGCCCATGATTTTTCAGGTAGGGTAGTTTTGGTGGTTTTACAAGTTGTGTGCGTGTAGGTTGTTTCTGAAGTGCCTTCGGGATAACGCCAATGTGTCTTCGGACTAGGCGGTAGTTGATCTAGACTATGTGTCTGGGTGTGGATACATGTGGTTTTTGTGGCCCAGGTGTTTGCAGGTGGGATGTGTGGTTGTTGTAGCTTAGGTGTGTGCGGGCGGGGGATTGTAGTGGGACTACCGTGAGAATGGTGGGGGAGGTTTGACGCATAAGATGTCTTCAATAACTAGTGGGAAAGTGGTGTGGGGTACCAAAACATTAGTGTGTTATTACTGTTACTTTACCTGAGTTTCTTAATTTGGGGAGTGTGCCTTGGTGAGGTTGGGTGGATAATTTATTTTCTTAGTTCATTGGTTATCTCCTTTTCCATGGGGAATTAGAATGCCTCCCCACTTGTGTACGAGAGATTTTGGTTTTCCCTTTTGTTTATACATGTATACTCACCCTTTGTATATAAAAATGATTTAGGTTTCTATGAGGTTTTCAAGGACCGTGTTGGATCCTACTAGTTCAGACGTTGCGACCGTTGATGTTGCTGATTTTCTTTTCTTTTGGTACTTTTCTTTTAGAGTTTTATTGAATTTTCGTAGCACTTATTATTGGAACATGCATATGGGAATATATTGTTTTGGTTTTAATTTTACTTTAAATTTTTTTCTTTTTTGGGATTTATTATCTTATCTTCTGATCCTACTAAATGAAAAGGTTAATGAATTCCATTTTTCATGTGATTCTATACCCTTGGGGCTTGTTTCCAATACGAGACCTATTGAAGGAAGGTCTTGAGGGAGGGGTTCATTATGTCACCTTTAACTAAAAGTAGGAAGGGTCTAACATTCTGCAGTTCCTTCCCTCCTCATGGTGAAGGCGGGTCTTGAATCTATGACTCTCTTTGTTCAATCCATGGATATGAATGGTCATTTCCATAATTGGTTCTTTGATATAATTAGTCAACATAAATATTAAATACTCCATAATGTTTCATAAATATAATGTGATAATCCCAAGATTATCCCCCTGAGTGTTTCACCATGTGTACTGTCTAATGAACACTTTTCATGCTACAAAGTGATGATGGCATCAATACTCAACCACTCTTTTTAGGATGACTACCAATTGGTGCATATGTGCTACAACAAAAATCACTATATAGTATCCAAACATGGATATATTTCTATGAAAACCAAATAATATACTCTTTACCAAAACATTATGATGTTATCCAATACATAGACTTATTCTTAATGTTCCATCATATTAATACAAAAAATAAAATTTTTGTTATTTACCTAGAATTAAATCGTATACTATTAAAAAGGCTTATATATATATAAGTGAAATTGTGATCAACCTAAAATTATTTACACAATTTTCTTTGTATCAAGAAGGATTTTTTCATTAAATATAACAAACTAATACATCTATAATAAGTGTTATAAATATCCCATAACTTGTTATATAAATTTAAATCTTATAAACATGTCATGGTTATTTCTTTTCTTCATAACTCGTTGAAGTACATACATAAGATGTGGTTACCTCAAATGCTTAATATGGGAAAACATAAAATTGAATAAATCATGGAATAAGACTAAAATATATATTATTTTAAAGAAAAAGATGATTCCATAATCATATATAAACTAGGAGAATTATATATCCATGCCAATAAATTAAAATGTTACACCCTTATACTTTATTTCATATTTTCTTCTAAATAACCCTCTTTGATATCTTTTGATGCACATAACATGAGGTATAAACCAAGATACTCTATTAAAAAATTGTTTTAATGTGACCAGTATAACCATTCCATAATGTTGTTGGCTATGAATAGAAATAATTAAATTATTGAAAATATATTTATCTATTTATTAGTAATAAAATAATATTCATTTTAAATAAAAAGAAATGTTTTCTAAAAAATTGTATTGTTTCTAAAATAATGTTTAGTCACCTTGAACGTACATAATTTAAAATTATTTTCACAATATTAAATATTTTTTATAAAATTATCATCATTTTTTAAATCATCATATCAAAATTATTGTATGGTTAATTTTTTTGTTATTTTTTAAAATGTTTCATTTTTTGATGAATCATTAAAAATTCTGAATTTTAACTAAGAACTGAATTTTTTTATATTATTTATTAATTAATTTCTTTTAAATTGGTTTTAAAGTAAAATTACTTATATTATATATCTATTAATCCAATTTGGATTTTTTTTATAATTCTAATAATGAATTTTTACATAAAAACATTATAAACGTTCCAGAATTTTATCTCTAAAAACCTGTTTTCTCAAAATGTCTGCAATATTAATTTTAGATTAACTCTTTCCACTTATATGAATGGAATTTTGAAAAATGGTTTCCATATTTAGATTTTTAATATTTTATATTAACTAATAATATTAAATTGATGTTTTACACTAATTAATTGTAAAAGGGTAAATTTTTTTACCACAGTTATGGTTGAAATGGTATTACGAGAGTGTTAAACGAAAATGATGAGGGTTAAAATTGCATAAAAACTATATAAATGATATTTAATATCAATATTTATATCATATGTTTTATAATTCTCAATATTTGTACATTTTGTATCACTTTTTCATGATAAAATGTGGTAACACCTTTATCATTCAAAAAATTACAAGTCTGCTACTCAACACTCTTATAAAAGGCCACCCCAATCTTCAATTATTCACACCTTAAAACCATTTTTATTCAGAAAATACCTACATAAATTACACCCAGAATTTTATACACTCATCCAAAAATCTTTAAATTCCTCATAAATCCTTCATATCAAGGCTTTCGGTGCAAAACTTAGGAGGTTACCTGAAGAAGCGGTAACATTTATCAACAAGCATATTTATTTAATTTGTCCTTCAAAGTCCTTTAATTATTATTAAAATTTTATGATATAATAAAATAAATATATTACATATATTTTTATGTATAATATTATTTTAATTACCTAAAAAATGGAATTTCCTCAAATTTGTTAAGAAATCATCATTCGTGTGTACAATTGACTACCACCTTGCGAACTGATATCGTTCCTTTTTTCCATTACGAACTCTCACTATTGGGTATACTGATGGTTATAATGAAAGTATATTATAATTATAAAATAATAATATCTTTTTGATTCATTATATCATATATTCCTTTTTATTTTCATTTCTATAGGGGATAAGATAACATCACTCATTTGTAAGGAGGACTACCACCTCGTGAATCGATGCGATACATCTTTCATTAGCGCTTTACATGGAAGGTGACCTGGAGAAATGTAGTGAATATTTTTAATATTCATGAAATAACTATTATATATATGACTTATTTATAATTCCAAAATGATAATAAATCATTTTCTAATTTACCTTTTCAGTCACTCGATGATGATAACGTCGTTTGTGAATGTGTGGGCTACCTCGTTCCCAAAGCGATGTGACTCTATATTCATCAGCACACCACATGGATTATATATATATAATTATATTAAAGAATTAATATGGTATTTATGATATGATTATTCTTCTATAAAGATAAAATATTACATACCTCTATTCCTTAAAGATAATCGAAAAATAGAACTGTTACTCATGCATATATACAACCTTCTGTCTCTATGATTGTGACTTACTTCATTTCTCAAAGCCATATTCAATTATTAGTATAAAAAATTTATTTATGTATAAATATGATAATTATTACATGATTATTTTTCTATATATATTTTTTAATGACCTCTTAGACCTATAATCAACCTTCCAAATTCATTTATGATACATAAGTCAAATATCATCCAAAGACACGATGAAAACATAATCGATTAACTAATTTTATATAAAATGGGAATTGGATAAATAAAATGAATAACTAACATTGAATTTTTTTTAATCAAGGTAAGGGATTTCATCGCAACATCATTTCATTGTGGAATATTGTAATGTTATGAAGCTAATTTATTTTATATGGTGTATATGCTTCATATTCAATTATAATGTCATTATTACTTAATAGTTCATGGTATTTCATGTTTTAATTTGAATTATTTTATCTAATGGGATTAGAATTGAAAATTACCATTTAGTAAAAAATATTATATAATCTCACATTCTTTTGTGACTGTTAACATTCTCTTAAAACAATCACGTTATCATGACCATTTTTCATTGTCCAATACATTTCAATAAAATATAAAAGTTTTTGTAAAATGGATATTATTATTTATTAAAAAGTATGCCTTTTTTATATATGGTTTATTTAAAAATATATGATTAACCATGGTAATATTGATGAATCAATATATTTTACTAAAAATGAATATTTTATGATAATGAATATTGATTCATGAATTAAATCAATTATTCAATATATGAGAAATTAAATGAAAATAAATATATAATTGGGGTTCAGTTATAAATATCCCCTCGAAGGACCGATGGTTCTCATGAGACAAATATATTGTCAAAATGGGATGGTTTTTTGCCTATTATTTTTTAACAATATTGAGGAAATATCGTGATATAGAGTTATCTTGATGTTTGAGATCATGAATTCAAATAATTAATAATTTCATTCATTGAGAATACAATTATTATTTTTATCCATGAGATTTTAACTATGAAATTTTATCTGAATTCATTTCATTCTCCTTTATTGATTAAACAAAACATGTTTCAGTTATTTATCCTTCCATATTAAGTGTGACTTATCTTGTCATTATAGTCAAGTTATTTAAATGGAATGTGAGTTCATTTCTTGACCATTTTTTATTGATTATGTCTTAAATAATTATGTTATCCATGTAATTGATTAAATGGAATGTTTTTTTTCATTTTTTACCATTCCATTTTGATTATTCCTTATTTATTCATGATATATTTTTGTACATAACCTTCATAGAGGATTTTATCCCAACATTATTTTTTCCCCAGATATGAAGAATAATTCTTGGAATTAATTTTTCATAATAAAGTTCATTTTATTTTTTTATGTGTTATGTTTTATTATCAATTCGAAATGTGAAATGGGAATCATATATATATATATATATTTGGTACTTTGAAACTACTAAATTGATCTATCCTTTTGGGGTTGAACCATTTTATCTATGAAAATGTAATATATTTTAATCTAGATCTTGGTTACTGGAGTGTGGGTCGTTGAAAAAAATAGGGATATCGATAATACTAATTTCAAATTTATAAAATATATAATGCTAAAAAACATCATTTTCAAGGACTTATTCAAATTCAATTTAAATGTTGCTGATAAATAATATTGAGAATCATTATAAATTTTGGAAAATACACCAAATACCCAAATAATTTTTACCACACAAGACTCATTGATGTATAATGGGGCTATAGAATTACCAAGCCTCACCTACCACTTATTTAAGACAAATTCATTAACTATAAGAGTCAATAAGACTTTTTATACCATTCCCTAAGGAACAACATATGGAATATAACTTAAATATCCATATAATTAAATATATATAACTTTAATACATAATAAATCTTCCTTTGTAGTCAATAAAATCATGAATATCAACACTTTTCCCCATAAAAAATAAATGGACAACATGTCCACAACCCATATAGACAAAGAATGTGGATAGCTAAATAAAAAATATACAGCATGATTATAATCATTCATAAATGAATAAGAACATAAAATATTGCCAATATTTTTTTCTATATCAGTAGAATAATATTCTTTATAGGTGAACATCATCCAATACAAATCAGGTAAAAATGTGATTATCACACTATATAAAGAAATGTATATATAGATAATTAAATACAAGAGAAACGTGATCATAATCAAATTATTGAAATATTTATAATTCTTTCATAATAACATAACTATATTTTAACAAAGGAAATATAGATGTATATTGAAATTGACGAAAAATATCATCGAAAACCAAATCCTCCAAAAGATATCACAAATAACTGGTCTAGAATGGAATTGTGTGATACAATGTGTTCAGCCCCCCTAAATGATATAATATAGTTATTAGAGAATAAAAAATAAAATATAGACCCCATTAAGGTAAATGATTTTCAAAATAAAAAGGGAATCATTAATTAAAAAAATGGATTCTAGAAATTTTTTAACATTAATGTATAATAAAAATTTTCAAGTAACTTTGAATGGAAAATTTTGAAAAGTTTATATGAATGATTTTGAAATAATTTAATTTATAAAATAATCTATACTAATAAATCCTTTAAATGACTTAATGTTTATCTTGTAGAAATTAGGGAAGGAAAAATATATATTATTTTGAAAGGGGAAAAATCTTTATTTTTTAAATGCATTTGTTTTAGAAATCACATTATAGTAAGATTAAAAAATATCCATTTTGATTTAAAAATATTTTTATAATTTTTTTTATAATATACCATATTATGAAAAAATCGTGTGGGAGAACCCAATCTTGAAAAAAAAAATTTAAGATGAAATATTATAATGAACAAAAAGGACATTTGACTTATCGATATCCTTAATCAAAAACATATTCTAGGAGGAATGAATGTATTGAAAAGTGTTTTATATAAAAAAATGTAAAAATTGAGATAATACCACCCAATATAATGACAATTCAGAATGTACCCAACTTATTTGAAATAAGTTAAAGTGAAAAATCATAAGTCAGTGAATGAAAATTGGTTTACTAAAAACTCTTACGAATACGGTGACTCTTGATGAAAACAAATCAACAAAATAACATTATATGGATTGTTTTATCTCTTGAATAACATAGAATTAATGTATAGAATATTCAACTGATATAAAATCATTAGAACACCATATAATTTAATCATGTTTCATAATATGTAACATGTCTTAAAGAATGAAAACTTAAACAAAGAAAACTCATGTGGCTTGTGTCACACTTTAATCAAGACCCCTTGAGAGATTGGCCTTGTAATTAAAAAAATACCATTATTTAAAACTATATTATTATATTATATATCAAATAGGAATTATATACACCACATAAATTGAATTGCATGAGTAATAAAAAATATATCTCAAAGAGAGAAAATTGGGATAAAACCCCTTACCTCAATTCAAATTCACTCTATGCTTTCACCAAACATATTGAATAATTAAATTATGTTCATTAAATATATAACCATGAAAATTATTCCTAACTATATCCATTAAACTACACATTTAAAATTATTTTAATCAATAATATTAGATAGTTTTTACCTATTTTCAATAAAGGGTGTAAGTAGTATTTGTCAATTTGAACTAGTTTCATATAAAAGTGTTTTTATTTATTCATTTTCCAAAGTACACAGATACCATATCATCTATGATATTAGAATATATGTTCCAAAATAATTAAAGAAATAACTATCGAAATATTTTTATTATATTATATAGGTGAATAAAATATCCTAATAATTCATTCCATAAATTAATAGTATTGATCAATTAGTTGGTTGAACCATCCCATACATGATCCTACCCTGAATAATGGACGATTGTGAGAAGGTTTATTTATTATATTATTATAAAAGAAGAATAATGTTCTTATTTAGTGTTTAATAATGTGATATATCATAATCTTAATGAATTATAAATATAAGACAATTTATATAAAGTCATTAATTATAAGTTCAATATCACTTTATTTTTTGTTCTCTAATTTTAAACGATTGAATTAATGATAATCATTTACTTATCAAATTATTAACTTGTTATAAAATTTTCCATAATAAAAACATAATGATATCATAAAAATATTATTTATCCTTTAGTCCCATCCACATAACGATCCATATTGGATGGTGATGAATAGAAAAATGAAAATTAAATCATTTCATTGAGGGGTTAGTCTACACATACACATGGTTGACGATTTCATTTTTCATACAATGAGAGAAAGGTGAAATATGGTTTAATAATTCAGTATTACAAACATGAAATAAAATTTTATTTTATTATATAAAATTTCCCTTATATAAAATAATTAAAGGTATTTATGGAAATCAAAACATGTAGCATCATGGTGGTGGTAGTCTTCAATATGCAAAAATTAGGGTTTTTTCATAATAGAGAATGGAAAAGGGTGATCAATTATTCTTCCCATGACATAATAAAATTAAATATATAAAAAATACTTATTTCATTACATTCTTATTTAAAAATAATAATAGGAATGTATAATTTGAAGATAAATAAGTTCAGTATAAATAATTACTCGCATTGAGAAAATTGAGATTTAACTAGAATATACTTTATAAGTGGATGGAATATGATTATCACTTTTGACTGAAATAATAACAGTGTAAAATATTATTTATGGGGAATATGGAAATTAATATATTTAGTATTATTTTCTTTTGGATTTATTTGAAGGGTTAGTGAGAGGTCCATTTTATAAGTGTTGAGAATGATATTTTTATAAATATTTCAACATTATATATAGGGATAAAATGTGAAACATGTAAAGTGGAAGAAAAATCGAGAAATAATTTATTTGGAAAGAGATATGGTTAATAAAAAACATATCCAAAAACTTTTAGGGATGTTTTTATTATGGTTCCATCCTTCTGTCCCTTGAATTATAATTTTTACCCTTCTATATTTTATGACGGTAACAAGTTTTCACCTTAGGTAAATTATATTTTATATCGAGAAATGGTACGGATTATATAATTTGGAACTATTGATTCTAAATCTTAATTCCATTGGATTTGATTTATTTTATAATATTAATTTTATTTTTCAAGAATCTAAATTTTATTAAAGACAATTTTGAGATAAAATTAAATATGATTAAAAAAATCAAGCTGGGGTTTAAAATAAAAAAAAGTATTTTAAAAATTTTATAGTCCGCAAAAAACAATACATATTTGGTATTATAAAAATTTTTCATTAATTTTCAATTCATACATATTTACTAACAATTTCAAAAAAAATGTAATTTTTATAAAATATACATTTCTCTACTCAATTAAAAATAATACTTTTTTGAAATATCAAAAAATTATATCTTTTGTTTATATAATATAGTTTAATAAATAAATAACCTTTAATTTTTTAAATTTAATTTCTTAAAATTTTCAAATTTAATTTCTAAAATTTGATAATTCGATAATTAAATAAAATCCCAAAATATGGTGGGAGACTCTTCATATTGTAAAATAACTTTTTAAAATGTTATTTTTTATTTATTACTTTTTATTATAAATTAATAATTAATTTATTGGGAATTAGTAATTCATAATATCAATATATTTTATTATTATGTAATCATAATATAAATAGTTTCTTTTTGTAAAACACTAATTTATGAAAAATATTATTTTAACTATAAAATGATTTTCCTAGATGTTTTAGATATACTAATTGAATTTCATTAAAATTAAATCAATAAATTACTTTTGATATTTAAATATTTATAAATAGGTTAATTATATATATTATTTCTAATTATTTGACATGTTATTAATGGTAATTATTAATATTTATATATTTATTTAATTATATATTTTTTTTGATTAATTTTAGTGTTTCTTATAGAAGAAGCTATTAAACACAATGAATTTTTTTAGGAATTCGTATATTACTATTTTCAAGTATTATAATGGGGTTATTATTCCCTCATATTTTATTAATAAACAAAATAGAGATATCATATAATTAATCCTCATAATATCAATATAGATAAATAAAAAATTCAGTATAGGCATCCAATCAAAAGAAATAAACACATGTTGTAAGAAATTTAACTATATATGTATAGCACCAATGAGAAAAACATCAACCACATCCCTTTTTTTAAAATAATATGTATTCAAAATAAAAAATAAAAATATATAACACATTAACATGGAAAATAATCTCATACTAGTCACACCTTTGGATTTTTTCTCTGAAATCCATTTCAACTATCAAACATTATGACTCTTCCCTACCTATACCTATGATCTAGAGATCTTCTCAGGTAGGAAAGTAGCATATCTAACCTAGTGGGCTTGAGAAAATTTTAATAATCCACCACCAATGGCTTATTTAACATAACTGTATTATATAGTGTTGGGAAAATGTGATATGCTCATAAAAATAAATAAATAGATGAACATTGTGAAATAAATTATTGTTGATTGTAATGTTTTTTATGAGATTCAGGATCAAATATACCTACTTATATCATTGATGGACATTTCTAAGATTATGACATATCAACCCAAATCTTAGTATAATCCCTTCTCATGATACCATCAGATATCACATCATCATAGATCATGTCAAAGGGAAATGTTGCCACCCTTTAATACCTCAAACATAATCTAATGGGATACCTCCCACCTCCTAGAAAAATAAAATATCATTTCTGGAGGAATAGTTACTTCGTTGTAATACCTCATATCTCATTGAAGGGTATATAATACACCTTGTAATACCATCATATATCATATCGGGATGAAAACAGATGACCCATAATGCCTAATATATTATACCATGGGGAAAATTCCCACATCGTAATATCTAATATTCCATAAATGGGGATAAAACCCACCTCCAATTAGCTATATTTATGATTTCAGCAAGAAATTAGACAACCCTGTAATACATCATATATCATATCGAGTGGAATAGTGACTACTTAGTAATGCCTCAAATACCATTTTTGGGTATTACACCTTCCATGTTATATAATCAAATATCATATCGATGGGTAAAATTGGACACCCTATAATACCTTATATATCATATTGTGGGGGGGGGTGGTAGTACCTACCTCATTATACCTCTTATATCAAATAATGGAATAAATCCCACCTAACATACCATGTAAGGATTGTTTGGTCCATTAACTGAATATGTTCTTAATTCCTATTCATGGTAACCTCATTTGCTTACACACATATCAATAGAGTATGAATACTCATCTATCACACTAGTTAAGTATTATAGAGGCTTTAGGTGTCATATGATCCAATGGATTTTCCCTATTATAACCATTCTGAATCTATCCCACACCCCTACCTTGATGGATTTAAGGGCACCTATATCAAGGACTAATTTTCTTATTCATTTAATATATACCATTCTAGGGACTATAATTTATATAAAAAACATCTTAGTTAATACCTTGACCACCAAATACAATGACATCAAGCTAGCGCTCATGGGTTATTCGTGACCCCAAGAGACTTCATTTATTTACGGGGAGTTCAAGGAAAAACGTTATTTATAAATTAGGGTTCATCAAACACAAGTTGATATATTTCATAGTTTATGATACATAAAAAGGAATAATCTTAGGGTTATGATCATAGAACAATATCCTTTTATAGAGATATTCCTCATATAAACAAAGAACATACAACTTTTTCTAAGTGCACCCAATCTTAATAGGTCACTATCCACTAACCCAAGAACCAAGATCAAAGAAAAGTAATAAAAATTTAATTACAAACCACTTATAAATAATTTCAAAATTTATCTAATTCAGCTTCTATAACTAGTTCAATATTTTATTCTATGTCATGAATAAGAAATTTGTCACTGGGAAACCCCTTGGACAATTAATAAATCAATTTTGTGTGCACCACCCTAGGTATATACTGTAACCATTAACACACAAGATCCAAAACCAGTTGTCTCATTTTTGGTATAAATTCTAGATGAAATAATAGAAATACATAAATAAATCAGGACATGGAAATACCATAATTAATCAATGAAAAACATAGTGTATTCATAATATAATCCCTATATAGGTCACAAAAAATTAACAGTGGGAACAATGGGATGAAACTGAGGATCTATTTAACTAGAATGTTATATTTACCTAAATATATCTTTTGGATCAAAAGATACTTAAATACATGAATAATATATTACAATTACCCTTCACGGTGATGCGATGAATTTAGGTAAGACCTAGGGATGTTCTAATAATTAAATAAGTAAAGAAATCCATTTTTTCATTTTCAATTTTTTTATTATTTATAATTTTTTTAACGAATGTATTGAAACATCTAATTCCTCCTTCAATATTCTCTTCTTATAAAACAATTTATCATAACCTCATTATAAATCCTTCGGAAAACTCATTCGGTTTGTTTTATTTCCACTTTCCAAAAACCCTCTTCTAGAGAAACTCTTATAAACCATTCCATTGATGATTTAATGAAGTTTTAATGATTTAAATTTATAGAAATTTACAATCTATTATCTACATGAAATAATTATCCATTTAATGTTAGTACGTAATATATTATCCTTTGAAAAATATCCAATATCTAAGATATTTTCATTTTAATTCAATTTATAACTTTAAAAACCATATTTTCATATTAATACATATGATATTCTTGTATACATAAGTTTTTTCCATTGTTTTTCATACCCAATCATTAACATATTTAGTAATTCAGTAATTTAATTTCCATAAACATATGATATCTCCTTTAATTTATTTTGGAAAACACATTAAAAATATTTTACCTATTCTATAGAGGTGGTTTCGAATAGTTAGTAAAATTCATACCACTTAGAAATATCTTATATATATACAGATGGATTTAATGTTATAGAAGACCCTTTTAAAAAATTTACCTTTAGTAGATCTCCTTTTAGATGTTCATCTTATAAGCAACCACAATAAATATTCTATATAAATAAAATCTATGATATTCTCCCTAACACTAAGATTCACTACTTCTATGCATCCCCCCAGTAACAATCCTTTCCTCCATATGTTTCAATACTCAACAGGAAAACGGCCTTAACTCTATTTGTTATTTTTGAACACAAATATTCTAAAACGCCCAATTAATATATTGTTATCATATTTGATATTTTTTCTAATTGTGATAATCCCCTCAAATAATATAATAATTGATACATTAAATTTTCGACTGATAAAAATCTTCACACAAGACCTATTCATCCAGTATACCAGTATCCAATGAATCTACAATTGGTATATCTCCTTCTATAAGATCAACATGTGGGATTCTATCCCTTTGATGGGTTTCTCAAATTTCATTATATATAATTTAGAGTTTCCTTTTTTATTACATCATCTATGTTTCTTTCATAACACATAATAAGATGATCTTTAATAAAAATATAAAGTCCAACATTTATAAATTCTAAACAAAATATAATGTTTTAGACTTATAAAATATCTATAAATTGTTTACATCTCTAAAGCACAAAAATTTACTCTAAATTCCACAAAAACATTTTAGCCACAAATCACCATTTTGAAATGTAGAAATAGTGAAAAATTATAAAAAACTAGCACAGAGCCTAAGTAAAATTTTGAGATTTGATTCCCAAGGAAAGTCAACTCAAAAAACCATTCCTATATGCTTGTGCCATTATAATGATCCTCCTCTATAGTCTCCTTAGTAACTGAGAGACCTCATGGGCCTATAAGAACACCTAAAAGCATATACTAGAGATTTATTAAATATGAAATTTCTAATATAAATTCTTATTTTAAAAATACACTATGAATCAGGATCAAAAATCAAATTCATTCAGATTTTCTAACCCATAGCAGTATAGGGCTTTATAAACTCCTAACATAAATAATTATCATCCCATTAAACTATCCTCATGCATTAACCTTGAACTATATGAATCACTAATACCAAACACAGAACCAAAATTTCATAACCTCATTCTATTATGGTCATGGTGATACCACACCGAAATTTTCTCCACTACTAAAAAACCTAATAATGTATGTGTTTCCTTTTGGACTATTTCTACAATTTTTACAATGAAACCTCATTTTAGTGGAATTTTTTAATACCATACTAACTAACATTATAGATATTATATTTTGAAACATGGTTTACTCATGACCATCTATCTAAACACTCTATATTCTTTCTCTCGAGATAATATCCCTAAAATGAGGCCCCAATCATATGTGATAACTATCATACCCCTCCATGAGTATTTATGTTCCATATAACTGATTACCCAAGCAGAGTACTCCTCAAAATAAATATCAAATCATACCACCTAATAGAAATACTACACTTTGAGGTAGTTAGTTACCATACAAATAAGCTTTTCAAAATTCCCATTAATCAATAATTGTGTCTTTTTATTTTATATTCACCAAAAATAACCTAGATTCTTACAACTATTAACTATAAGAAAACAAAAACCCCTTCTAATAATTTTCCACTAATATGTTACTTCTTCTGTTTATGAAAAACTAATCAAAGTGAGTTTACAGGAATATATTATCTATTGTAGAATCCTCATCATATTACCTCCCTATACACCAATAAATGGGGATAACCTTTCCAATTATACATAATTGGTTAAATGATGACACTCAAAATACACTTTCTATTTATTCATGAAACCAATGAACTCCATATAATCGCTTGAAAATTATACTAATTTTACCATACTATAAATCATTTTTAATATATTTACCTCATGGCCCAAAAACTATATCATCTATATGTGAATTTAATAGTACATCCTATTTTGATAACTATCTCACATAACTAGAAATACTCAATCACAATGGTGCTAAACTAATTCTAGTTATTGAACTCTTTGAATTCCTTATCCATTACTCTATGATAATATACCTATCATAGATTCATAATACCCAATGGTTTCATGTTGTATCTCACTTTTCAAAGATGGTCATAAGTCATATTTTATATGAAGTGAAAATATATAGTACTATACCTGATCAAAATAATATTTTTCAAACCAATACATTATCATCTCATGCCCAATCACCATCCACATTTGATTTTTCTCCAAACCAATTGGTCACCTCACTGATTCATAGATTTATCAAAATAAATTAGTCTTGTTATCCAAAAATCATACCTTTCTAAAAGACAATATTGATACCAAAATAATATATAGTGATTTTCATGAAACAATTTCCAATGAATTCATCATTCAATTCCTCCACCTTCCCTAGGGAATACAATACCAAAGAATACCTTTACCCATAATAAGAAATTAAGGAAAACCCTAGATACGTGGTACTTTTTAAGTAAAACTAACTGGTCAAACACTATAATATATCTTAAGAAATGACATATTTAAATCTTTATAACTATTCTCAATAACCACAGTTGACAAAATAAGACCAAAATAAATAAGTTTTCTCCATTTATACACCCTTTCGTGAAATTGACTTATAATTCCTAATGCCATATCCCATTATCCCTTAGTTGGTTATCCTATTTACAAAGCTAAATATGCCTCTACTACTTATCAAATCCATCAAAACACCACAAACTATCCATTCTTTCACATTCACAGTAAATATTGAATCCTCATAAATATATCATATACTTTTAGAACCATCGATGAATCAAAATTAAATATAAGTCATCTAATAATGAATTTTATATCTAACATCACTCATAAGACTAAGTTAACCCCTATCTCAGGATATCCTTTCACATACATATTATCTCTAATAATAACATAAAAGAATATTCATACTCAATTCTCATCACTCAGCTCACCAATATCGCTAGCCACTTCTAAAAAACACTAGATCTCTCACCTACCCCATAAATCATAACTTATGTTGTTCATAACCCATAGAGAAATATATATACTCCCTTCTCAAATTTCACAAGGAAACTCACATGACAATTCAGCATCTATAGTACTCTCATATATAGACATATATGTATTTATATATATATAACAAAAATATAATACTCAAGCCCACCATCCACTCTTGGGATAAAATCCTTATATAGCATCCACATGCAATACAACCAATTAAGGGCCAAGCATACATCCATAAACACTTAATTTCATCACCCCATGATGAATCATATTTAGAAAAATATGAGTCATGTGCTTTTGTGAAGTCAAATAAAAAAAGTATATTATCCTATAAAACACTGAATAAGTTATTATTGTTACTATAAAGAACCAAATAATATTTTACATTTTTTTCTTTCAAGATAAATTTATATATATGGGGTTCTTTTAAGTAGAATTCCACTAACAAGATATTTATGAAGAAACCAAATAGGTGGTTGTTTACACTTTAACTAAACGAACCCAATATCATTTTCATTAATATTTTTGGAATTAGTATTATAATAATAAAACTTTTATACATGTCATGTGGTTATTCATGATTAATATAAAGTATTAATGCATTCCTATTTCCACCTCGATCAAATAGAATAAATAAATAAATATAAAAATAAATTTTATATAAGAAAAAATCCTACTGATTCCTTAAAAACTATTAACATCAATCCCCACTCTAATGTAACATTTATTTTAACCCATTTTAATATTATCAAGGCACATAAGGTAGTCCCTTTATAATGTTCTGACCAGTCCTATCTCCTACCAAACATATCCCAAATAGTAATAAAATTAAAACAAATATTTCATTAAAATTTGTAACTTCCAAAATGAGCTCACTCTACAATATCCATTCGAGTGGTTACATGACATTAGGAGTGCCTCTACATATATAAAGGGTGGTTGAATAACATTGAGGGTCCTTTGTGATTATATGGGGAGACTATACCCTCAATAAAAATTAATACAAATAAATAAGATATCACATAATAAATAATTACAATATCCATAATATCAAAGAAAAATTGAAGTAAAAAACACGAAAAATGAATAGTGAACCCTTGTTATAAGAAAATAAGCTATTTAAATGGATCATGTGTTTAGAAAACATTATATATATCCTTGATTTGATGATATAATTAAACCCAATACCAATGTAAAAAAAATGAAACTCCCAAACTTATCTTGAGTCTTGACCTAGTCCCACTATTAACTATATCTATAAAATCTATCTCAGATACCCAAAATTGGTCTTCTACACCACAAGTAACTTTTATAAAGAGTTATTCTACAGATACCAATGTGTGTTGTCACATGGAAGGATTGTGGAAAAAAATCAATATTCCATCAACAGTATTGTTCTTAAAATTATAAAAATATATAGTTTATGAAAAGAAATCTATTATTAGGAAAATAAATAAACAACTAAATGTAATAATATAAATTACCACCATTACAACGGTTTTAAGGTGACACTAGAGGTCAATAATACATCTTTTAAACAATGACAAATGCATCTAAAAAAGTCACATGTCAGAAAATGAGTCAGAGTAGTACTTACTTTTAATAATGTTGGATATCACATCATCATATATCATATTATAGAGAAAATGGAAAACCTTGTAATACCTAATTAATTATTAAGGGGTATATAAAAATTCTCCTAAAGAAATTATATATATATATATATCATATCAGTGGAATAATTACCACATTTTAATACCTCATATATCAATATGGGGGATTATTACCACCGCAAAATAACTTAATATATCACCCAAAAGGGGAAAATAATCTCCCTATAATACTATTTATATTATACTGATTGGGGGTGTCATAATTCCAACCTCATAATACAACATATATCATAGAGGGTAATTCCCCCCTTATTATAAAATTTTATATCATGTCAGGTGGAAAATAAAACCACCCTTTAATTCTTCATTTGTCATATAGGGGAATAATTCTGACCTTATAATAGCATTATTTATCATATCAGTGGGAAAGGTACTGAATTGTAACACCTCATTGATCATATAATGGGAAATAAATACTACCCCATAATACCTCATAAATAATCATACAGATTGTATCCCACCACATAATACCATCAAATATCACATGAAAGGGAAAACTACCCAAATAGTAATACCTTATATTTGATATTGAGGTGGAAGAACGCATGCCACCTAATAAATTATATATCCTCAAGTGGAATCCCACCCACCCAAATTCGATTGATATAACAGTATAGTTATCTTACAAACCTATACTCAAATCCGTTGAAGGATATTACAATTTAGATACACACATAATAATGGGGAAGGAACACTCACCACTTATATTGGTAAACTAGTCAACAGGCTCCAAGTACTCCTAGTTATATAAGGCATATCCATAATCCAAAACATTGCTAGGTCCTCCTACACCCTACCCCAAGGGATATAAGGGAACATATCATAGAGTAAAATTTGTTAATATATTGATTTTATACCTCATGGAGACCATATTTTAGATGGCATTCATTTATTGTGGAACCCTTTGCCTCTAGTGGCTGAGATATCAAACTGGTTATCATGGGTGAATCGTGGCCGAAAATGAAATACCCTAAACTCTATAAACTAGAAATAAAATAATCATATTACACTATTTACTTAGAATATGATAGTTCTTGATGGAAATAACAACATAGTATTTTTTGTAGACTATATAGATGCACAATTTTCACATTACACAATATAACATGAAGTAAAAATTCCAAACTCCAGGGGAGAATGTTTTTCTCTTTTTGGTAGTTCCTTGTAAGTTAAACATAGTTATATTATAGTTTTTCCAGTGATAGGGAAAAAATTATTTTCATCTCCTATTCTTAGTAAGGATTATAATACAACGGAAGATATTATAACATAAAAATGAAGATGTGATTTGTGAGGAATGAATAAATAACATGACTCCCTAATAAATTAAAAATAGAGGGCATGTTATATCCAAGGAAATAAAAAAAACATGTATAAAAATAATCTTTGATCTCGTAATTGTGGAATTTATAATGGAGTTCATCAAAACATGCTATCAAGGCATTATTCCAAGATATTATTCTGATATGGGGAGAGGTATACACAAACACTAATCTATTTTATCTCATGAGAAATGTCAATGCACCATATTATTATGACCCCCTCCCCCCAAAGGTTTCCATCCTTGGATGGAAATGAGAGAAATTGGATAGAGACTTCCTGAATCACACCATCAATAAGATGTGGGGTTGTGAAAATCACCGAGGATATAAAGAACATACAGATGTTAGAAATTACTTTATTTATGAACATGAAGAGTAGAGAGATATGAAAAACCCCAATAAACTCCTACTTAGATACATAAAAGAAATCCCAATTGAATAAATGTCATATTGTACATGAGTAAAAAAATAGAAAGGAATCTCTAATATTCATAAATGAAAACCAGATTGTGACCATTTAATCCAAACGGCTCCTAAAAAACTATATTCATGTAATATCCATCCCGATCACCAACCTGATCATAATGATAAGAAATATAGTTTTATACACTTTTGGTGAGAATAGTATGTATACTCAGTAGGATCCTTTTTGGAGGCTATCATTCAATAGATAAAAAAGCATACTCAAACCTAGTGAAAAACAAATGATAAAAACTTATTTCCTAAATTGGTCAAATAAATTCCCAACCTTACTATGGATATCTATCACCATGTATCACAGACTAAAGATAAAATATTATAATAATTACAAAATGGATCCCTGAAATTGTTTCCCTACTAGTTTGTCGCTATGCCCTAATGTTGTTCGTCTAGATCCATCTTTCTCTCAAAAAAAGCTATCCAGAAGACCCTTGGGTTCATGTATGATCACAAGCATCTCATTAAACACATCTCCTCATCATTCCATATCACATATCAATATAGTAATTGATTACTTTCTTGGATCCACCACAACATGTATGTTTTGTATGAAACATTGGGTACTGTACCTCAATCCATTACAACCCATACACCAATTATGTGCTTCAAGCCATCAGAATTCATACACATTATACCTATAATAATCCATTGGATACTATTTCAAGAGATACATGTGTATGAAATAACCACAATACATTATAAAATTAAATAGACATATATGGAGAAAAACCCACCCATTAATACCATCACATAATACTATAGGAAGCATAGTGCGGGGCTAGAGTGGGTAGTCCGCCATTAATCCCTTGCTAACCTAGATGTTGGGGAAAAAAACTTCCAGAGTCCACTGGGTGTTAGTAACCATACATACACGGGGGGTAGCATATGAAATCACAAATCAAACAAGATATATTATATCTAACAACCACACTATTAGAATTAACATATTTGTAATCTCAACTACAGTTATCATCACAAAGACACCCATATGCCACTATGAAGAACTATATATCCTATTATAATCCTGTTTAAGAATACCTTTATCAAAATATATAAGTCCATTTAATAAATTAACCATGAATTAATTAATTCATTATCCATTAATTTATATTACTTAATTTATATTTTATTAATCACTAAAGAGAAAGCCCTTTCCATTTAAGAAAACCCAATTGATTCTATGATTTATCAAGATTAAAATATTTTTCATTCCAAGAACCAAACCCATTGGTTATGATATTTAACAAATATTAATAACAATTACAAAATTCAAGTTAATCTTCGAAAACATATAAATCTATCATCAATGAGATTAAAAAAGGTACATATAGTTAACTCACATAGTGGTGAAAGGAATACAGATAAACAAGAAACTTGGAAATCTGACCATTAAACTTTTTTTAAGAAAATATTCTAGGATACATAATAATAATGGGTAATACTAAATTCAACACATTCCATTAGTTCTTGTTCTATACTAGACACCATCATGAATATCTCCATGAATTTCACTTTCATATGTGTCAACTACTTCCAAAAACATGCTTCTCCCCACCCATATCTCATCAGTCATCCAAGGATCAAATCACATCACATAAAAAGGAACACATCCGGAAAATAAAAATTATGGAAGAAAATAACCATCAAGGTCTATAAGGTAACTAGGCCCTAAAAATATTTCACTAAGCCTTCACATTAAAATAAGCTCACACGGTCCTCAACACGTGTTATTAAATATTTATAAGCAAAATGGCAGACAAATCCCCAAACATTTATCTTTACTAAATTCTTTTTATTCCATCTAAAATTTAACCACTTAATTATTACAAGTTTCCACTTCAAGAAACTTAAGGAACTGTCTCTAATAAGGTATTAAAGTTATTTAAACATTCTATCCATCTTTAAACCAATTCCCAAAAAAATTATAAGAAATAATTTATCATCTAACATTCCTTTTTATTGTTATTATCCAAAATAATTCCAGATTCATATTTTTATTCAATTCCATTAACACTGTGAATAACATATTTCAATGAAACTTGCATAAAAATAAATTTTATTATCATCCAATTACAAGAACATGTTCATTAAACATGTCACTTTAGAATCATATAAGAACTACTAATTTAATGCAATTAAATTCAATATCAATTTTATCACAAACAAAATCCTAATTCATGTATAAAAAATATTCTACAAAAAAAATTGACAGAACACTATCTATAAAATGTATATGAAACGGTTATCATGATGGAAAAAACAAAAAACATACAATTTCTAACCATAAAACAAGTTTATCTTTAATCTAGTTTAATATTTATTAGGTTATTTTATCTCCCACCCAAAGGTCCAAACCATGATCAATTTTTTATTTTACATAAATATAATGTTATGTAATGAATCCCCGGCCTAAAACATCCAACGTTCATGAAATAAAAAAAATGTTGATGCAAATATTATATCACCTCTCCCATAAAAAACTATATCCCTCGAAGGATGTCGTTCCACAACCTCACAAAAAACCTAAAATGAATCACCATTAGAATTATAGAGATAAATTTTTAGATCATGGAAAGAAGAACTACAGGAAAACCAAAATTGAATGGATAAGAAACCACAATAATAAATGATAGAACTAATATTGAATCACCAAGGATAAATACTAAGAAGGAGAGGGTAGGTTGTGATAAAAAGTGAGATTCATAAACTTTGAAAGAATCTATAGGGTTCCTCGAGTTTGAGAGGAGTTTTTGGGTAAATGTGGATCCAAATAGGTTTTCACGTTTTATATGAAAACTGAAATTTATAAGACAGAGTGAAACCCCTAGACCACACTTTAGAACCACCGAAAACATGGAATTATACAACTCAAGGGATGATAAAATGATATAACCCTCCTGGTCAAAGAGTATATGAGTAACAAAATTTCTCCCATGAAACAAATCATATAAAACATGGGAGGGACTAAGACATAACCTAGACCACCACACCATAGAACCCCATAACCCCAAAAGGAGACTACATCATATTTGATTTTGATGTTGGGGGAGAAGAAATTGGTAAATCTGAAAAAATTATCCCATCTGACCACTACATTGTAGCCAAGACCTCTATGTTGTAGCCACTCGACTATTGGGGAAAGTCCTATAACATAGCCTACCACCAAACCACCATCATTCCTAAAAATACAATAGCTCTAAAATCTAATTCTCAGAACCCTATTCCATTTACTTTCTTAATATTCTATATCGACCATGATTATGTTTCATCCTGAGGATTCATGGAAAAAATCCTCTATTATAATTATTTTTCAGCATAAATCCCCTATCACCCCTCTAAAAAACTTGAAAAATAGTTCATATTACTCTAACAAACAAAAATCACAATGATATTAGCAATTATGAACTGAGGTCTTATATTTGATACCTCTCAAAGTAGTTTTATTCTCAATAATTTAAAACCAAACAAGAAAATAAATAAATAAAATGGTTCATCTGAAAAACCTCCCCATAAGATACCTCTAAAAGATGTATCGATCATATAAGGTCCACCACCTCACCAGATGAACCAAGAATGAAACCATAAAACAAAAACACACGATTATAGACAATCACTTGGGGAGATATTTTCAAACTATAGAAAAGGAATAATAAGAATAAGAAAGAAACAATCTCATAAAAATGAAGTGGTTCTGCAAATACAAATGGGAGTCCCTATAAGAGAAGAGAAAAACATAAAAAAGATATGGTTAGTGAGAAATTATCTATGAATCACATTCCTATGTACTCTCTTATATTCCACTATTTCGTCATATGAAACAAACAAACAAAATATCACATCCACACAAAAAATTCTCCCAATGTTCTAGAAAATCTATAGACCACTCCTTGATGGTCACATCATCATCAACAATGATCTCACTCCAATCGATGATGTGGGAATAATCATCAAGGTAACAGAATAGTTTTAACACATGTTAGAAAACATGGATCCATATTATATATGGGGTATTTATATTTGATATTCCAGGACTCCAAGATAGGCCAACATTGTAAAAGTACCAATAAAACATGAAGAAATATTTCACCCATGACTAAACCCTTACTTAACATGATGAGGAGTCACCACTAAGAAAACATTTTATTTATTATTGAACTCTATAGGTCTCAATCTATGATTTTCATAGAATTTATGATGGTCTTATGCTTCACACATCCTCTCAAAAATTACCTGAACCATCTCTATCATGTTATTCACTAGATCTAGATCAAGAATGGAATACTCCTTGACCCTAGTACAACCCAACGGAGAATGTAAAGGTCAGTTGTAAAGATCCTAAAATGGTACCATAACATTGAAAGAGTTCATACTATTGTTATAATAAAAATAAACTATGGTTAGGTTCCTCATTCATGAACCTCAAAAATCCATGACAAAAGAGAATATCATGTCTTTATGAATTTAGACGGTACACACGATCTGGACAAATATCTATGAATGAAAAGAAGTGATACGACATAAATACGAGCCAAAAAAATGTTGGGGACCTGTCCATACCCTGGAGGTAAAATGAGGATCATAGTTAGAGATAATCATACTTGAGAGTCCATAGAGTCTCACTAGCTAATACAAATACTAGCATGAAAAAGCCTCCACTAATATCAAGTCTCTTGTCACTATAAAGTGGGTTTAATTCATCAAACGGTCCACTATCAACCATATAACATCAAATCATACCAAAGATTTAGGTATACATGTAATGAAAACCATTGATATATCATCCCACCAACACTATAGAACTTCAAAAAACTTAGTAAAACCACTAAGAACATGGTGCTCAACCTTCAGCTTCCAGAAGAATAAACATCGATGTAAAAACTCTGAAACTAAATAATTAGACCCCAACCATATAAAATTCCATATTGGTGTTGAGGGAATATTGATTATCCTTGGATGAATCGCTATGGAGGAGAAATGGAACTCATTATGGACAATATCATGTGTCACCAAAGGGAAGAAGACATATCCATGGATGAACACTAGAGGTTATTAATACATAGACAAACCATTAGGGTTGTCACAAGAAACAACTCTATCCCTCAAGACCTCAACCTCAAAATCACCCAACTGGGATACCTCCACCATCCTCACTAAAGAAAACTACAATATAATATGAAAAAGTAAACCCCTTCATCCAACCTCTCTTATATCAAGGATCATCGATGAGAGTTCTTACATCACTCTCTAGGAATCCTAATATTCACGGATGACATTACTATGTAACTTCTTGCATAGCACATCACTGATAACATTACCCCTTACTGGGGTACATAAAATATAAAATTCACAATTCTACTGTAATTCCATCCCACTTCATTGTCTCAAGATTAATACATGCTGAGATAATACATACCTTAGTCTCTTATTATCAGTTAAAAACAAAAAATTATTACTGATGAATTAATGTCACAAAAAATTAAGGGAGAACACAAATATCACCAAATTGAGATCATGGGTTGAATTGTTATGATCATGGGGACATAAATTATGAGACCCGTAGGAAAAAACTGATCTATGAAAAATCAGAACATTTCCCTACCTAAGAAGGGAATCATTATAGAAAACCTTAAACTAATTTCCCTCTCCTTGAAAACATTAGAATGAAGATTTATCCAATATCTTTTTTGGGTACTCAAAATCCACCTAACCTTGATTAGTACATAATAACACCAAATAATGTTAGTAAACTTAAAAACAAATAGGAAGTGGCTATGAACCACCTATAATATCCTATAAGTCCATGGAAACGTTACACTTCTGTATCTGTCTTGGGGGATTACCATGAAATGAATGCCTCAATATTCAAAGGATCTACATGTTCTACCTTTTGGAACATGAAATTATCTATAAAATGAACTTCATGAGTCTATAACTCACATTTCAACAACGTCATGGATAGATTTTGATGATTAAGAACTCATAAAATAGCACATAGTTGCTCTGGACTCTCCTCTTGATATGAGGAGTACACAAGAATGTCATCTAGGAAAACCACCATGAACTTATCCAGAATTACCCTAAACACTACATTCATCAAACCCATTAACATGGTTAGAGTTTTTAGCCCACCATATGACATGAAAATTTGTGGTTTATTCACAAAAATACATTGGAAAATAGTTTTTATAACATCATTATCCTTCACCCACATCTGATAATAACCTAACTACAGATCAATATAAAAGAACAAACTAGACCCTTTCAGCTGATCATATAAATCATCAATCCAAGAATGATGACAGTGGTTCTTAATTGTCACCATGTTCAAGTGATGATAATCAATACAAAGGAATAAACTACCATTATTCATCTTCATGAATAGAACTAGTTCACCAAACATGACACACTCATCTAAACAAAATCTAGATGTAAGAGATCATCAATTTGTACTTGAATCCATTATTAACGAAAAATTTTACATCCTTTATAAATAAATCTAGATTGCAGAAGTTACTATTTATAGATCTATCCCAAACTCGACCTTCCTTTAAGGGGGAAATTCCACAACTTCTATAAGAAAATATTATGGTAACCCTTTCAAAACCCTAGTAAATATCATTAGATGAACCATCAATGAACTCCACATTAACTCATCCATCAAATAAGATAAGGTGAGACCTTCCTCTGACTTATCATAGGATATCTCTTACTAACGAACATGGAAGACACCCTGTTAGCATCATAGAATGTGACATAATTCCTAAATAAATCAACAATAACAGGAACCAAATAATACCAGTCCATAATTTGGATGATATCATGTGGATATATTTGTAAACACAAGAAGTATCTCCAAAGTGGTGTTTCCCAACACTATATCAATGTCCATAAAAACTTCATATGAAAAATATAAACCTCCAACTGGCATAGTAATTGATATGGGAACCAAAATTATCTCCACATAAAGTCCCAAATAATGGACTAGGGAACGGGATATAAATTAGTATATAGCTCCAAAATCAATCAAACAATGAACCCAAGTATAAATAAAGAAAATGGTTCCTTGAATGATGTTCAGATCTATTGTAACTGGTAATTCCATGAAATAATGCTAACCACAACCTTATTTATAAATTATATATCCTTGATGACATCCTTCTCTATTACCCATCTATTATATCTAAGGATTAGAAACATATCAAATATATCCTCCTCTCTACTAATCCCTAGTAGGATAATTCTGCTGCTGGTTCCTCAGAAGAAACTTACACAATGTGGTAGCCTAAAGAAAAACCCCTACTAAAAGTTTCTTACTCAAAAATATCAGAGACTATCGCCACTAATTAAATTATCCTTTACAAGAAAAAAACATTTATTATCACTTGGAAGGGGCCTGAGACTTGCCACCTAAGGAGAACCAAGATGAATAGGGCTAGGACTTACCCCAAGCTATTTGAAAGCTCTTTTATCCTAGAAACTGGGACCTCAAACCAAATAACTGCATTGTAAGGAATCTTGAACACTCGCATCTCAGGAAGATTTAGTTATATCCATCATCCCCTCAACATCCTCTACTCATGTCAACAACATGATATATGCAGAAAAAATGAATGGGGTTACCCGACACTAGATATTTGGATGAAAATATTTCTCATAATGCCTCTCCTTATCCACCTCATACAGTGACATGTCCAAATCATAAAATAGACAGGTCATGAAACATATCCCAAACTCTTACACACTGAAACTCCCCTGTCGAAGGGTAAGAATCTCCTTGAGACTATCCACCTTCATGATCGAAGAATGAAACATTTCTTGGAACTATTTTCCGAATTACTCCCACGATACCCCCAACTCATCTTGATCCATGATGAACAAGATTCACAATTTACTTACTACTCAACACATTATTATCATGTCCAATTAAACCCAGTTATCCTTATAAACACATATCAAACTAATAGCTTTCTCAACCTCCTCCAACCATTTTTGAATCTTTTAGTCCATCCCTCATACATTTTCAAGATCATTAATTGATACTCTATGGGTGTCCTACCTCAATTGAAATTGTTGTTGACCTCTACTATGTGACATTCTACTGAAATATCATGTAGATCACATTCAGTGTGAACATTCCAAGGGCGTCAAATTGGAACTATAACAACTAAATAAAAAATAGTTAGAGACCCCTAAAACTAGATTATAAAATATTTTAAATCAATAAATCAATCAATAAATTAAATTATTTATTTTTGTTTTAACCTGATCCCATGGTTGGCCTTTTTTAAACATAAGAATAATGAAGAATGAGGCACGATCCTTAACTAGTTCTCTACCCCACAACTTGTATCATTCCATTTAGTAGGCTTGGTAAATGTAAAGGTATCTATGTTATATCATAGGGGGGCCAAAAGAACTGTCTCTCAATTAGAATCCCATATTTACATCGCTTACTAATAATAGATGACACAATTTCCCTACAAAACAAATTTATTCTCACATGTTCTTTACTCTAAACTTCATCCTATCCCTCAACCTGAACCCCTGATACCACTCTTTAAAGAACCCATTCTCTAAAAGGTACCCCCACTATGATGGAAATGAGATAATATGGATATTATCCGCTTAAATCCTACCTAGAATAGTCTCTGGTTTGGGGACAAGCACAAAGGGTATAATGAATATACAAATGAGAGGTATTACCCTATAAGAGAACATGTAGAAGGGAGACATAATATAGAACACCAATAAACTCTTTCTTATATAGATAAAATAAATTCAAAGCATATACATTTAATTTCATACACAACTAAAACCTTCATATATGAAACTACAAGTAAAATAATGGAAAACCCAGTATTTTCCATGAATCCTAAAAAGGTACTTTAAAATCACAATCTATTAACCTACATCATGATCCCCAAACTTTTAATTCATACCTAAAAAATTATATATATTATGGGTGATCAAAATAGGAATACTCAGTAGGATCCTTCTCAGAGCCTATCATAAAAAGGTAATGAAAGAATATTAAATTGTAGTGGACAACAATTGAAACTAACTTTTCACCTAAACAACTATTTTAAATTCTTAGCATCACCAATGATATATCTCACCAATTATCACATAATAGAGACACTACATTATAGTAATAGAATAGGGGTAACCTTAAATATCTTCCTAACTTGTTTGCCTCTCTTCCCTAACATTTTATATACTAAGCTATATCTTTCCAAAATAAACTATCCCAAAGATACATGCAATCAGGTATTATAACGTGCATCTCATGCATCAAATCACATCATATTTTAATATCATATCGAAACATAGTAAACGAATAGTATTAAGTATTCACACTAACATATATGTCATGATTCATACATTGGGTGTTGTACCTCAAGCCATCACAACCCATACGTCAAGTATGTACCTAGATCCATTGCAAACCATACATATTATACATATAACAATCATTTGGATACTATATCTAGAGATATATCTATGTGAAATAACCAAAACCCTTATATCCCTATAAAAAAATATATGTGGAAACATACCACGATGAATACTCATGCATATTTCTACCAGGAGAAGAGAGTTGGCCTAGAGGTTGTAGTTATCCATCCAACCCTCTCTTACCTAGATGTTGGGGGAGGTACCCTCCCAGGGTCTATGGGTGTTAGTCAGAGTAAAAAAATTCCTAGGGTAGAGTATGAAATCATAATGTATACAAGATATAATATAAATGACAACCACACCATAGGCATTGACCCGGTCCTCAAATCAACAACATCTAACATCCCATAGACACTTGACAACCATTGCTAACAACTAGATATACTATAAGATAACATGATTTAATAATAAATTTATCAAATAGATTATTTACATTTGAGAAATTAAACTTATGTAAATTAATTTATTATCCATTAATTAACATTACTTCAATTAAATATCATTAACCATAAATTTGATGATCCATTCACTCAAGGCATAACCAACTGAGTCTATGGTTACTAAAGATTAAAAAAAATTCAATTTAATAACCTACCCCATGGGATAAGAAATTTGATAAACATTATTAATAAATATATATTTAGGTTCTTTAGGAATAAATACCTATACATCAGTAATAGTATGATTCCATGTACATCAATATGTATTAAGCAATGGGGGAAGGGAATAAAGATAGAAAATAAACCCAAACATCCAACATTTAAATTCATTTTATAATAAATCATCCTAGCTTATATAATAACAATGGGTAACCCAAGATTAAACCCATTCCATTGACCCTGGTTCCATTCCCAACATCTTCACTCATATCACCATGCACCCGGACATCATATGCATCGACTTCTACAATAAGACCAATCATCCTCATCCATATCTCATTTGCCATCCCGATCTCATGTCACATCTCAAAGAAATCCTCTCATCTGGAGAACACAACATGAATTAAATAAAAAAAGAATTATACACAGTTACTATTCCAAAGAAAAAGGTATTTATACTTCATAAGAAATAAGACTCACTTGACCCCAAATACAAGGTATTGAATCTTCATAGAAAAATGGGTACACTATGAATCAAATATTTATCTTTATCCAACCACCTATTGTATTCCATCTTGAATTAATCAATTTAATTATTATAGGTTTAAAATTTTTATAACATGAGTTATGAACTCTAAATTTTGATTAATCTTATTTAAACATTCTATAAAATATTAAACATGTTCCAACAAGATGATTATAGATAAATTTTCAATTAACGCAGTTTTTTATTATATTCATCAAAAAAAATTCGAGTCACAAGTTCAATATCCAATTACATTGGAATATGTTATAACATAGTTAAACTAAACATTATTAAACATCAATTTGATAATCATAAATTTATGGTAATAGGTTAATTAAACATGACTCTTTACATTAGTATCCTTATAACCAAATTTCCATCTTTACATTATTTTTCAATTTCATCAATGACAATATGTGAATCAAATTATAAAAAACATTATAAAAAACATAACATTGATATCACAATATCTTTAAAATGATGAAAAATACTTTTATCATGGTGGAAGCAATAATTTTTTTTTATTTCTATCTATAACCCAAGTTCATCATTAGTCTGGATTAATATTTATTATGATAATTTTATTTTTACCTAAATACATAAAACATGGCCATTATATTATTTCATGGAAAAAAGTATAATAAAAAATACCTTAACATAAAATTTCAACGTTATTGAAATGAAAACAGAACACCAACACGACTCTCAAATCACTAATCACATAAGTAAACTGCATCCCTCGAAGGATGTCGCACCACAACCGTTCCAACAACATCAAAATATAATACATTAGAATTAAAAAAGTTAAAATTTAAAAACACATATTGAATAATGACGGGAAAATTGATTTAGCGGAGAAGAAACCACAAGAAGAATGAGTAGAATCGACCTTGGGTCACCATGAATTGATCACTATAAGGCATATTCTGATTTGATAAAAACAAAGTTTCTTCAAGGACATTGAAATGATCTTACAGGAGCCTAGGGTCCAAGAGGAATGTTTGGGAGAAAAGTGGGAATGTATAGGGGATTAAGTATTTATAGAAAACAAATTTTATAAGACTATGTTGTAGCCTATTGGATATCACCAAAGAACCACTTGAGAGAGGGTATTCTATGGCATAATGCATAACAACACACCAAAATCACCGTAGTTCAAAGTGTGTCCAAGAAACATGTCACATACCATGATGTAGATCTTATAAAAATAAGGACGAGCTACAAAATAAACAAGGAAACCATGCCACGATATATTTTTTGACCCACCCTCCATCTATTTAAGTTCAATGCATTCACTATAAGATTCTACAAAATGTTTCATAGAACTCCACAATAAACTGATGACTGAATAAATATATAACAAAACAAATAATAAAAAATATTTTAAAAAATAGTTTCTCATTTAATGCCTAGTCATCCCTTTTGGGTTGATTACCCCAAGGATAATCAATGACATAGTCTCATCCAATTTCAAATATCTAGATATGGATTCATTTTCTTGGAAAATATAGAGAGGTATATTTTACTAAATCATAGGATGTTTGTTCTATAATGATAAAGATTGAGTTTTACAATGGTTTTGGGAACTATTAAATTAAAATAATATAATGGATGGATAAAAACCTAAAATTTAAAACCATTGAAATTCATAAAAATATGGTGAAAGTCATCCATGTTTATTTATTCACCCCATAAAATGAAATAAGTGGTTAATAAAGAATGAGTCCCAAATAATGAAAAATGAGATAAAAAAATTAACATATGTGTTGTAACACCCCCGAATGATAAATTGTAAAATTGATAAATGATATGACTCATGTCAACAAGGTGCACCTTCCTTTTTAGGATCCTGTCCAATTAGAACTCCACAGTTGAGTGTGCTTGGGCTGGAGTCGTGATCAGGATTGGTGACCTTATAGGAAGTTTCCCAGGGTGTGTGTGAGTGAGGAATATTAACACTAGAAAGGACTTGTGTTGACTTGTGGGGACAATCATTTGTCAGATGACCCGTTCAGGCATGTGGTTGGACCCTTGGGTGGGACCCACTTGTCCGTGCGACAACTGGTGGTACTTGGTAGGCCAGGACCCGACGGCCATGTTAAGGCGTGGTGTGTGTGCTGTCACTCAGACCTAGTTGTCACATTTGGAATCAGAGGTGATACCCCACCTTAAGGGTAATGCACTACCTGGGTTGAGATGTAGGGCCCACAACGAGGACGTTGTGCTCTAGGGGGTGATTGTAACAACCCCAAATGATAAATGGTTAAATGGGTAACTGATACGACTCATCTCAAGAATGTGCACCTTACTTTTCAGGATCCTTCCTAATTAGAACTCCACAATTGAGCGTGCTTTTCCTAGAGTAGTGATCGTGATGGGTAACCCTCTGGGAAGTTTCCTTGGTTGTGTGTGAGTGAGGAAAAAGCACACTAGAAAGGACTTGTGTTTCCCTGCGGGGACCATCATTAGTTAGATGACATGTTCAGGCATGTGGGTAGACCCTAGGGTGGGCCCCATGTGTCTGCGGGGCAACTGGAGGTATTTAGTAGGCCATGACCCAATTACTATGTTAAGGTGGGGTGTATGTGTTGTCACCGGGACCCAGATGTCACATGTGTGGGGCAGAAATTCAATCAAAACATCCTGAAATGGAAGGATTAATATTTGTATTCAAATTACACAAATAGAATTCAATTATGGATATAACATATCAAATAACCTAGGTAAAGAGAATTAGTTATAATATAGAAAACATGTCACAAAGAAATGAATTTTATATGGAAAACCCTTAACTATGGACCTGACTTCTACGAATGTGCATTAACCTCCCATTTAAGATACATAGTTATCATAGTCATATAATTGAAAAATTAACTCATATCCATTTTCATTTATACTGTTCTTATATATTAATTATCTATATTAATTTTAATTATCTTTTTTGTTTATTTTATAACATTTGGTGTCTATTGTTTGATCGCTTGTACTAGTTTTATTATAGATGTTTCTATATTCATTATTTTAAAAATGATCATCATTAATAGTTCATTAATGTCTTTTGAGGATGAATAATAATAATGTATGTTATTTTAAATAATTTTTATAGTTGTTTCAGTCTTTATTCTTGAAGATTAAATCGATAACAAGCAAGTTTTAGTGATTCTTGATGATCAAAAGTTGTTTTATTAATTAATGAAATAAATGTGTGTTTAATATCTCTAAAACCCAATAATAATAAATATTTTCAATTTTAAATCATATTATACTTATAATTTTTTTCCCATAGTAATTATTTATATAAATTCATGGTATAGTATAGTAGAGTGGTTAAGCTGACCAAAATGTGAATAAATCCAAATTTAATGATTGATTATGCGGTGGTTTAATTGTAATATCAGTATACATGAAGAATAATGATATAGTTTTTTGTTTATTAGTGTGATATATTATAATTTTAATAAAATATAAAATATTTAATGTATATGAAAATATTTCATAATATTAATAAAAATATTTTCATCGTAGTATGCTTGTTCAAGATGGGTAATTTTATAATGATTATTATTTGTTTATATATTTAATAGGTTTTTCCATATTTAATACTAGAAAAATAATTTTTACATAAACCACGTATCTATTTTCTGAATGCATTATTATTTCTATCCATGAAATGTTGTAATGGGAAAACAGAATACACCATTCCATGGAAGCATTGGTCCACATTCATTCATGGTTGAAGATTTAGTTTAGCATTGAATAGAAGAAAATATATTTTTATTATATTAGAGAAATAAAATTTATATATATATATGTATATTAATTATTTATTAAATTCAACTTTTTTATGATCAATGTTAATAAGTAAAAAAAAACAACTTTGGTTTCTTCATAGAGGTGGTATTATGCACATAAGCACGAATAATTTTTTCATTTTTCATATGGAAAAGAGGAAAGTGTTTAATTATTATTCTAGTAAAATAATAAAATTAATAATATATTAAATACAGATTTTACCATATAGGTATTAGAAAATTATAATTTTAAAGGTAATGTATAAAGGAAATAAATTATGTAAATAAAATATTACTCATATTGAGCTCTTTGAGATTTCCTAGGAGGATCCCATTGAAATAGAGGTCTTTTGATAAAATCTCTCATGAATAAAAAATTAGAAAAAAGATTTTAATTAAGGGGAAGGAAAATTTTAGGGTTTAATGTGAAAAAATAATTTGAATAGAGGTATTAATTTGGTTTTCAGAGGTCCCTTATATAATTGAAAATGGATGACAGTTTTCAAAATTCCCATAACTTTTTAATAATGGCAATTAACTCTCAAGAAAAGAGGCTCAAATTTTGATAAAAAATTTAGTGGGAAATATTTATGTACTAAAAATCATCTAACACTCAATTTCACACATATTTTACACATGTTTTCAATTCTTTACCATTATATTTTTTTCTTTTACCCTTTAAACTTTTACAGTGGTATCTAGTTTTCCCCTTATTAATTTATCGATAATTCTAAAAAATTAAATATTCCTTTTTCAATTATTTGTACGTACTAATTTAAAATTATTACCCATTTAATAAAATATAACATATAAAATTTGTATGACTTAATTTTAAAATAGTAGATGTATAATGCATTAAAACGATTATAATAAAAAAAATATTACTTATGTTTTAAAATATAAAATATGTTCATACAAATTTAAAAATATATTTTAAAATGATTAATTATTCATATAAAACATATATGGTTTCAAGATAGGTGCTTTTGGGTTTTATTTTATTATGATATCCTAGAAATTCTATAAAGGACATAGTTTTTTAAAAAATGCATTTTCACTTTTCATAAAGAAATCAATATTTTTGTTAAAATATAGAAATATCATCTTAATTTAATATAAATATGATTAATTCCAAATTTAAGGTTATTTAAAAAATTTTATTACATTCAGAAAAATATTTTTTAAATATAATCAGGAATAATTTTCTTTATAGTGTATATTACATGATATTTTTAAATATGGTGTTGACCAAATATAGTAAGGTCTTAGGTAATACATTCCCCAACTTAAAACACTTTTACCATCGAAATTTTGGTATATATTAACTATTGATCATGTATGGATATTCAATCCCCAATGATTTATCATGGTCCTAGGTTTCCACTTCATGTTTTTAATTCTCTCTTAAACTTTAACTAATCAATTTTTCTGATTCCACAATTGTAGCTCTCTATTTTCAGGAATTATGAATATATTTTAATTAATAGAAATGAAAATATCTAGCTATATTACCTTATACATGATAACAGTTGTTTGATCTAGAAATTATTTTCTTGGTAATGCTAGATGGAATTAATTTTTTACTCTAGAAAGGTTGGGTGGAATATTCAAATAATAATACACAACTGCAATTATTTATAGTATATAAAAAGCCACAATGTAACATGGGATTAAATTAACCCAGTTTAAAAATCATAAAACAACCTTATATGGGGAAGAATTAAATAATAAATGATCTCCCACAAGAAATTTCATGTGCTTCAATAGATTCTTAGAAAAACTGGTAGGTTTTATCTGGGATGATTTTTTATTATTCTTTATATTCTATAGTTTAACAGTCACCTCATCTGAAAAATATTTATTTCGTTCTCTAAATTATTCCATATAGGATGGATTATGAATCCTCTTCCCTTAATTTTTTCAAATGATACCATCTAGATTATCTAATTTAATATATTATTATATGAAAATTCTAATAAAGGTAAAAACTAGTCCCACATACCTAGGAAATCAAGAGAACATGATCTAAGCTTGTACTCCATTGTATAGATTGTCATTTCAGACCTCCAATAAGTTGGGAGATAATAGGTTGTTGTTAAAATTTTCTTATTGTCAAGAGTTATTCTAAGACCCTTAAATAATTTCTATGTGAACCAAGTGTCAGTATCTGATATAATTGATAGAGGCGCACATTAATCCATACAATTTCATTGATATAGAGATAGGAAAGTTACGAAAGGTTTTATAGTCTATTATCATTAAGAAATTAGCAGACATAATAAGGGGGTCAACAATGAAACATATATAAATTCTATCCCTTAGTGTATTCATAACCCTAATGAAAATGACCATTGTAACTATGTCCAACTTCTATATTGGTATAGATAGATGTTCCATGACTCAATGGGATATTTTCTTTCAGAAATTACCTATGGTAATACTAACTATCTAGAGATATCATTTGAAAATTACCACTTTATACCATCCCACAAGAATTTTTCCCTTAAATACCTACACATATTTGGGCTAGTAGGGTGTATATTGTGGTACCATGGTGTATAGATAAATTTATCTATTTGTATCATCTATAAGTTTCCTCTTAATTTTTTGTATTGATGGAACCCATAACTCTTTTCTATACTTCAAATCTACACCTCTATAGATGAATTATATCAATTTTCATTATTTAATACATTAATATTACTTTTAAATTCATTTTCATACTACTAATACTTCTATATATTTTATAGTATGGAAGGTTTAAAATTTTATTATAAAGGAATGATGGAAACCCATTCCTAAAAATCAATATATCCATCTTTACTATATCTATCTCTATAGGGTCCCTATTAACACTCCTCAAAGAAATAATTCCATGTTTCATCTCACTAAATGCATCATCTACCTTTTTTTCCATCCTAGGGTGGTAATATCTCATTAAAATGCAGTCCTTGAGTAGTTCCAACCATACTATTTTCCTTATGCTTATGTCTTTCTAGTTGAAGATATACTTCAAATTCTTTTGGTTTATATATATTTTATTATAGAGTTAGTCTCTATATATTTTCAATGAAAATATTATTAATTCAAGCTCATGTTCATGATTTATATTTTTTTATTCATGGATTTTCAATTACCATGATGAATTGGAAACTACTCTATTACTTGGTATAAGGAAACAAACAAGTCATTTCTTCATTGTATCACTATATATTAACAATCCTTCCTTACTTGATGTTAATGATAATATCAGTGAATTAATGAGATTCCTATTAAGCAATTTAAAATATTCCCCACATTTCTAAGAACATATGAATTTGACATCATTACATGTTTCTTGGGTTAATGGTTTATCAAATGCAAGAAATATTAAAAAACCACTGATAGTAAATAGAAAAACCCTAAAAATTTGAATCGTAGTTATGTTTTGAATATTGGCCATTCATTTACTCACATTTTCTTTGAATGGTCAGCCTATATTTCATCCATTTATATAGCATGGAAAATAAAAATAAACTTTATTTATCAAAAATTCATACCAATATATCCTCCAAAAAAAATTCTTTTATGAGTCTTTACAGAATTATTTGTATATGACTATCATTATCTTCATAGACATTAGGGTATATCATGATATCATTAATGATTTAAAACATAATGTTTATAAGAAATTACTTGAATAATATAATTATTAATCTATAAGGAAAGAAGTTTAATTTATCAATCCAAATTGAATTACCGTAACATCATAATGTGCATACCTTTTTCAAAATAGCATTGCTACTATATCATCCTTCTTTACAGTTAGCTGATGGTAACCATAGAGAAGAGAAATATTTAAAAATTATTAGGATCCTTGAAGTTGATAAAATATGTCACCAATTAATAGTAAAATATACTAATTATTTATTTTAATATAATTGAAATCCCTTTACTCGATAAAAAATCTCATCAAACCATCCCTATTTTTGATGAATAATACAGGATCTCTTGATAGTAAAATTCCAGGGAATATAAATCACATATCACATAACTCGTATAACTATTTATTAAAATTCATAACTGAAATTCTTCCATTCTATTTGGAGCATTAAAAATATGACTTGTATCATGAATGAGGTCAATGAATATCTGAACTTCACACTTAAGTGGATGAAAAGGTAATTATTTTGGAAAATATAAATGAATTTTATTACTGGGGATACATCATATATTCTAGGGATATATCCCTAATTTATATATCATTATTTATCCTTATCTCTTCAATGAATTTAATTAAGGAGAGAAACTGGGGTAATATCTTGTCCGGATATTGATGTTGAAGTATTCCCTAAAAAGACAATTTATTCCACCACACCTACATGAATCATAACCTTGTTCTCTAGGAAATAAATTTTTTATTACTTCAAAGACTATATATACAAAGGATCATATAAAAATTAACTATAGATTAATAACCGTGTTTGAAAGTAATGTATTTATATGAATCATAATTGGAATAGAATGACCTATCTTTATTGTAATATTATTTCCATTTAGTGTCTAAATTGAAAACTAAATTCTTATAGTATTAAGGGATGATTCATTATTCTCAATAGACATCATTATATTAACTTCTAAAATAATACTCCAATTATTTTTTTTCTATGAAACGATTTTTTTATATCCCAAGATTATTCCATATTAACTTAAGATCTAAATATGTTATTCATAATATAGTCTCCATGGATTCTACTAAACTTCTTCTAATATCAACTTTTACAAGACATACTTGAGAAACCTAGAGTAAATTTTTATATTATATTTTTGGTAGAAAATACAAGTGTTCACAAAGGATATAAAATCTTAATAGTTATAGAATACTACATATAAAAAAATATTCACATTAAAAATGAAAAAATTAAATAAATAATAAACACTATGAGAATATTATTAATTTTCTATAATATTCTTGAAAATTACACATAGTTCTCTTCTAGGTTTTTGAGGGAAAGGAACTAAATAATTTTGATCTCAGATGGTGTGTAAGAAATCACATATAATGAAATATATCATAACGTAATCAAGAAACATGTGATATGGTAGGAATTAATAAACAATATGAATCCATAAAAAATTGAAATTGAGGTCATTTTTTATAAAGGTTGTGCCTTAGTCAAAGACCAAGGAACAATTTTATTGAAAAGAAAACATTACAAGAGTTTGAAAGATGGAAATATATTATAATCTTTAGCATAAAAGAGGAGTATGTCACCAGGAAAGTCATCCTACCAATTAATGTCCTGGTTGACCCGCCTTTTTGGAAAGACCATCAGCAACCATGTTCATTTCATGAAAAACATGAATGGAAATGTATTTGATATCTAAGAGAAAAGAAAGGTAATTCATCCAACTAGAACTAAGAATCTAGGCAAGACTCACCACCCCCTTCTAGATAGCTTGGAAAATTGTGGTTGAATCACTATCTATCCAAATATTATTCAAATCCTTTTGTGTATCCATGTCCACGACATGTATAACCCCCATCATTTCTGCTTCCAAAGATGAGGTCGTACCATAATTGGAAAAGAAGCATCCAGGACAACTAGAAAGATATTTCCTATAAATGGCACCACATATATCTAGTCCTAGGTTTACTTCAAAAGCACCATAAACATTAACTTTGATCCATTTTGGAAGCTGAGCTTTCCAGAATACCTCAATAGTACGTCACAATTGTCCATAAAAACTAGTAATACAAAGTCGGTTATGGATCTCAAAGTCACCAACAATGTTGTCACAATACGCTTTTGGAATTGAGGTAGTATCCCAGATGGCAAAGAAAATATGTGTCCACCGACATTGCGCTTGTATGAGAAATTATTATAAAGAATATTATTTCTCTCACACCAGATCACATGTAGGAGTTCCGCAACCACATTTAAAAAAAATTATTTATTTATTGAGATGATTTGGAATTAATAAAACATTGCAATTAAGAGATGATAGAATCAAGAAGTAACCATCTTCTACCAAAAAATGTCAACAATGTAATTCCAAAGTGTTGAATATGTAGCACAAGATAGAAACAGTGATTAGCATCCTCTCTATGTTGGTTGCACAATTGACATCAAGATAAATGATAAATACCAAAAGATTATAGGAAATCTTCTTTAGGGACCCTGTTATAAGAAATACGCCAAATAGGAGTATATCTCGAGGGCTTAATACAATGATTACTAAATGATTTCAAACAACATTGTCTAGGATCAGAATTTAAGAAATTGTTATGGTAAAAACACTTTGAATCTAGAAAAAATTGTAATTAGGTTCCCAAATGAGGAAATCTTCATAGTCGGAGAAGGTATAATTTTTAATAACATGATTGATGATATCAGAAAGTGTGATGTCATGAGAATTAACAACATCTCTGATAGTGGAGTTGATATTGTCAGGAGTAGTAGTAAAAGACATCATTGAGATTAATGGAACTCCAGTCGAGTTATCACGCTAATTTTTTATAGAGAAATTAGTAATGACCATCCATCTAGAGTTGTTCACAATGTTGGTGAAGGATTTCCCAATGGATGGATAGATGGAAGAAGTAATGTAGCTCAAATTTCCATTCATAAGTTTAGAAATAAATCTTTTTTGAGAAAATATGTGGAATCTGAGTTATTATGAATCAAACTCCAAGTCATCGTATTTTGAAGAGAGTCATTAAAAAGATTAACATTTTTGATTCCAAGAACACTCTTGTCCAAAGGCTTATAATAAGTGACCCAAGGAATGGTCACAAGCATCTGTTCAATCATACTACCGGTCCAAAATAAATTTTAATATAACCATTGGGATTCCAAAGGATACTAGTAGGCCACTTGTAAACCATCATCGAGTATACCATCTTGGAGACAAATTTAGACTTCAGAAGGAAAATTATGTCATCCATATAGAAAGATTTACCCTTCCATGAAGAAAGATGATTGGTAATATTATCAATAATGCTGTAAAGGTAACTAGATATTGTTCGTCCACAGAAGATAGGAACCCTAAGATAAGTATATGGGAAGTAACCTTTCTTGATACCAAAATAATTGATGATGTTACTTTTTCTGTAAGAAGAAATGATTTTCTCCAGCTTATAGACTGACCTGAGATTTATCATAGTGAGACAAGGAATTTTTAAGGTTTTGGATATTCCTTTTATTATCATGTAAGAACAGAATAATGTCGTCCACATATTAAAGATTGGTGGGAACATTTAAGTTATTAGAAGCCTTTATTGGTCTAATAATGTTTTTATCCACAATCATGGTGAGTAATCTACTTAAGTAATCCAAAGAAAATTGAAAACATAATGTTAGAATGGGGATAACCTTTCCTAACACCCTTTTTGAGTTTAAAGAATCCTTTGGGCGCATCATTGACAAAGAAAGAGATGGATACCGATTTGAATAAAGAACTGATCATACTAGAGAAAGAGTCATTGAACCCAAAGTTCTCAAGAACCTTGAAAATGAAACTCCAATCCATGGTATCAAAAGATTTTCTAATGTCGAGTTTAATGGAAACACTACCTCTATTATTGACTTTGCTTAAGATATTATTCAATTCCTAAGAAAGACAGATGAAATCTTGAATAGGCCTACCTTTGATGAAACCAAATTGGTTCCAAAAAACAATTATATTTCAAATGGCGGTAAGTATATTAGCAAGAAGTTTTGAGATATTTTTGTAAATATTATTAATAAGATCAATATGTTGGAAAAGGTGAATCATAGAGGCATTTTCCACTTTAGGAATAAGAGTAAGTAATTGGGTATTTGCCCCATGTGGGAGAACACCATTGGCAAAGAAAGTATTGACATGGTTGAAAACATCTAAATAAATGATCTCATAATAGTGTTGAATGAAACTATTGTTGAAACTATTAGGTCCTGGGGAACTATCAGGATTGAGGCTAAAAACAGTTTCCTTGATTTCATGATACAGAGGGATTCGTAAAATGTAGTCATTGTCTTCAATAATCAGCATATTCGATATGATATTTGGAAAAAATATATTTTCGAACATCTGGACCATTGAACAAATTATGAAAATAAGAGACAACATGATTAGAAACATCCTCCTCTAAGTCAAGGAGTGTTTCCTCATCTCTAAAAAATGTAAGAGGTCTATAGACCTTTCAAATTCTCTGGAGAAAATTTTAGAACATTTTATTCTTGTCCTCATCTGAAAGCCTTTTTGTTTTGAAAATTTTCTTTAACATGTTTTTTTTATGTTTCAAAATATAATTGAATTTCAAAGAGGTACTAATTTCTAGTTAAGGATCTAAAGAAAAATAAGAGAAATTATGAGCTCTTTGAAAATAAATAAGGTCATTCTCCAAATATGAGATGTACATATCAATATATTTAGATTGGGAGCTACACCATCCCTTCAGACACTATTTAAGGTGCTTTAGTTTAGTGATGCAAGCCAAAGCATCATTTTGATGCCTCATGCCATCCCAAAATGCTTTAATAGTGTTAGTAAAATTAGGATCTTTAACCCAAGTATTATTATATTTAAATGGGAGATAGGGTTTTAAATTAATTTTTAGAAGACTTACTAGAATATGATGATGGTCAGAGTTGATCCAAGGTAAGGTAATACTCGATATGGAGTCCCATTTTTTGAGGGCATAGATATTAGTAAAATACCAATCATGTTTTCTAGACACTACCCTATTGTGGTGTCTTCTATACCAAGTGAACATAGTTCCTGTGAGATTGAATTCTATAAAATTACAATCCTCAATAGAAGATTTATATTCTCATGTGGAGATAGAAGAGTGGGATGATCTATTTTTTCACTAGGGGTAAGAATAGAATTGAAATCCCTGACCACAAACCATGGATCCTGTAGAAGGTTAGCTATGATATTTAGGTAATGACAAAGGAATATTCAATCTTTGTATCTATTCTTATCATAGATCATAGTGTAAAAAGAATGTAAACCATCATAAAAAAATTACAGGTAATCATCTCCTTAGAAACGTTGAAAAAAAATATCAAACTGCAAAGATGAATGATAAAAAACCCAAAGTGATTAAGTAGAAAGTCCATCCTCGCAAGCACTAAGAAAATTATAACCATTAGAACAAAAATAAAAATATTTCAAAAAAATATTAGTCTTAGGCTCATCCATAGAAAAATATTATGTTTTCTGAGTCAAAAGAAATCTCTTAAGAACAATATAGGTGTTATAGTTAGCAATACCCTGAGAGTTCCAAAAGAAAAAATTTATTGAAACCAGCATTTCGAGTTAGAACTCGTGTTTTTTGAGCCACATGAGCCATTCTTCCTTGTTGATCTTATGGGGATTTGAGAGGAGGTGGGGTAGGATTTCATTCCCTATTCACTCATAGATGAAACAATAGTTAAATTAGAAGCACCATCCATATCTGGATTTTGATTTTCATTAAAATATTTTCCATTCAAAAGTGGGCATGTTGGACTAACGCTTTGAGACATAAGAGACATTTTATCAGTTGTAGGAGTGCATGAAGATACTGTAGCAGTGGAAATATTTAGATATTCCACTTCCATTGTATGATCACATGAAACTGAAGCCTTTGTTTGTGGAATCACATTAGTAACTGGCCTCAGAATGACCTTATCCGTGGGGTGTGAGCACACAACGTCTATTATGTCATTAGAAATACAGGAAATAGAATTTATAGAGTCACCTACAAAAACATCCAATGTAACTATACCTATAGGTATCTCAGTGGAATGGCCAACATACATCCTATTTCTCACAACCTCACTACTACCACTCCCATTATAATTTATGGTACTAGAGGAATCACATCCATCCGCCCTATCAAAGATGGCCAATAGACCTTCAATGACTGCCAAAGTGCTGATATCCTTCCCCTCATGTGAGACCACAAGTGCTGCAAGCTACTTTCCATCGCCCATAGAGGTGTGTGGGCTTGAAACATGGTCAATAGAATGTAACACCCCATGATTTTACGAAAAATATTCTTTTTAATTTCATTAATGTCTTGTGTTGTATGCTACACCAGAAGTAGCTTGCACAACATGCATCCCTGACTTGGCTTGCATTACACGCAAGCGCGGCCTTCCACGATAGCGTGTGTTGTACGCAATACCGATTTTCCCTAAACAACGATATGCTATTAAAATATTATTAAAACTAGCCGTTATGAATAGTAATAACCAATTTTTTAAATATTTTAATTTTTTTTTCAAAATGGACTTCATTTTTGGATTCGGAATATCGAAATTAGCTTAGGGTGAAATTTTGGTACTTTTCAGATAACTTTCATATTCTGATGAATAGTGAAAATTACTATATTTTAATTAAAAACATCTTTTTTTATCGAAATAATTAATAGTGATAAATTAGTAATTTGAGTGGTTTTAAAGTATATTTGGAATATATTTTTACAATTTAATACAATGTTGTTCATTGGATGTAATTTCACATTTAAACAAGACATAAACAAGTGTCAATCTTTTGATAGTTATTATCTCTTAAAAACATGCTATTTGTTTTGACGACGGGAATTAATTTTTAAATTAGTTAATGTAACTGATATGTTTTGAATTTGGTAAAATAAACATCATTTTTGAATTCATAATATAAAATATAGCTTAGGCCTAATTTTTTGTATTTTTCTGGAAACTTTCATTTTTTGATAAATAGTGAAACCACTAAGTGGTAGTTAAAAAACTGAATTTTTTCATAAAACTTAATTTTACCGCTTCTGTGAGTGGAATTTCAAAAATCCGAGAGAAAAGGTTGATGTCGTTAAGTAAAATGTGGTTCAATGAGATGAATGTAATTTTTGGTGAATAGTAACTTTCTACTTTTTTTACCACGGTTAAAAGTAAATAGGGAATTAAGGGTAAAAATGATATTATTATTACCCTAACACATGTCCTAATTCTATTGGATAAGTGTAATTCGACCAAAAACAACCTTAGGAATACAATATGACCATTTAGGCCCACTTGGATTAGATTAGGACATTTATTATTAATTTATTTAAAGAAGGGTTAAAATAGTTAAAATCAAAGTTTAATAAGTAAATCATTTTTAATATAGGGATATACATAAGATAAATTCAAATATAAATATTCCATAGAATCCTAAAAAGCATTCCAACATAATGGTATTTTATTTGTAATTTTTAGACATTCAAATGTTTATTTTATTTATGACACAAAGATTATGCAGTAATTATCTTATTAACGAAATATTGACATAATTGATGTTATAAATACCTAAATAAATGTAATTTGAGACTTTTTATGAATTCCACTAATTTTCTAGGTTAATAGGACATGTTATTATTCATTTAATTAAGTTTTTTCGAAATAATAATGCTGTTATGATTTTCACAAAAATCAATTACTAAATAGATTCAAAATTGACATAAAATAGTTTTTAAAATAACTATTATATTATTAATTGGTATTTTATTCCAAAAAATCTAAGGTTCTGCCAAATGACTTATATAAAGTTATATATATTAATAATAACCACCTTGGGGTTCGTTTGTCTTCTTATAGTATGTTTATTAACTTTATAGTGTAAGAACACCAAAAGACACGGTAAAAGTAAAATTATCTAACTTAAAGTTAAATATAAATGATAAGGTTAAAATAGGAACCTAAACTTGTCTAAATTCTAATGGATTAGATTATTTCTACCCATACCCACCTTAGATTTGAAATAAATCAATTTGGAGCTATTTAAAACCGAATTTGTCTTTATAATAAAATAATATATTTAGTTTTTCCAAAGGTGCCCCTCTCCTCCCTTATAAATGGGAGCATCCTCCCTCTCTTCCTCACACTACATTGAGCCTTCAAGCTCGGCCAACCCCTACCAATTTCTTCTCTACAATTCCCTAGAAACATTCTAGAGGTCCTGGTCTTCTTCAAATACCAATTTTAGTTCCCTAAATGGAGGTCTCAATGAAGTGCTTCAAAGAAGAGGTAATGTCCGTTACCGATTCTTTCAACTTTATTTCTTCTTCCACTTCTTCTTATTTAGTTGTTTCATTATGAATTAATAACATCAGTATCACTAATATACTGATATGTTATTATATGTATGAAACAACCCTATTTCACCATCAATAAATCCTACGAAAAATAAAATCACCGCGCGTGCGTACGTACGGAATACCGTCTCCACGCCGTGGTGTAATCTATTTTCCACCACCACCTTACTTGGATGGGTATAATGGTGTAAATAATGAATATATATTATTATTGTAAATTTATATTGATTCTTAAATAGAATACATACACTCCAATACAATTCCATGATCATGGGAACAATATCATCGCTCGTGCGTACGTACGGAATACCGTCTCCACGATGTGATGTGACTTGTTCTACATGATCTTCATTTCATAATGATTATATAAATGCATTTAATGAATGATTATGATATATATTACACTAATACCATTCTGGAAATGAGTAACCTATAACTTAAAAATAATGATAATAATTTATTCGACAAAACACGCATATGAACAAAAAGTAATAAACGCCTGAATAACAAGTAGCAATGAAATATTACTAATAATAAGCTAAGAATATGACCAAATATGATATCATAAAAATTAGTATGATTCTGGAATAAGTCAATGACATTATCTAAATCATTATACAGGAGGTTCGGACACTTACGAAGCAAATCGGACCTAAGGTAAGGGAAAATATCACAATCTCATTTTATTCGAGATTGATTATACTTTGGTATTTACTAGGGTGTATTTTATCATCCAAATACATGTTTCCTAGATATGTAATATTGTTTCCATCCACCTATAATTTTTTAATTCCAATTTTACCCTTCGGTGAGTTTTAGTAAAAGATATGAAAGGAATCTTTTGTCGTTTTTCATTCGAGGTACTTTTTGACTTTTCTGACAAAAGTACGAGAAGAATGTTTTTTTAACTTATACGGCATAAATGGATTTTTAAAACATTATTTCCAAGAAGCTTCCTTTACAAGTTTTCAAGTTTATTTTTAATCAACTTCTTTTAGTTTAAAATTGTATGACATGTTAAGAAAGGAAAAATGTTTTTGAAGTAGAAAGGATATTTTCCTCAATAATGGAGTTCAAGTGTTTTATCAAAATTATTTTCCATCTAAGACAATATAGGGTTCTATTTTTATCCCTATTATTACATTGATATGATTATGTAGTGATGGAATTATTTTTATTAATTTCTTTATCTTATATGAATTGTTTTATGATGTCATGTTGTTTAAGAAACCCATTTTTATTACATGGGTTCTGCTACGATGTATGGTTTATGATTTTGTGGCACACATAAGAATGGTATCATTATGAGATGGGTGGGACCTATATCTCCCTCCAATTCATTGGGTAAATATTTTATATCTCATGAGATAGACATGGCTGGAACGGCAGGTTAAACCGGTTCAGTAAAAGAGGACTGAAACGAGGAGTGAACTCGGTTTAGAAATGGACTTTGTCCACTAAGATAGTCTTGGCAATGAGTCTTGACTAATAAGAAATGATTCTCTATGATTATTTGTACATTCCAAAAAGTTTCATGTTTTATGTTATGATTATAGGGATTACATTTCACTACCATGATTTATCCCATGTTATTAAATTATGATCTCTTTTGCAGGGTAAGATTTCCGAATAGTTATGTTCTTATGAATACGATGTGATTGATATTTTTTTTGTTTACCCTTACTGAGCATTTGAGCTCACCTTTTATGTTTTCTTTTCCCCAGGATATAAATAAAGGTTTTAGGTAAGGAAAAAAAGGGAAGATCTTTATGGGAGATGTTGAAGATCTTTCACCATGATTAGAATATTATATTACGAGTTTCCAAAGACACTAAACTATTACGTTCTTTGTGTGTGTGTTTTTGTAATGTACTAATTATTCCACAAAAGTAATGTAATGTCCATGTAGGTCAAGATTCGGGTCTCTATAGTTGGTATCAGAGGAAAGGTTTAGTCGTCCTTTGGAAACTAGGATGCGAGAACTTTAGTGAGATCCCTAGAGATATTTCTAAGGTATGTCTACGGATGTCCCTAAGGTTAAGTATACGTTATAGTCCTAGAATTGCGCTAACCATCTTAGAATTAATCCTAAGATGTTAGATATTTATGGTACTCCCCCTTTGTTATGTTGTTTTCCCTAGCGTGAATTTTTCCTCTCACACTATTCTTTTTGGGTTTTAGACAATGGATGTAACCCGAAGGAACTGTATTGATCAATTTAATGGAAGATGCAATGACTGTCCTTCTGAACAAACCAGCGTTATGGGAGATGGAGTGAAAAATCTTATTGCTATACTTACAAAAGATATGAATCATTCTGGACTTCCAAATGAGCAGAGAAGGGAACAATATTCTATTGAGTCCTTCATGAGGTAATGCCCACCTTATTTCAGTGGGTCTTCTGATCCACTTGTTGCTGAACAATGGATCAGTACCACTGAAAATATATTTTCAGTTCTTCAATGTTCTGAACATGATAAAGTCATCTTAGCAGTATATCATTTGGAAGGTGATGCTGATCAATGGTGGAATCTTATCACGAATACTAGGCCAAGAGATGAAATTGAGTCCATGGAATGGGACGAGTTCAAGAACTTATTTTTCAATAAGTACTTCCATCGTATTCTTCGAACAAAGATGGAGAAGGAGTTTCTCGAACTAAAGCAAAAGGATGATGAATCTATTGGTATATACGAAGCGAATTTTACAAGGCTTGCAATGTATGCATCTGGATTTATCATCCAAACTGAAAGTAAAGTTGATCGATTCTTCATAGGCATAAAACCAAATCTTTGAAGGGAATTATCTATAAGAGACTTCAGTAGCTATGAATAAATTGTGCGCTGGTCTATTAAGGTAGAAATGGAAGTTGGTGTTGGATATCCATCTCATGGTTTTGGAAAGAAACTAAAGATGGAGTTCAAGGTGAAATCTCAGAATAATGGTGAAAAGAAGATGAATGTTTCCTTATGCTCAAAGAGTGGAAAGAAGCATGGTGGAGATTGTCTTAAAGGGACTAGAAAATGTTTTAAGTGTGGAAAATAAGGTCATCGAGCAGCTGAGTGTCGATGTAATGGAAAAAGGGTTTCTAATGGTGTGAATAAAGAAAAGACTGCAGAGAACGCACCAACAACACTTCAATGCTTCAAGTGCAATGAAATCGGGAATTATGCTAATCAATGCCCTAATCCAAGGGTTAATGATGATCCACATGAGAAACCACTTAAGGCAAAGGACAAAGGGAAGCCACATGCGATCACTATTGGAGATGATGAATATGAAAATGATGTGGTGGAATGATTAAATGTTTGTGTAATGGGATTCCAAAATAATGTTGTATATAGTATCGTGGAATATTGGAATATTTATGTATTGGTCTATTGTGGTATTCAATAATTTTATGGTACTGGTAACCATGGGAAGTCATTGAGATATTTTCGGTAAGCAGATGATATGCGCATAGTGAAGGGATAATAAGATAATGAGATGTTTGATTGTATTCATGAGCTCAGGATTGATATAAGGACTAAGTGATATCATGGTTTGAGTATAAAGAATTTTGAGGATTTTGGTTTGTGCAAAGTGTTAACTTTTAACTGCATTCATGTTTTCACTAAGGTTCAATGGGTATTCATTCTTCAAGAGAATACATGATTAAGGTATTCACATGTTATTAATTTGACTAACAAGATATATATTATGATATATTGGGGATAAATGATGGCATTCACGTGATTGTTATGTGACATTTCAAGTAATCATTTTCTTTATACTATGAGCTTGGACTGAAGTATTTTAGATAAGCCTAATGATTGGAATGGATTATGTTGGACATAAGTTAGTATTGTTTAAGGATAGAAATTGTTTCGATATTATTGCTGGGATTTTATAGTAATATAGCTTTAGAAAAAGGAAAACCTACAGGATGGGCGACATCCCATCGCGTCGGACAAGGCTATGGGAATTGAACCCACAGCTGAAGTGCGACTGGCCTTTATCACCTACCACTGGCCTACAGGAAGTCCTTGGATTGTAGAAACAAGTTTTATTTTATTACGTGGTATGATATATGATGTATAGGTTCATTCTAGGAATCGTATACGATTAACCTCACCATAGATGGACTTATGTATACTTGATAACTTTTTCTAACTTTTTGTTTGAAACAGATGGAATGACCCATCATTCTATCACATGATATATTAACACTTCATGAATAACAAATTCAACTTCATTTCTTTAAGAGATGAAGTGTAAATTGTTCAAATCACGAACAAAAGTGAGATTGTACCAAAATAAAGTAAGTATTTATTCTAATTCAAATTCTTCAACTTTAGGGAAATGATCTTGAAAACCAAAAATGTTGTCCTAGTGCCCTTATATCTGATGAATCAGAAGTTACCCTTGATCATCACAAATTTATGGCTTTGTGATTGTTGGATTTTTCATAGCCATGTTCTCTACCACTCTCCATCAGAACATGATGGTTTGATTTCTCTTCCATATCAATATTTTCACCTATGTTCTCCTTTGTGGAAACCCAATGATTAGTTAATTTGGGCAAACGTTACGTTTCATACTTTAGTTTTTAAAGACAAGTTTTGGTATTCCTTTTTATGATGTGGGTTTCTATTAAATAAACTTTCGAGTAGTAACCCATTTATAACCCCGATGAATTTCGAGGGCGAAATTCATTTTAAGAGGGGGTAGAATGTAACACCCAAAGATTTTACAAAAAATATCTTTTTTAATTTCATTAATGTCTTGTGTTGTACGCTACACCAAAAAAAGCTTGTACAGCATGCATCCCTGACTTGGCTTGAATTACACGCAAGCACGACCTTCCACGATAGCGTGTGTTGTATGCAATACCGAGTTTCGCTAAACAACGATATGCTATTAAAATATTATTAAAAATAGCCGTTATGAATAGTAATAACAACTTTTTGAAATTTTATAAATTTTGTTTTTCAAAATGGACTTTATTTTTGGATTCGGAATATCAAAATTAGCTTAGGGTGAAATTTTGGTACTTTTCGGATAACTTTCATATTCTGTTGAATAGTGAAAATTACTAAATTTTAATTAAAAACAACTTTTTTTATCGAAATAATTAATAGTGATAAATTATTAATTTGAGTGGTTTTAAAGTATATTTAGAATATATTTTTACAATTTAATACAATTTTGTTCATTGGATGTAATTTCCATTTAAACCAGACATAAACAAGTGTCAATCTTTTGATAGTTATTATCTCTTAAAAACACGCTATTTATTTTGACGACGGGAATTAATTTTTAAATTAGTTAATGTAACAGATATATTTTGAATTTGGTAAAATAAACATCATTTTTGAATTCATAATATCAAATATAGCTTAGGCCTAATTTTTGGTATTTTTCTGGAAACTTTCATTTTTTGATGAATAGTGAAACCACTAAGTGGTAGTTAAAAAACTGAATTTTTTCATAAAACATAAATTTACCGCTTCTGTGAGTGGAATTTAAAATATATGAGAGACACGGTTGATGTTGGTAAGTAAAATGTGGTTCAATGAGATGAAAATAATTTTTGGGGAATAGTAACTTTCTACTTTTTTTACCACGGTTAAAAGTAAATAGGGTAATTAAGGGTAAAAATTATATTATTATTACCCTAAAACATGTCCTAATTCTATTGGATAAGTTTAATTCGACCAAAAACAACCTCAGGAATAAAATATGACCATTTAGGCCCACTTGGATTAGATTAGGACATTTATTATTAATTTATTTAAAGAATGGTTAAAATAGTTAAAATCAAAGTTTAATAAGTAAATCAATTTTAATATAGGGTTATACATAAGATAAATTTGACTATAAATATTCATTAGAATTCTAAAACGATTTCCTACATAATGGTATTTTATTTGTAATTTTTAGACATTATATTGTTTAATTTATCTATGACACAATTATTATGAAGTAATTATCTTATTAATTTAATATTGACATAATTGATGTTATAAATACCCAAATAAATGTAATTTGAGACTTTTTATGAATTCCACTACTTTTATAGGATAATATGACATGTTATTATTCATTTACGTAACTTTTTTCGAACTAATCATTCTTTTATGACTTTCACAAAAATCAATTACTAAATAGTGTCAAAATTGACATAAAATAATTTTTTTTAAAAATATTATATTATTAATTGTTATTTTATCCCTAAAAATATAATGTTCAGCCAAATGACTTATATACAGTTATATATATTAATTATAAACAATTTGGGGTTCTTTTTGCTTCTTATAGTAATTTTATTAACCTTATAGTGTAAGAACACAAAATGACATGGTAAAAGTAAAATTATCTAACTTAAAGTTAAATATAAATGATAAGGTTAAAACAGGAACCTAAACTTGTCTAAATTCTATTGTATGAGAGTATTTCGACCCATACCCACCTTAGTTTCTAAATAAATCAATTTGGAGCTATTTAAAACCGAATTTGGCTTTATAATAAAATAATTTTTTTAGTTTTTCCAAAGGTGCCCCTGTCCTCCCTTATAAAAGGGAACCTCCTCCCTCTCTTCCTCACACCACTTTGAGCCTTCAATCTCGGCCAACCCCTTCCAATTTCTCCTCTCCACTTCCCTAGATACATCTTACAGGTCCTGGTCTTCTTCAATGTCCAATTTTAGTTCCCTAAAAGGAGGTCTCAAAGAAGCGCTTCAAAGAAGAGGTAATGTCCGTTACCGATTCTTTCAACTTTATTTCTTCTTCCACTTTGTCTTCATTAGTTGTTTCATTATTAATTAATAACATCAGTATAACTCATATACTGATATGTTATTATAATTATGAAACAACCCTATTTCACCATCTATCCATCCTACGGAAAATGAAATCACCGCACGTGCGTACGTACGGAATACCGTCTCCACACCGTGGTGTAATCTATTTTCCACCACCACCTTACTTGGATGGGTATAATGGTGTAAAGAATGAATATATATGATTATTGTAAATTGATATTGATTCTTAAATAGTATACATACACTCCAATAAAATTCAACGATCATGGGAACGATATCATCGCTCGTGCGAACGTACGGAATACCATCTCCACGATGTGATTCGACTAGTTCTACATGATCTTCATTGCATAATGATTATATAAATGAATTGAATGAATGAATATGATATATATTTCACTAATACCATTCTGGAAATGAGGTATCTATAACCTAAAAATAAGAATACAAATTTATTCGACAAAACACGGATAAGAACAAAAAATAATAAACACCCGAATAACAAGTAGCAATGAAATATTACTAATAATAAGCTCATAATATTACCAAATATGATATCATAACAATGAGTATGATTCTGGAATAAGTCAATGACATTATTTAAATTATTATATAGGAGGTTCAGACACTTACGAAGGAAATCGAACCTAAGGTAAGGGAAAATATCACAATCTCATTTTATCCGAGATTGTTTATACTTTGGTATTTACTGGGGTGTATTTTATCATCCACATCCATGTTTCCTCGATATTTAATATTGTTTCCATAAAACTACAATTGTTTAAATCCAATTTTATCCTTCGGTGAGTTTTAGTAAATGATATGAAAGTAATCTATTTTCGTTTTTCATACGAGGTACTTTTTGACTTTTCCGACAAAAGTATGAGAAGAATGTTTTTTTTAACATATATGGCATAAATGGATTTTTAAAATATTATTTCCAAGAACCTTCCTTTACAAGTTTTCAAGTTTATTTTTAATCAACTTCTTTTAGTTTAAAATTGTATGACATTTTTTGAATGGAAAAATGTTTTTGAAGTAGAAAGGATATTTTCCTCAAGAATGGAGTTCAAGTGTTTTATCAAAATTATTTTCCATCTAAGATAATATAGGGTTCTGTTTTTATCCCTATTATTACATTGATTTTATTATGTTGTCATGGAATTATTTTTATGAATTCCTTTATCTTATATGAATTGTTTTATGATGTCATGTTCTTTAAGAATCCAATTTTTATTACATGGGTTATGCTACGATGTATGGTTTATGATTTTGTGGAACACATAAGAATGGTATCATTATGAGATGGGTGGGACCTATATCTCCCTCCAATTAATTGGGTAAAGATTTTATATCTCATGAGATAGACATGGCTGGAACGGCAGGTTAAACCCATTCAGTAAAACAGGACTGAAACGAGGAGTAAACTCGGTTCAGAAATGGACTTTGTCCACTAAGATAGTTTTGGCAATGAGTTTTGACGAATAAGAAGTGATTCTATATGATTACATGTGAATTACATAAATTTTCATGTTTTATGTTATGATTATTGGGATTACATTTCACTACCATGATTTATCCCATGTTACGAAATTATGATCTCTTTTTCAGGGTATGATTTCCAAATTGTTAGGTTCTTATGAATATGATGTGATTGATATTTCTATTGATTACCCTTACTGGGCATTTGAGCTCAACCTTTTATGTTTTCTTTTCCCCAAGATATAAATAATGGATTTAGGTAATAAAAAAAGGGAAGATCTTAATGGGATATTTTGAAGATCTTTCACCATGATTAGAAGATTATATTACGAGTTTCCAAAGACACTAAACTATTACAGTCCTTGTGTGTGTGTTTTTGTAATGTACTAATTATTCTGAAAAAGTAATGTAATGTCCATGTACGTCAAGCTTTGGGTCTCTACAGTTGGTATCAGAGGAAAGGTTTAGTCAACCTTTGGAAACTAGGATGCGAGAACTTTAGTGAGATCCCTAGAGATTTTTCTATGGTATGTCTAGGGATGTCCCTAAGGTTAAGAATACGTTATAGTCCTAGAATTGTGATAACCATCTTAGAATTAATCCTAAGATGTTAGATATTGATGGTACTCCCCCTTTATTATGTAGTTTTCCCTAGCGCGATTTTTGCCTCTCACACTATTCTTTTTGGGTTTTAGATGATGGCTGGAACCCGAAGGAACTGTATTGATCAATGTAATGGACGATGCAATGATTTTCCTCCTGAACAAACTAATGTTATGGGAGATGGAGTGAAAAATATTATTTATATACTTACACAAGCTATGAATCATTCTGGACATCCAAATGAGCATAGAAGGGAACAATATTCTATTGAGTCCTTCATGAGGAAACGCCCACCTTCTTTCAGTGGGTCTTCCGATCCACTTATTGCTAAAAAATGGATCAGTACCACTAAAAATATATTTTTAGTTCTTCAATGTTCTGAAAATGATAAAGTCATCTAAGCATTATAACATTTGGAAGGTGATTCTGATCAATGGTGGAATCTTATCAAGAATACGAGGCCAAGAGATGAAATTGAGTCCATGGAATCGGACGAGTTCAAGAACTTATTTTTCAATAAGTACTTCCCTCGTATTCTTCGAACAAAGATGGAGAAGGAGTTTCTCGAACTAAAGAAAAAGGATGATGAATTTGTTGGTATCTACGAAGCGAATTTTACAAGGCTTGCAAGGTATGCATCTGGCTTTATCATCCATCTTGAAAGTAAAGTTGATCGATTCTTCAGTGGCTTAATACCAAATCTTATAAGGGCATTAGCTATAAGAGACTTCAGTAGCTATGAAGAAATTGTGCACTAGGCTATTAAGGTAGAAATGGAAGTTGGTGTTACATATACATCTCTGGTTTTGACATGAAATGAAATATGGAGTTCAAGGAGAAATCTCAGAATAATGTTTAAACGAAGATGAATGTTTCCTTATGCTCAAAGTGTGGAAAGAAGAATGGTAGAGATTGTCTTAATGGGACTAGAAAATGTTTTAAGTGTGGAAAAGAAGGTCATCGAGCAGCTGAGTGTCAAAGTAATGGAAAAAGGGTTTCTAATGGTGTGAATAAAGAAACGACTGTAGAGAAGGCACCAACAACACTTCAATGCTTCAAGTGCAATGAAATGGGGCATTATTCTAATCAATTCCCTAATCGAAGGGTTAATGATGATCGACATGAGAAACCACTTAAGGAAAAGGAAAAAGGGAAGTCACATGCGATCACTATTGGCGATGTTGAATATGACAACGATGTGGTGGAATGATTAAGTGTTTATGTAATGGGATTCCAAAATAATGTTGTATATAGTATCGTGGAATATTGGAATATTTATGTATTGGTATATTGTGGTTTTCAATAATTTTATGGTACCAGTAACCTTGGGAAGTGATTGAGATATTTTTGGTAAGCAGATGATATGCGCATAATGAAGGGATAAGAAGATAATGTGATGTTTGATTGTATTCATGAGCTCATGATTGATATAAGGACTAAGTGATATCATGGTTTGAGTATAAATAATTTTGAGGATTTTGGTTTGTGGAAAGTGTTAACATTTAACAGCATTCATGTTTTCACTAAGGTTAAATGGGTATTCATTCTTCACGAGAAAACATGATTAAGGTATTCACATGTTTGTAATTTGACTAACAAGATATATCTTATGATATATGGGGGATAAATTATGGAATTCACGTGATTGTTATGTGACATTTCAAGTAATCATTTTTTTTATACTATGAGCTTGGACCGAAATATTTTAGATAATCCTAAAGATTGGAATGGATTATGTTGGACATAAGTTAGTATTGTTTAAGGATAGAAATTTTTTCGATATCATTGATGGGATGTTATAGTAATATAGCTTTAGAAAAAGGACAACCTGCAGGACGGGCGACAGCCCATCACGTCGGACAAGGCTGTGGGAATCGAACCCACAGCTGAAGTGCGACTGGCCTTTATTACCTACCACTGGCCTACAGGAAGTCCCTGGTTAGTAGAAACTAGTTTTATTTTCTTACGCAGTATAATATAGGAAGTATAGGTTCATTCTTGGAATCGTATACGATTAACCTCACCATAGATGGACTTATGAATATTTGATAACTTTTGCTAACCTTTTGTTTGAAACAGATGGAATGACCCATCATTCTATCACATGATCTATTAACACTTCATGAATAACAAATTAAACATCATTTCTTTAAGAGATGAAGTGGAAATTGTTCAAATCACAAACAACAGCGAGATTTTACCAATATAAAGTAAGTATTTATTCTAATTCAAATTCTTCAACATTAGGGAAATGATCTTGAAAACCAAAAATGTTTTACTAGTTCCCTTATATCTGATGAATCAGATGGTACCCTAGATCATGAAAAATTTATGGCTTTGTGATTGTTGGATTTTTCATATCCATGTTCTCTACCACTCTCCATCAGAACATGACGGTAAGATTTCTCTTCCATATCCATATTTTCACCTATGTTCTCCTATGTGGAAACCCAGTGATTAGTTAATTTGGGTAACCGTTACGTTTCATACTTTAGTTTTTAAAGCCATGTTTTGGTATTCCTTTTTACGATGTGGGTTTATATTAAAGAAACTTTCGAGTAGTAACCCATTTATAACCCCGATGAATTTCGAGGGAGAAATTCATTTTAAGGGGGGTAGAATATAACACCCCAAGATTTTACGAAAAATATCCTTTTTAATTTTATTAATGTCTTGTGTTGTACGCTACACCAAAAGGAGCTTTCAAAACACGCATCCCTGGCTTGGCTTGCATTACACGCAAGCGCGACCTTCCACGATAGTGTGTGTTGTATGCAATACCGAGTTTCGCTAAACAACGATATGCTATTAAAATATTATTAAAACTAGCCGTTATGAATAGTAATAACCACTTTTGGAAATTTCATAATTTTGTTTTTTCAAAATGTACTTCATTTTTGGATTCGGAATATCGAAATTAGATTAGGGTGAAATTTTGGTACTTTTCGGATAACTTTCATATTCTGATGATTAGTGAAAATTACTAAATTTAAATTAAAAGAAAATTTTTTAATCAAAATAATTAATAGTGATAAATTATTAATTTCCGTGGTTTTAAAGTATATTTAGAATATATTTTTACAATTTAATACAATGTTGTTCATTGGATGTAATTTCACATTTAAACCAGACATAAACAAGTGTCAATCTTTTAATAGTTATTATCTCTTAAAAACAAGCTATTTGTTTTGACGACGGGAGTTAATTTTTAAATTAGTTAATGTAACTGATATGTTTTGAATTTGGTAAAATAAAAATAATTTTTGAATTCATAATATCAAATATATCTTAGGCCTAATTGTTGGTATGTTTCTGAAAACTTTTATTTTTTGATGAATAGTGAAACCACTAAGTGGTAGTTAAAAAACTGAATTTTTTCATAAATTTTAATTTTACCGCTTCTGTGAGTGGAATTTCAAAAATCCGAGAGACACGGTTGATGTCGGTAAGTAAAATTTGGTTCAATGAGATGAAAATAATTTTTGGTGAATAGTAACTTTCTACTTTTTTACCACGGTTAAAAGTAAATAGGGTAATTAAGGGTAAAATGATATTATTATTACCCTAAAACATGTCCTATTTCTATTGGATAAGTGTAATTAGACCGAAAATAACCTTAGGAATAAAATATGACCATTTAGGCCAACTTGGATTAGATTAGGACATTTATTATTAATTTATTTAAAGAAGGGTTAAAATAGTTAAAATCAAAGTTTAATAAGTAAATCAATTTTAATATAGGGTTATACATAAGATAAATTCGACTATAAATATTCATTAGAATGATAAAAATATTTCCTAAATAATTGTATTTTATTTTTAATTTTTAGACATTAAATTGTTTAATTTATTTATGACACAAATATTATGCAGTAATTATCTTATTAATGTAAAATTGACATAATTGATGTTATAAATACCCAAATAAATGTAATTTGAGACTTTTTATGAATTCCACTACTTTTATAGGTTAATATGACATGTTATTATTCATTTACATAACTATTTTAGAAATAATCATTCAGTTATGAGTTTCACAAAAATCAATTACTAAATAGTGTCAAAATTGACATAAAATAGTTTTTAAAGAACATATTTTATTATTAATTGTTATTTTATTCCTAAAAATCTAAGGTTAGGCCAAATGACTTATATAAAGTTATATATATTAATAATAAACAACTTGGGGTTTTTATGGCTTCTTATAGTATGTTTATTAACCTTATAGTGTAAGAACACAAAAAGACATGGTAAAAGTAAAATTATCTAACTTAAAGTTAAATATAAATGATAAGGTTAAAATAGGAACCTAAACTTGTCTGAATTCTATTGGATGAGAGGATTTCGACCCATCCCCACCTTATCTTAAAAATAAATAAATTTTGAGCTATTTAAAACCGAATTTGGCTTTATAATAAAATAATATTTTTGGTTTTTTCAAAGGTTCCCCTGTCCTCCCTTATAAAAGGGAACCTCCTCCCTCTCTTCCTCACACCACATTGTGCCTTCAGGCTCAGCCATCCCCTTACAATTTATCCTCTCCAATTACCTAGAAACATCCTAGAGGTCCTGGTCTTCTTCAAAGAACAATTTTAGTGCCCTAAAAGGAGGTCTCAAAGAAGAGCTTCAAAGAAGAGGTAATGTCTGTTACCGATTCGTTAAACTTTATTTCTTCTTCCACTTCGTCATCTTTAGTTGTTTAATTATGAATTAATAACATTAGTATCACTCATATACTGAAATTTTATTATATGTATGAAACAAACTTATTTCACTATCTATCCATCCTACGGAAAATGAAATCACCACGCGTGCGTACGTACGGAATACCGTCTCCACGCCATGGTGTAATCTATTTTCCACCACCACATTACTTGGATGGGTATAATGGTGTAACGAATGAATTTATATTATTATTTTAAATTGATATTGATTCTGAAATAGTATACATACACTCCAATAAAATTCCACGATCATGGGAACGATATCATCGCTCGGGCGTACGTACAAAATACTGTCTCCACGATGTGATGCGACTCGTTCTACATGATCTTCATTGCATAATGATTATATAAATAAATTGAATGAATTAATATGATATATATTACACTAATAACATTCTTAAAATGATGTATCTATAACCTAAAAAGAAGAAGAAAAATTTATTCAACAAAACACGCATAAGAACAAAAAGTAATAAACACCCGAATAACAAGTAGCAATGAAATATTACTAATAATAAGCTAAGAATATGACCAAATATGATATCATAACAATGAGTATGATTCTGGAATAAGTCAATGACATTATTTAAATCATTATATAGGAGGTTCGGACACTTACGACACAAATCAGACCTAAGGTAAGGGAAAAAATCACAATCTCATTTTATCCGATATTGTTTATACTTTGGTATTTACTGGGGTGTATTTTATCATCCACATCCATGTTTCCTCGATATGTAATATTGTTTCCATCCACCTAAAATTTTTTAAATCCAATTTTACCCTTCGGTGAGTTTTAGTAAAAGATATTAAAGGAATATTTTTTCGTTTTTCATATGAGGTACTTTTTGACTATTCCGACAAAAGTACGAGAAGAATGTTTTTTTAACATATACGGGATAAATGGATTTTTAAAACATTATTCCCAAGAAGCTTCCTTTACAAGTTTTCAAGTTTATTTTTAATCAACTTATTTTAGTTTAAAATTGTATGACATGTTAAGAATGGAAAAAAAATTTTGAAGTAGAAAGGATATTTTCCTCAAGAATGGAGTTCAAGTTTTTTTATCAAAATTATTTTCCATCTATGAAAATATAGGGTTCTGTTTTTATCCCTATTATTACATTGATTTGATTATGTTGTGATGGAATTATTTTTATGAATTCCTTTATCTTATATGAATTGTTTTATGATGTCATGTTGTTTAAGAATCCCATTTTTATTACATGGGTTATGCTACGATGTATAGTTTATGATTTTGTGGCACACATAAGAATGGTATCATTATGAGATGGGTGGGAACTATATCTCCATGCAATGAATTGGGTAATGATTTTATATCTCATAATATAGACATGGAAGGAACGACACGTTAAACCGGTTCAGTAAAATAGGACTAAAATGAGGAGTGAACTCGGTTCAGAAATGGACTTTGTCCACTAAGATAGTCTTGGAAATGAGTTTTGACTAATAAGAAATGATTCTCTATGATTATGTGTGCATGCCACAAAGTTTCATGTTTTATGTTATTATTATTGGGATTACATTTCACTACCATGATTTATCCTATGTTATGAAATTATGATCTCTTTTGCAGGGTAAGATTTCCAAATTGTTATGTTCTTATGATTATATTGTGATTGATATTTCTTTTGTTTACCCTTACTGAGCATTTGAGCTCACCCTTTTATGTTTTATTTTCCCCATGATATAAATAAAGGTTTTAGGTAAGAAAAAAAAGGAAGATCTTTATGGGAGATTTTGAAGATATTTCACCATGATTAGAAGATTATATTACGAGCTTCCAAAGACACTAAACTATTACGGTCCTTGTGTGTGTGTTTTTGTAATGTACTAATTATTCCGCAAAAGTAATGTAATGTCCATGTACGTCAAGCGTTGGGTATCTACAGTTGGTATCAGAGGAAAGGTTTAGTCAACTTTTGGAAACTAGGATGCGAGAACTTTAGTGAGATCCCTAGAGATATTTCTATGGTATGTCTAGGGATGTCCCTAAGGTTAAGTATACTTTATAGTCCTAGAATTGCGATAACCATATTAGAATTAATCCTAAGATGTTATATATTGATGTTACTCCCCCTTTATTATGTTGTTTTCCCTAGCGTGATTTTTTTCTCTCAAACTATTCTTTTTGGGTTTTAGACGATGGCTGGAACCCGAAGGAACCGTATTGATCAATGTAATATACGATGCAATGAATGTCCTCCTGAATAAACCAAAGTTATGGGAGATGGAGTGAAAATCTTATTGTTATACTGACACATGCTAAAAATCATTCTGGACTTCCAAATAAGAAGATAAGGGAACAATATTCTATTGAGTCCTTCATGAGGCAACACCCACCTTCTTTCAGTGGGTCTTCCGATCCACTTATTGCTGAACAATGGATCAATACCATTGAAAATATATTTTCAGTTCTTCAATGTTCTGAACATGATAAAGTCATCTAAGCAGTATATCGTTTGGAAGGTGATATTGATCAATGCTGGAATCTTATCAAGATTATGAGGCCAAGAGATGAAATTGAGTTCATGGAATGAGACGAGTTCAAGAACTTATTTTTCAATAAGTACTTCCCTTATATTCTTCGAACAAAGATGGAGAAGGAGTTTCTCGAACTAAAGCAAAAGGATGATGAATCTGTTAGTATATACAAAGCGAATTTTACAAGGCTTGCAAGGTATGCATCTGGCTTTATCATCCAACCTGAAAGTAAATTTGATCGATTCTTCAGTGGCTTAATACCAAATCATCGAAGGGCATTAGCTATAAGAGACTTCAGTAGCAATGTAGAAATTGTGCGTTGTTCTATTAAGGTAGAAATGGAAGTTGGTGTTACATATCCATCTCATGGTTTTGACAAGAAACGAAAGATGGAGTTCAAGGAGAAATCTCAGAATAATGGTGAAAAGAAGATGAATGTTTCCTTATGCTCAAAGTGTGGAAAGAAGAATGGTAGAGATTGTCTTAATGGGACTAGAAAATGTTTTAAGTGTGGAAAAGAAGGTCATCGAGCAGCTGAGTGTCGAAGAAATGGAAAAAGGGTTGCTAATGGTGTGAATAATGAAAAGACTGTAGAGAACGCACCAACAACACTTCAATGCTTCATGTGCAATGAAATGGGGAGTTATGCTAATCAATGCCCTAATCCAAGGGTTAATGATGATCGACATGAGAAACAACTTAAGGAAAAGGACAAAGGGAAGTCACATATGATCCCTATTGGCAATGTTGAATATGAAAATGATGTGGTGGAATGATTAAGTGTTTATGTAATGGGATTCCAAAGTAATGTTGTATATAGTATCGTGGAATATTTGAATATTTATGTATTGGTCTATTGTGGTTTTCAATAATTTTATGGTACCGGTAACCATGGGAAGTGATCGAGATATTTTTGGTAAGAAGATGATATGCGCATAATGAAGGGATAAGAAGATAATGATATGTTTGATTGTATTCATGAGATCATGATTGATATAATGACTATGTGATATCATGGTTTGAGTATAAACAATTTTGAGGATTTTGTTTTGTGGAAAGTGTTAACTGTTAACTACATTCATGTTTTTTCTAAGGTTAAATGGGTATTCATTAATCAAGAGAATACATGACTAAGGTATTCACATGTTTTTAATTTGACTAACAAGATATATATTATGATATATGGGGGATAAATGATGGTATTCATGTGATTGTTATGTGACATTTCAAGTAATAATTTTCTTTATACTATGAGCTTGGACCAAAGTATTTTAGAAAAGCCTAAATATTGGAATGGATTATGTTGGATATAAGTTAGTATTGTTTAAGGATAGACATTTTTTCGATATTATTGATGGGATGTTATAGTAATATAGCTTTAGAAAAAGGACAACCTGCAGGACGGGCGACAGCCCATCGCATCGGACAAGGTTGTGGGAATCGAACCCACAGCCGAAGTGCGACTGGACTTTATCGCCTACCACTAGCCTACAGGAAGTCCCTGGTTAGTAGAAACTAGTTTTATTTTCTTACGTGGTATGATATATGAAGTATAGGTTCATTCTTGGAATCGTATACGATTAACCTCACCATAGATGGACTTATGTATATTTGATAACTTTTGTTAACCTTTTTTTTGAAACAGATGGAATGACCCATCATTCTATCACATGATCTATCAACACTTCATGAATAACAAATTCAACTTCATTTCATTAAGTGATGAAGTTTAAATTGGTCAAAGCACGAACAACCGTGAGATTGTACCAAAATAAAGTAAGTATTTATTCTAATTCAAATTATTCAACTTTAGGGAAATGATCTTGAAAACCAAAAATGTTTTCCTAGTGCCCTTATATCCGAGGAATCATATGGTAACCTATATCATCACAAATTTATGGCTTTGTGATTTTTGGATTTTTCATAGCCATGTTCTCTACCACTCTCCATCAGAACATGACGGTTAGATTTCTTTTCCATATCCATATTTTCAACTATGTTCTCCTATGTGGAAACCCGGTGATTAGTTAATTTGGGTAACCGTTACGTTTCATACATTAGTTTTTAAAGACAAGTTTTGTTATTCCTTTTTACGATGAGGGTTTCTATTAATGAAACATTCGAGTAGTAACCCATTTATAACCCCGATGAATTTCGAGGGAGAAATTCATTTTAAGGGGGGTAGAATATAACACCCCAAGATTTTACGAAAAATATTCTTTTTAATTTCATTAATTTTTTGTGTTTTACGCTGCACCAAAAGGAGCTTGCACAACACGCATCCCTGACTTGGCTTGCATTACACGCAATCACGACCTTCCACGATAGCGTGTGTTGTACGCAATACCGAGTATCGCTAAACAACGATATGCTATTAAAATATTATTAAAACTAGCCATTATGAATAATAATAACCAATTTTTGAAATTTTATAAATTTAGTTTTTCAAAATGGACATCATTTTTGGATTCAGAATATCAAAATTAGCTTAGGGTGAAATTTTGGTACTTTTTGGATAACTTTCATATTCTGATGAATACTGAAAATTACTAAATTTTAATTAAAAACAACTTTTTTAATCAAAATAATTAATAGTGATAAATTATTAATTTGAATGGTTTTAAAGTATATTTAGAATATATTTTTACAATTTAAAACAATGTTGTTCATTGGATGTAATTTCACATTTAAACCAGACATAAACAAGTGTCAATCTTTTGATAGTTATTATCTCTTAAAAGCACGCTATTTGTTTTGACGACGAGAATTAATTTTTAAATTAGTTAATGTAACTAATATGGTTTTAATTTGGTAAAATAAACATCATTTTTGAATTCATAATATCAAATATATCTTAGGCCTAAATTTTGGTATTTTTCTGGAAACATTCATTTTTTGATGAATAATGAAACCACTAAGTGGTAGTTAAAAAAGTGAAGTTTTTCATAAAACATAATTTTACCACTTCTGTGAGTGGAATTTCAAAAATCCGAGATACACGGTTGATGTCGGTAAGTAAAATTTGGTTCAATGAGATGAAAATAATTTTTGGTGAATAGTAAGTTTCTACTTTTTTTACCACGGTTAAAAGTAAATAGGGAATTAAGGGTAAAAATGATATTATTATTACCCTAACACATGTCCTAATTCTATTGGATAAGTTTAATTAGAACAAAAACAACCTTAGGAATAAAATATGACCATTTAGGCCCACTTGGATTAGATTAGGACATTTATTATTAATTTATTTAAAGAAGGGTTAAAATAGTTAAAATCAAAGTATAATAATTAAATCATTTTTTATATAGTGTTATACATAAGATAAATTAGACTATAAATATTCATTAGAATACTAAAATGATTTCCTACATAATGGGGTTTTATTAGTAATTTTTAGACAATAAAATATTTAATTTATTTATGACACAAATATTATTAGGTAATTATCTTATTAATGAAATATTGACATAATTGATGTTATAAATACCCAAATAAATGTAATTTGAGACTTTTTATGAATTACACTACTTTTTTAGGTTACTATGACATTTTATTATTCATTTAATTAACTTTTTTTGACCTAATCATTCTGTTATTACTTCCACAAAAATAAATTACTAAATTGTGTCAAAATTGACATTAAATAGTTTTTAAAAAAAATATTATATTATTAATTGTTATTTTATTCTTAAAAATCTATGTTTTGGCCAAATGACTTACATAAGGTTATTTATATTAATAATAAACAACTTGGGGTTCGTTTGGCTTCTTATAGTAAGTTTATTAACCTTATAGTGTAAGAACACAAAAAGACACGGTAAAAGTAAAATTATCTAACTTAAAGTTAAATATAAATGATAAGGTTAATATAGGAACCTAAACTTGTATAAATTATATTGGATGAGAGGATGTCGACCGATCCCCACTTTAGCTTCGAAATAAATCAATTTGGAGGTATTTAAAACCTAATTTGGATTTATAATAAAATAATATTTTTAGTTTTTCCAAAGGTGCCCCTCTCCTCCCTTATAAAAGAGCGCCTCCTCCCTCTCTTCCTCACACCACTTTGAGCCTTCCTGCTCGTCCAAACCCAGGAAATTTGTCCTCTCCACTTCCCTAGAAATATCCCATAGGTCCTGGTCTTCTTCAAAGACCAATTTTAGTTCCCTAAAAGGATGTCTCAAAGAAGCGCTTCAAAGAAGGGGTAATGTCCGTTACCAATTCTTTCAACTTTATTAATTCTTCCACTTCTTCTTAATTAGTTGTTTCATTATGAATTAATAACATCAGTATCACTCATATATGGATATGTTATTATAAGTATGAAACAACCCTATTTCACCATCTATCCATCCTACGGAAAATGAAATCACCGCGCGTGCGTACGTACGGAATACCATCTCCACGCCGTGGTGTAATCTATTTTCCACAAAAACCTTACTTGGATGGGTATAATGGTGTAAATAATGAATATATATGATTATTGTAAATTGATATTGATTCTGAAATAGTATACATACACTCCAATACAATTCCACGATCATGGGAACGATATCATTTCTCGTGCGTACGTACGGAAGCAAATCAGACCTAAGGTAAGGGAAAATATCACAATCTCATTTTATCTGAGATTGTGTATACTTTGGTATTTACCGGGGTGTATTTTATCATCCACATCCATGTTTCCTTGATATGTAATATTGTTTCCATCCACCTACAATTTTTTAAATCCAATTTTACCCTTCTTTGAGTTTTAGTAAAATATATGAAAGGAATCTTTTTTCATTTTTCATACGAGGTACTTTTTGCCTTTTCCCACAAAAGTACGAGAAGAATGTTTTTTTAACTTATACGGCATAAATGGATTTTTAAAACATTATTTTCAAGAAGCTTCCATTACAATTTTTCATGTTTATTTTTAATCAAATTCTTTTAGTTTAAAATTGTATGACATGTTAAGAAAGGAAAAATGTTTTTGAAGAAGAAAGGATATTTTCCTCAAGAATGGAGTTCAAGAGTTTTATCAAAATTATTTTCCATATAAGATAATATAGGGTTCAGTTATTATCCCTATTTTTACATTGATTTGATTATGTTGTGATGGAATTATTTTTATGAATTATTTTATCTTATATGAATTGTTTTATGATGTCATGTTGTTTAAGAATCCCATTTTTATTACATGGGTTATGCTACGATGTATGGTTTATGATTTTGTGGCACACATAAGAATGGTATCATTATGATATGGGTGGGACCTATATCTCCCTCCAATGCAATGGGTAAAGATTTTATATCTCATGAGATAGACATGGCTGGAATGGCAGGATAAACCAGTTCAGTAAAACATGACTGAAACGAGGAGTGAACTCGGTTCAGAAATGGACTTTGTCCACTAAGACAGTCTTGGCAATGAGTCTTGACTAATAAGAAATGATTCTCTATGATTATGTGTGCATGCCACAAAGTTTCATGTTTTATTTTATGATTATTAGGATTACATTTCACTACCATGATTTATCCCGTGTTATGAAATTATGATCTCTTTTGCAGTGTAAGATTTCCAAATTGTTATGTTCTATGAATATGATGTGGTTGATATTTATTTTGTTTACCCTTACTGAGAATTTGAGCTCACCCTTTTATGTTTTCTTTTTCCCATTATATAAATAGAGGTTTTAGGTAAGAAAAAAAGGGAATATCTTTATGGGAGATGTTGAAGATCTTTCACCATGATTAGAATATTATATTATGAGTTTACAAAGACACTAAAATATTAGGGTCCTTGTGTGTGTGTTTTTGTAATGTACTAATTATTCCGAAAAAGTGATGTAATGTCCATGTACGTCAAGATTCGGGTCTCTACATAGAAACTGCATGCGACTTATCATATACACTAATAACCATTTTCCTAATCTCATAAAATATACCTCCATCAACATTGACATTATCATATTCCACCACCAAATTGGCCTAGGTAGAACACAAAGGCTCCCCCAAATGCGGTGTCTTTTTTACCCATTTCATAGCATTCTTCATGAAGACTTCGCTTTTCTCCAAGGCAGATGACGTATCCTTTTTATTCCATCTTACATGAGTCCAATCATCATATTTTTTTCTCTCCTTATATATTTTAACCTTACCCATCATCACTCCACAATTCAGTAAGGAGTGGCCAACTATTTTACAGAGATTTCATATGGGAGTCTTACACTCATACTCAAATCAGTCCTCTATTTTTTAGTCATTTTCATTGAATGAAACCACATCTAGTAGCTTATTTTCATGATTGAATTCCACAATGACCCTTGAATATAGCCCGAGCTCTGTGTTTAACAATAGTTGATCAAGATTTAGTGGGGTGTCGATGTAGGAGGTGATGTCATTTAAATTTTTTTGATTCTAGTAGAACAATTTGATACCATAGATTCTCACTTAGATTTAAGCCATAGTGTTCTTGTTGGCGTTCATATTAAGTGAAAATTCCCATTCAGATGGGCTGAGGTGGCCTAGTTTAAGCTAGATATTTCCAAGCTTCCTGATGTGATCAATCTCCTCCTACGAGCTTAATAGGAAATGGAAAAAACTATGTCTGGTTAAAACAACGATCCAATCCATGAAACACCAGATATGTGAAATCCACGGCTTAAGATCCATGGCCACCCATGGTTTTGTGGCCTTTATTATATGCAATACGACCCATGTCTGAAAACATACAAATTTGGGAGCATTTTTGTAAAGACTCTAGTTCGGCTTCTATCGCGTAGCGTCCATCTTCCAATTTCTTACAAGGGGATGTCTTCATTGAGTTAGCCTTGCACAGATCCGACCCCTTGAGTTCTTCAAGGAAAGTTATCTCTTTGGATTTTTTACATGAAAGAGTTTGATATTTTTGTGTCGTGCTTCCACAACCATCAAAGGCTATCTCTCATTCATGATCAAAACTCGTAATGGTGAGTGATATCTAAAAATATTCATTGTGAAAATCACATTTATTGTAGGAGAACCCTAGAATCTATGATGAGAATGCTACCGAGAGCTCTCGAGTGGCCATCCTCAAAATCCTTTCTGAAACCAAGGTCATTTTAGATCTAGGAAAATAAATAAAATCATTATTAAAAATAATATTTGATCATATATTGATGGAAATCATAATTATGAAAATCAAAACACCCATTAAATTTTTTTTTTCTAGGGCACTATACTGATATGGTGAGTGGCATACACCCAAACCCATGATATTGTGTCTCATGAGACCTATTGATTCATTGAGGGGATATATAATTATACCGCCATAACTTATTTAGGTGATATTCGATCATCATTAGAGTTAGAAAGATTTTTTATACCATTCACTGGGGATCATCTAGATAAATAAAATCATAGCTATATTTATAATGACAAATATGGACAAAAATGCTTACCATTTAGTGCAATATTGTGAATGTCTTAGACAACACCCCATAATAAACATAGAAGCTATGGGGTATTATCAATGTAATAAAAAGTATCTATATAAAATAAATATAGAAGTGATGGAACATTATTTGTGTTTATTTATACATGGGAGATGATATTTTAGATTATAATATTTCATTAGTATAAGACCATATAAATGGTATAAAAATACCTCATCATGGTATGTAATGAGTGTGTTAATATTACATAGCCTATACCTAAGAGGAGTCCAAGTAGATGTGAATATTAGGACCACTCAACGTGTATCCAAGTGAATATTGAGTCAATGCTCATCCAACTATTTTAGGGTCATTACCCACATGTGTATCTATTATAAAACCACATCCACTTTAAAATATGTAGACATAGATTTTTTTTAAATTAAACAAATTAATTTTACTAATATTTATGATTTTCCCACCATGGAAATGATTTATTTTTATAACTATTTTGAAAACTCTGTAAACATATGATTATAAGAGAGGTATAAAAATATAGAACTATAACTCCATTAAAATTCATGAGGAATACAGTAAAAAAATTTAATGGGAATGTATGAGCCAAATAAAAATAAATATATGTTTAATATAACACGATATCCAAAGAATGAAAATAGATATTTTAAAAACCCACTTGCAGATTAGGTGGAAAATCAATCAAAACACCATGAAAGAGAGGTAATCAAATTGATATTCAAATATAATTAATGAATATAAATTCCTGATATAAAATCCTAAATATCTATTATATATAGAACATAATGGAAATATGGTGCACAATACAAAACATATCTCAAGGGGAGTAATTTATGACGGAAGCCCTTACCTATTATCCCGAATTCAACATATTCAGTTTAACCTCTCATATCAAAAATATTTCAATATTAATCACTGAATTCTAAACCATTCTAATATCCATTTACATTTATATTATTAATTTATATACATTATTTATATAAATTATAGTTATTTATTTTTACATATTTTCCCAAATTGGGTATTTTTAGTTTGAAAATTTTTAGTAGTTTGTAAACAATCGAACTTCTTAAAAATTTCATCATTACAATGTAATTAATGATACTGTTATGTATTATTTAAAATAGTTTTTTATTTTTTATTTTTCATTAATGAGTTTTTACTCTCTATCCTTGATGATTAAATCGTTAATAAAAATGATTTCTTATTACTTACGATTGAAGGGTGTTTCCTTAATTAATGAATTAAATGTATTTTAATATTTAAATAATATGAAATAGAACATTATTTATACATTTATATAATATTATACCATTAATTATCTTCCCATTTTAATCCATGATATAAATTCAAATAATTGTGATATAGGTGGTTAAACCGAACTAAACATGAATATACCCTTATTTAATGAAGGATTATGAGGTTGTTTAGTTTTAATAAAAATATATAGAATTCAAAATGATTTAATTTATTGTTAATTGGTGTTATATAAAAGTTTTGGAAGTAATTAGAGGAATAATTAGTGGGTATAAAAAGATTTAAATTTATTAGTAAAAATATTTTTCTCTTAGTATGCTCGTTTAAGATGGTGAATTTTATAATGATTATTTACAATTTATAAATAAAATGACACTGATTTTTTGATTTTTACTTTGGATATTTCTTTATATATCTATGGGTATTTCTGAAGAGTCGGTGCTATGTTTTGGTTTCACAATACCCCGTTGTTAAAATATTTAATATATATATATATATTAAAACAGACACACACACACATACATTTTTAGAGTAAATGGTTTTACTTTTGATGGAGATCTCATATAAGAAATACAATATTGTTATTGTTTCAAAAACATCAGGTTTAACATAGGAATGAAATAATGTCGGTCGACGTTGATCATTTAGTTGATGGCGACTATAGGTAGGTGTGTTAAGTGATTAATTACTTTATATAATTTATTCACACAAAGGGAAAAAATCAGTTGTGAACCACTTCATAAGTATATATATGTAAAATACCAAGGGTTATCTATGTAAATTTTGGGTGATTATAGATAAGGAGGAGAGTTGTTGGGGAATGTTGATAGATCATGGAGCAACAATCGTTTTTCAATGGATTTTTCCTCACTAACAAAGTTCTTAGATCTCACTAATAACAACTGCACAAACGTGTTATTTTTGAATTATTATTCAAACTTTAATGTATGGAACATTATTTTATCGATACCTACCATATTTTATTCAATTTATGAATATGGATTTTAGATATTCTTAACTATAGATATTTATGTTTCTTTGCTGGGGCCTCATTTATTTTTTGAATTCTTGATCCAAATTTATTATCCTTGTTTCACATGTGATTAACACCCACTTTCCCCCAAAATTAATTGTTCGTGGCTAGGATCCCATCATCCAATGAAAATTATATATTATTCTTGTGATTTCCCCCAACTGTTCCCCATGTTATTTACTGTTTTCGCATGAGGATTCATTTTAACATTTCCAGGCTAGATTGGAGTGTGATCGAACCCCAAGATTTATGGACGATGCATGAACATGATGAAGATTGGAGTTTTTTTAACATATAGATATGTGATGTGGGTTGTGGGCATTTTGATAAATTGATTGTAGAATGGATGATGTGTTATTCATCCATGGTTGAGGTGACATAGAAATTTATTGAAATAGAGATGATCCATATATGGTTGATGTGGCCAAAAACTAGCCACTGAGAATGGATTAGGTGTGGTCAGCCTGAGATCTGAGTTCCCAACATTATCTGTGGTTAAACTTTAGAAGTGTCCATGAGGGAGAGACACAAGAAGGTTTTGAGAGTTTTTATAAAATCAATTTTTTACACATAATTTAATTGAGATTAACACTTGCAATGTGGCCCACATGTTCTGACAACTAGAGATTTTACAAGAATTAAATGTCACATGCCATGTTTGGCCCATTAATGTTGTGTATCCTAGTGGTGGAAGTTCAGTGTATAACCTAGGAGTATATGAACACCGATATGACTAGGTACACAGGCAATGATGGAGTACAAGAGCATGAAATTGTTGTTGGAAACAACGATGGTACCCTGACATGGACAGTGTACATGGGCATGACCAATGTACACAAGCATGACCAGAGTATACGAAAAAAATAAAGTATATGAGAATGGGTTTAAGTACACTATTATAGGACATGAGACACTAGAATACCTAGGTCAACCATTACACATTTTTTATACCCTATATATGCCATGTATTATTCAATGGGGGTTCCACCTTGGGTATCTCTTTTATCCAGGACTCAAATTTGGGCCTTTGAGTAAAATATCCTAATAATTAATCCACATAGAACATGATGGTGGACTTGTTAATGCCATTATATATATAAAACAAGGTTTGACAAGAATGGAACTTCCATTAACAATGCTTGGCTGATGGAAGTGATTTATTTTGATCATCTTGGAGATGCTAGGGCCCACCCTCCACTATAAAAACACGACCTAATTCCCAACAAATCTATAAATAGGAATTGTTTATACTCCACCATACTATATAGTGTACATGTCCTCTATCTATGTATTAGGTACATCCCTATTACCATGCTCAGATAGAGAGATGGTCCTTAATGGGAGTTAGTTCTCCCTAAACTATGTAGTACAATTGCAAGGAGTGGGTCCATCCAATAAGATTCTTGTGAGATTGCATTTGGAGATGGGCATCAGAGATGGATCTTTGGAGTTTCATCATATCTCATTATTCTTAGTTGGGTTACAACTATGGAAATCCCCTTTCCCTCTTTGTTTGGGATTCATTATGATAATACCTTTTCGGTTTACCATTATCCTCATATTTTTGGGTTAAGATAACTATTTTTATTTTTATTTTTCCCCCTTATATGTGTTTAGAGAATCCTAATTGGTATGTATTAGTAAACCCTGCATAGGATTTTTCTAAACATTGTGTCTTATGCAGAAAGAAAACTGGTTGGTGGAGACTTCAGAGGACCACTTGGAGGTGTTGAACATGTATCATGGTCAAATATAGATATTGTGAGTTGGTATCTTTATTCATTCATTTTTACAAGTTGTTGTTAGGTTGGGACATCCTCTATTATGGGGATTGTATTTTCCCATTTTTTCTTTAATTTTATTCTCTTGTACATTGATTTATTTCTTAGAGGTTACCGCATACATGATTTACAATCTATATGTTCCAATGTTTTATCAAGTTTATAAACAATTACATGGTCTAGTTGTGTTCATGCATACATATAATTTAGGCTAACGAACCCAATATAAAATTTATACCTACTTAAAAATTTTTCTAGTCTCTAGCCAATCATGGGTGGGATTGGTGTCCACACTCTGATTACTTCAAGCAAGGCAGTCCCCAATGGGTTAGACCATGACATAGTGGTATCAAAGGCGGTATTTCCCTTGGCCATTGTTAAAAGTTGGATCTATGTATGGACTAGTTTGAAAACTTTGTAAAATGATGTTGTAGTGTCTTGAGAACATCTCTCAGGTCAGTGATGCTAGTGTTTGAGTAGTAGCCAACATATCCATACACTAAGATTCAAATTACTCACTTGTCGACTTGACAATATAGGACATCAGATACTTGGATCCAATGGTACATGAATCATATAAGATTAAAATTCTTGTACTTATTATCCCATATCCCCATATATTATCATCTAACCAGTCATGGTACATCTTGTTGAATTTTATGATTCCTTTCTATTGAAAACCATCTAGGATATTTATATGGTATCCTCATGACAATTAGTCGAGAAATGAGTCTATAATTTGGGTTCCCACTTTTGAGATATCTCCTTTAGGTGGCCATAGTGTTGATCCACCTCCTATTTAGAGAAAAATAGTTATTTTTGTATAGAGAGAAGATATAAATTGTATTAACAAATTTCATGAGTTACTGAGATAGATACCATTGAGGTTTCATGGTGATATAGACCTTCAAGAAGATGTGAATTGGATCAAGTTGTTGGTTCGAGTATTCAGGAATGTTTATACCTCATCTGACCTAACAATTGTAATTGTGATCCACCTTCTTCTCGGGGATGTAGGGATCTTGTGGAATCTGATCACTTAGGCCCATGATGAGGTGATTATCCCATGGATAGACTTTCAAAATCTATTCAATGATGAGTATTACCCTTCATGATTTTTAATTATTCTGATTTAGTAGTTTTTTGAGTTAGAACAAGGTGATTTATTCAATTCCTTAGTATACCACAAGGTTTACAAAACTCCCAAATTTAAACTCTTAATACAGAGCATGAATGATACTTTTAGCATTGAATTCATGAGTAACGAATTCATAAATACATCCTTATTATCAGGGTATCCTTTTTCATTCCTACTTATGGTAGAGTGATTAAGTATTCATTTGTTATAATTTGATTTCTAGGACAGGGTTGCATGACGATTGGAGATGGTTTTGGAAGTCATGGGGATGAGTTTCCTTCATTATTTAGCATATGTCAGTCGTTAGGGTCTTGGAAGAAGAGACATACCCATGTCTAGAAACAGACACATGGGTCTACTATACAGTGTTTATGTAGAGTATATAGTCATCCAGGAGAGGGGTGATTTTATGATTATGAGGGGTGATGTCACAAGACTCATTAATTCCATACCAGATGTGATGAAGATGATATATTGGTAGTGGATGGACCACCATGGTAGAGGTATCATCATGATCAGTGTTTCAACAAGAGAGGTGAGGGAGGTCCCCAATGAGGATTTTCTTATGGAGGAGTAAGTGGATCTCATATTGGTGGAGTAACATGGGAGGTTTATACTATGTGGTACTTCCACCCCCACCAATTGTTGGAACTTGTTAGGGTTGAAGAGTTGGTGGTCAAGGGTATGGGTAGTTTCAGTCTTTGGAGGGATATCATCAAGCTACTTGTTAGTTGATTTTTGATATGATATGTGTCTTTTATACTCTTCCTCCTATACTTGTCTAAATAGTTGTGTGTAAGTCCTTTATCTCTATATTGATTTTATGGGAGATAGGGATTCCTATAGATTATTTTCCCCATAAACATTAGGTTGGGGTTCCAATATAATTTGGTTCTTCAATATCACACATCTAATGATTATGTGTGTTTTTTCTCAGTGGAAAAGGTTTTTCATGGTACCCTTGGTCATTTAAATAAATCAATACGATGAAATCTTGGTCTATGATGCATCCTATGATATGCTTTCATGGGAGGAGAGTTAGAAGATACTATACAAATGTGACGAGAATCTTCTTCATGGTTGAGAGAGATATTATTTCTCAGTGGGTAGGGTATGTGAGAAGTAAACTACATCTTATCACCAATCATTTTTCCAGTTTATCCCTTGGTGAAACAATATCATTAGTAATTTATCTTCTAGAAATTATGGAGGATTATATGGGTGTATTTCCCCAGGATTTCCTTGGAATAAATATAATGTGGGAAATCAACTACTTCTTCAACTTAAACTTCTAGGCTGTATTGATATATTATTACCCATATTCTATGGCCCCTACTGAGCTCAAGGAGATGACGGTGTGGTTAAAATACCATTGAAAAACATAATATATCATACCTAGTGTGTTCGCCTAGGCAGCTCTGTTGTTATTCATGAAAATTGAGGATTTGAGTTTGAGTCTGTGTGTTGATTATCATCAGGTGAATTATGTTACAATCAATAAATAGTATACCTTACAAAGCATTGATGAAATTTTATACTAGTGGGATAATATTATTTGGTTTTTAGAGATTGATATCAGGTCCAGATACCATCAGTTGAGGGTTCACAAGGATTATATTCCATATAATTAATTATGATGTGACATTGTATATTATGAGTTCCAAGTGATCCATTTATATGTGACTAATTCCACCACTATGTTCATGGATCTTATAAAACAAATATTCCATCCATACATGGGACGATCTGTAGTTGTATTTAGTGACGAAATTCTTATATACACTGTGTTCAAGGAGGATCATGCAAATCATTTGAGGATGGACCTAGAATTGGTATCGGAGCACCAACATTATGGTAGATCTCAAAGTTACAATTTTTGTTCTATTATATTTACATTATATGGAATTTATTATATTATAATGGGATTTCTATGTATTTTATGATGATTAATGCCATGATTTATATGGAACCACTATAGGGAATGTTATAAGTGCCAATTTTTTTAGTTTGGAGGGTTATTACAGGATGATCATGGAAGCATTTTATAGGATAAAATAACCTTTGAATTCCTTCAAAATGAAGTGAAACCCATTTTTATAGATTGAAAATTTCTAGATATACTTCTAGGAGGTGAGGTATAGACAAACCAGTGGCCCAATTATGAGACTAACAAAAGAGGGTGTGACTATGTGGGGTTTTTCTATTCCCTTGGAGCTATGATCAGTTGTATTTTGATACAAAGGTAATCCATGATCAGCTATTTCTTAAGTAAGTGGATACCCCATGAATAAAATTACCTAACCCAATACATATATTTTGTTGTGGTAGAATTTTCAGTAAATATTTTTATTCATTATCTTTTGGGTTAGTGTTTTATCATTTACTCAGACATTCATTGTTACAGGCACATCTTTCCTCAGAGATATATCAACTTAATTCCAAGGAATTGGTTTTAGTTGATGGTGGACTATGACATAGAGAAATTTTACAAACCATATAAGTGAAATGTTGGGGATTTCTCCATTATTAGGAAATCACATTCTATCTAGGTGGAAGTGGTGGCTGGGTATGTATCCCTGTAGAAGAAGAATTAGGAAGAGGAGAGGGGTTCCAATTATCTTCAATCAATGGCGATGACTACACTAATTATTTTTTTAGAGAGGCCCAGTTGGGATACATCGAATGTGAGGTTATACGTACTAGATATTCCCAAGAGATGTACCTTATAAGATTTTATAAAGGAGGGGGCCAATCCATTTTTTGAAGGATATATAGTGGTTCTGTTCAGATTTCGAGAGGAGGTTTTGAGGTAATTTCACACCTCTCTATGGTCTATATATCCATGTTTTAGGAATATGTTGAAGTAACCAAAATGATTTTTTATGCTTCCATGCTGTAGAGTATTGCTAAATTATTCTATCAGTGTCTCACATGTCAACAAGTAAAGGAAACAAATATGCTTCTAGTATGTTTTACTCAATCGGTTGAGATTATAGAATGGAGTTGGGATGGCATAAAAATGGATTTTGTGATGGGGATTAAATGTTTAGTGAATGGACACAATGATTTCTAGGTGATAGCTAACTGACTCACAAAGTTGGAATATATTTTTCCATTAGGGAGTAGAGTTCAGTTATGAATTTTGGGAAGTTGTATGTTTGGGAGATCAGCAAACTTCATGAGGGTACATGTGATTATCAGCCCCCTCCATGATTATTAGTTCAAATATTAGTTTTAGAGAGGCTTTTAAGAGGACTAAAAGTCCCAATAATAGATGAGTCAAAAATTTCACCCCTAGATGTATGGCCATACCTAGCATACTATATTGGTTTTGGGGGATATGGTAAGAGCCTTTGTTTTGGTATTCAGTTGAATATAAGAGGATCACTTTCAATTTTTGTATATTACATATAGTAATGGATATCAATCCAGTATTGGTATGGTACCTTTCGAGGACCTATATAGGAGACCTATTAGGTCACTATTGCACTAGATTGAGATTATTATAACATCATTTTTTGTTACAAAGCTAGTGAAGATTGTTACATAAAAAGTAAAGGTGATCCACATGATTGCGATGACATATCATATATGACAGATATCTTACACAGATCGATGATGTAGTCTATTAGATTTCAAATAGAGAGATCCTTTTTTCTTGACAGTAGCCCAATGATACGGATTTTCTATACTTTGATAGAGAATAAATCTATGATTAAGGTCTACGAGGGTAATTTGAGATCCTTAATATGGTTGGAGATTTTTCTTACCACATGTCTCTATCCCTGTAGTTAGATAGAGTGAATTATTTCTTTCATGTATCATAGATGAGGAGATTAGTGTACGACCCACTAGACATCATGGAATTGGGAGAGTTATAAATTAATAAAATAACCACTTTCTTAGTGTTATTAGTAGTGATCAAGGACTGAGAGGAGAGGATCCTATATGGGAATACCATCCCTTAGGTGTGAGTGCATTTGAGGCATATTAGTATGCATGATAGAATCTAGAAGTGTGAGAACAAGATGAAGGCTCAATACCCCCCACAATTTTTTTCATCTTGTTCTTTTCAAGGTGAGAATCCTTGAACAAGGGAAGAATATAATGGTTTTAGTTTTTTTTGGTGTAGTCCTTGTATATTTATTTATATATCTATATATTTTACTCAGAGTTTGAACTATGTTTGTGTATCTCATGATCCCAGAAGTAGTATATTATAAATATTATATATAAATATTTATATATAGATATATAATAAGGATAAACATCACATCTATTCATAATAAATGGTATTCCCACTGACTGGTACCTCGTACGGAAAATTGGAGACCATGGTTGTTAAAACAAAATTTCAATTGTGAAACATAAAGTTCATTTGTGTCAGATGTTTGGTTAATGGTGACAGTTTGTTGCTGCCTTAAGAGAATAATTAATTAATTTAATTAATTCACATTAATAAACAAAAATCTAATCACCTTCTTTATAAGACTTGTTATAAAATATCCCAAGGGTGGGCCTCATCACCCTGGGTGATTAGAGAGGAGGAGGAGATCCTTTGATAAAAATGTTTAATCGTGGAGAATAATTCATTTTGAAAAGTATTTGTATTCATTAATGACATTCCTAGACCTTTCCAATGAAATCAGAACATACACTTTCTTCATCATCGATTGATCCAAACTCGAGGTAGGTAGTGTAATTTATTGGTTTTTTGTAATACTTAATTTAATTGATGAGCATAGATTTTAAATTTTCATAATTTAATGGATATAATTTTCTTCATATGAGCCTCGTTCCTTTTTGTATTTTTAAGAAAATGGTTTTATCCTTGTTGCACGTGTTATTCACACGCATTTTCCCTACAAGCAATGTTTTTTGGCTAGGATCACATTGAAAATTGAAGATAAGACTTTTTTATTATTATTTCACGCACCATTCTTAATGTTTTTTATGTTTCTACATTGGGTCACAATTCAATATTTCTAGGCTAGATTTGAGAGTGATAAAACCCTAGGGTTCAAGGAGAATGGACATATACGATGTAGATTAAGGCTTTATGATTAGGTCCAGGAATGATGTGGGTTATGGGAATTAGTGACATGGAATAGAGACGAGATTGGGAGTGCTTTGTGCATAGGTGATGTGATGCAATGATGTATAGTGAAAAAGATGATCTGAACATGGTTTATGTGGTCGGAATACATCCTTCATAAATAGATTGTGTGTATTCCACACTAGATCTGAGTTCCTCAGTGAAATTAATTTTAGAAACAATGTAAATGAAGGCATGGGTGAGTAGTATAATGGTTGTGGGAGTTTTTGGAAAACTCATGGTTGCCTGACATATAGTTCAGATGAACATACACTACGTATCCCCCTCAAAGAGGGGACTAGTTTTCCCTGAAAAATTTAATATTTTATACTGATTAAGACCCATACACCCTATGTGACCTAATATTGGAAGTTATGAATGTATTATTGGTGTACAAGAGTATAGATACTACTAGGTACATGGTCATGACCAACATACATACACCCAATCATGTACTTATATGTGGCTTGGGCACTATGACACAACCAGTGTACACAACTACAACTAGTATGAATAGGCACAACCAGAGTACATGGTAATGGCTAGAGTACATGGGGAAACATTACATAGGAATGGGTTGGACAATTCAGACGTACCAAGGGTATCCGAGATACACCATTTATACCCTATACATGTTGTTCACTTTTCTATGGGACTTACACCTTGTGTATCTCCTTCTCTGGGACTCAGATTAGGGCCCATGAGTATCCTATCCCAAGTAGTTTTCCACATAGTATGTGATGGAGGGATTTGTTTTGGAATATGAGATACCAAATTAGGTTTAATGGGCATGAATCTTCATTTTAAGATTCTTGGCTAATGGTAGTGATCAGGTTTGATTATCCAAGAGTTTCTTGGGTTGGTACTCCCTTGTTTCACCCGAGAATAGGTCTCGAATACTCTTTAAATAGATAGAGTTAGAACAGCCTCATACTACATAGGTAGTGTTTCCTCTATCTATGGAATAGGTACTTCCATATCATCAAGCACCAATAAGTAGAAGTTTATCTATGGGTGTTAGTGATCCCTCATCTATCAAGTATAGTATGGAGGAGAGGCACCTCCAATTAGATTCTTGTGAGGATGCATGTGGCGCTAGGTATCAATGATAGACCTTTCGATTTACATGATAAGTTTTCTTTTTCAACTAGGTTGTGTATATGGATATCCCATTTATCCCTTCATTAGAGTTTCTCTATGACAATTTTTATTAGGATACCCATTAATCACTTTCTGTAGGGAGGAGATGAAATTTTTTTTAAACAAATACTTACCCTTATTGGATTTTGGGGAATCATACTTGATATATATATAATCTTCAATATATGGTATTTTCCCATACATGTTGTGTTGTATAAAGATGAAAAATAAATCAGTGGTGACTTCGATGGATCATAGTAGTATTTACAAGTGTTGATGATGTGTGGGGGTTTTCCTTGGAGATTGTGAGCCAGGATTTATAGATATTCCTTTTTCTGAGTTTTTGTTAGGTTAAGACATCTTTTCTGGTTGGGCATGTATTTTTCCCCTTTTTCTTTTAAATTACACTATTTGGATTTTATGTATTTCATAAAGTTTATCCCATGCCAAATTTACACTATAAATGTTCCAGTCTATTACTTTGTATCTGTATTATTTCATAATGTTTTTTTGGTCATACATATAGGAAAATTAGTATAAGCCCTTCCATTTGAATTCTATACCTACTCAATTATTATATCTAACCCCAAACTTATTGGATGTGGGTTTCTGGTGTCACACTTGGCTTACAATCGGTCAGTGTAGCCCTAGTGGGTTAGGTCATGAAAAATATCATTAATAGGTTATCTAATTTTTTTCTAAAACAATTAATAGTGATATATATATATATATATATCATATTTATAAATTAAACCAATTCTCAATTCTATCTAAGAATGATTTTAATGAAAATATTAATGGAATACACTGTTTCATGAAGGTGATAGTCTTCACTTATTCATGGATAATGATTTCATTTTCCTTTAATGATAATAAAGGATTAACATTTTTTATTATATTAGTAAGATAAAATTTATATAAATCATAAATAATGAAAAAGTTCTCCATTTGGACCAACATTTTTTAGGTGGTGAAGGAATAGAAAACATGTTTTTCTAGGTATGTTATAGTCCATACAGACACATGAATAGAATTTTCATTTTTCTTCAATAGAATTTAGATAGTGGTTAATAAATATTCCCATAACATAATTACATTTATTAAATAACCAATATTGAGATTACTATATAGGGATGTGAAAATTAAAAATGTAATGATATGATTGAGTGGATAAAATATATGTGGAAAAATATATTACTCATCTTGGGAAAATTGAGATTTCTATAGAGGATACCATAGAAATTGAGGGATTAGAATAAAATATTGAAACTATAAGTGAATTGAAGAAATATACAACTCAAGGGGAAGTATAAATTATAGGTATTTTAGAGGAAACTAAATTTTCTGAGTGGCACTGAAGTGGTAGTGATTGACCACTTTTATATGTGAAAAGGGACTACATTTTTTGTAAATACACAAAAATGATTAAATAATAGGAAGAAACTATTAATTAAAGGGGATAAAAATTTTAAAAACAACGGATTGGGGATGTTATAAGGTCAATAAATCCTATACTATAAAGTTTTAGACCATTTTTACACAATTTTTCATCAACTTACCATTTTATTTTCCATATTTACCATTTTATCTTTTACAATGGTAACTGATTTTTTCCAAAGTAATTTTTCCAATTTCCTAAAAATAAAATGGTCATTTTTTATAATTTATACATACTTTCTAATTTTAAATCCAATAAATAAGATAAAATTTTGAAAATTAGAATAAGTTAATTTTAAAATAGTAAATGTAAAATGATTAAAAATAATTTTATTTGAAAATCATACATATATTTTAATATATCAAATATAGGTTTACAAAAAATAATATTACTAATTATATAATGATACTTATAAAATAAAAATTTTCAAAATATATGGGTCTTTTTAGATTTAGCATATGCATACATCATAATTATTGAATAATGGGTGTGGATTTGACAAAAATAGTATTCGCACTATTCAACTAAAAATCAATATTTTTAGAAATATCAAAAAATTAGTCATAATCTAATATCATTATGAAGATAAAATAAATTAATTTTATTTATTTAAATAAAAATATAATATCTCAAAATTAAACTATTTAACATTATGAAGAATAAAATCTTCTTAGAGTGTGTATTTTTTCGTAGTTGAGTATATATTGTTTTCCTCATAGGGTTGGGTAATGGTTTTTATAAAAAATGATTAAATTTTTTTAGATATTAATGGAATTACTACCTCATATAGTGTTAGTAACTTCATAAATGAATCTCAACCATGCATACAATAGACCAACCTCTCTTAATGAACCAATATATATTGAGTCGAGAACCTAACACCATCAGAAGTAATACAAAATTATTTATAAACCATTTTAAATTAATATAATCCTTAATGAAAAATTAATAAAATAAATATTTCTATATTTTATTACATGTAATGAAAATACATTATCCTTAAGAATGATCCTACGACCATATCCTCAAGAAAATGGGGTTGAAATGCCCATGGAGTCCATCAAGACCTTTAGAAAATAAAAACCGAAATTTATTATTTAATTTGAACCACTAATTTCATGAAAAATATTAAAAATACAAAAATAACATATGAAAATGACATAACATAATAAATACATGAAAAAACATATTGGTATTATCATATTGGGACCCATATAGTGAATTCAAAAACAATAACTATCATATTCGGATGATTACACCATGATTGGGTGGAATTGCCTTCCAAGCCCCATCCATAACATAAAAATTAAAAAATAATAAGAGGGAGTAGAAAATAAAAAAGTATCAAAGTAGAACCTTATATTTAACTTAACATATCTTTCAAATTATACAACACATGATCCCATGAATAATAAAAGATAATTCCCTTGGAGTAAATTAGATGTATGAAGGTAAGACCTTGGTATGTCCTCTAAGTTTAAGTCTTATAAACCCATTTTTATTTTAATTGAACTATTTTATTAACATTTATAAGTTTATGGATGTCATTTCTAGAATATTTAGTTGTTTATTTTGTATTATCTTTCTAAAAATCATTCTTTTTAACCTCTTTTAAAATACATTAGGAGACGCCTTATGCATGTTCCGTGAACTATTTCTAGAAATCCTCTTATAAAGAATCTTATACAATATATCCACTTAATATGGTATGAAATTTATAAGATGTAAATTTTTGTCTATATATAAGCTTCTCTCAATGTGACTCATTTTATCTAGGAAATTGAGTTTGGAAGATATTTTTATTCCAAAATTATATTTTTTTGATTGTTGTCCTAGGAGTTTGATACTATCCTCTAAACAATTAATATAAAAATATTATATATGATATTCATTTATACCTATGGAGCCTTTGTAAAACCAAATACAAAATATATTCTCTCACCTTATAATTTCTTAATCACCAATGTATGCTATTTCTATTTTAGAATTATTAAACATGAATAAAAATATATATTACATTATAGGGTGGTTCCAACACTTCGAAAATTTATTTATCCCCTAAAATAGCTTACACATACATGAAAATCTTTTAGACCAGGTAAATCCTCTTCAAGTAGATCTAATTATTTAAAATATTCTTCTAGACATTCATATTGTCAACATTCGTAGTTTATCTTCCAGATTGGTAACTTTTAAGAACCACTCTTCAATACTCAAATGATTTTTTTTTTGATAATTCTCCCAAAAGGTGTCATATCCTTAGGTAGTTCTAATTCTTGACTAGAAAATGCACCCATCGATAGTTGGTTGGAAAACTACAACCTTCAGACCAATTTGGTAATATATTTTCTTCATACTTAATATTTGTTTCCATTTTGAGAATATATTGTTGTAATTTATTTTTTAAATATTGTTTCCTCTATAATTGGGGATGACCTCGTTGATTGAAGGTTCAAACATTCCAATCAGTTTCTAATGGGTTTGTTTGTAGAACCAGAAACATCGAATGATTCCATATCCATTTGGACCTACATTCCAAAGGTAGGCCCTCATTAGTTGTGGACTAATGAGGCTTAGGAATTTGCATTGGTCGAGAGAATGGGAGGTCGGACTCATCACACCTTTTTTAGGGGAATTATTGTCTACTCTAGGACTCTATTTATATATTTATGTTATGTTCGTGAATCCTTATTACACTACCAAGTATAAAATGAGCGTTCCATTAGTCTGAAAATCAATGATTGATATGTAGGAAATTTAGAGAATCTTTTATATGTATTTTAGGTTCCTCATCGATGAAGAGTCATCTGTATTTGTTAGAGATTCTTAGTTGATGGTATCCTTAAATACATAAAAGTCTTTTGGTCATTATGATGACCATACTAGTTTTAAATCCACTCAGTGGGGTACTTGAAGTTTATTTTCATTCAGGAGGACATGAATTATTTCAGAGTTGGGATCGTACCCACTGATGGGCTACCTACGTATCCTTTGTTATGGAAAAGGAATCAGAACCCACATAGTTTGAGTAAGGGAGTATGATGTTTATGCATGATTTGATGGATCAAAGAAAATATGTCATGATTACTTTTACACTCTAATCTCACATGAGTCATTCTCGGTGTGAGAAACAAGAGGTATTGGTGAAACCAGATAATTGTGCCACGAAAGATGCAATGATATGGGGCTTATGTGTGTATGACTTCCCAAATAGATATGGATTAAGATTTACTTCAGGGAAGAAATCTTGGAATAGGGTCCATAATGGTATATGTGCTTTATGGGGATTTGGAAACTCTAATATTGGGGCTTACTCTTATGGAAGATGCCTAAGTTAGGAGGGGACTTATGATTGGGTTTTACTCCTGAGAAGGAAGCCCAGATCAAAAGGAAATTAAGACTAGGGCTTACTCCTGAAAAGGAGGTCCAGGTTAAAGGGATTTCAAAATTAAAGGGACTTGGGGCTTACTCCTAAGGATAAGGCCCATGTTTGAGACTGGGGCTTACTTCTAAAAAGGATGCCCAGGATAAGATAATTATGTTTGGGGCTTACTCCAAAAGAGGATGCCCATATTTGGGAATTTTGATACTCGGGCTTACACCTAAGGAGGATGCCCAGATTAATGAGGATTTGGCATGGGACTTACTCCTAAAAAGGAGGCCCAATTTAAGGATTATCTCATCTTAATGGATGAGGTTGAATGAATGAAATCTCAATCTTTATTGACATAAAGATGTGTAAATTAGTATGTTTTGAGAGATTTCCCATGGAGTTCCTTTCAGATAAGGAAGAAAAATCCAGAAATCGTGCCATAAATGGATTTTAAGAGTTTCTTGAAGACAGAATATTGAATATGAGATGTGTAATGGCATAAGAGGGGTGAAATGGGTAGGAAAGGCACCCAAAAAGGTAGGGGCGCGCAAGTCCTAGCAGGCGCGCAGGCACTGCGTGTGTGCGCAAGTCCTGTGCACGCAGGTATACCTGCACGGCACATGGGTACTTGCACGATTTTCGGCCCTTAGAGTAATATTTGGGAGATCCTTGATCAAATCCTTTAGAATTATCCCTAGAGGCTTTCTAGAAGATGGAACGCATGTTATGATGAAGAAGTAGGGTGGCGCGCAAGTGTGTCCATTCCCCTTAAGGGTAAAACACTTAGGCACGAAAGTGTTTGTGAATTCTAATACTTAGACCTTACTCCTATTGTTTAGACCTTCCATTCTAGGTAATGAATTACATTAGAAGTGTTCAAAAGACCTGAATAAGAGACTTGGGCGTTCATAGATCTGTATCTGAATTCTCGAAAAATTCCCTCGAAATGGGGGGACCACAGGGTCTATTTATAGGCTTCTGAAGACCCCGGGCGGTTATCACTTACGGCGCGCAAGTCACGTGTGCGACCATTAGGCGGCGTGCAAGTATACTTGCATGACAGTAAGGGAACTTGTGCGACACATGTGCATTTGAAGCCTTGTTCATTCCTTTGTCAGTTTTTGATTTTTTCTTCAAAGGATGAATCACTTTGGGTGAAGTTATATCCCTTTCCATTCCTTTAGACAATGTGACGAAAAGGAGCGTCAACAAAAGTCCCCCCTCAGTGTTGGATCTGGAAGAATAACGATGTGACTCTGAGGAAAAGAAGAAAACCAAAGGGAAAGGGCCGTGCAGGTGTTCACCGAGCAACTGGCATCACGTAGGTGAGAAAAGCGCTGGGATGGAGCGCGCTGGATGGAGCGTGCTGGCTATAGGCACGCAGGTGGGCATCCTGGCCTATAAATATTCCATTATTTTCTGTACATTGCACCTGATTTTCGGATTATGGAGCTCTCTCTGTGCAGGTCCCCTTCACCGTGAATGTTTCTTGTTTTCCGCTGTTTCTTTGCTGTCGCGCTACTGTTAAGGAATTGGGTGTTGCACGGTTATACTTGCGCGCCAAAAACATGTGCGGCACATTAACACTTGTGCGGCGCATCTATACTTGTGCGCCAAGTTTAGACTTTCACACCTTAATGCCTTTTCCATTTTTCTGAATTCCTTCACAAATTTTATGAAAAAACAAAAACCATTCAAGAGATAATATATTCAACTTTTGTGCAGATTCAATGCCTCCAAGAAGAATTGGAACGACTGATTAACTGGAAATAAAATTAATTGATGAAATGATGGATATCGTTGGCCACGATTAATATACCGTCTGCGGTAGCACTATCCCAGATTTGGCTAAGTATTTGAAGAAATATCACTTTGATTTCCCACAAAGCACTTATCTTCTTTTGTACGGTTATGGTCATCTGTGAGAAGTCACTATTCCAGAAGCAAAGAACTATCTCCCATTTTCGTGGTTTCAGAGTTACACCAACTTTGCTTCAGAAAATATCTCATGTGGGGGAGGATTTATAAGTGATGGAATAGTGGATAAGGCCCACATGATGCATTATATCCCTTGTACGCCAGATCTGAAACCTCATAAGATTGAGCTGCAACCACATTTTCATCCTTTACTCTTCTGAAATTCTCAAATGGATCAATCCAAAGGCTAGAAGAAAAGTTGGGACTTCTGTCCTGGGGGAGGTGTGAAGCCAGCATGGATATGGGCATACTGGGTAAGATAAACCTATGTAGAGTTTTTTGACGATCTGAAAGGAGTTGGGGTATATGAAGCTCTCTGGGTTGGGCAAACATATGTTTACAGACATGATAACATCGTGTCAGAGATACTCAGCCACTGGACCCCAGAAACCAATTATTTCCATCTGACTCATGGAGAAGAATACATCAGTTTTTGGGATGTCCATAGGATCTTAGGGGCTCCAATTTTAGGGGATATGTATGATGAATTCATTCCTCCCATGGTGACATGGAATGATTCAGAGAAGACTCCTACTTTGGCTCGGGAATTATTTAAAATCTAACACATGCTCAAGTGTTCAGAGACCTCCTTAAATCATTCTCGAAAAGATATTCTTCCAGAGGAGTGGATGAATATATTTCATACTGAGAATAAAGATAAGGCGCCAAATGGGAAGGAGCCGAAGGAAAAAGGATCCAAGAAAAAGAAATCCAAGGATAAGAGGCCCACCCGTCCTACTACCTACCGAAAACCTGAGAAGAGGGGTTCTCCAAGAACATTCTATCCAACTCTAGAAGCATGAGAGTTCGAGAAGTGGGGATATGAGGTGAATAAAAGGATCCCAAAGAAGACTCTTCTGTCGGGATTCTTGGATTAGTGGCTCATCGTTTATATCTTGAGAGTCAGGGATTCAAAGGGAGGCGTCAGGCCAGGGACCTTTATTATTATGGCAAAGATGGCTAACGGAAAAATCGTTGTGTTGGCTACCCCCATTTGAGCAAAGATTCACATTAGTTTACTTCATGTCTTCATGGGTAAATCTCCTTTTATAATAGTGGGACCATTCTATGTTTTATGGGGATGTATCTCCACTCACTTCAGGACATAAAATGTACATAATGGATTGCAAATTCCTGGACGTTCTTTCAGGACGTCTATGCAAGAATTATCTAGAGTTTCTCCATTAGATCTTAATGCCTATGAAATGGAAGTTAGGCTGAGCATGTTTAAGAAATTAAACTTCTTTCCCTATGAAAATCCGCCAACCGGGCGGTTTGTTGATGATGGAACAACCCACTTGGATTTGAGGGAATACATGCTAGCTTGTAGGGATGGTGTGTTAGTTGCCAGGATTAACAGAGAAATTATATGTGAGGCCTATGCTCCATATATATTTTCATGTCAATTCATGTTTCTGCAACAGATTGTTGTATCTCCCCCATTACATTTCAGGTTAGAGCAACATCTGATGGTTCCTTGACAACTGTGGCTGCTAACGTCAAGGGAGAAGGCCGGGGTGGTATTTGATCTACCAGATGAAAAAGAGGCACATAACATGACCACATGGTATGCCGAGCATTGGATAGCATCATACCCTAAAGGGGTGCTGAATCACCCAGTTTATTAGGTGGGGAAAAGGAAGAGGACTATAGAGAAAGGAACCCTTCCTCATGAAGGTGATGCTTCCCCACCTGAAACTGATTCACCAGATTCCTCCTCTAGGACTGGTTCACTGGATTCCCAATACGGGGATGATGAGGCACAACAAGTGGAAAAATTGACTCCTGCCCGATATAATCCTCCAGTCAGAATCAAAAGACCCACTCCATCAACACCTGGTGAGTTACTTCATTGGGGTACATTAAGCACTACTAATTTATAAAGAAATAAGTCTTATTTTCTTATTCTCTATCTGTAGTTGGAGGACCTGGTATGAAATTGAAATCAAAGATTATAGGACCTTCCTCGCAGCCTTCATATCTAATTCCAGAGGCTATCCAAACATGGCAGAGTTTATAATGTGGTGTTGAAACTGTATGGCTAGATTTATGCGAGGGGTTACACCTCCATGGAATACGGAATCCTCTAGCTTCTACGGACATCATTTTTGATAATAACCCCGATGAAGTGCGGATTTATATCAGAGAGCTGGAAATGCTCATTTATGCCACTGATGAGTCCATTACTGTCACCAAGCGTGTGAAGGAATTGATTGATCGTGGCACTGTTGAGGGGACTGATGAGGAGCGGTATGATTATGTGTCTCCTGAAGATGTATGTTTTCTTTCTTATATGATTCACAAATTGATTTCAATCGAAGCTTTGTTACTCAATAAAATTTTTTTCTTTATCTTACAGCTTGCCAAAACTATTGAGGTTCCTTCGCCTTAGTATAGCCCTGGTGGTACTACAATCGGGGTTGTTGCTGAATCTCCTCGCGAACCGGGTGAGATATCTCCAGGACAGCAGACCATGAATGAGGAGTTGGACATGGCCTTCCATTCACCAATTCAAGAGACAATAAGGTAGACTGATGATACTCATAAAATTCCAAAAGGACAAAGGCGACGAAGGAGGAAGTCCACTGATAAACACTTTATCAGTAGTGGTAAGTCCTTCGAATAATCATGAATTTTAAACCATGAAAAAGATTTCTCAGTTTCCTTGGGATTGCAGGGGATTCTTAGATTTACCCTTTGAGGGAAAGGACTGATCCTCCCTTAAAGACCACGATGGGTGCTATGGAACAAACGCAAATTCCGGCTGACTTGGCTGATTTTGAAAAAGAGCCAACATCTATTCCCAGTACTTCCCCTGCTACTCCTACAAGTAGAGAAGAACCTGCACCAGAATCATGGGTGGCCGCAGCAACTGAATCTGCCATCCTTCCTGATGAAGTTGTTCAGAGTCAGGGGACGCAGAATGAGGGTTTCAAAGAGGACACATCAAATGCTCCCACCAGTGAGACTAACCAGGATTCTGAAATATCATTGGATGAAATGATGAATCGTAGCATGTCTGTCGAAGAATTTTATGATCATTCTAAGTTATCATGTGATCAATAAGACCATGGGCGTGAGTGTTATCTTTTGCCCAGTAAATTTTCTTATAATTTAAACTTCTAATCATGACTGAAAATAATATGCAGTTACATCCATAGAAGCTGCTGAACTTCCAATGCCTGAAGAGGGTGTGGGCATTGATGTCAAACCTACCATTGTAGAAGCATTATCTCAAGTGGAGCTAAACCAAGTAAACCCTCCTTAGACCCATCTTGAAGATCCTGTTGAAACTGGGAAATATGGGGAGGAGTCTTCTCAAGCTGTTGATCTACTGTTAGGTAATGATTGTATTGAGTTTTCAAGATAGACAACCAACTTCCATTATTCTATGAAACTAACCATACTTCTAATTGATCAAACAGGGCTATCAACATCAATGGATAGAACTGGAGGTGAAGTCTCAACCTCCTCCAAAATAGTAGTTGAAGGTGAAGCTACCAGGGTCAGGGGGGAAGGAGCAGAACAGGGCACTTCCCAAAGTGCATTGATCCCAGATTACATGCCCCCCAGTGATGATGATGTTGAATCAAACCCAGAGGTGCTTAAGGCGCTCATATTTTCACGACGCAAGGCATGGAACAACATATGGAAAATCATATTTGAGGTGTCTTTAGAGGATCTATCATAAAATATTTCCCGGTTGTCATCCCAGTTCGTCATTCTAGGACATGGCAGTTTTGGATACCAAGAGATCCATACCGCGGTGAAACAAGTCATCTTAAGAAGGGGGAAAGAACAAAAGTTCCATGAAGATCTGACCAGGGTGAAGTTGTTAGTCAATATCTATGAATTTGAGGTTGTAGTTTCCTGAGATGAAGCAGAATATGCTACCATGATGAAGGAGCTGAAGCATAAGATCAAAGATAAAGTCGTTTAGAAGATGCACCTTCAGCAACCGTTAGATGTTGTTACTGGGGAACTTGACCAACTCAATAATTTAATGGAGGGAGCTCAAACGAATGGTATGAAAGCCATTTCGGACGCCAAGAAATCACTCCATCATGCTGAAAATAATGAAGTTGGTCGAGTGCATGAGCTTCAAGTAGCTGCTGATGTAACTCAGGATGTGGTTCATCAATTGAAGACTTATGTCGACAGCCTCTTGTAATTTTTTGAAAAAAGATAATAGACTCAAATCTGTGGATGTCCTTCTAATTCTTGTGCATCAAATGAAGAAATATTTCACCTTTAATCATTTGTGCATCTATTTTCCTGCTACCTGCTTTAAATTTTATCAATGACAATGGGCCTAGTAATCATAGTATGATTTTTACTAGGATTATTGTAAATAACCCTACAAACGTTGAATCTTTTAATTGCTCAATATTACCTAGATCATACAAAAATATATGTTTAGTGAGATTGAACATTACTTTTATTCAGAGTTACAATTTATTTTGTTGGTAGTTTAATTTCATACACATTGTACATAAAGAGGCTAATGTTTAAGGTCGAAATAGCTTTGACTGAAATGGATTTATAATTGACTCAATTACTTGAAAATTTATCTGAAAACACATTACCATACTAAAGTATGGGGGAAAATAAGTAATCTATGACTTAAGAATATTTGAATCTGGGGAATGATATGAAAAAGAGATAAAAGGCATTAGAATAATTAGTTTCCAAGAATGAAGTTCCCATTATTTAACAAACCCGTTAGGGGGTTGAATTATGCAGGGCCACCTAAGGGCATTGGCTGCATAGTCAAATAAATAATATCTTTTGGATAACAAGTATGTTATGTCGACTGTTTATGCATGGCCACCTAAGGGCACGTGCTGCATAGTCAAGGAAAAGAACTCTCAGAAATTTACTTTCCTAGTGCTAAAAATCTAGTGAAAGTTTATGAAGAATCAAATTTTCCAAAGTATAGAGTTTGATATATAAGAAAAGGTACTTGAATATGGAGAAGATATTTCCAAACAATATTATCGATGAACTGGATGAATATCACTTCTACTAAGGTCTAACCCAAACGTAGGGAAGGAGAATAAAAACCATAGACTTGAATACTTTTAGATCATGAGAATGTATATGGGACAAGTATGTTAAGGATGGTAATTTTTTTGGATCCCTACATATTGTCATTAAGAAAAATAAGGACAAAAGAAGCTTTTTTCCCACGAATGAAGTTACCAGTATTTAACAAACCCGTTAGGGGGTTGAATTATGCAGGGCCACCTAAAGGAATTGACTGCATAGTCAAATAATATCATCTTTTGGCTGACAGGTCTATTATGTAGACTGTTTATGCATGGCCGCCTAAGGGCGCGTGCTTAATGGTCAGTAAAAAAAACTCACAGAATTTTAGGCCTTTTGTGATTAGAAGTCAAGAAAAGGGTTATGAAGATCTAAAAGTATTCAAGATTAGGATTATGACACCTAAATATGGGTATTGTCCAATGTATGTAGAGATACATGGATCAATGATAACCATAATCATATTGTTGTTGGGTCTTGAATGGAAATGTTGGACTTCACTACGTATCCCATAAGGATGGGAATCAAGCCATGCTTAGTTATTGAACTACAGTTTAACGTCGTGTGGGACAAAAGGATGGGAGATCTTAGTTTAGGGTCATAGATCTTGGACCATTATAAGAAATACACAGTGTGTGTTTTCATGGGGAATTTTCAGCCAAGGGACTGAAAGTGGAATTTGGGGTTAGGCCCAAAAGACTTGGGGCTGGATTCGAGGGACACTCGAACGTTCCTACGTATCACATAAGGATGGGAATAAATCCCACGTAGTTCTAGAAATACCCTCTGTAAAAATTTGGTCCGTACATGTGAAGGGTGAAAGGGGACTTTAGTGTAATGATGGTTTAACCCAAGATAAAAGGTTTGGGAATTTCCATGTATGCACATAGTCTTTGGAATGAAACATGATTGAAAAATCAATGTAAATAATGGTTCCCTCTCAGGTGAGGGTATCAAATAATATTTTAGTTTATTTTCGTACAGGACAAAAAGTGTTGTATAGTTTTACGTCATATAGCAATGAAGAAAGTGAACAAAAGTAAAGATATTGATTTTGGGGACGGTTTCACGAATCAACATCGTATGAGGTGGAGGTGAACCGATGTGAAGAAATTGGATTTGGGCTTAAACATCAAGAGGTTGCCTACGTACCCAGCCTGAAAGGAAAGGATCAAAATCTGCATAGTTCAATTAAAGAATGAATTAATGATAAAGTTGTTCTTGGGGACAAAGACCTAAAACATGATGTTGTTGGGACTTACACATGGTTAGTAGCCCAGAGAGAGTGTTATAGTTGAAGTTTTCTCTAAGCTCACGTGAGTCATACTCTGTGTGAGAAAAAAGAGATAACAAAAACCTCAACGATGCACAGTTTAATGTCATGTAGGACATATAAAGGGACTATGCATTTTAAATTCTTGCAGTTAGGACTATTGGTGTTGCACAGTTTAGTGTCATGTAGCAGAGACAATGTACAGTTAATGTTATGTAGGACGTATTAAAGGACTTTCTGTACAGTTTAGCATCATGTAGTGAGGACGATGGGGACAATACAGTTTAATGTCATGTGGGACAAAAATAGGACTGTGCAGTTTAATGTCATGTAGTAAGGACAAAAGAGTACACCATTTAATGTCATGTTGTACATATAAGGGACTTTTTTCATAGTTTAACATCATGTTGGATGAAAAAGGGACGATACAGTTTAGCGTCATGTTGGACGTAAGTGCCAATAGTTTAAGTTCGTATGCATGGACTATTGGTTATGATGTTTAACGTCTTGCTGGACGTAAGGGACTTCTATATAGTTTAACGTCATATAGCAAGGACGATGAAGGGGGACACAGTTTATCATCATGTTGGATGAATTAGGGAACTTTTTCACAGTTTAACGTCGCGTGAGACGAAAGTAATACAAATAGTTTAAGTTCATATGTATGGACCGTGGATGATGCAGTTTAAGGTCATGATAGATGTAAGGAACATGCAAATAGTTTAAGGTCATATGCATGGACCGTTGGTTATGTAGTTTAATGTCTTTCTGGACGTAAAGGACTTTTATACAGTTTAGCGTCATGTAGTTAGGACATCACTGTTTAACGTCATGTTGGACAAAATTACAAATAGTTTAAGGTCATATTTATGGACTATTGCTGTATTTTGTATTCATACAAAATATTTCTTCAGAAATCTACCATTGGTTGGAGTAGTGAAGAGTTCTCAATCCATTGAGATAAAAGAATAAGCTCCATTAGAGTATACCTTATATATTGAGTAAGGTCCTTCCCATTTTGGCTCAAGCTTTATAGGATTCATTCCTGGTATCATTGGAGTTCTAAGAACTAATACCAATTCTCCCTGAGTGAATGAACGAAGATGAACTTTTTTGTTGAAAGCTCGTTCTATTCTATTCTGATAGACTTCTAAGTGGTGCAAAGTACACAATCTTTTCTCATCTAACCGTTCCAATTCATTCAATCCCGTTTGAGATATTTTATCTATAGATGACTGATCACAAATGGCTACTCTAAGTAATGACAGTTGAACATCAATGGGAATGATGGCTTCCGTTCCATATACCAGTGAATATGGAGTTGACCGAGTTGTAGTGCCAGTGGTAGTCCGATAATCCCATAAAGCATGAAAGAGTTTATCAGGCCATGACTTCTAATATTAATCCACAATCTTTTACAGTATATTTGAAAGAGTCTTATTGAAGGCTTATATCAGTCCATTGGCCGCTGCATGATACCGAGATGAATGATTGGATTTGATGTTGTATTCTTGATACAACTTCTTCACCTCAGATGAACATAAGTTGGTGCCATTGTCCGTCAATATGGTATGAGGGACACCAAATATGGTAATGATGTTAGACTTGATGAATCTAACAATGCATTTAGAAATGACTTCCTTAAGAGGTATTTCCTCTGCCCATTTGGAAAATAAATCAGTAGTAGTAAGAATATACTTAAACTACTTGGCCGTAGATGAAGGGTAAGGTCCCACCACATCCATTCCCCATCTGGAAAATGGCCACGAGTATTTAGCAGTATGAAGAATCTTTAGAGGTTGATTAATGAAGCAAGAATGTAATTGTCATGAATGAAACATATTTGTGAAATCAACACAATATTGTACCATTGAAGGCCAAAAGTTTCCAAGCCTTCGAATCTGATCAGACAGTCTATGTCCAGACTGGTGGGCACCACAAATTCCTACATGCACTTCTTTCATGACAGCCATTGTCTCTTAACCATCAATGCATCTCAAGATAACTCCATCAAAACCACGCTTGTAGAGAATTTTCTCTAGGTGATCTGCGCCATCATAAATAGTAAAGTTTACCACACGTCGCCAGATTTGTTCTTTCTCAGCTCTATCAGGTGGAATTATTCCATTTTGAAGGTATTGCCTGATTGGTGCCTTCCATACCGTAGTGTAACCATATGGTTCAGATATGGGACTAATTTCATTGATTTCCTCTGTTCTGGCTCAAACATAAGGTGAAATTGTACGAAAGTGGGCAATAGTAATGGTTGTCTCGTCCCGATTTGGATCTGCCAGAGCTATGGCTATATTAGCCAGTGAATCTTCTTGAGCATTTTTTGATCGCGGGACATTAGAAAATGTCGGTTCCAAAGGGAATTCCTCTATTAACTCTCTGACGTAATCATACAAAGGGATTAGTTTTTCTTTTCTGATGGAATAATCCCCATTGACTTGTTTGATTACCAGGTTTGAATCACCTTTCACCTTTAAGTGATTCACTTGTGCTTGAAGCGCCAATTCCAATCCTGCGATGAGAGCTTGGTATTCTGCTTCATTATTAGTACCACCTTACCACAATAAGAATGAATAAGGTAACACTGCCTTTTCTGGAGAAATGAGCACAATTCCAAATCCAACTTTGTTGAATTTAGGATTTTCCTTTTTCCTCCTTGTTGGACTTCTGGAAGCACCATCAAAATACATTTCCCATTCCTGAGGACTTTCTTGAATAGAGAAAACATCCTCATTAGGGAGTTCAATATCTGAAGATGTGTCTTCCACTGAAGGGTGTTCATCTAGAAAATCAGCCAGTGCATGGCCCTTTATTTCCTTTTGAGACACATACTGAATGTAGAATTGCTGCAAAATAACTACCCACCTTTCCAGATGTCCTGTAAGCATTGGACAACTAATGGTGAATTTGAGCGGGTAATTACGAGATACCAATTGAACCTCGTGATGTTGTAGGTAGTGTCTCAACTTCTGAACTGCAATGATTAATGCCAGGCAACACTTCTCATTACTTGAATACCGGGTTTCTGCTTCAAGCATAGTCTGACTGAGGTAGTAGAGGATGTTTTCATTCCCAGTATCATTCTTCTGAGCAAGAAAGATACCCAATGATCACTCTAGAGCTGTCACGTAGAGGATAAGTGGTCTTACTTCAACTGGTGGCATGAGTATTGGTGGACTCAAGAGTTATTTCTTGAGAATATCAAATGCTTCTTGAAATTTTTCAGTCCACTGGTAAGTGTCTCCCTTCTTCATTAATTTGGTGAAGGTAAACTTTTTCCTGCCAAATTGGCGATGAAATGACGAATATTGGCTAAGCTTCCTTGAAGTCCTCATATTTCTTTCAAATTTCAAGGAGGTGAAATACCAAGGATTGGATTTTTCTTCTCAAGATCGATTTCAATACCACGATGGCATACAATAAAGCCGAGAAATTTTCCTGAGGTTACCCGAAAAGCACATTTTAAGGGGTTCCTCTTCAAATTATGTTGTCGAAGCGTGCGGAATATGACTTCCATATCAGCTAAGTGATTAGAAAATTATTTGGATTTAACCACCAAATCATCTACATAGAATTCAACAAACTTCCCTAAAAAATGTTTTAAGATATGATTCATGGAACACTGATATTTTTCACCTGCATTATTAAAGCCAAAGGGCATTACCCGGTAGCAAAACACACCATAAGGGGATCTGAAGGCTATAGATTTCTCATCTTCTGGGGCCATTCGGATTTGATTAAATCGGGAATATCCATCCATGAAGGAAAGTGCTTCATAGCCAGCTGTTGCATCAATTAAAAGTTATGTAATCGGAGCTGGGAAATCATCCTTAGGACAATGCTGATTAAGATCTCTGAAATCGATGCAAACTCTAATTTGTCTGTTCTTCTTCTTTACAGAGACAATATTAGCTAACCACTTGGGATATTGAACTTCTCTGAAAAAGGTTGATTTGATAAGCTTATCCAATTCGGCTTCAATTTTTGGAAGCATAAGTTGGGTGTGTTCTTCTGGCGGCTTGCTTAAATCCTCGATGTTATTTTGGTAAACCCAAATGATGAGTAGCAACACCTGGATCAATCCTGGACATCTCTGTATAGTTCCAAGCAAATATGTCTTTATTTTTCTTTAAAAAAGAAATAGACATCCTTTTTTCTTCAAGATTCATGTCCGCACTGATTAATGTGGGGCGTGGATCTTCTTTTGTACCCAGCATTATTTCTCTAAGTTCATCCATGGTGGTAGAGATACCCTCTTCAAATGATGGAGGAGAATATCCGATATCTTCATCTTCTTCTTCAAGATATGTTATTTCTTCTGTTTCTACATTCATAGTAGACAATGAAGTAGAATTTTCATGATCATAAAAGATGTCAAAATTTGCACATCTGGAAGAAGAAGCTTCCATTTTCGACCCAATTGATGATGAAGGGTCTTCTTTGGGTAATAAAGATGAGATGATGGATTGAGAATCGACATCATTGTTCACCTCCGATGTTTCTATAACTTCTTCTGGCCTGATTGGCCATGTATAGACTTGTTGGATTTCAGCAGATGAAATGAAGATGTCACCATTTGTGCTTTCATCCCTGCTTGGTGGGTTACCAATTTCTCTCATTTGTCTGGCTCGATTTTCGTAATTGAAATTATGGATATTTCCATAATATTATTTTCATTTAGGTCTATCTTGTCAATTTGATGGATAAGCAACACATAATTTGTACTCACATGTGTAAATGTATTTACTGGAATCTTCTCCAAACCATATAGAGCATTAACTTTGGTAATCTCCTTTATTGTGGATTCCACCTTTCCCTTCATGTGGTAGAATTACGCCTCAATGTATTAAAATTAACATCTCTTGAATGGGGCCTTATCACCACAAAATGTCCCAACTTGACCATCGAAACAAAACATGAGACATTGATGGTATGTCGAAGGGATAGCCGCATGCCGATGCAGCCAGGGTCTTCCAAGAAAGATGTTGAAGGCTGAGTCTTGATCAACAACCATGAAATCTGAATTGGACACAAGATCTCCAAACTGAGTTCTGAGTGTAATATCGCCCAGTGGTTCTTGTTCATTTTTATCATATCATGGTAACATCAAGGTAGAAGTAGATAAATCAGATTCCGTGAGGCCCAATCGATGAAGTGTACAAATGGGCATGAAGATGACTCCTGAACCATTATCAATGAAAACTCTTCGGATTTCTATGCCATTGACCTTTCCAAACAAGTACAAAGGTCTAATATGTCCATGAACAACATCATCTTCATCTTCATCAGTAAAAGGTATTACTGCATGGCATTCTGTAGGATTATTCTCTACATGGTAGACTTCAGCTGTAGAAATTCTAGTTTCAAACTCTTGAGGACATGACAAAGCCTCAATGACTGCTTCCCAAAGATTCATTGATAAATTCAAGGAATTTAGAATTGATAACATGGCCGGTACTTGGGCCACGTGTTTCAATATATCATACTTTTGATCCAATGGTCTGTGTTTCCCGACATGAACATATGGTTTAGAAGGTGTCTTGGAAGTTGATGCTTTGTAATTTGATGCATCTAGTACCGGGATTGGAGTTGGTAATTCTCCTGGCTTTAGAAGATTAGACCAATTAGGTCTATTTACTTGCTTAGAGGAAGAAGATGGAACTTTCAACCGATCTTCTAGAATATTTTTACTATGGCTGAGTCTGCCTTGTGTGGAAGAACTTTCAGGTTCTTGTTGAGCTCGTTGAAGGGCTCTACCACGCGTTTCTGCCGCATACACAGTTCTAGCAGGGGTAGAATTGGAATAGTGGCCTCTGAAAGATCCACGTCTTCCCCTGTATCCTGAGCCTCTGCAACTTCCTCTGATTCCTCTATTTGATATATGGAATTCGGGCTCATCAAAATCGAAACTTTGATTGGAATATGAATCTGTTAATTGAATCATATTAATAGAACCGAAAATCAACTCTTCATCCGATGAAGACTCTTCCTGATTAGTCTGTTTGGGCCGTGCCGTTTGGTGGGGCAGTGCCCGTTACTTCGAAGTATATGTAATGAAATCTTCTAGAGTCAAAGACAGCATAGGATTTGAAACATATTCATCTTCTTCTGGTTGTTCCTCTTTCATGGACTTGTGCCATTTCTTTGAGGATTTTCCCTCTGATGAAGAGGTTTTTGCTACGGCATTCATGGCAGAAGGCACAATTGGTTTCTTCAATTGCATTCACAAAATATCACGAGGTTGGTTGATCTTCTTTCTAACCATCCAATCATCATATTTTTGTGCATTTTTTCTTTTGACTTCTTGCCACTCGCCTTCTTCCTCTGGAACTGTAACAGTAACACATGCTACCTAGGCTGAAGAGCCGTTTAGTTTGACTAGTCCTGAGTCGACCATCTTTTGCAGGAGGTCTATGAAAAAAAATACTCTTGGATGGGATGCCCCAACATTTTATGAATGAGACAATAATTGGGATGGTCTTCATCTCCTTCCTTGTTTGGCCTTCTGGGCCTTGGCAACTGAACCAAATTATTTTCTAGAGCTGAAATGAAATAACCAGGAACTTGTTCATTTCGGAAAGAGTAAACATTGCTTCTCAAATCCTAAAATTGTTTTCATCTTTGATCTATTTGATCATCTTGACGAAACAGCCTCTGTTGTTGACGCTCAGGAGGTGGAGCCCTTCATGAAGATGAAGGTTTTGAAGTAGAAGCAGGTACAGGTGCTTGCTTAAGCATAATTGTAGTAGTATCTGCTTTACCCATTCTCCTTACTGGAGTTGATGTAATTACACGAGATTTAGCCTTTGTCTATATAAGAGAATCTTCAATATGTTGAGAGATTGAAGTAAGGTCTCGAAACCCTCCTATGTATTTCACAGGCATCAACAGTGTGCGTAATTCGTCACGCAGATTTTCCACACAGATTGGCAATAGTTCTTCTTCAGGGAGTGATAAGTTTATAGAATATGTTAATCCCTTCCAGCGAGCAATGAAATCTGAGACCCTTTCATTCTCCCTTTTCTTACAGTTTGTAAGATCAAAAACTATTGTCTTTGGAAACATTGAGCGGAATTGGATAAGGAATCTTTGGGGAAGATCCTCCCATCCGGTAATTGACTGGGATTTCAAGCTTGTGTACCCAACAAAATATGGTCCTTGCAAGGTTCGCATGAAGCATCTGAGTATTACTGCTTCTTACTGCTCTGGAGTTCCCATCATATGATCTCAACAAGACATGTAATGCGTCAAATGTTGTTCAGGGTTGCCTGATCCATTGAAAATAGGGAATACAGGGTTCCCAAAACATGACGGGGGAGATATTGAATCTACCCATTTAGGGTAAGATTTCTTTTCTGGAAGAACCTACACACGCTTCCATTCCATAGTCTCTAACAGAGCTGTTAATGAATCAATGGTAGTTATTAGCTTTTGAGAAACATCCAGTTGAAATTGGAATTGGGTAGGTGCAATGACTAGAGTTTGGATAGGTATGGCAGCTAGTACTGCAACTGATGGTAGAACTTCCAATTGTAGTTGCACTTGACTCGTAGGATTAGACATGTGAGGGTGTACTGATAAAGGAGGATATTCTTGATCCATCTTAGTAGCTGAAAAAACTCCTTTGGTTGAACGACTCTAGCACGCTTAGGAGGAAGAATTCCTTGAAGTAGTTCTGCGTTCATCCTCCTCAATTCCTTCATTTCTTCCTCTTGTTGCGCAAATCTTTTCTCTAGTGAGAGCGATTGGCCTTCTCCAGAGGAATGATATGTAACCTGATTCTTTCCCTTCCCCTTGTTTGATCCCTCTTGGAGAGGGGGAAGTGGGTTATTTGAAGGAACACCCATATTTTGGGTAAACCTTTGATTTCATGTACGTACACCTTCTTCATTTGTGTCTGTGCGTACAACTTCCTGAGTAGGAACCTCTTCATCTTAGTCCCCTGAGTGAGCCTCATCTGGAAAATCAGAAAGAACGACATTGATGACATTAATTGATGAATAATACATTGCATCCCTTCTATCAGCATTTCTGTGATATTTTCTTCTTCCATGTCTCTGATGAGACATTGCCTTTCGTTGATTCTATCCCTCAGGAACTTCTTGGAGAACTGTAATTTGGAGAGAGTCTACTGATAATTTGGCTCTTCATTCCTCTTGGGGCTTCTTCCCAAACCGAGAGAAGACCGAATTTATTTGAGGGAGGGATTGAGGATTTGAAAAAGTCCCTAGTCCGGTGGACTGGGGTTGTTCCAGCTGTCCCCGCTCAACTTCTCGAATCCTATTTGTTGATTCTGAGGGATGGGTTAAAAGAGTCTCAAGTCTGGCAAGATGTGGTGGATCTTTACATGCTATGTCTGAGACTTTCTTAAAATCTCTCATGATCTTGCAGACCTTGTTCCATAAATTAGGTGGATTCATCAATCGATATCCACTTTTATCACCCGGTTGAAAATACCATTGGATGATTTTTGACACTTCTGTAAATTGATGATGTGATTGCTCCATACGAGAGGCCTGTTCAATATTATCGTTTGCTTGATGCAGGAGTAATTCAACAAATTGTTCTATGTATTCTTGATTTTGAGAGGAACTAGTTGAAGCCTGTTCTTGGGAATTCATTTGATTACAAACAAAGCCGGTTGATTGTGGCCGGCCACGGGCAATAACATTTCATGAGACCATTTTCGGCGGGCTTTGCTGACTGGAGAGCACAGTGAAATGTAGTACTCCATGAACACCCCATCCTCTGACATGAATACCAGATGGGGCATTGGCAGTTAACTGGCGCAATCTTCTTAGTGCGCCAAGGCATGAACGCTGAAGGGATCTATGCTGCTTTTCAGCCTTAGGATATCGAGAGACTGATAGAGATGCCAAATCAATCTGACGTTGTAACCCTTCTATTATCTTAACATGATTTTCATATTCATAATAATATAATACTTTATTTATCAACTGAAAAAGTGTTTTCCATATGTTGAGATGAATATCATTAATTCCATCTTCCATCAACATCTCTATAATGTCTTACTAAGAGTCATCCATAGGCCAAAACATGACTGGCACTTCACCTTTCTCTAGTTGTTTTCTCATGTTCAGGATTTCCTCTTTATAATTCAATGAATATTCTTCTACTTGATTTGACCAGAGCTGGTGCTTCCTTGTTTCTTCATCAGATTCAACAAGATTGGTAGAGAAATCACTGATCAAACTAGAAGATGCATGACTTAGGGGTGGTTAGGAGAATGACCTACACCCTGGGCTATCTTCTGATTGAGAAAGTATTTCACCTGCTAGCGATGAAGCATCAGACATAACTAGTTTCACATTGTCAAGTTCCTCAAGATAAGAGGGCTTTCTCGGCACTACATTGTCCACTAGAGCATTTTCCGGGCAATGTGCATCACTAATATGGAGAGGACTTTCACAGAGAAATTCATCATCATGGGCAGGACCACCATGGTGGGTTACAAAAAAATATGAGATCTCTTGCTCCTTGGTCTTCTGGCCACACAGAGGGTTATTGTATCTATCATCTGAAGATGAATCTTCATGATCGAGCGAACTGCCATGAAGCAAGACTTCATGAGGAAGTGTTTGTTGAAGACCTTCTGAATTAATATTCCCACTATTGGGAAATGAGGTAGTAGAATCTTGAATTCCAACATATAACTATCTGAGAGATTCAAGAACTCCAACATCGAGAAAGGCCTCCTTACAGATTGGATCTTGATCTCTTGACTGTGCTGGGTGTATATTCTTCTTAGAAACCTTCTTACTCAACTTGGAAACCACTTATGGATGAAAGTGGCTGCTCTGAGCAGGTGCATGTGTGTGATCAGGAGAGATGGCCAGGTTAGGCTGATGTTCTCTACTCAAATAAGGTGTATGTGCCTAACTTGGTTGTCCATATGATATGGGGGAGTATTCCACACAAACCTCTTGGTCTGGAACAGATGTGTGTGTCTGTTCCGAAGTGAACTGTTGATGTTTCACTCCACTGGTAGGGATAGATTTATGTGTCTTTCCCTAAGATGTTGCTGAAGTAGTTATAATATTCTGGCAAGCATCCAGAATATGAGCAGGGATTTTCTTCTGCTATTTCATCATTGATAGAATATTCTTGGTGACTTCAGCTGCCGGAATAGGGATATACGTCCATTCTGTGCTTGGAGAAGATGTATGTGCCTGCTCTTGTCCTCCTTTTCCTGTTAGTGAATCCTGAAAGTACTCAAGTGTGGGGGTAGAAAGTTGAGTCTGCCTTCTGTTTGTCACCGAAGCTTTCTGACTGATTTCTCTGTGTGCTACCAAGTGAGACTGTTGGTAGGTTTGATCAATACTAGTAGGCGTATGTGCCTTCTGATTGCACTTCGCTGAACGTGGTTGACATGCCCCATCATATGTAGTTAGACGAGCCTGTGGACTAGATGATGATATATAAATAGGTATATGTTCCTACCTATAGTCCTCTGACGGAATTACCTAGCGGGATTGGTATGATTCTTCCAGACGAGTCTGCTGGACAGCAGAATTAAAACGGGCAGGTGTGTGCGCCCGATCATTGCTTGCCACCAAGTTAGGATGGTGGACTTTTCTGGAGATGGAAGAGATGAGAACCTGCTCACTGTTAACCGGATTTCGCCTCTGGCGATTCTTCTTTCCTTCTCAGGTTCGAGGAACATAAGCCAAACGCCTGGATTCGACACCGTCATCATGTTGAGGGCGCACTACCGCATGATTCTGGAGGCAATTGTTGATGGGAGCCCTCAGGAAGGTCTCCTGCTTCTTTGAATTAAGGCCCTGTGGGACCTGGTCATTATCCTCCCCAAAATATGGGAGTGAATAGTGATTGCGTTCCGGGGATAATGACCCGAAACGGTTGGAGACGGTTGTTATCACCACCTTCTTCTTGATCACTAGTCGTCGCTGTCCGGACGACCAGGGTGAATTGATCACTTGGAGGGCTTGTCGAGCAGCCTCCGGAGTTGTAATGGTACCATATTGACGGTACTCCTTAGCCAGCACATTTCATACCGAGTGTTGAAGACGCTGAGTAGGTGATGTCGTCTTCAGAGCGGACAATGACCCAACAGGAGTAGCAGTAATGGCATTCGTAGAAATAGTATTCACAGTAGAGGTATTTATATATGTGAACTTAAGAGAAGCCATTCTGGAAATGCAGAAGATCTTGGAAAATATTGCCTATTTGATATAACATACATTATAAAGATAAATTCAGCTACTACATCTTTTGGATGAAAACATATGTCAATGATTGTTTTTGTTGGCCCTCTCATTGAGTTTTAAAAAGTGGCTTAACAAATAAGTAAAACATCATTTTAACTTGGTTAAGGATTCATGTCGTGTTCACCAATTTTTATTTTCCTCTAGAATTGGGGATGTCCTCGTTGATTGTTGTTTCAGACATTCCAATCAGTTTCTAACAGGATTTTTCGTAGAACCGGAAACATCCAATTATTCCATATCCATTTGGACCTACTTTCCAAGGGTAGGCGCTCATTAGTTGTGGACTGATGAGGCTTAGGAATTTTCATTGGTCGAGAGGATGGGAGGTCGGAATCATCACACATTTTTTGATGGGAATTATTGTCTACTCTGTGACTCTCTTTATAGATTTATGTTATGTTCGTGAATCCTTATTTCATTACCATGTAGAAAACGAGATTTCCTTTAGACTGACCATCAATGATTGATATGTAGGAAATTCAGAGAATCTTTTGTATTTATTTTAGGTTCTTCATCGATGAAGAATCATCTGTATTTGTTATAGATTCTTAGTTGATGGTATCCTTAAATACATAAAAGTCTCATGGTCATTATGATGACCATAGTACTTTTAAAGCCACTCAGTGGGTAACATGAAGTTTATTGTCATTCACGATTACATGAATTATTTCAGATTTGGGATCATACCCGCTGATGGGATACCTATATATCCTTTGTTTTGGAAAAGGAATCAGAACCCACGTAGTTCGAGTAAGGGAGTATGATGGTTATGCATGATTTGATGGCTCAAAGAAAAGATGTCATGATTAATTTTACACTCTAATCTCACGTGTGTCATGCTTGGTGTGAGAAACAAGAGGTATTGGTGGAACCAGACAATTGTGCCACGAAAGATGCAATGATATGGGCCTTATGTGTGTATGACTGCCCAAATAGATAAGGATTAAGATTTAATTCAGGGAAGAAATCCAGGAACATGGTCCATAATGTTATATGTGCTTCATGGAGATTTGGATACTCTAATCTTGGGGCTTACTCATAAGGAAGATGCCCAAGATAAGAGGGGACTTATGATTGGGATTTACTCCTGAGAAGGAAGCCCAGATCAAAAGGAAATTAAGACTGGGGCTTACTCCTGAAAAGGAGGCCCAAGTTAAAGGGATTTGAAAATTAAAGGGACTTGGGGCTTACTCATAATGAGGAAGCCCATATTTGAGACTGGGGATTACTTTTGAAAAGGAAGCCCAGGATAAGATAATTATGGTTGGGGCTTACTCATAAGGAGGATTCCCATATTTGGGAATTTTGAGACTGGGGCTTACTCCTAAGGAGGATGCCCATATTAGTGAGGATTTGGCATGGGTCTTACACCTGAAAAGGAGGCCCAGGTTAAGGATTCTCTCATCTTAAAAGAAGGAATTTGAATGAATGAAATCTCAATATTTAATGACATAAAGAAGTGTAAATCACTATGTTTTGAGAGATGTTCCACGAATTTCCTTTTAGATAAGGAAGCCAAATCAAGAAATCATGCCATAAATTGCATTGAAGAGTGTCTTGAAGACTGAATCTTGAATAGGAGAGGTGTAATGTCATAGGAGGGGTGAAATGGGCTGGAAAGGCACCCAAAAAGATAGGGGCGCGCAATTCCTAGCAGGCGCGCATGTACTACGTGGGCGCGCAAGTCCTGGGCACACAGGTATACCTGCGCGACACATGGGTACTTGCGTGATTTTCATCCCTTAGAGTAATATTTGGGCGATCCTTGATCAAAGCCTTTCGAATTATTCTTAGAGGCTTTCCAGAAGATGGCATGCAAGTTATGGTGAAGAAGTAGGGCGGCGTGCAAGTGTGTACATTTCCCTTAAGGGAAAAAAACTAAGGCGCGCAAGTGTTAGTGAATTCTAACACTAAGACCTTACTCCTCTTGTTTAGAACTTCCATTCTAGATAAATAATTACCCTAGAAGTGTTCGGGAGACCTGAAGAAGAGACTTGGGTGTGCAGAGCTTTGTATCTGAATTCTGGAAAAATTCCCTCGAAATGGGGGGCCCACAGGGTCTATTTATAGGCTTCTAAAGTCCCCGGGCAGTTATCACTTATGGCGTGCAAGTCACTTGAATGACCATTAGGCGGCATGCAAGTATACTTGCGCGAAAGTAAGGGAACTTGTGCGGTGCATGTGCATTTGAAGCCATGTTCATTCCTTTGTCGGTTTTTTATGTTTTCTTCAAAGGATGAATCACTTTGGGCGATGTCATTTCCCTTTCCATTCCTTTAGATAATGTGACGAAAAAGAGTGTCAACAAATACATAATATTTTAAACATATAAAAATATCTACACAATCACTATGCTTCATATGTTTCTACATCCAATGAATCTACATTTAGAATATATTCATATAGAAGAAACACATTTATTATTTTGGACCATGCATAGGTTACTCCAATATCATATTCTGTATTTAGAAGTTTCCTTTATGATTATTTACATATGGTGATTTTAACACTCCATTGAAGATATAATTTCACACAAATATATATTTTAAATGTTTTAACTCCCAAATAACACATATGGTTTTAGACTTATCCAAATATTTTGAAATATACTATAACTCCACAACAACTAAATTCACTCGAAATGCATATAAGACATTTTAAACCCTAGAGACCCTTCCCAATCCTTCCATAGCTAAATAAATGATACAAACTATAACTAAGAATTAGAAAAATTACAATATTTAATTCCTAACCACATATGACATGAAACACCTATATAGTTTTCTCAGAAGATTATATTGAACCTCCTCCAACACTAAATCAAGCATTCTAGACTCATCCCAGTCCTTTATTTATATCCCTAAACACCCTCTAGATATGATCCATCTCTTAAATTATATATTTGAGTCCCAATTCCTAAAATTTCCTCTCATATTAGGCCAAAAATACAAATTTTCCTAGATTCTCCTAACCCCTAATATTGAATTTCATTACAAATCTATCTTCTCATGTTTGAACTGGCTGACCGAGTTTTCTTGAGGGTATCACCCCAATGAATAATCTGTGAAAGTTTAATGAATGGGAAGATAGTTTCTAATTATGTGTGACTATTTGGGGTTGTTGAGAGGAAAAATATTTTTGGCTCTAAATTATTTGTTCCTTAGATATTCTATGTGATGTGATATATAATCAATATTTTTCATCTTTGTAGATCCCAACACAGCCCTTCTCATATGATAAACATTGATGAGATTGGGGAAGAGTATAATGAATCATTAAATTAATTAATAGTATATATATAAGACTATATTGATAATATATTATGTCAGAATGTAGTATAACAGATATACTTGAAGTGGGAACAAAATAATATATTTGAGAATACTTGAGAATGAGAGTCTGATATACAAGTGTAGTGGCTAAAACATTTATTCGGTAATTCATATTGGAATATATAAAGGAGTTTTTAATATTTGGTGAGTAGGTTGCAACACCATTTTTATCAACGGTATAAAAATACATAAATTATTTCCAGACCATGCATATTTTAGCGGTTTTTGTCTTTTAGAGTTGTTGGTAGATGTAAGGGGTCATGTTTTTGTACGTTTTTTCCCAGATCAGCAAATAAATCATTTTTTATTGATGTAAATAGTTTCCCAGTGATATTACACCCTGTGAATGATGGCTATAGGTAGATAGAGGGACCTCTAAATGACTATCATGTGGTTGGTGTGCCCATTACAGGAGTTTGATTACCACATGTATTGTATAAATGAAAACATATAACTAATTATTTTAATTGGTTAATTTTTTTAAATTAAGAATTCATTAATTTGTTTTTCATATGCCCCACAACCCTATCAACTCTCACATATACGATTTCTTTACAATTCTTGATTTATACCATCTTTTTATCTAGACTGGTGCACCCTCTATCCCAATAGATCATTAAATTTATAAATGACGATCCTCTTCCATATAACGATGATATTTCTCATTTTTTAGTGTTATTTATTAGATATAAAAAAATTATCAACCTTTTATATTTTCATCCTAAAAAATATGAATTGTCCATGAATTTTATACACGATGAATTCTACCATATTATGAAAGTTGCTACCTAAAATTTACAAATTATTTATAAACGTTTCATTGGGAACATAATACGTGGTCATGATAACTATGTGTACATGAATCAAAATTATTCTAAATAGTTCACTTTGGCCCTATATGAGTTGATTAAATATGTTTAGTTACTTTATTTTCCAATTGTTCATTTTTATTTGGTTTTATCGTCAGTAATGAAGAGTTGATATAGAAAATTTTAGTTATCGATTATACATGAGTCCAAAAAAGGTATTAATTAAGTAATGTTAAAACTTAACTGACCATAATAGGTGCCAATGATTCTCTATATATTTGGTAAATTAAATTTATATTAGAATATATCCATGTTTTGGAATATTTAGGTGCTTGTATTACCTCTGTATTTACTGAGATATTCATAAGGGGTGACAGTATTCCTCCATTATAATTTATGGTTATTGTTAGTGTAATCCTCAAACTATATTCATGGAAATGGGTTCAATGTGTGTATTGACATTATATCAATCATGGTCAGTGTAGTAATTTTTTTGAAATCATTTTATAAACTAATATTCATTATTCTAATTTGGTGATTATACTTTGTCGGTTAAACTAAAGGGTTAATATTTCATAAGTATAAGATATATAAATGAATGTGATGTCATTATATATATTTTTATATTTTTATATCTTTATAATATTGGTTTAAAAAACTATAATGAAAATATCCTCAAAAGTACTGGGATGCATTTCCCATTTCATTTATATTATTATAAGATTGGATAAGGATTCCTTTATGATAAGATCATAGTGGAACTGAAGACACATTTCCCTTATTCTCTAGTTTATTATACGAATTATATAAATTCTATTTCGATGTTATTATTATATAACATGTTTTCTTTACCATTTTTCTCTATATTATGTTCAGTAGTGATCAAGATGTTACTCGACTAAAATTGTAACAGGAACATGCCAATTTTCCAATATATACATATATTTCATGTGATGTGATTTAGATTCCAAAGTTATGAGATAATTAAAAACATATGGCCTCATTTCCTATTAAATCATTCCTATAAGGTGAAGGGTTCAATATTCCCTAGGGATGAGACTGATATTAACATGTGATATTTATCATATTAGTCTTACATTCTTATGAGTTGTGGTAATGATTTTCATCATGTTGATATAAAAAATTTATGGGAACATATTTCCCCACTATAATTTTGATATTATGGTTATATTTTTAAACATACATTGGTATTGAATGAGGTTTAAATGGTTACTCTGAATATAGATTTTTTTGTACTCAAGGGAAAGCTATTTTATTATTTTTTGTTGTTATTTTATTATGATTTTGGGAATATGAAATGGAGAAGTTACTTTTATATTCTGGATTTTTAGGGAAACCATTGTTTGTGACCCACTGAGTTACACTCACTCCTTAGATGTGTATCTAGATTCATTGGAAAATTTTATGGATTGTGACTTTAGTTAGGGAAAGGAACTTACCATTTATGGATACGATATAGTTCTATAGTTGAAGTTGGGTGATGGGACTAAGTAGGGACTCATGTAAAATATTTTTTTATCTCTTGTCATTTATTTAATTTTTCTATGATATATAATATTTATGGACTAGTAATCTTGTTTGTTTCTATATGGATCATAATGAATTAAAATAGTTCACTTTTTTTAAATGTTATGATACGTTATTGTAATAGGGATGGATTATTGTTTTAATTTTCATATTATGATTCTATATTGTGATGATATTTTATTATTATTTATTCCATTAATATTATAGTTATTTTTACTAGAAGATATAACATCCCTATAATAACCTATAAACCCTCATTTCCAGTCAAAAAACTCTAGCATACGAGGACATATGACTACAGTTACATGATTTCACATTTTTTCCATTGTAATGACCTTCCAATCCTCATTGGATTGAGAGCTCAACGAGTCATTAATAGGCCTTAAGCGACATCCCCAAGGTGCCAAAGGCTGGCAATAAATGCTGAAGGGTTTCAAAATAAGTGGGGGATGATTTACCCTTTCTAGAACATACCACAAAGCCAACAATCATAACAAAAAAAATAAACTAAATTATGCATGATTACTTCTATGGAAACTAAACCATTTATATTACCATAACCAACCAAGATTACCACAATGGAAACCAATACTAAATCAGTGTAAACAGCAGAATGAAAAACTCAAAGACAACAAGAAAAAACCCAACTCCATAATCTACATGCTCCAAGCTTCCACATCACGAACCAGCCCAAGCATCACGAAGAAGTATGCAACAAATTACCTTTTCCAATATCCCGTTACATGACATCTACAAAAGAACCAACATGCCAAATAAGGGGGTGAGTAATGAAACTCAGTAGGTGTTTTCCTGATGACTTCCCAACCCATGCCTCTAGGATAAAATATGTCAGCACATTTATATAAAACAATTTACATAAAACAATTCCAAAATATCTCACAATATAACAAGTTCTATGTCAAAACCATTTCCATCAAAAACCATCTTTATCAAGAAAAGAAACCAAGAAAGTTTCCAATAAAATTCCCTTTTCCATTTTGGCACATTCATTACATTTCACAAATCCACACAACCAACCATTCATGCAACTTGGACCTCCCTATACTCGCGAGTGGTGAGTTATCCTTCCACTAAGTCATCACTTAGTAAAATACCTTGACGGGGTTACTTCACAACCTTATCTGTCCCAACCTTTTGATGGGGGTACTTCTCACCCTTATCCATCCCAGCCTTTTTATGGGGGGACTTCTCGCCCTTATCCATCCCAATGCACATGAACACAAACCACAACTCTTGCAAATCTATGCCCAAAATTATGTGTGTTAAAAAAAATTCAATAAGGCATCACCCTTTTATTGAAAACCATTTCATTCCAGAAAAAGAACCATAGACAATTTAAAATCACCATTTTAAATTTACTTCAACAACCGCTTTCCAATAAAATATGATTTCCATCACCCGTTACTAAAAAGGGGTTTCAACCATTCTATCACAGGAGATAAATAAACCATTTCAATCGAGGAAAAAAATTTGAAACTAATCCTTCAGGTTCTAAGAAAGAGGAATCGATAGTGAATCCACCTACCTCAACAAATTAGGTGAAACCAACAACGGACGAATAACGCCAACAAAACCGAGTCAACTAGTCCCCGAAACTTCCTTAGATTCTTTCCCCTAGCACCCAAAAAACCAAAACCCAACTTAAAAGTCATGCACTACCTTAGATCTTCCAACCATGGGCGTAGATATATGGATCCATCAAGAGGGAAGAAGGAGATCTAAGAAAACTAATAGAAAATGAGACTTACCTCGATCAACCGGTATCTAAACACCATAGAAACCCTCTGGATCGCTTCCAAAACGCCTGGTATGTGTTCTCCCACCATCACTAGAGAAAAATCCTGAGTTAGGGACATATAAGAGAAAGAACTAGTGGGTTTAAGGATAAAACAAATTAGATACTTAAAAATAGGATATAAGTTGACTTCGCGCACGGTTAGTCCGCACTGTTAGTCAAATCGTGCGCTAATTGTACAGTAGTCACTACTTGGAAGAGGTGCTATGCACGACCTCCACACATGGTTTTCCCTAACCATGCAGACATCTTACAGTCTCCTCTGTCCAAATGACCACCACCTACCTGGATTCCGCACGGTTTGGGAAAATCGTGCGCAGCCCATGTGTCCCCACATTTTTCCCTTTGACACCTTAAAAGTATACAAACATTCCCAACCATCCCCCATATGGTTCATGTACTTAAAAATCATAGAGCAAGGGTTACTTACCAGAAACCGGGGGTACTACACTCTCCCCATCATTGGCCTTTCCCTCCTCATAAAGTAGAAAACCATCGCTTGCATGAAAGAGTTCTGGCCACAACTCTTTTATTTCATTATCTCTTTCCCAAGACTCTTCTTGAATCTGACCATGATACCATAAACCCCACACTAGAACGATACTTTTTTGGCACAAGACATTCTCTTTCCTATCCACAATTCATACCGGGATATGTATCAACAATGAATCCGGCTCTAGGTAAACGTGATCCCATCAGATCACATGGTTAGGATCGGGCTGATACTTCTTCAACTAAGATACATGGAACACATTATGCACTTCATTGAACCACAGTATTAATGCCAACATATACTCCACTTCTCCAACCCATTCTAGTATCTCAAAAGGGCCTATATATCGAGGAGATAAGTTTCCCTTCTTCCCAAAATGACATTGTCCAAGACTTGGAGTGATTCTAAAAAAGACATGATCACTCACAGTCTACATCAGATACCTATGTCGCCATTACCATATCCACCAAATCAGGAACAAGAGCAACTAGAAATAAAACCACAACATCGGTTCGGTCTTCATATTCTATACGCATGTCGGCTAGGACCGACATCAACTACCACTCATCTGATGCTTTTTTTCCAACTGAGTATATGACTTTCTACTTAATGCATCGGCCACCGAATTGTCCTTAACCAGTGCATACATAAAGTCAAAGTCGAACATTAGAAGACACTCCATCCATCTCCTCTACCTCAGATTCAAATCTCAATCTAAGAAAATGTGTTTCAAGATTCTGTGATCCGTAAACACAGTAAAATTATCACCACAGAGATAATGTCTCCATGTTTTCAAACCATGGACGACTATAGCCAACTCCAAATCATGTTTTGGGTAATTTGTATCATGCACCCTTAACTGCCTTGAGCCATAAGAAACCACATGGTCTCCTTGCATGAGAACACAACCCAAACCTGTTCCCAATGCATCACAATATACCACATACCCCTGTCATGATTCCGGAAAAATCAAGATGGGTGCTGATGTAAGGCGAACTTTCAACCCTTGAAAAGATCTCGAACATTCTTTAGTCCTTTTAAATGCACTACTCTTCTTTTTCAATGCTATCATAAGCGAAGATAGTCATGAGAAGTCACAGAAAAAGCATCAGTAATGACCAACTAGACCAAGACAACTTCATATTTCAAAGAAATTCTTCGGTGGTTACCAATAAAGAACAACTTTTATCTTTTCTTGATCCAATGAAACGCCTTTCTCAAAAACAACGTGGCCAAGAAAGCATACCTCCTATATCCAAATATCGCACTTTGATAATTTGGCATACAACTGATGGTATCTCATGATTTCCAACACAATCATCAAGTGTTGCCCATGCTCATCTCTTGTTCTTGAATACACCAATATGTTGTCCACAAAAACGACAACAAAAGAATCTAGATATCGCTGAAATATCTGATTCATAAATTCCATAAAGACTGCTACTTCATTTGTAAGACCAAAAGGTATAACTACATATTCGTAGTGGCCATATCTTCTTCTAAAGGCTGTCTTCGGGATATCCTCCCTCCAAACTCGCAACTGGTGATATTCTGACAGCAATTCAATATTGGAGAACCACTGAGCTCCCCTCAATTGGTCAAACAGGTCATCAATGCATGGAATTGGATATCTATTCTTTATCGTAACTTGGTTATGTTTACGATAATCCACACATAGCCTCCAAGTTCCATCAGCGTTTATTACAAACAAAACTAGTGCTGCCCATGGAGACCTGCTTGGCTGAATGAAACACTTGCTTTATAGTTCCTCTAACTTCACATTCAATTTGCATAACTCTATTGGTTCCATCCTATAAGATGGATGTGATATATGACTAGTCCCCAGAAAAAGATTAATCGTAAACACAACTTCTCTAATAGGTGGTAACCCTGAGAAGTTCTTAAGAACGACATCTGGAAATTGATCCACCATAGCTGGAAAACTATTTTCCTTAATATCTTCCGTTGATTCCAAAGTAAACAATGCGAATTGGTGATAGATTGTTCCCACCATTGGTGCCAATAAACTCTTGGTGCCTTTCTTTGATATCCATTCTCCTCTAAAGAGATGGTCGACGTAATCCTCAGTCGTGAAACTAACTGTTCTCCTATAACAGTCGGTGTGAGCCTTAAACCTTGTCAACCAATCCATACCTAGTATTAAATCATATACATCCATATCCAACATGGATAAGTCCCATTTCAGATCAACTCCACCAATAATTATAGCACATTCTCTACAGACGAAGGCTTGACATTCCCTTTGACCCAGAAGAGTTTTTAGTTTCAAGAAAGAAGGCATAATTTCCAGTTTTAAACATAGAAAGTCAATATCATGAGAAACAATGAAGGAATGTGATGTACTAGTATCAGACAACACATGCACAGAGGTAGAATTCAAAAGAATTGTACCTCTTACTGTTGATGGTCCATCTTGATCATCAACAATCATCTACTCAGCTCCATACAATTACTTCGTCACTGCACTGTTATCCTTGTTGCCTTGCTGAGATTGCCCTAGTTGAGGGGTCTTGGTATTTCAAGAATCACCATGTATATCTCTGTTATGCTGACGAGACTGACTCTGCTATCCTCGTATTATCAAAGAATACGATTATTGAGATGCCTGGGAAGTGTCACATGCACCTATACTCGGAGTATTTCTACAATAGCACTGTAGAAGCCCCATCTGCTTTAAATTGTGACATTGTCTAGGTTACGTTGTACACTCTCGCTTTATGTGATCGGTCGAGCCACATTGAAAACACCTTGCTTTCATCATCAGTCCTGGTGGAAGATTCACTAATCCAGCCTTCTGATTCTGATTCGCACTCCCACCGTGGAAGTGGTTTCCCCTCTTTCGCTTGTTCCCAAAATTAGAGTTCCCACCTGTTCCCGTGGGTATCATCATACTTCCTCCTCCCATAACTCCCGATATGTCTCTTTCTTATACTATTGCTTCGTTTACCATTTCTGTATAATCCGTAATACAGAGCACAACTATCTTCAACCGAATCTCCTATCACAACCTTGATTCAAAGATGCGTGCCTTCAGCAACGCACTTGCAGTAAATTCCAGTGCAAAGCACACTAAATTCATGAATTTAGCTACATACTCCGTGACAGAGAGATTCTCCTGCTTCAGGATAATTTTTTTTCATCCTCTGGATCTTGAACGTGTGAGGATAGAATTTTTTGTTGAACAACTCCTCAAATTCCTCCTAGCCCAGGCCTTGATATACCTTATCCTACACCACTAGCTCCCACCACAATCGTGCAAGATCCTCCAGCATATACATTTCCAACTTCACATTCATTACTACTGGTGTGGTGATGAAATCGAAGATATGATTCATCCTACTCATCCACACTTCCACCCATTCTGGTTGAAAATAACCCCAAAATATGGGTGGATTATGCTTCTGGAACTGGACGGAATGTTCTACATGCCTTGAATCATCCCTCCGATTCCTCATATCCACATTCTCTAATGCTTGAACGATACTCTAAACCACCTCTTGGTTCACACATGGTTCAGGTGTAACCACATTCTCCACAGCGTCTTTTATTTGGTTTCTACGACACCTAAAAGGTGCCATTTTCTATACAAACAACGCACACTGGTAGTCTCACTTCCTAGAAACTAAAGTATTATCATTTCAAATTATATCACATCAACTATCACCACATTGTTTTTCAAAACAACCTTTTCCCATGTTCAACCATTTTTAAAACATCCCATATGCTTTTTGAAAATCATTCCATTTTCAAAATACACTAAATACCCTGTTTTCAAAGTCTTCCAATTGAAAAGAATTTCTGCATTTTTGAAAAATTGGCACCTTACACAAAGTCCTTACTCATTCCTCACAATGAGATATGAAATCCTAGTGGGAAGGCATTCCTCTAAAATGCTTGTCATGCTCATTTCATTCTCTAAACCCAAGAAAATGAGATTTCCAAGATTCCGGAAGTGTATCCAAAAAACTTATGTACCCAACACCCTAGTAACTTGAGGTTCAGCATAAATGGGTTAGATACGTCCTTTTATGCTACACATATAAAGTTCTGACAATCCTACTCCTGTCTAATATTACAACCCAAGGAATAGACGAAAAGGAATTTCAACTCCATGACAGAGAAAATCGATGACCACTTGTTAGGTAAGGACCGAACAAACTGATACCATTTGTAATGACCCGCCAATCCTCATTGGCTTGAGAGATCAACGAGTCATTACTAGGCCTTAAGTGACATCCCCAAGGCGCCAAAGTCTGGAAATAAATACCGAAGGGTTTTAAAACAAGTGGGGGTTGATTTACCTTTTTTTGAACATTCCACAGAGCCAACAACCATAACCAAACAAATCAACTAAATGATGCATGATAACAGCTAAGGAAAATAAACAATTAATATTACCAAAACCAACCAAGATTACCACAATGGAAACCAACACTAAATCAGAATAAACAATGGAAGGAAAAACACCAAGACTACAAGACAACAACCCAACTTCATGCTCTAACAAGCTCCAAGCTCCAACATCACGAACCATCCCAAGCATCACGAAGCAGTATGCAACACTATAAATTTTCCAACATCCTAGTACATGACATCTACAAAAGAACCAATGTTCCAATGTAGGGGGTGAGTAATGAAACACAGTAGGTTTTCTGTGATGATGTACCAACCCATGCCTCTAGGATAAAACATGATAGCACATTTATATATAACAACATATATAAAACAATTCAAAAATAGTTCACAATATAACAAGTTACATGTCAAAACCATTTCCAATAAAAAACATCTTTCACATGAAAATCAACCAAGAAAGTATCCAATCAAATTCCAATTCCCATTTTGGCACATTCATTCCATTTCACAAATCTACACATCCAGCCATGCTTACAACCTGGACCTCCCTATACTCACAAGTGGAGAGTCATCCTTCCACTAAGTCGTCACTTAGTAAACTACCTTGATGGGGGTACTTCACGACCTTATCCATCCCAACCTTTTGATGGGGGTACTTATCACCCTTATCCATCACAACCATTTCATGGGGGGACTTATCTCCCTTATCCATCCCAATGCACATGAACAGACACCACAACCCATGAAAATCCATGCCCAAAACCATGTGTGTTCAAAACCTTTCAATAAAGAATAACCATTTTATTGAAAACAATTTATTTCAAGAAACAAAACCATAGCCAATTTAAAATAACCATTTTAAATTTACATCAACAACCACTTTCCAAAAACACATGATTTCCATCACCCATTACTAAAAAGGGTTTTCAACCATACATTCACAGAAGATAAATAAACCATTTCAATCAAGGAAATCAATTTGAAACTAAGTCTTCAAATTCTATGAAAGAGGAATTGAGAGTGAATACACCTACCTCAACAAATTAGGCGAAACCAATAATGGATGAAGAACTCCAACAAAAACGAGTCATCTAGTCCCCGAAACCTCATTAGATTTATTCCCCTAGCACCAAAAAAACCAAAACCCGACTTAAAAGTCATATAATACCTTAGATATACCCACCTTGGGCGTAGATTTAAGGATCCATCAAGAGGGAAGAAGGATATATAAGAAAACTAAAGGAAACGCGAATTACCTCGATCAACGGGCCTTTAATCGCCATGGAAATCCTCTGGATCACTTCCAAAACACCTAGTAAGTGTTCTCCCACCTTCACCAGAGATAAATCCTGAGTTAGGGCTGTCTAGGATAAAAAACAAGTGGGTTTAAGGATAAAATGGATTAGATCCTTAAAAATATGATCTAAGATGACTTTGTTCATGCTTAGTCCACACGTTTAGTCAAATTGTGTGCTAAACATGCGGTAGTCAATGCGTGGAAGAGGCGCTCTGCACGGCCTCCTCGTACGGTTTGCCCTAACCGTGCGCACACCGTACGGTCTCCTATATCCAAATGACCACCACCTGCACGGCTTCCACACGGTTTGGGAAAACCATGCGCAGCCCGTGCGTCCCCACATTTTTCCCTTTAACACCATAAAAGTCTCCAAACATTCCCAACTATCTCCCATACGCTTCATATACTTAAAAAGAATAAAACAATGGTAAGTTACCGGAAACCGGGGGTACTACAACCACAATTGGGTGATAGTTACTATATTTTTTATATTTATTTTTTCATTGAGGGAAACCAGAAGGTTATTCCTTAATGAAATTTATATGATCATGAAAAAACTATATTATTCCATTTATTAATGAAATGATAAATGAAGGATAAAAAAATATTGGGAAACTAAGTTAAGTGAATATAAAAAAAAATTGAATAAACTCTTTTAACATGGTTTTGTACCAATTTTTTCATACTCCATGGGAATAAAACTACATATTATAGCTTCTTATTAATTATAAAACAAAAAATATAAGAATCATAGATGAGAATAGGGAAAATAGAGTTAATAGGGAAATGAAATCCGCAACTAAAGAAACACAAAAAAAGAGTGAAACATAAATTCTCAAATGTAATTAGATTTTCCATCCATAAATCAAAAAAATTATTCTTATATTTATAATGGCTATTGTGAAAATGGGAAATAAAGAACCTCATGATTGGTAGAAAAAATATTTCCACTATAACACAACATCGGGTATTTCTATGAATCTTCATGGTGAGGTCTATTGTCTATTCATTAGGTTATAATGCCTATGATCAAGTCAAATTCTTCCATCAGTAAAAACTATTTCTTTCTAGAATGGTAGCACTTAAAATCCTTACACGACTTCACATGAATTATATATACGATTCATATTGTGAATGAGAACCTATATACCCAAGGTTGATTTAGATCATTTAGAACAACTCAAATAAATTGGAGAAATTTATGGATATAACTTCGTGGGATTGAAGAGATCGATAATAAAAAATAAAAATAAAAATAAAACATGTGTAAATGGTAGTTTAAAATAGATGTGTAAAGGTCAACTCAAAATATATTATGTAAAGGTCAAATAAACCCACTATGTCTAGGTACTCTAGATACTACTTAAATGTAGGATGAGCCAACCTACACTATGTAAATGTTAATACTAAAATCATCTTGAAAACCTTTATGGATATACTATGCAGTATATAAAAATAATGATGGGAATAGGTAATCAATACTTACATTGGATTTCTGAACACCTCAATACAAGGGTAATGAAAAATTACTCACAAGATCTTGTAAGGGTATTAAAATCACCACATAGCCTACATCTAGGTAACTTGAGGTTATATAGGGGTATATTAAGAATAAATAATGCAACATAAAGGTCAAGGGACTTCTATTTAGGGTTAAAACTATATAAACACAGAATACTTATGGGTAAACCAATTTTTTAAAAGTCAGAAGACAATTTATTAAAATTTATAAAGGTATGAAAACAATATAGAATTATAATGATTCTTTAGAGAAGTTAAATTAAACAATTAAATGTACAAGAAACTAGTTTCAATTAAGAAAGTTTAAAACATGTTGAAAATGAATAAATCTCTAAAATTTTAATATTAATAAAAAAATAAACAAAATTTTATTTTCTTGTACCAAAATGTAATTCATGTTGAACCATCTTAGAAATATTTTATAAATTCTTCAACATGGAAACAAATAGTGCCTTAGTAGCACTATCAGATGAGTTATCATTTGTGTATATCTTCTTGAACCAAACCCTTTATCTTATAATAACAATGATAATAAATTGTGACATAATATCTATATGTTTAGACCAACCATGGAAAATATTGTTTTTTGATAGAGGTTGGGTGGACTGAAAATCACTATGTAAAATTATAATATAATTACATAAATTAACTTAAACATTTTGACACATAATCTAAATGGATACCTTGATGTCATATATCAATAAAATATTTGTTTCATTTGTGGTTGAGAGGGCCATCACTAATTGTACATTAAACTTAATAGCAACATGTCCTCCACTTTTTGTGAAAATATAACTGGTTAGTGATTTCCTTGTATCAAAATTTCTATAATAATCAAAATACAAATAATCAGTCACTAAATATATATAATTAATATTCATACTATGACACTATGAATGAAATAATGTTGAATAAATACACCTCAAAAACCATTAAATGGAATAACAATTTAGATTACACATATTTGTTGAAAACATGCTCAATGTAAAAATAGTTTTTGTAGCATCTGGCATGGTATATACCATAGAATACATAATAATTCCTATAAAATTTTCAAATGGTATCATACTCCCATATTAAACATCAGAATAAATTTTAGGATAATTGGATAATGAAAATTTAATGTGATGAGGAAAAGGAATAGTAAAGGGTTTTAAAGAATTAAAAATTATCACTTAATAACTTTAAGAACATAGAAATGTTGAGATAGATAAATTACCCCGTGATTTCAATCCCAAATTATGTAGATACTAAATAACCTTTTAACAAAACCTCAATCATTCATCAAAAATGTCGAGTACAATATATTTTTACCATTGGGGATTAATTTTATATTATTACACATGAGTGAAATATCATCAACATAATGTACCACATAAATCATGAGATTTATAATAACATTAAAATAAACATAAGCAATAAGAAAAATAATTTTAATACCAATTTATAACTTGAATGAGTCAAAAATTTCTGTAAAATTGTTTAGAAGATTGTTTGAATACATAATGTTATTTATTTATTATATAAACAAAGATAGATTTAAATTTATATTGAGAACCATCATCAGTACTCATTTATACTTTTCTTAAGTCATTATGAATGAAATCATTTATGAAATTAATCTATCCAATGTGATGGTCATGGAAGCAATAAAATCATGTAATATTCAAATAAACTAATATTCAAATACATGAGTTACATTTCATAATAATCAATTACCTTTAGTTCTATGTCTGGATTTAGATTTTATTTTAGTTTTTATATTATGATATGTATTTCTTTTATAGTTCTTTTTACTATCTATCACCTAGGAATTAGGTGGTTTGTTGACTATGGACAAGGTATGTTTCTTTTTGGGGTACTTCATCACATCTACCATGGATGAAAGGTAGTTCTTAGAGTGTTTTAATTGATAGAATACTTTTAGTTTTGGGGATTAACACCATAAAAATATTAGGAAACACATCGGGACATGGAATACATATTAGAATGGATGTACCTAGAACGAGGCCTTATCACTATAATCTACTTATCCCTCAAGAGTTTATAACCTCCAAAATCACTAAGAGATATAACATCAAGAGTATAATTAGATTAAGATGCAAAATTTGGAGCATTTTAAGAGACAAATGGCCAAGAGGAACATGGGGAAGCCTCAATATGAGACTCATTAAAATTCGGAGTATCAAATTAAATACCCCTATTTTAGAAGGATCACCACTTAAATTACTGGGAGGTTGGACACTAGGGGGAAATAGATTATGAACGGCTGCATCTTGGGTACTGATACATTTATAAAATCCCGGATTGTCTATCCGAATTTTTTACCCCTTAAACCACTCAAGATTCCATATGAAGACACAATTGACATCCCTAGGATCATGATTTTTTGTCTTGAAATGATCATAGGGATTTAATAAAATAACATTAATATGTCAATATAATGGGGGATAAACAATCAAAATCTCTTTTGGAGTCTTAAACCAATTGGCATATAAGGGACATAGATTCTTCATGTAAACTTCCATAGTGGTAGCCTTATCCCAAATGAACATGGGAAATAATGGGAAAAAAATCAAGTTATGAACACATTCACATATGGTGTAGTTTATAAGCTCATATAAAACATTTTTATAAGGAATATGAATCAAATTTTAGTTTCTTAATATTACATCATCTTCAAAAAAAATTATGGAGATATATATACAAGTATTATAGGACATTATCATTCCCAGATTCCTTTTATTTCTTCCCAGATTGATTGTTCATAAATGAAATACATATTTTAGACACATTATAGACATCATATTTAATTATACATATATAATATCCTTGAGGACACATCTATAAAATTAAAAAAAAAATAGGAAACTCCAAAATGAGAGGTAATTCTTTTTGGTCCCTATATGCATGTGTTAACATAATTTTGTTAGATATTTTCCTTGAATATGGATCTCATATAACTTATCTCTAATAATTTCTTAGAAAACATTCCACAGAAAAGGGAATGTTACTTAGTAAAACTCATGTTTTAATCCCTTTGTTATATATTTCCTTTTATATTATGATACTAAATTGTACCAACCTAATATTCCAAAGCATTATGCAACCAGTTTTATTAATAGGGTTTCTTATAAACTATTAGGAGTAAGTATAAGGACTCATAACTTTTACATACCATAATTACATGATTTATAAAAATGTTTTCAATTTCTTTACATATCATGGATTTTTTTATTTTAAAGATTTAGAAAATTAGGAAAAAACATATATATAAAACCCTTGAAATAAAATATATACATTTCAACTCAATATTGTTTTACAAACAAAAACAATATTCTTATTTGAATCTCTTGTTTCATTAATGAATTTTTTTTCTTTATTTTTGAGTAAACATAGTAGAATTATATACCACAATAGAGATATTAATAATCCCTAGTCCCAATGAAAGTCATTTAAAAACATTTATGAGAAAGAAGTTGTAGTATGGGATATAAAATGAATGAAACCGATCAATATATTTGAAAATTCATAAAAAATCATTGTTTTTTCATTTTTGTAATTAAAATTTAAATCAAATAATAATTTAATTACCCAATAATTAATAATCATCCAAAATTATTAATAAATCACCTCAGCAGAAATAATAAATGAAAAATCATAAACATGATTGTTTCTTATGAAATATAACCACTTGTGAAATTATTTTAATTAAAACCATATTTTTCACCCTTAAAATAGAAATAAAATATATTTTAAATTTAATCTCATTAACATACCCTATAAAATAAATATAATTCAATGAAAACTAATTTCAAGTAAATGAAATGTCATTTAGGTAACTTGGGAAGTCATTTTACAGTCACTCATACAAGAACACTTACAAATGAAATAACCTACATGGTTAATTCTAATATAACATACCATGGAACATAATCATTAAACAATTCATGGGAGAGAAATATGAAAATTAACTGATCATAAACAATTTAGAAGGACCATAACGTACATAAAAAATAGAAGAATCCATTTCCATCCTAAAATTTCATAAATTATTCACATTAACACAAAGGAAGAATTTATTCTAAGCATTATGTAAATATAAGGATTAGAATCATTTTAATTTGAAAAATCCTAAAAATAAATTTACTAGAATAATGGGAAATAATTTATTCTTTTGAAAAATCAGTACACATTTTACAGCTAGTTTATTAATGAATAATAGTCATAATGGAGAGAAATCATTCTCTTTTTCTCATTAAGTTATAAATCTTATTCATTTCGCAATTTTTTAGCAATGTGAGAAATATCCATTTTAGAAAAAGTTTAAAATATTTATTCAAAATAATTTATGAATATAGTAAAAAATGATTTAAAATTAATTTGAAAATAAATTTTATTTTATTAATAACTTAACTAAAATATTTTAAATACCATCGATTTGGAGGAAAAAGATAATAAAACCACATTGAAACATTAAAAAAAAGTTTTTAATGAAATATATCTTACCCGAAACATAATAAAAAAATATTAATATTATACTTGGTTAAGAACCATTTTTATGTGTATTCCCATAGTATTAAACAAATTATTTCAGTGACATATTAAATTACATAATCGGTTAAATCCTCAACAAGCGTTTTTAGGACGTTCAATTTATGGCTTCGAAATAACATTGGTATGTTGACCATGGTTAATGATTTAATTGTACCAACAGCTATATAAAATTAACAGTGGAAGAATTTTAGTTTTATATTTTTAATTATACTTTTAAATCTAACAATGAAAGATAGTTTTGAAGAAATAAATATGGTATAGTCATATAGATGGTAATGTGTATATATACATTAGTAACATTTTCATTTTTCAACAGAAATTATTAAAATGTTTCTAAGTAACGTTTAATTTTTCATTTATTATTATTATATAACATTTATAATACTATTTCATTAAATAAAATTATATATTTCATCTATGTTATTAATGACAAGAAATGAATTAATTCAATTTGTGGAGGTGGTAGTGCACACATACAAAAAAATGACATTATAATTTTAAAATGGATGGAATGGTAATAAAATATTTGATATATTATAATTTAATAATGTAAAATATTTAATTAATATCATATATATACTTTAGATTCCTCATTATAACCAGCTATGAGAGGTGGTGATGGAAAATTACTTACATCAGTTTTTGAGGCAGTAGTCCTTTTCATATATGAATGATGGTTTTATTTCCCATTAGATGAATAAAAAGATGGATTTATGTTATGAAATCAACAAAATAACATGTTAGTATTTGTGATTTAAAAATTTATTATATAAAAATTTTTATAATATTTTTAGAGGATGTAGATGAAAAAATAAAACTAAAACATTTGATTAAAAGTGATACCTCTTTTTTGGATAACCTCTTTGGATTTACCCCTTACTCCCTATAAGGTTGGTATTATTTCTAAAAAAATACCTATATGACATGGGGATGGAATATTGGGAGATAATGTAGTAGGTATTTTATTAACTAGTGTGATCAAATTTAGTGAGGAAAAGAGAATATGATGCACCCTTTCAAAAGTGAGAGAAAAGACAGAGTTGGAATTATTTAAATTATTATATAATATAATAATATATATATATATATAAATCACGTAAAGTGGAACAATGGAACCCAAAATTCAACTATAAAATCTTATATGGTCTAAATAAACTCAATAAATCACATTTATACATGTTTATGTTCCATTATATAAAATATATCATAGTCAAACTACATTAAACACATTAAACCTTAACCATGATAAATTCAATTTTCATAATGTTAACATAATTATATGATATAAAATAAAAGGTCAATTTTAAAAAACATTTTATAATATGATTATAAATTTCAAATCCATTTTTTACTAAACATTTATATGTGGGTGAAAATACTTTTAATATAAGAATTAAAAACATATGGAAATTGATTTTAGGAAAATTACCTATTTGATCCGAAAAATGTTTTTACCATTAAATCAAAGAATAAATTGGTTTCCTTGAATTTTATTGGTTAAATAATAAAATGTAATGTGTTTATTCTTTTTAGAAATCCAAAAATGAATTTAATCATCCAATAATGAAATTAATTTCTAAGACCCAATTTTCTTTTGTTTTGAATAAAATATAACTTATGTTTACCAAAGTAAAACATGAGTACTAAAATTTTAAATAATTATATATAATAAATTATTTAAATAATTAATCTTATATTTCATTACAAAAATATGTAAAATATGATAAATTAAATAGTAAGTGATAAATTAAAACATTATCACATAGTTTTAACCATGGTTTTCAACTTTTACCCTTGTTTAGGTCATAAAATTTATAATGTTTATTATTAAAATTTCTAAAAAATAAATGAAACATATTTAATAAATTTTAACCCCTGGATTGAAAATATGAATTATTTTTTTATGAATAAATTCCTAGAACTAGAAAAAAATTAGTTTAACATACAATATAAAAACCAATGAATTTTTTTTTTAGAAAAAAATGTTTTTTATGAAGAATTATGAACTTATGACAAAATCAATTGTAATGGTGATTAAAATGTGAAATAGGATAAATTAAATAGTAAGTGATAAATTAAAACATTAGCACATAGTTTTAACCATGGTTTTCAAGTTTCACCCTTGTTGAGGTCATAAAATTTATAATGTTTATTATTAAAATTTCTAAAAAAAATGAAAAATATTTAATAAATTTGAACCCCTGAATTGAAAATATGAATTAATTTTTTATGAATAAATTCCTATAACTAGAAAAAATTAATTTAACATAAAATATAAAAACCAATGAAAAAGTTTTTTTAGAATATATGTGTTTTATGCAAAATTATGAACGTCTCCCAAAATCAATTGTAATGGTGATTAAAAAGTGAATAGTTATAATATTTTTAATTAAAAAATAATTATTTTTCATTAAAATAAGTCTCAATCCATAATGGTTCTTTTAAGTGAAAGTATATCATAGTTTTATTTTAAAAAAATTATTTCCATTATTCATATAATATAAACATTTAAACAAAATACAAACATATCACCATATGATAAGTTGGAAATGTATTTTTTAAAAAATTTATTATTTTTATCAAATAAAATTATAATATTATAATAAATTCCATATAATATTCTATTATAAAAAGATATAAACCCCATTTTAAAAAAAACATATTTTTGAAGCATAAAACAACTTTAATGAAATTAGAGGAATTTTTATTATTAAATGTTTGTTATAACTTAATTATATAAAAACTTTATTCATATTTTTTATACTTTCCTTGTTATTATTCATGAATTTGAATTTATCTACTTGGTTATAATGTTCAAATTTAAAAAATATTATTTTTATAGTATATTTAAATTTTCTTTAATATTGGCATTTCATGTTAGGAAAGATATCAATCAAAGTATTTTTTTTTTCAAATAAATATTTGAGGTGTTGAATTATACCCAAATCATGAAATCATGAAGAATTATATTTCTTATTTTAACAAAAGCATTTTTTACGGGTTCTTCTAAGATATAAAATGTTATTTATTATTCCTTTTTACTACAACAGGTTTCAAATTCAGAATTTACAAATTCTCGACCACTTACACTACGAATAGGTACTAGAGGAATATTGTTCGGATTTTTAATTTGGGATATAATATTTTTAAAACCTAAAAATACATCTAAAATTTTAAATATAAAACTGAACAATGTGCATCTTGTGTAGTCATCAACTAAAACATTTACATAGTATTCTCCACCAAAGTAGAGAGTTTATATAGGACCAAATAAGTCAATTTTAACTAAATAAAAATTAACCAATTTTTTAAAATTGTCTAATATATTTTAAGTTTGAGTTTTCTTTCTTCCAAAATTGACAAGGATCACAAAGTTTAAAACAAATAATGTCATGCTTTTGTATCTCTCTTATTAGAACTTTCTTAGAATTATTATCTAATGTTGTTATATTACAGTGTCTAAATCATCTATTCCACAACTAATATTGATCTTACACTGCATTAGGTCAAGGTATATCTTGAATAAAATGTACCATACATTTTGTGTGTATGCATTCTAATTCTTATCGGCACAAATAATGTATTTAAATTTAAAAAATATATAATACAATTATCATTCCAAAGGATCACAAGGTATCAATCATCACATAATTAGATTTATATAATAAGGTTTTTCATAATCCCGACCAAAAACAAAATAGTTTTTATTAATGGTTTTTTAATAAGAGAAATATTACATATTCTATAAGTTACTCCCAGAGTATTATCACCAAAAGTGAAATTTATAACTTTTTTCATTATAATCATTCAAAAAGAATTCTTTTTTCCATTCACATGATAGGAACAAACAATATCCATGTACCAAATATAGTTTTTATTGGTAATATTTTTATTTTCTTAAAAAACAAGAAAAGTTAGACACTTGGATCCCAGAACTACATTGGTCCAACATTGTAATTAAATAAACTTTTTGTAATACACTACTATAAAAAAATTCCATTTTTCTATAGTTGATAACTATTTATAATATAATGATTTATTAATTACAAAATATTGTACTTTATTTAAAGAACATTTGTTTTTCCAATGTAAACAACTATGAAATTTAGTACAAAAAGGTTAACTCTTTATATGAAAATAATTCATTTTAATATAATGTGTTGGGTTTGAAAACCCAATACTAGAAATATGAATATGATGTCTGATTTTTCAATAAATGATATAAAAATATTCCTTTCTAATAAGAATAATTGATAGTTAATTTTTCAGATTCATAATTTTTGAATTTAGTTGAATACCTAAATCATTATTCTCATCATTAGAATTATAAAAAGACTTATTGTCTAAATTTTTATAATGATAAGTAACTTTTTGTGAATTATTTAAAATAATATAATTTTCTTTGGAAATATTTTCATTCTCATATTCTTATTTATTAGAAACTTTATTAATATGTTTTTTAATAATTTTAAAAATCTAGAAACATATTCACAACTAGGAAATGTATTATAATTTTTAGATGAACAATATTATTATTTTATAAATAAATTTGAATAATTTTCATCCTTATAATCATGAAAACATACATTTAAAAAAATGTTAAGGGATTAAGAATATACCTTTTCAATTTCTCATTCATTTTTATTTGGAATACCAGCGTAAAATTCCGAAAATATGTAACTATTATTAGTACGATTAGATAAATTATCTAAAAAAGATATCCACCCCTAACACTCCACATGTAATCATATTTATTAAATTTTTTCCTTTATTATTTAATAATTTGTAGAAGTTCTTTATTTTTTATCCATTCTATTAATTCACGGAAAATGAGGTCTGATATGACAACGATTATGGAATTTATAACAAATCAGTTTGGGGAATATTTTTTCACTCAATTCCTTAGTATTTTTCTTATATCTATAACTAAAATTATTCTCCCCAATTATTTTATTCATTATTGTTTCAAGATTAAAAAGTTTATTATGACTCTATTTTGATGAACTGTTTTTAGACTAAACCTTAACTTTCTTCTTTGTAAAATATTTATAAACTATCTTAATTGATATTCTTTATATCGAAATATTTGAAATAGAAGCCAAGCCTAACCCATTTTTCTTTTCATCATTTTAAGCATATTTTCTTAATATTAATTCATATTTTATTAGTGTTACAATTAGACCATTTAAGTTATTATTTTTATTTTTTTAGTAAAATCAAGAGCTATTCTTTTATATTCCAAATCACTGGGAATGATATTAATAATATTTTTACCAAAATATCAGCAGTCAAATATTTATCCCCGAGATATTTTAGACTATTTACAATTACCATAAATATTTAATATATATTTACATGAGGTTCTCCAAGAAGAGAATAAAAGGATCGGTAATCATATCTCTATATATGTTTTCTAGTTTCAATAAATCTAGATATTATTATATTAGTAATCTATCGGTTTTTATTCGGAATACTATGAGCCACTTCATAAGAATTAATATGAATATATATGTTTCTTGTCATTGAGCATAAAAAATAATTTACTACTTTTTAGTTAAGTTTATATTTAAAGTTTTAATGAATTATAAAGGTAGAAACATATTTATTCAGTGTTTCTTAGATATTTGTTATCATAAAAAATTATCATCTTAAATATTGATGTCAAAATATTACATTATATCCCTTGAATAATAAAAATTAGCAACATCAAAAATTAGAAGTCAACATGGATTAATATTTTCTAATCATCAAACATTTAAAACACTCATGTTTACAAACAAAAAAATATAATATTTCTAAAAAATAAACATTATTTTAATAGTTTTTAACAAATTAAAAATGATATTAAATACATTATTTTATAATGAAGTATAATTAGGAAAATTATGTAGATCTTTCTCTGTTACAAATTATCTGGTGGTAAGAGCAATCAATATCACTAAAAGGGGATGGAGTGAATTGTATATTATAAAATAAAACTAATAATTTTAACTAACCACTTTATTATCAAATATCAAAAAAATACTTGTATTATTCTCATCATTTATATATTAGATATACAGTTTATTAGATTATCGGAGTTTATAAAAATTTGAAACATGGAAAACATTCTATAAAATTATACAGAAGAAAAGATAAACATATAAAAACAAGTAAATATATATTTTTAAAGTAAGTAGGAAAAATATATTCTACATTATAAAAAATATATATACTTTAACCTCTAACTTTATGGGAGTCGATTACCCAGAATTTAGGTATCTACGTATTTAACCAAACGGTAATAGTATATCTTTCTCAAGAAAGGTATCCCTAGATACTAAGATTGTATGAACTATATTTCCTTATCTATGGGAACCCTCAATCATCATGATTGAACCAAATATTTCTTCTTATTCATAGAATCCATTGATCACACCATATAAGTCCAATAATTAGAAACAATGAAGAAATAATGCATTTAAAAATATCATCACAAAGTAGATGCGTTATGTAATAATTATTTAAATAATTATAATGATGATATCACCCAATGTAACAAGATGTTTTATAATGATTCAAAAAACTCTTAAATATTCAGTGATGAAAAAGGTTCTTTATCCTTGAATGTTACTACTACTTATAATAAAACCTCTAACATTCATATTTCACATTATTTATTGTTTGTTGTTACAACTTCAGAAAATCTATTCACTCATTTAGAATTCCTTTCATAGATTCTCTATCGTATGGTCATCATGTTCATACAACTCTAATATGTCTTATAATTGAATCTGGTAGAACAATAATTGTACATCAAGTGAAACAGTTTTCCTTATCTGATAAATTTAATAAATCATCTTCTGAAAATAATTTACTCTTCCATCTAATGATGTTTGTACAATGTTATTTGATTAAAAGTTTTTTGATTAACTTTTTTATACATTGATATTATGACATTTATAAATTTTCGTCTGATGAAGATTGTAATCACCCATATGATATAGGTGTATCTTGTTACAAATATATTCATCTCATTGAAATATATTTATACATCTAGAAATAGTACTCAACTAAAATATAATTATTAAAAATAAAGAAGTATTATAATTGATAATTTGAAGGGAAAGTGTGTTTAAGATTTCCAAAATTAAAGTTATAAAGTGTCAAAAGAAATTTTTTGAATCAACTGTGTGATTTTGGACATGGAGAAGATAAGTAATTTATATATAATGATGTAGAGTGATCTAGAAAATTGATTACAATATATTTAATGATAATGAAATATTTAATTACCAGAAAACCATAAACTAATGAGGCATGAAAAATATCATAAATTAATATCAAATGAACATAATAGGAAAATATTTTATGTCAATATCATTATCTTAGAGTTGAGGAATTCCTTTACCATCTATACTAAGAACCTAAGAAAATATAATGGTCAAGTATAATTTATCCTTGTAATCAATTTCATCCACAATAACTTCTTTTATTCTAAATTATAAGTATTCAAGAAGAATAATTCATGTTTGAAGCACTAAAGTAAACTTATAATGAACTATATAAAATTGGCGTTACACGTTATTCAATCAATACCATAAAATTAACAAAAACAAAAATGTATTATTATATGATATCTAATTTAAATAAAAACAACACTAATTTTAAAATACTCAACAATTTACTCATATAATTAAACATAATTCATTACATAAATCCAAAACAATTAAAGTGTTCAGAATATGTTTTAAAAAGATTGATACCCAAATATTAGAATGAATTCATCACATATGCTTCAATGAAATAAAATTTATGTCTAAATAACATAAATCTATCCTGAATAATTATACAAACAACGTATATTACCTATCATATAATCTCCAAAATATCTAATTATTTTAATAAATAAGTTGAATCATCATAAAGACATAGTAAAATATTATATGTTTCCAAAAGATAGGTAAAATTATATTTCTCCAATAATATCCTTTCATATTTAAAAAGAATTCCAATTTCCTTAATCATTTTATAATATGAATACAATAACTTTATATAAAAATCAATTTCATCACTTATTCACCAAATCACGTTTCCAACCAATATTTTTCTATTCAACAAAACATATTCTCTCAAAATGCAATAAAACATAACATCAATGACCATATTAAACCTAAATTTTATCTATAACATTAACTATTTTCCATAAATTATAAAATCATTGTTCCTCAAATATCCTTCTCAATAAAACAAATATGAAACCCAATGGTTTTATTATTAGAAATTTCATTCAACAAACTCTTAATCATATTAAAATCCCATACCTTAAAAGAAACAAATGGTGTATCTATTCCACTAATCGTATGACCAACCTTAGACTTATTAACCCTTGATGGAATATAAAACTTATAAAATATCCTCACCAAAATTATCCTATCATCTTAAGTTATCTAAACCATTCGTTTAATACCATCTAAAAGGTCACGTAATTTTTTCATCTAAAAATTACATGATTTATAACAATATATTCAGTTTCTTATATTTAATGGATATTTTTAGTTTATATTACTAGAGAATTTATAAAAACCAATTACACATGAATACCAAATAATAAGAAGTGGAAACTTCCACTTGATATACATTTTCCCAAAAAGATAAGATAATTAAATTTAAATAACTCTTTCATTAACAAACCACATTCACTTCAATATTGTTAAATCCTCTTAGTAGAAAGTTATACGTTGTTATTTTTTATACCCATCCTTAGTTGTTAAGAAAATCATTATAAAACATGGTATCATCATGAAAATCTTATTAAGGGATTAAAAACCTATTAGTCCATTTGAAAATTAATATAAACCCACAAAAATTTATCTTTTGTAATAAAATTTGAACACAAATAATCATTTAATTAGAAAATAAATTAACCCAAATAACCAATGTTTTAATAAATAATCTTCTAAGAAATCATATAGTTAAAAATATATTTATGCTTTTGTCATGTAAAATATGAGTATTCATGAAAATATTATCTTGAAAAACAAATCATCCACCCTTAAAATGGGAATAAAAATTAATTTAAACAAAATCTCATTAACATAACATATTAAGTAAAAATAAATTCAAAAAAACTAATTTCAATGAAAAAAAATTAATGTTGGTACCTTGGGACACTATCATCATGTCACTCTTATAACCACTCTTACAAATGGAATAACACAATAATTTAATTCCAACATAATTTCTTGGGGAACATAATAAATGCTCAATGCATTGGTGAGCTATATCAGGATCAACATACCATAATAAAATTAAAAGGAGCACAAAATACATTAGACATAAATAAGATTTCAATTCCATTATAAAATCACAAAAAGTATTCTTATTAACCCATATGTAAAAGAACTTTCTTGCTTCATGTAATGACAAGAATAAAAATACGTTTTCTATGAAAAATCATTAGAAAAAAGTTCATAAAAATGAAAACTAAATCATTATTTCAATAAATTATTTACAAGTTATAGTATAAATAATATGTTCCATAATGGCAGGAAATTATACTCAAGTTGTATCGTTTATAAAAACTGTTCCATTCAATCTTTTGAATTAATATAAAACATAACCCCTTTTGAAAACATTTAGAAGTATTATTTTAAATACTTAAAAACGAAAGTAAAACAAGGTTTAAAAACACTTTGAAATCACATTTAAAATTAATAAAAAAATACATGAAATATATTAAAAAGCATTTATACGGAGGAAAAAGAGAAGAAATCACATTAAAACATTGAAAGTGTTGTTTAAAAGAAAAATCTTGTACATCATGTTTGAATCACCATATACATACTTTAATAAATATAGGATAGTAAAATTATATTAATCTCATAATTTCATAGTAAACTATTTATAAGTATTTCTTCCTTATTAATTATTTTATTTCAATGACATATTTAATTACATGATCAATTATGTATTTGTCAGGTGTTTTCAGGATGATCAGTTGTTAATTTCAAAATGATTCCACTGTATTGACCATGTTACAAATGGTTATTCCACCATAATAATAATAATAAAAATAAAAATAATATAATAAACATTTATGAACATTAATTATACATTTAATATGAACCATAACAAAAGGTTATGAAAAATTATTTATATTACTACCGTAGATATGGAAGGTCATACGAACACATGAGTAAGGTCTCCATTTATTAATGAACATGAGGAAATAAGTTAAGTAAAATTATATTTTTAAAAAATAATTATTATATAATAAAAAACTTTTTTTATTTAAATACAATTATATATAAAATCCATTTGATGTGGTTATGAAAAATGCTTCACATTGCTTTATGTAGGGGTAATCCACACGTGCGCAGAAACGACATTATCGTTTTTCAATTGATGGAAAGAAAAAAAAATAGATGATATGATATATTAAAAAAATAAAAAATTTATCATGAATATAAATATATTCATTAGATTCATAATTATAACAAATTGTGATTGGTGGTGATGGAAAACAAATTACATCGATTCTTAAGGCAGAAATCCGCCAAACAAATGAATGACAATTTCATATCCCATTAGATGAAGAAAAAGGTAGATTTAATTTAATTAATCAATATAATAAAATGTATTTATATTATAGATAATAATTTTATTAAATAAAAAAATTAAAATTAATCTTTTTTATAGGTATAAAAAGAAATAATACAAAAACAAACAGTTAAAAGTTATACCTCTTATTCAGAAAACATCCTTTTCTTTACACATTATTACCTCTAGGTATTGTATTATCACATAACTAATACCTATATAAATTATGAATATATTTTTTAGAGATTCCAAGATATATATATTGTACAAACATGAGTGCTCAAAATGTTTGAGGAAGAGGGGATATGAGGGGTCCCTTTATTAGCGGGGGAAAATACACCCTTGTAATTACCCAAAAGATTAATAATATATGGATATTTATATATATCATAATCATATAATTACAATCCAAGGAACCACACATATTAATATATTGTTTTATGATTTCTAAATAAAATCAAATAATAACATGCATACACATTTTGGATACATTTTAATCATAATATCATAGTTAAACCACATCAAAACCATTTAAACAATAAGTGTAATAACATAACATTTTTACCATGAAAACTTAATTATACGATGAAAAATAAAACTGGCCTTTGAAAAAAAAAATTATGATTCAATATTCTTAATAAATTTTATCAAACTAAATTTATATAGGTTTTAGAAATAAATTTTAATATACAAACATAAATAACATAAAAAACAGTTTTTAAGAAAATTCATGATAAGAGTGTCACAATCATTTTATAAATATTATTTAATAAATTAGTTTCCATGAATATTTATATTTTAATATGTTAATAATAATTTTTTAACTATTTGAGTAATCTGAAACCAAATTTAACGGTTCAACCATTCCATTAAATGTGAAGTCATGAAAAATGTTTTTAATTTGAATGAAATAAAATTTATCTTTACAAAAGTAAATCATCGGTTCCCAAATTAAATATAATATTTTAGAATACATTATATAACTAATTTAATATATATCTTCTCAATAACTACACATCCAATAGTGTAAAGGAAATTTTTAGAGATTTTAAAGATTTCCCCCACATTTTTCACATTTATCTCATTTACAATTATTGGGGTGATAAATATTACAACGGTTCGTATTCAAAATCACTTCAAATAAGAAATAAAAATTTACAAAAATTTACCCCCATATTTATAAATTTAGAATCCATTTTTCATGATTCAATTACTAAACGTAGAAAAAAATAATATGAGATTAAAACCAAAATGAAATGAAAAATAGTTTTTATAAAAAAAATTCCAATTTTTACTAATAAAGGAAGTTATAATAAATTAGGGTATAATTATGATCCAATCGTAATTAATTAAATTATATATAAATAAATTATACTTATTTTACTATAAAATCAAATTTATTTCAAAATTGTAATTTTTAATGTAAATAAATGACATATTTTTACAAAAAATAGTATTTTTCACTATTCACTAAATAATAAAAATCTTTAGATAAATCACAAAATTTCAACCTATGATAATTTTTATATGGTTATTTTAAACATTATATTTATTTTGTTAAATAAGATTTATAAATTATTGAGAATTCTATTATAATATTCTACCACAAAATAAAATAAAACCATTTTTGAAGAAAACTTATGTTTGAAGCATAAAATGGATTTACTAAAAATTGATTACTTGTTTATTATACATTAATAAAAAACATAATTATATAAAAAAATATAAATAATGTTCATAATGTGTTTATTACTATTCATCACTTCCAATTTAATGACTAGGTTATAATGGTAAAATTTAAATAATCATATTTGTATAGTAAATACTAACTCTATTAAAGCTCACTGTTGTGTGTTAAGAAATCAAGTGAGAATATAATTATTTTAAAAAAAATTCATAGTGTTTTTCAACTAGTATCTCAATTTTATAAATATAATTCATTTACTATTGAACCTCTATGAACCATAAGAGAAGAATTTGTGATTATGAGAAACGATCATAATATTTGAAGTTAAATCCACTTTAATCCTAGACACCTGAAGAAATGAGATTCCTATGAAACTATGAAACCCATATCACGTATAACAATGTAAAAAGGGAATTTCCTCTGATTTATATCATAACAAAACCTTTACCCTTGCAACAACACCTCTCATTTTTTTCTAAAAAAACTTCTCCATTAGCTCCCTCTATCACCTCAATAATGAAAATTATATCTTGGAAAAATGAAAGGAACATGTAACATCCCAAGTAAATAAAGAATATAACATGTTAATATTTATTAAAATTTGTGAATTAAATATTAATTTTACTTTAAAGGTGAAGATATGTTTGGTGGCATACCCGATACGCAATAATCAGTTTCTTTGAAATCTTTTGTTGCACACAATGTTGAGTCATACTGAAAAATAACAATATAATATTATTTTAAATTGTAGTTTACACCTAGAAATTGTACTGGTGGTAATTAATATTCCTAACTAGAATATGATTATAAATTTCTGTTAATTGTTTTACATTTATCTGATAAATATTAGAGGATTAAAATAAGAAATAATCTGATTTTATGTATAATTTTCTTATATTCATTAAAAGTCCGATTTACCGCCTTTTAATGAAGAACCAACCCTAAATATAGTTTTGGTCACATTTATATGTTCTATTTGACAAAATAATATTCTTATTTATAATTGAGACATCAAAATTTATTTTGGATAAAACATTGGTTTTTTGCGATAACGTTTATTTTTTATGAATAGTGAAAATATTGTATTTTAATTCAAAACTGCCTTTTAATCTAATTTTTTATATAGTTATATAATCTTTTTAATTGATTTTAAAGTGTAAACTGATTATATTTTTAATATTTAATCCAATTTTGGTCATTGGAAGAAATTTCACTTTGAAATTGGACATAAACAAGTGTCAATCTTTTGATAGTTATTATTTCTTAAAAACACGCTTATTATTTTGAAAGTGAGAATTACTTTTAAATTAATTTCTGCCACATATACATATCAAATTTAGAAAAATGGATTCCATATTTGGAATAAATAGGTCCAAATTGAGTAAATAGCCAACTTTTATTTTTAGACAATATGAATATTTACTTCAGTAAAAACATTATTTACCATGGTTAAAGAATTAATCTGGTAAATAAGGGTAAAAAAATATTATTAAAATAATATAGAATTAACCTAACATGTGTCTTAATCCTATTGGTTGTTACATATCTGACCATGATCATATTTTGGTTTATTTTGGGACCCCATAGGGCCACTTCAGAGTGATAATGTCACTTTATGTTAATTAACTAAAAGTAATGAAAAAATGACATAAACCAATATCTTTTGGTAAATAAATTTTTATATATGTTATCTCTTGGACTATAAATATTCTTTTGAAGTCTAAAAATATTTCCTACATCATGATATTTTTTTATTGTTTTTAGACATCAAATAAATAAAACTATTTATAACACAATAATGACACAGTGTTTAACTCATTAATGAATGATTTAAATAAATAAGATTATAATTATTATAAAAATATCCAAAACCTGTAAAATTCTTATTGAATTATTTTATTTCGACCATGAGTCATATTATATTTGACGATAATTAGTTTTGGACCTTTAGAAACCGAAAATCCTTATATAATAAAATAATATTTTGACACTTTCCTAAAGAGCCCATCCTCCCCCTTATAAAAATACCTTTATTCTAACACATTCCTCACACCAATCTAGCCCCTTAGTTCATAAAAACCCTATCCAAATAATTTCTCAAGATCCCTCTCTTCCTCCAAGAAGACTTACATTAGGAAGAAGGCACTTTAAGTAAACCCTATGGTTCAAACCAAAGGGAGATACACAATTTAAAGGTAGCACCTTCTCTTAAGTCCTTTTGTTTTATTTTACATCTCCAACCCATAGATTCGTTTTATTCCATTATTTTATAAAAACAACAGTATCCTCAGTATACTATATTTTTTTTATGTTATGGATTCAAACCACACTTACACACACCTCCATTTAATGGGTAAAGAACGTACTGTTTCTATGGATGGAAAACTAACGCCACACGAAATGATGATTGTTCAATTATCTCATACCGCCTCTTATGGTGGCCATTATGATAGAACTATATTTATATATGATATTTATTATGTTTATTATTTTTTATTATTATATATTCATAATTTATAGCATACCTTTATTGTTTTCATTATGAGTAAACGCGCTAATTTTATTTGAGGAAGTGCGGACTACCGCCCCCTCAAGGTGATATGACTTGTTCATACCATACATGGGACATATAAAGGATGAATTTATTGAAATTATATATGATATTATACTGTAATTATAATATAACTATCTATCATTATGTTTTAATTTAATTAAAATATGAAATATAAATGAAAATAGCATTCATGCGTACAGACGTCTTATCATCTCCATGAACGGTGAATTTCATTTCTTGTCTCCAAATGTTATGTACTATAATAAATACATATATATATAGGATATATATGATATATATGATATCTAAATCATTAATATCATTCTGTAGATAATGTAATTTTGACCACATGAACATCTTGTAATTATAAGAAGTTCATTTTTGACTCAAGTTCCAAATATCGACAAAACGACCTTTATTAACATAAATGATTGCATAATATTTATAACATGGGAAAAAGTGATATAAAGGAATAATAAACATGAAAAAGGTTCTTAAGAAATTATAAATTTACATTATCTTAATATTATGGGGATTAAAGAATGAATGGGTCATGTCAGGCACGAGGTGAGGGTTTCTTATCTCACTTTTAATTCCATGTGATTTTCATTATTCACCGCTTATTTATTACATTTTGTATATTTTGTATTTCCATTTGATATATATTATCCTGATACTATTTATATTAATGGTATTATGTTAATCATTTGGTGGTTATTAACTTTTGGTCATACGACTCGATTGATTAGAATGTGGTAAAGGGTTTTTATCTCACTTTTAATTCTTTCTGATTTCCATTGTCCACCACTTATTTATTACATGTGATGTATTGTTTATATACATTTGATATATATTATCATGATTCTATTTATATTCATGGTATTATATGATTAATTTTGTGGTTATTAACTTTTGGTCATATGACTCGATTGATTACAACGTGGTAAGGGGTTTTCATCAAACTTATTTATTCCCATGAGATTCATGAAATATTTCCACTATTTCCTTTTGTGTGGTTCATGTACAGCCCATGATTATATTCATTGTGTAATATACTTAAATTTATGGGTATTTATATCTTCATTGTATGATCTATCTTTCATGGGGTGTATGTTTCGTAAGTTACCAAATCGGTAAGGGAACATTTCACCCTGCTCTTTTTAAAAAACTTATTTTTGTTATGTATTTTAATTTACATATTATTATGTGGGGATGTGTTAGTCTATATTCATATTGAGGTTAATTTTATTTATAAGTGATGGGATAACCATTTCTCTCTTATCAACTCATTTTCTCAAATTTAAAGTGACGTCGTTAGGCTGTCAAATTTCTGTAAGAGAACTTCTTAACCTAATTTCAATTCTTTGGGTTAAACATATACTTCTTGATTATGTCATTCTATGAATATGTGTGAATGAACTATGAATGTTTTACATTTAATAAAAAATTATATTGGGTTTATTCTTATTTTTCACACATCATTATGTAATTTATTTATCATTAATCTAAGGATACCATCTTTATATCAGATTTTGCCTCAATTTACATTCCATTGAGAATTCATTGTTGTTATGAACCAATATACTTTTATATGGTGTTAATACCGCCTTTTTTAATATTATATCTTGAATAAATTTATTTTAATTATATTATAATGTTTTCATTAATGTTATTCCTCAATTATTTGTATTCAAGTGTCTCTAATTTGGTTAGGAACTCTTTAACTAAAATATCCTTTTAAGTATTTTACAGATTAATTCTTCTAAATCATTATCATTAATGTCCATGTTTTTAAAATGGTTTTAAGGAATTATTTATATAGAGATAAATGTTTTAAAATGTTAATTCCTTTAAAAATTTCAATGTTGTATTGGACACTTTGATTCAAAAATGTCATTATTAAATGTTTTAAATGGGTTTGAAAATGGTTAGATAAAGCATTGTTTATTCCAATATCTTGATTTGATATATTGTAATGTGGAAGTGTTATATTTATGTTAAACTTGTGTTATGTGTTATTATTATGTTATGGTTATTGGGCATTGTTTACGTATATTGGTGGTTCTGTGAAAAAACTAGGGCGGGTGAGCCCGAGATAGCTCTCCAATACATTGGGTAACGTGGCAGAGGTAAATATTAATGTTTCTCCTAAGATATTTAGGGAATATACTATGATGGGTTTTCCAAATGTGACTCTCTATGTAGCTGTGATAGCTAAAATGTAAGTATGTTATGAATTCCATAATTTACCTTTATAATTTATGATTTATATGTGTTATTCATAAATCTTATTATTTCATGAGGTGTGTTGTGATAAAAAATTATCATTTCATTTATTTGTATTTATTGATGGGTTAATGTTTCAGTTATTTATTTTTTAACCCTTACTGAGATTTTTATTCTCATCCCATGTTTTGGAATTGTTTTCCATTGGACATAAAGATGAATAGGGTTAATGATAGGATCAAGGAAAAGTCATGTAGTCTAAAACATGGAACTAGAAATGTTTCTTTTTAAATGTATTTATTTTATCAAAATTGGATACCGAGTAGTAGTGTCTATATGTAATATTCTAGTAGTTATGTAATAGTTATGTCCTTATTCTCTAAAACTCTAACCTGAAAAGATCATCAATGTGAATTATTAATTTAATTCTAGATTATGTAATGTTTTAAGGCTGGGTCCTTATAGAACATGCATACTCTAAAATCTATTTATAATATAGTTTTTAAAGAGAACTTTTAAACATATAATTATTTTCCTAACAATTATTATAAAATAGTGAATGAACAAAATATTATACAGAAGACTCACAATATTTAAACATAGGGAACTTAGACCCAACTTTCCTAGATTTACCCCATTGATATTAGGTAGCCTCTATCAGTTTAGATTTCAGAAAAGACTCCATAGAATTTGTATTGGTATTACCAAAATTCTTGGTATTAAATTTCTAATTCCATAAAAACTCAAAATTACCTATAACATTGAAGCCCTTGGATTCATTTTTAATCTTATCATTTATACAAAAACTCTTGATAAAGAGAGGTATATTTGAATACATCTAATATAAAATATTCTTTGATATATATCATAGAACCTATAGTATATTCAAATAATTTATCCAATTAAATTGAATGATATTTTTTTGTGCCAATATTGAACATTTAATTATATATTTACAGGGTAAAACGAGATATTATGAAACTTATCAAGATTTTTCTGGTTGGTAGTTCTATGATGCATCCTGAACGTTCATAGTTTATGTTTATTTATAGATGAATTATCAAATATGTTTTCATGTAATGTTGTACTTTATTTCGAAGAATTAAAAATATTAGGGATTTTTAATAAACAACCCATAGAACATTATGAACCATTGATAATTTCTAAGAATTATTATATTTCATTTAATCATTAGGAGGAACATTTGAGTAATTCTTTATAGACTTTCCATTTGTAGTCTAACATAAATGATGATTCTTTAGAAAAAAGAGTGAATCATAAAATTAATTATGGACATGAAATGATCTTATCTTTATTACTCACAATTTAAAATCATTTTTACCATTGAATTTATCAATATCATAATTATTATAAGCCAATATCCCTTGTGCGAAACTCTGATACAAATTTTTGAGGGATCTTTTAAGGGTATGACCCAAAAACATTCCTAAGGTCATGCATAATCTCTAAAATTATAGTCATTAATAAGATTATAAATTAAGGATAAAAAAGTAGTGGACAACCAAGACAACAAAATCAAAAGATAAAATAAATAATGGAAATAATGGATTTAATGTGGTTTGATACAAATTTGGCACTAATCTATTATAATAAAACAAATTTTTCTATATTTTAAATAATTATAAAAACAAAATATACTCATACATGAGAAAAAACACATAATCAATACATGATAAAAATGAATTCTATGAAAAAGGAATAGTAAATAAAATTTTATAAAAAATATCACTTTTAAACAGAATCTTCAACTGGATAAATCAAAATGTCATTTATTTAGCTCTAATGGAGTCAACCAAAATGATCAAGGTGGATCCTCAGAAATAATATATTTATGATCTCCATAAATTTATTGTGTTGGGGAAGCTATTATTCTTTATGTTGAGGGATATAATGTATCTATAAGGGTAAAATTCTACATGTAACATCTCATTAACTCTATTCAAGAACATCTTAAATATTTACTTGTTCCACTTTTCTTTTGGGTGTATTTTTGGATAATTAGGAATAAATATATTTTTTCAGGGAATATGAGATAATGTTTGGTAATCTATTATTGTTTTAATTAAAATATTATGGGTATAAATGTGTTGAAGTAATTAGATAGTTTGCTTTAGGTCTAGGTTAAATTGGGATCTATATGGGCAGTCATGTTAGGGATACTGCTTGGCATGGGCTGTGGAAGGAATTTTTCCCATTAATTATTAGTATATAATATAAAATATTCCCTTGTAAAAATATGTAAAAATATTTTGTGGAATAATATGATTTACATATTAAAATATGAACATACAATATGAAGTCACCACTCGGTTCATTTTTAGCCTTTTGATAATCCTTTTTCAACATATGTGCAACAAGATTTATTTATGCCATAATCTTATGTTTGATTATGTAAATGAATATTTCATGATGATTTTATTTATGTTTCATGGATGATCCCTTCTTCAGTTGATATGAATGACTCCCTATTGAACCATAGGGAAATTTTGGGCGATATTTGTGTGATCTCCCACCTTCTGAATCACTTCGTTTGACATTCTATCATTGTGGTAGATGCATTGATTCTCCATGGCAAGAATAATTTTAATTTATTAATTTATGATGATTGTGGTAGAAAATTTTGATGTATTTTTGGATCATACGGTAGTATATTTAGGATTTATTTCAATTATTTTCAGTTTTCTCTCATGCCTTGTCTTTTGGAGGCCGATTTTGTTGTTCCTTATCTCCATTGTCGATGACAATTAGGTTTCCTCCATTTCTGACGTAGGTTTCTCTATAAATGAGGTTAATTCTAAAATTGTTATTATTTATTGTCAATTTTCAAGGGTTATTAAATGGAAATGAATTATTTTTCATTGGAATGGTAATTTTGGGTGAGATTCATATTTAAAATGTTTTTTTTAAATTGTACACTTAGAATTTGATTAAATGATTTGAATAGTGCATTTTTTTGAATTTGGTCTTCATTCGTATGAGTAGAATGTATTTTATGTGGAAATATCTTATTAAATGTGATCATTTTTTATAAGTATTTTTTTTAAAAATTTTCACATTGGGAAACCGTGGGTGTTTTAGGAATGGACATGTCACTCCTTGTGTGTGTAATTCCATAAGAGGTTTCATATCACTTTTGTGAGTGTAATTCCAAAATATGTAATATTGTTTGGATACTCATTAGTTCAAAATAGGGTAGTTTTTTGTATTCATATCATGTATTTCGATAGGTTAGTTCGAAAATAGTGTTCTTTTTCCCTTATGAATGGTTTGTCCCATGATGGTATGTTTCATGGTTCATTTATCACAAGCTTATCATATAGTATATTTGTGCTTTATTACATATTTGGTCTCATACATGAAATATTCATTCATTTGTTCAATATGGTATTATTTTATGGAACTAATGAGATTTTTTATAATATGGTATAACAATATGAAAATTCTTTGTAGGATGGGTTTGAATTAAGTCTTTAACTAATTCATTCTTGAAATTATAACTAGTATAAATTCATTGGTGGTATCTTATTTAAATTTGTTCCCAAATACAACTTTTTTACTTTTAGAAGTTGTATATGTTTTATGGCCATGGATAGAGGTAAAATAATCGCATAGCATTCTAATTTCTTTTATTATCATCTTATTCATAGAGGGGTGGATTGTTGGTGATGGATGGTCACAAATGGACCTATTTTAGATTTTATTTTTTTTATCTTTATAGTTTGTCTTGTTTGGATGGAATTTTTGTTTCTCATGGATATGTTCTCTATCATTCACATTGTACCTTTATGGTTTTCCATATATAGGTTTATCATGAGACACATGGCTTTCACTTTTTTGTACTTCCCCATGTGGGGGACCACCTTGGGCGGATTTTCAATTTACCCGGGGTTGGTTTGTTATAAATTTGTATCAGTGCCACATCCAATAGTAATTTTTTGTGAAACTCCTTGGGTTGTTTTCTGTTAAATAGTAGAAGAGACATGGGGCCATCAAAATTTTTATTGTAGTTGTAGAAAAGGGGAATGCCTAGCTCACATTCATGACTGAAGCCTAGATTCCATGTGTGGCTAAGAATTTTTTCCCAAGGATGGTACTTAGTATTTGAGGTTTTTCTAATAAACTATTTATTGGGTGTAAATTAAAGAACTTGATTATTCTTAATGTGTTTTCATTCATTTAAAAATGACACAATGTCTTTAAATTATTATTATATAAAAGTGTTGATGTTGACACCTAAATATTATTTAATGGTCTTGAAATTTTCTCTTAAACTAATTGTTTTTTATCCTGTGATTATTTGACAATATATCTTAGATAATATCTTCTAACTACAAGATAGGAAGATATGAGGTAGTTACTATATGTGAATCTTCTAATGGACTCTTCTATGGCAGATGCTGTAATCAGAACTATTCAAACACTATGTGAAGTGGATGTCAAAAATCCTGGATGAGTGGTGGACTATTTCTCCGAATTTACTAAGTAGAATCCACCCATTTTCTATTGTGGTAATATAATTGTGTAATTAGTGGAGTGTATTGAGAGGATTGAGAGGATATTATTATTTTTTAATACTTCTGATTACTCTAAGGCAATGTTTTCTATAATCATGATTAATAGACTTTGAAGGATATGGTTAGACTCTATTGTGTTAGAAATGCTTCATGTGGATCGTACCTGGGCTTCCATCAATAAAATATTAAATATAAATTTTTACCCTGAGATGTTATGTGTAGAAATTACCTGATATTTTCAAATGATTGAGTAAGGGGTACATACCATTATAGTGTTTTCCACTTGATTTTCTAATTTAGTGAACATAGCATTGAAGCATGCTACCAACAATTACTTAAAAGATTAGAGGTGTGAGGTGGTAATAAGGGAACATATTCATTAAATTATTGTTCTCTTGTGACTTCATAATTCTTTGGAGGATGGAAATAAATTAGCAATGGAAGACATAGACATATTCGAGAGAATATGTTTGGGTTGATCAGTTGGTTCAGTTGTTAAAATGGTGTGTATTCTATCATGGAAAGGAGGAGTAATGATATATAATTTCCTTGAGGATAAGTTTTTTGGTAATATTCAGGAATACATCAGGTTTTATTCTATTAGTTTGAAATTTGTTGTAAAAAAATCCTAATTGTATGGTGGTTCCCAATACATTTCATCATTGTAAACAATCTATCTATCTAAGGATTTATCATGGAATGATGTCCCAAGAAAGTAAGGATGGATCCACTCTCACGAAGTGTTTGAAGGTTTTATCTGATGCTTCCAAGGGTGGTGGGACATATCCTTAGTCCAAGGGGGTGTCCATTCGACTAAGAAATATTTTTGAGGTGCTGAGATTGGATATCATTATGTAGTGTCGTGTGCACTAGAGGAATATGATGTAGGGGTAGAAACTGTTAGAGGTGAGATGTTTATTTCATATTCTATAGTGCTTTCATTGTTTGATCAAGGTTATACTCATTCCTTTATGTCTTCAAATTTAGTTTGACTGTTTTTATTTCCATATATTCTTCTATTATTAATCTTGTATATTTGTATACTAGTGGGAAAGGGTGTAAAAACAAGGCTTCAAGTGTCAAGCTAGTAAGATGACAATATCTGACCTTGAAGTGGCGTCAGAAATTTTAGGGATTGATCTTGATATCTTTTAACTGGCTATTTAATGGATTGGATTATCAATATTATGCCACAAATTTACTATTATTTTTATCAAGTTCAGTTATTATCTATTGATAGTGTCACTCTTATATTTTAGAGTGAGTGGTATTCTAGGTCTGGGAGAGAGGGACCTATTATTCCATATCCTGGGAAAATCTCATGTTTGGTATCAGAGATTTTCCATGAAGTCATTGATCCATGTTTCAGTATTACACTTCATAGGGTGGTGTGTGCGTACCACGAGGTATTTCCGAATTATTTTTCTAGTTTACCACTACAAAGGGAGGTCATGTTTTTTTGATGTATTTCCTAATTTGATTCACATTTCAATTAAATCATATCGTATAACGCCTCTGGAGTTGAAAAACATAAGGTTATGCTTTTGATCTGAAGAAAAATTGATTTTCATCCTAACATGCCTCTGTGGGTTTTGAATGTCTTATTTTCTAAGAAAGTAAACCGAAGAATTAGAATTCATATTCATTGTCAAAATTTAAATCAACTAACCATTATGAACAAATATCCCTTTCCCAGGATTTATGATATCATAGATCAATATACAGAGGATCATTGGTTTTCAAAGACATGCCTTCAGATTGGGTACCACCATTTGAGAGTCTCAGAAGAATATATTCCTATGACAATATTTATGAGTGGGTATGGGAATTTTATGTTTCTTATTATGCCATTTGATATCACTAATTCTATTATGGTATTTAAGGAATTAATAAACCTGATATTTCATTAGTTCTGGGAATATTGTTTTGTTGTATTATTGGATGATATATTGGTTTACTCTATTTTATAGGAGGAATACATATACCATTTGGATATATTTATTACAACATTCTGGGAACACTATCAATATGGTTATATTTCTAAATGTGAGTTTTGGAACAAGTAAGTTATGTTTTTGGGGCATGTTATTTCTAAGAGGAGCATCTTGGTGGATCCAAAATATATATAGTTGGTTATGTCCTGGGAGTAGCCCAAAATGTGTTTGAGATTTGAAGCTTTTTGGGGTTGGATGGTTTTTACAGGTTTTGTGTTTTTGATTTATTCAAGATCACATCTATGATGATAACTTAAACCTGTAAGGTTATCATTTTTGATTGGAATGAAAATTTTAAAAATCCTTTTAGGGACTAAAGAAGAGGTTTAATTTTGATAATATATTGAATCATTAGGAACTTGGTGCAGGTAGTGTTGTTTTCAGTTGTCATGACCCGACCCAACGGGGCTCGAGGAGTGACTCTCCATGCCCGCCTCCAATGGGCCTGGGGATGGCGACCTGCACCGAGTAGGCTATCACACATATGGAAGGCATTAGCCTACTGTACATGTACACACACACCCACATACACCTCCATGCCACAGTGTAGATATGTATATAAAAACTGAAAACAAAAAGCATGTATACATCTACCCCAAACTAGAGTGCAACATAAGTAAAAAGGGAAAAACAAGGCCCATCAAAGGAAAACTTGAAAAGAATCCAACCTGCTTGAAAAAAGTGGTAAGATACTAAAAGAACCACAAAAAAACTCCTTGGAACAGCTCCAGTTAGACTCCACGTTCAGTCTCGCTCACTCAGCTCCGCCTACTCTGGGTCCCCCTGGGACTCCGTCAAAAGGCATGTGGTCTGCACAATACACAAACATGTGCAGGAAAAACCCAAGCAGGGGTGAGTATAATAATACTCAGTAGGCACCCCAAAAAACCAAAAAAAAAAGAGAGCAACTAAAAGGCAATAGTCAACTCATCCCAGCTATAGGGAACCAAGACAAGAGAGAAACTCCATCTAATGACCATCCTCGGCTAAACACAACTAGTCAGCTCAATCCAGGTGTATGTTCATACATACACCTTGAACATCCACTCAGGTATACATCCAAACATATATCTCGAACATCTTACTATGTATATGCCCATACATATACATTGAACATTAGCTTAGATATATTCTCTTACATATACCAAAAAAATCCAGATATACTCAGCTCACGCACCAAGCCACAAGAGGTACCGACCACATCGCTAGAAACAGTTCAAAACAAAGAGAGCACGCTCCATGATCACTATCATCCCAGATGCCACTCGTCCATCAGATACACTCTATTGGGTCTCACACAAACATCTTAGATGCTCACTCGATAGATCACGCTCCTCGGATATCATCACTAAGGAAACCTTTCAAAAACAACATAAACCACAAAATCCTCAGATAGGGGATCACTCATAGGGTCTTCTAGAAGATAGAATAACCTACACTGGTATACGATGATCTCACGGATATGGGATCACTCCCAGGGTCTGCTGAGGGATACCACAAACCGATATGGTGCTCGACAGAAACACATCACTCAGATAGAGGATCGTCACCCATGTCACGAAGGTCATAAAGATACCAAAACCCTATCTGGTACATCTCGCGCTGTAGGGGTTCAAAATGATGATTCTACAACCCTACATAAACCACGTACTGAGTAGGGGATCTTATAACCAACTATACCTTAACCCTACTAGAATCCTCATGCCGACCAGGGGATCGTATACCCGATGATTCCACAACCCTACTGAGCCCAGCCCAATGTGTAAGAGATCATATTCCCGATGATGCCACAAACCCTATGGGGTTAACCTGATAGATAAGGGATACCTTCCCATGGATAAGTGGTCACAACGATACCAAGAACCTGATCTAGGGAAATAATGCTAGAGGATCCTTCTCCGGGCCCATCAGAGGGATTCCACAACACTAACAGATTAAACATCCCATCAAGAGTATCACAAGGCTATACTAAGGTTGTGATGCCACACAAACCCTTATAGGAACGAACCAAGGGAGTACCCTCAACCACTACTGGTCCAAACGACTCTATCCCGAGTGACCAGCCACAACTACACACCTAGTACCTCTAGGGCCGATAACGAGGCCACCATTACGATTCACGAGAAAAAACACACAGGACAGGATTTTTACTCACCCAAAATGGACAAATAGTGGAAAAGGCTCTATTCACTGTAGCTAGCCTGTGTGGGGCCCACACTATGATCCTGAAACTCATCAAGCGGATCATTCCACATCGATACCTTTGGAAAATCACACGGGATCCACTACTCAATCATCCCAAACGGACACCCAGTGAAAAAGGTATTATTCAATGAATCCATCCCGGGTGAGGCCCACCCCACGCTCCTAAAACTCTTCAAGAAGATCACATCATTTTGATCCCCTCAGAAAAACACACGGGGTCGACTACTCATTCATCCAAAATAGACACTCGGTGGAAAAGTCATGTTTCTTCATAAACGCCAAAAAGTAGCCTCATGGGGCCAACATCCTGATCTCCATCCAAAAGCCTAGAAACTATCCTGAAATGTCTGTCTTACTATCAATATCACAACATCACTGACAACACGTCAATCAGACGCTCTGTGTAAAAGTTACCATGGGTCGAAGTTGAATAATAATAAAATATTATTATTATTTCAACGTTTTGTGGCCTTGGGATACGGACTTGACTCATAAAATTTTCAAAATATGTTGAAAAGATCTGTCTCGATTCATGTAATGCGTCACCACAAACGTCTTACAAATCGGAGTTATGGTTTGCGTGTTATGGGGGTTTAAAGAACCCCCGAAAAAACTTGGCTGGACCACCTCCTGCATCACTGGAAACCACCGTGCCGCGGCCGGAAACCACTGCTCCACTGCCGGATTCGGTCACGCCACCACCTGATATCACCGTGCCACCTCCGCACCGCCACCGCTTCACCGGAATCTTCCATGGCTGCCGCCCTCACTACCGGAATACCGGGTTTTTCGCCGAAAAACTTCTGGGAGCACCCCGGTGATCCAAATTCAGATCTGAAACATATGTCGGATAGCTCGGGACCTGAACTACAGAACCCTTAAGAAAATTTAAAAAACAAAAAACAAAAATGCAGGATCAGGGCTTTTAAAACTCAAACTTCCTACCTTTTGGCAGACCGGTAAAGCTTCGTACGCTCCGTTGCTGCTGCTACACGACATAGGAGCATCCGCCATCAAGATCTGAGTCCGACGACACTTCATTTGCTCAATTTGTTGAATCAACAATGAGGAAAAGTTGAGGATAGGAGGGGTCTTGCCAACATACAGAGGGGAGAGGAATTTGGGGGGGGGGCTAGATTGATTTCACCTAATTAATAAATTAATTTAATTGATTAAAAATAACTCCCCCAACTATACCTCCAGGTGCAGAGGAGATTAGGTCCCCCTAGGGTAAACACGATGTTTTGAACACAACAGTGGGCTCGAATTTCTAATCCGAGACTACTTTCAGAAGTTATTCGAGCCAACGCTCATAAATAAACTTTTCAATTTATTTACGAAAATTCCCCTAGTGGCTTTTTCCAGAGCATGCCTGCACCAGCAAAGTTTACACCCAACCTAGGTTAATGGAATGCTCCGGACGCAACCATGCCCTCAAATTCCTATTCTGACCAACAATTTAGGAGATAACACATTATCATCTCACACATAGTATAAAAATACTTAATATTTTTATAAAATGAATTCTGGGAACACCGGGCCTCAGAATCTCTCACTGTCTTCGCGCCTAGCTCTGGAATTATTTGTATGAATATTCCAAAGCTTAACAGGGCCAATACCCAAGTTGGTACATTCTCCCCACCTTAGAGCTATTCGTCCCCAAAAATAAAAAAGCACAAGGAAAGAAACTAGAATCTCAACGGGGTATCCCATGCTAGTGAGTTCGCTTACAAAAACACATGTCCGAACACATAAGTCAGAGGGACTCATCCACCGCACCTCAACACTATCTGCTTTGGGCAGCACTGACTCACCCACACTGTTTTTATCATGTCAGAAAAATGAATCTTGGTGGGGGAAGGATACATTTTATTCACACATTTGAAGCATGTCGAACAACACCCACACATGGTCTTACCAATGCCCTGAAAAAAACTCGAGCAAGCAATGGAAATTGATGAGTACTGCTAAACAGTTTCCATAAAAACTACTGTAGAAATTAGAAAGGACACAAGGCGTACCTCTACCCATACGCGGAGCATCTAGGTCAACATCCTCTAAGGATTGCGGCTGTATTCACCCTCGGCCACCAGCTTCATGAGCCGGTGTGGACCACCTGGGGGTGGTGGTGGTGGCATCTGATACTGCCGACCACCTCCCTCTGTTGCACCATCTCCATTGCCACGTCTACCGCCCTGCAGACCACCTTTCTCGAGATATTGCCGCTGCCAAGGCAGCCTGTCAACTGGCTCCCTCTCAGCAGCACAACGGGTCATAAAATATCAAGAATGATTTCCCTGACCATCACAAGCGTAACACCGCCTCTTATGCATCTTCCAAAAAGTGGTCTGAGATCCCTGAGCCTCAGATCCTCCATCCTGGGGTCACCTCCGGAAACGACGCATACGTCTGGGCCCCTGAGTCTATCATTGTTTACCAGATGATGATCCGACTGATGACATATCAGATCTCGCATTCCCATCACTAACAGGTAGGATCATCTTGGCCAGAGAGCTATCCACAACTACGGCCCGCTCCAGCATTCCAGCATAGGTGGGTAGACACAAGGAAACCACACCTGCCCGGATGTCTCTGCGTAGGCCCTTATTGAAGGTCCGAGTCCTGAAGAATGGGTCTTGAACCAAATCTAGGGTGTAGCACAACAGATCTGTAAACCTTATTGAGCACTCCGAAACAGTCATTCCCTCCCGTCAAAGCTATAGAATCTCCTGAATCCGCACTAACCTCAACGTCACTGGATAGAACTCTTCCCTAAAGAGCATCTCAATCTCTACCCAAGTGAGTGTCTCCTCGTTGTGGGACTATATCACCAAACTCCACCATCACCTGGCCGACTGATGCAGAAGGCTCGCCACTAGGACCACCATCTGATCTGGGGGTGTCCTCACCAGGCGGAAAACTCGGGTGACTGCTTTGAGCCAGTCATCAGCTCCCCGAGGGTTTAGATCACCTTGAAACCTCTGAGGCCACTGACTCTAGAACTCTTGCAGCATACTCAACCTGCGTGCAACCTCATCTTGCACTACCAGAAAAACCAGCTTCTCAACAGGTGGTGGATCAACTGGTAGAGCACCTAGAGGTGCAACCTTAGAACCTATGCCCTGGTCTACAACCACTACACGGGGCTGATCGTCACCACAATCCCGAAGCGGAACCCTTGCTGGATGTCGTCATGGAGGCATCCGAAAATACAATCAAGACACACCATATTCAAAGAGTATATCTAGAGATATGACTCGAGAAGAACAAGGGAAACCCAAAAACCCAGTACTATATGATGCATATACCGTTATGTCCATGTGACTAGTGTCCAAATGTCCCGAGTCAAAAGGAAGGTTATTATAGTCATAGTGAATGGATACATCTACTGTCGCACCAACACTGGAGTCCCTATCCTAAAAGCCAAACTCTAAACATCTCTACACTTCCACTATGAAAACCAAACCGTACTCATAGTTAAACTAGCTATGCTCTCAGATCCCAAAGCTGGAATCTCTTATGATACCACTCTGTCATAACCCAACCCAACGGGGCTCAATCCGTGACTCCCCAAGCCCACCTCCAATAGGCTAGGGGCTGGCACCCAGAGCTAATTTGGATATCACACACATGGGAGACATTAGCCTAAGATACCTATACACACACACACACACACACACACACACACACCACCATAAAAAAATGCAGATATGTACAAAAAAACTGAAAAGGGAAAGCATGCATACATCTACCCCAAACTAGAGTGCAACAGAAGTACAAAGGAAAAAACACGGCCCATAAAAGGAAAAATACAAAAGCATCCTACCTACTCGGAATAAGGGGTACGCTTCCAAAAGCACCCCTAGAAAGCTCCTTGGTACAGCTCCGATAAGACCCCATAGTCAGTCCCGCTCACTGACCTGCACCTACTCTGGGTCCTCCTGGGACTCCGTCGAAAGGACTCTGGTATGTACAAGACACAAACATGTGCGGGAAAATCCCTTTTAGGGTTCAGTATAACAGTACTCATTAGGCACCCCAAAAACCCAAAACAAAAGAGAGAAAATGAAAGGCAACAGTCTTCTCATCCTAGCCAGAGGGAACAAAAAGGAGAGAGATACTCCATCTCATGACCATGCTCAGCTAAACACAACTAGTAAGCTCAATACAGGTGTATTCCAATACATACACCTTGAACATACACTCAGGTATAAGCACAAACATCTATCTCAAACATCTACCCAGGTATACGCCCATACATATACCATTTACATCCTCTCAGATATACACTCTTACGTACACAAATAACATCTAAATATTATCAGCTCAAACACCAAGCCACATGAGATACCGACATCATCACCATCAATGATTCACTACCAGGAGAGCACGCTCCATGATCACTATAATCCCAGATGGCAATTGTCTGACAGATACACTCCATAGGGTCTCACATAAACATCTCAGATGCTCACCTGATAGGTCACGCTCCTCGGATATCGTCACTGAGGAAACCTTGCTGAAACAACCTAAACACTAAACACCTCGAATAGAGGATCGCTCCTAGGGTCCACTAGGGGATACCAAAACCCACACTGGTATACGAATATCTCACAGGTAGGGGATCACTCCCAGGGTCCACTATGGGATATCACAACCTGGTCTGGCGCTCGACAGAAGCACGTCACTCATATAGAGGATCGTCACCCATTTCACGATGGTCACAACAATACCGAAACCCTATCTAGTACATCTCGCGATATAGGGGATCAAAATGATGATGCCGCAACCCTACAGAATCCATGCGCTGAGTAGAGGATCATATAACCAACAATACTGCAAACCGACTATAATCATCATGATGAGTAGGCGATCGTATACCCAATGATGCCACAACCCTACTGAGCATGGCCCACTGTGTATGGGATCATATTATCAATGATGCCACAAACCTTGCGGGTTTAACCTGATAGATAGGTGATCGTCTCCTGTGGATAAGCAGTCACAACATTACCAAGAACCTTATCTAGGGAAACGATGCTGGAGGATCCCAATCCGGGCCCACCAGAGCGATGCCACAACTCTAATAGATTAAAAATAAAATCAAGAGGATTACAAACCAATACTAAGGTTTTGTTGTTACGAGAACCCTCGTAGGAATGAACCAAGTGAGTACCCTTAACCACTATAGGTCCAAACGTCACTAACCCGAGCGACCCGCCACAATGCCACAGCGTGCATCTCCAAGCCCGATACCGAGGCCACCATTACAATCCACATGCAAAAACACGTAGGATAGGCTTTTTACTCACCCGAAATAGACAACTAGTGGAAAAGGAACTATTCACCATAGCTAGCCCATGTGGGGCCAACGCTATGATCCTGAAACTCACCAAGCGGATAATACCACTGCGATCCCTGGGAAAACCACACGAGATAAACTACTCGATCATCCCAAACGGACACCCGGTGAAAATGGTATTTTTCACCAAAGCCAACCTGGGTGGGACCCACACCACGCTCACAAAACCCATCAAGAAGGTTGCACCATTGTGATCCGCTTGGAAAAAAACACAGGATATATTACTCATTCCTCCAAAACAGACACCCGATGGAAAAGTCACCTTTCTCCGTAAATTCCCAAAAGCATTCCTCATGGGGCCCACATCTTGATCTCCATCCCAGAATCTAGAAACTATCCTGAAAGGTCCACCTTACTATCAAGATCACAACATCACTAACGACACATTAATTAGACGCTCCATGTAAAAGTAACGGTGGGTCAATGTTGAATAATAATAATATTATTATTATTATTTCATTGTTTCATAGACCTAGGCTACGAAACTGACTCATAAAATTCTCAAAGTGATTTGAAAGGTTCTATCTTGATGTAAGGAATTAGTTTCCAAAAACGTCTCACAAATCGGAGTTACAGTTTGTGAGTTACGGGGGTTTAAAGAACCCCCTGAAAAACCTTGTTGGACCACCACCTGCCTTGCCGGAAACCACCGCGCTGTCGCTGGAAACTGTCGCGCCACTGCTGGATTCCACTGCACTGCCGCCAGAGATCACCGTGCCACTGCCGCTTCACTGGAATCTGCCATGGTTTCCGCCATCGCCACTGGAAAACCGGGTTTTTTGCTGAAAAACTTCCGGGAGCACCCTGGTGCTCCAAATTCAGATCTGAAACATGTTTCGGAAAGCTTGGGACCCGAACTACACAACCCTTATGAAAATTTGAAGAAAATAAACACAAAAATGGGACCTGGGATTTTGAAACTCAAATTTCCTACCTTTTGGTGGACCGCTGAAGCATCGCATGCCCCGCTGCTGCTGCTGCACTTCCCAGGAGCGTCCTCCTTCAAGATCCAAGACCAATGCCGCTTCATTCGCCCTATTTGGTGAATCGATGATGAAGAACATAGGAGTAGAGAACGGGATCACAAACTCATAGAGAGGAGGGGAATGGGGGGGGGGATTGATTGATTTCCCCGATTTAATTAATTAATTTAATTGATTAAAAATAACTCCCCCGACCAGACCTCTATGCACGGAGGAAATTAGGTGGCCACTAGGGTAAACACATCGTTCTAAATGCAACGGTGGGCTCAGATTTCCATTTAGAAAATCCGTTCAAAAGTTATTCAAGATGAATATCATAAATAAACTTTTATATTTATTTACGAAGATGCCCATGGTGGATTTTTCACAGTAGGCCTGCACCATAAATGTTTACACCCCGCGTAGGATAAACGACATACTCTAGAAGCAACATCACCCTCAGATTACCATTTAGAGCTACCATTCAGGAGATAACGCGTTCTCTCATCATACATAGTATAAAAATGATTAATATTTTTATAAAATTAATTCCAGGCACACCGGGCCTCGGAATATCACATTGTCTTCTCACCTAGCTCTGGAATTATTCATATGAATATTCAAAAGTCTAACAGGGCCAAAAACCGAGTCGCTACATCAATATTTCTTGTGTTAAGGGGTTGGGATGTATATTGATGTAGGGGATATAGGTGGTGGCCTATGGATCTCATTAGTTACAACCCCATGATAAGAACTACCCTACCAATGATCTTGAGTTTACATCAATTATGTATTCACTCAAAACATGGTGTCACTACCTCTTTATAGAGAGGATTACTATATATTATGATAATAAAATCCTGCAGTATATATTTTTTATAATGTTCTGAACATTAAATAGAGATTCTTGGTTGAGCATATAAAAAATTTATTTTGATATTTTATATTATCTTGGGAAAGGTAACTTGGTTCTTGATTTAATGAGTAAGAAAGTACCAATAGAATAAGATAAGGAATCAGTGGAAGCATGGCCTCTACTAAGTTTTGTTTTGTTGAGATGTGGTTGATATTGACAAAAGTTGTTTGGAAAGTGTACTTGGCTTCTATATGGAATTTATAGTCATTTTATGAGTTGAATAAACATAACAATGTACTATACATCAATTTATAGTTATTTTTTAATATCCTAAATAGTGTAGAAACATCAGGTGAGTGGTCTTAGTCTTCAAGTGGTTCTTTGTGTTTGCCAAGAAGGATAATTGTTCCTATTTTTATGAGGAATGATTTTTTAGAAATTAGATGACATTTTATCAATATGTGAACTGTAAGACTACCAAGATGTGTCATCAATTGAGATGTGGGTATTGGTGGGATCAAATTACATTGTATATTACAGATTTTGTATCATAGTGTCTTGCATGTCATAGAATTAAGCAGGGGAACCAGAGACCAAGTAGTTTGTTCCATCCTTAACACATTCATGGATTGAAGTTGGATGATATATACATAGACTCAATCATGGATTTAATATATAATACTAGAATAAATGACGTGACTAGGGTGATCATTTATTGACTCAAGAAAGAATTTAATTTCTTTCCTATTGAGAATATGATGAAAGCATAACATCTTAGGGACTTGAATGTCATAGTGGTTATGTGAATTCATGGGGTTCCATGTATGATTATTTTTAACAAGGACCCTTGGTTAACATCTAGGTTTTAGAATGGGTTGAAAGTGGTGATGGATTTCTAGTTGTAATTGTCCACTACATATCATATATAAATGGATGGATAGATAGAGAGGGTTATTCGGGCTCTTGATGATATGCTCTGGGAATGTGTGCATGATTTTATTACTTCTTGGGAAATGAATTTTCCTTTTGTTGAGTTTTCCAAAAAATTACTTATCAATATTCAATTAGTATTTCTCCTTTTGATACATTATATTAGCATCCATGTAGATCTATCTTACGTTGGGAAGAGTTTGGGGAATCGTAATTGTATGGGACTAGTCTTGTTCATGAAATAATGAAAATTTCATTAGTCATATACAATAGATTGGTAGTTGCATAGAGTCATAAAAAATCCTATATGGGATATCATCATTGGCCAATATAGTTAGAGGTTGGGGATAAGGTTTTTCTCAGAGTTTCACCTCGCTTGGGACACCTTCAGGTGGGTATATAGGTCAAGTTGAGATGAAGCATTGTAGAACTTTTGAGATTATCGAGTTTCTTGGAAAGGTGGTATATCAGTTGGAGTTATCATCTTTCTTGGATTCCATCCATGAAATGTCTCATGTTTCTCAATTGAGAAGGTATCACCCAAATCATTTCCATGTGATTGAATGAGAGTATTTTGATTTTAAGAAAGAAAACAGAGTGTTTGGTAAATCTTTTCAGATTTTGGACTTCTATGAGAAGTAACTATAAAGTAAAATAATTCCCTTGTCCTGTGAACAGTGGGTGTTTTGATGGGATATCCATGAGATGTGAGAGAGGTAATTATTGATGAGGTTGTAATGGAATTAACTATTTTAGAGTCCATGATATTGAGTAATGTTTAGGAATATAACATGTTCATAGTATAGAGATAGTAACATCCCGTTACATTAATTCATGCACTTCTTGACTCTTCCCCTGTTTTCATTTTTATTTTGATTCATTTTGGGAATTTTTGGAATAGGTATCACATTTCTCTAAAATTTCCTAGAGGTTGGGGAGGTATTTCTATTTGAATTTATGGAGTCTAGATATAAATGTTTCAAACATTTTATAGCTAGTTATTTGGGTCCATGTTGAATTAATATCCTTATATTTGGTTTTGCAGTGGGTTACTACTGTGCACTGGCTGTAGAAAGAATTTACACCGGTAATTATTTTTTATAATATAAAATGCTCACTATGCACAATCCAAAAATTTCATATGAAAAAATATGATTCACAATGAAAATATGAACTTACTCCATACATTCTTCCCTCATTTAATTTTTAACTCGATGTGATGATTGTTTTAGAATATATCAAACACAAAGAATTTATTCCATAAACCCCTGAATTATGACATAAATGAATCACTCCCAATGATATTATTTACACTTCATGGATTAACCCTTCCATATTTGGCGTTCATGCTTCCCTCTAGAAACCTAGTGTGTTTTTCGTGCAATATTTCGTGATCTCCCTCCGAATGAATCCATCCATCTGATGTTCAATCCCCAAGGAAGATGCATCACTTCTACTTAGAAATTATTATTTTTTTCTTCTAAATTTTAATTAATTATTACATCCACATTGATTTTGTTTATTTATCACGTTTTGGTATGTTTGTGTTTTCTATAAATCCTTTAAATGTTTCTCACATTCATTGTCTTTCGGGGTTTTATCTGATTCTTCCCAATCTCCATTGTTGAATGCAATTAAGCTTCCTATATTCTAGAGGCATGAATATATATATAGGGGTAATTATTCAACATCCAAATTCTCTTGTTAATTTATATATGTTATTTAATGAAAATGAATTATTTAAAATTTGAATTCTTTAGTTAGATGAGATTCATGTTTGAAAGAGATATTTTAAATGAATTTTTGCGCATGAATTGTTTGATTAAATTATTTGAATAGTGGTTTTGGTTTTTAAAAGGTTATTCAATCCCAAAAGAAGAATTTATTTGATAATATTTTGTTATAAAAAATTATAACATTGTCTATAAATGTATTTTGACAATCAAACCACATTGGTTAAAATTGGGTTTTTAGAAAATGTACATGTCACTCTTTTTGTGTGTAATGCCGCAAAAGGTGTTATGTCACTTTAGTGTGTGTAATTACACTAGAAATTATATTTTTTGGATCCGTATTATTATTTTATTTGGGATATTCATTCATATATTGCATGTATTCCAAAAGTTTAGAGCCTAAATTGTATTATTTTTAATTTATGATTGGTTTATCGCATGATGGTATGCTTCATGGATAATTTCCCACATTCTTATAATATGTTGTATCAATGGATTATTACCTATTTTCATTCATACGTAACATAAGTCTAGATTTGGTGAATATTGTTTGCTTTTATGAAAACTGGACAAATTATTTAAAAATTGTTTTACATTATTTAAATACTTTGAATATTTGATTTTTAAGACGAACTAACAGATTCTAGATATTTTATCTTTTATAGATTCATAGGTGGTATCCTACTGGGCATTATGATCAAAACCTAATCATGTATTTGGGTATTTTATTATGTTGTTTCTTAGGACTTGGGAAAAGGGAAGGGAATTGTGTATCATTCATTTTTCCCTTGTTATCATCGTCTTCATACCTAGATTTGTTGGTAGTGATAGATGGCCACACATGAACTTATTTAGAATTTTCTTATTTTGTCTCTCTATATTGGATTATTTGGATAGAATTTGTATGTCTCATGGATAATTTATCTTTCTTCCTTGTCGTACCATGTTGGTTTTTCCTTTTCAGGTTTATCGTTAGACATTTTTCATCCTCTTTTTCATACTCATCATGTGGAGGACCACATTAGGTGACTTTCCTATTTTTAGAGGGGTGGTTTGTAACAAATTTTCTCTAAGGAACTAATTCCTCTATCATAAGTTCCCTATTTTGGGGATGATAGTACTCAAACTCCCTAAAATCCATCACATGAACTCTATCTACCATTGATCTAGTAAATGTGAGAAGATATATCCATGATGATCAATATTTTTTACAATTAATAAATTAATTTTTGGAAATCAATTTCTATAATTACATGCTCCATAATATTAGGATGAACTTGTGAAAGTAAAAAATAAATCAGGAGAAAATGGTATTTTGAAATATGTACATAGTGGTAAGAATAAATACCACTATTTAATATCAAATAAACTCATCTCTTTGAGGTACTCATGTCACTACCTAAGGGTGTGATGATCCATACTATACTATTTAAAGTATATACACCCAACAAAGTATGGTTACCTCCCTTATGTTGTTATGGTGAAAGGTAGAATATGTAGTTTTACAGGTAATCATGGTCCTCTATAGAAGGGTGAATGCCTCAATACAAAGGCTACGAAAGGGTACTCATAAGATCACGCATGGGTAAGAAAAACATGACATTGACTATGTCAAGGTAACATGATGTTATGTAAGGGTAGATAAATAATAATTATGGCTACGTAATGGTTAAAGGTCCTCAGTATAAGGATTAAAAAATATAAACATATAATAAATAAGGGTAAAGGAAAAATCCACTTGGATGTAAATTAAAATGACTAGATAATTATACAGGCATGAAATATTGTGGATAATTGGAGTGAGGATGTAAATATGATAAATTAAAACAATAATATAATAAAAATGTGATTTAATTTTAGGATTATAATAGTATGCTAAAATCAATATTTTAAAATAAATATCATAATCATAGATTTTATATGAATAAAAGTTTTGTATGTGATAATTTTTTTTTAAAACAATTATGAAAATAGTTAGGGGTGTTTTTTTTGTTTCAAATATAATTGAACTTTTATATAAATATAAAACCACATGGGGATAATAATAAACATTTTTAATATGAAATTTTTTAAAAAAAATTATATTGTAGAACATATGTGATTCTTGATATAAGTAGTTTCCAATAAATGATGTTAATTATAGCCTAAAAGTGTTCAATAAGTATTTTTAAACTGGGTTTAAATAAAAAATAATTCAGTGGGTGGTAGAAAATATTTTTATTTGACATAGAAGTTGTAGATAATAAAAAAATAATAAATTCAAAAATAGAAAATCATATTTAAAACTTGAAGAAAATTGTTATCCCACGCCATTATGTCCATAAGATGTATATTTAACTAAAAAATGTACAATATGAGATAAGATAGTAAAGGGTAGATTTTAATTAATCTACCAAATAAATAGGTCCCAATTTACATATAATATAATCAAAACAAAAAAATAGGAAAATAGAAATAATAATAATGTAAGAAACTTTTTGTAACTAGATACCATTACATGAAACAATAAAGGACTTAATTTGAGAAACATACTATCAGTAACTCCAGCCATAGAGACACGAACATATATGTTGAATATATATATATATATAATATATAGTAATTTTATTTTATTCAGTAATTATATTTTAAATTTTTCACCCCAACATGACAATATACACAATAAGACACATGTATGAGCATTTCCATACAGTAATAACGTACTTACCAATTATTATATTACAAATATTGTTCAATTTTTTCATTATACACAGTATTTTTATTATAAAATTCATTGTATCTCATTTAATGTTATTCTAGTACATTAAATGAGAACTTAATATAAGATATCTTAGTATCAATTTTATAATTATTAAATTTTTTGTTAACATTTCTTCTATTTTATAAAAGAACCCAAAAAAGGAGAAACCCACCCTTAACATTTTTATATTTTTATAAATAGAAAACATATAGTTATTAGGAAACCAAATATGAGGGAAGCACAATAAAATCTTTGTAGAAGCCAAAAATCACACACAAAGAACCCCATTAATTTTTGACAGGGGTATTTTGAGTCAGATATCCACCCATAAAAAGGAAATTTTTAGGATAATTAGGATGTAGAAAACATCCACTATCATAATCCCCTCATGTCCACATATGAAAACACTAAACATGACTTGATGATGCATTCATGAACCCTATGAAACCTACCCAAGATAAAAATTAGACACCCTATGATTTTGAAATGTGTAATTTGATCTATTTTATTATTAAAAATATGTATTTAAATACTAATATGAAACAAAAAATAAATTATGAATAATAAATTATTCACATAAAAAGATTTACAATTCATTATTCAATGTTTTTGGTATACATTAACATAATGTATTGAATCCTTAATATTTCCATTATAAATTACATTTTCATTTTAAAATTCATTATGATTTAGTTTATTTTGTTCTATAACGTCAAATGATCCCTTGAGAAAAAAATCCATGACATTGTTAATAAATTTGGAAAACTTTATATTAGATTTTACTGAATATAATAATCTTTCAAGGAAAATATGTGGTATTGTTTTTTAAAATAAAACATAAAAATAAATTCTAGATCATAATATCATTAATATATATATAAAACTCTTTTTGAATAAGATAAATGAATGATATCTTATATATGGTCTCTATTTTCAAGCAGTTTATTTTTTATTTGGATTTATCCAATACAAACCCATAAGAATTATGCATTATTTTACTGAAAAAAATAAACATAAATAAATAGTTTAATTAAATTTTGGGTTTTCTCTATTAAAAACATCCATATAAAATATATTATAAAAAGTCCAAAATAATAAATGTTGAATAATTTTTCAAAAATCAGAAGATAAATTTTTCATTTGTATTTTTTATTAGTGATATAAAATATAGTGTTATGTATTATTTTATACTATTCATTTAAACATTTATAAAAATGATCAAATGTGATAAATTTATTAAAAAACATTTTTACATTTTTATAGTATATAAAAATAATCCATTTTAATTAAATAATAAATCCACTTAAATAAATGGTTGAAAATATTTATGTCTATTTTTTAAATAAAAAATGTACAACATCATAAATATAAATGGTATTATAAGTCAGTGTTTGAATTAAATATTTTATGATTTCTATTATGATACATTTATTTATATAACTTGTTTGATTTAAATAAAAAATGGAGTAGACATTTTAGATGTTAAAAATAAAATTACTTAACGTTATTCATTTCATTATGTCCTCCCCACATCATAAAAATATCAAAAATATTAAATAATATATCCATTTATATATGTATAGAAGTGGTAAATAACATATTAAACAGTACGGTGTTTTCATTATGTGATATTTTTTTATTTTAAAATAAAAAAAATTCAGTTAATTTTGTTATATCACATGAAATGTGATATTTAGGTAAGAATTATATGGTTCATATTTAAAATAATTACAAATAATATTATTTTCAGACTTATCACTTGTAATATTTTATTAAAAAAATAAATAGTGGAAAATATAGTATCAAAAAAAATACATACATGTTATTTTTGGAAGAAAATCAGCAGAATAGGTGGAAAAAATATTTTCAACAATAAGTGTGATGTTTTTAATAATCTCACATTTTTATAGAATATGATTTCTTCTCAATGAAATTATATGTTCTAATACATACAATTCCTTCTTACCATCCACATAAACATCATTATTTCAGTATGAGAATATATATTTAATAAACTAAAAACCATTAAAAAAATATAAGTATATATGACTTCTGGAAGGATACACTATATAATATTGATGTCGATTGCAAAAAACATTAATTTTGGAAGATTTTAAAATTTTATAGAATTTTATATTTTAATGATAAAACAGTAATTAGAATATTATATGAATTAGAATTTTAGAATTCCATTGTAATTAGGATGTGGTTTTTACTCTTAAGTTTTTCTTTTTGTAATTTTAAGAGACTATTTATTTTTTCATAATTTTTTTTAGTAATGATGGAATCAATTATTATCTATTTATCTATACAACTCATATTTTTATGGATTATTTCAATAAAACAAATAGTGTGTAATATAAGTTATTTTATAAGATGTTGATGACAATGATTTTTTGGAGACAAATATCAAGAGATTGATATTTATCATGAAAAACCAAGTTAGATATGGTTTATAGTTCAATTAAATTAGAGTTTTGAAGGGTTAAAATGATGGAATTCATGATCAAATGTGATGGTAGAATAATGGGAGGAGTTATAAAAAATGAATTTTTGAATTTATTTTCTTCAATAATCATTTTCATTAAAGAATAAATATTTTATCTCAATTATGTCATAGAATAACTCTTGGTTTTTATGTATTATCTTGAATAATATAGATTAATGGAGATTAAAATTTTGAAAAGTGAATGATGGAGGTAAAAAAGGTTTATGGATTCACGTTCATCACAGAATCAAGGTTTTTGAGTTAGCCTTTTTTCTCTAATTTAATCCCTATAAATAAATCTATCCTTTATGTTATTCGATGTGTAGATAATTCTTAATAATTTAGAATTATAAATTTGTTGTAAATTAAAATTTTAAAATTATTAACAACCATTTATTAATTCGGTTTTTTATGGTAGAAGTTGATATTGATAATTGATTATGAGTACTTATAAAATATAACCTAAGTCTATATATTGTTTTATATGGATCAAAATATAAAAAACTATGGAAAATTATTTGGAGGATAGTGGTAAATAAATTATTATTTTTTTAATTGGCTTTGAAAATATGACATAGTGGTCATGAAAGTCAATAGTAAATATTAAAGAAGTTTTTTTGATGGTTTGGAATAAAGGGGTTGTGATTTACATGGTATTTTTCCTTAATTTATGGAGGGATGGTTTTCGTTCATTCATTACAATATGTTTTTTTAATTTTATATGGTTCTTGCCTCCATTAAAATGGATATAAAACATACATTAGGGTGTGTTTCTTCTGATGATTTTGAGAAAAATTGTTCTTGGGAGGATTTGATTGTGGTGCTGGAATTCGAATATAGTTAGAACCCTAAGATAACATAATTATTGTGAATAGATGAATCTATAAACATCATGTGTTACAAAGGATTGTTTTGTTGTGTAAAACTCTATATATTAAGACATATTGAATAGAGATGTGGAATAATAAATTATGTACACCTATGTTATGAGGAAAACTATTCATGTGGTTATTTACTCAAAAGGATAAAAAATATGGAATACGTAGTTTGGAGACTTTTAAATCTATGTGATGTGAATATATTCCCATGAACATTGTTTTGTGGTGGACTAGGTGTGAGAACAATTGATGGTCGTTGTTTGAATCTATTAGGGTGATGTGCTTGTGATGTGTTAGTGTTGTTGATATTTTTAATAGATATATTATAGTGGTTTAAGGAATGTTATGATGATTTTTATGGTTGTATTGAGAATACAACTATGAATGGAGGATATATGATATATAGGGATGATGGTGCAGTTTTAGGAGAAGATAATTCCTTAGGGTCGAAAATGGGTATAATGGTACGAGTACCCAAGGATGGCTAATTTCCCAACCTATGCAAGTTTTAGGGTGATTCATGAGAGAGGACCCCCATAAAATTGTTGATATTTTATGTGAGTGGAAATCAACCCAACCAAATCATGTGGATGTCATAGTGGGTCCCCTTTATGTGAATAACTACTTATAAGTTGTGTCATGATTAAAGATTTACCCTTAATTGGATAACTTCTTGTTGATGGTGATATCTTTATCGAGTTACCTATATTTGGATAACTTCTATATGGTAGAGATATTTAGGGTGGTCCCAATTGGTGTATGACTATGTAATATTATTAAATCAAATTCACTAATGGTAAAAAATTATCAATTATTAGATATGGTTGTCTAGTGGTCGACATGTTTATATTTTCATGGGTAGGTGTTAATATGTATTATTTTAGCGTCAAGGATTAGAAAGTGAATATTTATATGATATAGAATAGAATGCGATAAACAGTTAACTATTGGGAGATACTAATTTATTGAAAGTTATTTTTATTTCTTCGTAAATTGGTACATTAGTTTTCAAATTCACCTGGAAATATGATATCCCCATGGAGGAACCCATAGGGAATACATACATATATATATATATATATATATATATACTTACCCCCAATTTATAAATATTATTTTTTAGATTACTTGGATATAGTAGGTTGTGGTGTTGAGAGACATTGGTTGTGGAAATGGGACACTTATAGACAAAGGTGTATTTATTTATACCTTTCATATGTTTTATATGAAATTTCAAACTTGTGGCTGTTTTAAAATTTGTGTATTCATAATATTTTACAAGACACCATGATATATATTATTCTGATACTTATGAAAGGGAATGTATTATTCTTTTAACAATAAAGTAGAGTTTTTATTTATAAAGGGTATACATTCCACGAAAAATTGTTGATATACCATTTTTGATAGTCACATACCTATGGCATATTGATGTTAAGATTTAAAAGTTACAATTTAACTACTTTCGGGTTCTATTTTTTCCTTATGAGGGAATTTAATGATAGACTTATACTAGAATGATCATTTTTAGTATGGAATTTTGAGTTCACAATTTTTAAGACTGCATGGGTGGAAAGCCAATAATATTATATCTACATAATATGTGAGATTTAATAGAGAAAAAACGTGATTTATATTAACCTATGTGGTCTATAAAATGAATCTTCAACCTATGTATAAATACTGAGGGTATAGTATGTTGAATGTAATATATTTTTTTATAGTTTTTGGGTTCATGGATAATGTTTTTTTATATCAGTTTTATTGTGTACATGTTTTAAATTACGTTATTGTCTATGTAAGGATGGATATTGTGGATTTATCATTATAAATTCCATGAACATATATCCTTAAGATAAGATTATCTCACCTATTTGTGTTAATTACAGTTTTATAATGAAATCATGACATTTAATAAGAGAAGGTATAACATGTACCTGATACTTTTCATAGAGAATAGACTCAGATGCTGTACAGGCTTAGATAACAACCTTGATTGAGTTTTATAGGATGAAGTTACTAAAGTATGATAGATCTATTTCTTATCATCAGTGTGAGAATTGGAGTGTTTTAGGGATCATCTTGTATGTGATAATCTTATACCATAGCAACTATAAGTGATAATGGTGATATAGAAAGGGTGATCATTTATTCTAGAGTTTAGTGTATTGGTTTTAGAGTTCTTTTGTTATTCTATAGATTTTTATATTTAAGGGAAGAAAAGGTATCATCGATTTTATAGTTATTTTATGATAGAGATACATAGTTAATTGGGGATCTTTTCAACAATTTCCCCTATTGAAATATTGGATAAGCCTTAGATGACTGTCAGTTTGTTAAAGGGAATGGAATATTTGCTAGGGGTACCCAACATTGCTTTTCTTAGATTGGGTCTAGAGGTTGATGTTAATTATTTATGAATCAATAAATTTTTAGTAATTATAAGGATTTTTATTCCATTATAATCTCATTTATCTATTGTGGTCAGTACCCAACAACCATATAGGAACCATAACATTTGGTGTCTAAAATTATTTTAAATTGGACATCTCTAGTATATTTTCCTATCATTTAGGAGATAAAGAACAATAATGAGTATGGTTTGATAAATAATAGAAAATACCATTAATTTCATATCATTTTCAACAGTAGTTTTAATAATAGAAATTAAAAAAATGGCCATTATGAACACCATCAAAGGGTGATGTTGGAAAAGACACAATTGAGTAGATAAATCGAGAGTTGACTAGAGATTAGATAGAATAATATGTAGGGAGAAAAATCAGGGGAATTTGGATAATGGAAACTCTAGGTTTTGAATGTTTTAGATGTGGATGGCCCATAGGTGGTTCAAATAATGATTTTTATTTACTATATTATTTCTTCTATTTTTCATGACATTTTTTCCTTTAATTAATATATTTACCATTCTGTATTTTTTTGGGTTATATATTTTGATAAAAATTGTTCTTATATTCCTAAATTTTATTTCTTCGTGGGAGTTCCAATAAAGATAGATTATGTGCTTATTTGTGTGTTTTTTGGGGGGCTTGATCGATTATTTTTTAACATTGTATTTTTAAGGATGAAAGAATATTATTTTATGCATTCAATGAATTAGATATAATTTCTGAAATCATGTAGCGATAATTATAAAAAAAGTTGTTTAATTTTTTTAGATGTTGACGATATATTTTTTGTAGGAGAAATATATTTTTTATCCAATGATAGATTAGCCTATAGTGTATTATATCTTGGTCAGTGATCTGAATTCATTGGGAATCTAATATATTGACGGAGAGGATTCCTTGAATCATGAAGGATTGGTCTGATGGATTCCTAGAAATTGTTATAGTCATGCTTATGTGGAAATAAATTGAGTTTAAAATTGATTTATATCCATGTGTTTATCCTATTAAAATGGTGGATTATTATAGATCATATCCAACATATTTATTATTCTTTTTAAAGGTGTATTAGTGTATAAGATTATGAATATATTACAAGTGGCTGAATCATATGATAATGAAAATTCATTATCTAGAACCATGCATTAATGTTTTTCGGATATATTATAAAAGGTAATGTTGGTTTTATAAGATTTATTTATAATACTGGTATCATTTGATGATGTCTAACTATAAATGCATCCTTAAGAATACTTTTCAATGTTAATATAGAAATTTAATTTTTTTAAAATGCATTTGGATGTAATAAATTAAATAATTATGTTTACATGAATAATCAATAGAGTTTTTAAACTCAGTAGTGATTATTTTTTAAAGTAATATTTTAATGATATTTTGGTTTATTTTAGGATGGAGGGGGATCATTTTGAACATCATATGAAGGTGGTAGAGTTACCCATTGAGAATTAATTACATGGAAGTTGTCCAAGTGTTGATTTTTTACCTGTAATGTATATTTTATCAGTCATGTTATTTTGGAATATGGTTTAGTGGTGGACCCATTGTATGTTAAATAAATCATTAAATGGAATCTGTCAATGAATGTTTCAAAATCAAGGAGTCACTTAGGATTTGATTAATGTTATCAGAGTCTTATATCTAGGTTTCTTTATATTGTGAGTTTATTGTTAGTTGTGACTAAAAATGGAATGATTTATTTAAATTAAGTAGTTTCTGGCTACTTTTAAGTGTTTGAAGGGGATGTTTATAAGGGACTTGATTCTTCAATTACATGATTTTATTTCATTATGTGTTATGTTGCGACACATCCCATCATGGATTTGGATTTTTCTGGATGCATGTTAGAGTATTTTTTTCTTATGGGTCTAGATAGTTTATTCCTAATTAATATAATGATTCCACTCATGATATAGAGTTACTAGATTTTGTTCCTTCACTTAATTATTGGTTGTATTATTTATTAGGGAAGACAATTTTTTATTTATAAAGAATATTAGAGATTATGATATATATTTTCATATAGGGATTTGAATTTTCATCAATTAAGGTTGGTTAAATTTTGACAGTATAAATTGTGTCATTAATTACTACTAGTACATAAATATTTAAATTTATAAAAAAATACCAAAAAACTCTAATAATACATATATTTAGTATATAATATATTAACACTGAGTATAGATCAATGATGAAAAGTTACACAATAAGGGAAAATATTACTTAAACACTAATAATAAAAAAATAATATAAAAAAAGACATAATTCCTTGATGAAATATGAATGTTGATATATGTACCATGAAATTTGAATTACATATCCATCATGGAATAAAGTTTAAAAGATAAAGTAGATACTGATGAAGTTTCCATAATAAGGATTAAGAAACCCCCTTTGTTTTGATGATGAATCCCCAATCACTAAGACTCCATTTTCTAATGTTTAGTTATGGTAAACAACTCAGAGATTGGGTGACAAAAAACCTTATTTAAACAAAGGATGTACCTCACCCAATGGCCATTCTGAAAACTAAACACTAGATAATATATTCCCCCACTTCAAATAAAATGATTATTATTAAAAAAGAAAGAATAGTTTAAGAAAAATATAGAAGATGAATAAAATCATCAGGAATTATGATTACAAAAAAATTAATTCATAAAATCAATCCCCCATCATTATAATTACATGAAACAAAAACTAATATATCATGGTAACCATGGGAGGGTGAAATTAAAACTAAAATTAAAAATAAAACGAAACCCTATTAGGGTTAGCTCTAGCTATATGTGGAAACTCAAGGATTGTATTTTTCCCTGAAGGTTCAATGTTCCTCCCATATAGTATAAATCTTCCTCCTTTTAACAGAAACAAATATGTCTCTATATAATAATATATATCCATTATATATTGTATATCTTCATGTATCATTCCCATTTAGAGTATGTCTCCAAACACATATATAAAGGCCTAAATATAATCAGACAATAAACATTATGTATATATATATATCATAAATTATATATTTAAAAAAATTCAATGAGATAAGAAATAGGTACTATATATCTATTGTAGATATAAAAACAAACTCGTGACTACCTCCCTTATAGTGTCTCAGTTAATAAATTAGTACTATATCTACATGAATTGGATGAAACCAAATTCATGTGTGTTATTATATATTCATCCATATTCATGAAAAAACCATCACCACTACTTATAAGGCCCTAAAAATAAAATATCTTATAGACACAACATATTTCTTATTTCCATTAAAATATTTTCATCTTCATTGTCTCAACATGCACTCATTGAGAACTCATTCATCCGAGCTGTGAAATGTCCTGTATAATTTTATCACCACACTATCTCCTCTCTACCTTCAACTTTACAATGAAAACACCATCCAACATGATAAAAAACCCCATTTTCATGGGCATGTATATGTTTTACGATATCACTAATCATCATTATTTGAGTTAAGCTTCTCAAAATCTAAAAAAATATAACATCCTAAAAACCTATATTCCCTAGTATAAATAATATTATAATTAATATCATTTATATGAGACAAAACAGAAACAGTCAGACTCAACATATACTAATTTCTTTCAAACCATTTTAAAAATTTCAACACTTCTAAAATTATCCCAAAAATTAAAACTCTTACAAAACCATTATAAACATTAGTAGACTATTATGAAATTACTACATCATGATTCCGTTAATTTTTAAGGTGAAATAATATTTTCAAAATAAAATCACTAGGATTCATGGTGTAAAATAATTTTATAAAACATATATATTTATTCACATGGGGTTGGAAACAAGCTCCCTTGGTAGCTCGCATGGCGATTCGTAGTCACATTGCTACATGTCCTGAAACCAATGGGCTCAACATGAGCCATAGACGATAAAAAAAAACCTAAGTAATTTCATATCAACTCAGGGTTACATGCTTTATTTAACTTGAATAGTGATATATATCATTGGGTCACATGTTAGAATTATATTAAGTATTATCATTTATTAATCATATAAAGTTACATACATCCTACAATTACATCCAGTAATGTCGGACCATGGTACAACCACTCTTCACTATGGTTCTCCCAATCAAATAATGTGGATCCTCACTAGGGTTTCCCCTCGATGCCAGTCTACAAAGGATCCAATGTGAAGCTCGACAACTTCAATAGGTGGATGGATATTTTAGTGGTTCATTGGAAATAGATAAACCATGTCTTCTCAATTCTTAAATTTTATATACTTCTCCAAAATTTTATCCAATTGTGAAAATTATAATTTTCTTTACTATTCATCAAACTCATTAAATTCTAGTTCTTACTATAAAATCACAACATTAAAAAATATAAGTAAAGTATTATAAAATAAATAATAAAATCTATAAAATTATTATTAATAATAATCAATGAATGAATGTGGCTATGAAATCCTACAACACTAAGATTTTCCTTGTTCTCAAGAATAAAATATTTTATATCAAAAAGAAAAAATAATCCTAGAAAAGTATAAAATACATATTATAAAAAATCCAATTATTATAAAAATTGAATAATACTTCAAGTGTCAAACAATATATATATATGGAATAAATTTTTTTCTTATAAAATATTATTAACCATGAGTTAATGTATTCATTATGATAATATGAAATGTTTTCCAACATCCAACCAGATTTTCAATTATTATTAGAATGGATGAAAATTGTGATCCACCTCATTTCAAAATTTTCTACCATCACCAATGGTACATTTGAACAGTGTTATGATCAAAATTTAAATATATTCATCCTAGCCATTGGATTTAAAAGCATCTAAATCATCCACCCTATTCAAATAATTATAAATATTATTCATGAGGGATTTTATAAAATGATCAAATGGCTCTGAGGATGATGGTTCATTAGTAACTAAAGTGAAAAATCATGATTCCCAGAAAAGTTATCTTCATGATAAAATATGTATACCACAAAGAAAATGTATCACCCTGAATGGAATATCCTAAATTTTTTAATCTTATCTTTTAGGATAAAAAATCATGGCAATAAGCATAATGATGTACACACCATTTTTTGTAATAATGTTTTTACAAAAAAAATTAATTTCATGAAATTTTAAAAAATTGAATTTTCACAGTCTTTTCAATAATTTTTTTTATATTTAGAGGGAAGAAAAAAATTCATAATAAAAATACATTTATAAACCTTTTACACACACCCAATCAAAATACCTCACATCATCACATTTTAAAAAATACATCTACTTCAAACAATATATAATCATATACCACCACACTTATCCAATTATAAATCATTCAAAATTAAAAATATTCGACAGGAAGGATAAAAAGGATATATTATGTAGCTTTCTATCAGGTCATTAATAGATTCTAGAGGATAAAAATAAATATTAAATGTAAAGGTGAGTCTAAAATATAAAAATAGATCAAATTGAAAATACCTAAATCAAGGTTAGGTCACATGTTTCGCTTTTTGATTTAAAAAGTTATCAATACAAGTTATTATAGTTTAACAAGTATCATTCACCTATCAAGAAACATGGTAAAAGAAATATTATTAATAAATAATTTAAAACCTTATAAGGAATGGGAAACCCAAAATATCAATCACTCACATTATGAATAATAATAATAATCCAATCAATGTAAATATCTATAAATCAATGGGTAAAACACACGAGAGTAATTTTTCCTATAATAAAAAATCAAACTCTATAAATACAAATTCAAAAAATTAATACTATTATTACTGTGTTTATCCAATCATATATTATCTTACTCATTCAAATTATCTTATGAAAAATGAAATCTAAAACATGGAATGAGGTGATATCAAAGAAAATTTTTCATCATAGATAAAAAGTAATGTAAAAAAGTCTACGTAGAATATAAAGGTTACCTTAAACCAAAAATAGTGTAAAAAATATAGGGATAGAAAATAATTAATAATTTAATGTTATATTTCCTTTTCCAATAAATCAATTCCCCATATATTTTCCATACACCTTGAAATCTTATCCCTTTACACATAATAAAAAAACATAATGAAAACAACCCAATGAAAAACCAAGGTTTATTCCAATAAATCTAAAAAGGAATAAAGATAATTAATATTAAATCCTAAAATAAATTACTAAAAAACATAGGAATTAAATTCTTAATAAAAATAAAATAAAAACTTGGGTTTCCTCCAAATAATCTATAATCTATAAAATAAATCTTATAATATAAAATATGAATGTTTAATGAAGTTACTCAATCTAAATTTTCTGAAGTTTGAAATTTATTTTCACATAGTGTAGTAATTATCTTCATACCCATTGAATATAGTTTTATAATTTAAAGAGGAGATAAAAAATTATATATTTTAATGTTGATGAAATAATTATTAGGATATCGAAACCAGAAAAAAACACCTCTTTAGTAACTTTAGTAGGTAACTTTTCTTTAAATTATTTAATGTCATTTTCTATTTATACAGTCACCACCTCATCCTTTTTATTCACTTCACATAGTATGGTTTCAACCTTTTTTACATCTACAGTACAATACATATGATGGTTTCCCCCTTGGGTTCTATCTTAGATCCAGCCTCATCATCGGAAGTACCATTGGATTCATCCTTTAACTCTATGTCACTATCCAATTTCTCCACATGTTTTTTTCCGAAATTTAGTTCCCTCTATAGGTATCTTATTTTATTTTTCAATTTATGTATCCATCATCATCATTATTTTCAATCAATCTTTAATGGATTCATCCATACTATACTTGAGTTTGTATTCTAGTTTTTGGTGCGGTTGTGGAACCGTTCCTTGGATTTGTATCTTCTTCTTGTATAAGATCACATATTTTTCTAGTTTCATCCCTTTTTGATTTTTAGGTCCATGTATAAATGGGTTAAGTATTTCATGTGTTATTAGTGATATGAGAAAATTCAAAAGACGATCTGTTTGGTTAAAAAGAAAAATTGACTAAATAACCAACATTACAACATTTAAATGATGTGTAAATGGATTACACGTTGGGTAATTGTTCGAGGGTTATAATAAAATAAATATTAGGTGATTTTTTCTAGATAATTTGACTAAAAACATTTAGACAATGTTTAACTACATTACATGACATGTAAAAGAATGAAAGACTATTTAAAACATGTTGTGTGACTAAATTCTTAATTATTTTTCGGTATATCTCTACTCCTCCAACCCTAGGGCTCTTATCATTGTATTTTTAGCATATTATTCATCCATGATTGTTTCATATTGGTTTTGGATACTTTATATCTTCCATGATTATTTATTCTAACATATTACACAAATTGGGGATTTCCTTTGGGAGATCGTTTGTCGACCAAATGAGGTAGGTGGTCTATAATTCAAATCAAAAATTCTTGATTTCAATTATTCGTATGAAGTTGTAAAATTTTTGTTAGATATTTTTTACTTGAGTTACCGATTGGATTATTTATTTTGGGGAATTAATTAATTGATGAAAATACGAATTTGGTGGATATTATATTTGTATATTATGAATAATTAGTTGATGAATTAATTACGAGGGGATTGGGATTGTTTAATTGAATAATTAATAGTTGAATTGACTATGAGGTATTGAGATTATGGGTATGAATAATTGATATTTGAATTTATTATGATATATTAATATTGTTAGTATTAATAATTAATTGTTTTACTAATTATGAGATATTGAGATATTGAGTATTAATAAATAATTATCGAATTAATTATAAGATATTGGGATTGTGAGTATGAATAGTTAATTGTTTAATTAATTATGGGATATTGACATTGTGAAGATGAATAATTAATTATTGAGTTGATTATGGATATTATAATTGTGAATTATAAAAATTAATCATTGAACTAATTATTAGATGATGAGATTGTGAAATGATTAATTAATTTTGAAATTAATTAATTTTCTTGCTGTGATTAATTAATTATTCAATTAATTAATGGAATGATGGGTACATGAAATTATTGAAAGTGATTAATTAATTGGTGAAATAATTAATGTGATAATTTTATATGGGACATGGTATACTGCATCAATGTCTCTTTGAGTTATATAATATTTTATATGGTAAAATTGATATTCACTTGTGATAATTGTGTGTGGGACATGGTTTTCTATATCAAAATCCCATAGAGTGATAAGATATGTTCAATCATATTAATGGCCTTTACAGGTGATAATTGTGTGTGGGACTTGGTCTGTTGCATCAAATTATATAGTGTGATAAGATATGATGAGTGTTACAATGGTATTCATATGTGAATTGTGATAATGAACGGTAAAAAAGTAATTTAGTTATATGGTATCTCTTGGAAATAGTTCAGACTCCATCATGGTTCGAAGTAGGAACTGAGAGTTTGGGTGTCCTCAAGAACCTGAGTGTCATGTGGATAAATAGAGTAATTGAATAAGTGTAGATTATTTACCTTATTTCATTTATATATTCAACAAACAACTTTATAAACTTTCTATTAACTAGATATTATTATAGATTTCGTTTGGGGTGGCATAATGAGTTGTACTCACACCCTACTCGGGATGCTTGATTGGTACTCAAATATATTTCAATGTTGTAGGAAATAATAATGGAAAAATCCATGTGTTATATGACTGAGATAGGATGAAGCGTGGATGAGGGAATCAGATGTGTTTGAGGAACCACTAGTGATTTTACTCCCCTCAAATGGCCCAAAGGCATTATTTTTAATTATTTTTGGATAACACCCCTTTTAAGGGTTGAAAAGGAACCCTTAAATGACTCGTAGTGAAAAGACAAAAGGCCCATACATGACTCAATAAATGAACTTAAAGGCCCAAAAACTGATAAACTTGAAAGAGGCCCTCCGCAACATTTTCATCTTGAAGGAATCTAGCTCCCCACCTCGCGTGGATGATCAGTAATAATTTCCCTCTAAAAATGTGATTAGTGCCTGGTCTCGATGGCAGTTGACAAACCCTCTCAATCATCCAATTTGGTTAACTATTATATGGTGGTTTCTATTTTTTTCTCTAAATCTTTGTATAGGACTTCTCCTGTGTGGTCTACAAGAGTTTCTTCTTAGTCTTTCTATGTGGTTAGAAAGCCCTGGAACCCAAATTCCATTGGTGGACCAAAGGCCCCTATAGCCCGAAGGCCCTACAGCCTGATACCATTTTGTGGCTCAAAGACCATGAGACTCGTAGGTACAAACTAGTGGATCGAATGCCCAAATTGAAGGAACATTGTCAGTTTATACAATTCAAAATAGTATCTACTACAGTAACTCTACAATACAGCTAAAGTAACCTATAAATTCCCCCACACATGGATTTGATCCTCGGTCTCTAGGTTGCTAAGTAACATACTATACCACATGGGTATAGTCTCGCTGGCTTGGGAGTTGTTAGGGTCTTTAATTATGGGATGTATTTTGACACATGGCACATACATTATCATGACATATTTTACTGTTTAGTTTTGATATAGTACTTCCTGTTTTGGCCACCTTGTGATACTGGTATATTTCTATTTATGATTATATTTCATTTAGTTATTTTTATTCAATGTAATTGGTGTATTACTCTGATTAATAGGGTATTGTAACACCCAAGACATTTATGAGAAATATTTTGTTTTTATAAATCATCAAATGAATCTTTCACTACACACAACACTAGCTTGACTTTCTTTACACGCAACCACGACCTTCCTCGCTAGCTTGCATCGTACGCAATACCGAGTTTCACTAAACAACGATATGCTATTAAAATATTATTAAAACTAGCTGTTATGAATATTAATAACCACTTTTTGAAATTTTGTAAATTTTATTTTTCAAAATGGACTTCATTTTTGAATTCGGAATATTGAAATTAGCCTAGGGTGAAATTTTGGTATTTTTCTGAAAACTTTCTATTTTTGATGAATAGTGAAACCACTAAGTGGTAGTTAAAAAAACTGATTTTTTCATAAACCTTTATTTTACCGCTTCTGTGAGTGAAATTTCGAAACTTCAAGAGACACAGTTGATGTCAGTAAGTAAAATGTGGTTGAATGATATGAAAATAATTTTTTGGTGAATAGTAACTTTTTACTTTTATTTACCACGGTTAAAAGTTAATAGGGTAATTAATGGTAAAAATGATATTTTTTATTACCCAAACACATTTACTAATTCTATTGGATAAGTTTAATTCGACCAAAACCAATCTTAGGAATAAAATATGACCATTTAGGCCCACTTGGATTAGATTTGGACATTTATTATCAATTTACTTAAAGAAGTGTTAAAATAGTTAAAATAAAAGTTTAATAAGTAAATAATTTTTAATAAGGGTCTATACATAAGATAAATTCGACTATAAATATTAATTATAAAGATAAAAATATTTACTACATAAAGTTATTTTATTTATAATTTTTAGACTTTAAATAATTTAATTTATTTATGACACAATGATGATGCAGTAATTATCTTATTAATGAAATATTGACATAATTGATGTTATAAATACCCAAATAAATGTAATTTGAGACTTTTTTATGAATTCCAATAATTTTCTAGGTTCATATGACATGTTATTATTGATTTAATTAACTTTGTACGAACTAATCATTCTGTTATGAGTTTCACAAAAATCAATTACTAAATAGTGTCAAAATTGACATAAAATAGTTTTTAAAACAAATATTATATTATTAATTGTTATTTTATTCCTAAAAATCTAAGGATCTGCCAAATTACATAGATAAGGTTATATATATTAATAATAAACAACTTGGAGTTCGTTTGGCTTGTTATAGTAAGTTTATTAACCTTATAGTGCAAGGACACAAGAAGACACGGTAAAAGTAAAATTATTTAACTTAATGTTAAATCAAAATAATAAGGTTATAATAGGAACCTAAACTTGTCTAAATTCTATTTTATGAGAGTATTTCTACCCATAACCACCTTAGCTTCGAAATAAATCAATTTTGAGCTATTTAAAACCGAATTTGACTTTATAATAAAATAATAGTTTTTGTTATTCCAACGGTGCCCCTCTCCTACCTTATAAAAGGGTACCTCCTCCCTCTCTTCCTCACACCACTTTGAGCCTTCAAGCTCGGCCAACCCCTGAAACGTTCTTCTCCCCACTTCCCTAGAGACATCCTAGAGGTCCTGGTCTTCTTAAAAGACCAATTTTAGTGCCCTAAAAGGAAGTCTCAAAGAAACGCTTCAAAGAAGAGGTAATGCCAGTTACCGATTCTTTCATCTTTATTTCTTCTTACACTTCTTCTTATTTAGTTGTTTCATTATGAAGTAATAACATCAGTATCACTCATATAATTATATGTTATTATAAGTATGAAACAACCCTATTTCACCATCTATCCATCCTACGGAAAATGAAATCACCGCGCGTGCGTACGTACGGAATACCGTCTCCACGCCGCGGTGTAATCTATTTTCCACCACCAGCTTACTTGGATGTGTATAATGGTGTAAAGAATGAATATATATTATTATTTTAAATTGATATTTATTTTTAAATAGTATACATACACTCCAATACAATTCCACGATCCTGTGAACGATATCATCGCTCGTGCGTACGTACAGAATACCGTCTCCACGATGTGATGTGACTTGTTCTACATGATCTTCATTGGATAATGATTATATAAGTTAATTGAATGAATGAATATGATATATATTACACTAATACCATTCTGTAAATGAGGTATCTATGACCTAAAAAGAAGAATAAGAATTTATTTGAAAAAACACGCATAAGAACAAAAAGTAATAAACACCCGAATAAACAAGTAGTAATGAAACATTACTAATAAGAAGCTAAGAATATGACCATATATGATATCATAAAAATAATTATGATTCTGTAATAAGTCAATAACATTATTTATATCATTATACAGGAGGTTCTGACACTTACGATGGAAATTAGACCTAAGGTAGGGGAAAATATCACAATCTCATTTTAACCGAGATTGTTTATACTTTGGTATTTACTGGGGTGCATTTTATCATACACATCCATGTTTCCTCGATATTTAATATTGTTTCCATCCACCTAAAATTTTTTAAATCCAATTTTACCCATTTGTGAGTTTTTAGTAAAAGATTTGACAGGAATCTTTTGTCGTTTTTCGTACGAGGTACATTTTGACTTTTCCAACTAAAGTATGAGAAGAATGTTTTTTTAACTTATACGGAATGAATGGATTTTTAAAACATTATTTCCAAGAATCTTCCTTTACAAGTTTTCAAGTTTATTTTTAATCAAATTCTTTTATTTTAAAATTGTATGACATGTTAAGAAAGGAAAATGTTTTTGACGTAGAAAGGATATTTTCCTCAAGAATGGAGTTCAATTGTTTTATCAAAATTATTTTCCATCTAAGATAATATAGGGTTCTATTTATATATCTATTATTACATTGATTTGATTATGTTGTGATGGAGTTATTTTTATGAATTCCATTTTCTTATATGAATCATTTTATGATTTCATGTTGTTTAAGAATCCCAATTTTTATTATATGGGTTATTAAATGATGTATGATTTATGATTTTGTGGCACACATAAGAATGGTATCATTATGAGATGGGTGGGACCAATATATCCCCCCAATACATTGGGTAAATATTTTATATCTCATGAGATAGACATGGCTATAACGGCGGGTTAAACTGGTTCAGTGAAACAGGACTAAAATGAGGAGTGAACTCGGTTCAGAAATGGACTTTGTCCCATATGATAGTCTTGGCAATGAGTCTTGACTACTAAGAAATAATTCTCTATGATTATGTGTGTATGCCACAAAGATTCATGTTTTAAGTTATGATTATTGGGATTACATTTCACTACTATGATTTAAATCATGTTATGAATTTAGGATCTCTTTTGCAGGTTAAGATTTCCAAAAGTTATGTTCTTATGAAAATGATGTAATTGAGATTTCTTTTGTTTACCCTTACTGAGCATTTGAGCTGACCCTTTTTTACGTTTTCTTTCCCTAGGTCAGTAAGAAGGTTATAAAGTAAGATATGCCAAAAGGGACTATAGATAAGATGAAATAAATGGGAGACAGTGTAGATGCTTTATGAACTAGTTGTTTATGTTTCCCAGTTTCTAAAGACACTATACCTATATAGTCCCTTCATAGTTTTGTTATATGTTGTAATAAGTGTGCTTCAATTTTGAAGTAATAAAAATGTATGTAAAGTATGGGTCTTTATAGTTGGTATTAGGGGAAAGGTATAGTCATCCTTTGGAAACTAGGATGTGAAAGCCTTAGTAAGAACCTTAAGTATAATTCTAAGCATAGAACACAATCTTAGTGTTTTAGAAATGGCTATGAATAACCTAGGATACGACCTTAAGTGTGAAATTTTATTCTTGATTATGTGGTTTTCCTATTATAATTAATTTTTCTCACACTATTCTTCTTGGTTATAGTCAATGGCTTGAACCCGAAGGAACCGTGTTAATGCGGAATGCGACGGGCAATGCAATGATTGTCCCCCTAAGCAACCAAACGTTATGGGAGCTGGAATGAAAAATCTTGTAGCCATGATCACACAACTTTCTCAAGCTATGAATCATGCAGGACTTCCAAACAAGCAAAGGAAGGAGAAACATTTTGTTGAATCCTTCATGAGGCAGCGTCTACCATCTTTTAGCGGGTCTACTGATCCATTAGTTGTTGAACAATTGATTAGTACTACTGAAAAGATATTTTCAGTTCTTCAATGTTCTGAACATGATAAATTCATTCTAGAAGTGTATCATTTGGAAGGGGATTCTGATCGATGGTGTAATCTTATTAAGAATACGAGGAAAAGGGATGAAATTGAGTCCATGGAATGGGACGAGTTCAAGAACCTGTTTTTTAATAAGTACTTCCCTCGTATTCTCTGAAAAAATATGGAGAAAGAGTTTCTTGAACTGATGCAAAAGGATGATGAATCTATTGGTACCTATGAAGAAAATTTTACAAGATGTACAAGGTACGCTTCTAGTATTGTTATCCAACCTGAGAGTAAGATAGATCGATTCTTTAGTGGCTTAAAACCAAGTCTTCGAAGGGACTTATCCATAAGGGACTTCAATAGCTACGAGGAAATCGTTCGATGTGCTCTCAAAGTTGAGATGGAGATTGTAGTAACCCATCAGTCATATGGGTTTGATAAGAAGAAGAAAGTGGAATTCAATGGAAAATCTAAAGAGCACACTGAAAGGAAGATGAGCTTTCCATTATGCTCAAAGTGTGGAAATAAACATGGAGGGAGTTGTCTTAAAGGGACAAGTAAATGTTTCAAATGTGGAAAGGAATGTCATCTGGCATTTGAATGCCGCATTGATGGGAACAAGATGTCTAATGATAAAAACAAAGGAACGGATGCACAGAATGACCCTACTACACTTCAATGTTTCAAGTGCAAGGAGATGGGGCATTATGCCAATAAATTCCATATTCCAAGGGTTGATGATGATGGTCGACGTCAAAAAACTCTTAAGGCTAAAGTCAAAGGAAAGTCACATGCAATTTCTATCAGCGATGTGGAGTATGATAATGATGTGGTGAAAGGTACACTTACCATCCACTCTAAAGTAGAAAATGTTTTATTTGATTCTGGATCCACCCGATCTTTTATTTCTGAATATTTTTCTAAGGGTATCACCATATTACCTCAACAATTAGATGTTGAGTTAGCTGTGACAACACCTAATGGCACAACAGTCTCCTCAAAAGTTTATAATTCTTTTCCGATTGATGTTTGTGGGAAAGTGCTTCCTAAAAATCTTGTGATCCTTCCTATAGTGGAATTTTATGCGATTCTTGGCATGGATTGGCTTTCTTTATATGGAGCTCATATCAATTGCCAAAGAAGGGAAGTCACATTTCATATTCCAGATCAATCTATGATCATCTATCGATGCATGGATGAACATAACCTTCCAGTGGAAAGTTCTTCCATCTTATGGGTCTTGATTCCACTAAATGAAGGTTATTTATCTCAAATGGTTGGTGAGAAAATCACAATTAAGAATATGCCCATTGTACGGGAGATTGATGATGTCTTTCAGGAGGAATTGTCCGGTCTTCCACCAAATCGTAAAGTTGAGTTTTCAATAGACCTCGTACCGGGTGCTTTGCCTATTTCAAAGACACCTTATAGAATGTCCCCAATTGAGTTGCAGGAATTGAAGAAGCAACTCCAAGAGAATCTTGATAAGGGATTCATATTCCCTAGTGCGTCACCTTGGGGAGCACATGTTCTGTTTGTTAAGAAGAAAGATGGATCAATGAGACTCTGCATTGATTATCGAGAACTTAACAAGATCACTATCAAGAAAAAATATCCTCTCCCACGCATTTATGATTTATTTGACCAACTACGTGGAGCTCAATACTTTTCCAAGATTGATCTTCGTTCAGGGTATCATCAATTAAGGGTCAAAAGGGAGGATATACCAAATACGGTTTTCCGTACAAGGTATGGACACTATTAATTTATAGTGATTCCATTTGGTCTTACTAATTCCCCTGCTATCTTCATGGATCTGATGAATAGAGTCTTTAGAGACTATCTTGATCAGTTTGTGGTAGTCTTTATAGACAATATTCTTTTATATTCAAAGAGCAAGGAATAACATGAAGATCACTTAAGAATTATATTGAAGACCCTGAGAAAGGAGAAACTTTATGCCAAATTTACCAAGTGTGAATTTTGGCTTCAAAAAGTTGCATTATTGGGTCACATAATCTCAAAAGAGGGGATATCTGTGGATCCAGCAAAAACAGAGGTTATCGAAAGACGGCCGAGACCAACAACAGTAACTGAGATCCGAAGTTTTCTTGGTTTGGCTAGATATTATCGACGTTTTGTGAAAGATTTTTCACGATTATCTAATCCACTCAACAAGTTGACTCGGAAAGGGGTTAAGTTTATTTGGACGGAAGAATGTGAAGACAATTTCAAGGAGTTGAAAAGAAGATTATCCAGTGCACCTGTGCTCACACTGCCTTATAGTGTATAAAGGTTTGTGATCTAAATTGAAGCATCCAAGAAGGGATTGGGGTGTGTTCTTATGCAAAATGATATGGTGATAGCTTATGCCTCATGACAGTTGAAAATACATGAGCAAAATTACCCAACTCATGATTTGGAGTTAGCTACGGTAATATTTGCATTAAAGATTTGGAGGCATTATATTTATGGTGAAAGGTGTGATATTTATACTGATCATAAAAGTTTAAAGTATATTTTCACACAAAAGGAGCTGAATATGAGCCAAAGAAGATGGTTGGAGCTGATTAAGGATTACGACTGCTCAATTCATTACCACCCTGGGAAAGCAAACAAGGTGGCAGATGCATTAAGTCAATAAGACCATGCTAGCTTATCCATGATGAGGATCACAAAAGATCCAATATTTATGGATTTACAATGGATGGATCTTCGAATTGTAATGGAAAGGGAAAAATCTTTTCTTTCTCAAATGAATGTTCAACCATCTATACATGTGAAGATTAAAGAGGCACAGAAAGAAGATGTCGAGTTACAAAAGAAGGTGAGAAATGTTCCTGAATTCAACCTTGATTGTGATGGGATAATAATGTTCAGGAATTGGGTTTGTGTTCCTCCCATCCCCGAATTAAAGAAGGAGCTGTTGGATGAGGCTCATAGTTCATCACTCTCTATTCATCCTGGAAGCACGAGGATGTATAAGGACCTTAAAGAGTACTTCTGGTGGGATGGCATGAAAAGAGATGTTACTGAATATGTCTCTCGATGCTTGGTTTGTCAGCAAGTTAAAGCTAAGAGACAGAAGTCCAAGGGGATGTTACAACCATTACCCATCCCCGAATGGAAATGGGAAAACATCACTATGGACTTTGTCACAGGATATCTTAAAACATCCAAAGGCAATAATTCTATCTAGGTCATAGTTGATCGTCTTACAAAGTTCACACACTTCATTTATATTAGAGAGGATTTCTCTCTGGATCAGCTTTCCAGGATATATGTGAAAGAAGTGGTAAGATTGCATGGAGTTCCACTTTATATTATATCTGATCGGGACCCGAGGTTTACCTCAATGTTCTGGCGAAGTCTTCAACATACTCTAGATACAGAGTTGAGTTTTAGCACTGCTTATCATCCTCAGACAGACGGTCAGTCTGAGAGAACAATTCACACTCTAGAAGATATTTTGAGAGCTTGATCTATGGATTTCAAAGGTGGTTGGGATCAACACCTACCTTTGGTGGAATTTTCTTATAATAATAGCTTTCACTCTAGTATTCAGATGGCTCCTTATGAAGCTCTCTATGGAAAGAAATGTAGGAATCCAACTTGCTGGGATGAAGTTGGGGAAAGAAAACTATTAGGACCTGATCTTGTTGATGAGATGGCAGAAAAGGTCCGATCTATTCAACAACACATAAGAGAAGATCGGAGTCGACAGAAAAGTTATGCCGACAACCGAAAAAAAGACCTAGAGTTTGAAGTGGGTGATAAAGTGTTCTTACGAATATCTCCCTGGAAGAGGGTCATGAGATTTGGAATGAAGGGGAAGTTGAGCCCTAGATATATCTCCGTCCTTTCGAAATATTGGATCGTGTTGGAAAGGTAGCTTACCGATTGGCGCTTCCACCGAATCTCTCTCAAGTTCACGATGTGCTCCATGTATCTCTCCTGAGAAAGTACATACCAGATCCTTCACATGTACTCAGCTCAGAAGTTGTACAGCTGGAGCAAGATCTTTCTTATAAAGAACAACCGATAGTGATTCTGGATCGTAGTGAAAAATTCCTACGAAACAACACCACTCGCTTGGTGAAAGTTTTATGGAGGAACCACCAATTAGAAGAAGATACATGGGAGCTTGAGGATATGATGAGGGAGAGGTATCCACATCTTTTTGTTACAAAGTGATGAATTTCAAGGGCGAAATTAATTTTAAGGGGGGTAGAATGTAGAACCCGAGACTTTTATTAGAAATATTTTGTTTTTATAAATCATCAAAGGAATCTTTCACTACACACAACACTAGCTTGGATTGCTTTATATGAAACCACGGCCTTCCTCGATAGCTTGCGTCGTACACAATACCGAGTTTCACTAAACAACGATATACTATTAAAATATTATTTAAACTAGCCGTTATGAATAGTAATAACCACTTTTTTAAATTTTGTAAATTTTAATTTTCAAAATGGAATTTATTTTTGGATTCGGAATATCGAAATTATCCTAGGGTCAAATTTTGGTATTTTTCTGAAAACTTTCAATTTTTGATGAATAGTGAAACCACTAAGTGGTAGTTAAAAAACTGAATTTTTCATAAAACTTAATTTTACCGCTTATGTGAGTGGAATTTCGAAAATCCGAGAGACACGGTTGATGTCAGTAAGTAAAATGTGGTTCAATGATATGAAAATATTTTTTTGGCGAATAGTAACTTTTTACTTTTATTTACCACGGTTAAAAGTAAATTGGGTAATTAAGGGTAAAAATTATATTATTATTACCCTAACACATGTCCTAATTCTATTGGATAAGTGTAATTCGACCAAAATCAATCTTAGGAATAAAATATGACCATTTAGGCCCACATGGATTAGATTGGGACATTTATTATCTATTTACTTAAAGAAGGGTTAAAATAGTTAAAATCAAAGTTTAATAAGTAAATAATTTTAAATATGGGGTTATACATAAGATAAATTCGACTATAAATATTCATTATAAATTTAAAAGGATTTCCAACATAAAGGTATTTTATTTATAATTTTTAGACATTAAATAATTTAATTTATTCATGACACAACGATGATGCAATAATTATCTTATTAATGAAATATTGACATAATTGATGTTATAAATACCCAAATAAATGTAATTTGAGACTTTTTATGAATTCCAGTAATTTTCTAGGTTAATATGACATGTTATTAGTGATTTAATTTATTTTTTTCGAACTAATCATTCTGTTATTATTTTCAAAAAAATCAATTACTAAATAGTGTCAAAATTGACATTAAATAATTTTTAAAACAAATAATATATTATTAATTGTTATTTTAATCATAAAAATATAAGGTTAGGCCAAATTACTTAGATAAGGTTATATATATTAATAATAAACAACTTGGCGTTTTTTTGGCTTGTTATAGTAAGTTTATTAACCTTATAGTGTAAGGACACAAGAAGACGTGGTAAAAGTAAAATTATTTAACTTAATGTTAAATCTAAATGATAAGGTTATAATAGGAACCTAAACTTGTCTAAATTCAATTAGATGAGAGGATTTCGACCCATCCCCACCTTAGCTTCTAAATAAATCAATTAGGAGCTATTTTAAACTGAAATTCACTTTATAATAAACTAATAGTTTTTGTTCTTCCAAAGGTGCCCCTCTCCTCCCTTATAAAAGGGAACCTCCTCCCTCTCTTCCTCACACAACTTTGAGCCTTCAAGCTCGGCCAACCCCTGCCAATTACTTCTCTCCACTTTCCAATAGACATCCTAGAGGTCCTGTTCTTCTTCAAAGACCATGTTTAGTGCCCTAAAAGGAGGTCTCAAAGAAAAGCTTCAAAGAAGAGGTAATGTCTGTTACCGATTCTGTCATCATTATTTCTTCTTCCACTTATTCTTCTTTAGTTGTTTCATTATTAAGTAATAAAATCAGTATCACTCATATATGGATATGTTATTATAAATATAAAACAACCCTATTTCACCATCTATCCATCCTACGGAAAATGAAATCACCGCGCGTACGTACCTACGGAATACCGTCTCCACGCCGTGGTGCAATCTATTTTCCACCACCACCTTACTTGGATGGGTATAATGGTGTAAAGAATGAATATATATTATTATTGTAAATTTATATTGATTTTAAAATATTATACATACACTCCAATAAAATTCCACGATCATGGGAATGATATCATCGCTCGTGCGTACGTACGGAATACCGTCTCCACGATGTGATGCGACTCGTTATACATGATATTAATTGCATAATGATTATATAAGTGAATTGAATGAATGAATATGATATATATTACACTAATAACATTCTGTAAATGAGGTATCTATAACCTAAATAGAATAATAAGAATTTATTCGACAAAACATGCATAAGAACGAAAAGTAATAGACACCCGAATAAACAAGTAGTAATGAAACATTACTAATAAGAAGCTAAGAATATGACCATATATGATATCATAAAAATACGTATGATTCTAGAATAAGTCAATAAAATTATTTAAATCATTATACAGGAGGTTCAGACACTTACGAAGCAAATCGGATCTAAGGTAAGGGAAAATATCACAATCTCATTTTATCGGAGATTGTATATACTTTGGTATTTACTGGGGTGTATTTTATCATCCACATCAATGTTTCCTCAATATGTAATATTGTTTCCATCCACCTACAATTTTTTAAATCAAATTTTACCCATCAGTGAGTTTTTAGTAAAAGATATGAAAGGAATCTTTTGTCGTTTTTCGTACGAGGTACTTTTTGACTCTTCCGACAAAAGTACGAGAAGAATGTTTTTTTAACATATACGGCATGATTGGATTTTTAAAACATTATTTCCAAGAAGCTTCCTTTAATAGTTTTCATGTTTATTTTTAATCAACTTCTTTTATTTTAATATTTTATGACATGTTAATAAAGGAAAATGTTTTTGAAGTAGAAAGGATATTTTCATCAAGAATGGAGTTCAAGTGTTTTATCAAAATTATTATCCATATAAGATAATATAGGGTTCTGTTTCGATCCATATTATTACATTGATTTGATTATGTTGTGATAGAATTATTTTTATGAATTCCTTTATCTTATATGAATCGTTTTATGATTTCATGTTGTTTAAGAATCCCATTTTTTTTATTACATGGGTTATGAAATGATGTACGATTTATGATTTTGTGGCACACATAAGAATGGTATCATTATGAGATGGGTGGGACCTATATCTCCCTCCAATACATTGGGTAAAGATTTTATATCTCATGAGATAGACATGGCTGGAACAGCGGGTTAAACCGGTTCAGTGAAACAGGACTGAAACGTGGAGTGAACTCGGTTCAGAAATGGACTTTGTCCACTAAGATAGTCTTGGAAATGAGTCTTGACTACTAAGAAATGATTCTCTATGATTATGTGGTTATGAAACAAAGTCTCATGTTTTAAGTTATGATTATTGGGATTACATTTCACTACTATGATTTACCCCATGTTATGAACTTATGATCTCTTTTGCAGGTTAAGATTTCCAAAAGTTATGTTCTTATAAAAATGATGTAATTGATATTTCTTTTGTTTACCCTTACTGAGCATTTGTGCTCACCATTTTGTATATTTTCTTTCCCCAGGTCAGGAAGAAGGTTATTAAGTAAGATATTCCAAAAGGGACTATAGATATGATGAAATAAATGGGATACAGTGTAGATGCTTTATGAACCAGTTGTTTATGTTTCCCAGTTTCTAAAGACACTATACCTATACGGTCCTTTCCAAGTTTTGTTATATGTTGTAAGAAGTGTGCTTCAATTTTGAAGTAATAAAAATGTATGTAAAGTATGGGTCGTTATAGGTATAGTCTCCCAATGAAATAAATTAGACCCTTGTAGTTAGCCCAAAGCCTCTGGAATACTATAAGTCATGCATGAGGTCATGTGACTAACCGATTTGGGGGCCTAGTGTGTGGGAACTAGTACAAGACATTACAATTTGGTATCAAATGTGTTTCTTTTATTTTTAAATTTTTTATTAATATTTTGGAATGATATAAATGAGAAAAGGATGAGTTGGAATTTTGTTAAGATCTTGTGCATGGTATTAGCTAACCCACATACAGGGGTAAAATCCATGTACCCCGGGAAGGATTGTTGTTATTACTATTTGATCTTACAGTGGATGTTATTTCTCTTTTGGTGAAACACATATGGTGTAATGTGATAATTGTTTTGATTTTTTCCATGATTTGATTCATGGACCAGTATGGAATGAGATTTAATTTTGAATACATCATTATTGGAACTTAGGATTGTTGTGACATTCATTATTTTATGTATGCACGAGAAAATGGGTTATTGGAAGTTTTTGAACTCGAACTATTTTTCCATTAATGTGAAATAAAATATAAACATATTCCTAACATTAAATTGATAGTGATTTTAGAATGATGAAATATGAGAATAAGTGGGTGTTATAATGAGAATATTGAATAATAAAAATGTGTTTGGTAACCAGTAATAAGGTATAATATGATTAAGGGTAGTGATAGCATATTTTTTTGACCATGCGGTGGGTTTTGTGAAATTAATTGTTGTGGTATATTGTGTTTCTTATAAATATATTTCACTTGTGTTATGTGTCCAAAGATGTGTAATTTTAATTCTAGATATTTTACTCCATAATGACCCTTCTTTATAGAAATAAAAAGGATATGGATGGTGATGATTTACCAAAAGTGGAGCCTGAGGCACTGATACAACCATGTGAGGATGTAGGAGAACAGTTCTGTGTGAACATTTCTCGCTTCATAATGTTAATGGAAAAAGAACCAGAGTGGGTTTTGAGGAGAATGTATAACATGACACATGAGATGCAGTTGTAGAACCCTCCGAATTTTACTATATGGGGTGGACCAGAGGGAGCTTAGTTCTAGATTGATTGCATCCATAATATAATTTACCTTTTGGATAATCCTATTGATAATAGGGTCATGTTGGATGATTATATTCTACGAGGATCAGTGAAGAATTGGTATGACAATTCAGCTCGGACTAGGATGAATAACAGTTTGTTATAGAAGGACATATTAGATAATTTCCTATAGAATATATATCCAGATACATTGAGGTAGGAAAGAGATACTGAGTTCATGCGATTGAATTAAGGGATAATTTCCATGATGGACTATGCTAGTCTCTTTATGGACTTTCAATTATTTTCTCTTGTGTTGGTAGGGGATGAAACAACTAAGATGGTATACTTCTAGGATAGACTTAAATGTGACAATAAGTCCAAAGTTTACCAATTTCAGTTAAAGAGGTTTGCTGAGGTAGTGGATCTTGATGTTATAGCAGATGGGAAATTAAGGGTGGCTTCTAGTGCAAGATAGGCGGTTCCAGCGAGATGGTTAGGTGGTACGACTTCTGAGATCTTGAAGCGTCATGAAAAACAAAATTATCCAGGTTAGTGAGAAGAAGACAACCTAGATAGATGGATCTATTGACAAGATATTTATCGAGTGATCTGTCACCAGTGTGGTAGGTCAATAAACATCTTGACACAGTTCCGCCGGCCACGAATAGAGTGTTGAGGATGAAGAAAGATGGTATACCTATAGTGTTTATGTAGGTACCCTTGACATATGGGTAGTGATGGATGTGCTAGATAGAATCAAATAACATGAATGGATCTTCTACACCAAATCAGTCTGGCTGCTAGAGTTCTACTGGATGTGGAGGTAGAGGTGGTGGACCAGGTGCTTCTGGGAAAGCGATCTTGTATTATAAGGGTGGTGTAGCACAAGAGATTTATACTACATCACAGGGAATAATTAAAGGTCATTTTCATGTAGTACATCCTAAAATTGAGGATAGTTTTATTGGACCATCGACAATGATAGGTAATATTCATATATATTTTAAATTATCTAGTGCCCTATTTGATACCGGTTCTTGTCATTACATTATTTCTACACAAACTTTTAACAGTTGGAGCCTAGCAGTGGAGTTCGTGAGATGGGTATTGACGATAGATACACCATTGGGAGTAAAATCGAGGGACATATATTTTTCAAAAGGGTGTTCTCTCGATGGTGGGGAATATCATTTTATATGGTATATCTATATTATTGACATTTCGAAGCTTGATCTAATAATGGGTATTGAATGATTAGTATAATACTAAGACCACATTGATTTTCACCGCAAGAGAGTGTCATTTTGGTCTCCTAAGGGTGATAATTAAGTGCATCATGGGGAGTGGGATACATAGGAAGGCCTTATAGGAATAGTGAATTCGCAACTTTGATAAATCATAACCCATGTTTCTAGTATATTTATAAATGAATTAGATGTAAAGAATGTTATATTTACACCCATGGTTGATAGGTTTTAGGATTCTTTTAATGAACACTTCTCTGGGATGCCACTTGATAGAGACATGAAGTTTATAATTGATCTCATTTTGGAGTCTTAGTTAGTTTCAATTCCACCATACCTAATGGAACTGATAGAGCTTCGAGAACTCAAGACTCAGCTAGGATAGTTATAGTTTAATGGATTTATCCACCTGAGTATGTATCCTTGGGGTTATTTTTTTTGTTTGAATGGAAGGAAGACATGAATTTATAGTTGTATGTAGAACACTAGAAGTTGATATAGATGAATCTGGGGAATTTGAAACCTCTTCCACATATCATCAATATTTTCTACCAGTAGAGTGGATATTTTAGTTTCTCAAGGATCTACTTGAGATCAAGGTATCATCAATTGAGAGTTTAAAATTATGATATACCACTGACAGGTTTTAGGAGGAGGTATAGCCTATATTAGTTTGTCATAATTCTATTTGGGTAGACGAAAGAACCATCATTATTTAAGGACTTGAGGAACCAAATTATACATCTATACCTAGATCAGTTTGTGGTGTTGTTTTTGGATTAAATCTTATGGTACTCCATGAATCATGAATATCATTCCCAACATCATGACAACACCCTGAGTACTTTGAGAGAATTTTGTTTATGCCAAGCTATCTATGTGTCAATTTTGGATTGATCATGTACACTTATTATGTCAAATAATCAATGAGTTTGGTGTTCTAATAGACCCAAAGAAGGATTAACTAGTGGTTTCTTGGGATAATCCCAAGAATGTGTTCAATATCCATTGTTTTCGGGCATTAAATAGATATTATCATATATTCATCCTGGAATTTTCTTGATTAGAAGAGCTACATTAAATCTTGACCAAGAAGGGTATAATGTTTTAATTTTCAAAATCATGGGACAATGGATTCTAGGATTCAAAGAATTGTTTGACGTCAGAACCAATATCTATTCTACATATTCCTGGTGTGGTGTATACTATGTATTGTGGCACTTCTAAATTTTTTGTGGTAATGTTGATACTGAGAGATTGAGTCATATAATACCGGTCTCAATAGTTCAGGACACATGAATAGAACTTCCTGATACAAGACCTCATGTTGGCTGCAATGGTTTATGCTTTAATGTATTGGAAGCGTTATTTATTGGGTGAAAAGTTCATTATGTATATAAATCACAACAGTTTGAATTATATCTTTTCACTATGTGATTTGAATATCTAGAAATGGAGGTGGTTTGAGTATATGAAATCAAATGATTTTGATCTTTAAAATGTACCCAGAAAGGGGAACAATGTTGTTGATGGCCTAAGTAGGAAAACTAGAACACATTTTGTTAAAAAGACTAGTGTTTAGTGAAAGATGATTCCTTTAGTAGTTGAGATTCATGTGGTCATTTAGGATCTTTAGGAGAATATTAATATAATATTATTTTCAGTAGATTCTACACATTTGATGCAGATTAAGGATAAGCAGTATGAGGATCTACATTGTTTTCCCTTGATGGAAATTATTGAATGTGGGAATACACCTTCAGAATAGATGATAGATGATAATGAGATAATCTATATTAGTATTTAGGTTCTTGTTCATAAATTTATATAAGAGGAGCTAATGTGGGAATTTCATACCATGAAGTGGGAACGTGCATCTAGGTGTGTCCAAAATCTTCCATGATCTATTACAATAGTTTTCATGGTTGGGAATGAAGAATGAGATGGTATGGTTTTTGAAACAATATTATACTTTTCAAAAAGTGAAGACAATGCATCAATGACCTTGTGGTTCACTAATGTTGTTTCCCATTACATAATGGAAGTGGGACGATGTTACTTTTCATTTTGTGGTGAGTCTATCGAGGACACCATAGAAGAATGATGCTATTGGGATGGTTATAGACATTTTGACAAAGGATGTACATTTATTTCCTATATGTGAGACTTTTTCAATGGATTATTATGGAGAACGTTATGTTTTGGAGGTAGTCGATCTACACAGGGTGCCACAGACTATTATTTTATACGGTGAATCATTATTTACTACACACTTTTGGGAGGGATTACCGAATGCACTAGGTACACATGTTTTTTTGGAGTACGACATTCCACCCACAGATATATGGGAAACCGGAACATACAACATTGGTTCCTGAGGATATGCTACGAGCTTGTGTTCTTTCATTTAGTGGGTCTTGGGAGAAGAACCTGGATTTAGTGGAATTCACCTGTAACAATAGATATAAAGAGATGATATAGAAGGAACCCTATGAAGATATTTATAGTATGCCATTTAGATCACCAATATGATGCATGGAGGTTGGTGAGTCAAAGATGGTGGGATTGAATCTCATATAGGATATTTTAGAGCAGGTTTACCTTATTCAAATGAATTTGGATATGGTTCAGAGTAGATAGAAGTCGTATGTAGATAGACATCAACGATCCCTAGTGATTATAGAGGGAGATCATGTATGCCTCTAGGTTTCACCTATATTGGGTTACCATTGGATACTGAGGCTGGCCAAGTTGTAACCCAATTTTGTCGAAATGTTTCAGATTTTGGAATGAATCGGGATGGTGGTGTATTGATTGACAATTCCATAGAGACATAAGTTTTTCTATTTTTCAAAAATTCGGCGGTATCACTCATACCATACTCATGTTATCGATGTCGATGATATTGAGCTTCATTTATATGTTTGTTTTGAGGATCATATGATATGTGTGTTGGATCATAATGAGAAATTGTTGTGGGGAATAACCATTCCAATAGTTCAGGCATTGTGGGAAGTTGGATAGGTTCAAGAGGAAACATAGGATTGAGAACCAGATATGAGGGCTTAGTGGCCTGATTATTTTGACTCATGATCTTAGAGATATTTGGAAGTATAGTTTAAGGAAATGTTTTTACAAGGTAGGGATATTCTAAGATCCCATATTTTTCCAAGTGCATCTCTCTCTGAGTTTTGATTCTAAGTATAAATTGGTTTAGTGTTTCATTGTTTTTTGGTGAGATGAATAACATTAAAAGATGATTTTATTTTTTTTAATGAAAAAATGGGATGAGAAATCATCTATAAAACATTTACACACTGGGTAAATGGAATACAAGACATTTAATTGTTCATGGGTTTTAATAAAATATTTCTAGGTGATGGGTTTCTAGGAGAATTTCCATAAAACATTACACGATGGGTAATAACATTTCTCACTATGTAAATGCACAAAATATAAATTTAAGCAAGACATGTGACTGGATTCTTAATTGATTTTAGCTATTGATCTCCTTCTCTAACCCTAGGGAAACTCTTATCATGTTTGGAGTGTCTTCTTCAACTCTGATCATTGAAGATTAGTGTTGAATACATGATCTCTTCATCTGTGTTTGATTCGACCATCTTATATTAATTGGAGTTTTTTTTTGGAAATTTTTTACGAAAAAATTTAGGAAGGTGTCCTATAATTCAAATACCAAATTCTTGATATCAATTCTCTGAATGAAGTTGTAGAATTTTTAATAGATGTTTAGAAATTGAGTTCTTCATTGAATTAATTAAGTTTGGGAATTATTTAACTAGAGAAATTTGAATTTGGGGGGATATTGTAATTTTATATTATGAATAATTAATTAATAAATTATTTGTGTGGGAATTGGTATTGATGAATTGAATAATTAATTGTTGAATTAAATATGATATAATGATATTGTGAGTATTAATAATTAATTTTTGAATTAATTTTGAGATATTGAAACTGTGAGTATGAATAATTAATTCTTGAATTGATTCTTGTGTATTAGGATTATGAGCATGAATAATTAATTATCCAATAAATTATGTGAAATTGATATTGTGAGTATGAATAATTAATTTTGGAATTAATTATGGTATATTGAGATTATGAAGTTGAATGATTAATTGTTGAGTTAAATATGGATATTGGAATTGTGAATTAGAAAAATAATTGTTGAATTAATTACTGGATGTTGAGATTGTGAAATGTTTAATTAATTTTTAAATTAATTAATATACTGGATGTGATTACATAATGTTTTAATTAAATAATGTAATGTTGGGTATGTTAAATTGCTGAATGTGAATAATTAATTTTTTAATTAATTAATGTGATAATTGTTTGTGGGACATGGTCTGCTACATCCAAATCCCACGTTGTGATAAGATATTTTTAATAGTAAAAATGGAATTCAGAAGTGATAATTGGGTGTGGGACATGGTATGTTGCATCAAAATCCCATAGAGTGATAAGATATGTTTAATTGTAACAATTTCATTTTCATTTGATAATTCTTTTATGGGACATAGTCTGTTGCATAAAAAGCCCGTAGTGTAATATGATCTGATGAATGTAATAATGGTATTTATATGTGTATTGTGATAATGAATGCTAATATGGGAATTAAGTTATATGATATCCCATGGGGACATTGAAGACTCTGACATGGGACATGCATGTTTTGAGAGTTTAGGTTTCCAAGGGAACTCAGGTGTTATGTGGTAAAATAAAGAGTAACAGAATAAGTGTAAATTGTTTAATTTATTTATTTTATGTATCCTTTTTACAACTTCATACAGACGTTATTGACTATCTATTGTATTATATTCCCTTGGTGGTGACCTACTGAGTTTTACTCAAACCCTACTCGGGCTGCCTAATTGGTACCAGAAAATATTTCATGGTCATGATAGGATTTTGGAACGAGTCCTGTGTTAGATGGTTGAGTTGCGAAGAAGCATGGATTAGGGAACTATACATGGTTTAAGACTCTCTTAGTTTTTATTTGTGTCATTACTTTTGAATTACATTTTGACATTTTTCATGTACATTAGTATGACATATTTTACACTTCAGTTCTGATATAGTATATCTAGTTTAGGTCACCATGTGATGCTAGTATAATCCTAGTTATGATTATATGTCATTTATTTGTTGTTTATTTATTTCTAATGATGTATTTCTCGGATAAAGAGGTTATAGTCTACCCATGGTTGATATTAGACCCTCCCTACTAATCAGTGGCCTCTCGCATACGGGGAGGTGCACTTGAACTCATGTGACTGACCGATTTGGGGCACCAGTGTGTGGCACCCATGATTGGATATTACATATTGAGTATGAAGTTTTTTTACTATGATCCACCATCAATATATACAATAATATATTGGAACTGTGGATTTCACTAACTAGAACTCACAACCAATAACACCTAATCACATATCAATAAATAAGTTCCAAATTATAATCTCAATCATAAAAAATGACAAGAGTAATTACTTTTCTCAAACAGTATAATTAGAATCTTCTAATAAGACCCAATTCACTGAAAATAGTTCTATAAACATTGAACACCCTCAAGAATCAATAATTCATCCTTGTAAATAATGTTTATAATTTTTAAAAACAAATTATAAAAAATACTATAATTGTAAATATATAATATATAATATATGATTATTGAGGTGAAACTCCACAATACAAGGTATATAATAATGGAAACACTAACATAAAATCTAATATAAAATAAAACATGATCAATTTTAGAAGAAACAATAATAATGATAATGGTACCTTGAAATTTAAATTCTAGGATCATAAAGCAGAATCTCATAATAATAATAGTGGATAATCACGATTTTTTTATAATTAGGTATAATAAACTTCCTTGTTCTAGGGGATCATTCTCCATTCACTATGCTCCCCTTTTCCCATGATCATGGACATCACATCACTCAGATATGGATTAAACTGAAACAATATTTAGTCACATTATAAAAATGACCCAACTATCATAGAGAGAAGTACCCACTAGTTAATGCATTCCTCGTTAAATATTTTAATCATAGTAAATTTAAACAGAATAGATTTATAGAAACATAACAAATATAATAACCCATCATGAATAATCATTAAAACAAATCTTCATTATAGCCTAAATTTCCCCTTCATTGTAGTTACATGATAAAAAACTACACTCTCAAGCTATCCATGATATTGATAAAAAACAAAAACCTAGAAGTAGAATCTCCAACTGATGCTAAAAACTATAAGGCGTGATCCCCTATTAAACATTCTCAATTCTATTTAATAAAAATATTTTTACACTTATATAGTGGTTCACTATCATATTGGAATCTAATTATTTAGAAATTATGTGATTATATGGCCCCACATTCTTAGTTTAAAAAAGGGTTGTAGATTTCAATATAATAGTGAATGATGTTAGCTACCATATCGAAATTAGATGATTGGATGCCAAATATTAATTTCATAGAACCCTTCTTGGATTTCACCACATAGTCTGGCTCTCTATTAATTATCTCTAACATGTTTCTAAATCTCATTCCAAGTTACATCTTTTTATAGGCACTCATTAATTAATATAATTTATGAAGTAATGTGGTGGATACATACGGTTGGTGCCTAGAGATATCTTGAGAATATTGGGAATCTAAAAACTATCTTCCTATTGGGATTTATAATGGTATATTATTCTTATGAAATAAGATATTTTAGGTATAAAAACCAAGAATCTGATGATTATCATGAGGCAATACATGCTTTATGTATAAGGCATTCATTTATCATTGCATTAGATATATTGTTCTTGTCACACATGTTGGACAACAATTTCAATAGAAGGAATATTAAAATCATCGCACTAGGTAAAATATTCTCACCATATAAGTTGTATCATTCTTTTCAACTATTAAATCATTCTCTCATCACATTAGGAAAGAACTTGGATTTGTCAACTTCGAAATGTGTGGAGGGATCCTATGATCATAACAATTGGTTTGTATGATAATCATATAAGGCATTAGCACGATCTCTTCACATGTGTATAGGGATAAGAGAATATATATCCATTATATATGATACTTAGTCTCATCACCTATGGTGATATAGCCTTTTCAAATAAGACTATTTTTTCGAAGGCATCAGGTGGGGTCACAGGTTTAAGGGTGGTTTAGGGAGCTCAAATATTTAAATTCCAATTGGGAGACATTTCCCATAATTTTCCATTATATTCTAGGAAAATCAAAAGTTTTAATATAAGTGAGGGTGCTCACATAATGTTTTCCTTTTGGGGGATTCCTACCATATAATTCCATCACGTACTAGGATATGAATAGGTTGGAATAATGTAGCGGGGCCAATGTATAGAAGGAATTTGAATTTTTAATGTAATTTATTTACTATAATCAAGAAAAATAATCCTAATTTTTAGTTACCACCTCTTGATGTTGAAATAAATGGAAATGAAGTTCTTGTTTTAGATATGTTCTCGTTATCCTAGGATCATCACATAATGGATACTATAGTAAAGGGGGAACATGGTTATTGGAGAGTAATGACTGAACCCTTAAGAGTAATCATTCGTACCCTTCTTGGATATAGGGGTAAACTACCATACAGATCATGTTTACAGTTTTTGATCAGGTAACATGATTATACAATTTAGTTTAACATCATGTTACAGGGAATCTTATGTTTTGAAATGGGAGGAATAAAGTGATTATGTGTTGATTAAACATTTGAGATCCCAAAAGGATGAGTAAAACATATCATGTTCACCACATGAGGAATATAGTTCTTATCACATAGTCAATCAAGAAATCATCCCTCACGGTATGATATAATTAGTTTCTAATTTAAGTATATAGTCTAGCATCTTCTTTTGTGGACTTTGTCCTTCATTTTATCATTATGAAACTAGGGTTTTGTAATGAACCATCAAAAAGTATAATTTGAACTAACATTTGAACTGATCATCAGTGTCCCAAAGGGAATTAATGATCCCTACTGGTTAGAGACATGTTCCTGAGATCTATGTAACATCCTTTGGGAATGATTTCACTAAATAAGATGCTGAAATAAATCATAATATAAAGTGGGAAAATATTATAAATCAAAACTAAAAACATCATTCAGATAAAACAAATATAAAAAATAAAAACAAGTGAGGGATGTAAAAAAAGAAAATATAACAATGATTACCCAACTCCGGGTGGTCCTCAACACCCAAAAATGTTCAAATATTCCTGACCTTTCCCAACTAAGCATGAACCCACAATGTATGATGTAGAGAACATAAGCAACAGTTATAGAAAAAAGAAAGATGAAAACACCGTACAAAATATCTATGGTGTTAGAAAAATAGTCCTAGTAGAATCCCACTAAATAGTATATGAAATTTCAATAACATGAAATTCAAATATGATAATTTGAGAAAAAGAACATGAAAATAGGTTTTTAATTATAAAGAAAGATGGTAAAATAAGGAACATTTTAAAGTGTAAATAAATTAAATCAATGTCCAGTTATGAGAAAAATGGATCCCAAACAAGTATATTTTCCATTCAAAAAACTTTCTATGAAACTCAAGGTTAAAACACTTCAAAATAATAATTTAATAAAATTTTAAAAAACATTTTTATATAATAAACCCTTTATAAGAAATATTTAAAAAAATCACTTGAAAAGGTTAATTGTACAAAGTAAGATACATGTTATTGCATTATATCATAGATCAATACAACATAATAAGGGAAAATACATCTATAAATAAAGTATCTCATAGGAAAAAATCATGTACATTAAGGAAAATAAAATATGGGAACTCTGGTTCCATGTAGCGATCAAACGATCAAAGTCATATATCAATTGTCAATGTCAAGATTCGTGGTAATTTGACATGGTGAAATCCTAGATATGTTAGTGATACCAACAATTAGAACTAATCAAATTATGCCTGGATATATGAAAATTTCATATCTAATAAGAAATAAACATACAAATTTCATGAATTCCCCTATCATCTAAGGATTCCCCTAACCAGAATCCACATTCACCACAGAGATGCTAATCCAAGTGTGGTTCTAAAAATTGATAGTATAATTCTAATGACTCAAATCTAGCTACATATTTCCCCTATGAAAATTCAAATAGGTGAGTGAGACAATTTATAACTATGATCCCAATTAGGATCCATAATGTTATCAACATTAACTGTCAACATTCAATTAGTTTCCAAGTTCACATATCACCCTTACCTTCATTCTCCATGAAAGAGTAAAACCCCTATTTTAACACCAAACATCATGTGATTCGAGAACCATTCACCATGGTAGAATTTAAATATGGGGTAAATCGTAAATTACACAATAAGATAACTTACTTTATAAAATCCCAAACATGGCTTCTTTAGAAAACTAAATTTATATTCCAAACCATTATTAATTGATAAACATATTATTGAACTATAAATTCAAAAGGAATTTATATACCAATTTCCTTTAAAAAACATTAACTTTAAAATGGTAATTTGTGAAATTAATTTGATAAAGCCAACCAAAACCATTAATTTTTAAAAATATCATTTCATAAATCTTTTAAACAAAATAATCACATGTTATCCTCTAAATCATTCCAAAATACAATTCATGTAAAAAGAAACATTTTATGTGATTTTGGACAATCATAAAAAATCCAAACATTTTCATTAAAAGTATGATTTATATTTCATCAATACAAACAACCATGACAAACAACGAGTGAATTTCATTTCAAAATAAAGGATTAATTCATAATTTGAAACTCAAAATTCATAATGTAATTTTCACCAAAAAGATCATTTTATGATTAAATATGATCACATAATTATTAGATAATTTAAAATGGAATTAACATGAATTCAAGAAAAAAATAAATTAAAAAATGAAAAATGATAAATAAACAATTACATGGAATATATAGGATCAAAACATAATGAGTCAAAGTTGTGTTTGTTGTGATTGTGAAAACCTTTTCAAAGAGGAAAGATCTCAAGAGAAGTCAGAAAAGATCCAATAATCAAAATTCAAAATAAAAAATTAATGATATAAATAATATCATGGCATGTACAAACACTAGGAAGAAAAAATCCGAATAAGAAGGGAGATTAAATTCCAAGAAGAGAATGACATAACAAAAGAGGATCACTGTCACGTCTTGTCCTGAGTGCCACTAAAATGGTTCCCCAAGACAATTGCTGAACTGGATTCAAGATCTCCTCCCAATACATCATAGGCTACTGACTAGTGGTAAATTTCTAACATGGGTGGAATAGGGAGACTATACCCTCTAGATCAGTAATAAAAAATGGAGGAAATTGATAAAAGAATTAAATTGTGGAAGACATAACAACTGAAACTTAATAAAAAACATCCAACTTGGTGATTGAAATAATCCAACCATGCATAAACATGTTATTCCATAATACAATGTTGTCAATATATAATAGGTAATATATACAATAGGGTTATAAAGATAAAGAATAAAAAAATAAGTCCCCAAATCCTATAGGAATCCCAAGTACATGCTCAGCCTCCAACTCAAGGTTATATCTTAGTCCATAGTAAAGAAATAGAAAATAATTCAGGGAAAATTCATAACATATAGACAATAAATCTATGTGGGTTCTAATCAAGACCCTAAAAATGGTGTCGGTAAAAATTACTAGGACACCACTGATGACATATAATGAAAATCTTGTCTGTGAGTATTAAATGTAACTGTGTGCATGTATAATAAATAAACATCATACTTAAATAAATATGCATGTCGGGGTCAAGATCTTCATAGGATCCCTAGAATACTATACCTACTATTTTCTAACATAGAAGTTATATGACCATTTAATATTTTATATGAAAAAACCAGAGACCCATGACCAATTACAGAGGAATCTATATATAATGATAGGCATATAATGATTTTACATTAAAAAAGGGGAATCAATACAAGCATCTAAATAAAGGGGAATGGAACATCATTTACAACAATTTTATTAAATAATAGGAATAAAATCATATATAATGATAGATATTTGTATATCCATGATTATAATTAATAATAAGAAATTCAATTTCCATAACTTCCTTAATTAATACAGAGAACCATGTACAAAACATCAATAACTAATAAAGAATTCCATGTAAATATATTTAATAATTAATGATGATATCCAAATTAAAAAAAAAGTAATTTAGAGAGACATGACTATTAGTTTCAATGAATCGATGAGGAGTGTCATGTCCAACACTACATACCCATTAATATTTAACCTAATTCAATATTCCTTGTGAGACCATTCAATGCATTTTTTATTGAAACCCAGGTATCAATCAAGACATACTATAATAAATATAAAAATCGTATTTAATAACTATACATGGTCCATGAGAAGAAATTTTATAAAAATTTACAATTTAAGAAATATTTTCTGTCATTTTATTCATAAGTGACCAAATGTCAAAGTGACATGGTCTACTCTTCACCTTTATTTTAATTAAAATTTTCACACTCCATTGGCTTTTGACAAGCTAAACCCACCCTAGGTACTGGTTTGGTCATACATGTATGAAAATAGGGTCATGAGTATTTAAAAAATATTCTAAAATAATAATTCAGTTAAATATAGTTATAATTTCATCTATATTGACAAAAAGAGGTGAAGTGAGGAAATATGTTCCATTTTAAATCTGCTAATTTAATTATACGATTCAACTTAATCAATAGTCAATCTATACACAAATGAGCAGTTTTTTGGTAAATTACATTAAATAGTTATGACTTGTATAAAAAAAGACACAATAAATGGGGGTTTTATGGTAAGGTATCATCATCAAATGATATAAACGAGCCTCTAATTGTGTCTAGTTACTATTATATAAAGTTAATTTAAAGTTTAATACATTTTAAAAGTGATTCATAGAATTTACAGCACATTTCACAATCGCAGATTTCATAAATGAGAGAAATTTATGGGAAAATAATATACACCACCTAAGTTTTAAAAAGGAAGCATCCATTTACCATTATGAGGCATTGATTTGAGCCAAAATGAGAGAAATTATTAGAATTAAAAAATACCGCAAAACAGGTAATAGAAACTCGCATTGAAATAATATCCCATATGATGGGTTAAATCGACAAATCACGGAAGATGAAAAATATAATAATTGAGGGAAATCTAACATGACAAAAAATATTCGATTTAGAGATCGAAAAATAGGCTTGATGAAGTAATAAATTGATAGAAGTAGGATATCTCCATGCATAGGAGAGAGTGTTGGGTCAATGAGGAGAATAATGAAGGCTTATGTGTTTAAAGAAATCAGGGGAAAAATAAAAAAATAACAGTTAATAAAGGGGATCATAGTATGGATGCACAGTTAGTAAAGCCATTTCCCGACCATGTGTCATCACTGTTCACCTAGCACACTGCCTCGCATGATTAATCACATTTTTAGACAATCCATGAAAACCCATTATGAAGATACTGCATAAAATCTATACTCCCTCACATGGTTATGTATAGAGTTAGACAAACTGTTTACAACAAGTGTGCTTCATATCTAGAATTTAATATAGAATTTGGCATGTCCATGTGTCCTCGGGTGTATTTTTTACATACTATAGGACACCCCTAAATGGAAGTATGGTATAAAATAATAGTTTGAAATAACCATTCTCTGACCATGTGTTTCCCATTATCTTTCAAAATATAGTACTTTCAATTCTCGACACTCTAGATACTCATCTAGTATTTCAAGATGCCTATTAGGATGTAAAAACCATATAAAAAACATTTTAAAATCTTACAATTCTCATAATTCCATTCCTATTCATGGATTAAGATTTTTCACATCCACCAAATGAAATCTATTATATTTTTTGAAAATTTAAACCCATCCAAAATCTGGTATCTTACCACCTCCACACTATAGATCTTATCACACCCTAGAATCCTTGGGGGAAATGAAAAAAATTACCAAAAAACTGGAGTGATGAATTTATTACATAAAAACACATTTAATATCTAAACATCTAACGTCCCTCCAAGAATCACTTAATCCAAACAATACTTATGCCATTAAAAAAATGAGAAAACGCTCATACCCAAAGCTGAGACATCCAAATGACACAAACCCATGTACTTATAAACCCATGACATGAAAACATTAGCAACACATTCATAATATTTCCCGTGGATCTCCTTGCTATAGTTTATAGTCTATACTATCCAATTCTATGTTATAGTCCATCCACTATCCTAATTTCATACTCAAGCATGCCCTATGTGTCTTTTTCCTCAAAAATCCATAACCCAACATTAAATTGCACCAATCTCAACCCAATGTTGTTTCTAATGAAGTTACCACATGACTACATCCAACTACAATAGGAAATAGAATTCGAACTACCTTTTATCCATTATTTTGGAAAATTATCATCTTAGATAGATGACACATCACCATAACAAGATTTTTGTATCTTTAATTCGAGGAACACATAGATCATTTGAGCACAATCACTAAAGATTTTTCCCAATTCACTATTATTTATTATTTCCTAACTATCCCCTAATAATTTTTATTATTGTTCCACTATAAAAAATCCTGATGAAGTCTCGATCAATCCTCCTTGGATCGTCACAAGTTATTTGGGATCTGAAGATCGTACTTGGACTTCACCCAAGTCAATATCCAATCCTGTGTCTAGAATTTGATGATAAATCCAGTTTTACATTTTTTAACTGATCAAGTGACATAAAAGATACGAATGATCATACATTGACCTATCCCTAGGTCCCATGGACCTTCTCATATGAGGTTCTACCCCCATCGATCAACATCCCACTACCCACCTTAAGAGCATCCATTATCTCATAGTAATGAAACAATTTTCTGATTACCACTTATCATGCCCCATCTGTCCCTAGACATAACGATTGGTATGAATAAGAATACACTCATTTCTATGAACTAAATTAATCATCATCTATTTCAAATTCATGCTTCTCGAGAATTATTCTCAAGGAAAATTAAAAACTTCAAAACATAACACGGTTCACAACCCAAAAAAAACCAATGATGTATTCCCTATCATCATGATTAGTTCACATGGCTCCTCAAGTGAAAATACCAAGGTACCCTCATCATAGGGGAACTTCCTTTATATCACCATAATCTCTATGTATCCATTTTCACATGAGACACATTTTGAACTCTCTATCCTTGACCTATACCTAAAAAATCACCAACGTTCCATGTTGACTAGTTACAATACAAATCCTTCGTGAATTAAATTTTCCATATGCAGTTGGTGGACATCCCAAACAACATAATCTATGACCAGGTTCATGCTCTCATGATTCATTCCTCAAAAAGGCCAATTTGACAATGCTACATGGATTTCTAGTTTCCGACATTCCCTTAAGTCCCTTTCAACTCCTATTCAAATTCATACATCACACATTTGAAAATATTTATCAAAAGTACAATTCCTTACCTCTAAATTTCTATAGATAAAGCATCAACGCACAACCATTGGTCAAGAGGTCCATATGGACTAATAGTCTTGCCCAAGGAATCCAATATTAAAACCTAATAACAATAGGTTCTTCATCAAACACCGAATGAATAAACATTATTATATCATAAAAATCAATTATAGTCCATGCATCAATCTCAAAATAGGTAATACTGAAGGCAGGTAGAAATATTATCAACTTAAAGTGGTCAAAACCGATCATCATAGGCATAAAAACATCAAGAACCAAGCATCGGGAAAACAAACCCTAATCCTCTATGAGCATCCGTATAAGGGAGTGCCCTCATAAGGATCACAGTTCTAATGGAAATAGATAACAGCTGATACTCATTGCGAATCTACATACAATAGTACCCCATCGAGGACCAACTTTCTAGAAAATCACCTACTAACTTGGGGGGTTTTATTTCATTTTCATATAGTTCAAATTGACTCAAATGTCAAAAGGATGGTACATATCATGCCTATAAACTAAGATCAATAGTACACTTACTCCACATTTCCAAGGGTGTTTCCTAAATGTGATAACCCCTTATTCAATCAAGGCATCAACCTTAAAAACTATTGTCACACATAAATGGTCACTATGCTCTACCTACTATCCTCTAGGTTTGAAAAAATTAAATAAATTCACTAAAATGTATTGATAAAATCCATGTTCCTATTTAATGAAACTCAAAGAAATTTTTATGTAATCCATTACATGAGGGTTCTTTCTATAAACACCATATAAGGATTTTATATAATCCATTACATCATTCCCCCTTTAATTTTTTTAACATTTAAGAGGATCATACATAATATATAATAAGGATGAGTTATAATGGAAAACTATACTGAACACATTATTTAACTAACGATGCATAACATTATAGAAAAATTAACACAAAATTTCCTTCTAAACCATTCATTTAGCCATAATTTTTCATAGATGGTATTTATTTAGGAAACATTCACTCAATAACTATAGGTTAAAACACCCATTATGTAGCAACTAATATTTTAATTAACTAACGCCTCATATAAAATACTATTCAGAAGTATAGGAAATGAATTTTATCATTTTATATGGACCAGTCAAGTAAGATTACACTATACATTTGTACAAAATATCACATGACTAGATTCTCATACTTTAAATAACCCTCCCATTTACATGAATATACCCCCATGGGGTTAAGTATCATTATATATAAATATATATGTGGATTATAAGGGTTTTATCATGTCAAATTGGGTTTAGTTATGCATTCATCCATTCCAAAGTTATGGAGGAAACCACCCGGTTGGCTAGGTTATAAATCTTGTTTAATTTAAATCTGTAATAAATCACTTGAATTTATTAAAAAAATTATAAATAAATTTTAATTTTAAAGATCCAATTGAGGTTAGTTGATTAAAAATATTATAAAATTTCTGAACCCTTTAATTGTTTAATTAATTTCTAGGAATATTAAATGAAATTACACCATAAATATATGTAGTAAAATATAATTTAGGCTTATAAATAAATTTTATTTAACACACAGTATATCATAACTACAGCAAGGAATCCATCACACTAGCAGGGAATATTGGCATGTAAGCTAGAAAATACACAAGCATGGTATATAAATATTTGTGTTAATGACATGTGAATCCTATGTGGATAAATGATGCATGAACACACCATATCTATTTCTATACCTAACTTAGAGTTTAATATTTCAAATCATTTTCTTCACGAAATACATCAATCACTTAGGGTGGAAAATTAATCAATTGTAATAGTGAACATCATGAACAATTGTCCAATACTATGGAACATGATCTTCCCCACATGTGTGGGTTATCCATTCCTCGACATGAGCTATTTACCAATTGCTGAGATATTCTAGTCTCATGTATATGTATCAAAAATAGTTATTAAAAATAAATAGAGGCTCAAACACAAATTTTTCATGTCCCAATCTGGGACCCACTAAAACAATGCCCAGAGCTGGTTACAGACAAGGCCTTAAGCATACATCCTCATATTACATTGGCTTTCAAATAGTAGTAAGGATCTAATAGAGGTACAGTGGGGAGACAAAACCATTTGGATAATTGAAATACAGTTAAGGAAATACGTAAAATAAATAAATAATGGAAGTAATAATAAATGAAAAATAATAATAAACAACTAACATGGAAAGTTACATAATAAAACTATACATGAAATTTTTTACACCAAAAATTAAAAGTAGTTAACATATAGTTGGTATGTAACATCCCCAGATTTTTGGAAAAAATATTTTTATTAATGTTTTATTTATTTAAATTATTGAATAAATTATATTTTATAAATTAGAACTTATTTTAGAAATATGTATCGTCTATTACAAGTATAAATTTAGTTCATAAAATGATAGTTAAAATATATAATAAAATTTAAGAAATATAAATTAATAATTAATGGTAAATATATACTTATAAAAAGTAAAGTGAACCGGAAATGCAAGGATTTACAATATATATATATGTGTGTGTGTGTGGTGTGTGTGTGTGTGTGTTATGGAACTTGAATTGAAATAAATAATTATAGAATTATGATGAAAATTTATAAATAAATATATATGTATATGTATATGTATATGTATAATGATAGAAAAATATATATGTGAAAAATTACATAAATATTATAATAACCTATAGAATATAATGGCTATGATGATAATCTATTCAACAACAAAAATGAAATTAGAGAGTGATATATTAAATTTAATTTTTGAAAATAAAATAATTGCAGCCATATAATTTTGATAGTTATATAACAATTAAATTATGAAAGGAAATAATAAGATATATACACACAATAATACATATATATATATATTTAGCCTTAAAAATGATGGTTTGACATACATTCACAAAAAAAATAATTAATAATACTTGAATAATAATAATAATAATAATGTTTGATTGTAACAAATGGATTAAATTATTTATAGATAATGAAGTCATAAAAATTTCATAAGTTATAATTAGAAAGTAATTTATTAATTTAATGAAATAAACAAAAACATATAATTATATTAGATTCTAATAAATGATAAATATATAAAGATATATAATATATATTTATAAACACGTCTACATGTTGCTCAGAAAAAATATAAAACAATTATTTGAAGAACCAGAGATATCATCTTCCTCGCGATCTCCCACATATTCTTTATTCAAAACAACAAATATTGTATCAAACCACTGAAGTTGCACCATCAATAGACAACTAAAACCCTAAGAGGAATCCTCTTACACGCACGACCATCTTCTCTATTCAAAATCATCAACCCTGAAACCCTTTTTCGATGCTACACTAGAACCACCATGACAACCGACCAATGAACCTATATCCACATCCATCACCATCATCCTCATGGAACCATCACCACCTCATCTACCAATCCCAGCAGATGATGTTGACCCTTCATCCTTATCTTGACACCATGGCACCTTCCCTATCGCTATTCCTATGTGTAGTGTCCTACGAGAGTTTGAAAAGACCTCCTAATTAAAATTATCATGGAGTGGAATCCACTCTAATTTGGGAACTATGTTTATAAGAATACTATTTAAATGCTAACATGTATCCCTAGGAAGAATAAAAATGCGTGCTTTCTTAAGAAACTGCTACCTATAAATATATTTGTACATTATTCTGAGAATATCCCAATTATTTGGACTGGATGAAGTCTAAGACAAACCTCCCTTCATCCCCTAGTTCGAGCACACCCTTTGGTAGAAGGAGTTTCTTACCTTTTTTAGTTCTCTTTTTTTAGTTAAGGGGACATATTTTTATTTCAAACTATTATGTAAAAATAAATTATTTTCAAATTCAAGTTAATATATTCAATAATTTTCAAAAAAATGAGCTTACTAATTTCAGTTCTTCCATTGGTATAAGTATTTTCATACTTATGGTTAAGCAAGGGTATATATATATATATTATTTTTAATTAAAATTTCTTCCAAAATAAATACACATAATTGTATAATATTTCAAATTTGAAAGTTATGTTATTCAAACATATATATAAATATATATATATATGTGTGTGTGTGTGTGTGTGATTTGTTTCCAAGTAGATTTTTATTTAGGACTTATAATTTTCAAGTTTATAATTATTTAAAGGTAATTACATTTATAAAATTAAAACTATTATATACATGTATCCAATTCCATGTCATATATATGTGTGTAAAATTTTTAGAAACATCATGTTTATATTTTTAGTATTTACATTCATTATTTATATGTATATGTGTATAATTTCTTGTTTAGGTTTTTCAAACTTATATATATAGATGATATTTTCAAACTCTAGGATTTTTTACTTCATGATATACAATTATTTTCATACTTATACTTATTTAAGGGTGTACTATATGTATATATGTATGATTTCCAATTTAATTCTTTTCAAGAATTTATAAATATTCATGTATTATTTTCAAATTATCCAAGTTATTATTTATAAGATTTAAGGGAGGCAATAAATTGTATATTTTAAAGCCCCATTATATGCTGAAGGAAACTAAACTTAATGTCATAAGGGTTTTATACTTATGGTATATGTGTATATGGACTCTATCTCTCTCTCTCTCACACACACACAGACATATATATATATGTGTGTGTGTGCATTTATCTATTATTTCATGATTTGGAATGAATAAAAAATTAATTTCCAATCATGATCTTACTCAATTTGATATTTTCAAAAACATTAAGGATGAAAATTTGAATTTGAAAATTTTTACTTATTATAATTTAATGTGTATTATATAATTATTTTTCTTATAATTATTTTAAAAATAAAAATTAAATATCCTTTTTTATTTGAATAAAATTTTATAATTGTTATTATTTTAGGTGATGGGTTCATAAATTTACACCATTTTTAATGTATAAAATCAACTAAGAAAATGAGTATTTGATATCATTATTCAATTTTGAGTTTCAAATAATAATATTTATCACCTCATTTCCTATTTCAGTAAAATTTATGTAATGTGTTTTTGAATAAAATTTAAATACAAGAATGTAACGTAATTTTTTTGTTAAAAATCCATTGAAAGGATTATTGGAATGAGTTTTTGTCGTACCAAATATCCCAAGTTATTTATAATGAAAGTTAATATATATATGTGTGTATATTTATTTAATGGTTTATTATGTTTATTAAATAAAAAACTCCAATGAAATATATATATTTGTACATATATATGTAAGGTAATCTCAAAATTGTTTTATAAAAAAAATCATCACATGGATAGTGTAACATGAAATGTAAAGGGTGAGTGAACCCATCACTAAAGAAAGTGCTTAGGCCTAAAAATATTTTAATTTTTCAAGTGTTCCGTGTTTTTTTAAAGATTACAAATTATTTTCTAAAGAAACACGAGAATATATTATAGAATTATCAATGAATAAGTATTTTCAAAACGTATTTGAGTATTTTCAATGGTGTAAGTATTTTCAAGGTACATTCAAATCATATTTTCAATTTTTTTCATAATTTTTTTTCAAAAAGATAATATATTTTGTAAAGTGTTTTCAAAATTACATTTTCAAAATTATAAGTATTTTCGATGTATTTTAATGTTTTCTACAAAGATCTATATTTTAAAAAGTATTTTCAATGGTATTTTCAAAATATATAACTACATTCAAAACGGTTTTTTACTAGCTCTTCCAAAACCCCTTACTAGGAAATTTTTCTCATGCTATGTCTTATAAAATTTTTTTAGGATCATTTAGAGGATCCATGGAGCTTAGCTTCAATAATGAGATAACACAAGAAAAGATCAATCACTGTTATTTTATATATTATTTTGACTCTAATAATATTTAATAGTGGTAATTTTATTATAAATCATAGATCATAAAAGATCATCAGATGTACATAACTATATAAGTTATAGTTATTTTTTATTAAAAAAATATACAGCGTTTTTCTGTACCAGATCTGGAAGAATGCAGCTAGGGCATTAAAATGTAATACATATATCAGAGGTGAAATAAAAAATAATTAAATAATTAAGAGACTCTAACTCTTGTCGGTATCCAAATTAAATTCTCAACCCCTAACATTATCTCATGTCATAGTCTTAATTAAAGTAAAAAATAGAGAAGCATGAGCCAAGTCCTATCCAATAGTCAGGATACTTTTATGGGTACTTATTGAGTGCCCAAATAAGGACTGAGTAAAAATCATATGGCCACAACCAATTAAGTCTAATGAAATTCTGTTTTATGTTTATAAAATATTATATTGTACAAGAATAATAAATAACCTATGTAATTAAATAAATACCCATGTTGGAATGAGGTTCCTCATAGGATACCTAACTTATTATACTTACTTTGAACTAAACTAGAATGTCTTTGATCATTTAACATTTTATGTTATAAGATTTGGGATCCATTGAATGTAACCATGGTATCTATATTCAATGATATTAATTTAGGGATTCCATTTTACAAAGTGGCACCAGTCTAAGAATAAAAATACAGGGGAATGGAATATCATGTCAAATAATTTCCATAAATAATTAAAAGGAACATCTTGTCCAATAATAAGGGATTCCATATCTAGGATTGCAATTAATAAAAAGGAAGACCATGTTTAAACATTAATAATTAATATAGGGCATCATGTTCAACAATTCAATAATTAATATGGAAAACCATGTCTATAAATTTAAAAATTTATTAGGAATTCCATGTTCATAAAATTAATAAGTAATTAAGAATTCCATATCCCTTAATCTCAATTAATTGACCAGTATAACCTTGTATGACGCCACATAACCATTCATAATTTATCCAATTAAACACACCTTATTAACCCATCTAAGGAATTATATATCGAAAACCAAGTATCCCTCAAAGTATACTATATTAAAAATTATCAATATATTTAATAACTAAACATGAGCCATGAGTAGATATTCATACAAATTTACAATTCATGAAATAACTTGTATCATTTTAGTTATGATTTCCCAAAAGTAATAGTGACATGGTCATACTAATCACCTTTCATATAATTCAATTTACACATTCCATTTTTTTTTAACAAGACAAACCCACCCTAGGATGTGGTTTAGTAATAAAGGAATAGAAATAGGATCATTCACATTTAACATATAAGTATAATTTATAATTCATTTAAATTTAGTTATCATTTCATATACAATTATTAAAATTGGTGATGTGATGAAAACCATTCCAATTGAATCCCAATAATTCAATTTAATAATTAAACATAATCAAGAGTCAATCCAAACGCACTCTTGTGGAATTTTCATCAACTACATGACATAGTCATTATGGGCATTCAACAAGACAATCTCAAGGGGTGGATAGTTAGGTTCACTTTTAGACAAACCGTGTGTAGATCGTATAGAGCTACTACCCAAAATCCATACCCCTCACACAACTAGGTGAACATTGAGACAAACTATGTGCAACCTATGAAATTCACCACTACAATTTACTTTTAAAGTTCATACGAACTTACTTTCTTAGGTGAATTATTTTACAAAATATGTGATTCCCCTATTTAGACACATGATTGAGGCGTATAGTTTTATCTAACAATGTGATAACTATGTGTCTCCATTTTTCTTTCAAATAAACTAGGTTTTCAAAGCCAAATGCTCCTGAAACTCATTTGGGATTCTGAGACGCCAATCATGCCTTAAACCTCATCCAAAAACCATATTCTTGAAGAGTTAAAACTATAATTATCCCATTAAAAATGTCATTTTAATTTTTTTTCCAATTGAACACATGAATTTTAGATTTATTTTTAAAAATTCACCCCATCCAAAACATATTCTCTTACAATATCCATTTAGATTGGTGATTTAACCCTATAAAATATTAGTTGGGTGGGATAAAGATCTCAAATAGGGATCCTAAGGTTAGCGTGTGTGATGGTAGGTTATAGATATAAGAGAAGATAAAAAATGGGGGTTGTGAGGTGTAATTACTATACCTACCCTAAAATAATTTCCATCTAGTGGAACCACCATAAAGAAACTTGTGACTATTTAAATAATTTAGTGGCTTCATAGACAAAAAGTAATCTATTGGCTAGAATAGATTACAATAGCCACTTCCCAACCCACAAACTTATTAATGACTGACAGCGTATACTGGGTGGTCCACGTATATATTTTAAATAAGAATTTCATGGTCCAAACCTGTTATCAGTCTATGAGTAATCCAAAAAACACTTGAAAAGCACAAAAAAACCTAAGTAGCTGCATAATGATTAATGAAATAATAGATTGTCACAATTATCTCCAACAACTTTATTTATATCTTTCGAATGATTATAGTCTAATGGATAACACTAGAAGGTAGAATAACCCCCCACACACAACTCTTGAGGTAAACTATTCATGGAATAGAAGAAGACCCACTAGGACCAACTCAAAATAAACATATAGTAAACAATCTAAAGAGACTTTAATGCAGATTTTTTAAGATCATTACACATATTTAAACAACACACCAATGCCACTTAGAAGAGATTTATTTCTATAAAATATCATATACCAAGAATAGATCTACCATCCATGTAATGATTCACAAAAATTACGGTAAAAGGGAAGAATATCCATCAGCTAATGTCCCTTTATCCTATATAATAAATCTAAATAACTGAATATAAAAAATTGATTACAGATAAAACTAAAACAAAAATGTAATGACAGTCCATAATCAATCTAATAATTAAAAAAACGAAAACACCCTAATGATCCATCAACCATCTAACCAACCACAAGATAAAATTAGAACTGAAAAAGACTTAAACCTTTGTAGTGTAGTCGATTGTAACCTGATATTTGAAACAAAGAGACACAACCATGTATGTTTCCAAGAAAACCAATACTAGAACCTTTGATAGCCTCGTCCAATAAGAATCCAAACAGTATTAGTTACCTGAATATAGTCTCAAGGAATATCTATGTTTATCTAGAAATATCAAAAAAATAAATTCGAAACTCAAATAGATCACAACAACCTTTTAAAAAGGAATATCACCCAAAACATCATGATCGTACTCTAACCGAGTGGTTTGAACAAGAGGAATTATTGATAGCATGATTATTAGTTAGATAAATTAATTTTAGAGGCATGTCAGAAGGGTTTAACTATGACTAGTATTTCCCGAGGGTGAAACATAGTTGTTGTTGTGATGATAACCTGGCCCAGGTAGGGAATTACCAATGGTTGACTGTGTGGTAATGTATGATAAAACTTCTAGGTGTTGTGATGACCATAGGATTGGGTGTGTTTTGGAGGAGGATGCCAATAAATAGAAAGCTCAAACATGGGTTAAACCTATGTTTCATTCTATATCACACATATTTAATGTCCAGAGTTTTATACAAACCCCAAAGTGATAATAGGCTTTGGTTGGATTGTATAGGTACAATACAAAACTTCTGGATTTCCCATAGTTTATGTTGTGGTCTGTTTCGTTTTAAGGGGAAATGATAAATTTGTTTTCCGAACACCATAGAGATCGGTTTGGTGATGTATCTAAAGTATATTGAAGAAAATTAGTTTAATATTGGAAAAACATGTATGTACATGAACATAGAGGAAGTTTTTAAGATTTAAATGGGGAGTAAGAAACAAAAATGGCATATATAAGTTGACCACACCTGTGGTTCAATCCATTTTTCAGTCTAAAAATGGATTACTGTATTACACATGTCTATGGTGAAGGCATGTTGTGATTAGGTGTAAAAAATCTAGAGGAATATACTGAGGGGATGCATAAACTGATCATCAATGCATCATATGTTATGGGTCTCAGTTTCAGATCATGATACGAGCCTAAGGTGAAGGTGATTTTGTTATTTACGATGGTGAATTAATTTTCAATTAATTCATTGTACAATGGATATTTTATATGTGTCTATGAGAATTTATTTATCAAATATTTTAATGAAAAATGTCGGAGTTTATGGAAGTTTTATGATTGATTTTAATGAATCATAGTAGTGTAGAAAAGTGTTTGGTTGATGGGCTCATTTACTCCCTATTATATTAAAAGGACACCAGCTGGTAGAACAAGAAAAACATGAATATTCCATGAAGATCCAAATATCTAAAAATTGAATAGTTCTTGTTGAGGGGTGTAATCATAAAGAATTAAAAACTATTGAAAAAATTTTCAAGTGTATTTTGTGATCATTCAACATATATCATGGTCTTATTGTTCTTAAATTATTTTAGAAAGAAGAAGTGATTCATAAAATGTATTTTCAATGGTTGTAATGAAGAATCAAAAGAGAATTCCATAGTGAATCTAACCTTGGATGAAGATGAATTATATGATACTGTACCGAGAGCTACATGTCCATAAACTATGTATGGATCCTTACAATAGTAGCGAGAAAATTAGGGGTAGGAAGTGGTAGTTAAACGATAATGAGCCTTTTCAAGTGGTGAGTCAACCAAAAATATTTTAAGGTAGTAATCCTTAGGAAAGGAGTGACCCAATCTAAACCATTTTTACTTTTATTTTCACCTATTAAGATAACTAATAATTTATTGCATTTTGGTTAATAAAAAATTGGCAATTCATTATCCATGGATGTTTCCCAATGATGCTGAACTAAATAAATTCTCTGTGTCCTTTTTACTTCATACATGAACGCAAATAAATATCAAGTATCCCAAATCAAATCCCATAAAAGAGAATAACAAGTGAGCCTCAACATTGAGAGGTAATGATCTTATAAGTAAAGTGATATCTTAAATGAGTAAGAGTTTTAATTACTAAAGTAAATTTCACACACTGATCCGCCCACCCTCCCAGGATAATCAAATATAAATCCCATAGTGTGACCTATCAATTGGTATCAAAGGGATAGATTTATTATTCATGGATTTTTTATTGATCATACTTTCTATGATTTAGTTAAAGATAATTTATTCCCACATTTAATCAACATTCATTTTATGGGATGAATTTCAAACAAAGGAGAAAAGGAGTTCATTTAGTTCTTGGAATACTCTCTAGAATTTTCTTATGATTGGGTTGAATATGAATTTTTTTAAGAAAACATGAATTAATTTTGAAATAGAATAAATATACATTTCAATTGATTCTTTAGTTAAAGAGGAATTAAGTGATACCCTTGAAGAATAATTTTACAAAAAGGTGAATCATTGTATTTTCTCCAAATATATGTGGATATAATTTAAAGATTTGTTTTGTAGAAAATAAAGGATAATTTATATGTTTATTATGTCAAAAGGAATGAAAAATAAGAATAATAGGACCTCATCCATAAATTTTCCCGCTCTGACCAAGTTATAATATGAATATAATTATTATTTATGATTATAAACCTTGTGTTGAGAAAGGATGTGAAATTTAATACTCTCTCTTGGTGCTAAAAATGTGATGTGATTTCAAGGATGAAGATAAAACTACATCAACATTATATTCCCTTAAATTCTAATTAAATGATAACAAATATCTATGTAGTATCATGGATAAAGTATATTATTCAATGATTAATGATTTTTCTTTACAAAACAAGAGGTTGAAGAATGAATACGTGAACTCAAATTTTATCATTAGCTTAATTGAAACAAATATGAAATAGAAAAGAGACTTGATTGAAAATCCTTCCTAAGAGATCATGAAGAAAATGTCCAAGGGGATTGAGTTTAAGGCTATCATCATTCCTCAACCAAAAGTTAATAATAGATATTATAAGGCAAGGATATAGCTTCATGTATGAATGTTATTGTTTCTATGTGGAAGAATAATGATTAAAATATAAAATAACTAGAAGAGAGGGTGATCGACTCAATTTAGAAGATAAAGATCAATCAAAAGGAAACCTCGATAGAAAAGAAGAATATAGTTATAAAATATAGAAGGAAATATTTTCTCCATGAAAAATATATATGTGTGTTTCCACAAAAAAATGATGAATTAAAGTAATTCTATTGTGGATGATATGGGGAAATCATGAGTATATTTTTTGGATCAATCAATCCCAAATATGTGACAAACATTAATGTAGTTCCAACATCTCAGTCAAGAAGATATCAAATGAGGTATAATTTTTTAGTAGATGTTTTAATTGTTGATACCTTAGTCAAATGTAAAGGTGTTTAAATTATAGGAATCCATTGAAGGGTAATGAAGGCATACAGAGTTACTCCACTCCATTTACATATATCGGTAATGCATTTCATTAAAAATTGCCTATTATTCTATATAGTAGGTTCAATTCTTTAGAGGATTAGAAAGAACATCAATTAAGAATGCATCAAGTTCCAAAATCCATATTTTCACTACAACTCTATTGGATATAGGAAAGGAGGATATGGAAGAAAAAGAAAGAGTTTATTCAAGTAATGAAAAAGTTAGAAAAGAATGTGATGGTAACTCAAAAAAAGATTTTTTATTCCAAAATGAATGTTTTGTACATAATGGAACTATATTTCCAAATTTGTCTTAAACAAACCCAAAATATGAAAATATAAAAGATTAAATGCAGAAGAATGTCTGAGGTGATATCAACAGGTGATGCTTCACAAAATTTTACTTTTTCATGACCATGAATTTCAAAATTGTGGAATAAACTAAGGAAAATATTAATGGAACTAATTATAATAATGAATAGAAGTGTGAAAATGGCATCATGTGAGGGATAATATTTAGTAAGAGGTTTATCTATCCAATTTAAGTGATGACAAAGAACATCAAAAGATTATTGCATTTATTTCATGAAATCTATAAAAGGGAAATGGAAAGATTGTATGTGATGGGTTAGTTCATCTTAACCAGACCTATTCCTCAACATAAGAAAATTCAAGGTACCCATATCCCCATATTATTTATTATTTTTATCTTTTTATAATGATTTGAAGAATTAAGTTGGAGATATGATCCATGGGGTTGATTGTGCCAGAAACGTGCATGTGAATAAAGTTTAATTCAAATCTATAATTTTTAAAGCAACTAAAGACCTAAATTACATGGAGTTCAAGCCATATCATTTTATTTAGATGAATAAATTCTGAAAATATTGGTATCATGTTTTTGAATAGTTTTATAAATTACTCTATCATGGTTTAAGTTTGATAATAATAATTAATTTAATATTATGTACCGAATTTTTTTTCATGAAGTTAATATATCTCAATTTGTATTTTAAAATATGGAGAAACCAGAAGCTTTTAAGATCTATAAGTAGAATTCATGTGTGACTTTGAAATCCTTATGGTTGTTTCCAATGGCTCATTTTTCCTACACCATGATATTTCATAGATGTATTTGAGATTTTTCGACATCTCATGTTCGAAGTGGTAAATTAATTCACTAAGACTCTTTAAAAAATAATTTAGGAATGGTGTTTTCCTAAAAATATGGCTTTAAAAAGAGCTTAAATAAATAAAATTTTGAAATCCCTCTATCTTTTTAGGTTGTTTTGAATACCATGTGGAAGCCATCTTAGATGTTTAAGACTAAGGGGGGGGGGGGCTTATTTTTTTGGTGTTTCCTCCCCTACATCAATGGGTGAAAAATTTGAAATCTAATCTTCCTATAATATATAGGATAAGAAAAAATAATAAATCCTTATATATGAAGGGGGTTTTGAAAACCCATTTCATTCAAAATACCCTTTTCATTTCATTGAAAATAAGTGTAAAATAACATCTTAATGTAATTAAGGGGGTTAAGGGGAAAAAATATGTTGTGTATTTTCAAAAAGAAATATAGAGGGGGGAATAATTTTATCAATATAAATGGGAAAATACTGGATTTTTTACAAAATGATAGTCATTGTTGACAACCCGGATGTGTTTTGAAATGTCAATGAGGATAGTTACATTTGTTGATAACATCAATTATGAAAACACATGTTGAAGACTATAAATTTTTTAAAGAGGTTCTTGTGTGACTGGTTGATCCTCATAGTTATGACCAAGGAATATTATTGAAATTTGGATATAAATCAATAAATAATGATTGTTTTTTAAAAGTTCTGATTTGGAATGATATTGATATTTGAAGGCATGAAGAATGTGTACCGCTATGAATGGTATTATGCAAGAGTGAAACATGGTCAGCATTGTGAATACGATCCAACATAGGTTGGGATACAACCTTGGTGAATGTTTTTGTAAAGCTGTATAAGAAGTTTAGGAGTGTAAACATTATTCCTCTTGGGAGTGTTGTGAAAGGGGATGTCTAAAACAGTAAGCTGGAAAGGGACTACTCACATAGTGGTCCACATTGTGTCATTCCAGTGCATCCTTGTGAAATGGATATAGTGGTATGCCAATCCCAGAGTGAGTTCATTCCATGGATGAAATGTATTATTTCAAGGAAAAATTGAAATATTTATCGTGGTGCAGGTTGTGGCACTCATATATTAAAAGGAAAATGGGGAATGTGTTTTGACCACATTGTAGTGCAAAAGTCATGGTGAAGCAAATAAACTATGTGGAATACCCAAAGTATAGTTGATATTGAAATGGGATGACACCTGACTATATTGGATGTGTATATATTTTATAGATAGAGTCACAAGAAAAAATAACTTTTTGTATGTGAGAATATCCATGGTTCAGGATGTTTTTTTAGGTAAAACTACATCATGTTTTACACTAGGTCATGGTGCATGGTGTGTTAGGATTAATCATAGAAAATCCAGAAGATTCCACCATTGAAATTAAAGAAATGGACATGAATTCTTCATATATAGTGCTTCTCAATTTAGGACCACGACACAATACCTAGATATAAAAAATATAAAACATTGATGTTTTTGAATTAATTTTGAATTAATTCATGAATTAAATGTGATATTTTATTTATCTACAAGTTTTTATTTATCATTATTTATAGATAATATCAACCTATTTTATGGAAGAGTTTTGGAAGATTTGGATGGCCCATACCGTTGATGTAAATTTTCTAGTTTATTGGTGCATAACCTACTAGTTTTAAGAAGAGATGTCCCCTATAAGAACAAGAAAAACATGAAAATTTACTGAAGAACTGAATATCTTAAAAAATATTTCAAGGTGAGGGGATTGAATATTTTGGAATTGGAATTCGTTTAATTATTTTCCATGTAGATTTTTTGGTCACTGTTATTACAATATGGTGGGTGTTGTTCATAAATTATTATGAAAATAAGAAGCATTGCAACAAAAGATTTTTCATAGATTGTGAAGGATTAGAAAAAAGAGATTTAAATAGAGTAGATTACCATTGATGAAAATTCATTCAATGAAACTATTAAGGGACCTATATTTCTATATCCTTTGTGTGGGTAATTATAGGATTTTTGATCAAAGGTGGATGTGTAATATCCATTGAATTGACATTGATCCTAATGGGAAAATGAATCCACTATAAAAATTTCATGGCTTTCATATTGGGTAAAGGGATGACCTAAATCAAACTAATTATATGATTAGTTTCCTAATGAATATAAGTGGAAACATAGTGGATTTTACTTCACAATATGATCCTCAAGGAATGCACCTTGAAATTAGTCTAGTAAGGGTTAGCTAGTAAAATTCTCTATAACTTATTTACATCATGCATGCACACAAAAACTGGTAATATAAAATAACAGTTATTAGGTAAAATATCTTAGAAATTAACTTCAGTGATTATATTTCAAGATATAATATGGAAGGTGAGACCATAAAGGATTAAGAGTTTTAATTAATAATGTAATCTTCTTAACCTAATTTACACACTCTCTGGGTAATATCACACTAAGTCCCTAATTTATTCACTAAAAGAATGATGTTACCTAGAGAAGGTAGATAGAAGAGAATATTAATATGGAAGATATAATTCAATCCGTATTTTAGAAGGAAAATATTTGGACTTTTTAACATTATATCTGAAATTTTATCTACTATATTAATGGTTGCAAATAAACAAAATTATATTGAGGAATGACATCTAAATCCCAAAAGTTGGTTGATTTACCTCAGGTCACTAGTTCAAGAGTTCCCTATTTTTATATAGGTTTAAAAAGGCTATGGTCATATATCCTTTAAAGGACCATTCTCTAAAAAATGATCCTTCCCTTTAGAACACGATCAAGACCATCATTGGGGAAGAACCGGTCATAGAAACATAACATACTAAATATGATAACATCTTGAGGTAGGCATGGGAGAATGATGTCAGAGTGGGATTGAAGGGTTGTATTTTCACAAGGTAAAAACATTAATAATTAATGATCTTGGGTGTACTAGGTATTCCAATAATTTAATTAGTTCAAGGAATATCATTTAATGGTTAACATTTATGAAGAAAAATGGATTTCTCAGTTTCATTTATACTATCTCCTAAACATCATACCATCGATACTTAGTATTTTGTTTCAAGAAAATAATAATTTCAATTTTATAGTGGGGATGTCATTATTTTCTTAGGGGACCTCCACCATATTGATGGGATATCATTCTTGGGGAAATTTATAAGAAATTTCTCCCAACATATAATTTTTAGGAGGACATAGAATAGTTATCGGTGGATATTAAGGCACTGATTAATCTAGGAAATGTAGCTGGATGAGAAATCCTAGCACTAAATAAATGGTATTATAGTGATGGATCAATATTTTTATAAACCCAAGTGTTGGTCTTATTCAATTGAAACCAAGGATATTCCCATGGACTCTACAACATAAGTTGTATGGCCTCTATAGGGTACCCTTAGTGGTGATCCAATATCGTCTATGTGACTACAATGAGAATGCTCACACTCGAGATGTCAGGATGGATATATTCAGCATGATTATTCTTTATGGGTGTTTACTTGGTATAAATAATTCCCAAATAAGGTTGTGGTTTGGTACTATCATCTTGGTAGAGACATTATAAATGACATGTCACATCAACCAAGGTATCCTCGTATGGGAAAAACGCTATAAGGTATTGAATTATATGTGCAAGAGGAGGAATCCCTTACATATATGTGGATCATTATAATTCATGTATGGTTGAAATTATTCAAAAATTGAGTGTTATCAGTATCTAAATTCTATCCTTCTGACCTACATCAATTTTTTACAATCTCTTCTAAATAGCTGCATAACTCGACTTCTACATCACATTCACGTCGAGGTGCTTATGAGGCTTGGGATACCAAACTATTTTATTTTATATCCTTTACCATAACAATTGGGGAGATTCTAGATTATGTATTTGGAACAACATAGTATCAATCATAGATCTTAGATATCCAAGGATGGGAATTGGTAGCACACATCGCTCGAAAAATCCATTAAGAGACGTACAACCCGTACCAATTCACTCATCAGTTAAACTATATTTAGTATCTGATTTTGTGTTTTTAAATTGGGGTATTCCATTTTCAAAATACCATGGTTCTTCAACAATGTTGGTTCTTATCCCAAAGTGATGGGTAGAGATATAAAACTGATTTTTCACTTGCAAACACTCCACTTGGTTTATTCCAATCATATTCTAAGAGTTGAGAGAAAACCTATCCTATGAAGATGATGAGGTGGTATGTAAAATGGTTATATTAATAATAGGAAATCTGATAACAATTTTATCAATTCGGTGCTATATCTAGATGAATATGATAAGAATAAATAGTTTCTCTTATGGGGGAAATGGTAGTGATTTATCCAAGGGATACATCTCTTTCATGAAGTGTGGTTCCCATTAGAGTTGAATAGAGGGGCTATAGAGTCACTTATAATTTAGTATTGGAGTAATTTGAAGATTTTATGGTGGTTTTATGAGTTCCTAATGATGAAATAAAGAATTAGCTACAAAAAATAGTGGAGTTCTCGGATGATGCAGTCATCCCAATAAGTGGGAGCACTAGAAAAACATTAGGAGACTCACCTTCTACTAAAGACTATGGTTGAAAAAAATAATGAAATGTAATAATTATTCATATCCAATTTTATTCCAAAACATTAGATTTATATTCCCTCATATGGATGTCTTTCAACATGTAAATGAATCTAAGAGAATGATCTAATTCTAAGTCATATAAAATCCTCTAACAAACCATGGGCGAGTGCTACAAGAAATTCATTCTTTTAGATATCTCTCAAAAGTTAGAATGGTTAATGGTCTATAATTCGAGGATACCAATAAAAAATAATCCTATAAATGAGATACATAATAGGGGCTCTCTGAGGGAGGTGAGGTGGATCATCTTAGTGATTAATCTAAATATATCTTTATTGATGGTTAATTTTCTATATTTATAAGGTTAAATCCATCACAACCCCTTAAAAATATTGAATTAATTATATTGATTTTCATATGAACCAGTTAGTATGGTAGAAGGGGTTATTATATATGAAACATTCATGGATCTATATTAGATGAAGGGTGATGAAAAAAACATGGGTTTCCAAGGGGTGGAGATAACACCATATCTGGATGTTTTGGATGTGGATTACCAACCTGTTACAAGTGAGGAAAAACCTTTAGCTAAAATAATATTTTGTCTTCCGTTGGGATATTAATTTATCCCTTAATATTCCTTATATTCTTGAGTATGTGTAATCATGATACCACTTTCTTATATTTATTTTAATTTATCACAACACTGGCATGCGCTTCTACTAAGAAATATTTGGTGTCCATCATTATTACCATTGGTTCACATGAATCATCTCTATTTATTCCTTCTTTGATCACATAATATAATAACTAGCTAGTTATCATAGTTGGTGAGGTTGGTTTTAGAACAATGGATGATGTCAGACATGGTGGCTCACCCAGTTAAGATACCTTAATGTGTGCTTAAGCCTAGAATATTTAGACCATTTGATACATTTTTATGTTTCTACCTATAATTTTGATTCTCTATAACTACGTCAGAGACATCACTCACATTTTTCCTTATTTATATTTCTTTCTAAATTGGATAATTATCCACCATTGATAGTACTTGTTGATGTTGAACCAACAATTGATTAAGGGACTATTGAATCTATTTTGGTGGCATTATTAGCTGGTGAAATACCTAAGAAAGAGTGGTCCACTAGTGTTCCATTTCCCAAAGAAACCATAGAAATCCCTACTGTGGGCCTTTTTCCTATTGATAATTTGGGGATTGGAGAATCATTAACTATAACTAGTGAATAGAACTCCATGTCTTCTAGGGAAGACACGTGCCCTGGAGAAAAACCTACCATAGAAGTGGATGTGGCATTGCCACTCATTGTGAATGAAGATATGACACTCAAAGTTTCTTATGAAGTAATATTAGAGACTTATGAAAATGATGACAATTAAATCCTCCTTCATGATGTTTACCTTTTCCCTTAATTTATTACGGCTGATTCTACCACAGAGAAACCAACAGACTTCCATGAGTATTCTCATTGCCTATAAAAGATAGAAGATAATGGTCAAAAGTCACTAATGATAATGGAGTGCTCATGGGGTGTGGAGAAGCATTTGGAACATCACCACTTAAACTATATTTGTTGAGTTAGTTGGACCAATTATATCTCCCCACTATTGGAAGTTGAACATGAGGAAAATTATATTGTAATAACTTGATATCCATGTCTTAGGATGATATTTCCATATCTATTCAGTGAATATATAGTGGTAAAAGTATTTAATATAATGAATGAGTTTATATCCATGGGATTTTCCTCTCCTCAAGTGACTTATCAAGTGTTTCAACAATTAAAGGAGCATGGTTTCCACCCATTATTTTTCCTTTATTTGAGGGAATATATGGTTCTCCTTCTAGTTGATTAATTGGAATTTTTACATGATAAATCATCACATGAAATGTCCCATATAGTCAAATGTAAATAAAATAAAATTTTGATTCAAGTGATGATCTATGAGGTCCATCATTCATTGGAGTTAGTGTGGGTAGACCAATCTAAATTGTGTAAATCCATGGAGTCAAATTAGTATATAATATCCAATCTTGTGGAGTCTGAAGCTCAAGATGAGTAAAATATGGGCTTTTTGTATGAATGTAAGAGGATCTATTGTGTTAATGAAATTCCATATTTTTTAAGTTATAATAGATATCACTTGTTCTTGTCACTTGTACTTATGTTTTCACTCAATCATATTATTTATAAAAACATAAATAAATCTCTAAGACCATGTTCACTATTATTGGTGTGAGAAATAAGAAATGAATAGACAATCACTAGATAAAATGAGAGTGTTGGACATGGTGGATATGTTAAGATCATATTATTGTATAGATCACTATTGGTTAATCACGATGATATAAAATTGAGTCTATAAAACTCTAGGATTTTGGTTTCCTTAACAATTTTTTATGGTTTATATTGACATAACCCAAATTATTTAAAAATTCCAATTGATAAAAGGGAGTTATATTGAGTAAAATTACGAGCTCAAGATTATATATGAATGGATGGGTATGGAATGTGAATTTCAAATATCCATTAAACATGTTTAGCTGAGGGATCCCCTATATATTTAGTTGATTATTTCACCTCTAGCACATGCACCATGAGTGAGAGGAGATCTAATTAATCAATGAACAATTACTATTTGTGATTCCTTATAATGGTAAATGGTTCCTTTGAGGTATATATCCTTAGTGGGAGAGGGTCCAATTTAGGACATGAGTTTTCACCATATGGGAGATCATTAAGAATTGAAGGATAGATGTCGGTCCAAATCAAGGATAAAAAGGTGTTCTAATAGAGGGGTAGGATTCTATAAAATATATTGATTAATCTTAGGTTTATTTCAACAACAATCAGGCATACTGATGAGGGATACCAAATAAATAGAAATCATGTGAGCTAGTGGAGAAAATAATTATGTCGAATAAATAATAGTCTTTAGAAGTTAAACTAATCCACACTCTCAATATTATATTGATAACCCATGATAATTCTAGATTTTTGGTCATAATGACTTAACCAAAAAGAAGCTAATAGTTCAGAGTCTCATAGCATGGACCTATGACCATTTCTTTTTAGGTCATCCACTCAGAAAAATTGTGTTTTTAATTTTAAAGTTATGCTTCCCAGATAATAAATTTGTTTGTTTTAATGTCATTTTCTTGTGTCTAGATGAATAATGTTTAATGTGATTGTAAATTTCCGAGATTTATGAAAGAAACACTATATTTAATAGTGTGCATGATATGCAGCATCGAGTTTAAACGAACAACTAAATATTATTATTTAAATGTTACTGTTATAACCTAGCTGTTGGAATGGAAGGAATGAATAGTATCAACTAAATTATGAAAATATGATTTAAACATGTTTAAATAATGATTCATTGGTTACAAAATATATTAAAAATGGAAATAAAAACCAATTGAATATAAAGGATGTATTTGTATGAAAACCTATTTAAAAGAGAATAAATGTGTTTATAAAATAATATCACGCTTTATGGGTTTTATATTTAATGAAAAATATAATTCATAAATTTAATTTAATGTTTTAAATTCATCTTTTATGTTTTCTAGATATGATATGAGAATAAAATCAATTTTCTGAATAAAAGATTTTTTTCAAAAAAAAGAATGTTTTAATGACTTTTTTTATGAATAAACATTATTAAATACAGTTTTTGTTTATTTTATAAGTTATAATAGACAAAATAAACTTCTTATTTAGAATTGGGAAATAAAAATTCACTTTGGTTGAATTAGTTTTCTAATAAAATACATTTTTTAATACTAAAAAATATTGGATTTTAATTCAAAACTGCCTTTTCGTCTATATTTTTTATATAGTTACACTGTATTTTTAATTTTTTTAAAGTGTAAATGGATATTTTTTATTTTTTCCAATTTTTTTCATTGGAAGTAATTTCACATTTAAATTGGATATAAACACATATTAATCTTTTGATAGTTTTTATTTCTTAAAAACCCTCTTTTTAGATTTTTCAAAGGTAATTAATTTATATTAATTAATGAAACTTAAATATTTTGAATTTGAAAAAAAGGATTACATATATCGAATCCAAAGGTAAAAATTGGGTAAATAGTTACCTTTTATTTTTGGATATTATTAACAGTAACTTCAATAATTAGTTTTATTTACAGTGGTTAAAGGGTAAATAGAGTAAATAAGGATAAAAATAATATTATAAGAATATAAAACTTCCCTAATATGTGTCCTAATCATATTGTATAAGCCCTGGGTGACCAAAACAATCTTTACTTTCAAAACCAATTGGGTGAGAAAATGACATGTTATAATAATTAATTTAATGAAAAGGGAAATATAAGTTAAACAAGTATCTTTTTACAAAAAATATTTAAGGTAGGGTTATATAATTGATCTATTTGGCTATAAATAGCCTTCAAAAATATAAAAAAAATTCTACATCATGGAATTCTAATTATCATTTTTATAAATAAAATAAATAATTTTATTTATGACAAAATGATGATGCAATGATTACCTTATTAATGAAAGATTCAAATAAATAATATTATAAATATTAAAAAAATTGTAATTTGAAACTTTTTATTCTATACATGAATTTTTATGGATTACCATAACATGTTATATTTTATTTAATATAGTTTTTCTAAATCAGTCAATTTGTCATAGGTTTAACAAAAATCAATTACTAAATAGTGTTAAAACTACATAATTGAGTTTTTAAAACAAATACTGTTTTAAATGATTTAATAGTCATAAAACACAACAATTCATCCAAATTACATAGATAATGTTACAAATGTCATTAATGATACACTTGAGGTTCTCTTGTCATTTTATAGTTACTTTATTAACCATATAGTGTAAAAATACAAGAAAACATGGTTTGAGTTAACTTATTTATCTAAGGGTTAATGAAAAAAATATAAGGTTAAATTTGTGACCTAAACATTTCAAAAACCCTATTAGTTGAGAGGATTTAGACCCATAATCATCTTACCCTTTAAATATATAACTTTGAGCTATAATAATTCGAATATATATTTATAATAAAATAATATTTTAGGACTTCCCTAAAGTGCCCCTCATCCCTCTTATAAATAAGACACCATCTATATCCACTGACTCAAACCTTTAAATCCCCTTGGCTTGACCAAAATCAGCCTAAATAATCTCCCAAAATCCCTCACAGCATCCTATAATACTTACATTTGGAATAAGGCAATTAAAAAAAGTCATTTGGCTCAAATCCAAAGGAGTTACCTGATTTAGAGGTAACGTCTTCTCTCAAACTCCTTTCATTTATTTTTTTTTCCAACTACCTAACCTATATTTATTACATAATTATATAAAAACACAAGTATAATCAATAAAATAGGATTATTTTATGCTATTTCTTAGACCTACACTAACACACACCTCCATATAAGGGATATAGAGCATATTGTTTATGTGTACGTTGAACTACTACCTCACAAAACATTGATTGTTGAAGTCTCTCCTAACACTTCTCATGGTGGATATTATGATGGAACTATATTTATAAATGATATATATTATATTTATATTTTCACAATGCTTTTGAATTTTTTTTAAAACATACATTTGTTCTTTCAATAAAGTGTAAATGTGATAATTTCATTTGAAGAAGTGTGGACTACCACCCCCTTAAAGTGACATGACCCATTCATTCCAGAAATGAAACATATCATGGATGGAGTTTTTGAAATTACGTAAAAAAGATAACATAGATATTATAATTTAATTATAATATATCAATGTATCTTTTAGTTTTCATTCCTTTAATATGAAAATGAAATGAATGTAGCATTCATTCGTACGTACGACCTACAATCTCCATGAATAGTGCATTTCATTTCTTATCTCCAAATGTTATGGAACATTATAAAAACATATATAATGAATATATATGATATATAAATCCTGAAAAATATTCTATATATTATTTAATTTTAACCACATGGACAATTTATATCCAAATAATTTTATTTTTGACTCATGTACCGAACATCGACAAAACATCTGATATAAACTCCAGTAATTAACTAATTGTTATAACATGGTAATAAGTATTATAAAATGAATAATAAACATGAAAAAGGTTCTTAATAAATTAAAAATTAACCTATGTTTATTATTCAGGAATAAAATAATTGTACTCAATGAGTCAGACTCAAGGTAAGGGACATCTTAACTCAATCTCTATTCATTGCGTTAAATATCCATGTCATTGGTTTTGTTTTTACTAGAATATGTTTTAATGACCTATGATTGCTTTAAACAGAATATCCACTAATATTTGGTTTATTTATATTTTTCACACATAATTGTTTCATTGAATTATTTTTAATCATAGGATATAATCTTTGTAATGGAAATCAAAAATCAATATCCATTCTTTGAGTTAAATATCCATGTTATTTTTTTTTCAATGAATATGTTTGAATGAACTTTTATTGTTTTACAATGAATATACACCTATATTTTGTGTATTTTTATTTTCACAGATAACAATTTCATTTATTTATCCTTAATCAAATGTTGCAATCCTTATAAGGGTCTTTGTCTCAATCTCCTTTCATTGAGGAATATTTTGATAATATACACCACCTTCTTTTATACGGTGTCTAATTTTAACCTATTTATTTTAATTTAATTTAATATTTTTCAAGAGGAATATTTTAATTATAAGAAATATTTTACTAAAATACAAAATTTAATTTTGTTTAACATATGCAACACGAACAATCTTTCCACTATAATGACCATTATTTTGAATTTGGATTCCGATACAAGACGTATTGTTTTTAGAGAAATTTAATTACCATATTTACTTTTAAGGTATTTGGGTATTGAATAATTTTTATAATTAATTTATTATATATTTAAATGATGTCATATGATTAAAATATGTGAATGTTATTTTTCCTTTATGCATGATTTATGTGTTTGGAGTATGTTATGGTTCTTTGTAATTTCTTATGTATGTGGGTGGTTTTATGATAATCCAAGGTTATGTGAGCTTGTTATATCTCTCCAATACATTGGGTAATGTGAAGGAGGAAACGAATAAGTTTTATCCTAAAAGATTTATGGAATATACTGTGATGGGAATTCCAAATGTAACCATTAAGGTTATTCCCTATATAGCTGTGAAACTACAATATAAGAAGGGTATGAACACTACAAGTTACCTTAATGTTTTATTATTTCTCTAATTTATTTTAATAATAATACTATTACATGATGAAATATAATTAGTTTAATTTTTATGGTTGAAAAGTACGATTTTGTGGAAAAAATTCTTCAGTTTTGAATATTCATGGTCTAATGGTTTTTTTCCTTATTTTAAATTCCTTACTGATCTTTTTATGCTCATCCTATGTTTTTTAAATTTTTTCCATTGGATATAAGGATGTGTATGTTAAATGAAGAAATCAAGAAGATTTTTATCATGAATAATAAATCATGTTTTGTTTAAAGGGACTACTTTAGTGGAAAAAGTTTATATTGAGTGTAATTGTCCACATGTAATGTCTGGGTCTATTATTTAATAGTTATGGCCTATTCTCTAAAACTATATACTTGAAAGGATACTCAATGTTAATTATTTACTTTACTCATGATTATTTATTGTTTAAGTCTAGGGCCTTATAGATGGTACCAAATGTTGTTTTAGATAACATTTCATATTAGGATGTTTTCTTAAGGGTTAGGGACAACGTCACCGGATTATAATTTTAAGGTTGATCATAAGTTCAATTACCTAGATACAACTTTTGAGGATTTATGTAATTAAATATTAAAGAGACTAATGGTATATATAGGATACATTAACCATTGAGGAAATTATGGGATCAGAAGAATTATACAAATATTTATTCACCACTACATAATGTCATTCCAATTGAAGATGAGGAAACGTGAAATAAACATGCAATGGTATGGATTATTTTATAGGTTATGATTTTACATTATTGAATCATAGAACATGATTCATGTTTTTTTGGTTGGAAATAAGTATTAAAGAACAATATGGAAAATCATGGTTCAAGGACCGTGAAGAATAATAAATGATTAGAAGGGAATTCAAGAGTTATGATAGATTATAGGATCATGAATTTTTAAAAGTATTAATTATCTTTTGATGACGGGGTTACATTTTAAAACTTCTCATAGTATGTGTGACCCTTAATTATTTTATGTGAAAATTTTATTTGAGGAAGAATTATCTTTCATATTATTGACAAAATTATAAAGAACCTTTATGTTTTATATAATCCATGATTTCGATGTTATTATTGCTTATTACTTTTAGGGATGCAAAATGAAAGTCATGAGATAAACATTGAGGTTAAAATTTTTTGTGGTTAACTTTGAGTATTTTATCTCATTTTAGGAATATTATAAAAACTATATAGATTTTGGAAATAGACAACACACAGACTGTGTGACAACCTGTCACGTTGGACAAGGTTGTCGGAATCAAACTCCATCCAAAATGATTTTTTCTTTTTTCTAAAAAGCCTCTTTAAGGATAAGTGGTAAAACATACATTCCAAACACAATTTCATTCAATTCAAATTACAACTTTTGAAAACATCATAATCATCTCAATTCCCATGAATCTCGAGTCAAGCATATGCCTCGAGTCACACACCTTCACCATGCTGGAGAGACCCACTAGAATCCGCATCACTATCAATTTCAACTTCACCACTGTCTCATAGAGCTCTGTGTTATCATTATATGTATCCTCCACACTAATCTATTCATGTTTCACTATCGTTGTCGTAGTCCAAATTCCATAGCATTCAACCAGAGAACATCATTGTTTGTTGAATTATCTGAAGTCGAATCAATCCGTGAGTTCACCACTATCAGCACGTCTCCATCCTGACCCCATCGATGTCTTCACGTCAATAAATTATCGAAGTCTTCATCCACCACACATCATCATCATCGGCCTCTGCAACAATGATGCTTGGACTTCGATGCTGAAACAAGCCATCATCGTTGATACACTGAACTGGCCACTCACTCTCACGACCCATAGAACCATGACGACCACCTCACTACTCCGCCTCAGAGAGATTGGGGGAGCCTTGGAACCAGAGTAGAGAAACAAATGAACCGAGATAGGATGAAACACCTGTGAGTATTTTCCCAACCTCGCTGTGTTGTCATCTCCACAACACAACATCACCCTCTGAAATAACGACGACCGCCTTCACAATCGATGTCGCCAGGATGTTCACTGCTGAAACATGCCACCACTGTCGATTACCCTGAACTGTCCACTGATCTCATGACCCAATGAACCATGACAACCACCTCACTACTCCACCTCATAGAGATTGGGGAAGCCCCATAACTATAGTAGAGAACCAAAAGAAATAGGGTAGGATGAAATGCCAGTGAAAAATATCTCAACATTGTCACGTCGTCATCATCGTCACCGTCAACACAACATCAAAAGAAACACAAACATAAAGCAAACCAAAATTAAATCACCGTGAATCACATATGTAGAAATGAAACCCCTAAAAACGTGAAAAAATGCCATCGAAGAAATGATGCGTGAGGCATTCTGATAACCACCTCTATGCACATCCCAAAGCATCGCCATTACCAATGTACCCGATCCACCTTTGAGGGGTGAAGAAGAATGAGAGACCAGAGCAGGGAAGGAGCAGTTGAGGGCTTCGAGCATTGGTACTCTCACCGAGACAGATGAACAGAACCATATGGAGGAAAAACCAAAAACCATCACCCGAGTGAGTGTAGAGACCACTGTCGGAGACTAAAAAAGAAGAAGGAGAAGAAAGATTAAATGGGAGAGGGGGAGAAAATGTTGTAGAGTCAAGCACAGGCCTCCCCCACTCCTATCCGCCATCGAGGGAACACCCTATCCAGAGAGAGGAATCGGGGAGAAGCTGCTCCCGACTAGAGGATCCTGTGGGAATCAAACTGACAATCAAAGAGTTACTATGATTTATCACCTACCACAAGACTATGTAAATTACCTAGTTAGTATGATATTTTCTCTTTAGTTAAATGATTTTATAGATTAATAATATGTTTGTTTTCTGAACTTATATTTTATCAAATGGATATCCTTATTATTGAAAAACGATTTGGTGATTAAGTGATAAATATTATTTTGGAATAGGTTCTCTATATTTGGAATACTATATTAATAATAAAAATATAATACCATGGGTTTTCATTTTTGGAGTAATGTTGGAATTTTATTTTGGAAGAATTTATATTTTTGTGTGGATATATGGCGATTTGGGTTATTTAGGGAAATGATTAACCTATCCTGGAGAATATATGATTATGTTAATTACTTATCATTTTGAGACATTAATAATAGTCTATTTTATTTGGACATAAATGTTAAGATTTATTCTGGAAGACTATGTGATCAAATCCTTTGTAATTTTGGGTTTCAATATTAGTTTGGATTATTTTAGGGAATTTTGAGGACATTTTTTTGTTGAATGGTCTAAGAAGAACTTGGCTATTACTTTTTAATTTTGGAGATTAAAATTAGGCCTTATCTATATATAGGATTATTATTTTGGGGGGATTATCTAATCTCATACTAACTATTTTGGTTTTGGTTAATTTCTAAAAATAGGAGAAATATATGGTTCCTATTTTTTGGATTAAGTGATTCTCTTGAATTTGATTCTAGTGCTTCAGGTGTGACCAAGTCATCTTGAATACTCATTATTTAGATAAAATAAGACTTTCTGGTAGATATTTATTAATGGACTAAACTCCATGTGAGGATATTATTTATTAAATGGGAGAGGATATAACATCTTGAGTTTTATAAAATAACCACTATGTTCAATAGAGTACATGATACACTACATCATGTTTAAACGAACAATTAAATATTTTTATTTAAATGTAACTATTATAACCTAGAAGTGGGAATGGAGGGAATGAATAATGTCAAATAAATTAGTAAAATATTGTTTACACATTTTTAAGGAATGATTCATTGGTTACCAAATTTATTAGAAATGGAAATAAAAACCAATTGAATATAGAGGATTTGTTTTTATGAAAACCTATTTAAAAGATAATAATTGTGTTTATAAAATCATATCACTCTTTAAATATTTTTTATTTATTGGAAAATGTTTGTTATATATTCAATTTTACCTTTTAAATTCATCTTATATGTTTTCTAAAGATAATATAATAACAAATTCCATTTTTCAGATAAAAGATATATTTTTCATGTTTTAATGACTTTTGATAGAGAACCCTTTTTAAAAACACTTTTTTAAAAATGTATTAGTTATATTTGAAAAAATAAACATCTTATTTATAATATATAAATCCAAATTTACTTTGGTTAAATTTTGGTATTTTTTGATATAATTCATTTTTAAATGAATAGAGAAAAATACTAGATTTTAATTCAAAACTGCCTTTTCATCTAACTTTTTTATATAATTAGATTATGTTTTTAATTTGTTTTAATATGTAATTGTAATATGTTTTTATAAATTAATCCAATGTTCAACATTGGAAATAATTTCACATTTAAATTGGAAATAAACACATGTCTATGTTTTCATAGTTTTTACTTCTTAAACCCCTATATTCTGGATTTGACAACGGGAATTAATTTTAAATTAATTAATGAAGATTATCTATTTTGAATTTGGAAAAAAGGATTCCATATTTGGAATCTTAAGGTACAAATTTAGAAAATAGTTACCTTTTCTTTTATGACATTATGAATAGTAACGCCAGTATTTATTTTTATTTACCATGGTTAAAGGGTAAATCATGTAAATAAGGATAAAAAATAATATTATAAGAATATCAAACTACCATAAAATGTGTCCAAATAAAATTTAATGAGTCCAAGGTGACTAAAAAATTTCTATGATGAACTTTTGGCTTTTCAAACCCACTTGGGTGTGAAAATGAAATGTTATAATAATTAATTTAATGTAAAGGGAAATATAAGATAAACATGTATCTTTTTACTAAAACAATTTTATGGTAGGGTTATATAACAGAAATATTTGACTATAAACAGTATATATAAATATAAATATATTTCCTACATAAAGGTATTTTATTTATGATTTTTACACATTAAATGAATTATTTTATTTATGACACAATGATGAGGCAATGATTACCTTATTATTGAAAGATTAAAATAAATGATGTTATAAATATTAAAATAAAAGTAATATTAAAATTATGAATACATACATGAATTTTTAAGGATTATTAGGAAATTTTATATTTGAGTTAATTTAGTTTTTTCAAATCAATCATGTATTTATATCTTTAACGAAAATCATATACTATATAGTTTCAAAATTGACATAAATGAGTTTTTAAAACAAATAACAATTTATTAAAATGATATAATTGTCATAAAAGACTAATATTCATCCAAATTATATATATAATTTTATAACTATCATTAATGATAATCTTGATGTTCTCTTGGTATTTTATAGTAATTATATTAACCATATAGTGTAAACATACAAGATGACATGGTATGAGTTAATTTATTTAACTAAGGGTTAAAGAAAAAATATAAGGTTAACTTTGTGACATAAACTCCTCTAAAACTTGTTGGTTGAGAGGCTTACAATCCATACTCATCTTATCCTATAAATATATCACTTTGGATCTATTATAATTTGAATATCAATCTATAATAAAATAATATTTCAAGTCTTTCCAAAGGTTCCTCTCATCCCTCTTTTAAGAGGCCACCACCCATATCCACTTACTCACACCTATCAAGACCCTTGTCTCATCCATATTTGGATACAATAATCTCCCAAAATACCTAACATAATCTAATATGACTTACCTTGGTCATAAGGAAATTGCAAAATGTATTTTGTATCAAATAAAAATGAGTAACCTAATTTAGAGGTAACATATTCACTCAAGATCCTTTCATTTATTTTCCATTTCCAACACCCTAACCACTATTTATTCAATTATTTAATAATAATACTATAATCCTCAAAATAAAATGATTTACCTATTCTATTATTTTTACCTACACTAACACACATCTCTATCTAATGTATATAGAACATATTGTTTCATTGTACGGTGAACTACCGCCTCATGAAATGAAGATTGTTCAAGTTTCTCTTACAACCTCTCATGGTGGACATTATGATGATAATATATTTATTTATGATATATATTATATTTATATTTTCCATATGCTTCTGTAATTTTTATTTACAACATGCGTTTGTTTTTCCATAATTTGTAAATAAGATAATTTAATTTGAGGAAGTGTGGACTACCGCCCCCTCAACTTGATATGACTAGTTTATGTCATACATGGAATGTATAAAGTATAGTGTTAAAACAATTTTTAACATATATAACATATATATTATAATTTAATTATAATATACCTATGTATCATTTAGTTTCCATTTATTTATTTTGAGAACGGAATGAAAGTAGTGTTAATGTGTACGTACGACCTACCGTCTCAATGAATGGTGCATTTCATTTCTTATCTCAAAATGTTACAGACCTTTCTAAATACATATACACATGATATATATGATATTTAAATCATGAAAAATACTCAATATTTGATTTAATTTTGACTACACGGACAATTTACATCAAAACAAGTTCATTTTTGACTCATGTACCGAAATAAACAAAACATTCTATATGAACTCAAATAATAAACTAATTCCTATAGCATGGTAATAAGTAATATATAATGAATAATAAACATTAAAAATGGTTCTAAAGTAAGTATAAATTAACCTATGTTTTTTTAGGAACATAATGGTTTTATGTGACGAGTTGGACTCAAGGTAAGGGACATCTTAACTCAATCGCCATTATTTGAGTTAAATATCCATGTAATTCGTTTTGTTTTTCCCAGAATATGTTTGAATGACCTATGATTGTTTTACACTAAATATACACTCATATTTGGTGTATTTATATTTTTCACACATTTTTTTCATTGATTCATCCTTAACCTATGGATACAATCTTTGTAAGGGAAATCATTACTCAATATCCATTCCTTAAGTTAAATATCCATTTTATTGGTTTTGTTATTTAATGAATATGTATAAAGGCCCTTTGATTATTTTACAATGAATATCCACAAATATTGGGTGTATTTTTATTTTAAAAAACAATAATTTCATTGATTTATCCTTAATCAAATGATACGATCTTTGTAAGGGTATTCATCTCAATCTACTTTGATTGGGGCATATTTTGATAATATACACCTCCTTATTTTATATGGTGTATAATTATACCCTTTTTCTTTTAATTTAACTCAACAGTTTTCAAAATACCGATTTTTATTATATGAATCATTTTACTAAATGACAAAAGGTGATTTTTAACATATGTGGAGACAATGATATTTCCATTATCAAGACCATTATTTGGTATTTGGATTCCCATATAAAATGTAATGGTTTTAAAAAAAATTAAATACCATATTACCTTCTTACGTATTTTGGTATTTAAAATGGTTTTGAGAATTAATTGATTATATATTTAAATGATGTCATATGATTTCAATGTGTAAATGTTATTTTTCTTTTATGCATGATCAATGTGTTATGATTATGTTATGGTTCTTGGTAATTTCTTATGTATGTGGGTGGTTCCATGACAAATCGAGGGTGGGTGAGGCCATGATATCTCTATAATAAATTGGGTTACATGATAGACGTAGACATTAAGGGTTCTCCTAATAGATTTATGGAATATAATGTGATGGGTATTCCAAACATAACCATGAAGGTTACTATCGATGTAGTTGTGAAAGCTACAATATATGTATGATATAGATACCAGAAGATTCCTATATGTTTTATGATTTATATAATGTTTTACAGGAATATTATGATTACATGATGTAAGCTATGTAGTTTATATTTTATAGGTGAAAATTATGATTTTGTGAAAATGTTTTCAAGAGTTTAAAATATTCATAAATTAATGGTTTTTATATTATTTTATATTCTTTAGTAAGGTTTTTATGCTCATCCCATGTTTTTAAAATGTTTTTCATGGGGTATAAGAATGGTTAAGGTAAATAAATAAGTGAATATGATTTTTAACAAGAAAAATAAATCATGTTTTGTTTAAAGGGTTTACTTTAGGGAAAAATAGGTATATTGAGTGTAAATGTCCACATGTAATGTTTGGGTATATTATGTAATATTTATGGCCTAATTATTTAAAACTCTATACTTGAAAGGATTCTAAACATGAATTCTTTGATTTACTCATGATTATGTAATATTTAAGTCTGGGGCCTTATAGATGTCATAAAATGTAGTTTTCCACAACTTTGGACATTATAATGTTTTCTTAAGTGTTAGTGATATCATCATGGGTTTATAATTGTAAGGTTTATCATAAGTTAAATTCCTTAAAAACACATTTTTAGGAATTATATTCAAAAATATTAAAGATACTAATGGTATTTGAGGATAAAACTCACCTTTGAGGATATTATGGGATTATTAGGACCATATAATTCCATTCCAATTAAAGACGAGGAAACTAAAAATGACCTTTGAATGATTGGATTATTTCATAGATTTTGATTTTACATTATTGGATCATATAAAAAGATTCATGTTTTTATAGTAAATAAGTGTATAAGAATAATATGGGAAAACATGGTTCAAGGATCATGAAGGATAATAAATGATTAGAATGGAATTCCGGAGTTATGATAGATTTTTGGATTATGAATGGTTAAAAGTATTAATTCTATTTTGATGATGGGATTACATTGGATGTCTTCTCCTAGTATGTGTAAACCTTAATTATTTTATGTGAAATTTTTATTTTAGGAATAATTATATTTTCTATTATAGAAATAATTACAAAGAATATTTACAGTTTATATGATCCTTGATTTAGATGTAATTATAAGTTATTACATTTTGGAAAAAAAATGAAAGTCGTGAGATAAAACATGAGGTTAAAATATGTTGTGGTTATTTTGGATTATTTTATCTCATTTTGGAATTTTTATAAGAATTATATAGTTTTTGAAAAAGGACAACACGTAGACTGTGTGGCAACCCATCACTTTGGATAAGGCTGCAGGAATCAAATTGATAACCAAAGTGCGAATAGGATTTATCACATACGACTAGACTACGTGAATTCCCTAGTTATTATGTATTATTATTTTTAGTTAAATGATTTCATAGATTAAGAATAAGTTTATTTTTAGAACTTATGTTTTATTAAATGTTTATCCTTAGTATAGGAAAACGATTAGGTGATTAAGTGATAAATTTTATTTTGGAAGACGTTCGTGATTTTGGGAACACTATATTCATAAGTAAAATAGAATACTATGAGGTTTCAAATGAGGAGTAATGGTTCGGTTCTATTTTGGAATAATCAATATTTTTATTGTAGACATATGACAATTTGGGTTATTTATGGAAATTATTAACCTATCATGGAGAATATGTGATTAGGTTTATTACTTTTCATTGTGAGACTTTAAGAGTAGTCAATATTATTTGGAGATAAATGTTTATATTTATTGTGGAACACTATGTGATCAAATCCATTAGAATTTTGGGTTTAAATATTAGTTTGGATTATTTTGAGTAATTTTAAGGACATTTATTCATTTAATTGTCTACATAGAACATGGATATTACTGTTGAATTTTGGAGATTAAATCTGTCTTTCTCTTTATAAAGGATTATTATTTTTTGGGATTATCTGATCTTTTACTAACAATTTTAGATTTTTTTAATGTCTAAAGATATGGGAAATATATAGTTCATATTTTTTAGATTATGTAATTCTCTTGAAGTTGATTCTAGTGCTTCGGGTGTGAACAAGTCATCTGGAATACTCATCATTTGGAGAAATGATGAGTTTGTGGTAGATATTTATTAAAGTATGAAACTATTCTGGACTAGTAAGCTTATTTATTTATGTTTTTAGTCAATCCCATAAATATATTCCTCCACTTCTTGAGAAGGTTCTTAAAACAAAAATTTTTTCCATTTACTTTTCCTACCATGAAATCATATATCATTTTACCAATCACAAGTTTGTGGGTTTCTTATTGTTAACATTCTCTTGTCATTTTTTATCATTATCCATCAAGATGGTTAGTTTTTCTTCCATATCCATGTTTTCCTACATGGAAGATGTATTAACCCTTTTTTTAGGGGGTTTGCAATAAAGGTATTTTAAAAAGTCATACCCCAGTTACCGACCCCAAATTCAAATTTTGAGGACGCAATTTATTAAAGGTGGGAGGATGTAACAACATGTGTTATAAGAAATAAACACTATGTTCAATAGCATATATGATATGTTACATTGAGCTTAAACGAACAACTATATATTATTATTTAAATGTTACCATTAAAACCTAGCCATTGGAATTGAGGGAATGAATAATATCAAATGAATTAGTAAAATATGGTTTTAAAATGTTTAAATAATTATTCATTGGTTACAAAATTTATTTGAAATTGAAATAAAAATCAATTGAAAATAAAGGATGTGTTTTTATGAAAACTTATTTAAAATAGAATAATTGTGTTTATAAAATCATATCACACTTTACATATGGTTTATTTAATGAAAAATATGTGTTATATATTCAATTTAATCTTTTAGATTCATCTTATATGTTTTCTAAATATAATATAAGAACAAATTCCATTTTTTAGATAAAAGAATTATTTTTCATGTTTTACTGCCTTTTGATGGAGAACCCTTTTTAAATCCAATTTTTTCCAATTTTATATGTTATATTCGAAAAAATAAACTTCTTATTTATAATAGTGAAATCAAAATTTATTTGGGACAAAATTTGGTATTTTTTTATTTAATTCATTTTTTAATGAAAAGTGAAAAACACTGGATTTTAATTCAAAACATCCATTTGGAATAACTTTTTATGCCGTTAGATTTTCTTTTTAATTTTTTTTAATTTTTAATTGGAATATATTTTTATCAATTAATCCAGTGTTAGTTTTTGGAAATAATTTCACATTTAAATTGGAAATAAACACATGTCAATCTATTGAGAGTTTTTATTTCTTAAAAACTCACTTTCTGGTTTTGACAACATAAATTAATTTTAAATAAATTAATGAAACCTAGGAATTTTGAATTTGGAGAAATGTTTTCCATATTTCCAATCATAAGTTCCAAATTGAGTAAATTGGTAACTTTTAATTTTGGACATTATCAATAGTAACTTCATTAATTATTTTTATTTACCGTGGTTAAAGGTTAAATTATCGAAATAAGGTAAATGAATAATATTATAATAATATTAAACTACACCAATGTGTGTTATAATATTATTTTATGAGTCATGGGTGACCAAAAAAATTCGTAGGTTGGACCTTTTGATTTTGGGAGCTACATTGGTGTGAAAATAAAATGCTATAATAATTATTTTAAAGTAAATGGAAATATAACACAAACTTGTATGTTTTTACTAAAACAATTTTAAGGTGGGGTTTTATAATTTTTCAATTTGACTATAAATTTTAATTAGAAATATAATAAGATTTACTACATCATGGTATTTTATTTATAACTTTTATAGATTAATTAAATATATATTTTTATGACACAAGGACAACGGAGTGATTACATTATTAACAAAAGATTCAAATAAATGATGTTATAAATATTAAAATAAATCTAATTTGAAAATTTTAATGTCATAAATGAATTTTTATGGATAATAATGACATGTTTTACTTGATTTAATTTAGTTTTTTTTAATAAATATTTTTTTATAGATTTAACAATAATATGTTACTAAATAGTGTCAAAATTTATAAAAATTAGTTTTTAAAACAAGTACTATTTTTTAAATGATATAATAGTCATACAAATTTATGATTCAGAAAACTAGATTATATAATGTTAAATATTTCATTAATGATACACTTGAGGTTATTTTCTCGTTTTATAGTAAATATATTAACCTTATAGTGTAAATATACAAGAACACATGGTAAGAGTTAATTTATTTAACAAAGGGTTTAACCCAAACGATATGGTTACATTTGTGACCTAAACATGTCTAAAACCAATTTTTTAAGAGTATTTCGATGCATAATCATCTTATCCTAAAAATATAACACTTTAGATCTATTATAATCGAATATAAATTTATAATAAAATAATATTTTAAGACATTCCTAAATTTCTCATCCTCCCTCTTATAAAAGGACACCACCTATACCCACTTAATCACACATCTCAAGACCCTTTACTATTACAAATTATACTTAAATAATCTCCTATAATCCCTTAATTCTTCCTATAAGCCTTACCATGGGTATAAGGCAATTCATGAAAGCCTTTTGGATCAAATCAAAATGAGTTACCTTTTAGATGTAACATCTTCTCTCAAGATCCTTTCATTTATTTTCTTTCTCCAACACCCTAACCTCTCTTCATTCCATTTTTTGTATTAACCCTAGTATAGAAAATATACTATGATGCTTTTATGATAAGGTTTCTACCTACACTAAGACACACCTCCATCTATTGGATATAGAATATATTGTTTCTGTGTACGAAAAACTATTTCCTCATGAAACGATGATTGTTAAATTTTCTCCTACCACCTATAATAGTAGAAATTATGATAGAACTCTATTTATATATGATATATATTATATTTATATTGTATTTTTGTTTCTTTAATTTTTATTTTCAACATACCTTCATGCCTTCCATAATGTTTAAATACGATAATTTTCTTAGAGGAAGTGTGGACTACCTCCCCCTAAAAATCATATGACTCGTTCATTCCATACAAAAAATGAATAAAGGATGGAATAAAATAAATTACGTAACATATATAACATATATATTATTATGTAATTATAATATACCTATGTATCATTTATTTTTCATTCTATAATACGACAACGAAATGAATTAGTGTTCATGCGTTCGTACGACATATTGCCTCCATGAATGATACATTTCATTTATTATTCCAAAATATAATGGACTATTCTAAATATAAATATACTGGATGTATATTATATATAAATCATGAATAATATTCTGGAGATGATTTAATTTTAACCACATATACAATTTTCATCAAAACATGTTAATTTTTTACTCATGTACGAACATCGACAAAATGTCTGATATGAATTCAAATAAATAACTAATTGCTACAACATGGTAAAAAGTATTATAAAATTAATAATAAACATGAATAAAATTATTATTCAAGAATAAATTAACCAATGTTTATTATTTAGGAACATAACGATTGTATGTAACGATTCAGACTCAAAGTAAGGGATATCTTAACTCAATCTGCATTCATTGAGTTAAATATCCATGTGATAGGTTTTTTTCAAGAATATGTGTGAAAGAACTATGATTTTTTTACAATTAATATCCATTTATATTGGGTGTATATATATTTTTCAAACATAGTTATTTAATGTATTTATACGTAATAAAACTATACGACCATTGTATGGGAATTCTTAACTCAATCTTCATTAATTGAGTTAAATAGCCATGTTATTTGTTCTTTTTTAAAATAATATGTTTGAATGAACTCTAATTGTTTTACACTAAATATACACTTATATTGGGTGTATTTGTTTAACAGATAATAATTTCATTGATATATCTTTAATCTAATGATGCTATCTTTGTATGGGACTTCGTCTCAATCTCTTTTCATTGAGGCAGATTTTGATAATATACACCTCTTTCTTTTATATGGTGTATAATTATACCCTTATTCATTAAATTTAATTATACGGGTTTAAAAAAGAATATTTTTATTATAATAATTATTTTCCTAAATAAAAAAAATGAATTATTTTTAACATATGCAATGACAACGACCTTTCCGCCTCTGTGACCACTATTTGGTATTTGGATTCCTCTATAAGCATTAATGTTTATTCAAGAAAATAAAATAACACATTTCCTTTTAAGATATTTTAGTATTGAAAATGTTTTTGATAATGAATTCATTCTATATTGAAATGATATCATATGAATTAAATGTGAAAATGTAATTTATCTTTTATCCATGTTTTATGTGTTATGATTGTGTTATGGTTCTTGGGCATTGCTTTTGTATGTGGCTTGTTCTATGATAAAACCAGGTCAAGTGAAACCATGATAGCTCTCCAATGCATTGTGAAATGTACAATGTAAGTATGATATGGTTTCCATAAATTACATTTATGTTTTATGATTTCTATGAAGTCTTGTAGGAATCTTATGATTACATGATGTAAGCTAAGTATTTTATGTTTTATGGGTGAAAAGAATGATTTTCAGAAAAACATTTCATGGGTTTTAAATATTCATGGATGAATTGTTTTATTTCTTATTTTATACTTCTTACTGAGTATTTTATAGTCATACCATATTTTTGAAATTTATTCCATATGGTATAAGTATGGGTAAGATAAAGGAAGAAGTTAAGAATATTTTTATTAAGAAAAAGAAATCATGTTTTGTTTAGAGGGTTTCCTTTGGTGAAAAAAGTGGATAATGAGTGTAACCATCCATATGTAATGTATCGGTCTATTATTTAATAGTTATGACCTAATTCTATAAAACTATAAACCTAAAAGACCCTCAAGGTGAATTCTTGATTAACTAGAGATTATGTAATGTTTATGGTTGGTGCCTTATAGTTATGATGCTTAGATGTTGGGTGGTGACATACCTATGCGGGTAGGTGAAAAAACCCAAACTAAAAGTAAGTATCGGTGTGGTTTTAATGATAGATTATATATCATTAACGGTGTATAAAAAATGTGACAAGGCCTCAGAGCAGAGTTTTGGGCATTACATGTTTTCATATTATTGAGTATTAAGTCACGCGTAATTATAGATGTGGAATTGATAGCAGAACCAAACCAATGAAAATACATGGTGAGAGGATAACATGAAACTATAGATTCCCTCTCATGTGAGGACTAAAGTATCACACTATTGAATTTCTTGTTACAGGAATACACCATATAGTTCAATGTTATATGTTTAGGATTTCAAACACCATGTCTAATGTCATATAATTAGGATGGGTTCCATACATTTTTATATCTTATTGTAGGGATTATTATAGGGTATATCAATCATTTTAGGGAGATATCAAATCCAAAATCCCCATTTAAACATGATCCATCCTTAGTGTGAGAAATAAGACTAGTGAAAGGCCACTCATTCTACATGACTGTACATGAGTGAAATGATTTGTGTTGAGAATAATGGGTTGACCAATGATAAAAAACAATGAAATAAAAGAAAATGGTTAATAACAGTATCATCATGATGATTTAACATGGAAATATGAGAGAAGTTATGATATAGATACACCAATTGTGTTAAGACTCCACTTTGGTCATAGAGAAATTACTGATGGTAAAAGATTCCTTCTAGAATCATAATTGAAGGGGAGGGGTTGTCGGTATGCTAAGGTTGACTACATACCATTTTTGTTGTATGGATTCCACCACCACCGCACCTATAATATAAGGGAATATTTTTAGAATGACTTTTTACCATTGTGGAAATATGAGGACTACCATTTTTAGTCAATAATCCTTAGGGATACATACCCTGGATGAGAGGTGTTCCAATTGTGGGCATGTACCATCACCATAGAGGACACTATTTTAACATGGAGGTTTCTATGACAATTCAAACTCTAGATGAATAATGTGTGAAGGTGAAAGTAGATACTGAGAGATATCTAAGATCCTCAATTTCACACTACCATGAAATAGGTATATCAATCAGACTAACTAGTCTTAAGGGGTTTTTAAACTGGTAGAGATACCAGAAATGTCGTACAATGTCATATGTACCCAAATTGATTCCAAGGTATATATATTTAATTATTTTAAAATCTTGATCACTATGTGAATGAGGGTTTTATGGAATTTGTAAAATAAAAGCTCTGGACTGAGTTAGGTAACATCATATCCAATACATGTAATCAAATGAAAAATGAATATAGTTTAAATCCATGATTCTTGGACTAAAGGGGGGAATGTTTTACGATCTTGTATCCAGGACTGAGACCATACAATTTATCATTATTTATTGATCGAAAAAGCAATATGTAGTTCAAATTCATATATACTGGACTACATAGTTGAAAAGGGAATAAATGATATCACTAATGTTTTCTTGATATAGTGTGTTCGATGAGAAAAAAAGCGTATTCTTATGACTCAATGAAGAGTCCCATGATTCTTGTACCATTTCTATTTATATCTCTACTTTTCCCAAATTTATATAGGAACATAGTCAGTGGAGCCCAACATTTAATCTGTAATCCCTTTGTTGGTTTTCAACTAGATATGTGTTTCTACATCTTCTCCCAGGCTATTCATAGTCATGATAATCAAACTGTAAGAGTCTATAGTAGAAGGTTGTATCACTTTGACTAGGATGTGTTACTAGTTTGAGGTTAAATATCTCATAAATAAGGGAATGATGTGTATGATAGAACAGTGAGGCATACACAATGTGAATTGGGTGGACCCTTGAGGTGGGGGGGTCATTGTCCAATATGAGTACAAACAACCATTATATTGAGGATACATGGGGTTTACTATCATAAATCATTGACAATGATTTTCTACAAGTGTATCGGCATAGAGATAAGATAAATGGATAAGGTGGTATGTGTGGCATAAATTAAGGGACAATTGGAAAGAAGACACATATATGTCCTCAAAAGTGGGGTGCACATAGTTTAAGGTCATAATGTTTGGATAATTGGGGTGATTGAAATTTATGATCATGTATTGTGGGATATTAGGGTGGGGTAATCTAGATACCCAATAAAAGGAAAAAACAATGTAGGTGAAGGGAAGAAAAATCCATGTGAAAAAAAAATAAACATGGGGTATGTGAATAGTTTAAGTTCACGATGCAAAGAGTAGGGGGTACTACCACATTATTTTCTTAGAGCATAGACCATTGGTTCTCAATTGGGAGTTCTTGTAGAATGAAGGAGAGTGTAAAACCAATACAAATGAAATATATAAAACATCGTTAATAAAATAAATCCATGAATGAGGTTGACACAACTCAATGTCACGATACTTATAAAATAAGAGAGATCACAATTTAAAGGTGAGATAACATAGAAAAATCGCACATGATTGTTTCACAATAATTATTTATAAGGAAGGTATAAAATTTGGAAAAGGATCCTCTGGGGTTTGATCAAGTGGGATTATATTTCCATGTATAAGAGTTTTGATCAAATAATCCCTTCATAACCCATTAAATGTGAATCAAACCATACATAATTCTAAAAGTGGTATAGTAGGAGATCAACTCCGGAAACAAAATGGGGTGATCCTCATAGGAAAGGGTTAATGGTGTTACATAGTTTTAAATCACACAATATAGACTAATATATGTAGTTTAACATATTTTATCATGGAAAATGAACACATAGTTTAACATCATATAGTAAAGATGATAACGGTACAGTTTAAACAAACAATATTATATTATCAACCATCCAAGATGGATAGAGTCGTTAATATGGAATTAATTAAGGTCCATATGATAAATTTATTTACAAATAATGGGGTCCCACATAGTTTAAAATGATCATTCTTGGACTGGGACCATATATTTTATTGACTTATGGCAATGATGAAATGATATGTAGTTTTAATTCATACAACTAAGACTACAGAGGAAGGCCCTTACAAATGTAACATGAATTAAACATGGTGGGGTTTCTTCTTCCAATACTTCTAAGACCATGTGAGTCAAGATTATCATAATAAATAATTAGTATAGGTATAATACCAATATTATATGAGAGAGTGTTATTTGGACTATATGAAAGCAATTTTCTTGGTCGATGTAAAAAATTGAATGAGGTGGGACATTGAAGGAATTGGAATTACATCAAAACAACTAAGGAAGGGGTAAAAGTTAATAACGAACTATTGGATATGAATATGAAATAGGGATATTAAAGGGTAAAGGATGACCATTAGTCATTTTTTGGGATATATTCCATTAAATTTTTGTCAAGGATGGGGGGGAAATATGGTATTATTGTTTACCATTTTAAACGTATGGTTTCCATAATTTTTCATTGAGAGTAATACAAGGAATGTGTCCTAAATGGGAGGTGATCCAATTTAGGTTATCCACCATGACTATAGGGGATCCTATTCAGACATTATGGATTGTGGATATCTTGATCTACATATGCTAAAAGTGTGGTGGTGAACCAAATTGATCTTTTGATATTTTGCAACAATACATGCACTACACCATCATGAATTTGGTCACATTAAAGAGTCAAATTTATGTTTAGGGTATAAATTATCTCCCACAAGGAAGATCATGCCAATGTCATAAAAGTATAACAATCCCATTCAAAGAGTTTCGAAAACCAAATAAAATGGGAAAAGAAGAGATGAATGTAATTGGGCCCATGATGGGGAACTCATGAATCTCTACATATCCTATGGAATAGAAATCAATCCATATATATTAGTAGACGTTTTTAGTCATAGAGTTCAACCATAAAAAGGGTCTCCTCCATAACCGTGGGTGAAAAACTAGTTTTTTAGTTTATGCAACATACCAAAAGACACTAGATATAAACATTAATGCATGGAATCTATAACAACATATCTATGTTTTATATCATAAGACAAGGGCATTGAAAATGTATCTTGCTATCATATGTTGAGGATGAGTATCGTGTTATTTAATGTCATGTTGAAGGATAACATTTCATATAGTTAATGGAATTGTTATCAAACAATTTTCCTATATTTTAGAACCATTCCACTTAGAAATTATCTTACAGTTTAATGTTGTGTGAATATGATTTTTCCAACAGTTCAACATTGCGTGGCTAAGATAATTCGTTATAGTTTAATTTAATGTGAATATGATTTAAACTAATGTAAAAATTACTCAATGTACATTTTGTGTGACCTTTCATTTGTGGGGTTACAATATTCTATTTAAACATGGTTTTCAAAAAATATGCACCATTTTGTTATATCTTATAGTTGGTTAAGAGGTCTTCCTATATGAGGTATCATATTGGTGGTTTATTTTAGGGAATGATGGGTTCTCTCAAAACCAATAAAATTTCAAAAATATGGATGGAGTGAAGTCAAACATTTTTATTGTACACTCAAGACACCCACTTTTGGTGGACCTCAATGTTGTGAAAGTATTATAACCTACAATCATCATGGTCTTCCAAATCTACTTAGAAGTGTTGAGACATATTATTTAAAGTCAACATTTATAGATGGATATTTTAAGATATGTAACACGGATCTCAATGGGAAATAATTTTTCCATTCTATATTCTATGTAATATGGGATGTCCTAGGTGAATGTTCGAGTCATCATCTAATATTCATAGAGGGTATTAGAGAGATTTTCAGTCTATGGTTTCTTATTTTTATCTTCCATCCTATTAAAAATATTAGAAATTATTCTTTTTAAATTCATGATCATTATGTTTACTACTACATGATAAGAGGTAGTGCGGTTTGATTTGATATTGTACTTCACATGAAACTTATTTAACAACAAATCTGATAAGTTGGATATTCTCTTTATTTGAATAGTGAAAAGGATCCCAAACTAATGAATGGTAATTATTTTATTAAATAAACCATGAAACATGACTTGACTTCCTTGATATTGATAGCTCAAGCCCAATTTCCGAAGAAGTCAGTGGAAGTGTGAAAAAACATGAATTATCGATATTTGGATAGCGAGTAAGGTCCCACAACATCAACTATGCAAAAATGAATGAGGTAATAATACATGGAATCATATAGAAGACCTATTTTATAAGTCATTTAATTGGAATATATTGGGTAAATATAAAAATTATTAGTGAATTCATTGTTGTTATGAATTATGGTGGTAAAAAAGTACCTCGTCCATTGGATCTACGGGGAGAGCTTAAAACATTCTTAATATTCCCACATGAATTATATAAAACCTCAAGGAGAACACAAGAGAAATATTTTTTGTTGATATAATTTAGATTGATTCAATAAAATACTTTCTTATAGAAAATGTAGTCTGAATCAGTGTCATCATAATAGATGAAGATATCTATACAATCTTATATATTCTCATGATCATCTTGGCATGACAACGACTTCCCATGTTAAAGGTACTCAGTGAAAAGAATCATCCAACTAGATTCTTCATTAATTAGGGAGGATATAAGAGACATTATAGCTGGGAGATTGTATAATGTTTCTTTAATTACTTGTTTCTCTCATTGAATGTGGAAGAGTTAATGACATATGATGAGCCAGTATAACGATCAAGACATTCTAATATATCATAGTACGATGAATATATACTCTTGAGAGAGCATCATCCTGACCATTATGATTTCATGGAAAATGATACACGTTCATCTCAAAATAAAACTAAGACATTGGCTCATAGGTACATGAAATTAATGTGATGGGATCATATGTTATGATAGTGTAGTTATATGATATTTTCATGATGTCCAACTCAGAGTCATATTTCTTGTATAACCATAAAACATTGATCTTGACGGAAAACATGAGTTCATTGGTGAGGTCTTAGTACTCAACTTCATTGTTGGTCCACCATTATAACATGTGGAGAGGGTATAAATAGATATCCTTAGAGGGTGTGATGAACCCAACCCCATGTCCAAACCTATATATCTTAGGTTTTTATTTCCATATCCTAGTCAAGATTATGTATTCACAATTGTATTGTTTCCCTCATCATAGAATATCTTGGTCAATAGAGAGAATTGATTAATCAATGAGGTTCACCTCTAGGGGAAGCACCATAGAGGTTGGGTGTGTATCCAAGACATCTTCTAGATCTTGTAATTTGACATCCTTTTAGGTTATAAACCTAAAATCAAACTATTATAGTATTAACACCAAACATGCCAATTGATTAGTCAACATAAAAAGATTTATAATGTATATCAATGTTTAAACACGATAAACTAGATGAACCTCATAGTGTGGCATGTAATAAATTAATTTTAAACCCAAATGACCAAGGAGAGGAAGTTATTATTGATAGGATACAATATGGTCTTACTGTTGAGTAGCATGAGACTAAGATAATATAAAATATTTTTTTTATTTTTTTATTCATCTAGGATATCAAGGAACTATTTAATAATTCAAATTAATACACATGGTTTCCCATGGACGAATAAAGACTAATGGACATTGTATATACTACTTAATTTCATTAAATGTAGTCCAGAATTACATTTCCTACTAGTAGTTAATTCATTTATTCTTTAGTGCTGAAAATGGGAAAACATTTCATCATATATTGGTAACAAATATCTGAATATAGGTTATACATAAATCATGTACTCTCAAATAATCATGTTTTTATGGAGGAGGAATTTCAATAATTATCTAGATATTATATAAGTCAATATACAGGCCTCTGTATCAAACAAAAAATCTAAGGAACTCCCCATAGGTCTCCCCAAATGCACACATCAAGGGGTTTGTCCTAAATTGATGATAATCAATAATTTTGATCAACTTATAATTATCTATGATATCTTATTTATATTGGTGTGATATTATCACAAAATCATCCATATAATCATATTTTAGTGTTATGAGGGGTTTATAAAAGATTCTATGCATGCCATAATGACTTGTTTCTAGAAAAATATTCAAGTAAAATGGAATCACACAGTTCAAAAAAGTTACTTAAGGCACCCTAAAGGTAGCATATTCCTCCTATTTAGGGAAAATGTGTATTTGGTTGTATAGATAGTACCCATTTACAAAGGAGATTACAAAAAATCCAGAAATGACATCAATTTCTATCTTCAAGATCATTATTGGAATGCAATTTTTTGTTCAATTGAGTTTGATGTCATAGACTTCAATACAGTCTTTGATATGTCCATTTGTGTTATATATTAGAAAAATGAAGTCCATCCGTTTAGATTACTTGAATTGTTTGATGAATTTTTTTATATGATAATATCATCAATATCCTTGACCATGTAAACATGGTAGGGATGATTTTTACTCAGTTCCAATTTGAAACTCCCATCACTAATAAGATATATGAGATAGGGGACACAAATATAACGATCAAACCCCATTTTCTACATACTATTATATATGAACATAGTTTTATGTTTTTTAAAGAATGTGATGTAATTTTGTTTCTTCTCCCGAGATATGTGTTTCTAATCAAGGTTGTAATAAGGTACCACTCTAATGTTTTATCAATAGTTTTCAAAAAACATTTTTCAAAGGGAGGAGGGGCTTCATCAAAATATTATACATTAACAAAATCACGAGGATTGGTTGGAGAATATGGTCTTTCAGGAACAAGCGAACATGGGGTAACAAAGTTGTATGCCTTTGTAAGGGCATTAGATTCTATGGAAGATTTTTTCATGTGTTATTCAATGGAAAATACTAAAAATTATAATGATGCATACTTATGTGGACTATAATATAGGGTTCTTGTATTGATGTTGAAACCATTGTCCTTGGATAGCTTGAAATGTGTCAAACACACCCTCATATAAACAAAAGGTTGTCACTAATCAGTGTAAAATGGTATAGATCTTTTGGTTTGTAGTTTTAATTGGTCATTCTGAATTTAGTTATCCCTACCCATTGATGGAACACAATTTGATATAAGAGTATTACCTTTTCATTAGGAAAATGAAATGGTTCCCATGGGAAAGAACCACTAATTCCAAATGATTTTATAACATGATAAATCCATCTTTTAGATATTCGTATTGATTTTCAAGGTATTATTTATATCATTGGGAGCCTGGACATAATGATAATTTTTGACCTAGAGATATTTTTCGTCTCTATTATAATATATAACATCCATATATTGGGATTCATAGGAAATCATGATATTGGAATCATCATGGTTTACTCCAAATTGTCTTTCAAGAGTATAGTTTACACAGTGATGATATGAAGATGGTACCACTATATGTGTTAATAACCATGGTATTCTCAGTAAGGAATTGTAGGTAGTGTATTTTGATAAAAACTTCAATTTGTTGCTCTATATATATTTTTCCAAATTAGGTCCCCAAATGAATCTTATAATGTGGATTTTTTTATCTTTTTGTATCCATGTATTATTAGGTTACATGGGGTTAAATTTTCATTAGTGAACCTAAGATAATATAGTGTCCAACAAAGGATAAAACTAGTTCTAGATCTATTATATAGAAATCCCCATTGGAACTCTACCCCACTCAACATTCTTGGGAAATATAGATGGAATAAGTTCACTTGGATGATTTTTTCCAAATTATCCCTAAAGAATTAGATAAGGGAATTACACCATTCATTACTTGTTTCTTCTACGTAGATAGTTTTAATTGAATCGGCCATAGATTCAATTAATACAAAGATATTTGAGTTTTAGAATATGACCTCTTGCGTCTCCTTTGGGAGGTGGAGTGAATTTTTGATCAATATATGTGATGATATACTAATAATATCCTTATTTACATTATATTTTCATTATAGGTGTACTTTCATATTCCCAGTAATCTGCTCCTAAAAGGGGATAGTAATGGGTCTAGTTAGATGAGGCGGGGGCTTACATGACACCTTCTACATCCTGTCATCAATTATATGACTTTTTTTAGGACTTTAGAGGTCAAATTTGAACCTCAAAGGTGGAATTAACTGATAAAAATAGTCCTTTAATCATATGGGTTGTGGGGTAGCCCTAGATGACACATAATTGGAGAGTATTCCTGGTATTCTTAAATAATAGCATGCTTTCTAGAATCAGTGGTATATACAATGTTCTCTAGGTTGAAGCCATGAGAACGTCATCAATCAAAATAGGACATTACCTTATCGCAATAAAAATTATGGGAGGTTATTGAAGGAGTTCACTATTTTGTATCATCACTATGTTCAAAATAGATATCCAATAATACAATGGAATTAATAGAGACTCGTTCTAGTCTATCATCAAAGGATACCTCCTAAATCATTTGAATCAAGGTACCTCCAACCAATATAGGTGGAATAATTACCTTAGTTTGTGAAACAATTATGGAACTGTCAAAGGATCATAGATATACTTTCACTACCAGTGATAAATATTCAAAGACATGGAATGATATAAAGCTGATATGGTAGCTGTATACGTTCATATGTTTGTAGGGAGTGTTGGTTAGTTGAGTAAGAAACAAAAATATCATGATCTAGAGAGACATATTGTCTGAATGGCCTATTTCTTAACTTATAAGAACGTTTTTTGAAGACACCTTTATTTTTTTAAATATATTCGTCAATGTTTTTGGAGAATGAAGAGAAATATATGACATATTCTAGAGGGTGACCTTGTTCAAGTATTCCATGATCTACCGAGTCTTGTAGATATCCCTTTGAGATAAAATACTCTTTGAAGTAGTTTCTATAGATCCTATGGAAGGGATAGTAGTTAGAACAATTCCTAAACCCGTATTCTTGAGGATTTATGATCGCTAACAACTTAAGAAGGATCTAATGTAGGGCACATAGGAATACAACTTGGACATGATCATTCATCAAGGAGTAAAGAAACACCTTTTAATATTTAATGGGAAATATAGGTGTACTCCCACAACATGGTCTTTGGTCTATATTCTCAGAGAGGATACACTTAATGTTGTCTATTCAGAACAATATCTTTATGTAGTATGGGAAAATAGACTAGAGTCTACATGATAGTAGTCAAACATACTCTAATAAACTGTTCAATAGAAGTATAGGGGGATAATGGTTGTGGTGATTTTTTGGTACAATATATAAGTTCTTTTAGGCACTGATCTCACTCAATGAATACATAGATTCCTCCTAGTTTTTTCAAAGAAATACGTGTTAAGACAAGATCATCCTGGAAATTATCCACCCATATCCCAATAAATTTTCCTAAGGAAGTTGTACATTTAGTGAGTATTTCAGCCCCATTCATAGAATTTTAAATCTAGTAAAACACTCATTATCCCGCTATTTTCACATAGAGAGGTTAATGATGATCATTATATACAAGGTGGCGTTGAAATTATAAGGACCCACCCTTCTTACATTACATAATCTTGAATTTAGTCATGATAGAAATTCTTTTAACATTGATGATATTTAAAAGGATAGAGATTTATAGAATTGGGACATAAAAAATTAATAACATTACACATTTATACAGAGTGGATACCATAAAAAATAGTATTCATTTCTTCCACAATGTAAAACTTCTCAAATAAAACATGATTTCTTTGAGAATTCATTAAATAGTTAACATGGATTCATTATTTGTATTACAAATCCTTATAACCTATGAAAATAATTTAAATACATGGTATGAGCACAAAATTCTTAGTAATGGATATAAAAAGAATGAAAGAACACATCATTCCATGAATACTTGTAATGTATGAAATAATTTTCAAATGACAAACTTGTCATCCATATATACGTACTTTGTGAAACATGAGATTTCCAAAATATCCCCACAAAACAAAAGAACATAAATAGAACCATAAAGTTATCATGGGGAATTACTTACATAATCTTATAACCCTCTTGGCTACCTTATAATTTGTAACCCTCACGGCTACCTTACAATTTGTGTAACCATTGCAGTTACAGTTAGAGTATCCAAATGGAAAAACTCCAACATACACATACCCAATGAATTTAAGGTAGATATATGACATACCCTTAATCATAAAAAATTCCCAAGAACCATATTATAATCATACAACATTAATAATTGAATGAAAACATTTCTTTTGAATTTTGTAAAATGGAATTTTAAAATCGAATTTTTAAAGAAAATCCATTTAAAAATATAATATAATTTAAGTGAGACTTAATAGAGTTAATGGAATATTTTTATAAATAGTAAATACCCATAATTCAACATAATATAAATAATTTCAATCACCCAAACAAATTTAATACAATATAAATACTGAAGTATAAGGTTAACCCAAATAATGGAAATCGGGTTATGAATTCCCTTACCTCGGGTTTGTGTTACCCCAAACATGTTTTAATACTCATGAATAAGGGTTAAAAGTGTGTTATTATTATCTTAAATAAAGATATTCATGTGTATTTTGTTCCTTCCACTGTTTTGGGTGCGTTCTTTACTTGATTTCCATGATCGGTTCTTGATGAATATTCGTGTAGATTGGAAGTGAAACTAAAGAATTTTAATGAAGGGGTATTTAAATGTTTCTATAACCATAAATTATTCCTTATATCATTTAGAATTCAAACATGAGGATTCCTAAGTTAAAGCATTATTTATATTTGTTTATGTCATTTTGGAAAATCTTTGATCGTAAAGATCTCATTTTGTTTTATAAACATAGAACATGTGTAAAAAATGATTAAACACCTTATAAAAGTTATATAAAAAAAATTATAATCAGGTTAAACCATAAAAATGGTTTCCTGACTAGTCTAGAAGGATGTAAAAGAAATTGAAATCACATCGTCCATGATGTCGGTAAATCAACACATCACAGATGATGTTTTAATCACTTGAATATGTGGAAGAGGAGAAACAATATAATGGAGAGTATTCCATAAACATGATGAAATACATAAAATGTAAGATACTGGATCATTCATTCCTATTGGATATGGGTAGGTGATGAAAGGAAAATAAATGAAAGGAATCTCTAAATCAAAGAATAGTTGAGAAATCCCATATGAACATTTGGTATCCTAACGGTGTAGCATAAAATTTCATAATATATTTTGATGAGAGAAAATGGTTATATCATCATTATTGAATAATATGGGCTGTAATGGAGATATTTAATTACATATCCCGACATAATCTAATGGAAATTAAAAATAATAACATAAAATGAAGGCTTGAAAAAGGGAAACGTGGTGGATTCCCTTACCATGTAGAGTAACTCCTAAAACATGAAGGTTGGGACCTTGGGGAATTGAGAAAACCTTGAGAGGACTAATAGGGATGTCATAAAACCAGAACATTTTTGAGGTAAATTTTGAATGAATGTAATGAATTAATGGGTTGGTATTTATAGAAAATGTGAGTGAATATTTTATTAATTTCCTAGGGATACCTCATTAGTGGTATTTGTAAAACCATGGGCTTGACTATGGTATTTTCCTATGGTATTATCCACATAGTACAGCTCATATATTATTTAACTGTACAAAAGTCGACTATAATTATTACATCATTAATGATGTCAATAAACACACAGAAACTCAAACTGTATTTTTACTATTCACCAAAAATTCAATTGTTTCATAAAAAAACCCAAAAATTTACCCTAACCATTTTTCAACATGTAGAATTCAAAAATGTAATCCATTTTCTGAATATAGTTTTCTAAATATTATTAATATTATTTTTAAGTAAAATAATAATTTATTCAAATATAACAGTTTTTAATCTATAACTCTTTTTTAACACCTTGAAAAATTAATCGACATCTAATTATATTATATCCTTAAGAAAATAAAATATTAATGTTTTTTAAAATTCATAAGGTTCATATTAAAATTCATATTACTATTCATAAGGGTATGTCACTGTTTACCAAAAAACAAGTTGGTTCTTTCAGACTTGAAATAACTTACTGTTCATAATTATAGAGGACTCTTTCTTGAAATTCAAAACATAGATGTTGAAAATTAATTTTTAAAAGGTAGTTATAAATATCTACATAAAACAATGTTTTGGGAATTTCAATTTATTTTTTTGAAACCTTGGGGTGTTACATTATCCCCACCTTATGGAAATAATTTCCTCGCAATTTTATTTACTTATTACACAAGTTATGGTATATTTACCTCATAGTATTTTCAGACTCCCATGTTGCTTCTTCAACCATGTGTTTTCTCAACAAAACCGTTACCCAGTGGATTACCTTATTCTGATATACTTTTTCTCTCCAATCTAGAATCTGAACCGATTTCTCTTTATAAGAATGGTTCTCTTCTCACTGAATTGCTTCTGTGCTCAAAACATGAGTTGAATCTGTCACATACTTTCTCAACATCGAAACATGAAAAACTTTATGCATCTAAGATAAACGTAGAGGCAAAGCTACTCAGAAGGTGAATGATCAAAATTTCTCCAAAATTTCTAAAGGGCCAATGAACCAAGAAATTATCTTTCCTTTCATACCAAAATACATCAGACATTTCCAAGGAGAGTTTTTGAGGAAAACATTGTCACCTACCTCAAAAGAGAAGTCTTTTGTTTTATTATCTGCATAACGTTTCTGCATGCTATGAGCTATCCTCAGGAGTTTCTTGATCATCATCACTTTCTCATCCACATCCTCTATTAACTCTAGTCCCATAAACTTCCTTTCCTCGAATTCATCCCAGAAAGCTGGAGTACAACACCACTTCCCATATAATGCCTCAAAAGGTGCCATCAGTATACCAGAATGAAAGCGGTTTTTATAAGAAAACTCAACTAAAGAATGTTGTTGATCCCAAAATTCCCTAGTAGTCTATTAAAAAAGATTGAAGCATATCTTCCAATATCTGAATTCTTCATTCTGAATTCCCATCTGATTGAGGATGAAAATTTGTACTAAAAATAAGTTATGTACCCATTGACTTCTGAAGACCCTTCAAAAAGTTATAATTGAACCTAGGATCCCAATCAGATAAAATGGAAATTATAAGTCCATGTAACATGACAATATAGTAAGGGAACAGTTGTGAAATTTGATCCAATGAAATTGTATCTACAATACAAAGACAATGTTCATATTTTTCAGTCAATAAACAACAATCCAAATTGTATTGTTACCTCGATGTGTCTTAGGTAGTCCCACCACAATGTCCATGGATATATTCTCACATTTCCACTCTATAACTGGAAAAGGATAATGCATCACCTTCGATAACTGTCTCCCTTCTTTAACTGATTGACATGTCAAACATTTCATCATAAAATCAACAATATCACTTTTCACTATATCCTACTATTAATACTTCTAAAGGTCTCGGTACATCTTCAAACTTCTAGGATGAACTGAAAATGGAGAACTTTGAGCTTCAAAAAACAAATATTTCTTCAACTGGGAATCACAAGGCACACACAACATTATACAAAATCTTAAAATACAATCTTTATCAAGGTTAAATTCTAGAAACTTACCCGTTTTAAACAATTTTACCTATTCCTATATCTCACTATTTTTCTTCTGTGCTTTCTTAATTTAGTCTGATTGTGATGACTTCATTGAAACTAGAAACAAAACAGAGGTATTTCCTACACTAATAAATTTTAATCAAAAATTTATAAAATCATTAATCAAGGTATCATGTTCCAAACGTAACATGGTTAATGATGCATGATTTTTACAACTCAAGGCATCCGCCACTTTGTTAGATTTTCCCCGATGACGATTGATCGTATAATCATAATCCATTATTAGTTAAAGACATCTTCTCTATGAATTTTTTAATTCATTATTAGTAAATATAAACTTTATAATATTATGGTTAATATATATTTGATATTGGGATCCGTATAAATGATGCCTCCAATTTTTCAAATCAGAAAACCACAGCTTCCAATTTCAAATCATGTGTGGGATAATTTCTCTCATGATGTTTTAGTTGTCTTTAAGAATAAGAAATTACCTGATCATTATGCATCAGAACAAAACCATGTCCCTTCAATGAATAAATACTGTAGATGAAAAAAATTTCCATTTTAGGAAGGCAAGGCCAAAATTGGAGCATTCTCTAATCTCTTCTTGAGTTCCTAAAAACAAAGATCACATTCTTCTGTCCAAACAAATTTAACCCATTTTCACGTTAAATTAGTTAACATGATAGATAACTGTGCCAAGTGTTTAACAAAACGTATATAATAACCTATTAATCCAATAATACTACGATTCTAGGTAACATTTTTGGGCCTTTACCATTCATCAAACACTTTTTTTCCATGATAAACAGTTATTCCATTCTTTATTATAATGTTCCGAAGAAAAGAAATATGTTGTTACCAAAAATAACACTTGTTTAATTTTACATATAGTTTCATTTCTTATAATTTTTTCAAAATAACCTTTAGATGCTTTTTATGCTCCTCCTTTTCTTAGAAAATACAAGAATTTCATCAATAAACCCAACCTAAATTTTATCCAAGAACTCAAGAAATGTTCTATTCATAAGATCCCTGAATACAGAAGGTTCCTTAGTTAACGCAAATGGCATAAAAACAAATTCATAATTCCCATATCTAGTATGAAAGGCTATTTTGGGGTTTTCATCATCCTTCACCTTTAGCTGATGGTATCCGGATCTGAAGTCAATCTTAGAAAAGTACGGATATCCATGTAGCTGATCAAAAAATCCATCGATATAAGGAAAATGATACTTGTTTTTAATAGTGATGTTATTCAAGGATTTGTAATTGATTTAATGTCTCATATAAACATATTTCTTTTTAACGAACAAAAAAGGGGAACCCCATGGTGAAGTGATAGGACGAATGTATCCTTTATCACGAAAATCCTCCAATTGATTTTTCAATTCAATAAATTCCATTTGAGAGATTATATATGGGGTTCTTGAAATTTTATTAGCATCTGGAACTAATTCAATTTTGAATTCGACTTCCCGATCTGGTTTGACACTAGGTAACCCATCAGGAAAAACATCAAGGTAATCATTTACCACCAGCACATCACTAATCTGAGCAGTTCCCTTATTTTCAAAAATATGAGCAAGAAAACTTTCATACCCATTTATAAATAGTTTCTCAATTTCCGGATATATTATCAATTTTATGGGTTAATTCTTATACACAAATTGAAACGCTTTCTAAAAAACAACTTCTTAGCTGTGGATTCAATATTATTATGATAAAAAGAAAGCCAATACATTTCCAGAATGAAATCATACTCTACTAAGGGTAAAACAACAAGGTTTTCAGGTAAAGTATTTCCAAAAACCATAATATAAATATTATTATAATTACTCTTTGCTATTATATTCCCCTGGTATTTTAAAAATAAGCTTATGACTTGTTTATTGAGGTGATATTTCTAATTTACAAAAATATTCCTCAGAAATAAATGAATGTGTAGAACCCATATCAAAAAAAACTATTGAAAAAACTGATTAAATAATCATGTAACTAATACAATTTTATTTTATGTCCTGATGTCTATTGATGTAGTCGCAAAGGATCTCACTACACCTTTATACTTATAGTCTGGATTTTCTTATTCTTTCGGGTCTCTCTTTGGGAAATCATTTTCATAATGGACCATCTCACCACATTTAAAACCCATAATAGTCTTCTTATCATGAGTTGTCTTAGGATCATTTTCATTACAATCTCAAGCCATTTTTCTAATCATACCACATCAAAAACACTTCCTAGTTTTGGTAAGTCTTTTCCCAGGGTGCTTCTTTCCACACTTTTCACAAAATAGAAACTAGATTTTCTTACCATAATATTTATTTGGTTGATTCTTACCCATTTATTTCCATCTATAATCTTCTTCTCCTTACTTTAAAAACGAATATGATCATCACCAAACTACATATCTACCCTCTCAGCACATTAAACAAGTTTCTCATAAATTTTGAATTCATAGGAGGAAAATTCCCTTTGATACATTGGCTTAATTCTTGAGTAAAAGCGGTTGATTTTCCTATCAAGATGCAGAATAAGATTTGGAGTAGACCTCACCAGTAGAGTGAAGTTCACTTCATAAAAATCCATTGAATATTCCTACCATTTCTTCAATAACAGAAATTTCTTCTCCATCCAAAGTGGCACCATATTAGGAAAATATTTTTGAAGGAAAATAATTTTAAATTCATCCATCTACAATGAATTGACATCCTCTATATCGTTGATATTCTTGACCATTAACCACCATTTATCAACATCACTTTCATAATGATAAATCGAAATACTTACCTTTTGATTATCTTAACATCTCATAACATCTAATATCTTTTCAAGGGATTTAATCTATCCTCCTGCCACTACTAGGTCAGAAGATCCATTGAAATCCAGAGGGTGTTGTCTCATAAAATGTTCCACTATTTTCATGTTTTGTTTTGGTACTCTGGTTGTTCCCTTTTATAGATACCACCACCATTAATTTCCTTCTTTAGATAACCCATTACTATCGCAAACTGCATGGTTCAAATCCCTACCATTCTGGGCGGCAAATTCGAAAGGACATCATTCTACTAGTGCCTCTCCTCTTCAGCTTCCATGTTTCTTCGGTGGACAACCATTATGAACAAACATATATTATTCAAATCAACATGGTAATATTTAAATGATATAACATTTCAAATTAATCATAGAGTAAAAAATCATTTTTGGTATTCTACTAACATCTCTTGAACCACTAAATTTATCTAAACTATCTACTAATATCGACTATAAGGACCCACCCTTATTACGTTGCGTAATCATAAATTCAATCAAGAAAAAACTTCCTTTGACATTGAGGATCTTCTCATGCTTTTATCCTTAGATAATTGGGGCATAATAAATTAATAACTTTCCACATTAGTATAGAGTTCATACCATAAAAAATAGTATTAATTTCTTCCACAATATAAAACTTTTCAAATAAAACATGATTTCTTTGAAAATTCTTCAAACATTTAACGTGTATTACTTCTTTTTCTTACACATCTTTATAACGTATGAAAATAATTTAAAAACTTGGGTTGGGCACAATATTTTTTAGTAAAGGATATAAAAATAGGTAAATAACACATTAATCTATGAATACATGTAACGTATGAAATCATTTTCAAAAGACATACTTGTAGCCCAAATATACTTACTTTGTGAAACATGAGATTTACACAAGATCCCCATGAAACATAATAAATTAAATAGAACCATCAAGTTATCTTGGGGAATTACTGACATAATCTTGTAACCTTGTCTTCTACCATAATATTTTTACTTCCCACAGCTACCATACAATTTTTTTAACCATCGCAGTTACACTTGGAGTAACCAAATGAAAAACCTCCAAATTAAACATACCCAATGAATTGGAGGTAGATATAGGTGCCACACTTCATCATAAACAATTTATAATAACCATAACACAATCATAAAACATGAATAATTTCATAAAAATGTTATTTATGAATTTTGGAAAACAGAATTTTAAAAGAGGATTTTAAAGGAAAAGCCCCTTACAAATATCATATAATTGAAGTGAGACTTAATATAGTGAATAGAATATGAATATACACTATAAATACACAAAATTAATCAAAATATATACAATTTTCATCCCAAAAAAATTTTTAATACCACATAAATAATGAAGTAGAAGGTTAACCCAAATAATGGAAATTGGATTAAAAATTCCCTTACCTTGGGTTTGTTTTACGTAAAACTTGTTTTAATACTAATTTATAATGGATAAAAAACTATTATTCATATCTAAAAGAAACATATTGAAGTTTATAATACCTTATATGATCATTTAATTTCATCATTTCTTATATTATTTTTCAGTATTTTGTTCCTTCCATTGTTTAGGGTGTGTTCTCTACATGATTTCTAGGATCAGTTCATGATGGATATTCTTGTCGATTGGAAATAAAAATCCAAAATTGCAATGGAATTTTATTAATATGTTTATGGAACCTTAAGTCATATCTTTTATCATTTTCAATTCATACATGAAGATGATTAATAAGTTAAATCATTGTTGATATTTTTTAAATCATTTTGGGAATTTTTCAATCGTAAAGAACTCAATTTGTTTTATAAATTAACAACATGTGTAAAAAATGATTCCAGAACCTTATAAAAAGTTATAATAAAAAAATTATAATATTTTTGAACCATAAAATGGTTTCATTACTATAGGCGCAAAAAATATTCGAAGAAAGGAGAGAATAAAAAGAGGCCCCATGCCCTACCTCGCGAAGCCCCGACACGAATCCACCCGAGCAATGTGCCCGCCGCAAAGCACCAGAGGCGGTAACGCTCCGTGAATGCCCTAAAATTCACGATCCCTCCGCAAATCACCAAAGGTGTTAATTAACCACGAACACCCTAACGTTCGCGAACATGCTGCGAAGCAGAATAGGCGGTACCTCTCCGCCAATCCGGTTGACATTCGCGACCCTCCACGAAGCAACCGAAGCCCCCTTCGCGCCATGTGAACTCTGCTTCGCGGTGCCCCTTGCCTATAAATACCGATCTCCCCCTAAGCTATCTGGACAGACAATCCGACCTTTCGGCTTCTCAACTCCCAAATTGAGAATCAATCTTCACTCTGTGAATCATGAGCTCTGTGAGGTATTTTGGCTTCGTGAGTGGCCTCCGTCTTGTCTCGTTTTGAGACCCTCTTCTGAGATGTATGACCTTCGTGAAGCCTAAGGGAATTCGTGAAGGAAGGGGATCCCCAAGGGGACCCGTGAATCACATAGAATTTATTCTTCGCGAAACGGTCGTCCTGTACACGTGATCCACATTCCAAGGCAGGGTCACTGTGCTTCACGTGGCACACTACTTCATGACACCTTGCTTCGCGAGGCACCTCGGCTTCGCAAGGTTGTGCTCCGAGAACACCCTTCCACTTTGGGAAGCACCTACCACTCACATCTATGCCCCATTCTAAGGCCAAGGCACTCCACTTCGCAAATCACACCCCTTCACAAGTGCCCTCTACTATGCAAAGCAACCGATCTCTGCAACGCCTCTTCCTGTGGAACCCTCTGCTCGGAAATTCCTCTTCCCGTGCGAACCTCTAGGTTTTCACGATGTGATTTCAAAGTCCCCCGGATGACACCACCCATAGCGTTACTTCTCCTAATGCTTCTTCGTATCGGCACGCTAACAGTTATTGTTTCTCTGAATATCCACCCTAACGTGGACCCCTCGATGGTTCACCCTGAGACCCCCCTTTACTACGGCATTGCCGGTACCTTACCTCCCACTAGGAGTAGAGGGTACTAGTTATGTAAGTTCTAGGGGTGTGGAGTGAGACCATGTTGTCGAAGCTTCAGTACGTTAAACTGACAAGAACCTCATCCTCAACACATGACGTTAAACTCTGATCTGACCCCATGCGTCGCACGCAGGGTCCCCCCAGCTCGGACATTCTTTACGCCCACTGGTCTCCACGGAAATGGGATCACCCCTCACAGGGGATGATATCCTCCTTATCAGAGTGGTGTTTGTCCATGGGGATGGGCAACCATCTTAGCGTTACCCCCTAGCCTCTGTTGAGGAAGGTATCACCTATGCACCTCTGTACTTACTCACCGCCAGGGCTTGCGGAGGGCATGATAGGGAACGAGGCACCTCCTTTCTTCTGTCCCAAATTCTCTCCCTCTGTGCTTCGTCACTCTCGGGCCTCTATCCTGGAGTACGTCCTGGTACCATGGTCCGCTTAACGCATAATCCCCCCTTCACTTCTCATGAACGCACCTTTTGCGACGTGATCATCAGGTTTCCACTGCCTCTTGTTTCTCATACCGAGCAAGACCCACGTGGGCTTAGAGTAATAATTGACCAAGAAAATACCCCATAAAGCATGACGTTAAACTGTATTCCCCCATCTAGCATGATGTTAAACTGTATGTTGTCCCGCATTACATTAAACTGTACATCCATTTGAACTACGAGGTCTTTGGTCCATGTCAAAGCATGGTACGTAGGAAGTTTCCACAAGGTTCAAGCCCACCGCATGTTGTTTATTCATGTAAGGGTTCACCCTCGTCCCACATGACGTTAAACTGCATTCCAGTCTAGCAGTATGTCGTTTTGACTACCCTAAACTACATGGACTTTGATCCATGCCAAGGCATGGTACGTATGAAGCCTCATGAGGTTCAAGACCACCCCCAGTGGACCCCCAGGTTCACCTTCACGTCGGTTCACTGACGATGCCCTTTGAACTACGAGGTTATTGATCCATGTCAAGGCATGGTACATAGGAAGCCTCCCTGAGGTTCAAGCCCGTCACCTGTCGGACCAAAGTCCTTCTGCACGTCGGTTCACCAACACCCACATCTCATTTAAACTAAGAGGTCTTTGATCCATGCCAAGGCATGATACGTAGGAAACATCATGAGGTTCAAGCCCATCATCCACCCGGACCAAGGTCCCCATTCACATTGGTTCCCCGACACGCCCTCTTCCCGCATGACATTAAAATGTGTCCCAATCCAGCGGTAAGACATTGTGACTATGCTATCTAGTTGCTCTGAAACCCCTTTTTGTCAGTTCAACAGCTCATTTTCCCAAAATATGAGAAATTTGATCCTTGATAAGGCATGGTATGTAGGACGCCTCCCGGAGGTTCAATCCCACCACCCGGCTATTCTGATCTCCTTCATGTCGGTTCACCAACACCTGGGCAGCCTAGAGTGTAATCCCCACACCCTCCAAGTGAACTATGAAGACTTTGATCCATGTCAAGGCATGGTAAGTAGGAAACCTCCCTGAGGTTCAAGCCCAACATCCATCAGACCATGGTCCACTTTCATGTCGGTTTGCTAACGATACCCATCGTACCAAGGTTTATATTCACATCAGTTTGCCGACACGCCCCAAGCGAACTATGAGGACTTTGATCAATGTCAAGGCATGGTACGTAAGAATCCTCCATGAGGTTGAAGCCCCCAACTCGGTTATCCCAATCCCCTTCACATTGGTTCTCTGACGAAACCCAACCCGAACTATGTGGATGTTGATCCATGTTAAGGCATGGAATGTAGGAAGCCTCACGAGGTTCAAGCCCACCACCTGGTCATTCTGACCTCATTCACGTCAGTTTTCCCACCACTTTGGGCGGCCTAGAGTGTAATCCCCACACATTTATTCCAAACTATGCGGACTTTGATTCCCTGCCACATGGATACGTAGGAAGTCTCTTCGAGACTCATGACCAACACCACTGTCATCTCCACTGCGGCTTCATTTCATTCCCCCCTCTACATCGCGTAGTTTCCCATCATTCATCCTGATCCTTACCCGGGCCGCCACATCCTGGTGAGATCATGCCACCCCATAGCATTCGGGAAGCCACCCATGGGCTGGCTCCGATATCGGTGTTCCCTCAAAAGGGGTTCCTCAATCTAATCCACTCCAGCTAGTGTTCTGATCAGCCCGATCCATCTCCGCTGGACTTTAAACATGCAGCATACCCTGTGTTAAACATGGGAAGCTGAGAAAACCCTCATATACGTGACTATGGCATATGATTACCCACATTCTATGTGGGATTCCTCGGGATACCACGCCCTCGAGAAGCCCAATAATAAGGGGGAAAAGGTAGAAACACCAATTCCCCATCATTCAGACATGTTAATGATGCCTCGATGTGACTACTCCCCTGACCGAAGGTTTCTACCCTTACAAGACCCCTTGGAATGTCCTGACAGAAGTAGTGTAATTAACCAACATCCATGGAAACCTGGAACTGGGAAGAGTTTCATGAACAACGTATTAAATCTATGAGGGAGACACGGACTAGGTGACGAGTTCCGAGGAGGAATCCATGGAAGGACGAATGGGCATCCCATCATCCCAGTTTCGATCAAGGAGCAGACGTGCCTAAATAAGGAGCGATTGTCGCCCACCTTTGGAAAGCGGGGATAGGGGGTATCAAAAGTGGCGCATGTCGTGCCCCAAGCGGATGGACACGCGGGCCCTGGCAAAAGCACCGGAAATAGAAATGGTCAACCGGACGTGAATCTATTCCACTCAATGTGGCGATTAGTAGCGCTCGAGACATCAGTAGATCGACGTGTCACCGGATCCAAATATCTGGTGTCGGGTCCCGCCAAGCAAATACCAGGCCTGGCGTGAAACTCACCAGAAGTTGGGGATGTAGAACATGGGGAATTTTGTTCTTCAACATTGTCGGCGTGGATTCTTCTTACCATCCATGGAAGATGGGATGTCGCTGGGGCACTGGTTTTCAATTTCTTTTCCTCGTAGTGTTGATAAGTCAATCTCCCTGCTTCTCAAAAATCAGGTTGCTGCTACAGGGACATGAGCGCCGCCCACCCGCCTACGCAGGGAAAGGGGAAATGCCAGCACAACCACTCTATGTGGTTCCATTACTTCCACAACGGCGTCTGCATCCATGAGCATGGGGCGCCCACACCCCCTCTCCCCATCAGATGTCATCCAACAGAGGGTGATTAAAGACCTCGTACGTCATTACAAGTAGGATGGCATAATCCAAACTTGGGATATGGACCGCCTGAACCTCGAGTCGTCCAGGTCCCGCCACCAACGCCACCCTCGAGGGCCGCGCAGGGAACCCCTACTCCCCACCCCATCATTCAATGGTTTTAGGAGCCTGTCCCCGGAACGTCTTGACAACTCCCTGCCTTACACTGATGAGGTGGGTGATGTCCGGCTCAGCCCGGTCAAAGTCCCGATCCAAGGACTCTAAGCAAGGGTCCCCACCAGGCTGCGTCAGTGCCACCGTCCGACCTTGCCAGAAGAGCAGGCATGCTATGCCCCTACACCATCCGCGCTGGCTTGGCTAGCCCAACGCCAGCGTTGGGCCTGAGCTGAGGACGCCCTCCAAGGGGCGTCAACGTCGATAGCTACTACGGTTCGATCCACCGCCAACACATATCAAAAAGTATCTACACACGCTAAGCAGGGGAACTACTATTCCCAACCCGGATTGAGGCCCCAACTACCCCACGGGTAGGCAGGGTTGACTCTCCAGGTCGCAGGCCTGAGTGGTGATCGCCACGAACCAACCCGCAGTGATGTCACCTCGTATGGAGGTCCTCCCCATACCGCTTCTCCATAGAGCGTGGGACTTCCCCGCTTCGAAACTCGTCATGGAGGTATGCCCCGTGCTACCCCCAACCCGAATGAAGACCTGCCCCGTGGCAGTGACGCTCGGCGCAGAAGCCTCTCACGTGCCCATCACACCGAGTATGGAGTCCCTCCTCCTTCCCCCAACCGTCGATATGAAGGCATTTCCCATCTGGTCCCTCTCCAACGTAGGGACCCTCCCTACATTCTCTCCACAATTTGAGAAGGTTATCCTCGCCCTGGAAACCAAAGAGGTGAGGGTCAACGTCGCTCCACCCGCACCAAGCACGGAGGTCCTCCCCATGCTCCCGCCGGTTCCAACAGAGGTTTCTCCTGCTTAGGTGCTGTTCATAGAGGTCCTCATCATGTTCCCTTCGACATTTTCCCCAATTCGCCTCGCACCCCGGTTGTCTCAAGCAGAAGTCCTCTCTTGCATGGCGTCAGCATGACCCCAAGACTACATGTCGGGAATTAGCCTTGTCCTGAGGAGCCATCTAGGGGCAGGAGGTTGGGTCGTTTCCACCACAAGAAGAATCCTTGGAAGGCCCGGGTGGAGATCAAACTAGCCCGCTTCTCGGATCCTGAAGCAGAATGTGACTCAGCAGTGGAACCCTCTCCTCGGTCCTCTGTGTCATGGATTGGGGAAAGAAAAAGGCATGTCAGCCTCATCTTTACGGAATGCGAAGTCCACCAGATTCCCACCTCTCTTCGCAGGTACATCCATGAGGAGGAAATTGTGGGAATCTCGTAGGTTACGACCATGCAGTCACCAAAGTCATCACCAGAATCACCCTCTACCTCAACCAGAGATCACAGAGATCTATTTTGGGGATCGATGGTGGTTGAGAAACAGTGTGACCCATCGTCGGTAACCGCAATCCCTGCACCAGAGGATGTGGCTATCATCCCATCGTATCGTGACATAGTGGTCAGGTCACCACACTCTTTGGAGGATGGCCAGGAATTCGGCGGCCAGTTGGCTCGTTCTATGTATTCTCAGCCGCCCATTTTGCTATCTCAATGGTCTAAGTCGGTACCGCTATCGGTTCCTCAGCCTCCTCCGGTTGACAAGTGGGGAAATATGGGGCCAGACCCTAAATCTGAGCCTAGGAGCATCTGGAACATTCTCGCAGTGGATCACTTCCTGGAGAAGTTCTGGACCGAGGCAACGTCGAACTTTTGTGCACCGGAATCCCTCACCCCAGAGGAAGTCTAGTGCTTCCATGGAACCCTATGGGAGACGCACTTCCGTCTTCACTATCATCGGGTGTTGTACCCTTGGAGTCAAGTGAAATTTGAGGAAATCAGTGATCAATGTTGTCTGGTTGATTTGGCGGCACTCCCCATGGCCCAGCGCCCTGACTCACCAGTTCTCCAGAGCACCCTCCAACAGAAATGTGTTTAGAGTTTCGCGGTACTCTGAAAAATCATCCGGGAAGCTACCCCCACGTGAAAGTCTATTGCTGGGGACAGTATGCTGGCCTCCTCTTCAATCATATCTGGCGGCATCCCGATTCGTTATGCGACATTTAGGACATGCCCCCAAGAAGGTTTGCGGTTCACATAGATGACATAATGGAAAATGAGGATGAGCTAGAGTTTCTTGATGGAGATTTACCCCCTGAGGGTGTACCAACACTGCTGGACCCATCAGTGAGGATTAATCGTCAATAGAGGAACCATCTAGGCCTCCCTGTGCCCACCGAGTCACTGGTACTCAGTCAGAATGCCAGTAAGGGTAAAGAACATGTTGGAACTGTCAAGCACTCCGACCTGTCCGCCTCAGTATAGAAGAAAGACGAAGACCCCGAAAAGGTTTTGTTGCGCTAGCAACTTGCTGAGCAGAAGAGGATGGTTGACGAACTCTTAGCCGAGCATGCTATAGATTGGTGACCCAACTATGGTGATCCTAAGCCAATGCAACAAGGGAAGGAACAACTTCTCCCCATCGAGATGCCTCCAGGAAACCCTGATCATGCTACTTCCACAGACAGGGCAGAAGCCGAAACTCACAGCAAGAGGGTGAAATACGTCTCACCAAACCCTCCTGAACGGCAAGGCAATACTAGGAATCCATCCCGGGTTCCCCTAGCCGCCCTGAGGGCCATTCCAAAAGTCGCTCCACGAGCCATTGAAGCTGTTTACTTTGTTGAAGAGCCCGAAAATGCACTCTTGGTTAGGGATCCCCGTCAAGACAGGGACCCCCACCCATATGATCCTATAGCGGCACTCATCACCCACCTCGAGGCATTGGAAACGCGGTAGGTGGCAGTCCTACCAGATGGAAAACATTATCCCGCATGGGTGGATGATATGCATGCACCTCCGGGTTTTGGGAATCCCACATTCTCACCCTTTAACAGGATGGGGAACCGGCCGCAACACCTGGCCCACTTTTCCTCCAGGTGTGGACCCATGTTTGGGACCCCAACACAGCAAGAAGCCGCTAAACTCCGATGTTTTGTGCAGACATTGGAGGGCCCTATAGTTTTCTTGTACAGCCAGCACCCTATCGGATTAGTGACTGGTTGGGAGGATAGTTGTTGGCAGTTCCTATACCAGTTCAACTCTACCACGTGAAAGACCAGCATCTCTGACCACTTAAAGTGAAAACAAATGCCCGATGAGTGAGTCGCGGACTTCATCACCCCGTGGAAGCAGCTTACATACTCCCTCGACATGCCACTGACTTAGGGGAAATTATTGGCGATGTGCGTACGGAATGTTAAAATAGAACTAGTTCCTTCCCTGATCACCCAGAACTACCTTGGAGGGTTTTGGGGCTTCTCAGATAAGACTTAGTGCCTCGAGGAAGCTCTGCAACAGGCAAGTCAGGTGTGTGTACTACCCCTTGGGAACCTAGTAAGGAGGGATGCCAGAGCTGGAGCCCACCGAGATGGCCCAAATAGAAGCCCCCAGGAAGCGATAATTACTGCCAGTGGCACCAGATCCGCAACCCTGCAGAGGCCCTCCACCTCAGGCGCAGGCTCCTGCCCAGTAGTAACCTTCTCAGAACCGACAGGTTCCCCCGCACAATGCGCCACCACCACCTAGGTGGGACAATCAGGCTCCGCCTCTTCAGCAGGACCCTCCGGCCCCTCATCAGGGCCAGGATCCCAGATCCCTTATCCGGAAAAAAGGCACCAGACATACTCATTCAATGAGAATCAGGACCCCGGTTACTTTTGTAGTGCCCTAGAGCAGGGGATTGTGCGCTTACCCGAGTGCAGAAGGTCGGCAGAGGTGAATCTCACTGATCTCCCCAACTACTAACCCAATCATCGGATCCTGGGGCACACCCTAAGGAATTTATATATGTTTAAGGAATGGATCCAAGACCAGGTCGACAACATCATAGTCAGGTTGGGCCTAGCCCCGACACAAGTGGCAGGTGTCTTTGTCAGGTCAGAAAGTGGTAGCGACGACGAAGGTGAGTGGCAGCAGGTTCCCAGCCGCGGGTCCCAAGAAGTAAGATGACTGGATGGCCCGTAAAACCATATCCTGCGCCCATGGTATCATTTAGGAATGCCAGAATTAGCCGGAGCCTTCAGAAGATATGACCAGTACCTCTGTGTCGTCATCTCGGTCAGCCTCTTCCCAAAAGGGCAAGCAGTGGTGGTGTAAAAAGAAGCAACGTGCTCCACCATTTCTGTCGTCATCCCGCACTCTCGGTGACTTCATGCCCCTTGATATGGGTATTTCTCCTAGAATCTTCCTAGTGGTAGATGATTCATCAAGAGACAGTGAGGGGTATGCTTCGGTTAATATTGTGGACCCAGTAAATCCCTACATGACTCCCGATGAGGGGGAACGCCAGGCGAGCCTTCCCAACGTCCCCATCCGACGTCAACATCAGCGGAACTATGACCACATGGGTCTTCAAGGCATGACAGCGGGCGCTTTCAGCCACGACATGCATGCTACAGAAACTAGACAGTAGGCCTAGTGCAGATCTCAGCACGCGCAACCTCATCTAGTACCCTCAGATCTACCTCCACCGTCGTTTGTGCTACTAGATCAGGTAGAGCCACCTTGTCTGTACCACGACCAGTACTTCCCTACTACAGGCCTATATTAGTTGTCCAGCCTTCATCCGACAGCTACTCCCCAGGCATCAACTAGCAGGTCGTGGGATGCACCCAGTTCCATCCAGCCGCCAGTCCAGCCGGCAGGGCCCGTTGTTCCTCCAATTGCAGAGAGACCTTCTGTAAGTAGAGGTTCGTGTTTGGCATGGAAGTATGATGTTCTGAATCACATTTTTGTCATTCAAGCAAGAATTTCTATCCTTGAGTTTCTTATCCTATCATCTAAAATGAGTGAGGTACTTGCCAAGGCCCAAAGAAGCCCCCTCCAATTTGAGATGGAGGTAGCAGCTGCAGAAGCCTTCCACGCTAAGGTGATTGAGAATTCTGAATGTCAGGTAGTTATCTCGTTCTTTGGAAAAGACTATGACCCTCCTAAATAGGGGTACATTAACCCATTGTACGTCACTGGTCATTTCAATGGCATGGAAGTCCGTCGCTGCCTTGTTGACATAGGTTCTAGGATTAACCTAATCCCGACTCGAACACTACGAAAGTTGGGTTTGTTTGAGGATGACTTAACTCCCTCCGACCGTAGAATCTAGAGATATGATAGGAATGAGAAATCTCCGGTCAGAAATATCTTCTTGAAGACCCATTTTAGTGGCCTAATTTCCAGAACCGAGTTCATGGTCGTCTCCCAGGACACCGCGTAAAACGTATTGATGGGCTGGCCATGGCTCCATGTGCATGAAGCGGTCCCTTCTTCATATCTATAATGCCAAAAATAATCCTTCAATGGTTGAGTCAGCATGCCCCAAGGATATTCATCTCCTTTTACCTCTTGTGAAGGCCTCTATCTAGACGCTGAACATTACAAGAGCAATGATAAGCAAATCCTGGAAGGTGAGGATGGACCTGCCTCGGTCATAAGTGATCCCTGGGCAGGTCTAGACGACGCATACATCTTCCCGATCCATCAGTTGGAGGCCACGACCTCTGACACGGGGTGTGTTTTTTTGTTTTGGGTACAAGGGGAATGCATATTCCCAGGTCCAAGCGATGGCGGAAAATCACCTCGTACTCCTACACCAACCAGGCTTAGGTGATCCCGGAACCTTCTACCCCTATACGGTATCGGGATGTCAGGCTCATGGAAATGGTGGTACGTCATACGTGTCTCTTCCGGTGGGCTGGAATCAACGGACTCAGGAAAATACGTCCCTACTACTTTGATTTCATTAAGCGTGGCCCCTTGGGCCGAAGTCTATATGGGGTTGGATTGACTGCCTTCATTGCTATGGTCTCAGTGGCACATGAGTCTTCTGACGTGATGACCACTGCTGCTCAGGCCAGCACCAGCCTCCCATCTGAGTCTGGTGGCTCAGAAATTACTCCCCTCGTGGAACATTCCTCCGCAGGTGGAGAAGAGGACTTGGAGGATGCTCCCTCTACCGTTGAAGAAGGCATTTCTACCACGGTTCATGAACTGGTATTGGTGAACCTTGGAAGCGAGGAAAATCCAAGACCCACATTGATTAGTGCCGCCATGCCCCTCTAGGAGAAGCAACAGTATGTGGACATTCTCATACAGCATCGTGACGTGTTTTCATGGAGTTACGACGAGATTCCAGGACTAGATCCCCAGATAGCCGTCCACCACCTTGGCCTCCCGACAAACCATCGCAGGTTCAAGAATCCTCCCAGAAAGATGCACCCTTCTCACTATGCCATGGTTGAGGCTGAAGTTGATAATCTAATCATTGCTAAATACATCAAGGAGGCCTCACACCCCTGGTGGCTAGCCAAAATTGTGATAGTCAGGAAGAAGAATGGGTAGATCAGAGTCTGCATCGACTTCCATGATCTCAACTGCCACTGCCCGAAGGATGCTTTTCCCTCCCAGTGACATAGTTGTTGATTGATGCCACGGCTGGGTTCCAAGCCCTCTCCAACATGGATTGGTATTCCAGGTACAACCAGATCTGGATGGCCCCTGAGGACGAGGAGTCCACTATCTTCAAGGCTCCCCAAGGTACATTTTGTTACCAAGTTATGCCCTTCGGCCTGAAAAATGCGAGTGCCACCTATCAGCGGGCCATGCAACGCATATTCATGCCGATTCTTGGGAAACATGTGGAATGATACTTGGATGATCTAGTGGTAAAATCTCTCCAGTGCTGGGACCATCTCATGGACCTTGAAAAAGTGTCTGGCTTCCTCCGTTCCCGCCACCTGAAGATGAACCTGTTGATGTGTGCCTTCGAGGTCACTTCCGGGAAGTTTCTTGTCTTTGTTGTCAGATATCGAGGCATCGAGATTGACATGGAGAAGATCAAGGCCATCATCCAGATGCCTCCCCCGAGCAATATTTGGGAGCTGCGATATCTCTAAGGCCACTTAGCCTACATATTCCGATTCATTGAGAATCTGGCTGGCAAGTGTTATCCCTTTTCCCGGATTATGAAGAAAGACTTCGCCTATGAATGGGATGAAGAGTGTCAGACCCCCTTTGAGTAAATCAAGAATTATCTGCTTCAACCTCTGGTTTTGATGACACCCGTCTACGGAAAGTAGCTGGTCCTTTATGTGACCGCAATGGAATGGTCCCTTAGTGCACATCTCGCCTAGAAGAACAATGAGGGGACATAAAATAGCCTCTACGACCTCAGTCGCATGCTACTCGATATGAAGACCAGATACTCCCCCATCGAAAAGAGTTTCCTTGCCCTCATGTTCGCCATACAGAAATTGTGGCATTACCTGCAGAACCATGAGGTATAGATAGTCTATCGGGTAGACCCACTGAAGTACATTCTGAACCGTCCCATGTTGACTGGCCGACTTGCGTGATGGGTGGTGATCCTCCAATATTTCGACATCAGATTCATGCCTCAGAAGGCTATCAAAGGACAGGCATTTGCAGACTTTCTAGCTGCCCATCTAACCTCCATGATTCAGTCGCTAGACCTGGATTTTTCCTATGAGGAAATCCTCTCAGTCGATCATGTCGTCTCATGTTGGAAAATGTACTTCGATGGTGCCTCCCGGAGCCCCGCCGGTAGGAGTCTTAATGATACAAATCTCAACAGAGTGGGTTTGGGTATCATCTTCATCACCCCGGCGCAAGCCGTTATGCCGTACTCTTTCTTTTTGTCAGAAGGCGATATCAACAACGAGGTAAAGTATCAGGCTCTCATCACTAGCCTAGAGCTGGCCCTTGAGATTGTCATGACCCATCTTCATGTAAAAGGGGATTCCAAACTTGTCATCAAGCAGGTCATTGGCGACTATGTTGTTAGGAAGATGAAGCTTGTAGCATTATTGGAGTTCTCCCTCCATTTACTAGCCCAGTTCTCTTCTCGACCAAAGGTTACCCATGTCCCTCGGTCACAGAACGGTCGACCAGACGATTTGATCGGCCTAGCTGCATCACTTGCAGAACCCAAGCATGATGATTTGATCATACATGTGGCACACTGAAGAGTCATTTCCCCCGTCACCCCAGGGGACAATGACGGCCTGCGGGTAATCCATCTTACCTCTAGAACCTCCATGCCAGGAGCTGCATGTTCATCAGATTCAGTGTTTGAGGCCCCTCTCGACTGGAAACCACCTTTTGTCGAGTATCTCCAAAATGGTTGCCTCCCGGATGATTGGGCCGAGCGCGAGCATATCTGACGCCGCGCACTTCAATTTACTCTCCATAGTGGTCCCAGTCTTCAGTAGATCCTCTATAAGCAAGGCTTCTAAGGTGTTCTCCTCCATTGCATTCAAGGAGTCAATGTTTCTCAGTTCATGCAAGAGGTTCATGCCGGTTACTATAGTGCCCACTGGCTAGGCCCAAGATGTCCCAACAGATCCGGAGGTTAGGGTACTTCTGTCCCTCTATGATCCATGATTGTATTTTAGTTTTCCAAGAGATGCAACGCGTGCCAAGTGCATGCTGACTTCCTGAGTCGGCCGCCAGAGCCTCTCCACTCCACCAAGTAATCATGGCCATTTGCGGTGTGGGGACTCGATGTCGTGGGACCATATCCACCGGCGACAGCTCGCCGGTGTAGGTTCATCCTAACTGCTACATATTTCTTCTCCAAGTTGGCAAAGGCAGTTCCACTCAAAGAGGTCATGGCCCATTCCATCATTGACTTCGCGGGCTCCAATATCATCCACCAGTTTGGAGTCCCTCACACTATCCTCACCAATAACGGCATGAAATTCCGAGCAGTCGAGCTGAATAAATTGTATGACATGTAAAAAATTCATTCGAACCATACCACTCGCTATCATGCGCAGGAAAATGGGTAGATCGAGTCTTTCAACAAAACTCTCTCTAACATCCTACAGAAAATGGTTGGTCTGAACAAGAAAAGTTGGCCAGACAAGCTCCCTAATGCCCTCTAGGCGTATTAGACGATAACACGTTATTCCACCCAGGTGACTCCGTATTCACTGGTGTATGGGGATGAGGCTGTCCTACCCATCGAGATCCAGCTGCCATTGTTACTCACTGCAGTCTATGACAAACTGGCGCTAGATAAGGTGGCCAAAATCTGTCTAGCTGAATTGGAATCACTAGACGAGAACATGCTTCGTGCCCAGGACAATCTGGAATGACATCATAATAAGATAGCCAGAGCCTTCAACAAAAAGGTTCGCCTTCGTTCTTTTTTACAAGGCGACCTGGTGTTGGCCCTCCGAGCGCCAATGATCCTTGGTAGGAAACGACCCATGCTGGAGCCCAAATGGGAAGGACCTTACATCATTCATAAGGTTTACCCCAATGGATCATACTCTTTGGTGACCATGGATGGTGAGCGCATAACTCCTCCCACCAATTCCAAGTTCCTCAAGAAATACTTTTCATGAGCCCCATGGTCTTGCATGACCTTAAACTATACGGTCCCTCATGACCCTAAACTGCACATTACGGTCCCACATGACCCTAAAATGCACATTACGGTCCCGCATGACCCTAAACTACTCATTACGGACCCACATTACTTCAAAATGAACCATCATCCTACATGACAATAAAATGAAAAATGGTCCGAGCTCTATGACCTTAAACTAAGATCTACCTTGTCCATACTGCAAGACGATAAACTACAAGCTGGTCAGGACTTCCTGACCGAGGGCCAACCGTCGGGCCCCTGGCCTAGATTCTCAATGATGGGATTGTGCAATGTGGTGTGGGATTATGTCCTCATTCACATCAGATTACTCACCGGACCATAAATATCCCCAGACAAGATGCATCCTCATCTCGCATGATGTTAAACTGTATCTCGTCCCACATGACGTTAAACTGCGCTTTTAAAACTATGTATGGCTTGACTCCCATACTAATGGGATACGTAGGAATGGTCAGACGTCTTGTCTTGAGCCCAGCCCCGAGCTTTTCTCTTTGACTGTCCCCCTTTGGTATTGTTTCCTTAGAGGGTCCTCGCATGAGAAGGAGTAGGGTTCCTTAGCCTCACTCATACGAGGATTATAATGGTCGCACCATGTGCCCACTCCCATTCTTCTATCCACCCACGTCTTCACCGCACGACGTTAAACTGCATGGCCTTCAAGAACTATATATGGATTGATTCTGATCCTCATGGGATACGTAGGAACGCCCGGACATTTCATCTTTTGGGCCAGCCCAAAATCCAGAATTCTTTCCCTCGGGACAGGACATATGGTAGGGAGCATGTTTTTTCCCCAATTCACGTCGAGTTAGCCTCGACCCGACTGTACTTCCCCTTCCTTAAAGATGTTTTCCTATTTCGTAGATGGGTACAGCTATGCTCAACCCACTCTTTGACTGGGATTCCATCACTTTCCCCATCTATAAGGGCCCCTGAATGGCATGGATGCTAGGCCTAAGGGATCTCTTACCACTTCAGGCCAACACCCTCGAGGATGTTGAGCAACAAGCCAATACAAGTCTCACGTTTCGAATGTGGTCAGCAGTCGATACTCATTTGTTGCTCCCATCTCAGGTCACCATAAGGACACTGTGTTTCGAACACAGTCGACACCCACCCTGGATCTTTGGGTCCACCCCAAGCTGTCGCAAACATCGAGTGTAGTGATTCGTTATACCCCATCCCGAAGTGTCGAACTCTTTCCGGGCAGGGCCAGCCGTCAGGCCCCTAGCCCAGGATCTCTATGATGGGATTTTTCGGTGTTGTGTGGGATTATGTCCTCATTCACGTCGGGTTACTTTCTATTCTGCACACATCCATGGGCGAGACACCTTATCCTCCCTCCATCCTTACTGCAAGACGATAAACTGCAAGCTGGTTAGGCCTTCCTGAACGAAACCCAGCCTCAGGCCACTCGGCCTTTCCGGGCCCCCAGCCCCCCGTCCTAACTGCAAGATAATAAACTGCAAGCTGGTCAGGCCTTCTCGATCGAGGTCCAGCCTCCGGACCCTCGGCCTTTATGGGACCCCGACCACCCGTCCTTACTGCAAGATGATAAACTGGAAGTTGGTCAGGCCTTCCTGACCGAGGTCCAGCCTTATTCCCCTCGGCCTTTCTGGGCACCCGGCCCCTCGTCCATACTGCAAGACGATAAACTGCGAGCTGGTCAGGCCATTCGGATGGAGGCCCAGCTTCATGCCCCTTGGCCTTCTCGGGCCCCTTAGCTCGAGTTCATACCTGGAGTGTACAGTGTGGTGTGGGATTACGTACTCATTCACATCAGGATACCCATCGTGTCGTACACCTCCCCTGTCTGGAGAATCATATTCCCCGACCTTCATCCTCACTGAAAGATGTTAAACTGAAAATTGGTTAGGCCTTCTTAATCGATGCGAACTATCAGGACCTTTGGCCGTTTCGGGCCCCTGGCCCAGGTTCTTTCCTACGGGACTGTGCGGTGTGGTTCGGGATTATGTCCTCATCCACGTCAGGTTACTTGCCACAATGTACACGTCCTCGTTAGGGTATCCTGCCCCCTGGGTATCATTGATAACTACGTATGGCTTGATTACCATCTTTACGAGATACGTAGGACCACCTGAATATCTAGGTTTCGGGTCCATCCCCATCTTCCGAAAATCTCCACCAACCTTGACCCCTTTGCCTACCCTTCCTCGGAGAGGGGATTATATAGTGTGTTGTGGGGCTATGTCCACATTCACACCGGGCTTGTAATGACTAGGCCATGTACCTCTCCCTCCTGAGCCACATTGTCTCCCCTTTTTGGTGGTTCACCAATGTGCCTAAGGGTACTCTGGTTTAGTTACCTGGAATGTCAGACTCTACCCGGACACGTCCGCACTTGCTTTTCAGGCATTGTGTTCCTCTTCATCAGGGCATTCATCACCTTTCACACCCAAAAGGACCCCCAAGAACAGCCTGGATACAACGCCCAAGGGCTCTCCTTACATTACTGGCCAACGCCCCCAAGGGTATTGGGAAAAAATTGATAAAAATACCACGTTGCGAATATGGTCAGCAGTTCATGCTCATTTTGTGTTCCCATTTTAGGATAATGCGATATAGATACTGCTTTTCTACCACGGTCAGCAGTAACCCTCCATCACCACGCCATCCCCATTAATCCCAAAATGTCTATTACACGATTCACATCCTTCTCCGTACCCATCATGTCCAAGTAGAGATTCGAAACTCTTGATACTCTTCCTCAGTATGCATCTGCGCATTAGGGAAAAAATCCACATTAAAGGTGTCCTTTGGTGCTCTTCACCAACTTCCCATCAATGGATGTTTTGGGTATTGCGATAAGGATCTTCCTCCCTTGTTTCCCACACTGGGTTTAACTCACATGGGCTTAGGGATCGGTTCGAGGTCTATGCTTACATGGAACGATGCCATCCACCCATGGTTCGAGCTCTAAGACCAAAAACTAAGATCTCATAAGAACTACGTCTGGCTTGATTTCCATCCTCATGGGATACATAGGAATGCCTAGACCCCCTGTCTATGGGTCCAGTTTGAGTTCAGCTAATTTGTCTGTTTTGTCCTGCCTTCGGGAATTTGACTGTAGGACCACGTGGCGTGATGTGGGATTATTTCCTCATTCACGTCGGTTTTTCAATAGCCGCACCACACGCACCCCATTCTATGAATTAGCCCTCATATTTCTTGTCCCTCATGACATTAAAAGGAACTCTTCACAACTACGTGTGGCTTGATTCCCATCCTCATGGGATAAGTAGGACCGCCCGAATGTCTAGAATTCAGGTCCATCCCCACCTCCTAGAGATCTCTCAATCCCCCGGTCACCTAGGCCCCTTGGCCTGTCCTGCTCCACGAGGGGGATATATAGGTGTGGTATAGAGTTTTTGGCACCATGCCCCCATTCTCCCGGGAATCCTCCATCTCTTGGACACCCTAAATTTGAGTCCCTCGATCCCTTGTAGTGGTTCACCTATGTGTTAAGAGTGTTATGGTCTAGGACTAAGAGTGTCAGATTCAACTTGGTCAATTTCCTTCCACTTTTCAAGATTTGTGCTCCACTTCATTCGGGCTTCCATCATCTTTCACACCCAGAGGGACCCCCACGAACAGTATGGATACCATGCCTAAAGGCTCTCCTACCATTACGGGCCAATGCCCTCAAGGGTTTCAGACAACAAATTGATACAAATCCCACGTTGAAAACATTGTCAGCGGTCGATTATCATTTGTTTGTCCCTATTTCAGGATAACGCGACAGGATGCTGTGTTGCGAACATGGTCAACAGTAATCCTCCGTTGTCACGCCAACCCATTCAGGCCTTGAATTTTGGTTGCATGATTCACGTTATGTTCCACCCCATTGCGTCCAGGTAGAATATCGACACTCTTGGTGTTATCCCTCAGTGCACCTCTGCACGTCAGGGGGACAAACCTGCAATACGACGTCCTTCGGGGCTCCCATGGTCCATTATCTAAGACAATAATCTATGATCCTCATTAAGGGATATGTGCGGCTCGATCCTCATCCCCATGGGATGTGATGGGTCCCCCGGACGTCTTGTTTTTGAGTCCAGATCATCTAGGAACAAGTTCCTCATTCCCGTTTCCCTCTTACCTCTATTTGGGACCCTTGGCCCGAGGATCCCCTTTTGGAATTGTACATGGTGTGATGTGGGATCATGTACCCATCCACATTGGTTATGAATCATGTCACCATACACATTCCCCTCCTAGAATCATCTTTGTTACGTCGGCACTGCATGACGTTAAAATGCATTCTCGGTCTTATCACATTACCCTAAACTATGACATTATCTTCCTGGCCGCACGACAAAAAACGGAACTGCACTGTGATAACCTCGTTTTACAGGAAATCACATTGGGTATTGGTCACCTTCAATACCATTTTTCAAATCCTACTACGGCTTGATTCTTGTGGAGACACTAGTGCTTTCTACCCCAGGCCTGTCGCTTCACAAAAAAAACCACCCACCATAAAGGACAAACATGATTTATCAAATACCGCTTCTCTTGGTGCGAGGTCTAGATCCGCATGCCCCTTTCATCCTTTTCACTAGTACCTTAATATGTTGTGTAAACCTCTAGAACTACGTATGGATTGATTCTAATCCTCATGAGATACATAGGAGCAGCCGAGCACTTCCCTGCGGGCCTAGCCTAACTTTCATGTTCGGTCCCTCGACTCAAGCACTTCCCTAGAGAACACATGGTAAGTAGGGATTATGTCATCATTCACGTCGGGTATTGTAACCGCTTTCCATGTGTCCCCTGCTCTCCTTACCCATTCAGGTTCCGAGTTCTAAGACCTTAAACTAAGACCCTCTCAAGAACTACGTGCAGCTTGATCCCCATCCTCATGGGGTATGTAGGAACCCCTTTGATTTTGCTTTAGGCCCAGCTCAACTCTCGTTTTCAGTCCCTTGGCCTAAATCCTCTTCTCGGGGGGGGGGGGGGGGGTTGTGCGGTGTAGTATGTGATTATTTCCTCATCCACGTCATGTTGTACGCCGCGCCATAAACATCCCTGTACCCCATCCGCGTAGGGTTTTTTTGTAATTACCCACCACGTGCCTCCTGTGTTTCTTCCCACCCATGGTCCGAATTCTATGACCCTAAACTAAGATCCCCCTATGGGAAGGGACTTGAATCCCCCTATCTAATGTGTATCAATAATGTATTTAGATGATTTTTGACAAAAATCCCAAAGTGTGGAATTTTCGTGGAGATATTCTCTCGTTCCATGACCAAGCTTCGTGAGCTCAATATTTGGATCCTAATCCTCTTCCACATCCAAAAGAACCCTCGGATGACATGGATTCTAAGATTAAGTGCTCTCCATGGATGCTGGGCCTAAGGGATCTCCAATAATTTCGGGCCAACGTCACTATAGATCTCTAACAACATTTGCGACATGGTCCCGTGTTTCGAACCTGGTCAACAGTCAACCCTCATTTGTATGTCCCCATTCTAGGTTAACGCGATATGGATTCTGCCTTTCCTCCATGGTCAACAGCCATCCTCCATCATCACACCACCATCATTATGATCCAAATCTCGAGTTTCATGATTCACACATTTCAGATTTCTCATGTTCAAGTGGAATTCCAACATACTCAGCTCTACTTCTTCGCGCATCTAGGTGCGCCACATGGTCGTGTTAGTGTCATTGGGACGGTATTCACCGATCATCCCTTCACCCAAACCTGCCCATTCCTGGGTCAGGAACGTTATCCATTACTTCTAGCTTCCCACATAGAGCATGACTCATGTGGGATTAGTAGTTTTGGTAGTATGTGTACCGGCACAACCAGGATTCTAATCATCCTACATGACATTAAATTGTTCTTCCAAAACTACGTGTGTCTTGATTCCCATCATCATCGGAAACGAAGACACACCCTGGTATTTTTCCTAGGGTCTAGTCCACAAGAATAATAAGATCCTATTCCTCCCCATTTCCAGACAATGGACTAACCCCTCTAAGGGGACCATATAACTATAACTCTTCCATTAACAAGTTCAGGATGCCCCAAGATGTCATTGGGAAGTGACAAACCCCCTTTCTAGAGAGGCCATGTCTGAAAAACATGATCCACGATCAAATTGATGCACCCATCTAGTATACTCCCACCACGGTGGCATAATTTTAGGAGTATTGGATTCTGTTCGAATAAACCATCACTCCACATCCCACGTTTTGTGTGCCCTTTTATTAAGAATCTCGTCATCTTTCATGTCTGGAGGAACCCCCTAACAGTATGGATGCTCGACTAAGGGTCCGCCTATTGTCTGGGGCCAACGGCCTGAAAGACTGACCGATGATATTTGAGTTAGGCCCCGTGTTGCGAACATGGTCAATGGTCAGCCCTCATTTGTTGTCCCCACTTAAGGCTAATGCAGTAAGGATACTGTTTTTCCTCCATGGTTAATGGTTGTACTTTATTGTCATGCCAACCTCACAATGTTCCAAATCTTGGGTATCGTGATTCACACTTCCCATTCCCATCCGTTAGGACCGAATTCAGCGCCCTTGGCGTTGCACCATTCGTGCATAAGAGCACGCTGGAAAACGGTGATTTGGCTATTTTGAGAACTCCATTCTCAAATCAGGTTTCTCCTATTTCAGGGAAATCTAGACCGGTTGTCCAAACCCCGGATGCCCGAAGCACGGTTTTCACTCCAATGTTTGGATAAGGTGATGAAGTGACTATCTCTTGTTTCTCACATCGGGCCCAACCCACGTGAGCCTAGGGAATTGTCGCTGGACGTTTCGAAAAAATTACAAGGATGCAATGAACTAGTGCAAACAAAGGAACTCGTGCATGCTACAACATTCAAAAATAATTAAAGCATGAAGGTATTTTTAAGCGTTTTTAACCATTACAGTACCCGAGGGTCAACTCCCCCCATGGATGGATTCACCCCGTCAAAATAGGGTTGCATCTCCACCAACTTTTCACTTATGAAGTCCAGGAAATGCTGTCGCCGACTCAGCTCTTTCTCCCCCTCAGTAGAAATGTGGCGCAACTCATCTGCCTCAGCATGGGCCCTCTCTATGTCACCCTGAAGGATGACCATCTCTTCGTAATCCTGGCTCACATGCTCTTCCGCCTCTACCAGCTAGGCCTTCAATCGCGAGATCAGCTCAGATTATGGATTGAGAGAGGCTGAGTACTCATCCGCCCGAATCTGTAGGTGTTGTACTTCGTTTTCAGCCTCTTGGAGATTCTTGATGTTCGTTGCCTTACTCTGCTTCCAACCCATGCTGAGCCTGCGATCATACTCCCGGATCTTCTCTACCCTGAGATCTCGGATGATCATATGAGGGTGTTGTGCATCCACTCTCCCAGTGCATAGTTCGCGCAGTCGCGAGTGGAGTCTATCCATCTCATTCAGCCACAATGCTGGGGGTGTTATTGATGAAGCTCATGATCAGCTTCCATGATCGGCGGTGGACTATTTTGTTGTCCTCTTCATCGGAGGTCGTTTCATACCAGTCCGCGCGATTGGCAAGATTGTATGCAGGATACGCCTGCAAAAATCATCAGCAGGATCTACATCTTGCGTTGAATATGGCGCGACATCTGGCTTTGGAGCAGGCGTGGTGGGAATCGGGTCAACTGACTGATCCTCATTGTCAGACTCCACCTCAATAACCTTAGGCACGACCCTCCTGGTGGTCCCACCAATGATAGAGAGTGCTGTAGCTCGGGTAGATAGGGTAACTATCTCCACTATCACCGGAATGCACCTAGGAGGGATGCCACCAGTCATCCCGACCAGCTTCGCCGTAGCATCCCATGCTAGTCGTAGAACTGTATGCGACGGGGAAGGGCATGGTCATCAGTTGGAACGGTCTACATACGCCAAGAAATGAACTTAGTAGGGAAGACTTACGGATATCGAACTCCTAGTGCTTCTCCTAAGTTGATGCTGACGGAACCCTAAGGCGTGGTCCTCCGTATATTGTCGAAAGCTCTAGAGATTTTGGAGGAGCCCCCTCAGGTGATCTAGCCCCGCCAGACACAGAACTGGATACAGTCGTAGGAGCGAATTCCGATGGCCCTGCATCATCACCCACGGAGGGGCGAGAGCAAGGTCTACGTACAAGTTCCTGCTGCACGATTCAAGTGTTCATAAGAGGTCCATAATGTCCTGATAGTGGACCGTGAGGAAAGAAACATAGAATGATACCTCAAGAACCTCTGCAAAATCATCGGAATCCGAGTCTTGATCCCCGACTTTTCCTTCCTCCAATGGGCTCCCTCCACCGGCCTCATCTTCCCCATAGGATTTGTTTTATTCTTCCAGAATTGGGAAACACCCTCTCAGCTTACTGGCCGACAGCTGTGGGGGAACTGTCTGGTTCAGCAGCACCCTCACCCAGTCTGTCCTCGGACGCGGGGCACCACTGGAATGTACATAGTCATCCATCTCGTCCAGATACTCCTCTACCTCCACCAGAGACACCGCGAAACTATCTCGGACATGGCCTATACCTGGTAAGGCCACCCCGATACGGTTCAGGTGTTCCCACATGACGAGGCAGACTAAGGTGTTTCTGGTTGACGTCCCAAATATCTCAGGCCTTCGAGAAAATAGCAATCTATGGAATCTCGATATGAACCATCCGCTTCCCCGGAGCCTGAGTGGATATCCTGCGGAATCCTATCGGTGGCCGCCCCTCCGGAAGGCTCTGTTCTTCCAGGACCACCGAATCCACCACTGTTGCCTCATCCTCAAATGGTGCAGGTCTTGTCGCCACGGATGCCCCACCACCGCGAGAGACACTTACTGCCCTCCGACACTGACCTCGAGATAGGGTAGGCCCGCCTTCACCAGCCCGAATGGTTGGCTGCTTCAGCATTTCCCCCGGATAAGCTACCTCCCAGCTGATGGCATTCTCCTTCACCAGTCCGAAGGAGACATTGGATGGAGACAATTCATTTCTCATTTCTCGTCCTCCCATGTGAACATTAGCCACATTTGCCTCATCACACATGGGTTCTTCTCCTGGCGCACCTCCCAGTAAACCTGCGGGGTCAGCTGTTGTATACACCCGAATTGCCTCATGAACTCATGCGGGGTTTACGGCTCACAGAGTGGCTCAAGGTCTACCTGTGCCAATAAAACTCCACCTCGAAAGGCCTTGAGGCATGCCCAGTGCTCTTCTATTCCCTAACCTTCATCGGTCCGTACTCCCGTCGGTAATGGAAATGGGTGGAAGTTAAACTCATCCGCTTTACACACTCAGTTCAGCACCATCGGTACGACTAATTTGACTGGGAAGCTCCAGGTCGCATTTAGAATGGAGGGCCAGAAGATCGACCTCGATGGCGAGATAGGGTTTGGGTATTCGTAAACCCCCCTAACGTGTGCCGTGATCCTCCCATATAGAAGGTTGAAGGGCCCGCATATCCTCGATGGCTTCTTTCCCTTGCTAACGTGCCGCAGCATTTTGTAAAATCTGGAGAGCATTGGAATCCCTAGATTGACCCACCATCCTGTGGCCATCATGGATACCATGATGAACGAGCTGGGTTGAACCTCCATGTTCGTATACCTCACTGGTAGGATCCAACTGCAGATATGTACCATGATAAATGACACCAGCCTGACTATCGACTACTGTTTAGTATTGACACTGAAACCCTAGGTCTTCCATTGGCTGTCCTCCAAGAGCCGCCAATATGAGTGCTTATTGCCCCATTGATCCCCCTTCGGACAAGATCGAGGCCTCAGGGGAAACTCTTAGTTCACTGGGTGGTTCAATAAATGCTTGAACCACTTTTTAAAGTGGACATCTCTCACCGCCTCTTTGTTCTCTCCTGGGACCAGTCCCATCAATACCAGCGCCAGCCGCGGCATCCGCTCCAGATCCTCTCATGCGCTCATGACTAGGAGGAACTCATCATACATGGCTCCCATGATCAGGACCCCGGATATTTGATGGACATCCCACAGACTGATTCCAACCTCCCCATGGTGCAGGTGAGAAGTGTTGGTCCTAGATGACCATCTGCTCAACAGCTTCGGCATCAGCTGTTTCGGTTGATAAATGTGGAATTGGGGGGCCCATGTTGCCTCATACAAGCCCACTCTCCTCATCTCGGCCCCAAAATCTTCACATGAGGCACCTACCTAGAAGGCCCATCCCAGTCGTTGGTGAAGTTACGGCCCTGGCACTGTTTCCACTCATCGGACCACCCCTTCATTGAATCCTGAAAACCCGCCATCAGTATGGCGCGGTACATGAGAGGGGACATCTTTGGTAGCCGTGGATTCCCATCGATGTTGTTTAGATGGTTGTACAGAGAGACGGCGGTGACAGGTGAGAAGTCCTCCTGTGCATGACCATCGGCCGCCCTAAACCATTGGCACTGGCATGGCGTGCTCCCGAACCAGCAAGTCGGTTCGTCCCTACTCACTTCAAGAATGAAGACGTCATCCCTCAGCCCGAAGCCATACAAAGGAAGCTTCTTGCAAAACTGATAGTTCTTTTGGCTCTATGATAGCAGTTTTGTCAAAGAATTATGATCTGAGAGGCTTCGTACTAGCTCCCCTAGTCCCAGAACGTTGGCCATCTCATCTCTCCGGGAAGGTTCCGCAAGCACCCGCTGCGCAGCTTCTTGATGGGCCATCGGGTTTTAGAACATGGAAAAATTTCACGTCAGGCCTCAAAGCCCATTCACGGAGCCCGTTATCAGAGCTCGAGCGCAAAGCCAAGATGCAGAGCCTGGCCTCATCTTGCAAGTAGATTTTCGCTTGGCATAGTCGTGGAGTCCAAGACTCGCGGTTCGCCGTGAAGCTAGATATGCGGTGAGTAGACGCGGAGTATGCGGAGCTTCGCGAAGCAAGATCGCAAAAGGAAAAAGTTTCAGAGAAGGTAAAGGAAAAAAGAGAGGTTGGCCCCCCTATTTATAGGCAGCGAACCAAGATAATTGTGGCGCAATCATCCCGCGTCGAGCTTCACGTCACGTCTAGACCGCGTGGCCCCTGTCAGCCTCACACGCCCTCTTCGCGAGTCAGCACCTTCGAACTGCCGAAAATTTTGGTGATTTCCCTCAGACTTCGACCCTTGATCCCTCCGCAGCTCCATGTATGAGGGGGGGGGGGACATTTTTAGGTGCCAAAAATATTTGATGAAAGGTGAGAAGAAAAAGAGGCCTCACGCCCTGCCTTGCGAAGCCCCAATGCGAAGCCCCCTGGGAAACATGGCTGCCGCAAAGCACCAGAGGCGGTAACGCTCCCCGAATGACCTGACGTTCGTGAGCCCACCATGAAGCACCAAAGGCAGTAATTCTCCACGAACTCCCTAATGTTCGCGAACCCGCTGCATAAAAGAAGAGGTGGTACCTCTCCGCGAATTCGGTTGACATTCGCGACCCATCGTGAAGCAACCAAATCCCCCTTCACGTTGCGTGAGCTCTTCTTCACAGCGCCCCTTTCCTATAAATACTGAGGTCCCCCTGAGCTCTCCAGATGGAAAATACGACATTTCGGCTTCTCAACTCCCAAATCACGATGCACTCTTCGATCTAGGAATCATGAGCTCCGCGATGTATTTTTGCTTCGTGAGAGGCCTCTGTCTTGTCTCGTTTTGAGCCCCTCTTCTGAGAGGGATTCCCTTCATGAAGCCTAAGAGAATTCGTGAAGGAAGGGGATCCCCAAGGGGACCCGGGTAGTTGCGGAGAATTTAATCTTCGCAAAACACCCATCTTTTACACGTGATCCACCTGCCAAGGTAGGTTCACTGTACATCGCGAAGCACACTACTTCACGGCACCTTGATTCGCGAGGCACCTCTGCTTCGCGAGGCTGTGCTCTGCGAACACCCTTCCACTTTACGAAGAACCTCCCACTCACATATATTCCCCATGATAAGGCCAAGGCACTCCACTTCGCAAAGCACACCCCTTCGCAAGTTCCCTCCACTACGTAAAGCAACAGAGCTCCGCAAGGCCCCTGCCTGTGGATCCCTCTTCTCGGAAATTCCTCTTCCCGTGCGACCCTCCAGGTTTGCACAATGTGATTTCAAAGTCCCCTGGATGGCACCATTCATAGCTTTTCTTTTCCTAATGCTTCTTCAAATAGGCGTGCTAATTGATATTGCTCCTCTACATAGCCACGCTAACATAGACCCCTCGATGGTTCTCCCTGAGACCCCCCTTTACTGTGGCATTGCCGGTACCTTCCCTCCCACCAGGAGCAGAGGGTACCAGTTAAGTAAGTCCTAGGGGTGTGGAGCGATCCCACATCGTCTGAGCTGTAGGACAATAAACTGTGAAGCACCTCGTCCTCAACAAATGATTTTGAACTATGATCTGACCCTGTGCCACAAACACAGGGTCCCCCCGGCCCAGACATTCAATATGCCCACTGGTATCCACGGAAATTGGATGACCCATTATAGGGGATGATATCCTCATTATCAGAGTGACGTTTATCCATGGGGAAGGGTAGACATCTTGGCGTAAGCCCCTTGACCCTCTTGCGGAAGGTAGAACCTCTGATCCTCCGTACATCCTCACCACCAGGGCTTACGGAGGGCGTGATAGGGAACGAGGCACCTCCTTTCTTTGGTCCCAAATTCTCTCCCTCTACGCTTTGTCGCTCTCGGGCCACCATCCTGGAGTAAGTCCTGGTACCATGGGCATCCTAACGCATCAGCGCCCCTTCGCTTCTCACGGACGCACCTTTCATGACGTGATTGTCAGGTGTCTACTGCCTCTTGTTTCTCACACTGAGCATGACTCACGTGGGCTGAGAGTAAGCATTGACCATGACAATACCCCGTCCAGCCTGATGTCAAACTGTATCCCCCCATCCAGCATGACGTTAAACTGCATGCTATCCTGCATGACATTGAACTGTACATCCAATTTAACTACGAGGTCATTGATCAATGTCAAAGCATGGTACGTAAGAAGACTCCATGAGGTTCAAGCCCACCGCCCGTCATTTATTCACGTCAGGGTTCACCCTCATCCCGCATGGCATTAAAATGTATTCCAGTCCAACGGTTAGTCGTTGTGACTATCCTGAACTACAAGTACTTTGATCCATGCCAAGGCATGGTACGTAGAAAGCCTCATGAGGTTGAATCCCACCACAAGTGGACACCTGGGTTCACCTTCACGTCGGTTCGTTGATGAATCCCTTTGAACAATGAGGTCTTTGATCCATGTCAAGGCATGGTACGTAGGACGCCTCCTGGAGGTTCAAGCCCGTCACCCATTGGACCAAAGTCCTTCTTCACGTCGGGTCACCGACACCCACGTCTCCTAAAAACTACAAGGTCTTTGATCCATGCCAAGGCATGGTACATATGAAACCTCATGAGGTTCGAGCCCACCATCCACCCGGACCAAGGTCCTGATTCACATCGGTTCCTCGACACGCCCTCGTCCCGCATGACGTTAAACTACGTCCCAATCTAGTAGTAAGCCGTTGTGACTCTGCCATCCAGTTGCACCGACACCCTTTGTGTCAGTTCAACAGCCCCTTATCCCGAACTGCGAGGACTTTGATCCTTGCTAAGGCATGGTACATAGGAAGCCTCCCTGAGGTTCAAGTCCACCACCCGGCAATTCCGACCTCCTTCACTTCGGTTCACCAACACCTGGGCAGCCTAGAGTGTAAGCCCCACACCCTCCAAGTGAACTATGAAGACTTTCATCCATGTCAAGGCATGGTAAGTAGGAAACCTCCCTGAGTTTCAAGCCCAACATCCATCAGACCAAGGTCCATGTTCACGTCGGTTCACTGAAGATACCCATCGGACCAAGGTCCATCTTCATGTCAGCTCGCTGACACACCCCAATCGAGCTACGAGGACTTTGATCCATGTCAAGGCATGGTACGTAGGAAGCCTCCACATGGTTCAAGACCACCACTCGGTTATCTTGATCCCCTTCACGTCGTTTCACTGACGAAACCCAACCCAAACTACGTGGACTTTGATCCATGTTATGGCATGGTACGTAGGGTTCTTCTCGAGGTTCAAGCCCACCACCTAGTTATTTCGACCTCATTCACGTCAGTTCTCCCACCTCCTTGGGCGGCCTAGAGTGTAAGACCCACACATTCATTTTGAACTACGCGGACTTTGATTCCCTACCACGGGGATACATAGGAAGTCTCTTCGATACTGAATCCCAACACCATCGTCATCTCCACGACGGATCCATTTCATTCCCCCCTCTACTTCGCGTAGTTTTCCATCATCCATCATGATCCTTCCCTGGGCCGCCACATCACGGTTAGATCATGCCACCCCATTCCACCCCACATCATTTGGGAAGCCACCCACGGGCTGGCTCCGATATCGGTGTTCCCTCAAGAGGGGTTCCTCAATCTGATCCACTCCAGCTAGTGTTCTAATTAGCCCGATCTGGATCTGCTAGACGTTAAACTTGCAGCATACCCTGTGTTAAACATGGGAAGCTGAGGAAAACCTCAGATACATGCCTATGGCATATGATTACCCGCATTCGATGTGGGATGCCTCGGTCTTTTGTGCCCTTGAGAAGCCCTATAATAAGGGACAAAAGGCAGACACGCCAATTCCCCAGCATTCAGACTTGTTAATGATGCCTCGATGTGACTAGTAATCTGACTAAAGGTTGCTGCCTTGACCAGACCCCTTGGAATGTCTAGATAGAAGCAGTGTAACTAACCAGCGTCTATGGAAACATGGCACTGGGAAGAGTTTCATGAACAACATATTAAATCTATGAGGGAGACCTGGACTAGGTGACGAGTTCTGAGGAGGAATCCATGGAAGGAAGAATCGACATCCCATTATCCCAGTTTCGATCATGGAGCAGACATCCCTAAATAAGGACCGAATGTCGCCAACCCTTAGAAAGCGGGATTGCATGGTAACAAAATCCGCGCCTGTCGCACCTCAAGAGGACAGATGCACACGCCCAAGAGAAAGCGTCGGAAACAATTACCTCTCTTGAATGAAGTTAAAGAAATATAAATCACCTCATCTTCAATGTTGGTAAATAGACACATCACATGCAATGTTTTAATATATTGAATAAGTGGAAGAGGGGAATGAATATAATGGTGAGTATTCCATAAAAATGATTAAATCCAGAATATATAAGATATTGAATCATTTATTCCTCTTGTATAAGGGGATGTGAGGAATGAAAAAGAAAATAATTTAATATCGAAATAAAAATTAAAATTTGAGAAATCTCTTAGGAAAATTTGGCAGTCTAATGACACCGCTTAAATTTTCATAAAATACATTGATGAGAGAGAAGGGGTATCTAATCATTCTCACATAATATGGTCAGTAAGGGGAATATGGAATGGAATATCCCAACATAATCCAATGTAAATTATTATGAATATTATAAAATGAAAGCTTGAAAAAGAGAAGGGTGGCGGATTCCCTTACCTTGTAGAGTAACTCCTAATACGTAAAGGATGGGACATTAGGGGCTTGAATACACCTTGGGAGGACTAAAATGGAGGTAAAAAGACCAGAGATTCGTTGTTTATTAATTTGGAATGAATGGAATGAAGTAATGACATGGTATTTATTGAAAAAGTGAACGAATATTTTATTGATTTCTAAGGGACGCCTCATTAGTGGTATTAGAAATCCTTGGGCTTTCTAGTGGAATTTTCCCATGGTATTAGAAACATGTGAAACCCCATATATTATTTTACTATACAAAAGTCAACCATAATTATTACATCATTATTACATCATTAATTATGTCATTAAACACACTGACATTGAAACTGTATTTGTACTATTCATAAAAAATTCAACTCTTTCAGAAAAATCCAAAAAAATAAACTTAATCATTTTGCGACATGTAGAATTAAAAAATGAACTCCCATTTTTTAAATTAATTTTCTTTGAAAAATTTATTTTATTTATCCACAAAATCATTATTTATTCAAAAATAACAGTTTTAATTCTATAACACTTTTTTAACACCTTGAAAAATTAATCGACATCTAGTTATCTTATGTCCTTAAGAAAATAAAATAATAATACGATTTATTGTTCATAAGGGTTATATTACTATTTGTCGTACTATTTATAAGGATATGTTACTATTCACTAAAAAAGAAGTTTGTTCTTTTGGACTCAAAATAACATACTAATCATAATTATAGATGACCATTCCTTAAAATTCAAAACATAGAAGAGGAAAAATTATGTTTAAATTATAGTTATAAATATCTACATAAAACAAAGTTTCATGCATTTTAATTTATTTTTTTAAAACCTTGTGGTGTTATAGAAATGGTATATGAATTTTTTGTGGAGAAAATCTTTGCTAGTGTTGGATTTTAAGGCCAATTGATACTATAAGAATAATGATTTCCCATTCATGGTTTCGACAAAGCATTAGAGCTTGCTGACATAGTGTTGTCTTGGAGTTCCCTGTATCAGGACATAAAAAGAGTTAAAATGTTGCATGTGTTGGGTCACATATACCATTGAATGATGTGAAACATGGATTTCTAAATTCTAGTGGAGGAAGAGTGTGGTCCACTCATTCTAGATATGGAAATCTATTAGGATGATATAAGTATTTATATGTCTATATGGAATTGATACTTATACTGAGTGTAACACCCAGTTTTTTATGATTTATTTAAATAAATTAAATTTCATTAATGGATTGCATTGAATGATAAACCAAATTAATATTTAATTATACACTAAACCATGTTATGATTACACTACACACAACATTGGTTTATCTTTTATTATTTGAGACACTATGTTTTAACAAAATAATGATATATTTCAAATATTGTTATTTAAACATGACTCTTGTAACATAGTCGTCAAACATAGAAAAATTAATAGTAATAACTGAATTTTAAATATTAATTATAATTTTTTCAAATAAATAAAACATATTTATAATAATATATATTTATTTTTTGTAAAGTCTTTATATGTTTCAAAAATACCATTTTATAAAAAATACGCTTTTTATGACTTTTTTAAACAATAATTAAATTAAATTGTTACACTTTTAAAAATTAAATTTAGTAAAATAAATATAATTGTTTAATTCATAATGAAAAAAATATCTTAGTCTGAATTGTTTAAATTATTATAGAAAGTTTTATTTTTTTCATGAAAAGTAAAAAATATTAATTTTTAATTGAAAATAGAATTTCTGTTTAATTTATTATAAAGATAGAATATATTTTAATTTTTTTAGGTTTATTTAGTTCAATTATAAAAATATTAATCCAGTTTAGGTTATTCAAATCAATTTGTTTATCAAATTTAATATAAAAACATTTGTAAATTTTTGATCTATTTATCATTAAAACATGCTTCCTCATCACGTATACGTGATTGGTTTTAAATTAATTTATTCAAATTATAATATTATAATTTTTAAAAATGTATTTCAAATCTTTAATTATAAAAATTTACACTTTCAAATAAGTAAAATATAATTTTTGACCATAGAGATTGGTGAATGAATATAAAAATTAATTACAACGATTAAGGTACAAAAAAGATTACATGGTGGATAAACTTATAAAATAAGGTGTAAAAATGACCCAAAAATTTAAAAAATACATCAATATAAATATTTAAGCCATAAAATTTCTATTTGTTTAATTTTACCATTTTTGGAATCGTTTTTCATATGAAAAATGTTGTTGGAATGCTCTCTATCATATATTTACAAGTTTTCCACTCACCTCCCTTATTAAAGGCCACCACTTATTACCCTCTCTTCATGAACCTCAATCCCATTGGATTGGAAGATACATATAGAAATTTATTACAATTTTTCTCAACTCCAACCAAGTAAGGCCTTTGGCGAAAACCAATAGGAGATACTCGAAAAAGAGATAACATTCATCAGTGAATATTTTTATTTTATTTCTTTCGAAAATCCCTTAAATTATATTTATATCATTCTTATATAATAACCTTAGTATATTAAATATACTTATATGTTTTTATTTTATGGGTAAAACCTAAAAACATTCACAATTCCATCAAATGGGTTATGAAATCATCATTCGTGTGTATAAAAAATTACCGCCTCATGAACCAATATCATTTGTTCTTCTATTACTACGTATCAAGGATTGGAATAATTATGTACATACTATTTTTATATGATATTTTTAATTTTTTTTATTTTATTATGATTATTTAATGGTTATATAACCCAGAACCTAATTATTTAAAATTTTTAGGAATACAATAACATCGTTCGTGTGTGCGACAGACTACCACTTTGAAAAGAAATGTGATTCATTCATGGTTTAAATTGATTTCATTAAGGTCTGGTTTAATAAAAATATGTGATAAATATGAAATAAAAATTATCTTGTTATAATAATATTTCTTATAGTTTTATTTATTTTAATTCGACAAGGAAATATAAACAATGTTCATGCATACATACAACATATTATCTCCATATTTCCTATTTCTATATTTTTTAGATTATTATAAATACATATATATATATATATATACTGAAAATAAATAAATAAATAAATAAATGATATTTATATCATGGAAATCATTATGGGTTTTATTAAATCATTATTAAGGTAAAATAACCATAAATGTAATTATTCAAAATATTTCTAAAAAAAAGTGGTTATTACACAAAACATAACAATAACCTATATTTAATAAAACAGGAGTAATATAATGCCCTCGGTAAATCATATATGGTATTATATAATTGAATATGGTTATGTGATTAATTTATAATAACCTTATATTTATTATATAAGAGGTTTAAATGAGTATTAAGAGAGTTAATATTTGTGGTTAAGAAATTTTGTCTCAATTTTACTTTATTGAGACACATGTTATGTTATGAACCTATATTATTTTATGAGGTGTATATATTTCCCCACCGACATGTTATATATTTAATATACTTATTTTAATTATATTAAATGAATTATTTACTGTTATTATCTTATGGTGATCAAAATTCCATGTAACCAAAGTGGTAATAGTTTGTTGCTACAATATTATCACTGATATGTATTGTTTATAATTATTCCTCCATTGATGAAATATTATGATCCATATATGAAGAATTATCTTAATTATTTTTCCCCCTGGTTTATTCATTATATCTTAATATAATGGTGCCATTTCCAAACTCTTTAGTAATTAGGATAATTAAGAAACTATTTTTTATGAAAATCTTATTTCATCTCTCTATTCGGCTAGAAATATATTTTCTTTTAAGAGAATATTTTATAAAAATGTTTTTCAAAAATAATTTAATATCATCAAATGTTTTTTCAAAGAAATTTTTACCCATGTTTTAGTTTTTACAAAATGTTTTTAAAGGAATCTTCTTGTCATTTTCCAAAACAGTTGGCATTTATATTTTACAGAAAATGTGGATGGAACCATCATTTTAACATGTATGACATCGACATAATTCTATGATACCAGGATCTATCACTCCTTCTAAGGATACTTTATATGTTTGAAATTTTATTTTCAAAGAAAAATTTTATAAAAAATTTTATTGTTTTAAAAAGTGTTTTCTTATGGGTAAAATATATTTTAAGCAAGAAATTTTTTAAATGATCTTTCAAAATTATTTTCCATATAACATGTTGTATATTGGTGTTACATATTCCTTAATGAAGATATGATCCAAGAATACAATTAATATTATTTCTCATAATGATTTATCTTTTCTTGGCATGATGATTAGGAAAATCATTTCTCTTCTATGGGTAATACTATGAGAAACCACTTACGAAAACCTAAATATTTTCACAGATTATTATATAATGAAATTATTATGAAACCTGATTATTTTCCAAAGGTTATGATATGATGACATGTTTATTATACCCATTTCATTTCAAGGGTTATTATATGATCAATATTTATAATATTTTGGCATAAATATATATATTATTTCATTACGTAATGGGTGATACCTGTATCTCCTTACAAAGCATTGAGTAATGATTTATATCTCATGGGATAGAAATAACTATAATATAAAATGAACTAAATTAATTACCCATGGAAGGAAGAGAATTTCAACTTATTATAGTAATACAAGGCTAGAACTGGGAGTCAACTTGATTGATTAATGGAAATTATCCACTATGACAGTCTTGGTAGTGAGCCTTGACTAATATGTAATGATTTTCTATTATTATGTGTATACCACCAATTACATATCTTATTCTAGTGTTATTCTCTCAAGGATCATATTCTTTGATTTCATTATGATTCATGTCTTATGAACTGCAAATATTTTTCCATTATTCATGATAATGGTATTTGATATACAATGTATTTTTTCAGTTTTTGTGCTCATGTTATCATACCCTTATGCTCTTATTATGATTTCATATATCCCATGTCTACCTTTAATAAATATTGGAGCCCACCCTTTATTTTTTTCCCTTTCTCCATGTCATACAGTTTTTTCTTGTGCATGATATTTCTAAGAAGGGCTCTAGTAATGAAGAACATTGTGTAAGATGATATAGCTCATCTATACAACATTTTTTATGTTTCTATGTTTCCAAATACACTAAACTATTATGGTTCTCAAACATGTGTATTTGAAATGTAAAAATTATTCTAAAAAATGATATAATGTCTTTATTTCTAGAGATTGGGTTGTTATAGTTGGTATCAAAGGAACTTTTTAGTTAATATTTGGATATAAAGATGATAAAAACATGGTGAGATCCCTTGAAACATATTTAAAGATAAGTCTAAGTATGAGTCAAAGTATAGGAATATTTAATATAATTTTTTAAAGGATACAGTGACTGGTTTCATATAAGTACATACCTATATAGATATTACAAGTTTATGTGGATCTGGTACAGATTTGAAAAGAGGTAAAAACACCAAAAACATCGTTTTGAGCTAGAATCGATTAGGAAAAGGTGCATGAAAATTAGAATTATTTCACACCTACTTTGGTAGTACTAGGGGATACGATTTGGAAATTTAAAAAGTGTATACAAACCATAATGAAGGATTAAAATATAATATGGATTTTAATAGAAAATGATAAACCTAATCTGTCAAAGATAAAATAAAATTCCATAATTTAGAAATACTTTAAGTGATTTTCATGATTCAGTAGTTTCCCATTTTGATTATTTTTTCTTAATCTATGATTTTGGGTTTTTAGTAAATGGTTAGAACCAGATAAAACCACATTAATGCTTACTATGATAGATAATGTCATGATTATCCTCTTTAGAACCAAAATTTTATGGGATTTTTAATGAAAAATATTTTTTTTGTACTCACATATTTTTCTCAAGAAATGAATCGTGGGAGAATTACCAATGAGAAAATGAGGGAACAAAATTATTTTGAGTCTTTAATAAGGAAACATCCACCTTCTTTCAAATGGTATTCTGATCCACTAGTTTCTGAAAAAAGGATTAGTACTAATGGAAAGATATATTAAATTCTACAGTTTTCAGAAAAAGATAGAGTAAATTTTGATATAAACCTTTTGGAAGGTGAAGCAGATCAATGGTGTAATCTTATCTAAAATTTTATGAAATGGGAAGAAATTTACTCCATAAATTGGGAAGAGTTCAAGAATTTTCTTTAATAAGTATATTATTGGTATTCTTATTACAAAGGTTAATAAAGTGTTCCTCGAGAAATATAAAAATTATAATGAATATATTGGTACCTACAAGGGTAAGTTTACAAGTCATCTGAGGTATTCTTCTAGTAATATCATTCATTCTAAAAATATGTTTGATAAATTCTTTAATGGATTAAATACAATTCTTGGATGGGAATTATCCATAGGAGACATTTGAAGAAATGAAAATATTGTTCCATGTGAAATAATAGTGGTAATGGAAGTAGGAGTTAATAATAATTCTCATAGTTTTGAGAAGAAAAGGATGATTGAGTTAAATAGAAAAACCAAAAACCATTTTGATAAGAAGGCATGCTTTCAATTTTTATATAAATGTGAGAAAAACATTGTGAAAATTTAATTAGGCGTACTAGTAAATGTTTAATGCATTGAAGGGAAGTTCATCATGAAATTGATTAATGATGTAATGTGAAATTGTTAGCTAACTATTGGAATAGAGAGTAAGATTCATAGAATACTACTCCCCAACTTCAGTACTTAAAATGTATGGAGATTGGTAATTATTCTAACTAGTTCTAACACATGAGGGTCAGTGATATTGATCAAGGTCAAAAACCTCTTAAGGCATGGGGAAAGGAGAAATATAATGTGATCACTACTTCTGACAAGGGGTGTGATACCAATGTGGTGTAAGGTACACATACCATCCACTCTAGGAATTTTAATATCTTATATGATTTTATATAAAACCATTCAATCATATATAAATAATATTTTAAGGGTATAAAGATTCCACCCAAATGATTAGATGTGGAATTAGCATTTCAAACCCCTAATGTTATGATGATAACATCTGAAGTCTATGATTCCTCTCTTTATAATGTTGGTGGGAATGTTATTTTTATAATTCATTTAATTATTCATATGGTTGAATTTTATGTCATTGAATGTATTGGATTTCTCTTCATAAATACCACATCCATTATCGAGGAAGGGAAGTTAAGTTTGATATTAAAAATGAATTTATGATCATCTATCAATGTGATGATAATTACAAGCTTTCCATGGAGATCACATCTATTTTATACATCTTGATTCCCATTAATCCGGAGAATTTATCCCAAAATTTGGAGAGAAACGTGACATTGATGATATGCCTATTATTTAGGATTTTTTGGATTTTTTTATAGAACATTTTAAAACCTTCCCCCAAAAAATGAATTTCAGTTCTAAATAGAACTCATAACTTGTTCAACACCAATTTAAAAGACTCTTTGTAGAATGGCCCCAATTGAGTTGTAGGAATTGAAGAATTAACTCCAAGAAACCCTTAATAAGGGATTCATCCAGCCAAGCTTGTCACCTTGGGGTGCACCTTTTCATTTTATAAATAATAAATTTAGATCAATGTAACTCTACTTTGATTATCTAGAGCTGAAAAAGATCAAAACTAAGAACATTTATCATTTCCCTCTATTGATGACTTGTTTTATCAACTACACATAGCTAAACACTTTTCCAAGATTTACCTTCATTATCAATATCATCAATTGAGAGTCAAAAAAGAGGATATACCCAAGAAGGAATTCCATTATAGGTATGGACACTATGAACATAATGTGATTTATTTCAGTCATACTATATCCATTTTTATCTTCACTGATTTATGAATAGTATCTTTTTAGATTTCCTTGATTAGTTTTTGGTAGTTTTTATTTATGATATTCTTATTTACTCAAAGATAATGGAAGATCATAAATACCACTTGATAAATTTACTAAATATCATAAGGAAGGAGAAACTATATGAAAGAATTTCATAGTATTAATTTTGGGTGCCAAAGGAATCATTTTTTTGTCATATAATCTCATGAGAGGGTATATCGGTAAATCCATCAAAGGATAAGGCTATTGATTGTTGTCCCAGACCAACCACAGTGAGTGATATATATAGTTCTCTTGGTTTATCTAGATATTATTGATAGTTCATGGATAATTTCCCAGGAATCTATAATCCTAAAATCTAGTTTCCTTAGAAGGGAGAGAAGTTCCTCTAGATAGTTGAATAGGAGGAGAATTTCAAGAAACTAAAGAGAAAGTTAGTGAGTTCATTGATGCATACATTAACCTGTAGTGTTGAAGGGTTTGTAATCTAGAATGATGTAGAAAAACGGGTATTGGGATATATTCTTCTATATAAAGGAATGTTTATATTTTATGCCTCACCAGAATTGAAGGTTCATTCGAAAATTTACCCAACTCATGATTAGTAGTTAACCATGATAATTTTTGAATTAAAGATAAGAAGGAACTATCTTTATGGATGAAAGTGGGATATATATACCGGTTACAAAATTTTAAAATATATAAATTTTAGGTAAACATGAAGTCTATAGCAGGACCATGATAAAAAATTGATTTTTAGAACTTCTTACCATCTTCATGTGGATGGTCAGTCTAAAAGAACAATTCAAAACCTTGAGGATATGTTGAGATCTTGTTCTTTAGATTTTAATAGTGGTTGGGATAAACACCTTCCTCAAATTAAGTATTCTAACAACAAAAACTTTCACTAAAACATTCATATAACTCATTATGAATCCCTATATTAAAATAAATGTAAAGCTCTAATATTCTTGAATTAATTTGGATAAAAAGACTATTGGTAACTCAGTTTGTTGATGAAATGGAAGAGGTGGTTAGATCTATTTAGGAGTGCATCAAGTTAGCAAGAATTTTTCAAAAATGGTACACTGATAATTTTTAACATGATCAGGAATTTTATTTTGGTGAAAATATGTTTCAAATAAATTCCATATGGAAGAATTTTATGATTTTCATGAATAAAGGCAAAATGTTCCCTAGGTATATCTGTCCCATTGAAATTATTGATTACGTTGGTATGGTATTTTATCACTTGGTGATTCCAAAAAACCTCTCTCAAGTCAATGAGGTGTTATGTGTATCTATCATGAGGAAGTCTAAAACTAAGCCTTCAAAGGTATTGAACTCATAGGACATACCACTGAAGCATGATCTTTCTTTAGAGGAACAACAAGTAGAGATTCCAGATCCTATATAGAATGTTATAAAAACAAAATAACACTCACCTGGTAAATGCTTTGTGGAGAAACCACTATCTTGATGAATCTATAAGGGAACTAAAGGATATGATAAGGTAGAAGTAACCTCATTTTTTGTATTATAGTGGAAAATTTAATTAGAGTAATTCATTTTATTGGGTGGGGTGAAAGTAACACACTGAGTTTTTACGTACTTTTTTTCAAATAAAGTAAATTTATTTTATGGATTTAATTTCATTCCACTACCTGTTTATCTTTAGTTATATGCAACACCATGTTAAGCTTGCATTACACTCTACATCGACATATCGTGTGTTGCGCACGATACTCTACTTTAAAAAACAATGATATATTATTATATTGTTATTTAAATGTGATCATTGCAACCTATAATTTAGACATAGAAAAGTTAATAGTAATAACTACTTTTTAAATATTAATTATAATTTTTTACCTCAAGGAAGAATATTTATAATAAAATATATATTTTTTTAAAGTATTTATATGTTTTGAAAATATTATATTCTAAATAAATGCATTATATATCTTTTTCTAACAATAATAAAATTAGTTTTTGACAATTTTATAAATTTAATCTTTATAAATAAAATTAATTTTTGAATTCATAATATCAGAATTATCTTTGGGTGATTTTTTTTATTTTTCAAAATGTTTTATTTTTTGATGAACGGAGAAAAATACTGAATTATAATAGAAATTTGTCATTTAATTTAATTTATTTATGTTTTCTAATTGTGTTTTAATTTGATTTTAATATTTATTTAGTTCAATTATACATTTATTAATACATTATATGCCATTTTAATCAATTTAATATTGAAATTGAATATAAAAAACTTTGCAAAGTTTTGATCTTTTCGGTTTAAAACCCAACTTTCTCAAAACATCTATTGGTTTAATTTTAAATTAATTTTTTCCATGATGTTATTAAAATTTGAAGAAATGTATTCCATATTTCAAATCATCCTAATTTATAATTTGTAATAATGTGAACTTAATTTTTTACCAAAGTGATTTATGATGGTAATTACAAATTTATTGTAATGATCAAGGTAAAAAAGACTACATAGTGGTTAGACATAAAAAATTAGGTGAAAATTGATCTAAAACTTATAAAAAACCAATTTTACAGATATATTTATACATTATCACTTATAATGTCATAATATAATTCATTTTGGGCACTCTTATTATATGAAAAATGTGGATGGAATTCTTTCTTTCTATAATTTCCATGTTTCCACTCACCTCCCTTATAAAAGGACCAATGCTCGTCACCTATTTTCAAAACTCTAATTACCCTTATACCTACCAATATCTATCCAAATATCTTCAAAACGTCACTCCATTCATACTATTATACTTAATTTGTAATGAAATAAAACATAATAAGGACATTGGTGAACACCAAAAGGAGATACCCAAAGAAGAGGTAACATTCGTCTATGATTTTTATTTATTACTCAAAACCATAAAAATAATTTTATATCATGATTATATGATAACCTTAGAATCTTAAATATTATGATATGTTTTTACTTTAATGTTTAGACCAATAACTACACACACTTCCATCAAATGAGTTATGAAATCATCATTCTTGTGTACATCAGATTATCGCCTCACAAACCGATATCAAATTTTTTACATTACCACATAACAAGGTTGTGAATAATGATGGAAATATAGTTTAAATATGATATTTATGATTTTATTATGATTTTGGAATTTTTATATCACACATATGTTTCTTTATTTATTTTTTTTTTGGAAAACCATAAGGTCATTCATGTGTACAGCGGACTACCGCCACACGAAGAGATGTGATTTATTCACAGTTTAAAAATAATGTATTAAGGAAATGTTTTGTGAAATTATTTTATATATATGAAATATAAATTATTATATAATAATATTTCAATTTTTTTTTTCATTCAATCATAAAATGAAACGGAAATAGTGTTCAAGTGTATGTACAACCTATAGTCTCCATGAATAGTGTATTTCATTTCCTATTTCTATATTTTATAGATTATTATAAATCCAAATATATAATAACTATATATATTTTATTTATATAATTTATATCATTATATATGTGATTAAATTTCTATTAAGGTAAAATAAAACGAATTATAATGACTACAAACATTTATGAAAAATAAAGCAATTAATTCCCAAAACATAATTTTAACATGGAATTGTTAAAATATGATTAACATAAAGTCATACAAAAATAATATATGTTATTAAATATATGAATAAGTTTATTCGATATATTTATAATAAACGTATATTTATTTAATCATGATATTTGAAGAATTATGATGAGAGTCAATACTTAGGTTAAGGGAATGTTGTATCAATTTTATTTTCTTTAGAAAAATGTTATATGATTCACTTATATTATTCTACAGGGTATATATAATACACCGTTGACATGTTATATCATTAAACTCCTTCTCATGATATTTTAATCTTTATTTAATGTTATTATCTCATGGGGATTATGATTCAATGTTATCAAAGTCGTAAGAGTTTGTTGCTAGAATCTAATCATTTATCAAGATTGTTTATGATTATGATTCTATTGATAAAATATAATAATTCATATGTAAATAATTATCATTAATTTTATTATTTTTGGGTTATTCATGATATCATAATTTTATGCTACCATTTTCCCACACTTTGGTTCTTATGATAATTAAGAAAAATGTTTTAAAAAAATGACTTTATCTTTCTATTTGTTCGGAAATCTATTTTATTTCAGGACTATGTTTTCTAAAAAAATAATTCGAAATGTAGTTAATATCTTCCAATGTTTTTAAGAATCCATTTTTACCTATGATATAGTTTCTAAAAAAAATTTGAAATGAATATTCAGTAAATTTTCCAAAGCAATGTTCTTTTGGATTTTTTAGAAAATATGATAGGAACCTTCATTTTAAAATGTTTGACATGTACAGAATTCTATGATGTCCTGTAAAATAACTTCTTTAAAGAATCCATTATTATTGTTCTTGTTTATTTTCATTAAAAAATGTTTAAGGAGTTTTTTTTTATTTAGATAGATTTTTCATAAGGTAAATGTATATTTTCCTCAAGAACTGTTTTAAATGATCTTTCAAAATTATTTTATATCTCAGATGACATCCATTGATGTTACCTATTATATACAAGGGATATTATCCAAGAATTCCATTCATATTATTTATTTTAATTGTTTATTTTTCTGAATGGTTTTTATGAAGCCCGTTTCTCTTCTATGGGATGTACTATGAGAAAAAGATTAAAAAAACCTACTTCTTTTCCCATGTTATGAAATGATGTAATGATTTTGAAACTCATATCTTTTACACTGGTTATGATATGATGTCATTTTTATGATACCAATTTTATTTCATGTGTTATGATATGATTATTTTTTATGATCTTTTGGAAAACATATGTTTTATTTCATTATTTGTCTGTTGGTACCTATAACGCCCTGAAATGTATTGTGTAAAGATTTATATATCATTATATAGACATATCTAGAATGGGGAGTGAACTTGGTTCAATAATATAGTGCTAGAATGAGAAGTGAACCTTGTTCAATAACATAAGGAGAGAATAGATAGTGAACCATACTTCTTAATGGACATTTTCTACTATGATGATCCTGGTGATGAGGCATGACTAATATTAAATGATTTTCTTATACTTATTTGTATGAAAAAATTCCAAGCCTTATGCCATGTTTATGCTCTTATTGATCATTCTCTTGGATTTCCATATGATTCATGTCTTATGAATTTCCCATAACGATTCCATGTTTCAAGATTTTTATATTTGATATTTAGGCTATTCTTTTCATTTTTGATCATGTTATTATTCCCTTATTATCTTGTTATGCTTACGTATCCTTTTTTACCCTTAATGAGAATCTGACTTAACCCTTTCTATACTTCCTTTGTCCAGGTTTTGATGATTTCTATTATGTTTTATATGTATTAGAAGGGTGATATATATGAATAACATAGTGGGAGATGACATAAATTACCTATGAACCAGTGTTAATGTTTATATGATTCCAAATACACTAAATTATTATAGTCATCCACATATCTATACATAATGTAGTAAAAAGTCTGAAAAAACATGATGTATTGTCAATATATGAAGATCATGGGTTGTTATAGTGAGATTACATATCACATATTTTGGTGGTGGTTCGTCATGTGTCAACTACATGACTAGACTCCTATATCGCGAAGTAGAATGACCCTTGTCTAAAGGGGGATTTCACTATGATTTATCGAAGAAGGAACTGTATGGAAGATCGAGGTGCATATTGAGTAGAGAAAGGATCTAGTTTCCATCCTAATTGTATTTTTGGGTCTTCTTACTATTTCCCAAGATGGTCAACTAAGGAGGTTTGTTTTTCAATATTCAATTGGGGGAATTATAGGATCATTACAATCATATTTTTTACTTTGGGAACTATTCTTTGAGAATTTTCAAAGTGGTCTTCTTATTTTTCTTTAGATCGTAGAGTAAAGTGTCCATTATAGAATATACTATAGTTACTCTTTTTTTAGATGGACCAATGTGTTTATAATGCCTTTTTCCAATTTAATGGTATCCTCAGATAGATAAAAATGACACAATGGGACTCTTATGGCTCCTAATATCTCTCTTTTGACAAATATGACCACATATCAAATGGTATGATAAAATTTGTTGCTCCAATTAAGGTGGGTCCTCTCCTACATATTCCCCAACATTGATATGATGTTCTTAGTAATCATGGTGATTGGATTTCATGGTCGCATACTATCCACAAAAACATCTCTACATATAAGGATAGACCTATTTAATGACTCTAAGAATCATAGAGAGGATTATATTATAGTACTGGTGAAAACTTTGACAGTATCTATATGTATCAAGTAACTGATCTTCCTAGAGTGTTGCGTTGTCAACCCTTGAACACTACTGATAAAGGTCTGGAGATAGATAATGTCCTACAGTATTAGAATCATTATGGTCCTAAAACTGAATAAATATATCCTAAATATTAATATGGATGAATGTGATAGGTTCCTTAATAAGAAACTCTAGGATAATGAAGTTTGAGGTTAATGGTGGCCATAACCCAATTGGAAATTGGTTAGTGGACAAGATCATTGATAAAAATTATTCCTCCTATTTCTGGCATGGAGGGTAGTCCTACTCTTTATCACCACAATATTCTATCCAAGATGTCCTTAATTCTATGGGCAGAAGTGATTCTGATATTTTATTTCACAAAGTATCAATAAAAAGTGTCATCACATGGGACAACATTACCCAAAATGAGGGAGTGTCTCCTTTAGGTGGAATGAAATTTATGAACATATCCATGTTAGGTGATAAATACATGAAATTTGAATGATAGGGAAGCACATAAACTACCTTCTTCTCGATGGTGTTTTCTACCTCATTAGAGGGTTTCAAACAAGATATTTATGACTAATCTATTTCTTGAGTAGAAGTGGAAAGGTGGGAAACCAATGGTGTCTGGGATGACTGCATGAAGAGTCTCTAAAATGAATAATATATATCCTCCAAAATAAGACACATAAATATATATTTTAGAAACTTATAAACATCATCCTAAGTAATATTTATCCACAAGTGACCTGCACCTACCCCTATCATTACTGGTTGAGCCCAAGGAATTTCCCTTCAATCATCAGTTTTATTATATTTTTAATGGTCGAGGGTTACTTATTTTTCATTCCCCTGAAACTATATCTAGAAATTATTTTAGATATTCCTAATAATGATATTCTTCATATCATGGTTGTTTCATCCACTTGTGACAAAATTAGCTCCACGAGTTGGGAATTTATAGTGGCTATCAACAACATTGCCTTGAGAAGAGCCTTTAGAGAATCGCAGGTTCGTTTCATGGGTATAACTCCATGTTGGTTGATGTAACTAAGAGTAGAACATCTGTGGTGGGATTCATCATAATGGGTATCACACCCATGATGGTTTCCAGGGGCACTAGTGGCTGAGAGAATCAACCTTTCCCACATGATGGTTACCTAGGGTATTAATCACAACCTAAAGAAAACATTCAATTTTTATACGGTAAAGATGTTTAAAAATGTGTCTGTAGTGGAATGGGTTTTAGGATATGTCAAAGTGGTGTCACTTTTAATAATTTTCCTATCCTTCCCTCGACATGGGTACAAAAACATTAGACTGGGTAGTTGGATTTGTTCCAGTAATAGCCTATTTTTTTCATATGGGGTCATCCGAAATTGTATGTGTTATCAGGTGGTGGTATCCCTCTTAGCTAAAACTCATGCGGTTGATAAAATTAGTGTAGCATAAGCATTCCATATTTCATTATATTGGTGGACTTATATTTCTGATCATTCTGTGTGGAGACTCTCAAAATAGTTTCCCATGGCATTGGGGGATTGAACAATGTATTCTCCTTCAGATTGTAGTGGGAACAAGAGTCAGTATCCTAAAATTATTCAAAATACATCACCTTGGTGTATATGACCCATTTATTCTTCTACTAGTATATGAGGTCCATAATAACCTTGTGATGGTTGACCATTGATAGAGATATATGGAAAGGATGACTTAGCTCAATGGGAGAGGTGGATGCCACTACCTGAGTGTAGTCATATTATTTTTGCATTTAATTATATCTGGTATCCTTAATCCTATTGGTGTAAGGTTTTAAATAAATTTTTGTAGTTGGTGTATTGCATTAAATATGAAGACAACCATTAGAACATGTCTGAGGAAGTTAATGCCCAATGTTGCCAATGTAATACATCATCTCCTAAGAGAAGGAAAATGGATTCACATTTATGATATCTAGAATAAGATATAAATAGTGATCTTAATTTGTTCCCTATTGCAATAGAAGAAATTCATTACTGGTTTATAATTATGTTTATGGATGCATCTATAAGAGTGCACTTTCGCATTGGAATCTACATCCTTAAACTGGTCATGATCATGTGGCCCCAAATTATCACATGAGAATGTAAGGAAATATTAACTACCATTGATAACGATGTATTTCACTTTATTAGAATGATATGGTAAGATGCTATTTTATAGGGACCCCAAGATTTTCATACATAGATATTACATATTTTTTTATAAATATTCAATACCTTACACAACACATTCCCGAGGAATGTAATATATTAATGTATTTGGATATAATCTACAATATCTTCTAATTTTTTTTAATTTTCTTCAACATCTCCCATAAATATCTCATACATTAGTACTCTACAAAACATTTCCAACATAAAACCTTTCATAATAACCTATGGATAAGAAACATAAGAAAGGGTGATATTATATTCTCATTAAGGGTATATATGGTATATACATAAAACAAATTTGAGTATAAAGGTGTGAGAACATGGGCATAAAATTTGAAAAGCATACCCTAGATATGAAATATCATAATGTTGAGTCATGGAATAATGATAAAAATTTCATAAGACATAAATCCTAAGGTAATGAAAGAACGTGAGCCATGACAATATAGCAATTGAATAAGACATAAATTAGTTGTGTAAATATAAGAATGTAATCTTTTATGTTAGGGTTACCCACCAAGGCCTTCATAACATGTTAAGATTGTGCTAACCACCCATGTAGCTGCTTCAAGATTAGTATGATCTCCTAAATACCCACATTCAGGATTAGTATTAACTCTTATGTACCCTCTTTTTTTCTTGGGATAACCAACTATGTACCCTATTATGGGGCTGGGATAACCTCCTATATGCCCTTTGAGATCATATAACATTAAATATTACTAAATGCATTGGCAGGAGATATAGGTCTCACACATCACATAATAAATACATATATACCACATTATCATGGATCTTTTATCACATCAAAACACATGAAAATAAATGTTGTTAATAAATAATTTCATCACAGAATAATATATAAAAAAGAAACAAGATTCATAATCATTTTATAATTTCATTAAAACATAACCCAATGTAAAGATATGGGTTTCATAAAAATATGATCATATAATAACTTCTGGAAAATAAATAAGTTTCATATTCATTTCATTACCTCATAAAAATATAACCTATGGAAAAGGAATTGACGTTTATAATCATTTTATCATGGTACAACCCATGGAAGAAAAGGGTTTCATAATCATTTCATCATGGAATAACCCATAAAAGATAAATGGGTTTCATAAGTATATTTTCATCATAAACTATGCAGATAAAGAATAATAATGGTTTCCAAGGTACATATCCTCATTAAATAATAAGTTACACCAAATGATGTTTTATTATATGGGAAAATATTTTGAAATTAAATCACGTGGAAACATTCTTGAGGATGATAAAATTTTATTGAAAATGAATTTTTAAAACAAAAAAATATTTTTAAAATAATTTTCATTGAAATTCCACTTGAAAACTTATAAATTAATCTTTAAAAATAATTTAAAACATTTGTTCAGGAAAATATAATTTACACATTCAAAAAAAATTTAAAACATGATAAATATTGAAAATTAATTACTTGGAAGATAACCAAGACTCTTTATAAATGAATCTTCGAATAAAAAAATGTTCATGATGTGAGGAAATTCCATTCATGTTATACATAACAATTTCATTCAATTTTTTGATAAAATCGAAACCGACATTATTGATGAAAATGAAATTATAATTCCTTTTAAAATTTATTTTAAAAAGTGAAACATGGGTAAATATTTATATATTAAATAATTTTAAAGAAAATGTTTCAAAAATTGAAACCACTTCTAGAAAACTTGGTTTTGGATGAAAAATAGGGGTTCGCCTGAGAAGATGATTTTTCATAAATATATATTTTTTAAAATCATGAGTACATAGAGAGAGGAAAAATAAGGGAAAGAAATTTATTCTCATGAAATAATGAGAGGATAAGAAAATAATTTAGTTTTTTGAGATAAGTATCATAAGATTATATCATAAGAAACATAAGCATAAACAATTTCGATAAATGATGAGATTGTAAAATAAATTTTTTCCACTTTGGTAACCATAAAACATAATCTTCATGATAGAATATCATTAAATGAAACCTAAAATATAAATATTATAAATAAATTCATGATATTATATGTAAAATTAGTTTTATATACTCCTCGTACAATAATAAATGTGCATAATAAAATCATATATCTCAAGGATGGAAAATTGAGACCAAATTTCTTACAGATTTGATAACTTGTGAAATGTAAAACTCATGATAGAGAGATCACAAAATGGATATTTAAATTACGATAAATTAATTATTTAATTATAATAAAATAAATTAATAGTTTGTTTATACACCACAAAAGAGAAAGGCGTGGTGAATATGGTAAGTGTCTCATAGAAAAATAAAAGTTATGTGGAAATCGCTTACAGTAAGTCTTAACGTCCTTCATAGTCATTTGAAACTCATTTATAATAAATATAATATTATTATAAATATATTATATATCAAAAAAATATATATCATAAAATATATTACTTTCTAAATTTTTTTATTATACATTTATTTAAAACTCTATGTTAAAGTCGTCTTTCGGTTAATAACTGCTATGTTTTTCATATATATTTTGGTTTGATATTTTCGATCATCTAAAATTGATAATGGTTAAATAATTACCATAATATTAATATTTTATTAATTTTGATTTTTTATATCAATTATTCTTACCAATTAGGATATATTTCATTGATAAATAAAGTATGTTACGACCATGAGGACTGTAGGTCTTACTTACACATGAGTAAAGTTTTAATTCTTAATAGATCGTTATGGAAAATAAGTATGTAACATAATTTATTTCTATAATGATAATAATATCATAAGTACCATATTATTTATTTAAATATGATTATACATATCATCCATGTGGTGTGGTGAGTAAAATAGAGTCACATAACTTTGTGAAGGTGGTAGTCCACATGTGCACGAATCACATTATCATCTTTTATTGAGTGAACATGTATAATAGAAAAAGTTATATTATATTTCATTAATGAAAAATATTTATTAATATAATTATTATGTCATTTATAACAAATAGATTCATTTAATTTATCTTTATTACCTTTCATATTAACTGTTAGTGAAAACAAATCACATCACTTCGTGAGGTGGTAGTTCACCATACACATGAATGATGTTATCGTATCCCCATTTGAATGGAATATAAAAATTTATATATAAAAAATGATTATAGTGGTTTAATTATTTTATAAATAGTATATATATACTTTATATCCATTATCATGCTCAACATTTAGTGATGGTAATAGAAAAACGAATGAAATCTGTTCACGAGGCGATAGTTTATTGTACAAAAAAATGATGATTTCGTAACCCAATTGATGTAATTGGGGATAGTTGTAGGAAACTAACGTAACATAGAAAAATATAGGTATATTTAAGATATTTATTTTGTTATATCATAATGTTTTAATAATAATTGTAGAAGGTGGTGAAGAAATAAAATAAAAACGATCGTTCAAAAACATTTCCTCTTATTCAGATAACCTATTTATATTTTCACTAAAAGTATTAGTAGGATTTATTTATTTGGAAAATAAGTATTATAGTAATATATTATGGAATTTCTTATACTATTTTTTTAGTTATGTATAATTTTTTTTTAAATTGTAAAAAATAGTGGAAAACGGTGTATCCATTTTATAAGTTAGGTGAGTAGCACACTTATTTTTTTTTTGAAAAGAAAAAGGTGTAACCGCATTTTTCTCATAAACTGTGTAAAAAAAATGGAGTATTATATATCCTTACACATTATATGGTATAAATAAATTCACGAAAAATATTTTAGACAATTATTAGGTAATTTTAAACCATATTTTTTATTTTTACAGTTGTTAAATCATTTTTTATCATAACCATGGAAATGAAATTTTAATAGTTACAATATTATTTATGGTAAAAACATTTATTTGAAATTATTATATACTATCAATAATTAGTGTTAAAAATATGTAATCCATTTTAGTGTATTCTATTCAAAGAAGTAGAAAATTTTGATTTAAAATTATTCACGTAGATGTGACGAGAAAGCGGGGTTTCAAAGAGAAAATTTTCAAAAGATTAAAGTGTTTTTATATCCTATATAAATATTAAATTGATTAAAATTAACTAAATTATATTATTGTATATATAAGTCAACTAATTTTACTTTAATGAAAATATATACTATAATTTAACTCTATAAAAATTTTAAATGAAAATGCGGTTTTCAATAAAAATTAAGTATCTTTCACCATTCATAAAAAAATTACTCTTTTCAGAAAATTAGAAAACATTTACCATAAGATAATTTCAATATTATAATTTAATAAATATATTTTATTTATTAAAATAATTCTTCTTAAATCTTACAAAATTATTTTTCAAATAACTGTTAAAAAATGTGAAAAACTATTTTTTTTGAAATATATAGTTTTTAAGTATAAATTTGGATTTATTTTATCTATTGTATAGACAAATATAAGATTTATGTTAATAAATTTACTAAATATATAATATATAAATTTCATTAAAATTATTTACAAAAGTTGGTTTTTTAATTTATCAAGGTAAAATTTCTTTTTTTTTCACAAAAATAGTTTTTGAGTAAAAGATTATCTTTTTTTCAAATAGTTTTGATTTTCATTTTAAATTAATTTGTCATCAAATGATTCATTATATAGACATGCGTAAACAATATATTTTTAAATTTTCATTAGTACTATTCATACCTGCAATCAAAATGGCCACATGATATATATATTATATTTTATAGTAATATTCTAATAATAATTCATCTATCATTTAAACTCACCATTGAGTGTAACACAAGATGATCTCAACATCTTATCCTATGAATGCTAAAAGTAGTGTTCCATGTAATGAAATCTTTTGGAACGATTAAAATTATTTGAAATTGTTTTCTGAAAATCACATATTGTTACATTATACCGTCCTTAAAATGAATTTCACCCTTAAAATTCGTTACTTTGTACTAAAAACCGAGGATACTTCTACCACATTAAATCCTAAAGTTTCCACATAGCTTCCTCAAGTTGGGGGCTTCATCACAACACTTTGACTAAGTGAGTTTTCTCATTTAATAGAATATTATCTATTCTATTCAGAATCTCTAATAGTTTCTCCTCATAAGAAATATCATTCCCCAGGGGTACAACCCCTGAGTTCAGAACATGTGATGGGTTAGGTATAAACTTAATCAAGAGTAATAAATAGAACACATTGTGATCCTAAGATAGGTTCAGTAAAACTTACAATTGATAGGATACTATCCCAAAATGATCTATTATTTTTATGTGATCGATATATCTTGGAATCAGTTTTCCATTCATTATTCCATGGAGAAATTAATATGAATTCCTTCTCACTAACATCAAATTATAGATTTTGTTGATGATTATTAGTATAAAATTTCTATCTATTTTTTGTTTCCGTAACATGTTGATTAATTTCCCTATATTTCTTAACCATCTCATTAGAATGAAAATTTCCCAATAGATTTCTTTCTGAAACATCATTCCAGTACATATAAATTTCTTTATAGGGGTCCAACTGAATACTTGATTGAATTATAATTTTGTATGGAAACTATACTAGAGGAAGTTGTGATCCTAAACACCTTTTAAATCCACCTAATAAGATATCAATATATCCTCATTGGTTTGAATTGTTTTCTCTGTACTAAAACTCAAATATATATTCGGATATTACTAAAGAATTAGCCAAAATATCATATTAAACATTGGATCTCAATCAGATATAATTGAATTTGGTACTTCATGAAACCTTAATACTTCCATAATGAATATCCAGTAAAACTCATCCAAATAGAAATACTCTACGATATTGATAGAGAGTGCAGAATTTGGATGATGATCCACTATAACCCATGTAGCATTATTCCCTTTATATGTTTCATAGAGTCCCAAAAACCCCATCGTAATGTCTTCCAATTTACTTTCTAGTCTGGATAATGTTCCTAGAATACTTTTGGAACTTTGTCTCTTATCATTAACTTGTTGACTTACTAATCCCCAAGATACATACTTAGTAATATCAAAATTTATGTTATCCCACCAGAACGAATATTTCATATAGGACAGTGGTAAGATTTATACCATTATCTTCCTTCCGTTGTGATTTCAACCCCCACACCTTTCTGAATGCAACATGTTGTCCCCTAACTTGCAGGTTAACCTTTATATAAAACTATATAAATAAAAACATTATAAAACTATAATTCCTTATAATTAACATAATATAAAAGATATGATAAACCCTAAAGGGTACCAATACCTTTAATCACATGTCTATAGAAGTCATACCTCCTCAAAATCAAATGGTTCTATTTCCATAAATATACCATAAAATAGGATTAATATTCATAAACTCCCATCACACAGAACCTCATGAGGGGTGTATAAGGCATCCAAATTATGATCAAATAAAAAATTATTAATCCATGATTGAATCTATAAATATTATGTTATTCTTACATGGAGTCATATATTCTTCCAAAAATAATGTAATACTTAGATGTTTCATGATTCTTACAAAGAAATACCATGGGAAAATATGTCTTAATCAAAATCATCTAATCTCAATACATAAATTCTTCAATCCCTATAGTTTAATGATTAACATGTAATATGATCTTTCATGGTATAGAAGTTAATATTTGTGTTAGGGAATTGATTTGGATTATTCCCAGGTTCCCTAGACATAATAAATTGAAATCATTGAAATTTATTCACTAAATGACCTTATTTTCCATAGATATACCATCTTCCCCCCATTTGATATATTCTTCTAGGTTTTTATTCCACTATATTTACATGTAATAAGCTAAATATTCTTTCCTCTATGTTCATTACCATACAAACACTATAAAAGTTCATATTACTCTTATTTGAAATAGTATAAATCTCATTGAAGTTTATATTCTTAGTCATATATCATTATTTTTTATTGGGAATAATCACAATATATATTTATCCCATCATTATCTGATTTGTTTGCTCATATTTACCAAATTTTCCATTATATTCAGTGTTAACATGATTTTTTTTGGTTCGAGGAATTGAGTAAAAAAAGCATAGTGTAACAATATTCATATTTGGAAACCATATAATCATAAAAAATCACGTATATGATGTCTAAATCATGAAACCATATTTTTCATCTATGGCCCACTAGGTTTATCATAGTTCATTCATATTCAACTTTTATTTAAATCTTTCGTGATGGTTTTTCAGGAGTTTTTGAATTTCTAATGCTTATCTCCCAAGATTTCCAAACCAAGTGTGTAACAAGACCTGTTTTTATGCACCATGTGTTGATCGACTCCATCTCAATGTTCTTTTTTTGGAGTTATTACCCCATGTTACCACTATTCCAGATCCACATACACTTATAATATCTAAAATGGTATGTAATTTCTCGGAAACCACATGCTCTATTATTTACCAAAATTATATGATATTTTCAAATACTTTTACATATCAATAAAATTATCCTTAGAGATATATCTATAAATATCCTTATAAATGTCCCTAGGTATATCACTAAAGTTATGTCAATATAGTTTCCAATGGGTAACTAAACCATTCCCTTGATACCAACTATTTTGACCACAATAAGTTCATATATATATATTACATATTTTTAAATAAATATTCAATACATTAAAAAACTCATGAAAAATTACTATAATAGTTTAGTGTATTTGTATAATAGATTAAAAATAAACACTTTTGGGGAATGATATTAAACATCACCCATAAAGATCTCCCCCTTTAGTACTCTTTAGAAACATACCATACATAAAACCATTCATCAATAACCTAGGGGAATAAAAATTAAGAAATAATAATTTTAGATTCATAGAAACGGTAAAAAAAGGAAATAAGTAAACAAAACATGAGCATAAGTGTATGGGAAAATCATCATAATTATGAGAAACCATACCCTAAATATCTAATATCATAATCTTAGAGTCATGGTAAAAATATGGGTAGTTTATAATACATTAAACATAAGGAAATAATAAAACATGATCCATGAGAGCAAAACATTGTAATAAGACATAAATTTTCCGTGTACACATAGGCATAAAAAATATTATGTAAAGTCTACCCACTAATACATTCATAAAATGGTAGGCTTGGGATAACCACCCATGCACCTACTTTTATCATTATATGATCTCCCATGTACCCTCTTTAGAGACTCATATAACATCCTGTGTACCCCCTTTTGGGCTTGGGATAACCTCTAGTGTACCCTATTTCGGGCTTGGGATAACCTCTACTGTACCCTTTGAGATCATATGTTATTAATCATTAATGAATGAAATATAGGGATATATTGCTCCCACTCATGACATAATCCAAATATTGATATAACATAATATACGAAACATTCATCCTATAATAACCAATGAAAATAAACTTGTTGCATAGAAATATTCATCATAGAATTACCCTTGAAAAATAAATAGTTATCATACTTATTCCATCATAACAAAACCCATGGAAAAATAACATATAGAAACATGGGTTTCATAAGAATTTTTTCATGGTGTAACCCATGGAAGAGAAATAGGTTTTATAATAGTTTTTAATTATATATACCATAGATGAGAAATGGTTTAAAAAACAACTTTTCATAATAAACCATTTACATAAATATTAAGAATGGTATCCTTGGTCCTTTTCCCGAGTAAATCAAAAGTTACATGAAGGGATGTTGTCTTAGATGTAAATGGTTATGAAAGTCAAACCACATGGAAGATATATTTAGGAAGATATTATTTCTTTCAAACTCAATTTTTAAAACAAAAAACATTTTTTAAATAATTTTCTATAAAAATAAACATGATAACTTATAAATAAAGCTTTAAAATTAATTTAAAACATTTTTCTGGTAAAATATCTTTTCCAATTTGAATACACTTTCTAAAACATGAACATTTTGATAATTCATTCCTTTTATAATAACCATGAAAAAATATAAATTAATATTTAAATATAATAATAATCATGATGGTAAAAAATTCTATTCATTTTTTTCATAGATATTCCTTTCACATTTTTAGTAAAATCCAAATAGGAATTTTTTTTAAATAAAATAAAGATTAATTTTAATCAAATTGTAAAAAATCAAACATGGTTAAAATTTAATTAGTAATTAATTTTTGAAAATATTTAAAATAACTTTTTGGAAACATTCTTATATAAAATGTTATTAGAATAAAAAACAAGTTTTCAACTGAAAAGATTGTTTTTCTTAAAAAAATTGTTCGTGAACTCTTGAGTACAAAAGAGTTTGAAATTAATGGAAAATATCCATTATCATGACATAAACATAGGATATTAAAATTAACAAGTTTCTTGAGATATGAATCATAATATTCTATCCTGATAAATATAATCAAAAAAATATTTATAAACGAAGTGATTGTAAAAATAAATTTTTACCACTTTGGTATCTTTGAAACATACACCCCGTGAAGGAATATTATTAAATGAAACTGAAAAAACCTTATAAATAAATAATTTCATGATATTAATTGTAAATTTTGTTGTATATACACCTCATATAATAATATAGGTTCATAACAAAATAATATTTTTTGAATAATGAAAATTTAGACAAAAATTTATTTATGATTTGTTATCTTTTGAACCTTAAAACATATAAAATTGTGATAATAAAATGGATATATAAATATAGATAATTTAATGTATAATAATAATAAAATTAATTCATGTTTATTATATACACCATATAAAAGATACATGTGGTCAATATGACATGTGTCTCACAGAAAAATAAAAGTTAGTCGGAAATCCATCACCATAAGTATTGAATTAATTCATAGTCATTTGAACATAATTCATAATAAAAATTAGTTGATTATAAATATATTATAAATCTAATTTTATATATATCATACCATATATTATTTACTTATGTCTTTTTATTATCCATTTATTAACGATTCCATGTTACTGTCATGTTTTAGGTAATAATCGCTTTGTTTTTTGAATATGTTTTGATTTGTTATTTTTTGTCCCCATACATTGGTCATGGTTATATCATATCCATAATAATAATCATGAAAAAATTATCATATTTATACTTAAATTATACTTTTAATACTAATAATTAGATATGTTTTTTATAAATGATGTATGTTATGATCATAGTGATGGTATGTCATAAATACGTGTGAATAACGTTTCCATTTTTGAACAATCTTTATAGAAAAGAGATTAGTGATATCATATATTATCAAAATAATAATAATAATAACATATATAACCATATATGTCTTTAAATATACTTTTACATATCATCCATGTGGTGTGGTGATAAAAAAAAGAGCCACATCAATTCGTAATGGTGGTAGTCCACATGTACATGAACAACACTATCATCATTTAGCGACTGAAAAGGTAAGAAAGAAAATTTTAAATAATCATTTCAGAATTATAAAAATTTTATTTATATCATAATTATTTCATTTTGATCATATATATTCAATTAATTTATCCTTATTATCTTCCATGTATAGTGTTAGTGAAAATGATTCACATCACTTCACAAGGTAGTAATCCACCATACACCGGAGAGATGTTATTGTAGCCCATATGGAATGAAAAGATAAAATTATGAATATAGAGGTATTATTAATTTATAAATATCATATATATATATAATTTATACCAATCATCTTACCCAATTGTGAGAGGAGGGATTGGAAAAATTAATTACACCATTCTACGAGGCGGTAGTCTTCCATACACATGAATAATGATTTCATAACCCATTAATTGAGGTATAGGAAATTTCTGGTCAGTAACATTACATAAAAACATATAGTTATATCAAATTTATATAATTTATTATATTAACATAGTTTTATTATTATTTAATGATGTTGAAAAATAAATAAAACAAAAAATCCATTTGAATAACATTACCTCTTCTTCGGGTAACCCCCTTTGGTTTTCACCAAAATTCTTCCTAGGTTGGATTTATTCCTAAAATAAGGATTATATGATGATATTATGGAATTTTTTATTTTATTTTTTTAGTTATATTATTTTTCAACATGGTTTTAATGTGTGAAAAAGTGAGGAGAGTTGGTTTCCTTTTATATGTGATGTGAGAGATGAATTTTTATTTTTGGAAAAGAAAAAGGTGTACTCAGGGTATTATTAGGAAAAAGCCTCAAAATAAATTATTTACAACAATAAAATTGGATATTTTCTATATATGGCTATAAAATATTTTTTATAAAGGTTTTAGTTCAATAGAACCCTTATGTTTTTGGTTTAACTCTCAATAAACCCATTTTTACCATAACCATAGACATTAATTTTTACTACATCAATATTCATTTTGATCAACAATTATGTTAAATTTTTTTATATAATATAAATAATTATTCATAAAAATATTTAATCTATTTCCCAAAATTCAATTCATAGAATTGGAAAAAAAAAATTAAAATAAATCCCTAAGACTCAATGAGAAATCAACTCTTCAAAGAGAAAATTTCCACATTTTTATAAAGGTTTTATACCCATCTTCAATATAAATTTGATTAAAATTACATAAATTGGATTAAAATATATATAAGTGAAATAATTTTAAATTAAAATAATTTTATAATATAATTTATCCTTATAAATAATTTAAATGAAAATGCACATTTCAATTAAAATTCTATATTTTGAATAATTATCAATAAATTAGTATTTTTAGAAAATTATAATTAATTAACCAATGTATAATTTTTATATTCGGATTTAAAAATTATGTTTATTTTTTTGAATATATTTTCTAAATGATTCAAAAAAAATTTAGTATGCGTGCAAAAAGGTGATAAACAACTTTCTAGAAAAATACAGTTTTAAGAGTAAAATCGTTTTCATTCTTATCTTTTATCTAGGAATAAAATAAAATTATTGTTAATAATTTTATTGAATATATGTTGTATATATTTATTAATGAAATCAAAAATGTTATTTTTTTTACTTATTTAGGTTAAACTTGTTTATTTACATAAAAATGGGTTTTCAAAAATATAATTTTATTACTTTCAAGTATTTGTTATTTTCATTTTAAATTAATTATTCACTAAATAATTCATTCATAATACATTTGTAACACATATATTTTCATAATTTAGACATTCCAATTCATACATGTCATTATAATTTCTATTTGATAACAACCATGTTAAATAATAATATTTTAATAATAAGTCATGCATTCATTTAAACTAATCATTATGTGTAACTACAGGTCAGCATAATATTGTGTGTAATGAGAAATATTGAATATTTTAAAATAATAGGGAAAACAATTTCACAAAATTTCCGAGTGTTATAAATATCTTCATTCCATGGATTCACTCATCGCATTTTTACGTATTCTGGATCTATATTATAAATCTAAGACATGTTTCCCAATCATATTCCAAGTTATATCCTTTGGAGGACACAGACTAATTTCAATTATTTTACCATAAGTGTGGGATACCTATAGTTGGAGTTAACTATGATGTTTTCTAGGATGATAACCTATAAATATCTTTATCATATAGGGTTGCGAGGGAATCTTATGCTCATGAAATATGGAATCTCATGCATAATACATGAAGTATCCCATTATATTCATGAGGATACTTATATTTAAAGAATAATACATCCAAGGATCATACCCACAGGCATGATGTGCTTGTAATTCAAGGAATATCCCATTCACTATGAAAGGCATTTGACATTTTTTATGTTGGGAAACATTTTCTGGGAACATGATGTATTCTAGGCTCATCACCTAAGTTATTATCCACCCGTCACACTGGGTAATAACATAGGATCATAAACTAATGTTAGGGTAATGTAATACAACACTCATTAATTATTATTCTTATACTCATAAAATAAGTCATTCCATGCTTGTCACATGAGACAACACTATAGCCTTGACACCTAATAATAGTGATAAGAGATAATATACTTGTCACATATTCTTCCTAATATCATCATTTTTGCTAAGAAAGTATCATGACTTGAGGATCAGTTTCAAATGCTTGAGGAGGGGTCACATTTTTTTTGATGAATGAGGGAACACACAAATTTAATGGATAGTGGGTGGATGTCTCTCATATATGATAATCACCTATTGGTCCAGCCATAGGTTTAAATTTATGTGAGGGTTCTGAAAGTTTTAATATATGGTGGAGGGATTCTTTTAATAAATGCTTCTAAATTAATAGACCCTGCATAGGTTAAAATATTGCAGGTATTATAAAGTCATGTGTGTATTTGTATTTTTATTGTGATAGGTTTAGCATAAGTCGGAAATATGATCATGCTTTGGTAGTACCATCTCCTAAAGGGAATGAAATGGTAATGGGATTCATTTTTGGAAATTACATGTTCATCCTAGGAAAATCACTCGAGGAATACAATTGTATAAGGGAAACATAGTTGTCATGGATTCATGATTGAACATATAAAAATAATTATTCATGCCCTACTACATGGTAGAGATCGAAACCCATGTGGTTCAATTGTATTTTTTAAAGTCATGTGATTGGAAAATACCACGGTTAATCGCATCAAGGGATAGTGTGGGGAAAATAAATTGGACAAACCCAATGGATGAGGAAATCATTTCTTTCTCTTCAGATATGGTATCTCATTCTCATCATATTAGGAATCCCAATCTCATCACTAAGGGAATGATATGTTTATTGAAAATGGTTAGGATATAGTTTAATGTATTTTGATAAGGAAATTTCCATGAAGTTTTGCATCATGTGACTAGGGCATTGTGGCTTGCAGGTTATAGTATTTGAGCATGGAAAATGTTGTGGTACAAAGTGTTGTGAAATAAAAGGATGTTGGGTTTATTCATTGAGATCCTGGATGCTACTAGAGGGCAATGGAGGGTGTGTGTGTGGATTAAGTGACTACGTTTCCTGATATGGTGGAAATGATCCTAGGATCATCACATTTGTATAACCATGCATGTTTCATAGGTAATATTTTGTTCTCCACTCATGTAATTCTATGTTCTTCATATATGGTAAGGCTACAATTTAACATCAACCACCAAGGATATTTTCATTCAGTTTAATTTTTTATGATTTGGAAAAATATCTATATAGTTTAAATTCTTGTAAATCAGATGTTTTTGTGGTTTATAGGTAATTATTCCCACTACCAAATAGGGTGGGAATATAGAAGGATTAATTAACCTGAATTTTATCAGTAAGGGGAATGATGATCAATTTCATTTAATAATTCTGTGGTTGGTACATTAATATCAACCACACAAATTCCGTTAGAAGAAAATTGATGCAGACACCTCCCATTTCAAGAATCATTTAATGATACCAAAAATGAATATGGATAATAAAAGAAGTATAAGGTAAGGGGTTTCCTCCTCCCAGACATAGAACAAAGGGATTTGTTATTGGGGTCCAAAATATTGGATGTGTGCAAGTTTTTAGAATGAGTAATCCCAAATTAAGTGAATATGAAGTCCCTTAAAAATAGACAGTCATGAGACAATGTTTATTGAAATGAGGAATAATTAAATGGATTAAGGATTAGGTTTCATGAATATAATGTTCTTCAAAAAATAAAGACTTGTCTAAGGATTTGATATCGTATATAAGTGTTGTGTGTGGGTGTCCATGACCTAGGGTTCATGAAATATAGAAGTAATACCTCAAATCCAATATCCCAAATAAATTTTTTATTTTACTATATTTTAAAATTAGAAAATATATCATATCCTGAAGTACTGAATTATTGGGTGGTACTGGGAGACTTGATACAAACATGATTCTAACAAGATAGTTAAAAATATGAAATAAAAAAAAATTAATTCCGAACTATGTCATTTCTTATTTTATAGGCCTAAAATCATTCATAAATCCATTCATGGTTACATATTGAAATTAAATCCTAATAATAGGTCAATTTTTATTCTTAGTACGGGAAATCATATAATAGAAGTTTTCATACGATAAATAGTGCATGAATGATATGAAAGAGAAAAAAAATAGTAAAATGTTCCATATAACTAATTTCCTAGAAGGAGAATATATCCATGGATGAAATAATAAGATAAATATTTGCATGGGTAATATTAACTGATTTCACAGTGATAGAATGAATATGTCCATATATAATAATCATATAATTAAGGCCCCATTCCACTACATCATAAATAACAACATAGATAACACAAAAACACCCATGCTAGTTTGTTTCATGATACCTACCAATGCATCGAGGGGAATATACTAAAATACTCTTGTCACACACCATGTCCAATTAATTCATCAAATGAAAGAAATTGATAAAACTCCAAGACAAAATCATTATAGACATTTGTATTGAAAAACTATCATATAAAATGATAATATTTTCCATATTAAATAAACAAAAAATAATAATCCATCTAGATAAATATAAATGATACTATCATTAGATTATATCCCCATTAATTCCTAAAATTAATTAATGTATGTCAACATAGATGAAAATAATTCTAAAATATCACAAAGAATTTTCATTATAAAAAACCCTTTTCATTTTGAAATCAGTTATTTAAAATCTAAAAATTTATAAAATATTATAAAATAAATATTCTTTGAAAAGAATTAAGATAACTATAATGGAAAATTCCAAGAAAATAATTAACATGATTCTAGTAAAATCTATTCATACAATATATGTTGTAGGAGAACATTATTTTAACTCTTTTATAAAATTTTGAAAAGTGACTTTTTTAGTAAACTTTTAATTAAAAATATTACTTTTAAACACTTGTAATAATATTTAAAGGTAATAAAAATAGTATTTATATTAAATTTTATGGAATAGTAAAAGGAATCCAAAATACAATATAAAAGAGACGGATTATGAAAAGAAATGTTAATCGATCAAAGTGGAAATAAGGTCTGATTTGATTTAAAATAATATTATTGATAATTATAAGTTAAAAATAGAGTACAATGGGAATATTAAATATAAAATATTGTAATTAATATAGGACAATACAATATATGGGGTTTAAAGTATAATATCATTATAAATACCGCCAATATAATAGTGGCATGGACAATCCTAAAATGAAATGAATTTATAATATAAACCCTTATTGCGTCATTAATCTTCATATAAAAACCACATGAAATATAAATAAATAAATGTATTTTTAAATCCCCAAATAATTTATATAATATTCATCATAAAATACATAAATTGTTTTAATATAAACCACCAATAAGAAACAAGTGGTGAATATGATACATGTATGAAAAAAATAAATATTAGCTGAGAAATTATTACCTTAAGTTTTAATTTCCTCATAAGTGATTTTAAACATGTGTATTACAAATATAAATTTTCTATAAATATATACCAAAACCATATACATACATATAATATCTCATATGGTTTATTAATAATATTTCAACACCCATTTATTAATAATTCTCTATTTAAATAATCATTTCTGAGTGTTAATTGTTTTATTTGTCATGTATGTTTCGGATTGGTTGTTTCATAGGTTGCATATTGATCATGGTTATTAATTTCTAAAAAATTAATCATTTAATATGTATCATATTTAAAAATTATATACACTTTCACTACCAATCATATAGGGCATCGTTGAAAAATTAATTACACTAATTCATAGAGATGGAAGTCCATACTTACACAAAAGTGATGTTTCAAATTTTAAATGTATAAAATTAAAAAAGGAAAATAAAAATTCACATTTAAAGAATAGTTATAATATAATTAATATAATAGATATTAGTTAAATCTATCTTTATTATCATCCCTATAAATCCAAAATGAAAAACAAATCACATCAAATGAAAATGGTGGTAGTACACACATACACATTAGAAATTTAATTATGTCCCCATCAGTGAGAAGTTAAAATGGTAGATAATATATCATAATTATAGAGTAATAATTATAAAGTAAATATCATATAGTAACAATAAATCCATTAAAATAACAAATCACAGAATATAGTGAAGAAAAATGAATCATATTACAACATGGAGGCAATAGTCCAAAAATACGATGACTAAATTCATTTACCATTTGATTGAAATGTGGTAAAAAATGGGTTTACCATAATTATAATAAAATATTACAATATTTAAAATACTTTATTAATTATGTCAATATGAATTCTATTTATTTTTAGGAATTATAAGAAGAAGAAAAACATTCAAAGAGTCAGGTCTGACAAGTACCTATTCTTTGGGAGTCCTCCTTTGGCTTAAACAATAAGACTTACTAATAAGGACATAATATATGAGAATTATCTTAATAATGATGTTAAGAAATATAAGAAGGTATTTGGGTAGGTCTTGGCAGACTTATAAGTCTAAAACATTATGGAATTGGAGGAGAGTAGGTTCCCTTTTATAAGTGATAAGAGGACACATATGGAATTACATAAAAGATTTAAATATTATTAATTTATTCCTCAAGTAAAATTCTTCCATATAGGAATATATTATATAAAGAATTTGTTTTGTTAAATATATAATTATTCAATAAAATTTAAACTAGTTTTTGTGTCATTTTAAACATTATCATTCTGTTCGACCCCCTCCATTACCCTATTTTCCCCTAACCATAATAATTGATTTCCCCTATTTAAGGGTCATATATTTACATATATGGTAAAAATTGGATAAAATATTATATATGGATGTCAATTTTTAAATTTATCACCCCACATGTACTATATATATTTTTTAATTTTAAAATCAATTAATAAAATATTTTTTATCATAAAATACACTTAATGTCATTTTTATGTCTGTTGATTTAATTTGACTTTAAAGACTTAAAGAAAATATTGGAATTTTTATAAAAACATTATTATCATTAAATATGCATTCAATCATATGGTTAAATATACAATAAAACAAATACTCATAAATTGTAATAACCATTTTAGCCCATTTAATCATATAAACCATATAGATCATATCAAATCGAATGGATATCAATACATTTCAACTTGTGAACACAGAATATATAATCATTCTTACACAACTAAGCCTTTCACTAAAACATATACTAAACTAAAGTGTTGTATTCTCTTAAATTACACTAAAAATATCTTTAGTCATTTTAAACTCTAATAAAATGAAAACCACAATTGGGGTATCTATTTCTTTATAATTGTTATTAACCATGGTCATAATAACCCAAGACACTTTAGGATTATACCATATCAAAATAGAATATTATATATTGTGATAGTTCATATCCACCTATTCATTATAACGGTCCATAAAAAATGTGAATTAACCCAATCATATTCACCAAGAGGGTATATCTAGGTGTTTATTCATAGGATTGTTCATCTGGCAGTTATGGTGATAATTTTAATACATAATCCACCCTTTTATAGTTGTTGTTTAATTTTTCCATAGCTTCATTCACATTCTATTATCATGATAGAGATGTATTTTCATGAAAAACCACAAAATCTCAACATTACCAAATATTCATGATATTACCCAATATAAATAATTATCCCCAGAATCAATCATATTATTATTTTATATGATATATGTATCGAAAAATCAAGTTAAAAATGGTTTAATAAACTTCCTTTGATGAAAATTGTAACATCTTAACTCTAGTAACCTAGAGGCGACATTTATTATACTCTATTGGAATAAGATACATGAGCTCATGTCCCAATGGATCAAATATTTTAGTAGTCTATAGAGACTAGAAAGATATAATATTCTCACATTACCTTTGAAAAAATGAATTAAAACATAATATTTTAGTGATAAATTTAATCATTCCTCACGTATATCGGTAAGATCATTCCTAAATCATTTCACGATAAACTAGGGAAAAGAGAATATAATTATGTGTGATCTTATATGATCAGTGTGGGAAGGTGTAACACCCATAATTTAACATAATTAATAATTTATTTATGATTTTTAAGTATGTAAATAAGGTGGGTGATGTTTTAAAGTGTCAGGATAACTTTTGGAATGTTTTGGGGGATTTTCTAATATTGAAGGGTTTGACAATTGTTAGTAGAAACTATTAAACTCTTACAAGACACTATGAAATTTGAAACTTGTGATTCTGGGAAAGTAAAAAATATTCTAAACTATGTGGCCACCTATAAGTAATCGTGAAAATTGAAACAAAGTAAAAAAACACAGTTAGCTCTTGGTTTGTCAAAAAATGTGGTCCAACCAAGTGGGGGGTTTTAGAGGCATAGGCTAGTGCATGTTTGGTGTACATTTTGCCTAACTATGAAAACCAAACATGTAAGGTTAAATTTTAGATACTAAAAAAGTGGATATCATTCAATTTTGACTCTAAACCACTCATTTTTCCTCCATTTTGACCCTGACTATAGTTTTTCTTCCACCTAAATGTTGTTGAGACTTTTCCCTTTGACTGGAAGTGATCTAGTGATAAATTGTTGCATGTTGAATCCTGATTCACTTGGTAAGTCTTTGTTTTAGGTGGTTTTCCCTAGATATACATCTCTTTCCTCACTTGGATTCATAGATATAGTCTGTTGTCAATGGATCTCTTCAAGATGATTCCGATCATGATGATATATAGATATGTTTATGTTATAGAATGACATATAAGGTAGGTTTTTTGAGATTCAATCCTTTTTTTTGAAGAATTCATGTCATTATTCATTTTCACCATACCTTCCAAGGTATGTGGCTTCCCTATCAACTCCTCTTATTAAAACTATACGTATTTTATTTTAAATGCTTTCTTTTTATAGAAATTGGTTATGTCTAAAGGTCAATTGTCTGGTCAAATCCTGCATTGAGAAAATATTAAATAAGAAAAATAACAAGGAAAGACAAGGAGTACAATGATTTATTATAAATTTTAGTATCTAGTACACCATAGATGTTTTCATACACCAAGGTAACATAAACATTTGGGGTCCAAAAATACTACATCATACCCATTTCCAAGACCGCCTTCTTCGACAAGGCATCCTAGAATGATGATTTAAAAACTGTTGTTTGAATTTGATTCAGGTAAATATTATTTCAATAAAAGTATGATTTAATTAGATGGTTTGTAAATGATTTTGTTGGAATGGTTGTGTTAAATGGTTATATGTGAGTTAAATGGGATGGATATTTATTTTGAAGTACCAAAATCAAATCGAAAGAGTTTGGATGTGAAGTTCCACTGTCAATGGTAAGAAAAATCGTGTTTGGATGAGTGCGCGTGTGTGTTTTTGTGAAATGGAATGAGTGATTCTAAAATAGGATTATTGAGAAATTTATAAATGATTTTTTGGTGGGTTTCCTTATAATACTATTTTGGTGTGAACAATTTTAATTTCATATAAACTGTTGAAAGTTATTACTATGTTTTATAAAAATTGTTTTATATAAATTGTTTTATATAAATGTGATATCATATTATATACTATTGGTATGAGTAGATAATATGTTTTTTTGAAACCATACTATGTTTCATTACTCACCCTCTCTTTGGAACATTGGTGCTTTTTCAGATATTTTTTTATCAAAACATAGGTATAAGAAAAATATCATGATAATTTAGTAGGTATTTGTGATACTTGGTAATGGATTATGGAGGTGCATCATGGATGTTATAGGGATTTTATGACTTATTGGCTTTGGAGTCTTTGAGATTTTTTGGATTTGTATTCAACTTTGTAGTTATTGTTGATCTTGGATTTCATTTGGTACTCTGATATAGTTGTTTTGATATGTTGTACTTTGAATTGTATTCCATTTGGTACATGCATCATTTAGCGGTTTTTTGGTTATGTTATTGTTGGTTTGGTTGATTTACTTTCAAAAGGAAAATTATCCCCCAATTTCTTATAAAGCCCTTGGAAATTATTTCCATCATTTGGAATATTAAGGATATCACCTAATTCCAAGTAATATCCTTCCATATTGTCAAGTAAATAAGGAGTGATGGGATGTGACAAATGGTATCATCATTTTTGGTCCTTCAATTTCAAGTGGTATTTGTCTTGGTTAGTCAAAATCTTTTTGAAGAAATGTTTTTTGTTTTTTAGTCTTGGAGCTGGAATTCATACAATCCTATTCCTTGAGTGGGATAATAGAAAATGTTAGGGTTTTCGGGACATGAAATGTATAGGATACAAGGATCTAGCTATCCGATTTATTCTTACCTTCAAGTTACCATGTATTTAAGTACATAAGTGTTAACGAGGAACTTATTGGAGTTGTAATCTCATTTTCATTTGTTTAGCCAATGAGATGAGCATTAAATGCATCGATAGAAATGAATTCCCACTAGGATTTAATATTTCATATTGAGTAATGATTTATGATTTTGATGCAAAAATGTAGATTTTTACAAAGTATAGAAAATTTGTTCGGATGTGAGATTTTGAAAATGACATGATAATGGTATTTTGAAAATGGGTTGATTTTGAAAACCAAGATATAATTTAAAAAATGGATTGAAAAATGAATGGGTTAGCTTTTTGAAACCATTTTTGTGATAGTTGTGATGTGGTAGAATTTTAAATATGTAAGCCTTTAGCTTATAGCGAGTGAGATATATGGTGTTTGTTGCGTTTATAGAAATAGAAGCTAGTAGGAATCATAAAAAACAAATGGAATAAGCTACTAAAAATGTGGTTTCTCCGAAGACACAGGTGAACCAAAAACTGGTGTAGATTATAGTTCATGTTTTTTAGGTTGTGGATAGTCGGAACAAGAGGAATGAATAATGGAAGGTGGATCACTACACCCAGTTCCAGAAGAAAAATCCACCCATATTTCAGGGTGATTTAAAACTATAGATGTTAGAGGTGTGGATGAGTTGGATAGATCAAATATTCAATTTCCTTGGAACACCAGTAGATATTAAAGTCATGTTGGTGATGTATATGATGGAGTATATTGCACGCTACGTGTTGGATTTAGCAGTTTATGCTAAATTAGACCAAGGCCCTATATGGGAGGATTTTGAGGAATTTTTCAAAAGAAAATTCTATCCTCATAAATTCATAATTTCATGAATGATAGAAATTTTCATGTTAAACTGGTAATCCTCTTAGTGATATAGTATCCAGTTAAAATCATAAATTTAGTTCACTTTTCAACAAAAGTTGTGGAATGTTCATCCTTAGAGGAAAATGTTTTTGAATTGGGGATGAGGCAGGAGGTTCTCTCAAAGACGTATGTGATTTGTATAATGAATTAGACAAAGGTGGAAAATATAGAGATATTTCCAGAACAATAAATCTTGGGAGCTACAGGTGGAGGGATCATATTGATATTTACCGAGAATCATTGGAAATCTAATTTTGGGAATAAGATGAAGAGGTACACCTATTTATAGGGTCTTGGTATGACTAATAATAATATTTAAGGATAATTGAATCTTCCTTAAAAGACTATAATCAATCTATGATGTTTCTAACGTGATTATTTGGACCACATGACGTGAAATAGTATGATACCATCGAGACCAATCCATAATTTCAATCAGATGTTACATCTTTAGTGTTATTGTAGTTGTTCTCTGGGGTGAGGTGTTTAGGGAACTTATCATGTTTCATAGAAAAAATATTCTTCAATAGGGTAAGGTTATAATAATACCTCTCTTTGGTAGATCCAATTTGGCCAGGATGATTTCAGTAACACCATGACTACTCATCATGGTAAATCTCAACATGGAATTTAAGAACATAGTGTACTGAGTAAGTAATTATAAGGAGATGAAAACATTACTATGGATAATCATTCTGGAAAATCAATAGTGAAAGTTATAATTCTTTTGAATTCAATGCCTATGAAATCTTTGTTTTATATGAGTGAATCCCATTTTATTTTTGTTATCATGTTTTTGATTTGATGGGTTTAAATATTGAAATTATTTCTTCTATTTTGAAACTTCAAACTCCACTTGGATAGAGAGAAGGTTGATCCTTTGTATGTAGAGCATGTTATATAAATTTTGATTGATCCATTTTGATTTGGGATTTATCTCTTATTGATATGGATTTCTATGACATATACATGGGTATGGATTACCTGACAATTTCCAAGACTCATATCAACTATTATAACTGAAATTTTAGTTTTATGACTGATGATAGAGTCGATAATATCTTTAAAGAATAATAGAATGTAAAAGAAGGGGAATGGGATTATTAGAACCAAAATTTCGAATGATCTCATACTAATTAGAAGCATTAACTTTGGCATTAATTGAAGTGATCGAGAATAGCAGTTTTCTATCAATTGTTGATTAGTTTCCAGATGTATTTCTATATAATTCTTAAGGGTTTATGCCCATAGGATAAGTAGATTTTACAATTTATCTTCTCTTGGGGACTAGTCCTATCTCAATTATCTATTATTTAATGGGACCAGTAGAAGTGGAATAATTTTTTTGAAAATAAATCCCTATTACTCGATGAGAAAGCTTCTTTACAAAGAGAAAATGTTCATAAGTTTATAATGGTTTTATAGCCAACATCAACATGAATTTGATAAGAATTAGCTAAATTGGATTAAAATATATATATGTGAAGAAATTTTAAATTAAAATTAATTTTAAGTAAAATTTACCTTTATAAATAATTTATATGAAATTGAAATTTTCAATGAAAATTCAGTATTGTCAATATTTATCAAAAAATAAATTTTTTATAAAATTATCAATAATTAACCCAAAGTTAATTTTTTTATTTTGATTTAAAAAATTAATTATATTTTTTTGACTTATTGTTCTAAAAGTGGAAACATTTGTTATTAAATATGTCTGCAAAAAAGGTGACAAAACTGTTTTTTTGAAACATACACTTTTAATTGTAAAATTGGATTTATTCTTATATTTTATATAGATAAAAAATAAAATGAATGTTAATAATTTTATTAAATATATACTATATGAATATTTCTTAATCAGATAAAAAAAGTGGTTCATTCCATTTATTTAGGTAAAACTAGTTTATTTACAAAAAAATCGTATTTTTAGAAATATATTTATTTTATATTCAAATATTTTTTATTTTCAATTTAAATTATATTACAACCAAAAAATTAATTCTTCATACATTTATAAGACATATATTTTAATAATTTATATAATCCAATTCACACATGTCATTCCAATGGCTAGTCGATAATTACTATATTAAATAATAATATTTTTTGAATAACTCAAAAATTCATTTTAACTCATCATTGACTGTACCTCAAGCTCAACAGAGTGTTGTGTGTAATGAAAAATATAGAAAATATTAAATTAATATGGAAAAAAATCAAAAAAACATAGTGATACAAAGATCTCTATTCCATTTATTCCTCTATTGCATTTTCACATATTCTCTGTTTATATTATTGATCTAAGACATGTTTTCCTATTTTATTCATAATTCTATATTCTAGAGGAAAATGCCTTATTTAAATTATTTTACTATAAATGGATGATACCTATGGTTGGAGTTAACTATGATGTTTTTCAGTATGATAAACATTAAATGTATTTCACATATTGGGTTTTGAGGTAATCTTATGCTCATGAAAAATGGAATCTCATGCATAATCCCTAAAGTATCCCTTGATATTGATGAGGATACTTATGGTCTGAGCATAATACATCAAAGGACCATCCCCTTAGGAATGATGTGCTTGTCATTCGTGGAATCTCCCTTCACAATAAATGGAATTTGAAATTTATCATGTTAGGAAATATTTTATTATCACATGAGGAATTCTAGGCTAATCACCTAAGTCATATTATACTCATCACACTAGGTACTAACATAGGTTTATAAACTAATTTTAGGGTTGAGTGATCCAACACTCATCGCATAGTATTCTTATATTCATAAAATAAGCCATTCCATGCTCGTCACATGAGACAACACCTCAGTATTGTCACCTAATAATAATGATAATATATCATATACTTGTCACATATTCTTCCAAAGATCATTGATTAGAGATACCTAGTATCCTCACTTGAGGATCAATTTTTTATTCATGAGGAGGGGTTGCATTTTTTATTATGGGTGAGGGAACTCACATATTTAACGCATAACAGGTAAACGTTTTTCATATATTCTGATAACCTATTAGTCCAGTAAAATGATTAAATTCAAGTGAGGGTTCTCAAAATATTAATATATATATATTGGAGGCATGCTACCAATATGTGCTTCTAAATTAATAGGCTAAACATGGGTTAAAATATTGTGGTGATTCCAAAGTCATGTGGGGATTTGGATTTGTTTGGTGATAGGTTCAGTATACTCCAGAACGATGATCATTCTTTGGAGGTACCAACTCTTAAAGGGGAATGAAATGATAATAGGATTATGGTTTGGAGATTACATGGTCATCCTTGGTATATCACTTTAGAAATACCATTTTATAAGGGAAACATTGTTGTTGGGGAGTTACAGTTGAAAATATAGGAATAATTATACATACCTTACTATGTGGAATGGATAAAAACCCATGTGGTTAGAGTGTTTTGTTTAAGGTAATGTGATAGAAAAATACAATGGTGTATCACATCAATGGATAGTGTGGGGATAATAAATTATACATACCCAATGGATGAGGAAATCATCTCTGTCTCTTCGAATGTGGTATCTCTTTCTCATCATAATAGGAATCCCAATCTCATTACTAAAGTAATACTATGTTAATTTCATAGGTTTGGGTGACAGTTTAACAAATTGTGATAAGGAAATTTCCATGAATATTAACATCATGTGACTAGGTAATGGTCCTATGAAGTTTATAGTATATGATCTTGGAAAATGTTGTTGTACATAGAGTTTTGAAATGAAAGGATGTTGGGTTTATTCTTCAATATCCAAGATGCTAGTGGTTGGTAGTGCATGATGTGTGTGTGAATTAAGAAACTATGTTTTATGATATGTTATAAATAATCCCATGATCATCACATTACTAAACATGTGCATGTTTCATAGGGAATCCAATGTTCTTAACTCAAGAAATTCAATGTTCTTTATATATAGTAAGGCTAGAATTTAACATCACACACCAAGGATATTTTCATTTAGTTTAGTGGTTTCTAACTTGGACACAATTCTATACAGTTTAATGCCTTGTAACTCATATGTTGTTCGGGTTTATAAGTAATAATACCCATTACCAAATATGGTGGGAGGATCGGAGTATTAATTAATCCACATGCTCTCAGTAAGGGGAATGGCGATCAATTTCCATTAATGATTATGCAGTTGGTACATTAATATCAACCACATGTATTATTCTATAGGGACATTTATGTGGACACTTTCCATTTCAAGAATAATATAAGGATACCAAACCTGAAAGTGACTGAGAAAATATGTATATGGTAAGGGGTTTCCACATCCCTAACAAGGCACAATGGGATTGGGTATTAGGGTCCATAATATTTGATGTGTAGGGTTTTAAAATGAGTAAACCTAGTATAAGTGAATATAAAGTCCCATAAAACATAACATTCAAGAGACAATTTTTATTAAAATAAGGAATAATTCATTGGAATATTAATTAGGTTTCATGAATTTTATGGTCTTCCAAAAATAAAGACTTGTGTTAGAATTTCATATCTTACATAAGTGTTATGTGAGGGTGTCCATGACCTAGGGTTCATGAAATATAGATGTAATACCTCAAATCTAATATCATAGAGAAATTGGTTATTTTACTATATTGGAAAAAGATAAAATAAATCACATCCTAAAGTATTTAAGAACTGAGTAGTATTTGGAGACTTGAAAAAAACATAATTCCAACAAGACTATTTAAATCATGAAATAAAACAACATTTTTCAGTGAGAACATTATCATTCCTTCTTTTATATGCCTGAAATCATTCACAATACATTCCTAGTAAACTTGGGAATTTAAAACATAAAAATGGGTTATTTTAGATGAATAGTAAGGGAATTCATACAATAGAATCTATCATATGATAAATAATGTAGGAATGATATGACATAGAAAAACAATAGTAAATTGTGGCATATAACTAATTTCATTAAAGGGGAATATATCTATAGATTAAATAATAAGATAAATATTTACATGGGTAATAGTAAGTAATTTTGTAATGATAGAATGAATAATTGTAGATATAATAATCATATCATTAAGGCCTCATTCCATTACATCTTAAATAACTACATAGACATACACAAAACCACCCCGGATAGTTGGTCTCATTATACCAACAGATGCATTAAGGGGAATATAATAGGCCCATCTTGTCACTCACCGTCTAATTAATTCATCAAATGAATGAAATGGATAAAAATTCAATACATAATCAATATAAACATTTGCATTGACAAATTATCATATGAAATGTTAATTTTTCCCAAGTAAATAAACAAAAAAATCATAACCCATCCAATGAAATATGTGGGATATTATCATTAGAGTATATGCCCATTAATTAATAATATTTTTAAAAGTATTTCAACATAGATGAAAATAATTCTAAAATATCACTAAGGCATTTCTTTAGAAAAAAAGCTTTTCATTTTTAAATAAATTAATCAAAATTTAAAAATTTATAGAATATTAGAAAATAAATATTCTTTAAAAAGAATGGCGAATAATTAATAAATACATATTAAAAGAAAATAATGTTCATGGTTGTAGGAAAATATAATTATACAATATATGTTATAGGAGAAAATTATTTTCAAAATTTTGTATGATGTCAAAAAACTTTTTTAGGAGATATTTAATTAAAAAAATATTACTTTTAAACATTTTTAATCAAATTTAATGTAAATGAAAAAAATATTTTTAAATAATTTTTGTAATAGGAATGGGAATTGAAAAATCAATATTGAAGTGTAGGAAAATGAGATATAATGTTCGTAGACCAAAGTTGAAATAAGGAAAATTTTGATTTAACAGAATTTTATTGATTATATTAAGTTACAAATATGGGAAAATGGGAATTATACATAAATTTTTTTAATTACTGTAGGTTACAAAATATATGGGGTTCAATGTATAATATCCTTATAATTACCCCAAATATAAATTTTGCATGCACAATCCTAAAATGAAACGAATCTGTAATAGAAACCCTTATTACCTGGTTAATCTCCACATCAAAAGCTCATCAAATTGATAACCATAGATGTATTTTTAATTCCCAAAAATTTAAATAATATTCATCATAAAATACATAATTGGTTATAATGTACACCTCAAATAAGAAAAAAGTGGTTAATATGACACTTTTATGAAAAACATAAATTGTAGATGAGAAATCTTTACCTTAAGTTATAAATTCCTCATAAGTTTATTTAAAATCATATATTATAAATTTAAATTTATTATACATCTATAAAAAACCATATACATGCATATAATGTCTCGTATGGTCTATTAATAATATTTCAACACCCATTTATTAATAATTGTTCATTTAAATGATCGATTTTGGGTGATAATTGTTTCATTTTTTCAAGTAAGTTTCAGTTTGGTTGTTTCATAAGTTGCATCTTGATCATGGTTATTAATCTCAAAAACATTGATCATATCATAAGTAACATATTTAAAAAATATATACACTTTCAATACCATTCATATAAAGCATCATTGAAAAATGAATTACACTAATTCATAGAGATGATAGTTCATAGGTACAAGTGATGTTTCAAATTTTAAATGTATAAATGATTGAAGGTAAATAATAATTTAAATTTACAAAATAATTATTGTATAATATATATATTAGATATTAGTAAAACTTGTGTTCATTATCATCCCTATAAATCGGAAATGAAAAATGAATCACATCACTTCATGGAGGCTGTAGTACACACCTACACAAGTGAAAGATAATTATTTCCAAATCGGTGAGAAGTTAAAAAGTTAGATAACATATACTAATTATAGAGAAATAATTACTTAATAAATATCATATATTAACATTAAATCCATTAAAATAACAAATCATGAAATATGGGGAAGGAAAATGAATCATATTGCAATATGGAGGAGGTAGTTGAAACATATGAGAAATAAATTCATTTACCATTGATTAAAATGTGATGAAAAATGGGTTTACCATAATAATAATAATATCTTATTATATTTATGATTCTAGAGTCATTATGTTAATGTGAATGCTATTGATTTTTAAGAAGTTTAAGAATATATAAACATTCAAAGAGTCGAGTCTGATAAGTACACCTTCTTTTAGAGACCTCCTTTAGCTTAAAATTTAAGACTTATTAAAGACTTAAGGTATGAAAATGATCTTAATACTAATGGTATGGAATATAGGAAGGTATTTGGGTAGTTCTTGTAAAACTTATAAGACTAAAACATTGTTGTATGGAAGGAGAGTATGTGGCCTTTTATAAGTGAGGAGAGGACACATTTGGAATTACTTAAAAGATTTAAATATATTTAATTTATTCCTCAAGTAAAATGCTCCCATATAGGCATCGATTTCATTAAAAATAGGTTTTTTTTCAACATTTCATTATCCAATAAAATTTATACTAGTTTTTGTATCATTTAAAACATTATTGTTTTTATCCCTGCTACCGTACCCTATTTATCCCTTACCATAATAATTGATTTTTCACTCTTTAAGGGTTGTGAATTTACTTATATGGTGGAAATTGGCTAAAATATTATCCATAGATTTCATTTTTGACTATTTATCACCCAAATCTCATATATATATATATTAAAATCAGTTAATATATATTTTTATCATAAAATATAGTTAAATTCATTTGTATTTATATTTAATTATTTTGACTTTAAATAATTAGAGAAAAAAACAGAATTCAAATAAAAATATAGTTACCATAAACTATACATTTAATTCCATGGTTTACTATACAATAAAACATATATTTAAAAATTATAATAACCATTTATCCCATTTAATCATATTAACCTTATATATCATATCAAACATAATGGTTATCAATAACTTTCTACTTATTCACAGATAATATAAATCATTCTTCTTCAACTAACAATTTCAATATAACACATACTAAACCAAAGGGTTGTATTCTGATAAATTTTCCTAAAATAATCTTATTCATTTTAAACTCCCATAAAATTAAAACCATAATTAGGGTATATATATATTTAAAATTATTATTATCCTTAGTCATAATAACCCAAGACACTTAAGGATTATCCCATATCAAAATGTAATATTATATATTGTGATAGTTCCTATCCTATCATTCATTATAATGGTCCACACAAAAAATATGAATTAACCAAATAATATTCACCATGAGTGTATATCTAGGTGTTTATACTTAGGCATGTTCATCATGCACTTGTGATTATAAAGTTAATACCCAATCCACCCATTTTAAAGTTTGACCTATTTGTTACATCTTTGATACACCCTTATCAACATTCTATTACCATGATAGAGAAGTATTTGAAAGTAAAACCATATAATCTCAGCATTACAAAATATTGAGGACATTACCCAATACAAATAATTATCCCCATAATCCGTTATATTGTTATTTTCAGTAATATACGTATTGAAAAATCATGTCCTTAAGGGTATTAATAAACTTATTTGATGGAAATTGTAATACCCTGACTCTAGTAACCTATAGGATGTGGTAATTTTAATCTATTATAATAAGTTACAAGAGATTTCATCCTAATGGATAAAATAGTTTAGTAGTCCTCAAATACTAGATACATATATATTTATCACATTACCTTTGAAAAAATGAATGAAAACTTAAAATTATAGTGATAAATTCATTATTTCCACAAGTATATCAGTAAAATAATTCATAAATCCATTCATGATAAACTGGGTAAAGGAGAATATAATAATGTGTGATCTTTTAATTTCAGTAATGGAATATTTAACACCCATAATTTCATGTATGTAACAATATATTTATGATTTTTATGTTTTTAAATTGGATGGATGATGTTTTGCAGGGTTTTTGGAACTTTTGTAATTTTTTTTTGTGATTTTATTATGGTGAATGGTTTGTAATTGTGAGTAGAAACTATGAAATTATTACAGGAAACTGTGCAAGTTGAACCCTGGTATTCTATGAAACAACTCAATTTTTCCAAATCGTCTGGCCACCTAGGATTAATCGTAAAAATTTAAATAGAGTAAAAAAATAAAGTTAGTGCTCAGTTTGTCTAACAATATGGTACAACCATATGGGGGTGTTTAGAGGCATATTATGGTGCAAGTTTGGAGTACAGTATGCCTAATTGTGCAACCCAACCATTCATGGTTAAAAATTAGATACAAAAAAAAGTGAATCTCACTCTATTATGATTATAAACCACTCGTTTTCCCTCTATTTATACCTTAACTAGATTTTCTTCCTCCAAAATGTTGTGGGGACATTTCCCTTCAAATGGAAGTGGTCTGGTAGGAAATCATTGTGTGTTGAAGCCTAATTCTCTGGAATAGTCTTTTTAGGGTGTTTTCTTTAGACCAACATCTCTTCCCTCACTTGGATTTGTAGATTTGTTCATTTTGGGGGTCGATCTATTCCAGTTTATTTGATTCATGTTGCTATATGGATGAGTTGATGTTAGGGAAATACATTTAAGGAGGGACTTTAAAACTAAACCCAGTTGTGTTATTCAATTCATGTCATTTAACATTTTTTCCATAACCTCCATGGTAGGTAGATTCACTTTTGACTTATATTATTAAAAATATAATGATTTTTTTAAAATGGATTCTTTTCATAGAAATTGTTCATATCAAAAGGTCCATTATCCGGTCAAATCGTTCCATGAGAAAATATTATATAAGAAAACATAAAAGGAAAGACAAGCATTTCAAGGAGTTATTACAAAGTTATGTATTTAGTAAACCACACATGTTTGTATCCACCATGGGAACACAAAAATCATGGGTCCTAAAAGACTACATAATACCCATTTTAAAGATGACCTTCTTTGACAGGGCATCCTAGAATGATGATTTTAAAATGATTGTTTGGATTTGATTCATGGAAAGGTGATTTCAATAAAAGATTGATTTCATTGAGATTGTTTGGAAATTATTTTTATGGAATGCTTGGATTAAATGGTTTAGTGTGAGTTGAATGGGATGGATATTGGTTAGGAAGTACCGCACTCAAAGGGACAAAATTTGGATGTGAAGTTCCACTATTAATGGTTACACCAAACTTGTTAGTTGGAGTGTTTGTGTGTTTTTGTGAAATGGAACGGGTGATTCCAAAATGGGATTATTGATAAGTCGTCAAATGATTTGTTTGAAGGGTTTCCTTATAAAACTGTTTTGGTATGGAAAAATAATTTAGTGTGAACTATTTGACATTTATATAAACTATTTAATGGTCTTATTGTGTTTTATATAAATTATTTAATAAAAATTTTATAACATATTTTATCCTAGTGGCGTGAGTAGGTAAGTTATTTTTTAAAAACCAACTATGTTTAGTTTTTCACCCTATCTTTGGCACTTTAGTGCTTTTGAAGATATTATTTATCAAGAAACATGTGAAGGAAAAGTATCAAACTTATTTATTGGAACTTTTTGATACATGGACATGGATTGTGGGGTTGGATATTAGATCTTGTTGGGAGTTGATGAGTTGGTGTCTTTGGAGTCTTTGATATTTGTTGGTTTTTTATTCCACTTTGTAGTCAATATTGATCCTTGTTTCCCTTGGGTACTTTGATATAGTTATTTTGAATTGTTATACGTTGAGTTTTATTCTATTAGGTTCATGCATCATTTATTGGTTATTGGTTAAGTTATGGTTGGGTTGGTTCTTTTACATTCAAACAAAAAATTGTCCCCTAATTTCTTATGAATCCCTTGGCATTTATTTTTATCCTTTTGCATCTTGGGGATAATGCCTAAGGCCAAGTAATATCCTTCCATCTTCTCAAGTAATTGTGGAGGGATGAGATGTTACAAATGGTATCATCTTGTTTGGTCCCTAAAATTCAAGTAGTATTTGTCTTGGTTAGGGAAAATATTTTTTGACAAATGGATTTAGTTTTTCAGCCTTGGAGTTGAAATTCGTACTAGCATATTTCATGAGTGTGATGATAAAAAGTAGTATGATTGTTGGGACTTGAAATATAGAGAATTAAGATCCATAGATAACATATTTATTCTAAATGTCATGTTACCACTTATTTCAGTACATAAGTGTGAATGAGACACCTATAGAAGTTGTTATCTCATTCTCTTAGGTCTATCCATTGAGATGAGAATTACATGAATCTATAGAAATGAATTAACACTAGGATTGAATATTTTTTATTTTGTAATGATTTATGATATTTGTGTAAAAATGTATATTTTTTAAAAGTATTGAATTTTTTTCATGTGAGATATTTTTAAAATTATAAGATAATGGTATTTTGAACATGGGTTGATTTTCAGAATCATGATAGAATTTTTTAAAATGGATTGAAGAAGTAATGTATTGATATATGGAAAGAATTGTTGTGATATTTGTGATTTGGTATAATTTTAAATTTATAAGCCTTCAGTTTATTGGGAGTGATATATATGGCATTTGTTGTATTTATAAAAATGTAATATAGTAGGCATCAGACGAACCAACCGGAGGAAGCTGCTGAGAATGTGGTTGCTCCTGAGCCACAGGTGAACCAAAAACTAGTTGAGAGTATAATTCAAGATTTTTATGTTGTGGAAAGAGGGAATATGAGGGATAAACCATGGAATGTTGATCACTATGTGCAGTTCTCGAAGAAAAAAGCCTCCCATATTTTGGGGTGATTTAAAACCTGATATGTCAGAGGTGTGGATGGATATGATAAATCAATTATTTTATATCCATGGCACACCAGTAGAGTTTAAATTCATGTTGGTGATGTATATGATAGAGTATTTTGAAATATAGTTGTTGGTTTTAGAGGATTTATATGAATTGTTCAAAAAATAATTCTATCATCATACATTAATAATAGAAAGAATTACAATCCTTTTCAGCATAAAGTTTGCGATCCTCTCAGTGATAGAGTATGTAGTTAAATTGTTGAATTTAGTGCACTTTACACCCAAATTTCAGGAAAGTGCATCCTTGTAGGACACATTTTTGAATTGAGGTTGAGGCAAGAGGTTCTCTCAAATATTTACATGCTTTGTATATTGAATTATATAGAGATGTTCAATATAGAGACATTGGAAGATTGAGACATCTCTGGAGCTATAAGTAGAGGTAGAATGTTCATACATATAGTGAATGGATGGAACTCTAAAACTGGGATCAAGAAGAAGAGGGACACATATTTATAGGGTAGTGGAAAGACTTATAATTTAATTTATGGATCAATTAATCTTCCTTGAAAGGCTAGGAGTAAGACAAGATGTTTCCAATGTGGTTATATATAACTCTTGAAGTGATATAGTATGAAACCATTGATAGAATACCAAAATTTCAATCAGATGTGACATCTTCAATGCTATTGTCATAGGTGTTTGGGGTTTGGTGTTCAAGGAACGTACCGTGTTTCATATAAAACATATTATTAAATAGAAAAAGGGATGTAGAATACCTCTCTTCAGTATAACTGATTTTTACATGATGATTCCAGGAATACCATGACTCCTCATCATTGTCAATCTCAATAGGTCAATTAAGAACAAAGTGCGGCAAGTAATTATAAGGCAATGAAAAAGTTACTATGGATGATTAGTCTGGACCATCATCATTTTGATGTATGATTCTTTTTAATTCTTTGCCTATGAATGATTTTCTTATATGGGAGTATCCTGATCTTTTATTTATTATAATGTTGTTGATTTGATGGGTATAAATATTTATATATTTTCTTCTATTTTGAAACATCAAACTCTTCTTGGTCCAAGAGAATGTTTATCCTTTATGTGCCGAGAATTTTATATAACTATATATCAATCTTAGTTTATTTGGTATTTATCCGTTATTGAGATAGATTTCGATGACATATACAAGGGTATGGATTAGATTACAATGTTTAAGACTCATATCAACTGTTATAACTACAAGGTTATTCTTCAGAATGGCGATAGCGTCGAGCATCTCATTAAAGTAGAATAGAATGTGAAAGAAGGTGATATGGGATTGTTGGCACCAATAGTTGGAATTATATCATACTAATTGTAACTATTGACTTTGGCATCGATGTAAGAGACCGAGAATATAAGTTTTCTAGAAATTGTTGATTAGTTTCTAGATGTCTTTGCAGGTAATTTCTTAGAGTTTCTTCTCATAAAAGAAGTAAATTTTATAATTTATCTCCTCCTGGGGACCATTACTATCTCACTTCTATCTTATTTAATGCAACCAAGTTAATTTTGGTAACTAAATATGTAGTGGGAAGTGCAATAAAGTAATGGGTTCATTTGATCGAGCACATCTTGGTGAGCAGCACCAGTCGTGCTTGACACCGGTTTATATTGAATGAATTCTTTTAGGACCTTTGGGTCCTGTGATGTCAAGGGATCCCCTTCAACATTGAAAAGGGGGATTTAAAAAATGAATAAAAATTAAATCCTTTTGAAAATTCAATCAAATATACTTTTCAAGAGTATATATGTCCATTACGAGTATTTGGTAATTCCATTCAGTCTTATGAATACAGAAGAAATATTTATGGAATTAATGATTTTGATATTTCAATGATATCTAGATTCTTTTTTTGTGGTGTTTTTGGATGATATATTGGTTTATTCAAGGACATGGTCTGAGAAAAAGAAACACAAGGAAGTAGTGTTCAGAATCTTGTGGGATAATTGATTGTATGTAAAACATTCAAAGTATGATTTTTGGATATAATAGTTCAGATTCATTGTCCTTGTAATCCAAGAAAGATGTTTCTTCAGGATCCAAAAATGATATAGGTTGTTATCTATTAGAAACAACTAAATAATGTTTTTTAAATACAAAATTTCCTAGGTCGAGATGGTTATTTTCCAAATTTTGATCTTGATTTTTCATGACTAGGTTTACCTCTGGAAGACTTTATAAGGAATAATATTCCATTACATTAGAATGAGGATTTTCAGAAGACATATCAAGAGCTAAATGTTTTTCATACATTAGCACTTCCCTTGACATTTTCAAAATCTGGACAAGGGAACATGATGTATCATGGTGCATTGGGATTTTGGTTAGGATTTTTTCTCAATAAGGGATATCATATCATTGATTATGGACCATGGAAGTTATAGTGACATTAGAAAAACAACCCAAAACACGATTTGAAGTTATCTGTTGCAGTCCATGTATTGAAAAACATTTTTCCAGTACCTATTTGGTGAGAAATTAATATTTTTTAACAATCATAAGGGATTAAAACATATTTCCTCATGAAGGGATTTAAATATGAGACAAAATGGATTGATGGAGTATCTCAAAATGTTTTACTTTTAATATATGTATACAACAGGTAAAGGAAATTTAGTGAAAGATGCATTAAATAGAAATCCCTTTAGTACGTTTGGAAAACATGCTTTAGATCATTGGAAATTGATTTCAATCATAGATTACAAGCACTTGGAATGTGAAGACTGAGGTGAAGTTGTAGTTTTCATTCCAGTTTCATTTGTTTTAGATTTGGTTAAATATTTTAAGAAGGGGAAGGTGTCTAATTCAGAATTATTTTCTATGAGGTAAAAACATAATGGTGGGGATAACATTGAAGGATAGAATCTTGATGGAAGATAATTGTTGTGGTCATGAAATTAGATGGTTATACCTTTGGTTTTTGAGGAAAAACTATTGAATACTTACCTCCACTTGAGATGGGTGGTTCATCCTAGAATATAAAAGATATATATCATATTAAAAGTAAATTTTTACTTGGTTGGCATGAAAATTATGGTGGATAAGTTTGTTTCAAGATTCATAACTTGTTTCTAAGTTAAGGAATATCACCAGTAACCAGTAGGTATGTTGAAGTATTTACCTACTCATATCTGTAAATGTTATCAGATAGTCAATAATTTTTTAATCGGTCTCCCAATAATTATTTGGAAACAGAATACCATATGGGTGATTGTGGATCAGCTCAAAATTTTGGTCAATCTCATCCATAATTTTTAGTCTCATAAGGCAGATGAGTTGTCAAAAATATATATCATTGAAGTGGTAAATAGGTATGGCATACTGATTTCAATAGTGATAGATAGAGATCTGATGTCTATATCTCATTTCTATAAATCCTTATCGCAATCTCTTGGGACTCAGTTAACTATGAGCACGATGTGTCAACATCATGAGAATGGACAGTTTGAAAGGATGATAAAAATTTTGGAAGTCATGTTTCCAAATTGTGTAATGGATTTTGGTTTCTCCTGGTTGGAGTTCATAATATTAGTGGAGTTCTCAGATAAAAATGGTTATCACAAATTGTTACATATGTCTCCTTTTGAAGCATCGTATGGTTTTCCATGGCGTTCATCACTTTGTTGTTGGAAATAAGAGAAACTTTACTAATTGGGACGATCCTTATCAAAGACACAATAGATAATATTCAGTTGATCGGCAAGAGAATGTAGATTCCTTAGAGACCTTTGAATTCATATGCAGATAATTTTCAATGGCTATTGTTGTTTGAGGTGAGTGATCATGTGTTTTTTATAATATCTACAAGGATTATGCATCGTCATTTTGGGAAGAAGATAATGTTATATCCTCAATACATAAGGCCTTTATAGATACATTAATGGGTTGGTGAGGTGGCATATTAGTAATATTTTCCCCTACAGTTCAGTACAGTGCATAATGTGTTTCATGTATCACAATTGAAAACTTAACATCCGGATAATGTCCATGTGATTTTATGGGAAGACATTGATCTAGATCCAGATTCCTCATTCGTTTATATGCCAGTATGGATTGTGGATAGGTAAGAGAAAGGTTTACATGATAAAAGAATACTCCTAGTGTAGTTTTTGTGGAAACATGGTTAGATACAAGAAGAAAAACGTCAATGGGAGAAAGAAATTATTTAAAAATAGCCAAAATTATTTCAGGAAAATGGTGGTTAACTACTTCTCAAGGACAAAAAGGACAATGGTGAGGATAATGTAGCACCCTCAGTTTCAAATAAGTAACCCTTTCATAATGGTTTTTTGTATATAAAGTGTTTGGGTGACGTTTGGGAGGGTATAGAGAACTTTTGTAATGTTTGTGGGGATTTTTCAATGGTTCACAGCTAGAACATGGTTTGGAGAAACTGTGAATATCCTATAAGAAAACCATGAAAGGGGAAATAGGGGATTCTTGTAAGGTGCACTGTTTCTCCAAACTGCGTGGCCACCTAGGAGTAGCCATACAAAGTGAAGAAAAGTGAATAACAATGTAGGTGCATAGTTTTTCTGATAGTGTGGTTCACCTATTCGAGGGATGTTTACTGAAATAGGTTTATGCACAATTGGTTCAATATTTTCCAAACCATGAAACCCAACTGTGCATAGTTAAATTTTGGATCCTAAAAATGTGGATCCCACCTTGTTTTTGAATTTAAACAACTTTTTCCCTCTATTTTAACCCTAAATCATTTTTTCTTCCCCATAAAGGCACTATAGTCTTTTCCCTTCAACCCCAAAGCTATCCGGTGGAAAATTATAGCGAGTTCAAGCCTGATTCCCTTAGTAAGTCTTTGTTTTAGTTGGTTTTACATATATATACTTCTCTTACCTATATTATATCCATATATTTAATCCATTAGTGATAGATATAATCTATTTTATGTTTATCCTAACGAGTTGTGAGTTTTTTATGATAGGGTAAAAGATATATGGAAGTTGTTTTTGAGATTCCACATAGTTTTGTTGAAGAATTTATACCATTCATTGTTTTCTCCAATACATCCAAGGTAGATTTCTTCCCTCTCAACTTCTATTACTAGAACTTGATAGATATGATTTAAAATTGATTTTTTCTATAAATATATACTGAACATGTAGTGAAATGTTTAACAAAATCCCTCTTGGGTGATAGTTTGTGGAATTATGAAAATTGGGTGTTTTGGTGGAGAGAGAAAGTGGTAACATGATTTTAAAATGGGTTTTCTTTGTTTTGATGATTTGAAAAGTGTTTTAAAAAAAAAATTGTTTTATTTAAATGGTTTGGAAAATAGTTTTTTGGAAGGGTTGGATTAAATGGTTAAGCATGAGTTGAATGGGATGGACATTGGTCGTAAAGTACCACAATCAAAGGGACATAGTTTATATAAGGACATAGACTTAAAACATTAAATAATATTGAATTTTAGTCAAGAACAAAATTTCTTTAACATTGAGTATCTTCTCAGGATTAGAGTTCTAGGGAATTAGGTCATATATATCATACTACACTCTTACCGAGCGAACACTACTAAAACAACATCCATTTTTACAATTGGAAGCTTTTAAAAATAAAATAAGATTTCTTTAAAAAATTATTCAGATCATTCAACATGAATTAATTCTTTCCCGTACCCATATTTATAACCTATTAAAAACATTTTAAAACATGGGATGTGTACAAAAACTGATTATGTAACATTAATAAATAAAATCACTAGTCCAGTGAAAACATGAGATCCCATTAAAATACTTTCTTAAAATCTAATTAATATAAATAGAAAAATCACATAGTTTCCTTGGGAAATAATTACCATATCAATATTAAATTCATACTTACAAATGGAATAACCTTTTGGTAAAATGACTTCTACCGGGTACCCAAAGCATTTGAGAGCTATAATGGGGCTCACATATAATAACATGAGCTATAATGGGGATCAACCCATCTTATCTTGAGATATAATGGGACTCATATCCTAATATATTGGGATATAATGTTCTTAACTCATTATATACAATTTGCAAGGAAATTATCATGAATAAATTCCTTGATAACTCTTTTAAACCTATGAGAAAAACACATTCAAATATCAAAATGCACATTTCTGTAAAAATAACTTTTGGAATATATAAACCGCACACATAATAATGAAATAATATTATTAAAAAATAAATATGAAATAGTATGAAGTGAAATTATAGTAAGAAAGTTTTATGAATGTTTTAGAAACCACCCATACTGTAAAAACAATCTTTTTTGAATTTGGAAAAAGAGACATTTAAAATGATTGTAAAAGGAAAGTCATTCCATAACGATTGAAAATTATACCTTTTTGGAACACATGATAGAAATTAGAAAATCTCAATTATTAAACATTTATGACCATATAAATATATTCATAAAAACCATTTTTTAAACCTGTATATGAAATTGAACGATTTAGAATAATAAATCGTTAAAACTTTTAAAAGAATGTTTTAGTTAAAGAGTCCCTTAACATCGGTTTAAATTCATTTAAAAGTGTTAAAACCTATTTTATAATAATTTTAAGAGTGTTATTAATTGATTAAAGAACAATACTTATGTTTATAATACCTTACATTTTGTTCATATAATATTTTCCACCCATTAAATAACAATATTTAGTTATTTCAATTATTTCGGGTGCGTTCTTTTTATGGTTTCCAAGGACAGTTTATTATGGACTTCTTTATCCAATTGAAATAATACTATAGAATAAATAAAATATATATATATTCAGGTAATTTTATGAAATTATAATAAAATTAATCTTTCCAATATTGTGGGAATGGGAAATAAAAACTCATCGTCCATGTAGGCAGGGAATTGACACACCATTGATGACAATTTTATTATTTATGAATATAAGGAGAATATGATAGATTTGGTGATAAAAAGACCATAAAAACAATATTTTAGTACATATATGATGCTGTAGTTATCCTGAAACATTGGATATGAGGTTGGGATTTATTATAAGTGAAAAATAATTTACAGGAGAAGAAGAAATAATTTTACCTGTTGAATATTTCTCCATGAGAAACAACTTAGCCTCTTCAAAGTAGAAATTTTATGAAACCAGAAGAACTATAACATGGAAATGGATGATGATAAGGAAATTTTTTAATGGTTGATTGAGTTAGAATTATCAATGTGATGAAAGTTTGTGAAGGGATGATTCTCCTTTTATAATTTAGTTGAGGGGTTATTGAGGAATTACTTAAAATATTAAACTATAAGTGTTAAAGACTTAGAGAGGACTCAAAATAATATGATATCACATTATCAATGAAGTACTATCATTTTTGGAATTTTTAAATATTTTTTTTCAATTTTAAATAATTTAATAAATTATTTTACTCATGAAAAACATATTTTTTTCAAATTAAACACTATTCATAACTATAACTTTAAAACATAAAAAAACATTAAAATTAGAATAAAATCTTTTATTATATTTTAGAAAAATCATATTATTCTATATAAATTGTTTATTGATTTTAAAATTCTCAAATTATACTTATTTTATTATTTTTAATATCATTAATTTGATTTATTCATTAATTAAATATTTTCTATATCAAATTTGTGAAAGACATTATAGAAAATATATATAGCCTAAAGATTAAAAATAAAATTTAATGTACAATAAAATTTAATTATATTTCAATAGAAAATTTATTTTTGAAAAAAACTTTTGAAATACCATATATTAAAATTTTATACAAATTAAATACTATAGTGTGAACAACTTTTGGTTCACTTAAATAAAATATAATAAATGGATCTAAGTGATTCACATGGGACCCAAATATCCCAAATTTGAATGAAATTAAAATAATAGTAGAAAATTTATTAAACAAAATATTTATCCATGTTTTGTTTCATTAAATGGGACTTATAATTTTATTTAAATATATTTTATTTATTTTCTTCTACATTCACAAGCACTACATCTGTGTTGTATAAAAATTAAGGATAATTATTTCAGTTATAAAAATTAAAAATAAATTACTATCATAAATATAAATTAATTATTTTCAAACTTATATTCTATATTTTTTCATTATGTATATTCAATCATATACATGTTAATAAAAATTCGTTAATTTGTTAATTTTGTCTTTTATTGCCTTGCGTAGGCATTTCAGGTGAATTTAGAAACCAATTACGTTATATACCCCTAGAATACAAAACAATCATCCAAAAACCAAATTCACATATAATAATTAATAAACCTTCCATGAAAATGATTTTAGCACTCAAATATTAACTCCTACGAACCAAATTTGACATCGCCAAAACTGGACAGGCACTGTTTCAGTACTGACAATAATTTTTATATTTAGTATGGAGTAATTTTTATTTTACATGTTTTAATCTATTTTTATATCATATTTCTCTTATAAAATCATAATTTATTTCTTAAAAAAATTTAATAAATTTTATAATATAATTATGGCTTCATGACATCAAAAAAATTATCATATTATATAAAAATACAATATTGGATTACTATTCACCAAAAAATTACCTTTTTCTAGAAATTCATAGAAAATTAATAATACGATATTTACAACTTTATGAATTCAAAAGTGACAATATTTTTTTTTTCAAATTTATATTATATAATTGAAACCCAGATTTTTTAAATAAATATCCATATAATAAATTATTTATTTTATGAATTAATTAATATAATGAATATAATAATTTAATTTAAGAATACTGAAAAATATAAAATAAAATTTTATATTGGTACCTAGGCTGTTACAATATTCCCCATTTTGAAATTATATCCTCATAATTTTATTAACTTATGAAACAAATTGGGATACATTTTCTTCATATCATTTTAAGATTCCCATATTACTTCTTCAATCATGTAGTTTCTCTACAAAACCATAACCTTGTGAATTAACTTGTTTCAAAATTTTTGCTCTCCATGATAAAGAATATAATAATGTTTCTCTTCATGATAATGGTTGTCTTCTAGTTGAACTACATGTTGTCTTTAAAAATTATACGAATCTGGCACGTAATTTCTTAACCTAAAAACATGAAAAGCATTTTTTACTTAAGGTAAACATGGAGGCAAGGCTACTCTGTAGTCAACTGGTCCAATAATCTCCATAATTTCATAGGGTCTAAGGAACAATGGACATATTTTTCCATTATTCTCAAAATGAATAAATATTTTTCATGGATATATTTTTAGGAAAACATGATCACATACCTCAAAATAAATTCTTTCCTCCAATAATCAACCTATATTTCTTGCATGCTCTAAGATTTTTTCCTATGTTGTTGGATAATATTCACTTTCACAGAAAATTCCACCACCAATTTTGTTCCCATCAAATTCTTTTCCCCTAATTCATCACAAAATTATGGATATCAGCACCACGTTCCATAAAATTCTTCAAAAGGTTCAATTTTTATTTTATATTGAAAATTTTTATTACAAGAAAACTCAATTAATGATAGGTGATGCTCCCAACTAACCATGAAATCCATTGAATGGGATCAAAGAATATCCTCCAATATTTTAATTTCTCACTCGGACTATCGATCATATTGATGATGAAAGGACGTGAGAAAATTTAATTTATTTCGCAATGACTTCTGAAGGTCTTTCCAAATGTTAGAAGTGAAGTTAGGATTATGACTAGATATTATAGGGAGATTCAATCAATGTAACCTGATTCTATCCTACAAATAAAACAAAGAAAGTTTATCCTAATATTGGGTGTCTCAAATAGCATGTAAACGAGTATTTTTAGTCAAACAATCAACAATCACCCAAATTTTATTGTTACTAAGAGAAGTATTTGGTAGTCCCACCCTGAAATCCATGGATATATTTTTATATTTCCATTCTGGAATTGTGAACAGCAGAAGCATCCCATTCAGTAACTATCATTCTATTTTAAAAAGTTGACATGTCAAAATATTCATGGTAAAATCACAAGTATATTTTTTCATTCCAAATCATCAATAATACTACTTAATATCCTAATTATTCATTGTTCTTCCTTGATGAACTAAAAAAGGTGAACTAAGAGGATCCCTTAACAGTTCTTTCTTCATCTTGGAATGATAAGGTAGACATAATCTATTTCCAAATCACAAAAAAAAATATCTATTAGTGTTAAATTCATTCAATATAACATTTTTACCAATTATACCTTTTTGTGTTTCTAGTTTCTCTCCTTCTGTGCTTATATAATTCTATAAAATATAGATGATTACACTGACACATGAATCAAAATAGTGAAATTTCTTGCACCAAATTCTTCCAAGACAAAATTTATCAAATCATTAACCAAGGGGTAATGTTCCAAATATAACAAAGATAATGAAGCATTATATTTATGAATCATAAATTAGCCCACTTTATTTTCTTTAACAAAATAGTAGAGAATCGTGCAATCATAATACTTTATTAATCATAACCATCTTCTCTATCTCATGTTCAATTCTTTCTATGTGAATATGTGCGTCAAAATTTTGTTATAATAATATATTTCAAGCATTACTCCATAAAAAGAATGCCTTCAATATTTTAATGAAAAATCAACCACAACTACTTCCAAATCATGAGTACTGTAATTTAACCCATGTGGTTTCAACTTACATGAAACATAATCAATTACCTGATCATTTTTTATTAGGACACAACCATGTAATTTCAATTAAGCATCACTATAGATGAAAAATTATTCATTTAAAGAAGGTTGGGACAAAACTAAAGCCTTCACAAATCTTCTTTTTATTTTCTAAAAAATCAACATATTCTTCCATCTAGATGATCTTAACTCCTTTTCTAGTTATGTTAGTTAGTGGGATAGATAACTGAAAAATGTTTTCAAAAAACATAAAATAATGTGTTTCCAAACATTGAAAAATAAGAGTCCTAGTTATATTGTTGGATATTTTCCAATTTTTAACAACTTCTATTTTAACAGGAACAATAGTTATTCTATCTCGAAAACAATTTTATGAATGGATGAAATTCTATTAAACCAAAATTCACACTTGAAAAATTTACCATACTATTTATTTTATTTTAATGTTTGAAAAACAACCATTATTTGGGATTGATTCTCCTCATTATATTTAGAATATACCAAAATTCCATCAATAAACACAACCACAAACAAATCCCAGAACTCATGTAATATTCAATTCATAAAATCGATGAATACATCAGGTGCATTAGATTATCCAAATGGATTAACTACGAATTCATAATACCTATACCTAGTATGAAATGTAGTCTTTGGAACATATTGTTTATTAATATTCAACTGATAATAACCCAACCTTAGGTAAAGCTTTAGAAAATATCGAACTACTTGGATCTCTTCAAAAAAATCATCAATATGTAGAAAAGGAAACTTATTCTTAACAGTGATGATATTCAGGGATATATAATAAACTAAAACCCTTATTGAACCATATTTATTTTTAAAAAATAATATAAGAGAACCCCATGGTAATGTGGTATGTTAGATGAAATATTTGTCTTATAATTCATGTAACAAGCTTATCAATATTACAAGTTATACTTCATCTATTCAATAAGGGGGTTTTGAAATTATCATAGCATAAGAAAATAATTCAATAGTAAACTCAACCACTCAATCTGGAATAAATCTAGAAAAATCACTAAGAAGAACATCAAGATACACATTTACCATTAGCACATAATTAATCTGAACACTTCCTTTATTTTGAAAAACAAGTTCTAGATAACTTTCATTTTCATATTTTAATAGTTTCTCAACTTCTTGTTATGTTATCAATAGAATGGTTTCATTATTTTAATCAAACTGGAACTCTTTTTGAAAAGAAACTTCATTATCTCTACAATATATATGAGCATTGTAAAATGGAAAGCTGATCCAAACCCTTTATAACATCATAATCTATTAATAGAAAATAAAAAGGTTTTCCAGTAATGTCCTTCCATAAGAAATGACTGGATTATTCTTAGAATTTTATTTTTCCTCAATGATTTGTCTATGTGTTTTAACCACAGGTTATAGAATCATTTATTAAGGTGGAATTTCAAATTTACAAGAAAATTTATCAGAAATGAATGAACATGTGGTCCCCAAATCGAACAACACATTGGAATATTTTACATATACAAGAAATGTACCTGATACCACATTGTTTGATGGCTCAAAATCTACTGAAGTAGTTTCAAGAGATTTTTCCACACTATTTGGTTTCCAATATTTATTATTTACCACATAAGTGACTAGATTTGGACACACCTTAGAAAAATGACCCAACTTATTATTGTTATTTCATCTTACCATCAACATATCATTATTATTATGATCATTTTCAATACACTGACAAGCTATGTGACCAAACTTCCAAATTGGAAACACTTACCAACATTTAAAATACATTCTCCATGATTATTTTTACCACACTTTTCACAAGAAGTGAATTTTATTTTCTTAGACCAATATTTCATCGATGAATTATTCCCAAAAACCAACCACCCTAACCAATTCTTATTATTGTCATCAGGAGGCACATATGTGTCAAACAAAACTACCTTTCAACCTTTCCATCACAATGAACAACTATCTCCTATATTTCAAATTCTCATGCCACCAATAATATTTTTAAAACTAGTTTTAATATTGAGTAAAACTGATTAATTTTTCTACGTCTGTTCTGAATAAAATATGGAATATACCTAGCCAATACTGTGAAGTTTTCTTCACACGCAGCTACAAAATTTTCATCATTTGTCTTCAATTTTGGATTTTTTCCCATTTAGAGTGGAATAAACTAGGGAAATATTTCCCAAGGAAAATATACTTGAATGTTTCCCATTCAGTAGAATAAAGTTCTTATTTCTCTATGATATTTTTTAAACAAAGAATACCATCAATTATATTTACATTCAAAATGATAAATTACAGGAATTTCCTTTTTATATTTCAAACGTCTCATGACATCAAATATCATATCCAGATAATTGATCTTTCCTTTGGCTACTATTAGATCAGATGATCCACTGAATGATAGAGGGTGTATTCACATGAAATACTCCACAAAATACATTTTACTTCATGGTAGATCAAGTTACAATCTAGAATGGATTAATCCATCATTTATCACCCATGTAAACTGAGCCATTACTATCACAAAATACTCAGTTCAAATAACCACTATTTCAGGCCATAGATTCAGAAAGATTTCATTCTCTCAGTACCTTCATACTTCAGCTTCATTGTTTCTTCTATGAAAAAAAATTCTGAATCTACATATCATAGAGGAAGACACATCGTAATCTTTTATTTCGATATCTTTTTAGCATATCCATAACGTAAAAATCATTTATGTTATTCTATTGACATCACCATAAATTCTAAAGTAATCTAAACCATCCTTTTATGCTAACTATAAGGATCAAGCCTTAATACATTACATAATCTTTAGTTTTATTCAAGAACATACATTATTTCACATTGAGGACCATTTCAGTTTTATTGTTTTAGAGAATTAGGTCATTCATTACATACTGTATTCTTATAAATAGGATACTACAAAAATAGTTTCCATTTTTCTAATGTGAAACATTTTAAAATAAAACTATATTTATTTGACATATCCTTATAACTTCCAACATAACATTTCTCATTATCTTTACAATCCTAATACCCTATGAAAAAACATTCTAAAACTAGGGATGAGCGTAAAAATCTAAATAAGGAACATAAATATTGAAATTGTTAGTCCAATGAATGCATGAAAACCCACTAAAAACCTTTTCTTAAAAAGTAGATAGAATATGTAGAAAACTAATGTTGTTTCTATGGTATATATTTACAATATCACTCTTATATTCAACCTTACAAATGGAATAACCTTTTGATCAACATCCGTCTCTAGTGTACCTAATTAATTGGAGAGCTATAATAGGGCTCACCCATAATTTCTTGAGCTATAATGGGTATCAACACATCATATTTGGATCTATAATGGTGATCAACATATCATATCATGAGATAATATGGGCTCAACCCATCATATCTTGAGATATAATTGGATCAAACCATAAAAAATGATATCCATAGAACATATCATGAATAAAACCCTTGATAACTCATTTAAACATAGGAAAAAACACATTCAAATATCGTAATACATTTTTCATAAAAAATGATTTTAAAATATAAAGTAATGAACATTATAAAGAAATAATATTCCTAAAAATAAATATTAAAATCATTAAAGAAAAAAATATAGTAATATTGCGTCAAGAAAGTGGTAGAAACTGTTTATGTTGTAAAAAACTATTTTTTTTGAATTACATAACAGTGATATTTAAGTTGATTTCAAAAGGAAATTACCTATATAACACGTGAAAATGATCCATTTTTGAAGCAATTGAGAGAAATTATAAAATAAAAACTTATTAAAAACATATTACCAAATAAATATATTCTTAAAAACCTTCTTGAAAACAAGTACATAAAATAGAAATATTTAGACGAATAAATCATTAAAACATATTAAATGATGTTTTAGTTAAGGAGTTTCACAGTTTCGCTTCAACTTCCTTAAAAAGTGTTCAATCCTCTTATATAATGGATTTTATAGTTTTATTAATTTATTAAAAACAATTTCCATGTTTAAAATACCTTACAACTTCTTATTATAACATTTTCACCCATTTATTAATAATATTTTATTGTTTCAATTATTTCTCATGGTTTCTTTTCATGGTTTCAAAGTTCAATTTATTATGGACCTCTATGTCAAATAGAAATAATAATTGAGGATTGAGAACATATATATATATATACATTTATAGGTCATTTTAAACAATTATAAAGGTTTTAAACATTCCATTTGTTTAGTAAAGAGAATAAAAAAACTCATCATCCAGGAAGGTACTGAATTGAAACACCATGGACGATGATTTCATTATTTCTAAATAAAATGATAAGGTGATATATTTTATAATGAATATACCATCAAAAGAATAACATTATTGTATATATGTAATACTATATTTATCATGACACATGGTATAGGAGGTGACGATAAGGTACAAGTGCAAAAAAAATTAAAGAGAAGAAGAATGAATTTTACCTCTTGAATACTTCTCTTTGGGAACCTCATAAAGAATTTAAAAGTGGAATTTTTGTGACATCAGAAGAACTATAATGTGTCAGATATAAGGATAATTAAATGTGGTAGATTTTTATCATGAAAGAAGGCTCAAGGAGAAGAATGTTTATGAAGAGATGAGTCTCCTTTTATAATTGGGTTAATGGTTTATTTAAGAATTACTAACACTATTAAAATATAATTAGTTTAAAATAGTGTTAAAGCCTTCAAAAAGGCCTCAAAATAACATGAGATAACATTTTCAAAGGAATATTATCATATTTTTCATTTTTCAATATCTTTTTGATTTTTAAATAATTTAATAATTCATTTTATTCAGGAAAAATAATTTTCATCAAATTAAATAATATTCATAACTGTTAATTTAAAACATCAATGGTAAATTAAAAGTCAAATGAATTTTTTTATTATATCCTATATGTATGATATTAATCTTGAGAAATTTCAAAATAAACTAAAAATACAAATTATATTTATTTTATTATTTTTAATATTATTAATCAAATTTATTGATTAATCAAATATTTATTGCATCATCATTGTGCAAGACATTAATGTAAAAATTTACTCCCAAAAATTTAAAAATAAAATTCAATTAAAAATATAATTTTATATTCTTTTAAAAGATGATTTATTTTTTAAAAACACTTCTAGATAACCATATATTGAAATGTTATGAAAATTAAAAACTATAGTGTGAACAATTTGTGTTTCTTTAAAATAAAATATTATAAAGGGATTATAGAGATTCATGTGGGTCCAAAATGGCCCATATTGGAATAAAATTTATATAATGCTCAAAAAATCCTTATATAAAAATATTTATACATGTTTTGAGTCATTTAATGGTAGTTAAAATTTTATTTAAAAATTTTATTTTTTTATTTTTCTTCTACTTGAAAAAATTATTCATTAGCATTTCATAAGCATTAAAGAACATTTTTTAACTTTTAAAAATAAATAAATAAATTACTATCATAAAAATAAATTAGTTATTTTCAAAAATAATATTCTATATTTATTAATAATGTTTATTTACTAATATACATGTCATGAAAACATTATTTTTTCAATTTTTCTTTTTCTTGCCTGGAACAAGGATTGCACATGCATATGGATAAGACATATGTCATATAAATCATGAAATAAAAAAATATCATCCATAAACATCAATTATAACTAATAATTAATAAAAAAAATGTTGTAAAAAATAATTCTTAGTACTCAATTATTAACTCTAACGAACGAAATTTGACATTATCAAAATTGTTCATGTAATGTGTCGACACTGATAATATTATTTATACTTATCAGGATATAATTTATAATATACATGTTCTAAATTATTTATATAGAACATTTTTATTACAAAATATAAATTTATTTATTTTATAAATGTTTTATCGTAATTATGTCTTCATGATGTCATAAAAATGTATTTTTAAAAAGAAAGTATTTGTTTACTATTCACAAAATTTTTAACATTTTTAGAAAATTCTAAAAAATTCAAACTAAGGTAATTTCTACATTCTGAATTGAAAATTTAAATTATTTTTTTCAAATTAAAAATTCTATAATTGAAAAACTAATTTTATAAATAAAGAACAATATAAGAAAAAATTTATTTTCATAATTACTTAAAATAATGAATATAACTATTTAATTCAATAATACTAATAAATATAAAAATATATATTATATATGTACCTGGGTTTGTACAGTCTAGATGTAATGTTCCACCATCAACGGTAACACCAATCTTTTGTTGTTGAGTGTGTGTATGTGGTTATGTTAAATTGAATGTGTGATGCCAAAATGGGATTATTGAGAAATGGTTAAATGATTTTTGGCCATTTTCCATGGAAAACTATTTTTGTATGGAAATCTATTTGTTGTGAGATATTGTACTTTGATATAAACTGTTGAATTTTTTAAAATTGTTTTATGTAAATCTAATTTTTTAAATTTTTTATCATGTTTTATCTTAGTAGAATGAGTAGGGAAGACATATGGGGAAAACATTATGTGTTTCATTACTCACCCTTTCTATAGATATTTGGTTCTTCTATAGAAATGGTTTAATGAGAAATTGGTTAACGTAAAGTATCACACTTAATTAGTGGTGCTTCATGATACTTGGGCTTGTATTGTAGGTTTGGATTTTGGATCTTGTTGGGAGTTACTGAGTTGGTGTTTTTGGAGTAATTAAACATTTTGGGTTCTGTCTTCCATTTTGTAGTCAATGTTGATCTTGGTTTTTATTTTTTAGTCTGATATAGTTTTTTTTGATTTGTTATACTTTGAGTTTTCTTCCATCATGTTCATGCACCATTTACTGGTTGTTGGACTGGGTTATTCTTGGGTTAGTAGCTTTACTTTCAAAGGGAAAATAATCCCCAAATTTCTTATGAAGCCATTAGTATTTATTACCAACCATTGGTGTCATGGGTATGTCTACTAGGCCCATGTAATATCCTTATGTCTTATCAATATAATTAGGATGTCTGTTATGTTATAGAAGGCATATAATAGAATCTATCATCAGATAAATAATGCATGAATAATATGAGAGAGATAAAAAATAGTCAAATATGTTATATAAGTATTATCCTAAAAAGTAGAATATATATTTGGATGGAATAAAAACATAAATAATCACATGGATAATATTAAATAGTTTCATAATAATATAATTTATAATACTTTACATCATAATCATATAATGGAGGCCTTGTTCAAAGATATCATAAATAATTTGATAGGAATACACCAAACAACCATGGTTGTTTTTATCATGAGACATACGAATAAATATAAGTCTTATAACATTCCCTAGAAATTACATAATAAGTGTAATTAGTTTATCATATAAATGAAATGAATAATAAATCAATATATAATAAACATAAACATTCATATTGAAAAACATGCATGTGAAATGTTATTATTTTCCCCAGTCAATAAATATAAAACATGATTAAAAGGCATACAAAGTAATATTTTGAAGGTATCATTATATTATATCCCCCAAAAGGAATATTATTCATAATTTTTTTTTAATTCGATGAAAATAATTCTAAATGATCACAATAAAATTTATTGAGGAAAATACACTTTTTTAAACAATAAATTTTAAATATAACAAACTCTAAAATATTATGGAAAACATTTTCATTGAAAAAAACTATTGAAATATTAAAAGCTTTTATAAATTTAATTTGTGTACATGATGATATAAAAAGTCATTCATGTTTTATACACTGAAAGAGAACATTCATTTCACACATCGAAGAAAAGTAAAAAAATAAATTATTTTGAAAACATTAATTTACAAATGATTAATTTTTTACTGTTGTAAATTAAGTAAAATATAATTAAATTTATATTTTTAAAACATATTATTATTGGTTAATGATTCCATAAAATAAATTAAAATAAAAATTATAAGGAAGAAAATGTTCATCGATCAAATATGAAATAATGTCAAATTGTCATTCAAAATATTTTCTCGATCATTTTAATTATCAAAGAGAGGATAATGAAACAAATACATAAAAACACATGAATAAATGTATTATTATAAAATATATTGGGTATGTAGGAAAATATAAATATAATTTCACTTAATGTATGTTTATCATTTTCAATTCCCAAAGGAAATGATATAGTCACATAAAACCATACCTTCTTGGTAATCTTCAAATAAAAAAATAAAAAAATAAATAAAATTAGAGAGATTTTTAAATACCAATAATTTTCATGATATGTATCCCAAAATACATTCATGGGATGTATGTACCCCATAAAAAAGAAATAAGTGTTGAATTTGAAATATATCTCTTATAAATAAAAGTGAGATGAGAAATACTTATCTCAAGATTTAATTTCATTATAAGTTCCTAGAATCACATTTAAAATAAATTTAAATTTATTATAATTATGTAATATATCAACATGAATACTTCTAAAACAATATATGATCCATTTATCACATTTCAATACCCATTTTTAAAAATTATTTATTAAAATATCCATTTTTAATTGTAAACTGTTGGTTTTTCATGTAAGTATTAGTTTGGTAGTTTTAGTTATTGAAACATGTTCATGGATCCATCATCTATAAACATAATTAAAATAATAATTATCATATTTAATCATTATATAAAAATATATAAACATTTATATAAAACATTGATGAAAACTAAATTACACCACTTTGTGGACACGGTAGTTCATATGTACACGTGAGTTATGTTTCAATTTTATAATGTATTGAACAAATATAGGTAAATAATAATTCACTTTTCCAAAATCGTTATTGTATCATAAAAATCATATATATTCAATAGATCTATCTTTATTAATAATAATGTAAATAATAAATGAAAAATGAATCACATATCTTCATGAATGTGGTAGTCTACACATATGCATAAGTGCCATTGTAATTTCACAATGGATGGGAAGGTAAGTTGTTATATAATATTTTATAATTATATAATCATTATCATTTCATAAATATCAAATATAAATATTAAATATATTATAAAAACCTATAATTAAATATTGTGATGAACAATAAATCATATCACTACATGGAGGTGGTGGTCCACAAATAAACATGGACGACACTTTCATTTACCATTTTGTGGAACAGATGCGTAAAATTGTTATACCATTATAATAACAAAATCATATTATATTTATTTTATTGGAGTAAATATTTTAGTATAGATACATTATATTTAGAGGATGTAGAATAGGAAATAATCTTTGAAAGATTAATGTAATATGATTACATCTTATTTTAAAGATAACATATGGCATACACCTTATCGATTCTTAAGATCATCTTAGGGTAAGAAAAAATATTAATAAAAATGGAAGGAATATTGGAAAGTGTTAGGGTATGGATTGGAAGATCTTGAAGGGCCAAATTTTTGAATAATTTAGGAGAGGAGATTCCATTTAATAATTGAGTAGAGGACACACTCAAAATTAGCTAAAAGATTTTAAAATAATAAAATTAATTGGCATGAAAAATGATTCTAAATATAAATGGATTAAAGTAATTCTGAAAATTTCTCATGCTTCATATGGGTCTCCCAAGGTGGTGTCACCTCTATAATCAGTCTCAGAGGATCCTCCTTCCATAAACCATCTTCTAGATATCAGCATCTCAGTGCCTCGGGGCCCTGATTTGAGCATGGTCGAGTACTTTCGATCTAGGAAGGGTTGGAGGAAGGCTTTCCTGAACTTTTTCTTTTTATCACATCCTATGAGGGTGTATAAACTCTCATTTATTGGAAATAGGTTTCCAAATTTGGGGTTGAAAACCCTCCCCTCCCACTCATCCTAAAATTCATCCAATCATTGGCATTATCGGAGTAGGATATGGTCTTGGTTCTGAACCACCATTCATTCTATGTGGTTATTTCCTCCAAGGATGAATACATGTGAGAATATTCTAGAAAATATAGATTGATTGGTAGATGGATCTGGTCACTCTTTTATTGGTCGATGGTGGTTCACTTATGTAAATACTCCCGTTAATTAGTGTTTTGGATCAACCTCTGAGGCCTCTCCTTCCATTCCATAATCTAGACTTTCTTTTCTGTGTTTGGGATGACCAAAAATATTTTCAATGTTATGATGACTACATGATCTAGTATTTATATGGATCTATGGCTCTAATTATCATCGTTATGGACCTATCTAAGACTCTTCCATAGTGGTTGCTCCTTCGTACTAGATAAACTTTCTCAAATGGGAAAACATTGTTCTATGGGAGAAATCCTAACTTATGTTCATCATGTAACTTACAAGGAAAACTCCATTTAGTCTGCAATAATCATCACACTACTTCCAACATCTCACATCATTCAATGATCTTTAATCACGATTCAAATATAGTGGAAGATTAGGTCAAACTCCCTCACTAGGATACTTCTTCCTAGTCGTCTATCATAAGAGAATCCTCGATCCTTCTTCCCACTCCTCCTCCTACTAATTTCCATATGTAGTGATTAAAGTTTTCTTATCCCCATTTAAATTTATAGAATGTTCTATTGATCCAATGTTTGTACTTGGTTTCTTTTAGTAAGGGTCTGATCTATTACCTTTGTACATTAGTACTAGATCCCCTATAGAGAATAAAATTACATATCTCCATCATGGGAAAGCTATCTTATTTTATAACGGATCATCCTTTAGTCCTAGTCCCAGAGATAACGATCCCCCGCATTTCTCCCCTATATCCACCAGCAATATCTGTTGTTTATTTTCATATGTTTAGATTAACCTGGACCAACCACTTAATTCTCTTTAAATAACCCCTAGTGGTGTCTTTACCAGGTCCCGCTCTCTGAGTATATCTTTATGCTCATCTTCTCTAGTCAGAATCTCATTAAGTTTTGGTCCAAAAACAGGCATCAACTATTTGAATTATATCAACCATTATTTGGAATTCATGTGGAATGGGAAATTGGGTTAAAAATTACATCATCTCTAGTGAATTCCACCTCAACAAAGTATCACTAGTTGAACCGATCGATCTGAAGAAGAAATCAATTAAAATCAAAGTGTTTTTTCAAAAGGACGGACTTTATAACTTCATTCATGGGGATTCCATCAACTTTAAAATTAATTTTCTAAGTATTTCTATTCATGTGGATAATGTCGACACTTTTGATTAGAACATTTATTCTATGGTTAGTTCTTGTGGTATTTGTTTCCTCTTCTACTTTATCAATTCTAGGTATAAAGTGCAAGAAAGAGAAAATTTTTTGAGTGATCTGAAGTAATTTAAGGAGATTCTCTAATCAGGGATTATGCGAGGAGGCTTCAATACCGTCATGAACATCATTAAAAATAATGGAGGTTTGGTATATCTCTATAAATATTTCCAAGATTTCATATCCTTATATTCTCGAAAAGTGGTCATGAATATTGGATATTCTGCTTATAAGTTTATATGTTTGAACAATCAAAATATAGAGTGATGAAAATGGTGTTATCTTGATCACTATCGGGTCAACTTGTAGGCCATTTATCTCTTCTCATATGCTATGTTCTCACACATATTTTGGGATCTATGAGATCATACACCCTTTCTAATTAGTCTGGCTTCAAAAAGTGGTGGTAGTTATTTATTATTTTTTTCCATGTGGTTGAATTCTGAAACTATTTGTCATTTGGTGGATCATGAGTCTTGGAAAGAGCCTATGAATCTCCATGAATGGTTGAGAATTCTAAAATAATAATAGGTTCCAAAAAGGTGGATTTTGTATTGTTATTACATGAATCATAATCATCTCTTTGACCTCATTCCCATCGATAATGAGATTGAACTTATTGAATCCAACCATGATGATGGATGGAATGAAGTCATATTCATTACCCAAATGAAAAGAAAAAAAGATCTCACTGAATTTATTCATGGAAAAGAGAAAACTTATCATGAGAGGTCAATATCCACCTATCATAAATAGGAGTATTGAAATACAATATTCCCCTATGATCATCTTAAAGAAAAGAGGAAATGTATAACTTTGAAAATTCACATGGATAAATAATCCTTCTCTTATGATCCTGCGGTCATCGGTGGTAAGGATTTGGAAAATTTGAAATTGTTTTTACTAAAGATAACACTCTAATGCAAGAGGTGTACCCTAGTGGAAATAATGACCAATTTGAATCCATTAATAGCCTGGTGTCTAGCTCAAAAAGGAATTCTATAGAATTACCCTGGATGAAAGAGGGACTTGGTTAGTGGTCAACACCCTAAACCTAGATACCCCCCAATCTATATAACTTCCTAGAATAATTTTAGGTGTCCTCCTAGGAACTCATAAAATGTGATATTATTAGGACTTACTCTGGGTGGCCTCTATAACTACCTCATTCTCATCCTGAAGGAGAAGGACACCTCCTCCATAAATTAGTTAAAACAAATCAGCCTATGTAATTCCACATATAAGATTCTTTCTAGTGTTATCTCAATGAGGCATTCAAATTACCTTCAGGTTTAGGTGTCTGGGGAGAAAAATGTTTTCCTATGAGTTAAGTTTTCTCTATCCACAAATTCCAAGAATATTAAATGATTACTGAATTATACAAGAACACTCATAGTTTCAAAATGGTGATTAAAATTGATATGTAAAAGGCATATAAAAAATTTAATGGGGGTTTATTTCCATGTTTATGGATTCCACGGGCTTCTTAGAGTGGGTTTCAGATATTTTCTTTAGATGATTTTGCTACCCCAGAACTCAGTCTCCTTGATGGGAATGAGTATGGTTTATTCAATCTTCTCAGGGAATTTGGTAGGTATACCTTTTATCCCATGCTTTTTTTATCATGATCCAAAACTCTTTAATTATATTACTTTGTAAGATAATTCACAGTGGAAATACTCATCATTTCAAGACCAAGATTAATCTTAGTGGGGTTTTTCATAAAAATTTCTTGGAGGACATTAAATTATTCATGAATGGGGGTCTCATATCCATCATATGATTCAAAAGATTCATGGAGGAATATAGTAAATTGAACTTCCATATTATTAATCATGTGACTTGTAGAATATATATCTCCAAACTCTTCTCAGACAGTCATGGAATTATTATGGAAGACCTCATAAGAAATCATAAAAGATAGTTTCTCATGGATTACCTGGGATATCCATTATCCCTGGGAAGGCTTTAGATTTAGAATTTCCTACGGTTCATCAAAAAAAGTGAGTCATATTAAAAAAAGAAGGAATCACTTCTTTTCATTTTGGGGTAAGATCACTATTTTCAATACATTATTGTCCTTTATTCATATGCTTATGCTATCTATGATTAAGGTGAATAAAACTATTTTCAAGAACACTGAAATGGATTTAATTTCCTTCATTTGGGATGTATGGATAAACTAGTACCTATTGGGGGATCAATCATTGTATCATAAGGGGCTCCATGAAATGTCTTCAAGAAAAGCGAGTGTGTGAGGAACTAGAAGGTCAATCCCTATTGGGTAATATTATTGTGGGTAGTATGGGACCAACCATGATTCTTTGAGGGGGTGGATTATTTCCATATTAAGTACCTATGTGGGAAATTCCCTTTTCTGAAACAACACTCCTTGTTGATTATTTTATGTAGTGAGAAAATATTTTAGTTCAACAATTGTGTGGGGGAATAAACTTGGATTCCAAGGGTGTGAAAATCCCAACATTGAATTCTCTAAGTTGAGTGCACATCCTTCCCTTATTCAAGACACTATTGATAATCAACAACAAGAGAATTTTGATCACACTGAGTTACCCTCAGATCATGATCTCATCATTTTATCTTATTCCCTTAGGGGTGTTTTATAGAAAAATATTATAGGTACGTTGCAAGGGATAACACTGATCACACCGAATGTGGCTCTTTGTATTGGTGTAAAAAATCATTTCATGTAAAACTTCCTCATCTAGAGATTTTTTAATCATTCCATTAAAAAGGATAAGGAAAACAAGAATAAGTGGATCAAACATTTTTCATGATATATGTGTTTTCAAAGTTCGATAGAGAAGTCCATTAACCATCATGTTTTTTGTGGATATTGGGGTGTAGCAGTTTATAAAAACATCCAATCTCACATTGGTCTTGAAACACATTGAAATACTAGTGCTAATTTCTATCATAATTGTTTCCATGGAGTGGTCTCTAGAAACCTAGAATAGAAGTAGAGGACTGTCCTGCTAGCTGTATATTATTGGATGTTATGGAACACTAGAAATAAATGCCACATTAAAGGTAATACCAACTAAATCATGGTAATTTTGGTCCACTCTAGAAGTCTTGTTGGTGATTGGGATGATCAATGAAGTAGTGGGAGAACAACAACAATTTGGGAAGGGTCTTGGCTAGTAGAATGGACATTCTTCCTCCTCCAGTTTGATTAACCAGTGTAGATGGGTTTGAGGGTATCCCCCTTTTAGAGGTCTCAATATCAAAATTAAAGGATCATGTACTATTCATCTTATGAAATGAAGAGAAATTGTCCATGACCTCGAAGGGTATGTTTTGGTGGATTTTAATTGGTTTTATAATCAGGAAAATTCAATCACAGTCGAAGCATATGCCTTATCAAATGGTCTAATGGTATTCCACACTCATAATATCACCCTAGAAGCCATTAAAATATACTCTTAAGTGAGTGAAAATTCTATTAATGGAATGTATTCAACCCCTGTTATGTTTCCTACTTGATCTAAAGATGAAAAAGACATGTTTCTAATGTCATGATCATTCAACACACATGGACTGAATGGAATAAAGTAATAAATTTTTTTATGTTAAGGGGTACCCAGGATAGTCCCTGTATGTTTTTTCATGCTTGGGACACTCACTCTAAGTGTCTATCCCATTTTTTCCATAACTCACCTGTTTTACACAATTTTATAACCCCCTAATTCCATGGACCTTTGAATGTTTCTTCCTTGTGGCTTAATAAAATCTAATCGTTTGTGTGGGGAAAATAACATTAATAACATTTTATTATTTATAATATTTTTATATAGTGAAACTAGCTAAAAAATTGCACATTTATGAAATTTTCACTCATTTAATATCCAATATGACATAATTTGTTTTAATTTTTTAATTATTTCATATAATATTGTTTATCAAAAAAATTCATTAAACACATTTTTGGTTATATAGTTTTATTTTCACTTCATGAACTTAATGAATTATAATGAAAATATATGTACCATTAATAATACATTGAAATTACCTATGAATGTTTTTTTAAAATTATAATTGATCTAAAAAATATTAATTTTATTGTTCTTAATATCATTTACAATTATTATTTTCAAAAGCAATGTATTAGTGTTACATTAGTGTTTAATGTAATTATACCATCACTAAAAATTAAAAATAAATAACTATCATATAAATAATATATTTATATTACATATATAAAATTTTAAACAATATTAAAATATCTATATACATATGATAATATGGTAGATAGATTTAATGATAGATAGTGACATTTCATACATGTTTTTAAATTAAATAATATATAATCCATTATAATAGAAAAAATGGAATCGTGTTTCTATATCATTGAATATTAAATATGTTTTGTCAAACTAATATAATCCAACAAAGTAAATATATGATCCATATATACTTAAATTCCTTATGACCTTATTTCTATCTATAATTACCCTGTTTAACTTTAACCGTAGTGAAAAATATTTATTATTGATACTATTCCTAAAGAAAAAAACGGGAACTAGCTTCAAGATTTAAACCTCATGATTTAAAATAAGGAATCCATTTTTTAGGATTGAATTTATAAAAGTAGTGAAAATAAATATTTTTCTATATTCCAAAAAAAACAGAAAATAGTTTTTGAAAAAGGGTTTTAACCAAAAAAATGTACATTTATAAATATAAAATATAATGTATATTTTTTTGGAATTATTTAGAATAAGTGTAATAAAAAGGAACTTAATTTACTTTAAAACAAAATAAAAAATATAGTGGGACTTTTAAATTTCTCAATTTAATTAAAATGAATGACATTTTTATTAAACCGATATTTTCTATATTTATTGAAAAATAAATCTTTTTAAAAAATCCCAAAAAATTACACATAAAAAATGCTACTAATTCCATAAAATATAATGTCTAAAAATAGCATAAATTGATTTTATTTTCCATCCATAAAAAGTAACAAAATCTTATTTCTGAAAAAAACACATTTTTGAATCATAAAATGAATTTAAATTTACATTAATAAATATTTATTATGTATTAATAAATTAATTTTCTACTATATTAAACAATAGAAACTATTTTTTATAATGACTTCATTCCATTTTAATCCTCCAATTTCAAGTCTATGTTATAATGGTCAGATAAAAATAATAATATTTATATAATACATATATTTTCTCATAAAGATCAATGTTTCGTGACATGAAAGCTATCAGGCATGGTATTATTTTAGTCTAATTTTATGATTATATATAATAGAGTTATGATGGTACCCATATTTTCATTAATATTTTTTACTAATAATTAAGTGTTTCCTTAATCGATCATAGTTTACAAAAGTCAAATCAATAAAGTGATTATTCTATTTAGGACCCATGTGATTTCATTCACTAAGGATCACTACCAATTAAAAAATTCTGGGTCCTCAAGGGTATGAATTTTAGAGTTTCATAATTCAATAGATTTGAATATGTATTTGATGGTAATATATCTATATATTTGGGGATTATTGGGTATTCATATACGTAAGGGTCATTTGAGATACATTTCATATAAGACCACATGCCTCATAGAGGTTGTAGTTTCACAAAAAATCTAACACTCATTTAAGGGACTATGTTGTATCACAATGATATTTTATGATATATATATATATATATATTATATCTTGATATCTTTCTTTACATGAAAAACTGAGTTTAATTGAAACATGTTATAATATTTAAATATTACTATTTAATGTGATATTTATCACTTAGCCAGTGGATTAGAGTGTATGAATAAGAATAATTGAATTAGGAAGAGTATTATATACACATTTATAAATTGAATTAATTATTTATAAATTGTTTATAAATGATAACAAAATAATTTAAAAGTAAAATAGATGTTTTTCTAATAAACGTTTTTCTGTACACATTATGATTTTATTGTTATAAATTAATTTATTCATTATTTATGTGTTATTATAAATACATTTATAAATTATATATTCATAATAATGTTTTAAATTTCATTTGGTGCAGTTTACTGGTAATGAGATTAGAAAAAATATAGTTTTATACTTAAGAACATTTTCTCTAAACTATTTTTGAAACTTTTTTACCGTCCTTATTTAAAATAGAATTCTTCCACTAATTAAAATTTATTATTTAAAAATGTATCCATGTTATAATGATGAGATTGAATTTTTAAATAGGATCCTTTTATTTTTTTCATTATGAATAGCTACCATGTTAAATATTTATCACCTTGGTAAGGAAAAAACAAGTAAAATCTGGTTAAATATTGGGTTAAATGCTTCAAAATTTAATCTAACACTTATGTTATGTATATTGGATTAGTATAATAAGATCATAGTTATCCAAAAGTCCAATAAAAGGAAAATTTATTCTATTTTGTTTTTATAATGAACTTAATATTATTTTATGTAAAGAATAAATAAAATATATAACTCTCAATGTTATAATGACTACAGTATTTTTTCATATAGATAAAAAAGTATATTTTTAGTTCTATGTTTTTTTAGGAAAGAACAAGGACTATTTTAACATAGAAATTTAAATAATTTAGTTATTTTGTGGATAATTACTTTAAATTATTACATAACATCAAAATAGTACTTGTTCAAGCGATAGAAAAACTAAATAAATAATTTTAAAAATAATAAATTTAATAAATTATTGATGAATTATTTTGTTCCATAAATTTCATAGATAAATATAACATATAGACTATATTTTAAATGTATTTATTTTAATCTCAATTATCTATATTTTTTAAGTCAAAGTAAATGAATTGTCTTGAAAATGACTATAATGGATTCTTATATTAAATAATATTTTATTAAATGCTTTAATATTCATCGAAACCAAATTTTTTTTGAGTGATTGGGATATAGTCAGAAATATCAACCATTTCCCACATAGGGTTCACTTTTCATTTTTATTATAACTTACATGACCCCAAAATAGTAAATAGAATTGATATCACTGTAATCATAAAAATGGTTTAAAATGGGTTAAAATAATAATAGATAATGGTCATAATATCACATAATCATGTCTATATTTTATTGTATGAGATTATTTAAGCTCACCCACATCCTAGTGAAAAAATATATCAATTGTGTACAAGTTAAAGATCAAAATTAATTTATATTAATTTAATACTATAGGTAATTTGGAGGCTTCTAATATCTATGCATATAAAAGGGAACATCATATTATCTATAAAATCCAAAGATTTTATGAAATATTTTCTTTTAATAAATTAAAATTATTTGGTAGCTTGTGTTACATGCAACCCCAAGTCATAACGAAATGCGACACACTATTAAAATATTAATATTTAATATGATTGTTATCTCCTAGTCGTTGGAATAGAGAGTATGAATATGATTATCTAAATTTAGAAAATATGTGGTTTACACACATATATTAAAAAAAATTATGAACAGTTATTTATAAATGTAAATTAAAACCAATTTGAAAATATGAAATATTTTTTCTAAAAAATCTATTTATATGAATAGAAACATATTTTATCTAAATAAAATAAATAAATCAATTTTAATGAATTATTTTAACGAAATTTAATTGTTATATAATTAATAAAATGTTTTAAATTTATCTTTTGTGTTTTCTAGTCATGAGATAAGAATAAATCCATTTTAATTCTTAATAAATGAATTTTTCCAAAATGATATTTTATCACATTTTGCTCTCTTTTTTATTAAATAATTGTTTGGAACTTGTAAAAATGATTTTTATAAAATAAAATTATTTTTAGGTCATCATGTAACAATTAAATTAGGGTTATTTTTTGGGTTTTTTCTTAAAATTTTAATTTTTAATGAACAGTGAAAATAATATTTTTTTATTGAAAACCGCCATTTGGTTTAAATTGTTTATAAGAATAGTTTTTTAAATTGGTTTTAAAAGTTAAATTAGTTTAATTATATATTTATTAATCTAATTTATTTCATTGTAATTATATTCATATTGAATTTTGATATAAAATATCTTTAATCTTTTGGACATTTTATCTTTATAGAACTATTTTCTCATCGTGTCTTATGGTTTAATTTTAAATTACAGTTTTAAATTATCTGAATGGAATTTAGGAAAACGAATTCCATATTTTGAATTATAGTATAATTTATTATATAATTAAGTAAAATTAATTTTTTGTTCAATAATATTTATAAGTATAAAAAAATTAATTACTGTGACTAAGGATAAAATCGGCCTTTTCACATTACATGCACTTGTGTTAAAATAAATATTCAAAAACATAGGAATTTTCATTAAATAAATAAGATTTCAGATTTTTAAATATTTGGAGAAAATAACTTAAAAATTATCATTTTATATTAATTACAAATTCCATATTACCTAGCTATGTAAAAATATACATGTTACTATGGTGAAAACATCAATAGGAAAGCAAAAGTATTCTTAAAGGCTATGGAATAAAATGTTTAATAAATATTTTTTTATGGATGTGTGGATATATCATATAATACCTAAAATTCATTATTTATCAATTTGTTATGTACATGGGGTGATAGTGACTTCCCATTAATGAATTGTGTTGGGAAATTTCAAAAATTTCACCCCCCCATTATAAAAGGTTGCATTCTCCCCTCACTTATTCACACCTCTTAAGGACTATTTCTCGACCAAAAACTAACACAATAACTCTCCAACATACTTATACATGTACTAGAGATACTTTATTTATCAAAAGACCAACATTAGGTTCCTCAATAGGATATCCATGTGGGGTTATTTTGAGAAAAGGTAATTTTCTTCACTAAACACTTTCTATTCAATTCTTCTTTTACAACATTGATTCATGTATTAAAAATTATAATATAATAAAACTAATATATAATATATAATAATATGTTGTTATGTTTATTAAATAACCTATATCCATATCCACTTCCATCAAATGGGCTACAAAATCATCATTTGTGTGTATGTTAGACTACTACCTCATGAACCGATGTTATTCATTTTTCCGCTAACAACTATAATTGAAATGATCTAATGATAGATAAATATTTATATATGATATTTATGATATAATTATACTTACATATTTTTTATATCACATATTCACTCTTACATTCCATTCTATTGGAATGTGATAACGTCACTCGTGTGCAAGGAGGACTACTTCCTCGTAAATAAATGTGATTCATTCACACTTTACATGAAATGTAATAATGATAAGTTTAATGAAGATATGTGATATATATGAAACAAAAATGATTATTTAATAGTAATATATTATTTACCTTTTTTCTTTCTATCAAATAAGAAAATGGAATCAACATTCATGTGTATGTATGCCCTATATTTTCCATGAATGATGTAATTCAGCTTCTATCTCAAAATTTTATGGAATACTATAAATAAATATACAATGAATATATAATATATTTAAAACATGGTTAAAATTATTAATATTATGGAACCATGATAAAAATAATGGGATTAAAAAAATAACAAATCAAATCGTACACAAAAATAAAGGAGTTACTTCCTAAAACATTACTTTAACATGGAATTTTTAATTAACGAGTAATAAATGGTCATACATTAATCATATATTCTATTATATATATAATTATAATTATATAATAGATTTATAATAAACATATTTTTATTATAAAAGATATTTAAATGTTCATTATAGAAGTTGAGACTTAGGGTATGGTATTTTAATCTCACTTTTTACTTTTATGAGATACATATAATATTCACTGCCTATTTATTTTAGAAGGTTATACACCTAAAATTTTAGATTTAATATAATGAAACTATTTTTTTTCTTGTGAAATTTCATGTTACATTTTATTTCATTCTTTCATGGGTATTATGAGTCAATTTTATGAAAGTGGTATGGGTTTTATGATACAAACTCATCGTTTATCAGGACTATTTATATTTATGAATATGATGTTGAAGTATTATGATCTTTATCTCAAGAATATCATGAATTTTCTGATCCTTCAGTTATTTATAATTATTAAATTTTTCCATTAATTTTAATATCTTTATGTAATCAATAATCCAAAATAAATTTTTAAAGATAATAGACATTATTTATCTATTCGATCGAAAAACCCTTCTCTTCCATGTCCATGTTTTCAATAAATGTTCTAAAAAAGTCCAGAAATTCTATAATAGATTTATTAAATAATTTTTATCCTTGTTTGAAATTTTAAAATATATTTTAAAAGTAATCATCATGTCATTTTCCTAAAAATAACATTTGGGTTTTTACCAAAAATGTGAAAGGAATATTTATTTCAACATCTATGAAATGAATAATACTTTCTACTATCATGAACAACTCCTTATTTTAAACCATGTTTAATAAGTTTATAATTTATTTTCAAAGAAATGGAATTAAAAAATATTTTATGGACTTTCAGTTTTAGAAATTCATTTTCAAATTGTAAAGCATATTTTCTCAAGAATGGTTTTAAATTATTTTCATAGATTTATTTTTATGTTTGAAATATAATTTTCAAAAAAATATTGAATTTTTTTAATGTTTTAAAAGGTTTTTTTCAAATTGTACATGCAAGTTTCTCCCAAAAAATTTCAAACTGATATTTGAAAATTGTTTTCCATATAATATGGAATCTTTTGATGTTATTTATGATTTACTGGGTATATGATCCAGGGATACAATTTATATTATTTCCAATAATGGTTTATGTTTATGGTGAAAAGATGTTTGTGAAACCAATTTCTCTGATATGGGTTATACCATGAAAAATGGATTAAGATACCAACACCTTTTCCATGTGTTATGATTTGATGAAATGATGAAATTATCATGAAACTTTTTTATTTTCCATTGGTTATGATATAATGAAATGTTAATGAAACCCATTTATTTTTATGGGTTCTCATATAATGAATGTATTATGATTTTGTGGAACAAATATATATTATTTTACTTATCTGATGGGTTGAACCAATATATTCTTCAAATTCATTAGGTAAAGATTGATATCAATGGAGATAAACAAGGAATAGAATGAGTATTGAATGAAGTTCAGTAAGAGAATTTTCACATAGTGATAGTCTTGGAAGTGAACCTTGACTATGAGGATGGTTTGAGGAGTGAACCCATTTTATTATAATTTTTTTGGAAATAAAACTTTACTACTATGGAAATTAATTTTTTTTCTTACATGTTAAATAAATGTCTTACACCAATGTTATGTTCTCAAGGTTTATGTTCTTTGATTCAAGTATGATTTATGCCTTATGAAATTCCATGATTTATGTAATGAATCATTTTTTATTATCTATGATATGTACGGTATGGTTTTAATATGTTATTCTCATGATCTCATACCCTTATGATCTTGATATATTAATATCTTCTAGGTTTACACTTATTGAGAATATGAGATCACCCTTTATTATATTTCCATTCCCCATGTTAGGATAAATTATATTTTGTATGATATGTCTTATAGGGGTAATAGTTATGAAAAACCTAGTGGGATATGATTTACCTCACTTAGAGAACAGTTTTTTATTTGTCTATGTTTCCAAAGTCGTTATACCTTTACAATCCTCGGAAATCTATTTGTTAAATAAATGGAATATTGATCTAAAAATATGTAATATCTATATATGAGAAGTATTTTTCTTTACAGTATCCATAATTCATAACATTAAATAATTCAAGATCAATAATGATCTTCCCCATTAGCATCCTAGATTCATTTCCTATATCCTATATCTTTTATTGTTTTTCTAAAATACCATATTTTCTAGGTTTCATCTATAAGAAAAAGAGGTTATATCCATGAAGCGGCATTACTCTTAACCGATTACTTTAATGTTTTTTTTCATTTTCTACCTCCTCTAAATATATGGTAACTATTCATAAATAACAAATTCAGTAATATAAATAATCTATATTGTAATTATTAATTTTTAACCACCAATATCCCCCTCTATACCATCTTATGGGAAAATAAATCATCACTCATGCATATGTGTGTACTACCACCTCCACATAGTGATGTGTTCCATTTATCATCACCACTTCATTTCAATCATTATAATTATGTATTTACTCAACATTTATAATATTTATGATATTAATATACTCATATATATTTGAATTATTATTTAATTTTCTTTAATTTGATCAATTGAAAATTGAAAACATCAATAATGTGTATAGATGAACTACCATGTCCATTAAATGATGCAATTCAGTTTTTAAATATGTTTTATTTGAATTGTCAAAAAAATTATATAAAATGATTACATATGATACACAAGGCATGATTATAATTTTGGAGATTATGGAACTATAAATTAATTACAACGAATAGAAATCACAAACCTAAACATATTAGAAGAATGACGCAGGTATCACTAAGATTAATGATATCAATAATGAATTCTTAATAAATGGGTGATTAGATGTTATAATAAAATCACAAATTGTATGATATATATGAAGATGTATTTTTAATAGATTTATAATAATTATATATTTTATATAAAGTAGGTTAAAAAATTTCAAAGAAAGATGATACTTGTTGTGAGAGATTTATGTTTCAAACTAACATTAATGTGGACTATATATGGATGAATATCCTTTGGGGGGATTTATATAAATCAGGTATAATAAAAAATTTATTTTATTATCTATTAGTTGTTTATGGAGTTATTATGTTTTTGTTTCATTTTATGGTCTTTTTAACTCAAAATGGTTCAGAAAATGTTTTTCTGAAAATTGATACTTATTTTAATTTCCACACTTTGTTAATCAATATGGTTATGAAAATGTTTTTACGAAAGGAAACTTAATTTAACCTCTTTTTTCAGGGAAATATTCTCATCTCTATCCAATTTCACAAAAATGATTCCAAGAAATGTTTTTCTATAATCCAATGATTGTTTAAATACATTATTACCTATGATTTTCTATCTATAAAAAGGAATAAAAATAATCATCTTGTTATTTTTGGAATGAGGTACTTTTTATTGAAGGTGTGAATAGAATCAATATAATAGAATATTACGATGTAAATTGAATTTCATCCTATCATGGATACCAAATTATTTGAAGATTAATTTAAATTTTTCCCTGGTCCTTTTCAAAAAAATATTATCTATAATATTTATGAAAATATTCAGATTAAAAATAATTATTTTCAAAATGAAAAGATTATTTGCTTCAAGAATTATTATTGTCCCATTTTAATGGAATTTTTCATCTATGAAGACACCCCTTAATGTTATTCATGTTTTACTTGTAATATAATCAGATGATTGCATTTTTGTTTCCTATGGATTTTTTATGATTATGATGATATGATGTTTAGGAAGCAGCTTTATTTTCCATTGGTTATGCTATGATTATATGATGTTGTTTTTATGATTGTGTGGTACACATATGAATGGATTATAATTATATTATTTGTGTTTCAAAAATATATATCCATATAATTCATTTTTAAATTAGGACAATTTTATGAAACTCCTAAGAGGAGACAGAGGTACCAAACTCATAAGAGATGATAGAGGTAATAATCTACTATTACCCCTTTGATAATACCATACTTGTCCTATTTCATTAATTTCCTAAAGAATGTACGATTCAAAAGATTAATAATGATTATGCTTATGATTGATCCACCAAATGCCAATGACATCTTTAAATTCTTATGATATGCTATCATGGGTCAAGATTAAGATATTTTTATTTCTCACTCTTATGATTTATTTCATTGAAAATGATAAATTATTATTTTGTGACACTTGTTTGTGATCAATGATGGATTGGGTATGAACATCATATGTTATATCATTATCTCAAACCCTTATTATTATCTTATTTATGTATATAATCATCGATTGAAATCTTCTATGTTTACACAACTTTATCATATAAGATCACCAATTCTTATGTTTTTTTCAAAGAAATGAATAATTATTTTAGGTAGTGTATATCCAAGAAGTGAACAATTTTAGAAGAAAATTATTTGAGATGTTGAATATGATTTAGGAAATATGTATTTTTTGTATCCAGTCACCAAAGTCACTAATACATTATAGTTATGGGGAATATGTTGTCAATAATGTTTTTGAATATTCATATAAAATGATATAATATTTATTTATGTAACTCTTGGATCATCTTAGTTGTCTTACAAATCGTTTTTTATTATTTTTTGGAGATTAGAGTTATGGAGGATTATTAAAAACCATGGTATAATTCAAAGCATAAGATTAATTAATTTTTTTGAAAGTAGAGATTATGTTGTTTTATTATCAAATACATACCTATTTGGATAAAATAATATTGATGTGTCTAGGGAAAATATAAACCTTGGAGTAAAACTCTGAAAGGGGTGGATTGAATATTAACTTAATTATCATAGGATTATGATTTGTGGCCTTAAGACTATACACCAAGATTGAAACTCTCGAGGGATATGCCTGAGTTAATTCAAATTTTTTTATGAACCATTATGATGGTCTTGAATATATGATGACTATGAATGAAATGGGTTGTACCCGAATTGTCATTGATTTAAAATAATGTCTCATGATTTCAACACTAAATGTAATATTTTTTATGAATGACTACTCACTATAATTATTTTTTCTCACTCTATGTTATTCGATCATACTTAATGGATGGACCTAGTATGTATCAGGTGAATGAAGAATGTGATGAGTAATTCAATGACCATCCACATGAGAAATCAAATGAAATGGGAGTTTGGATATGAACTCATGAGGCTATGAATTCCTATATCTCTCAAGATAAAACTGATAAAATAAATTATATTAATCATCCAAATGAGAAAATGAGGGAATATATTACCATTGAATGTTTTATATTTTATTGACCACCTTCATTCATAGGTTCCTCTAAAAAAATATTTTCTTGGAAATTTATGAATACCATCGAAAAGATATTTTCCACTATTCAGGTTTTAAAACATGAAAATTTCGTCCTGGTATTATATCACTTTTAATTTGAAGAAGAAAAACGATGGACACTTATTAATAATACGATGCTGGAGGATGAAATTGACTCTATAACATTATGATATTTTAAGAAGGTATTTCTTAGAAATTATTTCCCCTAAAATCTTCCCATGAAACTCGAAATTGAATTCTTATAACTAAGAAAAATATTATTAATCCATGAGTACTTATGAAGAAAATATTATTATAATTATAATTTTGGCTACTTGTTTTATCATCATATCTGAATGTAATGTTGAATTATTCCTTAGGGCCTTGCAACCATGTCTCTAAAATAATTATATATAAGTGAAATTAATTTCAAACTGTGGATGGAATCATGGAGAAAATATCCTAATGTGTCCTGTTAATTGTTTTAATTGTTTGAAATAATAACATCCAAAAAAATAATGAAAAATTGATGTGAATAGACCTACCAATGAAAGCAGTGGTGATAAACCAAAACAAAATGTTCCCCCCACACTCCAATTATAATATTTAAAAATATTATTTAAAATAATTAAATTATTGCATCAACACAAGGGTTAATGATTAAAATAATAATTAGTGACTACCTTATCCAAGAGAGAAAGGGAGTGCTTATGAAATCATGACTGCTAATGTGGGTGACATGAATGAAGTGGTGAAAGGTAAAATAACATTCAATATAGAATAGAGATTTTTTTATTTCCTTCTAGACCACCTAAATCTTTTAAGTATAAAGAATTTTGTAAATTTATCACATCACTGTCTCAATGTTTAGATTATGAGTTACAAGTAAAAACAATAATAGTATGATGATCACTTCTCAATTCAATTGCTCCTATCAAATATAAGTTTCTGGTAATGTGTTTCCTTTTAATCTTTTGATTATCCCTATAGTTTATTTTGAGGTGATTTTTGGCGTAGACTATATCTCTATCTATATACATATTTATATCACTATGTAATGTGATATCAATTACTAAGGAAGTGACATTTGATATATCGAATGTACCTATTATAATCTTTTAGTGCATGGAATAATATGAACATCCAATGGATGTGACATCCTTTGTATGGTACAAAATACCTATTCAAGTGGAATATTTATCTAGAATGGTTGGTGGGAAACTCAACGTCAATGGTATTCATATAGTTAGATATTATAATGAAGTAATTTAGGAAGAATAGCTAAGTCATGTCATGAATTATAAAGTAATATTTTTAATAGAAATCATGCTTGAAGCTATACCTTTTTGGAAGACTCCATTTAGAATAGCCTCAATTGAGTTATAGAAATTTAAGATGGAAGTCAATGATAATAATAATAATGGATTCATATCTTCTAGTATGTCACCATGGGGTTCAAAAATTCTTCTTATTAAGAAGAATGCTGTATGAATGATCATTTTTGCATTGATAATCAAGAACATAACCAGATCACTGTTAAGTTTAAGTGTCCTCTAACCTGTATTTATGATCTGCTTTATAAATTACGGGAAGGTCAATTTTTTAATAAAATTTATATTTGATATGGATATCATCAATAGATAGTCGTTATGGATGATATATATAATCCAACCATATGCACTAGGTATGTTTGATATGAATTTATAGTGACATCATTTGGAATTTCCAATGCTCATGTTATATTCATTTATTATTTGAATAGATTCCATAGATATTTCCTAGATAATTTTTTTTAAAATTTATATAAATTATTATTATATATGAAATGAAAAAATAAGAGTATAAAGAAAATTTGAGGATTATATTGAAGACCTTTAGGAATGATAATTTTTATTCTAAATTCACCAAGAGATAATTTTGGCCTATGAAATGATTATTATTGGGTCATAAAATCTCAATTGAGGGTATAGTTATGGATCCTTAAAAGATGAGTGTTATTCAAAAAATGACTTTGATAAATCATGGAAATCAAGAAAAAAATAATTCATTAGTTTTTTATACTAATATTTCTTCTTTAGGGATTTATTATAGATAACCAATATAATAACCACGTTGACACGGAAGGAAACCATGTTCCTTTGTATAGATGAATACAAGGAAAATTTTAGGGAGATAATAATGGAAGGTTGGTGCACTTGTACTTACATGACCCTTCAGTGGAGAACGGTTTCTGATCTTTAATGATTCATCTAATAAAGAAATGAGATGATTCCTTATACATAATTTTATGGTGATTGATTTTTCATTCTAGAAATAGAAAATTTATGATAAAAATTACTTCACTCATGATTTGGAGTTGACAATAGTAATTTTTACATTAAATATATAATGGGATTATAATAATAGTGAAAAAATTTATATTTATACTAATCATAAAAACACAAATTATATCTTATCATATAAAGAGTTTAATATTTAAAATTATATGGTTAAAGTTGATTCATAATTATGACTGCTAAATAACCTACCAACCTATGAAGGTAAACATGGTGGACGATGCTTTAAGTGAGAAAGGCCATGAAAGTTAGGACATTATGAGGATTTAAATTGATGAATTATTTATATAATTATAGAATAAATTTCTTCAAACCATGAGGATAGGGAAGAAACCATATATTTATCAAATTAATATTCAATCATCCATCCATGTGATGATTAAAGAGGTTTATAAGGAAGATATAGGATTGATGAATTTGTTGTGGAATGTTCTTAAGTTCAGAAATGCTTATGACAGAATTATAATATATAAGAATAGATTATGTGTCCCATAAATAACATAATTGAAGAAGTAATTATTGTTTGGATCGAATTGTTATATATTATTTATGCATCTTTGGAGTATAAATATGTATATAGACATGAACAAATTTTTCTTATGGGATAACATAAAAATAGATATTGCATAGTTTGTGTCTTCATGCTTGGTATATTAGAAAGTTAATCCTATGAGACATAGGTTTAAGGATATTTTATAACCATTAGATATACCAAAATTTATATGGGAAAACATTAACATGGAATTTATTATTGAAATTAAAAAAAATGAAACAACGATATTTGGGTTGTAATTAATCAACTTATGAATTTAGCACATTTTATTACCATCAGAGAAGATTAATATCTAGATCATATTTCCCATATATATATTAATGAAGGATAAATATTTCATAGAGTAGAATATTCTATGATATCTAATTAGGATCTGATGTTTACCTCAATGTTCACGGGAGGTATTTAGTAAGATCTGGATATAGAGTTGAGTTTTAGTGTTGTATAATATCCTCATATAGATGGTATGTTTGAGTGGACCATTAATAATCTAGAAATTATGTTGAAATAAGTTTTTATGTATTTCCAATGATTTTACCTTATTTTTTTGGAGGTTATTAAAAAAATAGATTTCACTCGAGTATTCAGATGGATCCATATAAATCCCTCTATGGGAGGAAGTGAAAAACTCCAATGTGTTTGGATGAAGTTAGAGAAAGAAATATATTTGGACAATATCTAGCTAAATAAATGGAATATAAGGTTAGATCCATTTAGTATAATTTCAAGGTAGCTTAGAGGGGATAGAAAAGTAATGATTACAATTTTCATTGAAATCTACAATTTGAGAATAGTTTTAATTTATTGCTTTGAATATCAGATTGGAATAAAGTTTTGAAATTTATAAATAATGGAATTTTGATTAGGTGACATACCAAACCCTTTTATATTCTTGGCTATTTCTAGATATTGACTTATCACATGGAACTTCCACTAAATCTCTCCCAAGATTAAGATGTCGTCCACTTATATCTCATAATGATGTATATATATGATCTTACACACATACTAAAATTATTATTTGAACAACGGGAGAATTATCTCTCATATGAGATACACCCATTGAAGATTAGGGATAGAAGAGATAATTCTCAACAAATCTGGACCACTCATCTGGTTAATGTTTTTTAGTGAAACCTTAAATTTATGGAAGCTACATGGGATCCTGAGGATGTGATGAGGCATAAGTATTAATAATTGTTTGTATTGGTGTGATGAAATTTCATGGGTGAAATTATTATAAGGTTGTTAGAATATAACATGCCAATATTTTATAACATATTACTATTTAAATAAATTTTATTTGTTGATATATTTTTTACATGAAACATCAAGTTTAAAAAACTATGATATTATATTGAAATATTATTATTTAATGTGACTTTTTTACCTAGTTGTATGATTTTTAGGTATAAATAAGAGAAACTAAATTAAGAAAAATTATCTTTTACGCATGTATATATTTAATTAATTTTTTATCTATTTATTGGAAATAAAAATAAAAGCATGTTAATATGAAAAAGATGTTTTAATGAAAAACTATTTTGATTCACCCAATGTGTTTTTATTGTGGTAAATTAGATTATTTTCTATTTATCGAATGATTTTAATGTAATTTAAGGATTAAATATTCAATAAAATGTTTTAGAATTCATTTAATGGTGCTTTGTAGGAATGAGATAGGAAGAAATCTAGTTTTATACTTAAAAATGCATTTTTCTAAAAATGTGGTTCATTGCATTTTGTAATTGTATTTTAAAATAAATTTATACCACTTATATGGGAATCATCTGGAAAAAAAGATTCCATGTTTGGAATAAATAAGCTTATGATTTGGTAAATATGATCCTTTTAATTTTTTCCATTATGAATAGTAACCATGGTAAATATGTGACACCTCATTAAGGATAAAACACGTAAAAGATGGGAAAACGTTTGGGTTAGGGATTTAAATATCTATCTCAAACCTATATATTTATAGTGTAAGAGTTTATTTTGACCAATATTATAAAATATTCTAGGATAAGGATACTTGATTTCATTTTTATTTGAAAATGACCTTAATATTATTTTATGTAAATAATGAATACAAAATGTCACTCTATTTATATTAATATCAATGATATTTCTTATAAGGACAAAGAGATATTATGGTTGGATCTAAATTTTTATTTAAAATTTAATGAATTGGTTTTATTTGGGGTAATATATTTTTTATTTATAGTGATGGATTAATTATGTGAAATTTGTACACACTTCTTACACAATTCTTATTCAAATAATATTAAAATAAAATAAATAATTTCAAAAAAAATAAATGCATTACAATTGGGATGAATTATTTTGGTCCATTAAATTTAAGGAAAATATAACTTATCAGTGTTGTTTTAAAATTTTAGACACTAATTCCATTTCAATCTTGTTGTTTTCAATGTCAAACTAAGTGAATAGTCATGGAAAGGGAATTAATAGTATCTTATGTTAAATAATATTTTTTAAATGTATTGAAATTCACAAAAAACATTTATTCTTATAAATTTATCGAATATAGTCAATCATATCAATATTATTCGACATCTTCTTTAGTTTCAATTTTATAGTAATATTAATGGCCCCTAAATTGTAAATAAATTTAATATTATTGTAATCAACAAAAGGCATAACTAGTGGTTTTAAACTAAGAGATAAGGGTTAAAATATCACCTAAGCTTGTGTTTTTTTGAATGAGTTTATTTAGACTCATCCTCATTATATATTTTAAAAAATAAAATTATTCTTCTAAATTAATTTTCAAATTAATTAATATTAAATTAACACTTAAGGTTAATTATAAGGGTGACATTCCCTCGCTTATAAATGTGAACATCATATTATACTTTATTAAAAGTGTTTGAGTATTATACCTCATCCAAGACCTACCATATAACCATAATATTTTATTTACCCACACCCTATAGCTTTATTTATTTCCAAAATACTATCATTTTAATTATTAATTTACAACACAAACAATGTTTGGAAAGGAAGATGTATAACTCTTAACCAGTACATTCAATTTTATTTATTCTTATACCTCCTCAAAATCCATGGTATAAATTACTAAATATTTAAATTATTATATTCCCTTGATTTGTTTTATGATTATGTAATAACTATTATCCACCAGCATTCAATACAATGGGAAAAGAGAATATCACTTGTGCGTATGTGTGGATTACCACCTCCACAGAAGGATGTGTTTCTTTTTTCAACACCACTTAACATTGGTGGTGATAATGAATTATTTAATTAAAATAAATGGTATCTATGATATTATTATAGATCTATAAATTTAAATTATTATTTATTTTTTCTCCATAAATCAAAATGTGGAAACATCACTTGTGTATAGGTACATACCACCGTTTCCTCAAAGTGCTTCAATTCATTATTCATAAACACATTATAAGAATATATATAAATTTGTATATAATGATTAAATATTGTACTAATTAAATTATTAAAAAAATTAAATGATGTAATTGTGATCAATGTATATGTATCCTGATTTTTGAAGAGGAACAGACAATGAAAATGAAGTAGACATCACATGAAAAATTGATTTTATTATTAATTATTAATAAATGGGTGATAAGATGTTATAAGTAAATATTATATGGTATGATATATAATATTATTGATTTGAAATAGATTTATAATAAATAAATATTTATTATATAGGTGGTTCAAATAGATAATAAGCAAGATAATGCTTGAGGTAATTGATTTATGTTCCAATCTAATTTTAATCGACAGTCTTTATGCATGAATTTACATTGAGGTAAAATATATGATCCTAAGATAATAAAATACATTTATTTTCTTCTTGTCTTATTATTTCTTTATTTAAAATGATTTAGTTCCATATTCCTCACATTGTTACTCAAAATTATTCATAATTGTTTTTTAAGCTACCTTATCTCTCTTATTTAAGCCTGGAATCATTCTCATCCATATCCAAGTTCTCTAAAATGTTTTCAGTAATGTATTTAATATGCTCCAATAACCTTTTAATTTAATTTTTTATAACTTTTTTACTTTCACAAAACTGATTTAGAAATAATATTCATGTTGTCTTTTGGATGAGGTTCTTTTTAAAGAATGTGTGATTATAATCTTTATTTTATATGATTATGACAAGAAAAAATTTAATACTGACATGATGGTTCAATGATTTTAATCTTACATTACACATTTCTATTTTTATTTTCAATGAAAATATCTTCCATAAAATATTAAAATTTTATATGATTTTAAATAAGTCATTTAAAAATGAAAATTTTATATTCTTTAAGAAATATTCCAGTTATATTTTAGAGTGATTTTCCATCTATGATAACATCCCATGATGTAACTTATTTGTTATTAAGGATATGACCTAATGATATAATCATCGTTACATATCTATAATTTAATATTATTATTAATATGATATTCTTATGACAGTTATTTATTTTCCTTTGTTTATATTATTTTGAAATGAATAATTCATTATGTTATTATGAAATAAAAATGAATTGATAATGATTATGTGATAGGTTGGATCGAAATTATATATCCCTCTAGTATATTGGTTAATACAGAGGGAGTTATGAAACTCAAAATATATGATTGAGCTAATAAACTACTAATAGATGACAGAACTATGATAATCATAAGATTAAACAGATTTAACAATCTCCTATGTGATCAAAAAATCAAATTAATATATGTTACTCCTTAAATACAATTGGGTTTATCCTAGCATAGTAATTCAATGATGAATGTATAATTCCCGATATATTAATATTATTATTCTTATGAATTAACTATAAAATTCCCATGACATGTTAAAATGATTATTATATTCTATTATTTTTCATGATTGTTTAATGATTATTCTGGACTCTTATGAATCATGTCTTCTGAAATGTGAAAGATTAACTCCATGACTTGTATATATGATCAATGATGAGCTAGGTATAATAATTGTAATTTATAATCCTGATCTCATATTCTTATGCATATTTTATTCTTCTGTATGATCATCAATTGGTATATCTCATGTTTACCTTTACTAAGAATGTATGCTCACTATTTCATTTGAATTTTCCCATGATATAATGAAATGTTTTTATTAGGGTTTGTTTAATAAGAGAAACATGTGACATGGTATTTTTGGAAGATATTGAAAATCATTCATGAAATATGTTGTTTATGTATCTAGTCTCAAAAATATATGATACCTTTATGATTATGGGGCATGTATATTGATGATATTCATTAAATATTAGTTGAAAATGATATAATATTGATGTATGTTTTGCATGGGTTTCTATATATGTAATTTCTCAAAGGTATGGACCCTCATGCACCATTCACCATTAGTGATTTTCCCTATTTTTTAGGGATATGAATTTATCAACCATTATTTTCATTGATTCTCCCTATGATTTTTTTATTTTCAAAAAATTCACTAATTTTGTAGATATTCAGTCCTTCCGACCTGTTAATTTGTGGGAATTATGTTCGTCAATGTTTATTAGGTATGTTTTGAAGATGTCGGTGAGAAAAGGAGTAGTTTTATCTAATAAGAGTAATTCTACTATGAGGAGGCACATGATACAACATTAATGAGACTAGTTGTGACATGGAGAGTTCAGTTAAGGTGTAGTGGATCTAATTATGATTATTGTGGTTTTCCATTAATTGTATAGCTATGACATGAAAAGAGTGGATGCATCATCAATCGTTATGATAGAGTTTGGTATTTCTTATAAATATGTCATGGTTATGGTGTGGTCACATGGCTATAGTTTGGAGTCCTAGAGGGGTGAGTATTTTCAATCTGTCGATTTTGGGGTAGATGTTCCATTGATTTGGACTGTGTTATGGCATCCCTCTTGGTTGTTGCGGTCTATAGTGTGGTGGTTCCTTCAGGGACCATGTATTTCAACTAGTTTTCCAAATCTGTGTCATGAACCTCATATTGTTTCTTAGAAACTACTTTTTCCATCACCACTTCATCACAGTATCTTATTCTATGGCATGGTCTTTCCCCATTTCATCAGTTTTTCACAATGGTGAGTATCACGCATTCAATTTTTATGTTTTCCATGTATCTTATAAAATCCAAAACCCCCTCATTCATTGCCATGATTCTAAATTTTCACTAGATTCATTATTGAACCACGTGCATTCATAATAGGTCTTTTATTTCATTTTCATTGGATTTCATCCTCGGTATTGGGAGATCAATTCCTTGTTTCCATATTTGAGTTTCCCCACATTTATTCTCCCTTGATTCTCCCTATTCTTCATCCGGGATGGGATGTTTTCAAGGAAAATAGTTTATTTTGTTGATTTACTGGTAAAATAATGATGTGTCCAGCCTTTTTTATGTTGGTTGAGTAGTTTTCCTTATTTTTAGGGGTCTGTGGATGTCTCCCTCCTATTCCAACCTTGGGTAGCATGTTAGAATTATTTTTTAAGGTAGAAGATCCTTAGTTTCTCTTCTAGTTATATATACATGAGGTATAATAAATTTTTTTCCTTTAAGAAGTTTATTTCAAAAGACAAATGAATATAAAGGAATGGTTAAATTTTAAAAGAAGGGATAGTGAAAGGATTCCCTTGTTTTTATACTTTTGACATTTTTATATTATGTATGCTTGATGTATCACGTAACATCATGGTTATTGGAAGACTTGTTTTGTCCTGAAATTGATTTTTTTATCAACCATTAAACATTGGATTGATTGAAATCACCATTAATAAATTTACAAGAACATATATCTAGATAATAAATTGGTTTCCCATGGATATTATATTTTTGGTAAGATAACATTTGAAAAGTAATGTAAATGTTTTGAAAGTTTCCATGTATAAATCTGAAATATGATATGGGAAAATTGGTTGTGGTGTGTAAATCTAGTATTTGGAGTGGATTTGAATGGATATGTCCATGGATATTATATTTTTGTGTAATATGGGGATTTTGGGAAGCATGGGATGGTCTATTGTGTATTTATATATTGTTATAGTTTCCTTCTTGTAATTTAATTAAATGGTAATGATTAAACTGAAATAGACTTGGTTTTAATTGATAATAAACTATTTAATTAAAATAGGAAGTGTGGTTAATTTTATTGTAGTTTCATGTGAATTAAATAGGTTAGAAGCATGATTTAGTTGTAAGTGGGAATGTTAGGAAATTGTAATGTCTTGAAAGGAGTGTGGGATGTGGCTTGGGGCTTGCTTACATGGTGTCAAACATTTAGTGGTGGAAGAAAAGGTGGCATTGATTATAAGGGAATATCATACTGTTTTGAGTCTGGATAGTACTCCTGTATTGATCATATAGTTTGAGCTTTTGTGTATTGATTTTTATATAGACATTTTACCTTGTGATTTATATATGCACCCTATCCACATTAAGAACCATGTGGTGAAACTCAAATATTTAGGGGACGTGTTTTCCCAACATCCTGATAATGAGGATGGATGGATGAATACCTTTATCCCCCCTCTCACTTCCAAGATAGATTGATATGCTTGCGCTTTGATTTCTAAAATTCATAATTTTACTAGTGGTTTTTTTGTGATATGAAGAGGTTTCTATAATGGGGTCATTCATTATATGAGTATGGAATAATGTCTATGTATTTATTGGTCACAATTATCATGACACATCCTACTGGGGCCCATGTCGCGACTCCCCATAACTTCCTCCAATTGGGAGGTGCTAGTAACTAGAACCCAGTAAGAATATAACTAACATGGTAATAATTTCCTAAGAACTTGTACATACAAACACATCTCTTAGATCACAAAATATTGAAATGTAAACACAACTAAAAAACCAATTCATGGATACATATATATCCCACAACCAGAGTAAGACAAGAAGTAATGAATGTAAACAGGGTCAAATACAAACCCACCACTGTGAGTCTGAAACTCAAGTCCAACCTAAAACAAAAATAGACTGTTATGTGAAAGCCAAAGGAGCACACCTTGGTATATCTGGTCTCACTATGCACCATCTAGCCCTGGTCCATCTAGGACATGATCAAAAGGTCGATCATCTGAATAATACATGACACATTAGGGAAAATCCTGTGTAGGGGTGAGCATAGAAACACTGATTATGACACCCCGAAAAAACAAAGATTACATAAAATGAAATACATTCATCTATACACATGCATATGTCTACAACACATATAATAATAATATATATATATACTAAAATAAGTAACACAATCTAAAGGAAAGTCGTAACTATACTATACAATCCCTAGGAATCCAGCTAAAAGTATCCAGAAATCACTCATCTGAGAGAATATACTCCTAATTTGGAAATCACTAATGATGTTCCTCTGAGAGGTGTTTCTCATCATGTCTCATCATGAGAAATAAAACATTGATAGCATGAAGGGAAAATGATACATATATAAAGATCAATGTAATGTCCTTGGGGTGAGGCCAAGAAACTCAATCTTGATTAGCCAACTATTTAGAGGATCGATTCCCATGTTATGTTGGTCACAATAATACCACGAAATACACCTAGGGAATATAGATGAATGGAGGATCTCAGTTTAGTCCTTATACAGGGATTCCAACCACTCTATCTAAGAAGTCCTGCTGAAGGGATTATTTTACTAGGGGTAGGAAATTATTCCATACCAACCATTAGGTAGAGGATAAGTGGAACAAAACCTAATGAAAATTTTCCAAGATTATAAGGACAAGAGATACTTTCCAAGTTTAATAGAGTATATGACATTTTTTAGGGGTTATATGTCGTGTTCATTGACCACAGGTCCTACTAGTGTAATCAACTCATGTCATCAAACTGTGTCTGTGTAGTAGTACATACCAGGTAGGAATCCCTTGTACTCTACTTGTGTCCCATTACTCAACATTATTCGGTGTACCCATGTATGTATACTTGTACACATATTATCCCATTTAATTGGTCAAACCAGTGTCTATATGGTGTAGTACACTCCTTTTAGGCAACCCATGAACTCCACCTCATGTCATTGTACTCTCCGAAGTACATGCTGAGTATATAGGGAGGGACCACATGCCGTGTAGGATAGGCCACACACCATGTGATGCTTAACTTCCCCTCAAAACCATAGATTCAACAAAGGGGTCCCCACACAATGGGTAAATCATGTTTACATACCATGTAGATTGGGGCATTCTATAATCCCATATATTATCCCGCATTCGATATGATCCCTGAGACCATCGATCCGGAGATTGTTTTGGAACAAAATAGAAGATCCAAACTCATCAATGTCATGCCATACATGAACAACATTATTCATCATCAAATTTCTTTACAAAATGCATCAAAGCATCATTCTCCATTGTGCACTGAAGAAGATAGAAAATTTTGAATTTGGGTATCCTCCATTTTCCAAATTTCTTGGTCTCTGTCATTTATCCTCCGTCCTATCATGATGCTATTAGATCTATAATATCATATTTTATTACCCTGAAATGGGTGTGAAATGATAGATTGATTGGGAAAAGTCAAGTCACGGACTAAATGAAGAACACCTATGAAAAATGATGAACATGGGGAAAAATAATAAGAAACATTTAGAGGAACAAACCTCAATTGATGTTCATGTAAATATCTATCTGTTTCTATTAGAATGAAAAATGAATAAATAAATAAACATAAGTAATTATCACAATTAGACCCTATAAAATAACCCATCCCACAAGATGATCAAACCATGAATCAATATATTTTTTTCTTGGTCCATGTTCAACATAGAAACAAAGAACAGGGAATAAATACAAATAAAAGACACACCCTACCTTTGTTAGGTTAGATAACAGATGATAAATGAATCCACATCATTTCCATTGCAAATATTTGTCGAATCTAAGGTGTGTTGATCATTAATCCACGTTCTCATCAACTTTAACCTAAGAGATAATCCTTGAAGCTCACTCCAATGGTACTCCAATATCTCAAAGTTTATTAAACTAGCCCCATAATTCTAAAAATATTGTATTTTTAAAGACTAATATGTTGTTGCATCAGAAATTAAAAATAAAATAATTTATTCAATTTTTTTATTCAGATTCATTCCCATTATGAATTTTCCACAAACAACCCACGCTGAATAATTAATTCACATAAAGTTAGATACATTACAATCTCCCCACCTAAGGGCTTTACATCCTGAAAATAGAAGGGATACTCAAAACAAATGCGTGTATTGAGGACACCATTGAGCCTCCAAATCCCATGTTCTCTCTAGAATATTCTCATGATTCCACCAGACATGAACCAAAGGAATTGATCACCCATGAAGGATCCTCTTCTTTTGATCCTCAATCTCCACTAGGTAATCAATAATGGTCTTTCAATCCTTGATGTTAAGATCACCCCAGTTGATAATGTGTGATGGTAATTCACGTACCTCCATGGATGTGACACGTGGAAGGCATTGGGCACCAGGTCTAATTGTAGAGATATAGCTAAGTCATAGTCCACCTCTCAAACTCTATAAAGTATCAATAAAGGGCCAATGATCCTCAGAGATAGCTTTCCAACCCATCCAAATCTCCATAATCCATGTTGAGGTAAAAATCATAGGAACACATGGTATCCTTCCCCAAACTCCAAATTCCATAATTTCCTATCAACAAAAGAAATATTTAGGATAATACCAATCGTCATCCTATCTTGGATAATCTTTAATTTCTCTATTATAGATTGCACCAACTTCGGGCTCACGAGTGACGACTCTCCAATGTCAGTCCAGAAAAGTGGTGACCTAATGGTTCCCTAGTACAAATCCTTCAATGGTTCTGTACTGATGCTGAAATAATAGCTATTATTTTATGAAAACTTCACTAATGGTAGGTGATTATTCCAACTATCCCCAAATTCCAACATTCAAGATCTTCACATGTCCTCTATAACATGAATAATATACTCTATTTGGTCATTAGTTTGGGAGTGGAATATTGTTCTCAATCACACTTGGGTTAAAAAAACCTCCCATATTCACTTCTATAACTTTGATGTGAAGAAAGCATCATGATCAGAGACAGTCATCGATATAACTCCATATAGTTGGACTCTCTCCTGAATGTAGAGTAATCCCAAGCTCTCTATAGAACTCTTCTCTCATATAGCAAGGAAGTTGGTTGACATTATAAGGCCCCATCCTTAAACCTTACTTAATCTTGATTTATTACAAGATTACACATTGATGATCTTTTCAGGTTTAGAGTTTTAGAGAATTAGATCATAAAACTTGCATTACATTCCACATTTACAAAAAGTGGTTACATAAAAGATAGTATTCATTTTTACCATCAATGGAAACATATTTAAAATAAAACATGGATTCTTTCTTCACACTTCCTTGAAACTATCATCATATCATGTACCATTCCCTTGACCTGTGAAAAAAATTCAAAATCTTGGGATGAGCATTAAAAGCACAGTAAGGGTTATAAAAAGTATGGAAAGGAAACATGAGTACATATATACATAAGAATGAAATCATACTTTACCCATAAAACATAAGCACTTTAACATACCTCATAAAATCATGAATAAATCATAGAAATATAAGACATAATGGTAACTTGAGGCATTCATAACATTCTTACGTAGGGAGTAACCATCTTGGTTACATTTGGAATACCCATCACAGTATATCCCCTAAATCTATTTGGAGAAACCTTAACGTTTAACTCCTTCGCGTTACCCAATGCATTGGAGAGCTATATCGGGCTAACCTAACCTTAGTTTATCACGGAACCAACTGTCTTCATAAACAATTCCCATGAACCATAACATAATCAAAGCACATAACTAAATCATAAAGGAATGATAACATATAACATTCTAAGATAATGAATCCATTCTAAAAACCATTTTCAAAACCATTTAAAACATTTAATAAAGATATTTCTGAATCGAAGTGCCCCATACTACTTTGATGTTTTTAACATTTTAAACCATTAATATCCATATAATTAAATACTTAAAACCATTTTTAAAACATGGATATTAATGGGAAATATTTATAAGAATAAATCATTAAAACATTTAAAACGATATTTTATTTAAAGGGTTTCTAACAAAATGAGAGACACATGAATACCATAATTGAGGAATAACATTTAATCAAAACATTATAATATCATGAGAATAAATGTATTCATGATATAATATTCCAAGGGACAGTATATACACTATATAAGAGTGAATTGGTGTATAACAACAATGAAGTCTCAATAGAAATGTAAAATGAGATGAAATCCCTTATAAAGATGGTATCCTTAAATTAAGGATAAATAAATCTCATAAATATGTGTGACAAATATAAATACACCCAATATAAGTTGGTATTAAGTGTAAAACAATCAAAGGTCATTCACACATATTCATAGGATGAAATATTCAATAACTACATGTTGAACCCAATGAAATTGAAATTGGGTTAAGAAGTTCCCTTGGTAAAATTCGACAGCCTAACGACGTAACTTCAAAATTCATAAAATTAGTTGATGAGAGAGAAAATGGTATCTCATCACTTGGACATAAAATTTTCATTAATAAGGATATATAAGAACATATCCCAACATAACAAGATGTAAATTAAAAGACATAACAAAAGAAGTCTTTTACAAAGAGGAGGGTGAAAGGTTCCCTTACCGATTTGGGAAACTTTCGAAACGCACACCACATGAAAGAAGGGTCATACAATGAATATGTAACTACCCATAAATGAGAGTATATTATACAAATAGTAAAATAATGGGCAGTACATACACTACACAAAAGTAAATAGTGGCCAATGTAGCATGAATCTCACAGGAATAAAAAGTGAGATGAAAATCCCCTTATGAAAATTCGGCAGCCTAACGACGCCACATAAAAAATCCAAAAATGGATTGATGAGATAAAATATGGTCTCTCATCCTATTAACATAAACATTACAGCAATAGGAATATAAAATAACGTCCTCCAACATAATAACATGGAGCATAAAAGAATTGACATAAAAGAGAGTACTTGAAGAGAAATAGAGTGGTGGAATCCCTTACCTCAAGTCCGACTTGTCTTGTTTGTTTCTTTATATTCCTGAATAATAAACTTTGTTCAATTTATAATTTCATAAGGAACTCCTTTAAAGATTATTATTCAGTTCATATCACATATTATAATTTTATAATAATTGTTTAATAATGTTAGTTCATATCAGATGTTTTTACCGATGTTTGGTACATGAGTAAACAAAATGAACATGTTTGAAAATGATTTCCCACGTAGTTATAAGTAAATCATTTACAGAATAGTATTAATGATAACAATATCATATATATTCAGTAAAGTTTAATTTTATACTATTCCATAACATTTTAAGATAAAAATTGAAAATCACCGTTCATGGAGACGGTAGGCCGTACGTACGCATGAACGCTACTTTCATTTTTTTGTCATATTAATTGTATTAAAAATAAATGAGATATATATATATTATAATTAAATTATAATATAAATTTTATATAGGTCACATATTTTCATTAATTTCATTCTTTATACATTCCATGTATTGTATTAACGAGTCACAGCACTTGAGGGGGCGGTAGTCCACACTTCCTCATATTAAATTATCGCATTAGACGAAGGTGTGTGTAAGTGAAGATCTAATCCTTCACATAAAAACATCATGGTATATTGAAGATACTGTTTTTGTTACAAATGAAAAGAATAAAAAGAGTTCATGAGGTTGGAGAAGAAAAATAAAACATAAGAACACAAGAGAAAACACTACATTTAAAACGGGTAACTCTCTTTGATTTAAGCTCAAAGGCTTCCTTGGAAAGGATTCTGACAAATTTGAGGATTCAATGATGACGAGAGGGATGTGGAGAGATGAAATGGGAAGGGGTTGGCCGAGCCAATGTCTTTGGAAGTGTGGGTATGGTGGTAGAGGTGGGGGCCTTTTATAAGAGGAGAGGAGGGGCACTCTTGGAATGTTATAAAAGAATGCTTTATTATAATATGATTTTCGGATTTTAAAGGTCCAAAAATTATATATTTCTGGGATAAGGTTATAAGAGTTTTAAATCCACCATTCCAATAGGTTTTTGATAAGTGTAGGTCTTAGAGTTACATTATATTTTCATTTTATTTAAATCGTTAAATAATGAGGTAATCGTTGCATCATCATGGTGTCATAAATAATTTAATTTATTTAATGTCTAAAAATCATAAACAAAATATCATAGTGTATTATATATTTTTAGATTTATAATGACTATTTATAGTCAAGAATCGGACTTGTATAACCCCATGTAAATGTTTTTTAGTAAAACAACTCATGTTTGTGACATTTTTACTTTTACTTTAAATAAAAGGCATTAATGTCATTATCTTACCCAAGTGGCTCCATGGGGTCCCAAAAATAGACCCATGGGTTTTCATGGTCGTCCATGACACATCCAATAAGGGTAGGACATGTTTCTAGGACATTTCATTTTATTAAATCATTATTTTTACCTTAAACTACACTAATTACCTCTAATCGCAATTAAAAACTTAAAAGTTACTATTCACCAAAAAATTATTTTAATCACATTGAACCGCATTTTACATCCTAATGACAACCATGTATGTCTGATTTTTGAAATTCAACACACAGAGGTGGTAAAATTTCATTTAAACGAAAAATCCGTTTTTTAAGTACCACTAAGTGGTTTCACAATTCATCAAAAATTGAAGTTTTTCAGAAAAATACCAAAACTTCACCCTAAGCTATATTTGATATTCAGAATTCAAAAATTATTTCTATTTTAAAAAAATCAAAATATATAAGTTACATTAATTAATTTAATAATTAATTCCTGATGTCAGAGCAAATAGCGTGTTTTTATGGAACAATAAGTATCAAAAGATTGACACTAGTTTAAGTCCAATTTCAAAGTGAAATTAATTCCAACGACCACTATTGTATTAAATGGTAAAAATATATTATAATTGAACTTTAAAACCAATTCAAAAGATAATCTAATAATATAAATAAATTAGATTAAAAAAATTTGAATTAAAATACAACATTTTTCACTATTCATTAAAAAAATGAACTTTATCGGAAAAATACCAAACATTTACACAAAGTAAATTTTGATGTCCCGATTCTAAAGAATAATTTTATTTTGTCAAATATAACACAAAAAATTTTCAAAAAGTGGATTTAAAAGAGGTTCTCCATCAAAAGGCGGTTAATCGACCTTTTAAAGAATATTAGAATATTTACGCTTAAAATTGGATTCATTCGCATTTTTAATCCTCTACCAATTATTGTAAAGAGTAAAAATATTTAAAAAACATATATAATCATTTTGTAGTTTGTTCTGTTCATTCCCTCCATTACAACGGCTAGGCGTTAACTACCATTTAAAATAATATTATTTTATTATTAGAGTGCAACGTAAGATTCCCAAGAAACGCGTTATTGCGTATTGGGTACGCCATCGAGCATAGTGTCCCCTTTAAAGTAATATTAATATTTTATTCACAAATATGGATAAATGTGAAAATGTAATATTTTTATTTACCTGGGGTGTTACATCCTTCCCCCCTTTCGGGAATTGCGTCCTCGCAATTTTAAAATTGCGCTTGAAAACTTCATTGAAAATCCCACATCGGAACAAGAGTCAGTAAAACAATCACTTTAAAATAAATAAAGAGAAGTACAAAGGTCACTCGAGTTAACCCATACTAGGATTCCATGTAAGAAAACATGGATTTTGAGGAAACAATAAAGGGTCATATTCTGAAGGAGAGTGATAGAAAACATGTTTAGGAGAAAGTTAACCACAAGAAAATCACATACTTGTGGTGGGTTAAACGGTATTTGATTCCCCCATAGGAAAAGTTAATAGACAATATTTTTTTAAGTTACTTTTCATTGAGGAATTTATTTTTGATCTTATGGAAACATACTTACTTGTCATGTTGACATTCAAATTTTACTATATTTATTACACAAACTCGTACTTTTCCCAAAATGATGAGTATTTAGGAAGACTTGTTTACATTAAGGGAGCTATAATCAACTACTAGAGAATCACCTAATCTAAAAAAGGGAACTATATACTTCCCATGTATTTAAAACTTAACAAAAACTAAAACCTAAAAGGATAGTATGAGATCAGATAATACCCAAAAAGGATAAAAAATCTATTCTTAATCTCCAAAATTTGTCAAATAATACCCAAAGTTCAACAATGACCATTGAATGAACAATTTTTCCATAAAAGTATTCAAAGTAAACCAAACTAAGATTGAAACCCAAAAATTTGAAGGATTTAATCACATAGTCTTCCAAGGTAAAAATTAACACTTATCTCCAAATAACATCAATTTCTCTTAAAGTCTCATATTGAAATGTAATTAACATAATCACATATCCTCCATGATATGATAATAATTTCCATAGATAACCAAAAATCAACTTACTATTAATTCATAAAATCATCTAACTAAAAAGAATAAGTTATACTAACTAGGGACTTCATGTAGTCCAGTGGTAGGTGATAAATACCAGTTGCACTTTGGTTGGGGGTTCGATTCCCACAGCTTTGTCCGACGCGACGGGTTGTCACACGGTCTGCGTGTTGTCCTTTTTATAAAACTCCAAAAATTACCCTAACATGTTTTAACCTCAATATTTTCCTTATACCTCTCATTTTCATCCAAATTCGTTACGATCTCAACATCTTAATTCTTGAAGTCTTATTTCACCACCATAAGATAAAATAAAATGATTTCCAAAATGAATAACATCATACCATGATCATGGCGTCCACTCGGTTTCATCGTCATCTTGCTCACTTAGGTAGAAGTCCCATGCATTACAACAATGATTTAGAGATCCTCCAAAATCATTTTCTTCTTCCATACAAATACACCTTGTACAACATGGGTCATATGGGTGTTCACAGGAAAACAGTTTTGTAAAATAATCATGTATGACATATAATTCCAAAATATATGATAAAACATGATTTCTATAAAATAGTCGGACAGAATATGAGTTGAAACATTCTATTATTGGTCCTTTTAAAATACCATAATTATGTGCTGAGAAATTGTATTTTAAAAGAAAATATAAATAGGTTGCGCAAGGGTCTCCTTCCTCAGCACCATTTTTGAAATAATAATATGCTTCAAATTCTTGTGATAAGGTAAAATATTTGAACATACCTTGATAATATTTACCTTTCTTGAAAATATGAGAATATTGTGAAAATAGTATTTGTATAAATAAAACCCATGATCCACGATGATAACGAGGTATAGTGGAGGTGTTTGATATCTCAAAAAATTGCTTGCAAGTGAGTTGGATGCTATAAAAAGTTTCACAATCATCTGAACATGATTTTGCAATAATTATTGCAAGCATGTCATCAGGAAGAGATAGGAATGTCGTTTTAGATCCTCCTCCTTCCATTCGTAATCGACATTACTTGACCTGAAAAAAGTTATAAAACAAGGATTTAACAGAAATAATAGACATAGGGACTAATCATGTGTCTAAAAAATACTCCTAATCCCTAAAGTTGTCTAAACTGACCTATGATACCAACTATAAGGCCCCAGCCATAAACCTTACTTAATCTTGAGTTATTATAACATTACACATTGAGGAACTTTTCAGGTTTAGAGTTTTATAGAATTAGATCATAAAACTTGCATTACATTCCACATTTAAACAAAGTCATTACAAAAAATATAGTATTCATTTTTCCCATCAATGGAAACATATTTAAAATAAAACATGGATTCTTTCTTGACACTTCCTTGAAATTATCATCATATAATATACCATTCCCTTGACCTATGAAAAAAATTCAAAAACTTGGGATGAGCATAAAAATCTCAGTAGGGATTATAAAAAGTATGGAAAGGAAACATGAGTACATATATACATAAGAATGAAATCATACTTTACCCATAAAACATAAGCACTTTAACATACCTCATAAAATCATGAATAAATCATAGAAATCATAAGACATAAAGGTAAATTGAGGCATTCATAACATTCTTACGTAGGGAGTAACCCTCTTGGTTACGTTTGGAATACCCATCATAATATATCCCTTAAATATCTTCGGAGAAACCTTAACGTTTAACTCCTTCGCGTTACCCAATGCATTGGAGAGCTATATCGGGCTCACCTTCCCTTAGTTTATCACGGAACCACCTGTCTTCATAAAAATGCCCAAGAACCATAACATAATCATAGAACATAACATAATCATAAAGGAAAGATAACATATAACATTCTAAGATAATGAATCAATTCTAAAAACCTTTTTCAAAACCATTTAAAAAATTTAATAAAGAGATTATTGAATCAAAGTGTCCCATACCACATTAATTTTTTTAACATTTTAAACCATTAATATACATATAATTAAATCCTTAAAACCATTTTTAAAACATGGATATTAATGGGAAATATTTATAAGAATAAATCATTAAAACATTTAAAATGATATTTTAGTTAAAGGGTTTTTAACAAAATGAGAGACACATGAATACCATAATTTAGAAATAACATTTAATCAAAACTTGATAATATCATGAGAATAAATGGATTCATGATATAATATTCCAAGGGACATTATATACACAATATAAGAGTGAATTGGTGCATAACAACAATGAAATCTCAATAGAAATGTAAAATGAGATGAAATCCCTTATAAACAAGGTATCCTTAAATTAAGGATAAATAAATCTCATAATTATGTGTGAAAAATATAAATACACCAAATATAAGTGGTTATTAAGTGTAAAAAAATCAATGGTCATTCACACATATTCAAAGGATGGCATATTCAATAACTACATGTTGAACCCAAAGAAATCGAAATTGGGTTAAGAAGTTCCCTTGGTAAAATTCGACAGCCTAACGGTGTAACATTAAAATTCATCAAATTAGTTGATGAGAGAGAAAATGGTATCTCATAACTTGGACATAAAATTTACATTAATAAGGATATAGAAGAACATATCCCAATATAAAAAGATGTAAATTAAAAGACACAACAAAAGAAGTCTTTTAAAAAGAGGAGGGTGAAAGGTTCCCTTACCGATTTGGGCAACTTTCGAAACGTACACCCAATGAAAGAAGGGTCATACAATGAAGATGTAACTACCCATTAATGAGATTATATTATACAAATAGTAAAATAATGGACAGTACATACACCACACAAAAGAAAATAGTGTCCAATGTAGCATGAATCTCACAGGAATAAAAAGTAAGATGAAAATCCCCTTATGAAAATTCGGCAGCCTAAAGACGCCACATAAAACATCCAAAAATGGATTGATGAGATAAAATAGGTTCTCTCATAATATTAACATAAAACTTAAATCAAGAGGAATATAAAATAACATCCTCTAACATAATAACATCGAGCATAAAATAAATGACATAAAAGAGAGTACTTGAAAAGAAAGAGAGAGGTGGGATCCCTTACCTCAAGTCCGACTTGTCTTGTTCGTTTCTTTATATTCCTGAATAATAAAATTTGTTCAATTTAAAATTTCTTAAGGACCTCCTTTAAAGATTATTAATCAGTTCATATCACATATTATAATGTCATAATAACTGTTTAATAATGTTAGTTAATATCAGATGTTTTTGCCGATGTTTGGTACATGAGTAAAAAAATGAACTTGTTTGAAAATGATTTCCCATGTAGTTATAAGTAAATCATTTAAAGAATAGTATTAATGATTAAAATATAATATATATTCAGTAAATATTCATTTTATACTATTCCATAACATTTTAAGATATAAAATGAAAAGCACCATTCATGGAGATGGTAGGTCGTACGTACGCATAAACACTACTTTCATTTTTTGTCATATTAATGGAATTAAAAATAAATGAGATGTATATATATATATTATAATTCCATTATAATATATATGTTATATAGGTCATATATGTTAATTAATTTAATTCTTTATACATTCCATGTATTGCATTAACGAGTCACATCACTTGAGGGGGCGGTAGTCCACACTTCCTCATATGAAATTATCGCATTCGCACAACATGAAAAAAAATAAAATAATGTTTTAAATATAAAATACAGAAGAATATAGTAAACATAAATACCATATATATCATATATAAAATATAGTGACATCATAATGGCTGCCTTTAAAGGTGTTAAAAGAATATTGAACAATCATCGTTTCCTAAGGCAGAAAATCGCCAACCACAGAAACAGTATGTTCTTTAACCATTAGACGAAGGTGTGTGTAAGTGTAGCTATAATAATTCACATAAAAAAATCCTAGTATATTTAAGATACTGTTTTTGTTACAAAAGAAAATAATAAAAAGAGTTTAGGGGGTTGGAGAAGAAAAATAATATATAAGAACACAAGAGAAAACACTACCTTTAAAACAGGTAACTCTATTTGATTTAAGCTCAAAGGATTCCTTGGAAAGGATTATTCCCAAAGTGCGGCTTCAATGATGAATAGAGGGGTGTGGAGAGATGAAATGGGCAGGGTTTGGCCGAGAAAAAGGCTTTGGAAGAGTGTGTAAGGTGGTATAGGTGGGGGCCTTTTATAAGAGGAGAGGAGGGGCGCTCTTGAATGTTATAAAAGAATACTTTATTATAATAATATATTAGGATTTTAAAGGTCCAAAAATTATATATTTATAGTATTAGGTTATAATAGTTCTAAATCCACCCATCCAATAGGTTTTTTACAAGTTTAGGTCTTATATTTTACATTTTATTTTCATTTTATTTAAATCGTTAAATAATGAGGTAATCGCTGCATCATCATGGTGTCCTAAATAATTTAATTTATTTAATGTCTAAAAATCACAAAACAAATATCATGATGTATTAAATCTTTTTATCTTTATAATGACTATTTATAGTCAAAAACAGTACTTGTATTACCCCATGTAAAAATTGTTTTAGTAAAACAACTCATGTTTGTGACATTTTTACTTTTACTTTAAATAAAAGTCATTAATGTAATTATCTTACCCAAGTGGCTCCATGGGGTCCCAAAAATCGACCCATGGGTTTTATTGGTTGTCCATGACACATAAAATAAGTTTAGGACATGTGTCTCGGTCTTTTCATATTATTAAAACATTATTTTTAGCTTAATCTACATAATTATCTCTAATCGCGATTAAAAACTTAAAAGATACTATTCACCAAAAAAATTATTTTTAATCTAATTGAACCACATTTTACTTCATATTGACAAAAAGAAATGTAGGATTTTTTAAATTCAAAACACAGAGGTGGTAAAATTTCATTTAAACGAAAAAACAGTTTTTAAGTACCACTTAGTGGGTTAACTATTCATCAAAAAATGATGTTTTTCAGAAAAATACCAAAACTTCACCCTAAGATATATTTGATATTCCGAAGTCAAAAATGATTTATATTTTAAAAAATTCAAAACATATAAGTTACAATAGTTAATTTAATAATTAATTCCCGATGTCAGAGCAAATAGCGTGATTTTATGAAACAATAAGTATCAAAAGATTGACACTAGTTTAAGTCCAATTCCAAAGTGAAATTAATTCCAACGACCACTATTGGATTAAATTGTAAAAATATATTCTAATTGATCTTTAAAACCAATTAAAATATAATTTAATCATATAAATAAATTATATTAAAAACAGGTTTTGAATTAAAATACAACATTTTTCACTATTCATTAAAAAAATGAACTTTATCAGAAAAATACCAAAAAATTACACAATGTAAATTTTGATGTCCCGATTCTAAAGAAGAATTTTATTTTGTCAAATATAACACATAAAATTGTCAAAAAGTGGATTTAAAAGAGTTTCACCATCAAAAGGCGGTTAATCGACCTTTTATAGAATATTAGAATATTTACACTTAAAATTGGATTCATTCGCATTTTTAATCCTCTAACATTTATTGTAAAGAGTAAAAATATTTGAAATCATATATAATAATTTTGTAGTTAGTTCTGTTCATTCCCTCCATTACAATGGCTAGGCGTTAATTACCATTTAAAATAATATTATTTTATTATTAGAGTGCAACGTAAGATTCCCAAGAAACTCGTTGTTGCGTATTGGGTATGCCATCAAGTATAGCATACCCTTTAAAGTAATATTAATATTTTATTCACAAATATGGATAATTGTGAAAATGTCATTTTCTTTATTTACATGGGGTGTTATAGACATGGTGGGTCATTCTATGATCACCTAGATGGAATCATGATCTATGGACGTATGTGGTAATCTCAACATGAAGTACAACGATATCACATCCCACTTCTATTCTAGCACCTCATGGGGTTGAGTGAAACCCACTAGAACTTGGTATTCAAACTTCACTTGCTGACAAGTAAGGCATCAAAAAAACTCTCCGAAAATTCTTTCATTACCCTAGCCACTGAAACTGACATTGGAGGTCCTGGAACATCTTTACTACACCAATATGTAACTCCAAAGAATATTTATGAAACTCTCTAAAAACCTCTTCCTTAAACTTCTTTGGTACCATCATGCATCCTCTTAAAAGAATAACATGCTCCCCATGTCAAGAATATCAATTCGGAGAATACCTTCTGGATATCTGAGAATGTAGGGTCTATTAGTCAGCATATTTAAGATGTGTCTCCCTGACTCTATATAAGAGTGGAGGGATGGAAACCATCAAATATATGTAATATGATCCATCTCCATCAATAAAGGATAACTGCAATGAGGCCAACAGCCCTGATGCCTTTTTCAGCAATTACGAATAAGATCTCTTGCTGAGAGAATCTCCACCATGTTCTCCATCCTAAGAATATATAAAAGTTTGAAATCATAATTCTAGAGGAACTCTATCCATCCTCTCTACCTCTTGTTAAGATCCTCCTATTTTAATTTATACATAAGACGTCTATGACCCGAGATGATGATAAACCACTCACCCATCAGGTAGTGTCACCACATATTCAAAGAGAAGATTGTCACTACTAACTCAATATCATGGGTCATGTAGTTCTATTCATTTTATCTCAATTTTTGTGAACCATAATAAATCACTAGTTTACTATGAATCAGAACAAAACCAAGACTAGATCTAGATGCATCGGATAATACTACATTCTTGACACCCACCTCTGAAAATCTCAAGATGGTGGCCCTTGTCAATCCCTACCTTAATTGTTGAAAATCTTATTTGACACCTCTCTTTCCACATGAATTCTTGTCCCTTTGGATTCAAAGATATCATTGGTGATGATGTCTAGGAGAAACCATGTATGAATATCTGGGAATAGCCTTCAATCCCAAAGAATCATCGCACCTCCATTACATTCTTGGGTGGCTTTGAAGAAAACACTACATTTACCTTAGCCAAGTCCACTGCCACTCCATCCTTTGAGATAACATCTCCCAGAATGTGGAACACCTATAACCAAAACTGACACCTTCAGAGCTTTATGTAGTGATGGTTCTCTTAGAGAACATCTAGAACCATCCTTAAGTGTTTCATGTGCTCCTCCTAGAATATTGAGGGGACAAGGATATTGTCGATTAGGACGACCAAGAACTCGTCTTAGTAAGGATGAAATTTCTGGTTCATGAGTCCCATGAACACTACTAGGGAGTTCATCATGTCAAAGGGAATCACCGTGAACTTATAGTGACAATAGAGACATCTGAATTCCATATTCGGTATATCCTCATCCAGTACTCGTAGATGGTGACAGCCCAACCTAAGGTTAAACATCAAGAACTATCATTTCCCTCTCAACTAATCAAAGAGTTCATCAATCCTTGGTAGTGGATACTTGTTTTTCACAATCACCTAATTCAAGAATTGGTATTCCACACACAACCACAATCTCCCATATTTGTTGTTGGAAAACAATACTTGGGATGCCCATGGTGAAACACTGGTTCAAACAAATCCCACCCTCTATAAGTCCTCCAACTATGCCCTTATCTTGCAAAGTTCTACAGGAGCCATCTATTATGTTGTTACAAATATCGGTGTAATCCCAGGGTGTAGATCAATGCAGAAGTAAGTCTAATAGTGGGGAGGTAAACTCAGAAAATCCTCAGGGAAGTCATCCTCATACTCCGTCCCCACTGCTAGAAATCGGGAACTCACAACATCTAATACACCAAGGGTTAATCAAGCCAACTGATGAGTAATTGACTTCACCCTCCTATGAATGATCCCATCCTTCATTGCCTTGGTTTCTTTTTCCATGATAAAGGAGAACCTACTTTCATCACTGTGGACACACCACACCCTTCACCTAAAATAGTAAATCTAGGAATGGAATATTGATAACCAATCCATACGAAGAATGACGTCATAAGGCCTAGATGCTTCTACAAAGAGATCCTAATAGAAACTCTCCCATCCAAGAGTCAGGTCACACTATCAGCACAAGTGTGTGATAAGTGAGTCTTCTTTAGTAGGAGTCTCCATGCATAAGGTTCAAGTCAACGGTTAAACCAGAATTTATAATTCTCAAAACAAGATACATGGAATGAAATTAATGAATAGAACCTATGTCTATTAGTACTACAACTAATGTATAAAATATACTGATCATTCTTCGAATCATTCCCACAACCTCTAGGTCGTATGCATCGATGGATTGTAGTTGTCCCCTCCCATGTTCTCCAGCTCCCTGAGCCTGGCAAGGACCACCTGTTATGACTCATTCTAGTGGGGCATGTTCCATGAATCCCCAAGCCCACCTCCAATAGTCCATAGGATGGTTTATACCACCTTGGAATATCACAAACATATGAGGAATCACCTATGTATTTTTTAACATGCACACATCTCCAAGATCACTAAATTCTAAAATGTTAAAAAAAACTATTCAATCAATTATTATTCTGAGATCAATACGATGATGAATTCCAGTCTCTGCTGAATATAATCAACGATTTACATAAAGAAGAAAGTGGCTCAAAACTTTATAGGTGATCTTTCACATCAGGATTAGAATTAATTTAATTAATTTCATAAAGAAAATAATACTTGGATATTTGGTATTTTTTTTATTGATGATGTTGATCATCCAGAAAGACCCTTCTAGTTTATCTTGTTGCGCTTGTAAGGATCCAAACTAGAATACCACTAGAAGTTATCCAAATGTTCTCTAATGGCCTCCAATCGACACTGCTTGTTCTCCAGGTGATAATATGGTGAATCATGTGTCTTCTGTCGGTCGTTATTGATCGCTTATTCTTCAATATTGATGAACATCTCTTGTTTTTGAGAGGGGGAGAAAAGGATTTTAGAGAGAAATTGTTTGTCTCAACAATTATCAATTCACCAAGCGTGTGGTGTGGTGTGTGGGACAATAGGCATACTGGTCTATTTATATACATGAAACTTCAGTTACAATATTTAATTGCTTAGAAAAAATTAAATACATTTATGAACATAGATAAAACTCACGCATTTAACAATAATACCCTGTCATTATTTATGGTGCACCAACTTGAAAAAAATAGAATTATAAATTCTGCGTCACAAAATAATAGCAGTGTTTTTTTAATTTGTACCAACTAGTAAAATAATTATTTACCCTCTTGCAAATAATTGTTTTACTACCAGGCCGTCCTTGGTCCGCTCGAACTCCACTTCCATTTATTGAACAATTCGATAAATAAATAGATATTTTGTTATCTTAAATAAATATTTTATTTACAAACTAGTGAATAAATGTTTATTAAATGTTCAATAAAAAAATAAATATATTTAATTTAATTTATACGATCATTATAACATGAATAAAACTATTCCATAGTCTTCAGAATAATATTTATTTAATTAATTAAATTCAAATAGAATTTATCTGAGACAAACAAAAACACATAGTTTGTGACCCTGTAGGATTATTTCTCATTGGAATTAGGTTGTCTTTCCTAAAGTCCAAGAGTACTGTCTAGAAATTGGCCATGGCACCCAAGAGAAAGACATTAATGTTGCAACAACGACATCCACATACGAACACTAATTGTGTGATATAATCCCTTTGTCTCAATATCTCATCAAGTGGGTTTCATGATTGTGTCATCAACATTTATTCTTGATACATCATACTTTAACTACCTAAAATAAAATTGTTGTTACAGAATGGCCATAGAATTTCACGTGACGGTTTTATTTCAATCAAAGGGCCGAGATATAAACTTCCATAACTGCAAGCGACAAATCCTTGCCTGGTTTATCCATTAATAACATGACACTCATGACGCACTCAACATTCCTTGTTCCCGCTAACTATCTGCATGACATTTTTTGTTAATAAATCAAAGATTGTAAGTCATGACAAGTATTAATGATAATATTAAATTATAAGGATCATTACACACTCTTGTAGATAGGAATATTTGATGACCCCAAAACATGCAGAATTCCTACTAGCGGGTCTGTTCTCATAATTCTTATTTTGGATATTACAAAGTGCGATCTTCATGAAAGGAAGTCTCATATGATTATAAGTACTATCACCTAACATTATCCATGCTATGTGTCCCATCATAGCGTTTCACCCTATCGCAAGAACTATATTTATGAATATTATTATCGCATTTCAAGGTACTTATCATAGCGGGGAACTGCCATGACCTTATCAATGTAAATAATATTTTAGGACATTATTACATCATAGTAATGAAGAACAATGAAAAATATATAATAATACATTAAATATAAATGTACTAAAGGTAAAACTAGTTGGTTCTATGACACCAACTCTTACAAACTCCATCATGGAATAGTGCCAAATGCCTACGACATTCAGTCCTCTAGGCCTCACATGATGATCATGTTTCTCCTGAGTCAAGGCCTTAGTCAAGGGGTCTGCCATGTTGTCTTCTTTAGAAATACTACTCACTACAACTTGAACTCTCTATGAAAAATACCTCAAGAGATGATACTTCCGAAGTATGAGCTTCATCCGTTGATGTGACCTTGGATCTTTTGTGAGATCCACCGCATTGTATTATCACAGTACAATGTGATGTGATATTTACTAATCGGTATCACATATTTCCCCTGGAAAAATCATTTCATCCAAAATAATTATTTAGTTGCATCAGAAGCTATGATATACTCGGACTCTACTATAGAATCTACAACCACACTATGCTTTGAGCTCTTCTAGCTCAATGCACCTCTATTAAAAGTGTATATGTATCCAGTTTGTGACTTCATTTCATCTTGATCAATCTGGAAACTTTCATCTTCATATACTCTGATGACTAGTTCCTCATTTCCTCCATAAACTAGGAACTTATCCTTAGTACGCCTCAGATACATTAGGATAGTCTTGAATTCCATCTACTAGCGGTCACCTGGATCAGCTTGATATATGTCTACCACACTCAATGTGTAGGTGACATCCAGCCTAGTACATATCATGGAATACATGATTGAACAAACTGATGATGTGTATGGAGTCCTTTCCATTATCTTTCATTCCTCATGTGTTTGAGGACACATTTTTGGAAAGATTAATGCCATGTGACGCTGTAAAAAATCCCCTCTTGGATTATTCCATACTGAATATCTTTAGTATCTTATCAATGTATGAACATTGACTTAGGCCCAGCAATATATTGGATCTACCATGATGGATCTTGGTTCCAATAATATACACTTCCTTGCCCAAGATTTTCATGGGGAAGCATTGATTCAACCATGCCTTAACAAACTGTAAGACTGATATCTCATTTCCAATAAGTAATATGTCATCAACATATACTATTAGGAAAATGAATTAACTCCCACTAAACTGTTTTAGACACATGACTCAAATTAATTTTTGATAAAACCAAATTCTTTTATGGATTCATCAAAATGAATGTTCCATGACCTGGTTTCTTGTTTTAATCAATAAATCGATTTCTGCAACTTTCATACATTATTGGAATCCTTTGGAGTCACAAACCCTTTAGGTTGTGTCATGTAGACATCTTTTGAAGGTTCCCGTTAAGGAATACTATTTCGACATCCATTTTTAAAATCTCATAGTCATGGTAAGCCTCAATGGAAAGTAACATTCTAATGGACTTCAGCATTGCAACTGGTGAGAATGTTTCATCGTAGTCAATTCCTTGATGTTGTTTAAACCCTTTTGCAACCTATTGTGCCTTATAGGTACTGAATTTTCCTTTCATTCCAAGTTTCATCTTGAATACCCGTTTGAAACCAATAGGATTTACATCAATAAGAGGATCTACCAAGATCCAGACTTAGTTTTGGTACATGGAATCCATTTCAGAATTCATGGCTTCTTGCCACTTGGAAACATCTATGAAACTTACTACTTCCTTGTAGGTTAGAGGATCATTATGATCAACTAATAATGAGTCACCATCCTTGGTAACTAGAAAACCATAAATTTTTTAATTCTCTAACCTCTCTTGTACTCCTATGTACAACTTGTATCTGAAACAAATTATTCTTCCATGGGGCTTTGTGGAATCTGTTCATGTACTAACTCCTGTGTACATTGAGCCTCTACTTCATCCAAGTCTATCTTGATCCCACTATCTCTTTTGGATATGTGATCCCTCTTATGAAATATGGATTTTCTTTCTCCAATAACGTTTTTTTCTGAGGGGTTGTATAGGTAATATACCCTTGTTTCCTTGGGGTATCCTATAAATGTACACTATGTGCCTCGGGGTGCGAGTTTGTTACCTGAAGAGGCCTTAACAAACACTTCTCTACCCCACACAGGAAAATTTGATAGCATGTCTTTTCTTCTACTCTATAACTCATATGGAATACCATTTATCGATTTATTTGGTATATGGTTTAGTATGTGTGCCGCCGTTTGTAACACATACCCACAAAAGGATAATGGAAGACTTGCATGACTCATCATTGATCTCACCATGTCCAGTAAGGTGTGGTTTCTCCATTCTCTTACACCATTACATTGAGGTGTGTAAGGAGGAGTGAGTTTGGATTGGATCCCCGACTCTCTTAAGTAATCAATGATGTCCTGATTAAGATATTCCCCACCTCATTCTGAGCAGAGTTTCTTAATCTTATTTCCTAGTTGGTTCTCAACGTCATTCATGTATTCCTTGAACATAGCAAAGGAAAATGACTTATACATCATTAAGTAGATATATCCATATCTACTAAAATCACCAGCAAAATTTATGAAGTATGAGTACCCTCCCCTTGATTCAACTGGAAATTTTTAACACTCATCGGTATGAACCAATTCAAGAATCTCTTTAGCCCTTTCACCTTTCCCACCAAATGGGGATTTTGACATTTTTCCTTGTAAACATGAATGACATATGCCAAGTGGTTTTAGTTCAAAATAATCTAAATATCCATCTTGATGTAACATTGTCAAGCATTTTTCGTTTACATGACCTAGCCGGTGATGCCAAAGATAGGTGTGGAATGAGTCATGTGAAGTATCTTTGTCATCAATTTCCATTAATTGGATTGTGTAATCCAAAAAATAAAGGTATTTGTATAATTTTTCCCCACCAAAACAAATGCTATATTTATTAAAGAAGAAACATTCATTTCCGAACATTAAAACAAATCCATCTGTATCTTTTTTGGATAAATAAATTATATTTTTGGTTACATAAGGCACATAAAAACAACCATTTAACACAAAGATCATCCGAGTTGGCAACATGAGGTTGTAGTCCCCGATAGCTACAAAAAAAGTCTGGCTCCATTGGCTACTCATAGATCTACCTCACCTCGGTCAATATTCTGGAATCTACATGGTTCCTTCATTTGGAGACATATCTGAGAACCAAAAGCTATATCTAATACACAATTTTTAGAAACAAATAGATTTAATTCGATAACAAATGAAACTAAAGCTTACATTATCTTCATAGGTTGCATGCAGTTCATCTTCCAGTGTCCCTTCTTGCCACATGCGAAACAAACTGCCTCATATTCCCTTACCTCCCCTTTGATCATCTTTTTCTTGTAAGTCTGTGAAGAAGATTTTCTCTTAAAGATCTTCCTCTTCCTTTTCCTCGTATTCACTATAAGGAAAGAAGGATTTTCATGCTTTATATCTTTGTCCACTGGGGGAATGTGGATAAGACTATTATATAGAGACCACTCAATGTTGATCACATTGAAATTGACAAAAAAGTTAGAGAATATCTGAGGAAGTGATGCGAGAATTAGATCAGTGCCCATTTATTCGAGGATTTTAAACAATAGAACCTTCAGGAACTCAATGTAGCCAATTATCTTGACTACATGAGGCCCATCTAGGGTACCATATCCATGTTTACTCAGAAAGAGTGCCTTGGAGATCTCAAACCTTTCATGTCTTTCTCTCTCATAGTAAACACAATGGATGTGCTCAAGCATGGTATATGCATCCTTGTTTTCATGAGACTTCTTAAGCTCACTAGACAATGATGATAACATAAAAACTTGAACGTCGATCGCGTCATTCATTTGTTTCTCAAAGATCAAGAAATACTTATCACTCGCCTCCTTGATAGGTGGATCAGGTAATTCTGAATCCAACAAGTAAGACTTCCGCTCATGGTGTAGGATAACCCGAAGGCATCTAAACCATTCCAAGAAGTTACTGCCTGTGAGGATGTAGTCTTTATCTAGAATGTGTCATAGGGATAGTTTGGTTAACGAGATTTTCTTTTTTAATTAACAATTAAAAGTTCCAATTATTAGTAATTTATTGAGTACATATTGTGAGAAATAATAAAGTTTATTTTGTCTCCCACTATTTTATCAAGTCCCAATGGTCCTAACTATTGAACTCAGAATTTCTAGTTTCCATGACATTCTAGTGGAAAGGATCAATATTCCCCTTCGCATAACCCCAATATGTAACGACCCAAATTTTCATTAATGGAAATCCCTCTTGATCTAATTAAATGTCTCATTATGTTTATATAAAATTTCTACTTCTTTGGTTTTATGTTAAGAATTTTTTACCGTTGCTAATATAGTCGTTGAATAGTGATCACATGATTAGTATAAATATAGGACCTTAGTAATCCAATTTACTCAAACAAAGGAAGTGATGGCCTCATCCAGTGAAATTTCCCCATACAAATCCCATTTGTCGGAGCTCAGAAAAGAGGTGGCGTCTTTGGGCTTCTCCCTTGACCAAGCCCAAGCTGAGCTTCATCATGTCATGCTCGAGCGTGACCGTCTATGGGAATCGTTGAAGTTGATTGAAATTACCACTCGAGCGTTGTTATTCGAGCCACCCCAAGAGTCTGTCACCATCGCACACCTTACCCTGAGGTCTTACACGACTGTTTTATGGTGTTATGTAACAAATAATTAGTACTATGTTCATGTACATTATTTTTTATATAATAATGAATATAACTTCTAGTCATTTTTGATACATTGTAAATAGTTTTTAAAGTATAAATGGTGTTTTTAGAAATATATTTTATTAAATTAATGGATTTTTGAATTAAATAATATTTTAATAAAATAATGTTATTATTAAATTAATTTTTATTAAATATAAATGATCTTATAATTTTATGAATGGAGTTATAAAATTTATTATGGTTTGAAAGCCATTTCTGTCAAAACCCATGAATTTTTTATAAATGTCAGTTCTTATTTTAAAAGTGAAAATTATCATATTTAGAAAATTATTTAGATAAAATAAATGTTATTTCTAGAATCAGGATGTCGAAATTATCCAACGGTGAATTTTTCATAATTTTCTGAGACAGTCAAAGTTTTGGGTAAAAATTAAATACCGTTTAATTATATAATGTGATTTATGACATCATAATGACCCAATAGTGATGTAATAACATACTATAATCATTATGTTAGTAAAATATATGTTTTTAAATTAAAATAATGTGATTTTGGGTTTTTTAGACTTACTTTTCAAAGCATTAATGGACCCCTCAAGACTTATTCAACACCTTGCCTTTTTAAATTAATTTCCATTGGAGTGTGACTCACCTCCACATAAGCAACCTTATTATTTTAAGAAGTTCGGACTTTGGAATTATAAATTATTGTTTTCATATTCCCTTTTCCAAAAACCATGGGCAAAAACCATGGTATGGTTTGTAGTTTGGATTAATTTAATGTAAGGGGACCCAAACCTAAATAATAAAGAATTCCCGCACCTTTTCTATATAAACCCACCCAAGATCTCACTTTATCCTCACTCAAATCTCTTTTAGTTCGTCCAACCTCATCCATACTCTCTCTAGAATCATATAAAGTTTCCCCAAGCTCCCAAGAATCCTCTCACAAGCCTCTCTCTAGCCTTTGGAAGCACAATTCAAAGTAAGGGTTTTTTTCTTCCTTTCTCATTTTTGTCCAATTTTATTTAAGTTGTTTTACCTTTTAATTTAAATTATAAATTTTGGGGTATGGTTTCACACCTCCCTCATACTTCCCTCATTATGTTTGAATGATGGGAGACCTTTTCTCTCTCACTAAATGCCTCTCATGTACACCCGTTACTATGCCGAAATTCTGAAAGGAACTTCTCTCTCCTCTTTTACATTCAAGCAATACTTTGGTATCATGAATATAAATTCCATTACAATTGTTTGGAAATGTATATATATGAACTCCTTACTGTAAATTACATGTAAATATGTTTAGGAACCACTTTCTCTCTCATCTACCATTTTTATGAATTCTTATGTCACGCCGTTACGCTGCCGAAATCACACCGATTTTCTAAGCCAATGCCACTGTGTAGTGGATACCATGCCCATTTCTCCATAAAGGGTATCCACATTTATGCACCTCTACTTATTGATTAAAAAGTTTCATGTATGAATTCCACATTCCTTTATCGTGGAATAAATGATTATGTGTTATTGAATCCATGTTTAATGATCCATGTGGCACACTTAAGCATGAAATGAAATGTTTAAGAAGGGTGAACCCTTATAGCGCTCCAATGCATTGGGTAAAGTATTGTATCATGATATGTCATGTGAAATGAGTGTTGACTCATGATAATTCAAGTGCAATGAGGGTTTACTCATGATTTATCTGCAATGAGGATTTACTCATGCTTTATGTGCAATGAGCCTTGGCTCATGCTAAATCCATGAAAAGTGTTGTTGCCACATTTCCATGTTATGATTATCATGCGTTATCTTTCCTTTATGTTAATTTTTATTTTATGCTCTATTGATATGCCTATTGTCTAACATGTATTTTACTCCTCATTTTATTCCATGTGTACTCCCTTAATGGGATTTATATCTCACCCTTTTCTTATGCATGCCCTTAGGTTATCCCATGCAATGCTAAGTACAAGGGAATGTAGTGGTCATGTAAATGAAGTTTTCAATAAAGATGTTGTATTTCAGGTTTTAACATTTTATGTAATGATCCTAAGCCCCAAAGACACTACACCTATCAATCTTATTTGTTGTATCAAGTGATGTTTTATGTAATAAATCCTGTTTAAGTTTTTAACAAAAAGCAGGGTTGTCATAGTTGGTATCAGAGGATTGGTTTAGTTATTTTTGGGATTAGGAAACCCCAGTAAAGCCTTATATACAAGACTAAGTACAATAAAGACGGCCCTAAGTTTTGGTGAGTTTTGAGTAAGTGGGTTATCAAGAAAATACATCCCTGTCTGGATACGAGCAGGTAATGGCGGCTCTGGAACAGATGTATCCTAGGGGTAAAACCCGAAAACACCACTTTGAGCTAGATTCGAACAAGAACTGGTGCACGACAACGGGCCTTGCTGCACTCTTGGTTACGACACTCCCAGGGGATATTCTTAGGTAAATTCACAATATTAGTATGAACCCTTATTAAGGGAATAAAAAAATTCTCCTAATAATATATGTTAGAATGTAGATCATGAAAAGCCTAGATTGAAGCCTATATACTCATGAGTTAAGGAAATAAAAGTTTATTTATAAGTCATCACCTTTTTTCTTTGGATTACCCTTTATGTGTTACCCTTAACTTTAATTTTATTTCGGCCAATGGTCGGTAATATAAGGACTCGGGCTAACAACCGTTGTGATGATCAGTGTGATGACTGTACTAATGAGATGCCCAATCCAATGGGAGCGGGAATCGCGAACTTTGTCACGCTTGTCTCTCAGATAACTCATGTTTTGAATAGAAACACGGTTCAATAGGAACGTTCAACCCCCCATAATAAAGAACAAGTCACTATCAAGAGCTTCATGAGACAAAGGCCTCCTATATTTAGTGGATCATCCGATCCTATGATCGCTGAACAATAGATCAACCCCATTGAAAAGATATTCTCCATCCTCCAATGTTCTGAACAAGAGAAGGTTCTCCTGGCTTCTTATCGTATGGAGGGTGAAGATGATAAATGGTGGACGTTGATCAAAAATAGGAAGCCTGAGGAGGAGATCAAGGCATTGGAATGGAAGGATTTACGGAAGATGTTTTTCGATAAATATTTTCCACGCACCCTCCAGCTTAAGATGGAAAGGGACTTCCTTTCCCTCAAGCAACAAGATGTAGAATATGTTGTATCGTATGAGGAAAACTTCACAAGGCTTGCACGTTACACTTCCGGCTTTTTTGTTACCCCCGAATGCAAAGTTGACTGCTTCTTTGGTGGGCTGAAGCCTGGCCTGTAAAAGCATTAGCGATCTGTGACTTCGACAGCTATGATGAGATTGTCCGATTTTCCCTTAAGGTCGAAATGGAGATCGGGGAATCACAGGGGTATCATGGGGATAAGAAGCGTATGGTGGAATTCAATGTTGGCGGTCCTATGGATAAATCCAATGGTTCTAAGAAGATCCATCACCTCACTTGCCAAAAGTGTGGAAAGAAGCACCCTGGAAATTGCCTTAAGGGGACGAGGAAATGCTTAAGGTGTGGAAGGGAATGGCACCTAGCTATTAATTGTCGGCAAGAACGACCCGTGGCTACGATAGAGGAGAGGAACGATCCATTAGAACCTCATGGCATTGTTCAATGCTACAAATGCAATGAACCGGGTCATTTTGCAAATCACTGCCCTAATCCAAGGGTTTTCGGAGACAACCAACAACCTCCAAGGAAGAAAAGAAGACCTTTTGCCATCACTTCTTCCGAAGTGAACCCCGACAACAAAGTGGTGACAGGTACGCTAGTTATTCATTCAAGAATAGCGAAAGTAATTTTTGATTCAGGTTCTACGCATTTTTTTATATCTCGAATGTTTAGTAGAATAATCCCAACACCACCAAAAATCGTGGAAGTAATGATGTCGGTGAGTACGGAAAATTGGGAAATCATTGCACCCCATGAATATAAGTCCTCCCCTGTTATATTCTGTGGATTGAATTTCCTGGTGAAACTCGTCATACTCCCTCTGGTGGAATTTGATGCAATTCTTGGAATGGATTGGCTTTCTTTATATAGAGCCAACATAAATTTTCGGGAGAGGGAAATCACACTCCATATGGAGAATCGACCCCCGATTCCTTAGAAGTGTTAGGAGGAAGATGAATCTCCTTTAGCTATATCATCTCAAGCATGGATATTAATGCCTTATGAGCACGCGTATCTGGCTCAGATGATTGAGTCCAAGGAAGAATCCATCCTTGAAAAAATGCCTATTATGAGGGAATTCGCTGAAGTGTTTTCCGCGGAACTGCCTGGTCTTCCTCCTAGAAGAGATGTTGAGTTCTCAATTAAACTTATACCTGGGGCACTACCAATATCCAAGACTTCATATAGAATGGTTGTTGAAGAGCTTGAAGAGCTAAATAAAAAATTACAAGAGAATATGGATAAAGGGTTTATATGCCCAAGTGCATCACCATGGGGTGCACCAGTCCTCTTCGTCAAGAATAAGGATGGGTCAATGATGATTTGCATCAATTGTCATGAACATATCAAAATCACAATAAAGAACAAGTACCCTCTCCCAGGAATAGATGACTTTTTTGATCAGCTGCGTGGAGCACAATACTTCTTCAAGGTGGATTTGCGGTCAAGATATTATCAAGTAAGGGTGAAGAAGGAAGATGTCCCCAAGACTGTTTTTAGTACAAAATAAGGTCACTATGAATTCATGGTAATGCCTTTCGGACTCACAGATACTCCATCAATATTCATGGACTTGATGAATAGAGTCTTTAGAGATTACCTTGACAAATTTGTGGTAGTCTTTATAGATGATATTCTAATATACTCCAAAACCAAGGAGGATCATGAGGAGCATTTAAAAACTGTACTAGAGAATTTTCGCAATGATAAGCTCTATGAAAAGTACCGAAAGTGTGAGTTCTAGTAAAAGGAGGTCTCATTCTTGGGCCATATCATCACAAGCAATGGGATATCTACGGACCCCTCTAAAACAGATGCAATTGAGGGATGGCCGAGGCCAACATCGGTAACAGATATCCGTAGCTTCTTGGGGTTAGCTGGATATTATCGATGATTTGTGAGGAATTTCTCACGATTTTCCAACCCTCCTTCCATGTTAACTCGGAAGGGAGTAAAGTTTTCTTGGAGTGATGAATGCGAAGAAAGCGTCAAGGAGTTGAAACGGAGACTTATCACTGCGCACATGCTCACTTTTCCCACAAGTGGGGAACTTTTTGTGGTATTCAGTGATGCTTCGAATAAGGTAATAGGTTGTGTGCTGATGTAGAATGATAAAGTGATATCCTATGCCTCAAGTCATTTGAAAATCCATGATTGAAACTATCCAATGCATGATCTGGAGTTGGCGGCTGTGATCTTTGCCTTGAAAATATGGCGGCATTATCTCTATGGAGAGAAATGTGGTATATATACCGACCACAAGAGTCTTAAATATATATTCACACAGAAGGAGATTAATATGTGCCAGAGAAGATGGATAGAGCTCATCAAGGATTATTATTGTTCAATACATTACCACCATGGGAAAGCAAACAAGGTGGCAGATGCCCTAAGTAGAAAGGACCCATCGATTCTGTCAATGATGAGAATTGAGAACGATCCAATATTATTAGACTTGATGAAGATGGACATGGGATTCATAGAGAAGGGAACATCATCAATCCTTTCACAGATGATTTCTCAACCATCTCTTTTGGAGAGGTTAATGGATGCTCAAAAGGATGATGTGGGAATTCAAGAAATAGTGGAAGCTATTAAAAAGGGGAAATCCTCGGAGTTTAATGTTAATAAAGAAGGTATTGTGCAGTTTGGGAAAAGAATATGTATTCCATCGTGTCTGGAGCTGAAGAAGGAACTTTTGGATGATGCACATAGTTCAAATTTCTCTATTCACCCAGGGAGCACAAAGATGTATCATGCTCTCCGAAAAACTTTTGGTGGGATAATATGAAGAAGGAGATCGCTGAATATACATCAAAGTGTCTGGTGTGTCAGCAAGTGAAGGAAGAGAGGCAGAAGTCTAAGGGGATGATGCAACCATTGCCCATACCAGAATGGAAATGGGAGAACATCACCATGGACATTTTCACCGGACTTCTGAGGATAACCAACGGCAACAATACAATCTGGGTTGTTGTGGATCATCTTACAAAGACCGCACACTTCATTGCTATTCGGGAGGATTTCTCTTTGGATCAACTGGCACAGCTATATATCAGGGAAGTGGTAAGGTTGCATGGAGTAACACTATCTATTGTGTCTGACCGAGATCCAAGATTCACCTCTATGTTTTGGATGAGTCTTTAACATGCTCTGAATACTGAACTGAACTTCAGTGCGGCCTATCATCCTCAAACTGATGGCCAATCCGAGCGGACTATCCAAACACTTGAGGATATGTTGAGAGCATTCTCAATGGATTGTAAAGGAGGATGAGATCAAAATATTCCACTGGTTGAGTTCTCTTATAATAATAGTTTCCACTCAAGCATCCTAATGGCACCATATGAAGCCCTTTATGGGAAAAGGTGCAGAACACCGGAATATTTGAATGAGGTCGGTGAACGTAAGTTTCTTTGACAAGAAATGGTCGGGGAAATTGTGGAGAAGTTAAAAACCATTCAGCAGCATATCAAGGCAGCTCAGAGTCGACAGAAGAGTTATGCAGATAATCGTCGATGAGACCTTGAGTTTAAAGTTGGAGACATGGTGTTTCTACGCATATCTTCATGGAAGAAGGTCATGAGGTTTGGAAGGAAAGGGATGTTAAGTCCAAGGTACATCGGCCCCTTCGAGATTCTTGATCGTGTCGGGGCTATGGCCTATCGACTAGAACTTCCACCTTCCATGGACAAGGTACATGGTGTCTTTCATGTATCCCTCTTAAGGAAGAACATACCGGACCCTTCACATGTACTCTCTTCTGTGGTGGTGCAATTGGAAGATGATCTTTCTTATGAGGAGCAACCAGTGAAGATCTTAGATCATAGAGAAAAATTTCTACAAAATAATAAAATTCCCCTTGGCAAGGTGTTGTGGAGAAACCACAATTTTGAAAAGAGACTTTAGAATCAGATGATATGATGAAGCTGAGTTACCCACATTTGTTTTAGTGTGGGAAAAGGAAAATTTTGATGGTGAAATTTCTTAAGGGGGGATTATTGTAACAACCCAATGTTTCATTAATGGAAATCCCTCTTGATCTAATTGAATGTATCTTTATGTTTATATAAAATTTCAACTTCTTTGGTTTTATGTAATGAATTTTTTACCATTGCTATTATAGCCATTGAACAGTGATCACATGATTAGTATAAATATAGGACCTTAACAAATCCAATTTTCTCAGACAAAGGAAGTGATGGCCTCATCTAGTAGAATTCCCCAATACGAATCCCATTTGATGGATCTTGGAAAAGAGGTGGCGTATTTGGGCTTCTCCCTTGACCAAGCTCAATCTGAGCTTCATCATGTCAATCTCGAACGTGACCGTCTACGGGAAAAGTGGAAGTTGATTGAAATTACCACTGGAGCGATGTTATCCAAGCCACCCCAAGAGTATGTCACCATCGCACACCTTACCCTTAGGTCTTATGCGGTTGTTTTAAGGGTTTATTTAACAAATAAGTAGTACTATGTTCATGTACATAATTTTTGTATATAATAATGAATATAACTTCTAGTCAATTTTAATACATTGTAAATAGTTTTTAAAGTACAAATGGTGTTTTTAGAAATCTATTTTATTAAATTAAGGTATTCTTGAATTAAATAATATTTTAATAAAATAATATTATTATTAAATTAATTTTTATTAAATATAAATGATCCTATAATTTTATGAATGCAGTTATAATTTTTATTAAGGTTTGAAAGTCATTTCTGTCAAAACACATGAATTTTCGATAAATGTCAGTTTTTATTTTAAAAGTGAAAATTAACATATTTGGAAAATTATTTAGATAAAATAAATGTTATTTCTAGAATCACGATGTCGAAATTATCCAATGGTGAATTTTTCATAATTTTCTGAGATAGTCAAATTTTTGGGTAAAAATTAAATACCGTTTAATTATATAATGTGATTTATGACTTCATAATGACCCAATAGTGAAGTAATAAAATACTATAATCTTTATATTCGGCCAATATATGTTTTAAAATTAAAATAATGTGATTTTGGGTTTGTTTTACTTACTTTTCAAGGCATTAATGGACCCCTCAATACTTATTCAACACCTTGCCTTTTTAAATTAATTTCCATGGGAGTGTGACTCACCTCCAAATAAGAAACCTTATTATTTTAAGATGTTCGGATTTTGGCCTTATAAAATATTTTTTTCCTATTCCCTTTTCCAAAACCATGGGCAAAACCCATGGGATGGTTTGTGGTTTGGATTAATTTAATGTAAGGGGACCCAAACTTAAATAATAATGAATTCCGTCACCTTTCCTATATAAACCCACCCAAGCTCCCACTTCATCCTCACTCAAATACCTTGGAGTTCGTCCAACCTCTTCCCTACTTTCTCTATAATCCTCCCAAGTTTCCCCAAGCTCCCAAGAAGCCTCTCACAAGCCTCTCTCTATCCTTTGCAAGCACACTTCCAAGTAAGGGTTTTTTTCTTCCTTTCTCATTTTTGTCCAATTTTCTTTAAGTTGTTTTCCCTTTTAATTTCAATTATAAATGTTGGGGTATGGTTTTTCACCTCCCTCATACTTCCCTATTTATGTGTGAATGATGGGAGACCCTTTCTCTCTCATTAAATGCCTCCCATGTACACCCGTTGCTATGCTGAAATTCCGAAAGGAACTTCTCTCTCCTCTTTTACATTCAAGCAATACTTTTGTATCATGAATCTAAACTCCATTATAATTGTTGGGACATGTATCTATATGACCTCCTTACATTCCATTACATGTAAATATTATTAGGAACCAATTTCTCTCTCATCAACCATTTTTATGAATTCTTATTTCACGCTGTTACGCTGCTGAAATCGCACTGATTTTCTAACCCAATGCCATTGTATAGTGGATACCATGCCCATTTCTCCATCAAGGGTATCCACCTTTATGAACCTTTACTTATTGGTTACAAAGTTTCATTTATGAATTATAAATTCCATTATCGTGGAATAAATTATTATGCTTTATTGAATACATGTTTAATAATCCATGTGGCACACTTATACATGAAATGAAATGTTTAAGAAGGGTGTGCCCTTATAGTGCTCCAATGCATTGGGTAAAGTATAGTATCATGATACGCCATGTGCAATGAGTGTTGACTCATGATAATTCATGTGCAACGACTGTTTACTTGTGCTTTATGTGCAATGAGGATTTTCTCATGCTCCATGTGCAATGAGCCTTGGCTCATGCTAATTCCATGAAAAGTGTTGTTGCCACATTTCCATGTTATGATTATCATGCGTTATCATGCCTTTATGTTCATGTATCTTTTATGCTATATTGATATGCCTATTTTATAACATGTATTTTACTCCTCATGTTATTCCATGTGTACTCCCTTACTGGGATTTATAGCTCACCCTTTTCTTATGCATGTCCTCATGTTATCCCATTCAATGCTAAGTACGAGGAAATGTAGTGGTCATGTAAATGAAGTTTTCAATAAAGATGTTGTATTTCATGTTTTAAGTTTTTATTCAATGATCCTAAGCCCCAAAGACACTAAACCTCTCGATCTTCTTTGTTGTATCAAGTGATGTTTTATGTAATAAATCATGTTTAAGTTTGTAATAAAAAGCAGGGTTGTCATACAATAAGGGTTGGTCGTGCTATTATAAGGAATTTAGGTGGGCAGGTCTTCGCCAACTGTGGGTTTCGAGTTCCTTGATCTATTGAGTGGACTCCCCAATCTTGAAATCATGAATTTGGATTTCCTCAACTCTTACCTCCAATATTTCCCCAAGTCTAGCAAGGGCTACTCCTCTCGATATAATATGCTTAAGTCAACCCGAATCCTTTTATAAGGGATTCCTGTATAAAATTAATTTTCCCAGCAAGGGTTGGTCAAACACAAAGTTTTATTGAGATTTTCACTTATTCAAGTAACGAAAGGATTGTTCTGAATTAATATTTTATTTGAGGTATTTCTACCTCTTATGCGTGAATTTCTTATCATCGCATACCTGTTAATATTAACTGGAACTTACTTAAGTGATTAACCATGTCTTGATAATATTTACGCATAATTCTGGTTTATTTTTGTTCCATCTTGCATGATTTTTTTAAATTTATTATTTATGTGATCATAAAAACACATCCATAATGATAAACCATGAAAATGATAGAAATAAAATAAATTAAATGGCATTATATTTTGATTTTATAATGGTTAGTTTATCTAGTGGTTGATAAACTAACCCAAGCCTAGTGGGGGAACACCTTGAACCTTTTGTGTTCGTGTTTACAGCTTCCACCTGTACACCTCTGTATCTCATGGGATTGGATTCATCACAGAACCAACTTGAACCTCCTCCACCAACTTGGGAGTTCTATCCATTACATATTACCTTTTTTAACTCACATATAGGTGAGGTGAAAATGGGGTTTTACATAAAAGAAACCTTGGGCATGCATGCCCTGCATATTAATGAAGAGAAGGCTCGTAGGCCAACAAATTTAATTCAAATAAATAAATTAAAAGAAGCCATCCACAGACAAAGGACTTGGTCTATATCACGATCATCCATATATGCAACGATATTTACGCCTAAATAAAACTAAAATTCAATTATTTAATCATTCACATTTAACATAAATCATGATTGAATGAATTAATTATCTTCTTTAATTAATCAATACGTTTATCTTAAATAATTTTCTGAATTTGTTTTAGATTCTCAGCCATCATAATTTTAAACAAATAAAATCATTTAAAATTATATGTGTATGTATCTTGTACCTTGGAGGAAACCTGGTGAATTCCGATTCATAACTACCCAATGAGTAGAAATAAAAATTATGCAGATGTTAAATTAAACACACACACATATTTATATATAACACCTATCATGTGTCGTGCCTCTGATTTACGCCCGCACAATGGTACACATCTCAAGGTCTTGTATAATATAATATTAAATATTAATAAATATGTGTAATTTGGATGAGTACACGATGTGCAGTTACAACTACATAACATGTATTATTTTTCACCATCTATCTAAAGTACATTCCAAGGGAAATGGCATGAGAGTGTACTTTAGAAAACATCAGAGTACATGGCATGTCTAGTGGGCCACATTCCATGTAGATCCTCGTTAGATGGTCCCCAGCCGGGAAAGTTGTGTATGGGGTACACAGTCTAACCCTAACCCAAAGGGACTACATGTTCTGTCCATTAGGCCACATGGCATGTAATTCAAAAACTACATGCCACTTATTCATAGTCAACACACTGAGTCATTTGAGACTTAGAAATACTCCAAAACACGACTTGGTTTGGCAGAATGATCTGATGCATTGAAACTTGACTACAAAATGTGTACTGCTGAATAAATTCCATGTTTTCTGGTGTTGTACGGACAAGAAGCTATGGCACCTCTGGATGAGATCCTCTATTTTATTTTAATCAAAATTACATGAAAATATCATTTCTATTAGGTGAATGAGAAACGAAAGAGGAGGAATAGATCTCGACATTCCGATTTACAGAATGATTAACTTGAATTTAAAAAATTAAATTATTAAATACATAAGTCATCAAAGAATTATTTAAATAATTATAAACTTTGATTTAACTGCTCTGATACCTCTCTGATGCCAATTGAAGATTTTGGGCACAGTAGAAGCATGGATGGGACAAGAATGAACTTTTATTTTTACCATGATCAATGTTGATTCCGGGATCAATACAACAATGAACGCCAGTCTCCACGTAATATAATAAAATTTTTAGATAAATATGAAAGAGTCCCAATACCATAGAGAGGATATTTCACATCATGTTTATAATTAATTTAATTAATTTTATAATGAAAATAATACCTGGATTTTCAGTATTTTCTTCGTTGATGATGTTGATTGTCCAGAATGACCCTTCTAGATTATCTCATTGAGCTTGTAAGGATCCAAACTAGAATCTTTATAGCGGTGATCCACATGTGCTCTAATGACCTCTGATCGACACCACTCATTCTCTAGGTGGTATCACGGCGAAGCAAGTGTCTTGTGTCGGTCATTCTTGATCACTTTTCGTTCAGCCTTGAAGAACGTCTCTCATTCTTGATAGGGGGAGAAGAGGATTTGAGAGAAAAATTGTATGGCTCAAAAATTCTAAATTCACTAGGCATGTGGTGTGGTGTGTGGAACAATAGGCATACATGTCTATTTATATACATGGAATTTCAGTTACAAAATTTAATTACATAGAAAAAATTATGTATATTCACGAACATAGAAAAAACCCATGCATTTAACAATAATATCGCATCATTATTTATGGTGTGCCAACTTGTGTAAAATATAGTTATAAATTCCATTTCAATAAATAATAACAACATTATTTTAATTTGTGCCAACTAATTAAATAATTATTTACCATATTGAAAATAATAATTATACTACCGGACGTACCTTCATCCCCTCGAACTCCACTTCCATTTATTGAACACTTGAATAAATAAATAATTTATTTATTCTCATAGATATATATTATATTTACAAACTAGTAAATAAATATTTATTAAATTATTAATAAAATAAATAAATATATTTTATTTAACTTATGCGATCATTTAAACATGAATAAATTTATTCCGTGGTCTTGAGAAAAATATATACTTTATTAATTAAATTCAAATAGAATTTAACTGAGACCACCAAAAACACTTAGTTTGTGACCATCTAGGATTCTTTCTCATTGGCATTAGGTGGGCTTGTGTAAAGTCCAAGAGTACTGTCTAGAAATGGGTCAAGGCACCCATGATAAAGAACATAAAGTCACAACAAAGACATCCACATATGAACGCACAACGTGTAATATAATCCCTTTGTCACACTATCTCATCAAGCATGTTTCATGATTGTGTCATCTACTTTTATGCTTGATACGTCATCCTTTGACTTCCTGAAATAAACTCTTCGTAACACCATGACCAAATAATTTTGCACAATGGTTCTATTTCAATCCAAGGACCGAGATATCAACTTCCAGTAATGGAAGGGACATATCCTTACCCAACTTATCCATAAATAACATACCACTCGTGATGCGCCCAACGTACCCTACTTCCCACCAACTGTCTGCATGACGATTTCCATTAGTAAATCAAAGGGCGTATGTCGTGACACGTATTAATGTTAATCTTAAAGTCTATGGATCAGTACACATTCTCGCAAATAGAAATATTCGATGACAACAGAACATGCAGAATTCCTACTAGAGGGGTTATTTTCACAATCTTATATCTTAAAGATTACTAAGTGAGAACTTCATGAGAGGAAGTCTCATATGCTTATGAGTACTCGCACCTAATTGTATACATGCTATCTATCCCATCATAGCATGCCATCCAACCGTAGAACTATATTTAAAAATATTTTTATAGCATTTCAAGGTTCTCATCATATCGGGGGACTTCCATGACCTTATCAATGTATCAAATACTCTAGGACATTATTACATCATAGTCATGAAAAACAGTGAACAATATGTAATAATACATTAAATATCCTTGTAATCAAAGTAAAACCAATTCGTTCTAGGACATAAACTCTTACAGAATCATTCCCACAACCTCCATGTCATAATCATCGACTGCCAGCAGTCCCCCCCCCCCCCCCGTGTTCTCCATCTCCCTATGCCGGGTTGGGACCAACAGTCAAGACTTACTATAGTGGGGCAATTTTTTTGACTCCCCAAGCCCACGTCCAATATTCCAAAGGTTGGTTAATACCACTGATTAGGCATATCACTAACAAAAGAGGCATAGGCTTTGTATTTATGCACACTCACACATCTCCAAGCTCACTAAATTCTAAAATGTAAAAAAACTATTCAATCAATGAATGCATATATATATATATATATATACCCCACAACTAGAGTGTGATAGGAAGTAAAGAAAATATAGAGATTCAAATAAAATCGCACCCCATAGAGTATGAAGCACAAGTCAAAACTGAAACAAAAAAGGGATTTCTCTCTATAATTTGTAGGGAACAAATTCTGTCTTTTTAGTCTCACTAAGCACCATCTGGTCCTTTTCCATCTATCAATCTATTAAAAGTTTAGTTGTTTGCACACGACATGACACATGCGGGAATAGCCCTTGCAAGGGTGAGTATACAAAAACTCAATAGAACACTCTAAAACCATAAAGCTTTAAACAATGGAAATACAATCATCTCAACATAGGTATATGTATACAGAGCATATAACAATAATATCTAGATATAATCAACAAATATATAGAGTCTAAAGGTATGTCTCTACCATAGTATACCAGCCCTAGGATTCCAGCATAAAGGATCCCTGGAGCACTGATCAGGGAGAAAACACTTCCGAGTCCAATAGTACTAATGAAGTATATCCATTAGGTTCTTGTCATCATTTCTCATGATGATAAAGAAAATATTGATAGTTTGAATAGAAAATGATTCACAAATTTGAATCACTGCTAAGGATATGCGGTGAAACAAAAAAACTGAATCTGGATTAATCCTCTAAGTAGAGGATTGATGCATGTATAGTGTTAGTCCTAAGGATTCAATAACTCCAAATAAGGCACAAATATGAATATAAGATCTCACTCTGGGCCTCATATGGAGATTCCAACAACTTTATCCAATAATTCATGTTGAAGGGATTGTTTTCCCAAGTGTTTGAAACAATTCCAAATGAACCTTCTTGGACATGATAAGGGGAATGAACCCTATTGAAACTTTTCCAAAAAAGAATGGAAATAGATCCAATACAAGTTTAATTTAGTACACTATGTTTAGTAGTGGTCACCCATTGTGCCCCTTGACCCTAGGTCCTACCCATGTAAATAGATCATGACATCAAATTGTGTGTGTGTAGTAGTGAAATCTATCTAGGCATCTCATGTACTCAACCTATGTTCCAATACATGGATTCATCATGTGTAACCATGTTCATTTACCAGTGTACAACATATCCTATGTACTTAGACCAACCTATGTCTGTGTGGGGGAGTACGTGCCCTGTAGGAAACCCGTGTACTCCACCCTATGTTTGTGTGCTCTTTAATGTACATTTCATTTATCTGGGGAGGTACCACACAACGTGTAGGCTAGGCCACATGACATGTGATATTTAATATCCTCCAGAAATACTAGCCACCACCAAGGGGACATCACACGGTATGTGGATCCAGTTTACATGCTGTGTAGACATGGATTTTCCAAAATCCTATATACTCTACCGCATTCGAGCTGGTGCCATTAGAATTCAATTCAGTGATCAATCATTCCATGAAATAGATTTACCAATATCTTCAAATCCATTCCATAATTAAACAATGTGTTTCATCATTAGATCTACTCATTAAACAGATTGAATTATCATTCTTTGTTGTGTGTTGCTGAATGATGAAAATGAAAATTTGGGTATCCTCCAACGCTCGAATCGCTCAGTCTCTATACTCACACCTCATTCATGCTATGTTGATCCATGATCTATGATATTAGAGTATTTCTCCATGAAATGGGTGTTCAACGATTGATTGATCAGAAGAAGTTGAGTCGAGGTCCAATTGAAAAAATTCCACAATGAATGATGAATGAGGGTAGAAAAGAACAAGAATATATTAGAGTAATAAACCTTGATCGATGCTACTGTTGATCTTGATTAATTTCCAATAGAATGAAAAATGAAGAAATTAATCATCATAAGTTATTCCCCTGACTAAAACATACAAAATAAACCATCCCACAAGATGATCATACCTTGCATCAATATGACGGTTGATTAGTTCATGTTAATTATAGAAATAAATAAAGGGTATGAAATCCAAATAAAACACATGCCCTAACATGATTCAGATTGACCACTAATTTAGAGAGACAAAGCTTGACGTACATAGACATTACATTACTTTTGTGGAATACTTAATACTTAACAAAAACAGACACACAAGGACCGTAATAGTTTAGTGTCTTTGGAAACTCGGAATATAATATTCTAATCGTGGTGAAAGATCTTCAACATATCCCATAAAGATCTTCCCCTTTTGTTTTCATACCTAAAAACTTTCTTTAAATCCTGGGGAAAAGAAAACATATAAAGGGTGAGCTCAAATTCTCATAAAGGTTAAGCATGGAGAATATAGAACAAATCATATACATTTTAACTTGAAAAACATGAACATAATGATTAAACATCAAAATCTTGAGAAATGACATAAAACATGGTAGTATGTAACACATATATCATAAATAAATATTAATCAGGATAAAATAGCATGGGAATAAAACATGTAATTGTGGAAACCATTAAGCACATGATATGATTTCCATAGTAGCCAAGGCATTGCTGTCAAGACCATCTTAGTGGAAAAATTCCCTTTCTGAATCGAGTTCACTCCTCGTTCCAATCCTGTATCACTGAACCATATTAACTTAACATTCCATCCATGTCTATCTCATGAGATATAATTATTTACCCAATTCATTGGAGGTAGATATAGGTCCAACCCTTCTCATTATTAAATCATTCTTTCTTGTGCTACAAGATAAACCTAAATCATTCTTCATAACCCAAAGAATAAAATGGGTTTCATAAACATCATCAAATCATAATGTAATCCATATAAAATAAATGGATATCATTTCATAATAAGAAGAATCGAACCATGTAAATAATAGATACATAATTCTTGACACATAAACATACTAAATAATTTCATCATAGATGGAAAATAGTTTTGACAAAACACTTGAAATTGATTCTTGATGAAAATATCATTTCTTCTTCAAAATCATTTTCTTTTCAAAAAATCCTACAAAATTTTAAAAGAGAAGGATTTTGTTGAAAATAATCATGAAATATTTTAGAGTAAGCTTCATGAAAATATGGCATTATAAAGCTGTAAAAATCCATTCATTCCATATAAGTGAAAAATAAATTCTCCTTGTACTTTTAATGGAAAATTCAAAAAGTACCATGTATGGTAAACAAAAGAAAGATTCCTTCCATAACACAAAGTAAAAGTCAAAGGGGGGTAAAAATGACTTTAAAATACATGGAAGAGTATTAAACACTTTATGGAATGAATTTTTATAGATATGGATGAAAAATATAACCCCAGTAAATACATACAAATAAACAATCTCGGATAAGAATGAGATTGCAAAATTATCCCTTACCTTATGTCTGATATGCTTCGTATGTATCTGATACTCCTATATAATGATTTAAATAATTTCGTTGACTTATTAAAAAATCATATTAATTTTTATGATATCATATATGTTTCATTTATGACATTATATTACCCGTTCTTTTGTAAATTCCATGTTAAAGCTGTGTTTTCGGTAAAATCGTTTCATTTAACATACGTGTTTGGACTTGTTGTTCTAGATATTATTATTACTTATATCATGATTTACTAACTTTTAGAATGTAAAACATGACTTATATATCATATATATTCAGTATATATATATAATATATAGATAAATTAAATGAAACATACCGTTCATGGAGAGGGTATGTCGTACATACGCATGAACGTTGTTTTTCTTTCCTTATTGACTTGAATAGAAGTAAGTAAATAACATATAAATAAATCCAGAAGAATTATTATGTTATATATACCATTATTATTCATTATATATACTTTATAATGATTCTTGAATGGTTAACATGGAGAATGAATCTCATCGCGTCGTGGAGACGGTAATCCGTACGTACGCACGAGCGATGATATCGTTCCCATAATTATTGAATGCAATTGGAGTGGATGATATAATATATCATAATCAGTATGATGCTATAATATACATATATAGTTATTATTTACAACATTATACCCATCCAAGTAAGGTGGTGGTGGAAAAACATATTACCCCACGGCGTGGAGACGGTATTCCGTACGTACGCACGCGCGATAATTTCATTTTCCATAGGATGGATAGAAGGTTAAACGGGGTTTGTTTAATATTTATAATAACATATAAGTATATTATAGATTATAATGTTATTACTTTATAATGAAACAACTAAATTAGAGGAACTATAAGAAGGAAGAAACTTGAAAGAATTGGTAGAAGAGATTACCTCTTCCTCGACGTGCCTCCTTTAAACTTCTTAAGAAAAAATGGTTGTTCCTTTGAGAAGACCAAAACACTAGAATATTACTAAAGAAGTTGATGGGATTAAGGATCAGGGTTTGGCCGAGCTTGAAGGCTCAATGATGAGTAAATAAGAGATGGAGAAGGTTCCCTTTTATATGGGAGGAGAGGGGCAACTTTGGAAATCTCAAAAATATTAACTTATAATAAATTCAAAACCCACATAAAAACATCAGAAATGACTCAAATACGAATATTAGATGATATAAGGTTGTAATATCATCAAGAAATAAAATTTAGACATGTTCGGAATTTATTTTAAACATTATCAACTTGATTTATCCATATTTAATCTATTTAATTTTATTTGTGGTAATAAGATTCTAAATTTTTAATTGTTATAAATAATTAATTATTTATTTTCAATTGTCCATAATTGGATAATTTATGAAATTTTACACCATATAAATATAAATTTATAATTTTTAAATATTTTTGTTATTTTTTTAAAAAAATTATACTATGTTATTTTTATAAAATAACAATAGTGTCAATTTTGACACTATTCATTTATTTGAATTTAAATAAAATCTTCGTAGAAAATATGTTCAAACTAGAAGCTTTAATAGATTCCTAACATGTCATATTAATCTATAAAATTAATCGAGTGCATTAAATAGTTCATATATAATATTTATTTTAATATTTTTAAAACCATTTATTAGATATTTCAATCAATAAAATAATTTCAACATCACTATTGTGTCACCTTTAATGATACTTATTTATTCCATAAAAATTAAAAATAAATTCACATGATGTATATAATTTTATTATCTTTCTAGAAACTATTAATGTTTGATGTTTCATGATGTTTATCACTAAATTAAGATTATTAAACTTATAAGATTTAAGAGAGTGACATGTTGTCACTTTCATTGGTTTTAATAATAATTAAATTATTTTCATGGTCAAAAGTCCATAAAATTAATCTATTCCGACCCTTAGGTGATATGGGTCAACATTTAGTCATTCAATAGAATTTAGGCAGGTGTTAGGGTAATTTTATTATCTTAGGTTTACCCTTAATTACCTGATTTACCTATAATTGCAGTAAATAAAAATTACCGTAGTTACTATTCATAATATCAAAAAAATAAAAGTAACCTATTAACATAATTTGGACCCACTAAATTCAAATAAGAAATCCATGTTTCAAAATTTTAAACACAGAAGTTGTAGTAATTTATTTAAAACTAATCCCATTGTTAAGAAAACGAGTTTTAAAAGTTAAAACATTGTCAAATATTGAATTGTTTTTAACTATTAATTCAATGTAAAATTAATTGTAATTACATAAATTATATTAAATGGTAAAAATATATTCAATTTATACTTTAAAACCATTCAATATTATAATTTAACCATATAAATTATTATGATGGAAAAATTCGTTTTTAATTAAAAGATAGTTTGTTTTTACTATTCATTAAAATATGAAAGTTATAAAAATAATATGAAAATTTTATCCAAAAAAAATTTTAATATCCTGGTTTTAAAGAATAATTTTATTTTGTCAAATTGAACTTATAAACCTGTCAAAAACTACATTTGAAGTTGGTGCACCATCAGAAGGTCGAAAAACTACATTTTTTAAAAATACTTTTTTTACCCGAAAATTTTATTTTGTTCGCATACAATATTTTAGAAAATTTGTAAGATGAATATTAATGATATAGAATTAAAAATGTATTTAATAATATCCATAATGGCTAGTTAATAATATTATAATAATATATCATTGTTTAGTGAAACCTGGTATTGCGTACTACACACGCTATCGAGGAAGGTCGTGACTGTGTGTAATGCAAGCCAAGTCAGGAATGCGTGTAGTGCAAGATCCCTTTAGTGTTTTCTATAACATAATCAAAACTTATTTCATTTATACATTATAAAAAATCTATAATTAATGTTGCATAGAATAATTTCTCCAAAACAAACTTGAAATTGTGTGTAACACGAGACAAGAATAGTGTTGCGTATACTGCAAGCTAATACGGTGTTGCGTATAGTACAAGCTAAAATTAGTTTAGCGTACAAAACAAGGCATCAATGAAATTAAAAGAAAATTTTTCATAAAATCTCAGGGTGTTACAACTAATAATGAAAAAAGGTGAGTCACTTTCATTGGAATGATCCATAGAATCAGAGGTACATCAACTTTCAACCCACTATCTCATCGTCATTCAACAGAGAGAGAGTCCTCAAAGCTCTCTCCAACGGTCCTCCAACATCTACAGGGTTATGAGGGTAACCCTAGAACTATAATATTTGTGTCTTTTCAAATACAAATCTATCGGTGGGTAAGAAAATAGGAATTAAATAATGTATTCAATTATTTTATTCATTTCTAATCCCATGAGTAATTTTCCACAAATGGCCCGCACCGACTAATGTTAAGTCACTCACAGGGTAAACCTCGTGTTATAAAACTAATGGTGCCCTCACATTTCAGATCCAAGAACCCTTTTATAATTAATTCTAATTTTTCAGAAAAATAGAACACACATGACACTTAATGTATTTAATAAACTTTAAATATTTATTCAAAGAACATCAGGCATCATAATCTTACACCTTCTTAGGGGATGGTCGTGAAAATAATCCATATAATATCAAAAACAAATACACAGAATATCTAAGGAATTACAAGAATACCCTATTATTCTTATTATAGATGTGGATGATGTGTGATATGATAGACTAGGTGTCATTAGGTAGGGTAATTATACATAAGATATTAGAGTGCCAAAATGTATGATGTTGGGGTGTGAGAGAAGAAAACTAGTGGTAAAGTGTTTCAAGGTACCGATTTTATTTATATTCTTCTTTGAAAATACATTTACTGTAGCAACCTATATATAGTGATTACAATATTAAATAGTCATTAGATACATGAAATCATATCTAAAACAACCAAATAGTTTAGTACTCTTGGTGAATCAGATACTTATTTTAATTTCACATTAAATTTAAATATTTAAAATACAACATTGTATTTTCATTGAGGACACCATTTTCCCCACTACCATATCCACATATATCAATAATAATAAACTTCATGGTATCTTGGGGATAAGAAACATAATAAATGGGTGAGATAAGATGCAGAGTATGGGTATGTGTATAGGGGAAGATAATAAGGAATGAGTAATATGGAATGAAAAAATGATGATCACATAGTGACATATAAATAACCAGATGAGATATAAACTCATTCACAGATAAAATAATAATAATTATATGTCTATCAATAATAGAAATTATAATGATGGAATGAATAATTCTAGGAATCTAAAACATTCCATCAAGGCATTGACCAAGAAATCTGAAAATACCATCGAGGCCCCATTCCATGATATCTATTTAAATGGGTAAGGCCTTAGCCAAAACCCAATATTTTTTTCTCATGAGACCAATTGATGAATCAAGGGGATATAATAGGCCCCTCCCACAACATACTAAGTCTAATTAATTTCTCATATGAAATGGAAAAAAATATTCCCCATAAACACTTGTATTGAAACTAGCTTTTGAAATGTTAACAATTTCCCCAATCAATAAATTCATCATAAATCATCTAAATTAATATGTATAATGGTATCAAAATAGTCCATCCCATTCAAACTGAACATAAAATATTTGGATAAATATTAAATATGATATTATTAATATATATTAATAGAATGATATAATTATAAAATGTTTTGTTGACAATGATGAATATAATTTCCACAAGGAGATCATTAAAAACAATTTTGAGGAAAACAACCTTTTCACATTGAAAAATAAAATATAAAAATATAAAAACAATGATCATAAAAAAGAAATAATTTTATTTGAAAGGAAAAAATGTAAGATTTTAAATTAATATTCAATGAAACTAATAATCATGATGTTATAAAATTTCATTCATTCTATCTCAGTTAAAAATATATTCCATTTACACTTTCATTGAAAGTCCAAAGGTACATCATTTAGAAAAGGAAAGGAAGATTCCATTAAAACCATTCTGTAAAAAGGGAAAACGGTAATAATTTAATCCATAAATCAATAAATTATATTTAAAAAATTATATAATTTTTTAGAAAAAAATGTATATAGAAGAAATGGGTCCCCTAATGTGAATATAAACATCCTGAAATAATGATGATATTATGAATTAAACCCTTACCTATAGTCCTACTTCTTTTATACATGTTCAAAAATCATGTATCAAAAATATAAATCTATAACAAATGAATTCTATAAAATCAATCATATTTATCATACCATTTATGATTTACTTATACTCTTTTATATCCTTTTTATCGAAAATTATTTAATAAATCATTATTCTGGGTGACAACAGCTTCATTTTCAATGTCTATTTTTATTCAATATTTTTGGTCCATATAATTTATATTTGATCCATAATCATGGTATAAATACCATATATAATGAATATATAGATAATTAGATTCATTCATAATGATATAGATAGAAAAATGAATTACATTGTTCATAAAGATGGTAGGTTATACTTACACATGAACGATGTTTTCACTTTTTGACGAATGGAAAGAAAGAAAAATAATTAATAATTAATAATTTAAGAGTCATAGTTATGATATGAATATCACATATAAAAATTATTTATACATTTATAAATATCAAAGAAAATGGGTGATGAAAAATGAATTAAACCACTATGTGAAGATGGTATGTTGTACGTAATCACAATCAATGTTTTCCCTTTTCATATGATAAATTCTATATAGAATATGGTTTTATCCTAATCATAAAAACATATAAGTATATTTATGACACATTACTTGTTATTTTAGGATTATTACAAAAAATTAAGAGGTATTATAAGGAGAAATAAACTTGATATAGTCAGTAAATACAATTACATCTTCTTCAATGAAATCTCATTATATCTTTTTTTAAGGGGCCTAAGGTTTTTATTTTGGAAGGTCCAACCCATGAATAACATGGTTAAGGATTTTGATAAGAGTAATGGTTATGTTTTTTTCGATCTAGATGGCTCAAATTTTGTAAATAAGAAAGGTATGAGGTGTGCTTTTATAATTGAGTTGAGGGGCACTTTTGTAATTTCATAAAATTTTAAACTAATATAAATTAATTGTGATGTAAAAATTGATCCAAGTTGATAAACTGAGAAGAATAGATGATTATGAGTTTAAATAATATAATCTATTTTTTTACATTTTTGGATCACATTTTTACCCTTATATATTTGTTTTAACACTTCGTTTACCCTTTTGACAATTTCGGTAATATTTAGTATGTTTACCATCAAAGGGTCATTATGGTTACTACAAAATGACACAACACCAATAAATAGACCACGGTATATTTTATTAAACATAAATATTCATTTGGATGAATAAAACATTTTAATTATTTATAAATAATTTAATAAAATATTATTTCCAAAAAATATCAATAATGTCAATTTTTGAACTATTTATTTATTTTGGCATTAATAACTTAAATAAATAAATTAATTTGGATAAAATGAATAATAATCACTCTAATATTTCAATTTTATATATAAAATCATTTTTTAACATTAATTATATAAAATTATTCTAATTTTAATGATTTTAATGTCATTTATTTTATTTTTCCATTAATTTAATAATTACCACAGTTTCATTGCATATGCATTTAAAAAAATTATATATTCACCAAAAATGAGAAATAAATTAACATGATGAATATAGATCATTTTTAATTAAAAAATGTAATTATAAATGGATATATACTTGGGTTATCCGTATGTGAATAATATTATATTTATTAAAACCAAATGCGTGACATTTTTAAAACTTCTTTAAAAAAAATATTATAAAGGTCATAATCTCATAAAAATAGAAACAAATGTAACATAATGTAATATTAGATGATTATTTTTGAAATGTAATCATTAAATAAATTAATTAATGTGTTAGGAATATTTTTTTGTCCTTATCATTTTATTGTTATCTTTAAGTACCCAATTTAACCTTTATTGGGGAAAAACAATTAGTAATGTTACTTTTCATAATGCATAAAAATGAAAGGGACATATTTAAAAAAAATTAAGGCTCTTTATTCGAAAGATATAATCCATTTTATAAAATTCAAAATCTTAAAATGGTATATTTTTTAAAATTAGAGCGCAAAACACGATGAAAACTATTTTTTAGAAAAATACTGTTTTTCTTTAAAATACATTTGTGTATACAAAATGTTTTTAGAATAAATACTACTATAAAATTAAGTCAAAGGAACCTAATTGTATTAATAATAATATAATAATAATAAATATATTTTAAAAAAGAAATATAACATTGAAATTGTTTGAAACAAAAATTCATCATTAAATAAAAAAGAGTATTTTTTACTATTCATTGGAAAAAATAACAATTTAGAAAAATATTTAAATTTCACCCTAAGATAATTTTCATATGATGATTGAAAAAATGATATTATTTTTAGGAAATATAATTTATAAATTTTTCTGAAATTATTTATTTACTTTACATGAAATAAATCCTTTTTGATGAAAACATAAATCTAATGCATAAAAATACTTCACTAAAAATCGAGTATTTATATAATAAGAATTAATCAATACATATATATTGAGTAAGTTATATATATATATATATATATATATATCAAAATTCAGTTAATAAACTTAATACCTTCTAATTTAATGACTAATTTATAACAATCTTATTTAAATAATAATATTTTTGGGTTAGTTTAAATTTTTTGTTGTCATTTATATACACTATCAAAAATAGTGTTATTTCAAAATCATAGTATTTTAAATAATAACCTATTAAATAAATTTCATACTCAAAATTTGTTCTTTTGATCAGTAACCAAGGGTTTGAAATCTGAAAATCTGTTCATGAAAAACCCTCATCATAAAATGGTTTAATTAGATTTCCTCGTAAAAAGAGGGAATCATGAATGCGAAGATCAAAACAAAACAAGGTTTTTAAATTGGAGAACAGTGGTGGAAAGTGAAAATATAGATATGGAAGAAAAAAAATTATGACTAAGGATTAATAGAGAGTGATAGATAACATAGTCATGAGAATATAACCATTAAAAAATTTAAAATTTGTTATGAGTTAAAGGGACATTGATTTCTTGGCAAGAAAATTATATAGATTAAATTTTTATTTTGAGGAATTCGTTCTAATTTCAAGGAATTATTGTACTATCTAGTTAAATCATCCAAGAAAATAAACATAATTCAATCATTCCACATCATTACCATAATCTCAACCTTGGTGTATTCTATGATATATTTACACATTATCTCTTATGCCTGGAAATGGATATTCCAGATGAATATTTCATGACTGAAGCAATTTTAATTAATAAAAAGATTCATAAGTCATTCCATCAGCCTATAAATATTTACCAAAACCAAATTTTTTATCATAGGTTATCAAATATGAGAAAACCTACATTAACGAAAAATAATAATATCATTAGATTAACTTAATCCATTCCATAAGTAGTTAATATATTGGCTCCCCCAAAATATTAGATACCTTGTTATAAAAATCCCAAAAATTAAGAATAATTTTAAGATATCACCTTGTCATCGATCATCTATAAAGTATCTCTTAATGAAAATATAAATACCTCAATCACATATTCTCCTAAAACAAGGTAATAACTTTAATCACCATAAACAGATAATAAAGACGTGCATGTTTCTAAAAATAAAATCTCATCTTACCTAGTATAATATATAAACCCCAATATGTGGAGTAAAATACACCAAGAAATGACAATCCATTTTCAAGGTCACTAATACTATCCCATTTACTTCCATCTCAAAATCATGAACATATTATGGTTATATTTCACTTTTTCATGTATTCTCATAAAATATCACCTTTCCACTAAAGAAATTCTCATATTTATCAATTCCATTAAACTAAAGCATGAAAATACATTATGAAAAATAGCTATAGATTAATAATTTTATGTTTCACAATTCTTATTACAATAATATCATATATATAACACTTTTAAAACATAATTTCTCAAATCCAAATACAAAAATTCTTCAATTCTTTCACTTAAACTATTAACAAGGCATTAGTCCTTCCTTGTTCTTAATCTTAACTCTTAGATTAATTAATTGACTCAGATAATTACCATGTTCCCCTCACAAAATACATTGATATCCATGTCAATTTGTTTCACTATAATCATTATATACACAAAGAAATCATATTCCCATTCATTTGAGACATTAATTATTGTGTCTCTTTCTATATTTCTGAAAATAATGAAAGTGAGTGTTATTCCCTATGTGGTATCCACTACCCATTCCCTCATAAAACACAATAATTATCTTATTTAGTGAGTTTAAAAGTTGGTTAAGGTGTATGTTGTTAATAATATACTATGATAATTGATTATTAATAGTCAAAATGTCATTCACTCCAATTATAATGCAATTTTTTTCTTAAAATCATTACATTGTTTGTCACATTCAATCATAACATAGTCCCTTATAGATATATTCATTGACTAAAACCAAAATAATTATTTGATAAACATTATTCATAGTTGAAAAAACACATGATATATAAATTACCATAACATTATGATGTTATCCAAAACCTGGTCATAGGGTTCTTCTCCCTAAACTATATTTTCTAAAATATAGTTACCAAGGTTTATACTAATATTTATTTAATACCAACTGTAAAATCCCTGAATCTTGTTTCCTAGAGAAAATTTTTAATTTATTAAATTTTCAATAGATATAAGAAATCACCTCACAAATTACCAATTTTTAGTAGTCTTTTTGAACTAGATATATACTACAATTTCCCCTTATATTAGAAAATTCAAAAAACAACAAAGTATTTTTTTAAGAACATTATTTTCCAATCAATGATAACCTAATATATCAATCATAATATAGTTCCCAGTATCCTAGAGAAAGAAATCCTAAGAAAGGGGTGAGATGAGATTCTTATTATAGGTTTTCAGATATTAAGGTATAACAAATTATAAATAATTCAGAAATAATAAATTATGATAATGTAATTCCATATAAATAATCACTTACTAAATATACTCATCAATCGATACAAATTCAAATAATCACCTGGATAATAATAACTAAATTCATAATGATAGAATACGTAATTCATGAAATCCAAAACATACCTTCAAGGCCTAGACTAAGACATCTGAAAATCTAAACAAGGCCTTATTCCATGAAATCTATATAAATGTTTAAGTCCTAGGCCAAAACTGAAGACTATTTTTTCTCTTGATACACATCAATGCAATAAGGGTCTATAATAGGCCCCACCCATAACTTACTATGTCTAATGAATTCCTTATATGAAAGGGATGAAATATAATCATAATTAACCTTCATATTGAAACTTCATAAAAAATGTTAATAATTTCCGAACTCAATAAACATAGTCATAAACCATCCAGAGTAATTTGATGAATGGTACAAAAATCAAACATCCCTAGTCAAATTGAACATAAAACATCAGGAGAAATAATAAGTATAGTATCATTAAAACTTATTTAGAGAGGATTATATGTATAATAATTTTTTTACATTGATGAATATAATTTTCATAAGGATGGTATTAAAAACCTTATAGAGGAAAATAACCATCACACTTTGAAACCCTTATTTTTAAAATCTAAAGTCTACACTCGTTATAAAGAAATATTTTTTATTCAATAAGAAACATCTAAACATGTAATTTAATCTTCAAATAATTTATTCTTAATGATGGTGGTAAATTACATAAAATCTATAACTGTGAAAAACATTCCTTTTACATAATCATTAAAAGAAAAAAAAGAACTTCATTCAAAAAACAACAAAAATATTTCATTAAAATCATTTAGTAAAAAGGTGAAATATGGGTTAGAATGTATAAATAAATCATTTTAGTATAATAAAATATTATTTAAAACTTGTTTAGAAAAATATGGATATGAAAAAAATATTCCCTAATGGAAATATAAACATCCTTGAATAATGATGAGATTGTGGATTAAACACTTACATCATCTTCCTTCGTACATGTTCTAACCTCTTATATAATAAATATATATTAATTATATATATATTCCTGAATATTATTCCCATATATAATTCAATTTATGATTTAAAAATGATATTTTACCTCTAATTTATTAAAAATTATATATTAAGTCGATGTTCCAGGTGATAGATTCTTTATTTTTCATGTATGTTTCGATTCAGTAGTTCCAGTCCTTAAAATATTATTATGGTTTCATAAAATACATAATAATTTTCATTGTATTAATATAATAAATATTTGATATATTAGTTATTTAGAGTCATCCATGATGATATATTTGTAAAAAATTATTACATTGTTCACAGGGAGAGTAGGTTGTACGTACACATGAACATTGTTTTCACTTTTTGATGGTTAGAAAGAAAGAAATATGAATAATAATTAGTTTTTTCATAGTAATAATTATTTTATAAATAACTAATATAATCTATTTTTATATCTTTATAACCATTCAATTGAATTTTTTATGAAAAATTAATTATACCACTATGTGGAGACTGTAAGTTGTATGTATGCACGAGTGATGTTTTCACATTTTGTTGTATCGAAAAGAGATAAAATATGGTTGTAAAATAATCATAATATAATTTCAGAATATTTATGATACTGTATTTTTTATATTTATGTGATTACAATACATGAATATGACATATAAGATGAAATAAATCTAAAGAGTCTATAAAGATGATTAACACTTTTTAATGGAATCCCTTTAGATAACATCTTAAGGGACCTAGGGTTTCTATTTATGAAAGGTTTGGAACCTAAAGAACATTTATAAAGATTTTTATAATAATAATGGGAAGGTTTTGGAAAATATATATGGTTCAACATGTGGTAAATAAGTAAGGTAGTAGGTTCTCTTTTATAATTGAGGCGAGGGGAACTTTTGAGATTTATTAAAATATTAGACTAATATAAAATAATTTTTATGTCATGATGGATCCATATTGATAATATTCAAGTATAATATGAGTTTGATTCGTAATAATCTCATGAAATATTATTCGGACATGTGGGGATCACAATTTAACATTTATCTTTTTATTTTAACCCTTCATTAACCCTTTTGAAAATTATTGTAATCTTAATGTATTGTACCCTATAATGGTCAATAATGTTACTATAAAATGATATAAAACCCCAAAACGTACCATGGTAGATTTCAGGAACCATATATACTTAATTTGGATGAATATAATTTTTTAGTAATTTTCAATAATATAAAAAAAATATTTCTTTTAGAAAATATCAATAATGTCCATTTTAGAACAACTCATTTAGTTTGAATTTAATAACTTCAAGAAAACAAAAAAAATTAATAAAATTAATCAAAAATAGTATAATATTTAATTTTTAAATATTAAATTCATTTTTAATGTTTATTGTTGCAAATTATAATACTTTTAATGATTTTCATATCATTTATTATATTTTCAAGTTGTTAAATAATAATTATGTCAGCTTTGTGTAGGAATTTAAGAAAAAAATTTCATCATGAAAATTTAGAAATAAATTTACAAGATTAGGAGAGATAATTTATATTTCAAAATATTATTTATAACTGAATTGATCCTTGATTTTTCCCCATGTTAAAAATATTATAGTTATTAAAAACAAGAGAGTGACATTTTTCACTTTTCGTTAAATAAGATATTATGAAGGTCATAATCTCATCCAAAAATAAATAAAAGGTCATATAAAAACAATATTGTATTATTAATAATGACATGAATTCATCCAATAAAATTTTGTCATTTTCAGGTATATTTTTAGTTCTTATCTTTTTATAGTTAACATTAATTACCGGAATTACCCTTTACCATTGTAACAAAAATTTCTAAAGTTGCTATTCACAATGCCTAAAACTGAAAGGGCCATATTTACCAAATTTTAGACTCATGATTAAAAATATGTATCCATTTTATAAATTTAAATATCTATAAATTTCAAAAATTAATATTAAAAGTAGTGTGCAAAACATGATGAAACCAGTTTTATAGAATAATAATGTGTTTCTTAAAAACGTTTTCATTGTAAAACAAAGTATAATAAATTAAATTATAAAATTGATTCAAATGAACCTAATTTTATTGTTATTAATATAATATAACTAATTATATTTTAAAATAAAATTTAACTTTTCAAATGGTTTAAAGAAAAAATATTTTCAATAAAAATATGTGTTATTCATAATTCCCATCAAAATAAATCTTTTTAGAAAAATATGAAACTTTCACCCAAAATATAATTTTGATAGAATAATTTCTGAAATAATATTAATTTTAAATAATTTTATTTATATTAGTTCTATATATTAATTATAATATTTACTAACAATAATAAATAAATATTATTTTTGAAGAAAAATTATTTCCGAAGCAAAAAATAAATTTACTGAAAATTGAGTACTTATATAATAAAAATTAATGAATTAATTTTTATTGAGTATTTTATTTTTATATATTTCATAATTCTGCTAATATTATTCAATATCTTTAATTTAGCAGCTAGTTTATAATGGTAATATTTAAATAATAATATTTTATGGTTCAGTTCAGTTTAGTGTGCCATATTGTATACATTATCAGACACGATGTTCATTTAAAATATCAAGGTGTTATAATCTTATTATGTTACTATACTTGGATGTGTTATTTATTATTAATTAATTGTTAATTATGTGATTAGTTAGTTAAGTTAATGAGTTGTTGTTGGTCTTGATATTGTCTCACCAGTTAATTTGTATTCCCTTTTCACATGTTCACAAGTCACATTGGTTGTGATTGAGATGATTATACATTTATTCCCACAATGTATATACAAAAACTATTTTTTATGACTCTCAGAAGACTATATAAAACATTATTTACATTATTAGCTCGGAAATTGGTGTCGTTGTTGTGTCTATTTCTTTTGATTCTCCCTTGGGTATTTATTTAAAGACTCTTTGTATTTTTTAAAATTATTAATGCATTATGGGATAGTTTTGGTTTCTATTTTTTTATATTATGTCATTGAGTCACATTATTGATGATATCTTATATCCTAATCCTACACCATTTTTAAGGTAATTCCTTCTATATATGATATTTCAATACCATCAGTGCTAGTCATGGGTCCTAGAAGGGGCAGGACCTGATGGTTCATTATCTATAATCCCCCATTACGAACCTAAGAGGGGTAAATTTGGATCAAGGGGGTCATTAATGAGTGATATAAAAGGTTTTTGTTGAGTTATAAGATATAATGTACAGTTAGGAATAGTGGTGATTTCATTTGTTGATAGGGAAACAATGTCATTTGATCTTGGCATCTGACATAGTCCAGGGAAGACTAGATTGGAAATGGGATTTTAGCTCCCCTCCCCCCTTCATGATCTGATGTAAGGAATCTAAGACTACCGAATGCCCAAGTGATGTGATGATACTTTCAGGATAAATAACTAGTAGAGGTACATACATCATGATTTTTTATTATTATTTGAATTTATTTCTCTTGGGAAGTTAAAATGAGAGAAATGAATCATAATAAAATTCTATACTACTAGAATTAGGATACCATTTTTTATCTTTTCATCTATGAATCATGGATGTTTTTTTCTTGTGTTTCATGATGGGGAGTTTCAATGGGCTAATCTAGTCAATGAAAAGGGGGTTTCTTAGTTGTGGAGGATGATTTCTAGAACATGATGTTGTTTTCCTTTTAGTATAAATATTTGTAAAATATTGATGGAACCACCTCTGATATAGAGACATATAACTTTTCTAAGTATATAATGATCTCCTTAAATTTCTTATAGGAATTGAAGAAGTATTGGGTCCCATTAGCATTCTATTATATGTGAGTACCAATGTGTTAGTTGTGGATGTTTTATCTTGTTAATTTAAAGGATGAAAATGTTTATTTTCCAATTTTTAGAAGGAGTTATAAGTGGAGTTTATATCATCAACCGTCAAGTTAATAATGATTTAGGAGTATCACTTTTTTTAAGGGATTGTGTTTACAAAAGTTATAGGGATCATGTTCAAGGATCTTTTACATTTCACCCTTTATTTTCTCACGATGAGGACTCTAATGCATGATATCTTGAGGAGTAAATCTATCCATATACCCACTATCGGTTTACTCTATTTACATTATTGATGTAATATGAGTATTAAAGTAATGTGGATGGGAATGAGTGTATACAATCATGAGGAGGTTTACCATGAGCAGGGAACCATAAGGGTTCCTCATAGAGAATAATTGTTAGTGGATGGTCTCTTTTACTAGGTCCTTCATGTTTTTCACCTATTAGGAGTTGACCTTTGTGGTTTACTTCAAGTAAATTTGGGTCATGTAGAATCCATGCCTCACTTAGGGGGGGCTTAGGATAGCTTGCTTCATCTGTTAGGGCCTAGTGCATCATCAGAATTTGTTCCGATAGGTTCTTTGAGATCAGTATGGTGGAAGTGATCTGGTCCAATGTCTACCTCATCAGCACCCAATAGTGAGTATATTTTTGATGAAAGGGAATCATTCTTATTCACTACTGAGGGTATATGGAGCAGGCTAAGGTCAACCTTTGGATATTCCTCATCTTTAGGGACCCCAAATTGTGTATAACCATGGAGGTGGTTCTTAAAAGCATGGAAGGGGAGGCAGATGTATTCAATTATATGTAGTATAATTTCCTACACTAAAGGTTCTAGAGACTATTAGATTTATGATTATATTAATTTCCACCCCTTTTATCCAAATTTTGATTCAGGATCATTGTGCTCCTTTTCCACCGACTGTAGTCTGTTCTTTGGGACTTGACATTGAAGGGAATCAGGTGCCCCTGGTGTAGACTATACCCTTTGGAGGCCATACCATCTTATTTAATGTTTTTTCTAGGGTGTTGAATGATAATGGGGACACAATATTCATCATGTTATATTTCATTTTCTTATTATATATCTATAAAAATACATTTTCAACATTTATTGGTTGTATTCCATATGGGTTGTAATCAACTAATTTTGAAGGAATATCGTGTTCCTGGAGGTGGATGGTAAGTGTGCATTTTTCATTCATGATATGGGTTTTCAGGTGGGTGGTATATCTGTGGATCCCCTTCATTCCTCGATGAATGAGTTATCTAAGGAAATAGTAGATTTTGGGATGATGTATGTTAAAAGGTTTTTTGTGGAGTTTCTGGGTTCTCTTTCCAAGGAGGTTTTGATGCTACCCCATGTACATGATATCAAGTTTTAGATAGACTTATAGGTCAATAATTCTCAGATTTAGATGGTTTTATTTATGATGTAGCCTTTTAAATTGCATGATTTTATGATTCAAATGGATGATCTGATAATGATGGGTTTTATCTAAAATATTGTATCCCCATGGGGTTCTCCAGTTTCAGTCACCATGAAGGTGGATGGTAGTATGAAGTTATGTATGGACCATCAAAAGATCAATTAGGTAATTATTAAGAATTTCTACCCTAATCTGAGTATTGATGATCATTTTGACTAGTTGATAGGGGACTACTGGTTTTTAAATATTCCTTTGTAGTTTGGATATAACTATATAATGGTTAATGAGGACGATATCCCAAAGAACACCTTCAGATGCAGGTATGGGAAAATTGATTTTGTGCACATCAATTTGAGTCATGAATGCACTAAGTGTATTCTTTGGGATCATTAAATCCTTGATCTCAGTGTTACTAAACCAGTTTTTAGTCATGTGCATTGAAAACATCTTGATCTACTTGAAGTTTTATAAGGATTATGTTGATCATCTCAAGGATTTACTATATGTTTTGGATACCACCATCTCTATGGAAAGTTGTACAAGTGTATTTTTGGTACATGGTATGTTAATATAATTGATATTATAATGACCTAGTGGGTTTTGTACATAGAACCTTCAAAGAAAATATTAATTGTTTCCTGGGAAGAACCTAGTAATGTGGAAGAGGTTTGTAGCTTCCATGGTCCTGTAGGATATTACAATAGGTTCATATATTATTTCTCAAGTATTGCGGACACATTTACCAAAATTAAGAAGATGGACTGCGATTTTATTTGGACTAATCAGTGTGAGTAAACATTTGACTACCTAATGTAGAAATTGAACAATGCTTTAGTGATCTATTTTCTAATGGGAGGGGTGACGTTTTAGGTGTTTTGCGATGCTTCTTGATTTGGTTTTGGATGCATCTTGACACAAAATGAATTTTTGATCTCTTATGTGTATAGGTTGTTACACACCAAATAGAATAACTATTACATCCATGATTTGGAGTTAGGAGTGGTTTTGTTTTTACTGAGGATGTGGGTACATTATCTCATTAGAAAATGCTTTGTGGTCAACACCCAAAACAAGAGCCTAATGTATATCATCTCCCAATGTGACCTAGATATGTGGAAGTAGAGGTGGATGTATTTTCTTTATGATCATGGCTTCATGATCTCCTACACCTTATAAAAGTGTAATTTCATGGATGGCACATTGATAATGAAGTCATGGAATGTTGTTTCTAAGAGTTCAAGGATGCTATTAGGGAGATGGATGAGTTGGAATGCCTGGATATAGTTGCAAGGGTGGTTGATGATGGAGGTTTCTTATTTTTGATGATATTATTGTCCTCCCTAATAAAATAGGTGGAAAATTCTCCATGAAGAGGATCATAAGTAGAGGTGATTTGTGATTTTTTTGTTTTAATACTCCAGAGGGATGGTTGGAGGATGGTATGATCCCGATGATGTTTTATGTGAATTTGTTTCTAGTTGTGATGCATGAGGGTGTCCATTTATAGGTTCAAATATATCCTATAGTGGTGAATATTATATTTTATAAGAGGTACCATGGTATTAATATGTAATTATAGTTACATGGGATGAAAGGAGTGGTTGTAGAGTTTTTGGATTGACTTTTAGTTTTACAATAGTTAAACTTTGATCACTGTATTCCTAGAGGCCTATTATAGCCCTTATATGTTATCGATTAGAAGTGTGATGGAACCTCAATGGACTTTGTCATAGGGCTTCACTGAGGTCATGGAGGATGTGATTCTATCTAGGTAACCGTATATTTATTGATGAAGTTATCTCACTTCCTATAAGTCAATGAGGATGGAATTATCGATGTATTAGTAATGAGGTATGTGGATTAGTTTGTGCAGCTACATGGATTTATGAGGTTATTTTTCTGGTACGAGGGTTCTCACCTTATCTTGTGAGTCTGGATAGGATTGTAATATATATTTGGAACATAGTTGTGCCACAACACTACTTTCCACCATCAAAGATACATGAAGATATAGCAGACCATCCAAAATATGGAGGATATGTTGCAGGTGTATATCATTGATTTTAGAAGGTATTTTGTAAACAAATTACCTTGGATGATTTTCATTATAAAAATAATTACCAATTATCACTCCAAATTTCCCTTTTTTAGGCTTTTCATGGGTGGGTATGTCATTCGATATTGGGATGGGTCATGGTTGGAAATTATTTTATTCATTGTTCTGATGTGGTATAGGGAATGATAGAGAATGTCTAGGTTGGTCATGTGAGGATGATGTCATAAATAGGCCAACATATGTCTTATACCAATCATAGGTTTATTCCTTTTCTTTTTCGTAGTGGTAGACCACATATTCTAAAAGGGTTCCCCTTGTTGTGGGTAACAAATGATTGACATGGGGGGAAATATTTGACCATTGATCTTGATTCCTATAGAGGTTTGGGTCACATTTCTGAGATGAATTATTGGTTAGAACTCCCTTCATGATTGGATATAATTTATGATTTATTATATGTGTCATATATTTTTCATTATCTTTATAATGACTCCCATGTAAATGATTTGGGGGATTTTGTTATCATTTATGACACAGTGTTCGTGGAGAAACTATTGTAGATCCAGGATCATTTAGAGAAGTTGTTCAATGGAGGAGCCATTTCATTGTATCACATGTTGTGGAGTCATGGTGACAAAGAGTAGAGTATCTGGGAGTGAGATATGAAAATTTATGCCCAGTATCTAGAGTTTTTTATTTTATTTATTTTTATGTTTTGTTATTCAATGTGATGTTTGGATCTATTTGGTTTATAAGATGTGAATTTCCATTATAATAATATGTGGTCACTGATTATAGAATATGTTGATTTGGTAAAACCTTCCTACTAAATATTTCTTGTATTAAAATAACATTTTAAATCTATATAAGTGAATTAGTGGTGCCCAAAGTGGATAATATCTTGATGTAGAAGGTGGAATTCACCAATTTCTATGCTGGGGTCTATGTTGTGGGGTGTTTATGATATATGTGATCCTTGGATGTGTGGAGGTTTTAATGTCTATGTTGAAATGTTTTGGAATTTATATGGTGTAAAATAGTGTAGATATCTGGTTGTGTGGGAATTTTTTATAGACTGTTTTTAGTTTTTTGGGTGTGTTTGGTTGGTGGTAGTGTTTGGGAAGTAATGAGATCCATGGGAGGTTTCTCAAAGGATGTTTATAGTGGTCATTCCCTTCCTTTTATGTTTTTTAATTCATAAGGATGTGAATATTTTATTAGGTATCTGATGTAATATTTTATGCCTTCCAATCCTTTACTTTATGGGATTTATTATTAACAAGGTGTCTGAGGGATGTTCTATGGATGTTGGATGAAAAAGTGAAGAGTAGTAGTCTCTAACAGAAACTCTATGGTTGGGAGGCTTGATATATGTTGTGAATGAGATTATCTACAACATGGAGTGTCCAACTAAGGATTATTGTTTTAGAGTAGGAGTTTTGGTGGTTATTATATTCTTTTGAAAAACTACATTATCAAGAGAGAGGCTATGATGTGGTGACTTACAGTGGAGTTTGGAGGTTCTTTCAAATTCTGCATGGTTGTAATGTGATCACCGATATGTGGCATGTAATCTTATAGGGGAGAGTTTTGTTGTTATTTTAATTTTGGGGTAGCTTCATCGTGTATCTAGGATTCTAGATGACCTATTTTATTGTTGTTGGGGGCTGCGGTGTGGTTTTTCCTTAAATTTCTATGGTCTTCCCCTGGTTTGTTAGATCGGAGATGATGACCTATCAATATTTCATGGACATGGATTTGAACATCCACACAATGCCGTGAAATATTTCTCTATGCCATGGTCATGTACCTTTTTAGTATGTTTTCACCATTGTGAAAAGGTTGTGTCCTAGTGTTATGATTTATAAACTACCTATAAAATCCAAACCTCTTCAAACCCTTCCTTTCTTCAATATTTTAACTCAATTCAGGAGTGATACAAGTGCATCTCTAATACAATTTTAATACCATTTTCATTATAATTCAACCCCAACCTTGGGAGATAAATCCAAATTGGTTTTATCTATCTTTCCCCTATATTAATATCTTTATTTTCTCCCAGTTCTTCATCTTGGAAGGTTTATCATCATGTAAAATAGTTGGTTTTAGTGATTCATTATTAAGGTAATGATGTGATCTTATTTGTTTATTTTGATCTATGTGTGTTCCTTTGTTTTGGTGCTTAGTAGTTTCGAACCACTGGTTCCAAAATTTGGTAGCGGTTAAAAAATATTTTCTGAGGTAATAGATGCTTTTTCTCTCTTTAATTTTCATATGAGGGAGGATTTATTCATATTTTATACTTTGAAGAGGTAGTATGCGTCATCCAACTTAAAATACAAAAATGTTTTAATTGAAATTGAAGGGGGTGGTGGGGAAGGATTCACATGCTCCATAGCATTTGATTTTTTTACTATTAAGCATTCTTGATGTATCATTAAAAACAAAGGATGTTTAGAACACTATTTGGTGATGAAATTGATATGGTTATAGAGCCCTTGACCATGTGGTTGTTTTACATCCCCATGAATAAATGGAAAAGAATATATGTCTGGTTATAATTGGTTTCCCATGGAAAATCTAGTTTGTGTGAGAATTCCTTTGAAAATTTAGGTAAATATATTTAAAACACCCTTGTTTAAATATAAGAAAAGGTGTGTGAAATGTGGTTATGATGTGTGGATGTAGTGTTCAAGGCGTATATGATGAGATGTGGGTTTGTTATGTTGTATGTTTTATGAGAAATTGGTTTTGATATGAAATAACAGCAATACGGTGGATGTTGGCATGAGGAGGATGAGTTGTGGTAGTTTTCATATAGTAATGGAATTAAATGATAATGATGAAAATAAAATTCTGTGGGTTGGAATGGTTAGTTAACTCTTGAATTAAAATGGAATGTTTGGTAAAATTGTTTTTTTAATATAAATTATATGGGATGGATAAATTATTTAGTAGGAAATGGGAATGTATGGAAATTGGCATGTATTGAAAGGAGGGTAGAGTGTGTCTTGAAATTTTCTTTTATGGTGTCATGCATTTAGAGGAGGAAGGAAAAGTGGTGGAGGATATGATGATTTTTGGTAATGTTTTGAATTAGGATGGTACTCTTGTTGTGAACCAATAGGTTGGGTTTTTGTGTGTAGATATTATATAAACATCATATTTTCATTGTGATTTATATACACACACCACCCGTAGTGAGCACCATTTGTTGAAAACCAAATGTTTCTTGGGTGTTTTTTCTAATATCCTGATGGTGAGGATGGATGGATTGATACATGCACTTCCCCATCATCTCTTCTAGGAGAGTTTAATATGCATAGGTTATAATATCCAGAAGTCAAAAGTACACTAGTAGTGATTTTTGATAAGATTATGAAGTTCATATAGTGGGGGTCATGCATACTAGGACAAAGAAAAGTGGGTGATTCCCTTCATTTTCTTGATACCCTACAATTATTATTATTGATATGGTTGATATGACATGGAATATCATAGGTGTATTTAGGTGAAATGTGATGTGTGGACCAAGTTTCATTGGGTGATATATGAAGTGGCGGACTAGGAATCATCAAGAGAGATGTGATGTCATGTCCCTGTTTTCATTGGGTAGGGTTATTATATAGAAGATATGGGAGAACCAGGATGTACAATGATTAGGTGTTAGAGTAGAACACTAGTGGGAAAGTGGTTGATGGTACACTTTTCAGAGATCTTATTATTATTATGATAATATAATTGGAAGATTAATTTGGTGAGAATTATTTGGTATATATGATATAGGTTAGTTGAACCGTTTATTTTTTTCTTAGTCTTGTTGTTTTCTCACTAGTTCAATAGTAAGTTGTTTTCACATGCGCATGAAAAAATTGGTTATAATCCAAATGATTATAAATTTATTCTCACCCTATGAATATAATAAATATTTTTTAGGTATCCATGAGTTTTATTTAGGCCATTCTGGAAATTAATAGCTCAAACTTTGGGGTCATTACTACATCGTCACCTTAGGATTTTCATTTGTGGTATTTAGTTTAATATTATTATTTTTATAGTATACATGAATTCTGGGATGGTTTTGGTTTCCATTATTTTATATTTTTACATAGAGTTTTTTTATGTTTGGTATTATATATCCTAATCCTATATCACATCGAGGGTAATGCCTTCCTAATGTGAGATTTCTATACCCTCAATGTCGATCTCCAACCCAAGTCCTACTGGAGGTTGGACATGGGGAGACATTATCTATCTTCACTCATTACCAGCCTAGGAGATGGTGCAATAGTATAGAGGTGTTCTGAACAGACCTCCTATAGTTATAGACATCAATTCATCCTAATATCTAAATATTTATCAACTATATCCAATATATCATAATTTTTCATTCCCACATTAAATCAATCTCAAAATCCTTATATATATAAAAAAAATCAATAAACAATAGCCCTTATATATCTATGAAAATATAACTTCAAAAAAATATAGGGAGAAAAGTGATTTCCATTGAAAATATATTACATATTAAACCTCATGATGAGATTATCTTTAATACGATGAATCTTTTACTAATTAACAATATAGTTTCATATCCTCAACATGGTCAATTTCATCATCATTTCCTTATCTATAAGAAAATATGTGGAAAAAATATCTATAGCTTCCATGACAAGGTAACAACTAATCCACTCATATATATGATATCATATTTTTATCCATTAAAATATCAATATCTCTAATGCCTCAACATGTATATGGCCTGGAATTGTTCAGTCATGCCATGATAGGTCCCATGAAAATGAAATTTATCTCTGTCTCATCTCCACCTTCATCCTCGTGTTGAAATCACCATCCACCATGGAATGAACCACCCCTTTGCATGGACATTTAGACGTCATGGTGCATCACTACTCATAAAATTATGATCTAATATTCTCCAAATATTTTAATGGATAACATACTATACACCTATACTCTCTCGTATAAAGTATCCTATGTATTATATTTTTCTAAAGATCCACTGTTTGAATAATTAGACATGTTGTCACCTCATTTATATATAAATTTAAAAAATAAATTAACCCTAAAACATTATTCCTTTCATGATGAAGACCCTTATAAACCCATTTAGATTCTTCCTATTCTCTAATAAAATTCTTACATTATAAACCCATTGCCTCAATCTTCAATAAGTTCTTACAAAAATATCATCATTGGGCCTCATGGTGTTAAATCCATTAATGTATAATTTATATTTCTTTAAATAGGTTCAATATCAAGATCTTATAGATTATCCCAAGGAACTACATATTTATAAAAAATCATGGTGGTAAAAAAATTTGGAATGACATAAACCCTTTACCATAGAGAAGAAGACCCAAGTAACTTCATAACACCCATAGAAAACACAAATCATTTAACTTGTATAGTTCCTCATATTTCAAAGTTTTAAATCATTGTTCCCTTTATTCTAGTGACTTTATTGTTATACCAAGAACTTTGAGAACTCTCATTTCCTATCGTGGTGCTACCCCACATTATGGCTGCTCTTCCTATGGTCCTACATTACACTATTTCATTGCCTCTAATGAACCATAAATATATATTGTGATTTTACTCTCCATTATCCTTTTTATGGGATTCTCCATCTATTTGGGATATTGTCTCTAATGTATGGACAATCTGGTGGTGCATAGATAATGGTCTATTTTTGGATCTTTACACTTTTTATTTCCTTCGATAAACTTTTATCCTCAATCTAGAAAGTCTACTTTTCTTCAATTTTATAACAACCCACTGAAAAGTATTTTCAATCATAAAATCAAAAAACCCCTAAATATTAAGTAATTACAATAAAAAAATATATAATAAATGCAATTAACAATAATAATTAATACATTAAATCTATCTTTTTATTTTTTTTATAAATTTATTAAATTGAGAATATAAATACTTAGGTATAGGATAATGTGTTGCCTAACACTATGAGTTAGAATTCGTTTGAAGTGGATTCTTAGAGAATGAGCATGAAACGAAATGTGATTGATTTTTTAACATCTCTTCACCAAGTATTTGTGGATATTGATGAATAAAATGTCTTTATTAGTTGAACATGTTTTCTTTATTAGATTTAAAAGTGGATGAATCTTAGATAGCACATGATGAGGTTGAATTAGGGCGTGATCATATTAGAAATGGTGATGCTTTAGAAGGTTTATTAATGTATTAATAACATTAGGTACTATTAAAGGGAATGTTTTTCATTCCATAAAACACTTTGGATGTAGTTTTTCATTTTCATTATAATTTATATTAAGCGGTGTATCTAGGTGTTAAACCAATTTGTATCCCACTAAAGATGCAATTTTGGTTCTATGAGATGACTAAAGATATATATGGTATTGTTTCAAGAAGAATTTTTCACTATCAGGTGAAAGATAAACATCAAGTACTAGTAGGTTCATTTTATCTTTTAAATACTACTCAATGAAAATGGGATTCAATTTTTATGGAATATGCTACCGGTTTTACTCATAAAAGAATGGTCTTGATGTTACATGGGTTTCCAGGGATAAAATAATGATGTTATCACATTTTATAATGATTAAGGAATCTAATTTATATAGTACTTTGGTAAATATTTATGTGATAGTAATGGAAATTGTTATCATTTCCTATGGATGAAAGTATCAAATAATGATGTTTAGTATTCAGTACTGGTGTGGAAGGGTTGAAACAATAATTTGGTACCCATTTTTTCTTCAGAAATTTTTTTTCCACAGAATGATGGTCAATATGGGACAATAATTTATACTTTTTTGGATATGATGAGTGAATGTATTTTAGATTATTATACTTCCTGGGTGGATCAATTATCATTAGTGTAGTTTTCTTATAATAATAGTTTGTATTCCTTTATTAGTTCATGATATGTATGGATTTATATAGAAACTGTTAAATTCAACAATTTGATGTGTTTTTTATGGTGGAATTTATATAGTTATCCAGGATATAATATATGATATGATAGATTATGTTCATGTTATTTTGGATTGCTCAAGGACATTTCAAATTAGTGTGGAATATCATGTTGGTAAAAGAAGAATTCCATTGAAGATTGTAGTTGAAGATAATGTGATCTTTGGAGTCCATTTTTCTATATGAATATTTATGTTTTGGTAAGGTAATAACATTTTCATTGATATCTATTAGTCCATCATATGTTTGGGGATTATTTATAGAGGTATCTTAGTAATTTTTGAAACCTTATCAGTTAGAAAAGAATCCAAATATTATTCATGATTCTTATATTAAAAATATTCCAATTATCCTTCATATGTGCTTTATTATATATATATTTATAAATCATTGTGGTTATGATGATTTTTTGGTACCTAATGAAAATTATGGATCATAGTGATAATGTTATATATGGTTGTATAATTCCAATAGTTGGAGTTCTTTTGAGGCTAGTGGTTTTGAGGTGAGCCCATGAAGATGTATATGTAATAGCCTAAATTTTTTTAATTCATTCTAATTTTTATTAATATAACAACCCATGTAATATTAATATTAAATTAATTTCAAGCCTTATAGATTTATATGTAATATAGTAATTTTCCAATGTGAAAATAATAATTTTAATTTTTAGTAAACCTGTTTAAATATGTTGTATGGTTTATATAAATGATTGATTTCAAAATATTATAATTTTAATTTTATTAAATGATAATAATTCTTCTTATTATCAATTAAATATTATCTTATAGGAATTTTTCTGGACAATTTCTAGAAAAGGGTGAATTTTGGTTGAGTAATAGAAAATAATGATTTTTATTGAAAAATCCATTTTCATAACATGTATTTAAAATGTTGTGCTTTGTTTGAAAAAATTTTAAAAAATTAAATAATTTATAATATTCATAATACATTTATTGTCTTTGGAATAAATTTTATTCTTGATTTTTGTATAATTTTAATTATCTAAAAATGCAATGTTGTAAAAAACTATTTTTCATCTCATTTTGTAATATTATTATTAAACCAAATTCACACAATTTAATGAATTGGATTTGATAAAATGGACTAAAATATTATATATAATAATAATTATTATTAGGTAATAAGGTAAAATTATTTTTTTATCGTTTTAAATATTAAAAAGAGTAAAAACTTGTTACCATTTTTAAGGATAGAATAGGTTTATCGGGGTTAAAATAAAGTTATAATGGTTAAAATAACCAAAACAACATGTCTAAATCATATTTTGTGGTCATATATCAACCCCTTATATTCTTATATTTTTTAATGGTACATGTTGGGTCCATTTTTCATTATTAAGGCATTAATATAATTTAATCATTTTTAAAAATTCCAAGTGTGTCCCCTCCCTCACTTATAAATGTACACACACTCTACTCTCCTCTGAAAACAAAAAGAGATTATTATATTTTCCAAGACCTACCCATATACCTTCCAAATATTCCTCTAGAGATCTAAAATGTTTATTTTTTGCTGAATATAAATCATATAGTTACTGGTGTGAAAATGAAAGGAAGTTGTATGAAAATGTGGTATAATTCATAAACAACTATTTTTATTTTATTTATTATGATAACTCTTTGAAATAATTTTCAAGCATGATAAAATAATAAAATTAGAATATTATTTACTATAATATTTTATTATTTTCATATTGTGACCTATATTAACCTTTTGTTCTATCAAATTAGTAATGAAAACTTCATTTTTGTGTATCCCAGACTAAAACCTCACAAACCGGTGTAACTCATTTTTTATCAATGCCTCTCATGATGGGTTATAATGAAATATTTAATATATATATATATATATGATACTGAAGATATGATAATAATTATTTAAATATAATTTATCATCAATTTTCTCAAATTTACATTTTTTTAAAAATTATAATATCATTCATGAATACATGTGAATTAGGGCATCTATGAAGGGATTTGATTCGTTTTCATCACCACATCATGTGGATCATATATATTTGTTCATTTAAATATATAATATAATATTTATAATATAATTATCATTATTTAATGATGAAATAACATTTACCTTCTTTCCTTTATGATCGTTGAAAAATAAAAATGTTATTTTTGCGTATATACGACCTACGATCTCTATGATTGTTACATAATTCATTTTTCATAATCATATTTCAAATATGGTTTTAAAAGTTAAACTAATTCAAAAACTGATAATTTTTTCATTATTATTATTATCTTATTATTTAATAATTAACTATTAAACATTGGTTAACATGTTGAAGTCATTTTGATGGTATGAACTGAACATCTTTAAAATGCATGATATGGACTTAACTGATCATGTAATTAAATATAAAATTAAATGTAACTTCATGTTACCCATATTTTGGTATTTCTCTTCTCTATTTTTATTTCCCAAATTATTTGGCTTCATTTTGAGACTCCTAATAATGGAGAGTAATTTTTGAGGAGAATGACCATACTTTCAGGGATGTTTGTTTTTCTAAATTAATGGAGACTCGATTTAAATGTGTTAAAAACATAGTAGGGTTAGCCTCGAGTTTGGAAAACACCAATGTTGGTTTGAGTTTTCTTTTCTGAATTTCATTTTTTTTCTCTTTCTTTTGGGTTATTACACTCCATGTAATGAATTATACATTGTGTAAGTTTGACAGGGAGTTTACAAATGTTAACCTCATGTGTTGGTTGTATAGATATCATGATCCAATATAAGGAATTGATGGTTTACAGGATATAAATTTAGTTCACATCCTGTATTGTATGAAGTTTTGAATTTGTTCATGTCATTTATGGTTTACATTCTAGGAAAATATATCATGTTGTGAAATGGAAAAAAAATTAATCTAAGGCAATGTGTTTTTTTGGTATTATTGGGTTTCTGGATCATAAAACATGTAATGGGGATTCATGCTATGTAATTATCACAACTCATGTTCTTAGAGTGATTCACATATAATGGTAACTTTATTATGTAGTGGGTCATTTCCCTCTTGACCTAGGACCTATCCATGGTGATTATGAAGATGATTTATCTATTTTAATCACACTATTTGGTGATCAATCTCCATTGCAGTTATAGTGCATTTCTCTAGGTGAGTAATCCTTATGCTTCTTCTTTCCTAGTGATTATAGTAACACTATTGTTTTTATGTTTTTTGATCCATTTATCAATGATGATAATCATATTGATCCTTTATAGGTCTGTTGTATGATCTTCCTTTAGATTTGGAACCTCGTGTTGGTTGTGGTGCGGTATGAGTATTATTTAAGGAATGTGGTGATTTTTCCTATCACCAATGTATTTTGATTGATTTGTTAATTGTAATATGTAATGATTGATCCTAAGGCCTCCATAGTTGTCATTTTTGTTCCTTGTTTGTGGATCCTGTTATGGGATTGTGTAACATGAGTTTGATTTATTTGTTTTAGATTCAATAATAAATTGGATTAGCTGTATCGATCTTTTTTTTATTATTTTTTCTATAAATGAAATTGAATGATTGAATGATTTATTTGTGTGTGTAGAATTAGTTTTTTGAGAAAATATGGTTTCCACTTGTTTTTTTAAAAGAAAAATTACTTTCTAATCATTTAGAAATGGATTTATGAAAGGTTTTCATGGAATTATATTAATGAAATTGTTTGAAAAATATATAACATGGAAATCCTTTGGAAGTTTGGAGGAAGGTGTAGATTAATCCCATGTTTCACATATTGTTGGGGTGTTCACTCATGGTGTGTTACATTATTCCCTAGGATTGTTGTTCTAAGGAATTCATATTGAAATCATTGGTTGGTTTCACTCATGGGTTGTTCCTCTAATCTATAGGCATGTTATATAAGGAATTAAGTTCACACTAGAAATTTTTTGTGGTACGATTAGTCTTCTTGATTAACATATAATGATCTACAACATGTTTTTACCTATTCATTTGGATTTCACTTTTTTAGATTGAAAGTCCATGGATTTGAAATGAATTGTGATTCATGGTTTCATTGAATTGACTGAATTAATGTATATGAAATTATTTTATGTTTTTACCTGGATTTTATATAGAAATGTAGAAAATGCGAAATTAATGTTTTTACCATGATTTTGATATGAAAACTATTTAAATGATTATCATTACATTTTTATCTTAAAGTTGAGAATATTTAGATTTCTGTATATAGACTAGTTATGGAACACCTAGGTGGGATCATACTAAGACTATTATCTCACACCTTGTGCACCCCTTCATTGGTTCTTATAACATTGTATGTTTTTAAATGTAGGTAAAGGCAAGGAACCGCATAGAGGTGATGAGGTTTTTATCTGATAAGTCTAGGTAGCTAGGGGTGATATGGGGGAGTTTCCTACACTATCACATAGAGTAACTAATTTGGTTTTTGTGGTCCTTTATTGTTTGACTGGTCTATTGGAGTTTGTCTATCTATTTGTTGAGTTGTATCACTTCAATTTTACCCTTTTATTGTGACATATATATTTCATTATTCTTCTATTGTTTCTTTCCATCATTTTTATATACATACCATTTATTCTACAATAGTTTGGGAAAAATAATTACCTATGGTCTTTTTTGATGCTTAGGTTCTATTCACCAGCCTGTTGGGATCAGGAAGTCTCCTTAAGTACGTAGAAATTTTTGTCATGTACCATTTTAAGACAGTGTCTTGGTCTGGTTTGTCATAGTTTGGTATCATGGGTGGTCAATCCTCAATACATCTTGTCTTGGGATGTGTTGTAGACTATATACATGAATGTAGAGACATTATTATTAAGTTGTTATGAGTGACTATATAGCTCTTCTCATGGTGAGACTCAAGTACCCAAGGGATGTTATGATGTTTGTCTCCTATTTTATGTTCTTGTGCTTAATATAATTTTGTTTTATCTTTTTATGGTTTGAAGTGAGATAATTATATTTTCCAATCATTTATTTTATTTTGTTGTGTAATGTTTTTCCTCTGAGAAGCCTCCCAGGGGTTCCTTAGGAGGGTGAAGTGGATTCTTCTCAAGGGAATCCCCCTATATATCAAACCTATATCAAGACTATCGGAAAATAAGTTTGTTTTGTCGACCAAAATGTAATACAAGTCCAGAATTTAGTTTTTGAGTTACATCTAGGATCTCGAAGAGAATAGGATTGATCACATGAGTTCATACATGATAATCCATCATTATTTAAGGATATAAATGAAAATCTGGAGGTGGAGGACTATCTCTATAGAATTGATCATATCATTGAATTTATGGTTACACCTGAGAGGATCATGGTTAATCATGTAGGGTTTAGACTTGAAGATCCCAGTATCTGATTGTGGGATTCCATGGTATAGGCATATTGGAACCTATTATAGTACCTGAAGGGTCTTGAGACTCTATTTTTATAGTATATTTTTCTAGAGTTACTAATGATGGTATCATATTTGGAGTTTCTCTCTTAGTGGTATAAAGATAATTCATTGTTGATATACAAAAATCATTTTTCTGAGCTAGTTCATCTTTCTATAGAGTTAGTGAAGAATGACCAAGTAAAGTATCATAAGTACTTACAGTGTTTTCGCACAAATATAAGATCATAGGTATTTATTCTAATGATGTTGACTTATGCAGAGACGGTATATAGAGGTATATTGGATGAGATGGATATGGAAAAAGGTTTTTTATTCTCCCCCTTCTCTCCCACCCAGTGGAATCTTCAATGAAACACATGGGAAAAAGAGGAAGTGGCAAGATCATCACAAGAGTGGTGGATATGGTTCTCCATGACAGGCCCCCTCTACACCTTATGTTATAACTAGTAGTTTTCCCCTAACTTACTATCAATGTGGAAAGGTTAAACAGACTAGATATTTTTATCATTCATAAGTGAACATGTTAATTGTATGAGATGTCATAGTTATATGATGTTTTTTGTCAGAATATTTCTATTCCTCATTACGGTCAGCGACCGTCAGCTCCAAAGGATATTGTGGTGTTGTCAGATGCTTTAAAGACTACATGGATTTAGCCATATGCCTCAAGAGTGAATCAACTTCATGTAGTATACGAGTTTCTAGTGAAATTTGATGTGTGTCTCACGATAGTGAGAGGTACCATCTTTATTGCATCTTTAGTAGAAATTTCTTAATTTGATACATGTGATACACACTAGTTCATAACTGGATATTTTTTTATGATTAAATATCAAACAGATCTCACTTTCTTTTCTATGGAGTTAGTGACACCTCTTGAGAAGAGGAAGGAGTAGGAGTTTCAGTGTCCTTGTTCACTATTGATAGTTGATGCATGTTCAGTTTGGTATTTACTCATTCTCCATTTGGATCTATTTATAATCATAATTAGGATGGGATGGCTTGTTTCTCATCATGCTAAGAATTATTGTTTATCATAAGTGTGTCTTGTTCCATAACGCTGATAAGAGGTCATGGGTTATTCAAGGAGTGTGGGATCCAAGGTCCGGTCGTGCATGACCTTCTCACCTAGATATTAGGTATATATTTATTAACTTTATTAGTTGATACCGATGGATTTATTATTGTTTTTTAGCATCATATTGTTGTTTGGTATTTCCCTAATGTGTTCCTAGATGATTTCTTCAGTGTGCCTCCAGAGTGGGAGGTATAGTTTACAATTGATATAGTTCTTGGTACATGGATGATTTTGGTACCCTCTTATCATATGGAACCAATGGAGTTGGAAAGGGTCAATATTTATTCGGATGACCAGATGGTGAAATGATTCATTCATGCAAAGTGTTTCTCTTTGAAAATCCCTTATCATCATTTCCAAGAAGTTATATGGTTTAATTATATTTTGTGTGGAATATCAGTTGTTGAACCATGTAATGTTTTATAATAATAATTATTTTCATGATTTCGATGATAATTATGATCATTTAATTTGGTAAAATTTGTTTTCATATATTGATCATTGGTTGAGTTATCATCATCTCCGAGTTTGGGAGTTCGATATACTGAATACAGTTTTAAGGATTATGTATATCTATAATGAATATCTTGAAATGTAGTTTGGTATTACTAATGATCCTAAAATTTTATGGATTTGATGAATCATATGTTCTATGAGTATCTTGAAAATTTTGTAGTAGTGTTTCTGGATGATATTTTTTTTTTTGATATCCAAGAACAAGCCCGAGAACCATTTGAGTTTGGTTATAGAAATCCTAAGGAGTCACCATTTGTATGAAATGATTTTGAAATGAAAGTTCAAGATCCATGAAGTGAAATTATTTGGGAATGTGATATATGATAATGCAATATCATTTGATCCTAACAAGTTGAAGCTTTTTTTGTCTTGGGATGATCCATAAAACATATTTTAGATTAGGTTCTTCCATCAATTCCATAGATATTATTGATGGTTCATCAAGGATTTCTCAATGTTGACATCACCATTCACTCATCTTACCAAGAAAGGGATGAAATTCACATGGGATTTATAGCGTCGTTCTTTTTCCGATGATTATAAATGAATTCTAACATCGTCTCATATTCTGATCTTTCCTGAGCCCAAAAAAGAGTATGTGGTTTTCTATAATTATTTTTTTGCTGGACTAGGATGCATAATTATTTCAAATTATTATGTGTTGGATTATGGATTTCATCATTTTCAACCATATGAGATGAATTACCCCACTCATGTTTCAGATCTTACTGTAATTTTACATACACATAAGTGTTGAAGGAACTATATTTTTGGGGAGCAGATCATAGTATTTTCTGACCATTTGAGAATGTGATATACCTTTTTTCATAAAAGCATGAATCTCAGACAAAGGCAGTGTGTGTAATAACTTTAGACATCAGACTTCGCCATATCCTACAACCAGGGGAAGGGAATGTCATTGCAGTCGCTCTTAGATATAAAGTATCATTATAGTCTCTTCTGGAATTTATGAATGTGTGAAAACTTATATGGATTTTTTCTTAGTTTCACCCAAATGTTTAGGAAGATTTTTTAGGTACTGTTATGGAAATTTTTCAATTATAAACATTTTTTCATGAGTTGATTTTGTAGTTTCAACAACATGATGATGATTTCCAAGGAATTTGAGAAACTATATATGGTGGGTGTTCTTTTCTAGATGGTCTCTCTCTTCTGATGTTATTCCTTATTTTTGTAATCATTTTGTCATCCCATCATTTGTGAGGAGATTTGTTTTGATTGAAAATTAAAGTTCTCCATTGGATATTCATTCAGGCACTTGGAAGATGTGTTATGAAATGAGATGGTCATTATAGTAGCTAGGATTGAAAGACAACATTACAGATCATTTGTCACATTGTTACACCTACTAATAGATAAAGTAAGAGAATATAAAACCTTATAAGTTTCTACCACCTCATCTAGTGCAGGTTTTGAAATAGGATAAGGTATTGATGGATTTTTATTGGAATACCATAGACTCTTTCAGATAGGAATTCTATCTTTTTATTGATTGATTATTTTACAAGTTTAGGTCACTTAATTCTGATCAGTGACACTACTAAAGTCGATGATTTGTGTATATTTTATGTGTAAGAGATCATGCAGTTACATGGGTTCCTTATTCACTTGTTTTGGACTGGGGTACTAGGTTTACTTCGAGGTTCTAGAGTAGTCTCAATGTGATGTTGTGGATTAAGGTTAGGATGAGTAAAAATTGCCATCCATAGATAGACGGTCAGACAGTACGTACTATTATGATACTCGAGGATATTCTCCATGCCTACCTCTTGGATTTTGGTGGATTAAGGGATAAAAATCTAGGACTGGATGAGTTTACTAATAACAACTATACCACTCACCAATAATAATGGATCCCTTCAAGGATTGGTATGGCTGCATATTCAAATCATCTATTTGTTGGGAAGAT